>CM056506.1:33455414-35855414 GCA_029783415.1 Anisodus acutangulus | reverse complement strand
ATTATATAGGCCTAATAACGGTTTAGTGTGGAATTAGTATTTGTAAGGTGGACCCTCATCTTCATTTTAACTAGTGTCGATCGATGATGCTACTGAGTACACGTTGTTCCCCGTACTCACGCCACACCTGTTGCACTATTTTTATGTGTAAATTCCATTCCTAGCTCGAGTGGATCTCGGGACTTCACCGACTGTTGAGGAGGCCATCTGGAGGATTCGGGGTGAGCCACTAGTGTGATCCATGGCACCAGATTTCCCTATCTATATTTATTTCCTATCGTTTCTATTCCTAGAAAGTTTATGTATTTATGAATGTATCCTAGACTTGTACTTTTATTTAAGACTTTAAATTGACTTGTTTAACTATGCCACATTATCTTCTTTAATTAATTGTTTAAGTTGGTTGTGGTTGACTTACTGAATTAGTGGGAGTTAGTGCCATCACAACTTATAAAATTGGGTTGTGACAAATTGGTATCTAAGCTTTAGGTCCACCGATCTCTCAAGTACAAGAACAATATCTAGTATAGTCTTGTAGATCTGTATGATGAGCTTCGTACCTATTTTCTAGAAGTTATAGAAGATTTAATAAAACTCTAGTCTTTCATTCCTTATCGTGCATACCTCATTCTAATAGTTTTTAAGAATTTCTTTATTTCACTCTCATAGATGGTGAAGACATGTTTGGCTGCAGTTCGAGATCAGAAGCCTGCACATATTCCCATACCCACTACCGAGACCATTTTTCAAGGGAGAGGTAGGTGACATGTTAGAGGTCGAAGCAGGGCTAGAGCCTGTGTTTCTATACTAGCAATAGGCTAAGCAACGGCTGTTGCTCAGGCCCGTGCTTGGGATTTGAGGCACGATCCAGAGGAGGACCCATTTCCGTTGAATGAGGTTGGACCTGCCCAGGTACTAGAGGGACTCATTTCTACTCGTCTTTGTCAGGACACCTTTGCGCGAATTTTGAGCATCTTTGAGGGTTGGAATCAAGTCGGCACTCTAGCAATTACTCTCGAGGGTTCCTATGCCAGAGTTGGAGGTCAGACTCGGATTAGATGGCTGCTATAGGGAATAGGACTGTAGGGGAATAACCAGTTGATGTTGTAGCTCCTCGGTTTTCAAGTTTACTAGCTTAGGGTATTTCCGTTTAATTAGTTGTTCAGCTCACTATGACTGTAGAGGAGCAAAAGAGGTGGGATAGGTTTGAGAAGATGAAGCCACCACAATATGATGGACATCCTGACGATGATGCTTATGCGTTTCTAGTGACTTTCCATAAAAGGTTTCACAATTTGAGGTTTGAGTCGAACGGTGTTGATTTCACAGTTGTTTAGATAATTGGCCCTGCAAAGCAGTGGTAGAGGGTGTTTGTTGAGACTAGGCCAGCTGGGTCGCCTCCACTTACTTGGGCTAAGTTCACTATCATGTTTTTTGGAGAAGTGGGTTCTCTGTACTTTGAGGGAGGAGATGTTAGCAGTTTGATAGGTTGCAGCATATTTGGATGTCTGTGACTTAGTACGAGATGAGGTTTTAGTTCTTGTCTCGCCATGCTTTGACTATTTTTTCAGATGAGTCTAAGAGGACCAGGAAGTTTGTTAGGGGGCTATCTTATCCCCTTAGAGTTGCAGCAATACAGTTTGCCACTTCGGGAGGTACCTTTCAGGTAGTGGTGGATGCTGCTAGGAGTGTTGAGTTTAGTAGGTGTCAGGTGTTCGGGGATAGATCAAGAGAAGCCCCGCAGCTCAAGCAATTATAGAGGTTCCTCGTCTAGAGGTAGGGGTCATCGACCGTAGTTCAGCAGGATGGTTCAGACAGTAATGTAGACTTCAACCAATGGTTCTTCGGGTTGTGGTAGCCATAGTCTGGGACAAAGTTCCTAGGGTTCTTATTCCCGAACTGGAGGTCGAAGTGGTCATTCTGACTATTCAAACTCTTATTAGCAGCCTATGTCATGTCATGGATTTTATGAGTGTGGCAATGTGAAACACTTTATGAGGGACTTCCCCGGACTTAGAAAGAGTTGTCAGCACTCCAATTCTCAGGGTTCTACGTATAAAAAAGTAGCACAACCAACTAGAGGCGGTGCACAGAGTGGTAGAGGTAGTCCTCACTTAGGTAGAAGTGGTTCTCAGGCAGGTCGTGGTGGTGGTCGTGGAGGTTCTCAGGCCAAGGGTGGTCGTGCTCAGTGCTATGCATTTCCAAGTAGACCAGAGGCAGAGGTGTTTGATGCAGTCATTACATGTACTATTTGAGTGTGTCATCAGTTGACTATAACATTATTTAATCTGAGCTTTACATACTCTTACGTGTCTACTTATTTTGTTTCGGGTCTGAGTATGATGTGTGAGTCGCTTGACTTCCCTGTTAGTGTTTCTAATCGTGTTGGGGATTCTGTAGTGGTGGAGTGTATTGATCCTGTGTTGTGACTTTGATGGGGTATGACACCTGGGCATGAACAATTTTATGGCTACAAAGATAATTATTAAATCATTAGAAAACATTCCGACTAGAGTAGTTGTTAATATGAATAATAGAAACTCTGGTATAGCTATTTCTGTACAAGAAATATACTTTACAGATAGAGGAATACATAGAGTTGAATAGTAAAATAAGAAATTGAAAGATTTCGTTAAAATTGTTCGTTCGGATGACTTGATGACTTCGGACATGGTGGATTTCTACATTATTCTAGGCATGAATTGGTTGTCTCCTTATCATGTGATCTTAGATTGTCATGCCAAGATAGGTACTTTAACCATGTTGGGGATTCCTAGGTTTGAGAGGAAGGGTTCTACTAGTCATGCGTCGAAGAATGTGGTATCTTATCATTAGGCTAGACAGATGGTTGAGAAAGGGTGTTTGGCCTATTTGGCGTATGTTCAGGATACTAGAGTTGATACTCATATTCTTGAGTCAGTGCCTGTAGTGAGGGAGATCGTGATATTGATTTCTGTATTGATTTGGAGCCGGGCACCAAGCCCATTTTTTTCCGCCGTATAGGATGGTGCTAGCAGAGTTGAAGGAGTTACAGAAGAAATTTTAGGATATATTGAGTAAGGGGTTCATTAGACCTGGTGTTTCATCGTGGGGTGCTCCGGTGTTGTTTGTGAAGAAGAATTATGGGTCTATGCAGATGTGTATTGACTAACGACAATTGAAAAAGGTCACAATTTAGAACAAGTATCCCATTCCTTGCATTGATGACCTATTTGATCAGCCTCGGGGTGCATCGGTCTTCTCTAAGATCGATTTGAGATCTGATTATTACCAGTTGAAGATTAGGACAGTGGATATTCGTAAGACAGCTTTGAGGACATGTTATGGTTATTATAAGCTATTGGTCATGTCTTTTGGGCTGACTAATGCCCCTGGAACTTTCATGCATTTGATGAATGGTGTCTTCAGACCGTACTTGGATTCCTTTGTGATGGTCTTCATCAATGATATTCTCATATACTGGCGTAGTAGAGGAGAGAACGAGCAGCATTTAAGGATCGTGCTTGGAATTCTGAAGGAGAAGCAACTTTATGCCATGTTAAAGTGTGATTTTGGCTTAGTTCTGTGGCACTTTTCGCGTCATGTGGTGACCAAAGATTGTATTATGGTGGATCCCAAGAAGATTGAGGAAGTTTGTGATTAGGTTAGACGTAATTCGGTCACCGAAATTTGGAATTTGTTGGCCTTGCTAGTTACTATCGGTGTTTTGTGGAGGAATTTTCATCTATTGCATCTCCTTTGTCCGGATTGATTCATAAAAATGTACCCTTCCAATGGTCGGATAAATGCGAGGTGAGATTTCAAAATCTTAAGATATTGTTGACAATATCCCCGATTTTGACTCTTCCCGTGGAGGGAGAAAGCTTTATTGTATACTGTGATGCTTCATGGATTGGCTTTGGTTGTGTTTTAATGCAGAAAGGGAAAGTTATAGCTTATGTTTCGACGCAGTTGAAGGTGCACGAGAAGAACTACCCCACTCATGACTTGGTGTGACACCCCAAAATCCATCGTGGATGGAATAGGCATGCGATGCTCGAAAACCACATCGAAAGCACCTTAAAAGCAAAAGGATCACGAATCTCTTTTTAATATTCTTCCATATTTACAAGTCATAAATAGCTAAATGAAATCATGCCCAAACTTATATAATAATCAGCGGAAGTCTAATTTAAATAACCAGTCGTAAAACGTGGCGAATTCCCCAATAAGTCATACTAGACTTTTAATATCTACCCACAATCCGACAACTATCTATGGAGCTTCTAAGATAATAAAATAAGTGTATAACTTTGGGACGCATCCCGAAAAGTAAAGCAAAAAAATAAGAGAAGGGGTGTCCCACGAACAAGCATGTGGGCTCACTAATACGTCTAAAAAGCAGCAAGTTCTCCTACTCCGTACGCGTATCACGAAGCTGCTCTTCTTCGTTACCAAACATACCATCAAAAACAACAATGGTATGCTCGAGTACTGGGTACTCAGTTAGTGTCTAAGGGGCAATAGTTAACATATCAACATAAGATAGTAAAATCAGTAAAATAATATCAATGAAAACAGTTGAAATCCAGAGATAGAGTAAATCATCAAACTTAGAAAAATCACAAATAAAAGCCAAGACATATGAATATAACAATTTCAACTTATTATATCGTTCATCTCATTAAGTTTTTCACTTAAGAAACTCAAGATCACCACTGCCACTCACAGGCAACCAAAAGATCAACATGTGCCAACTGACGGGTGAACAATCATTCAATGTAATAGGGCTTTATCACACTGAGCTAATTCTCTTCTAGAATAGCACAACAAAAGATACACCGAGCTACACGCCTTGGAGGTCAATCATTCTCTTGGCTGACATAAAATGCTCAAAAGCAATACATTAGGATCTATAATGGCTAATCGTCTTCTGCAATAGCACAACTTTTCCATACAGGCCCAAACACAAACAAATACATGTCATGGCATTATCGATTCAGAAACCTAATTCAAATCACTTATTAAGTTTCTAGTTCAAGAAAGCCCATTCAAATGCAAAACACGTTGAAAGCTTCAATCTTTAGAAAATAAATTCAATCCTCCCATAGGGGAAAAAACACGTTCATTCCATTAATATAATTCCTATAAGGTTCGATGCAGGCTTGACCCTACACGCGCATGACCTTGTTCAAATATCATATTTAATTCGAAAACAAGTTCCACAAAGGACAACTACCAAACTAGGGTTTAAACATCTACAACAACCAAAATGAGGATTCTAAAAACCAATCACGCTTTCAAAAACATTCTTAAAATTACACATGGTTCAAAAGACATTTTTAAAGTATCGATGCATATCAAAACGTTTTCAAAAATATAGACATACTTCAAAGAAGATTTCAAAAACATAGACATACCTCAATTTTCACTCAAACGTATTCCTCAAAGTTTAACAATCATTCTACAATGACTATTAATGATAAAGTTTAGAGCTTTAACCAAATTCTAAGAGTTCCTACCCTTATCGTAAAAATATGGCTTTTTCATGCCCCAAACGTGTTCTCGAATTCCAATGAATCACTCGTGGATTCTCATTATTTCTAATACCCTACACTAGTCTAAATCCTCTAAATGACATCAGAAAAATCAACAATCATACCATTTTGAAGGAAATCCCAAATGCCCAAACGTTCCTTTTTCTTCTCTTTCTTGAGTTTCAAGAATTTAAGGGTTTGAGGGACGAATTAGTATTAATTTGATGTTATATTGATGTAGTAATGATATGCATTGATAAATAACTTATTTTAGATATTTTTGGGGGATCCTTAGGGTTGTTGTTTCTCAAAATGTCATCCACATTAAAATGGGGAAAAGTTATATCAAAACTTTAAACTTATAGGGTTCAGAACTAGAAAAATGGGGTCACGCAACACCTCCATGTTGCACCCCCATCATAAGCCTCTGCCCGTGCGTTGGCTCTACATTGCGGGACCATTGCACAAGACAAACAAATTTCAACAATGTGTTCTGCTCATGCCACCCACGCGATGCACAGGTGTCGCGATAGTCGACAATGTTTAGTACAATTGGAATAACTCCTAGCACAAAGCTCCATTTGAGTTGGACCATATATCGTTGGACATTTGTTTCAAAGGGCTACAATTTGAAAGTTTTATGCTTACTCAAATTCTCAATGGATTTGTACGTATACAAGATGGAAATCAGACCTATCCTAAACTTAGTCGATTTTATCGGATCTTATGCACTCCACTATTTGTCGTGATTTTAGATAAAATATTTCCACCTAAACTCATCTTGATAGGACTTCATATATCTAAAATGTCACATTAATACTCATTTAACATATTCAAACCTAATCTGAATTTATAGTATGTTACACTTGGAGTTGGCAACGGTAGTATTTCCCTTGAAGATTTTGAGGCATTACCTGTATGGTTTACATTGAGAGATGTTTACTGATCATCAGAGTCTTGAGCACCTTTTCAATAGGAGGGATCTAAATTTGAGGCAAAGAAGACAGTTAGAGATGCTCAAGAATTATAACATGACTATTCTTTATCACCCGAGCAAGGCCAATGTTGTGGTGGATGCTTTGAGTCAAAAAATGATAAGCATAGATAGCCTAGCATCATTGTAGGTAGAGGAGCGACCTTTGGCCATAGATGTTTAGTCTTTGGTAAATAGTATGGTGAGACTTGATATTTCTGAGCCTGGCAAGGTTTTATCTTGTGTGGGGGCATAGTCTTCCATATTGGAGAAGATTAGGGCTCTAAAGTTTGATGATGCCAAGTTGTGCAACATTCAGGAAAATGTGTTAAAAGGGAAGGCAAGAGAAGCAATTATTGATGATAAGGAAGTATTGGGAATCAAGGCACGCATATGTGTTCCCTAAGTGGGGGATTTTGACTAGATTGATCATGGAGGAAGCTCACAGTTCGAGATACTCTATTCATTCAAGGGCTACGTAGATGTACCTAGACTTGAAACAACATTATTTGTGGTCTAGTATGAAGAGGGACAATGCGGGATTTGTATTGCGGTGTTTGAATTTTTAACAATTGAAGTACGAGACAAAAATCCTTGTGGGCTTACTCAGAGGATGCCTATACCCGAGTTGAAATAGGAGTGGATCACTATGGACTTCGTGGTAGGGTTACCATAGACCTTGTGAAAGTTTGATGTCATTTGGTGATTGTGGATCAGTTGACGAATTCGGCTCACTTTGTACCAGTTTAGACTACTTATAATTTAGAGAAGTTGGTCAGGATCTACATCCGAGAGATATTTTGATTGCATGGGGTGCCCATTTCTTTCATTTTGGATCAAGGCATGCAGTTTAAATCCCCTTCTAGAGATCTATGCAGAAGGAGTTGGGTACTCAGGTGGAGTATAGTACAATATTTCACCCTCAGACGGGTGGTCAGTTTGAGTGGATTATTCAGGTCCTTAAGGATATGTTGCGAGTATGTATGATTAATATTGGTGGTCATTGGGATCAATTCTTCGCTTTGGCTGAGTTTGGTTACAATAATAGTTATCATTCGAGCATTGATATGGCACTATTTGAGGCATTGTATGGTAGGAGGTGTCGTTCTCCCATTGGTTGGTTCGATGCATTTGAGGTTTGGCCTTGTGGTACAGACGTGTTGCAGGATTCTTTGGAAAAGGCCAAGTTCATTCAAGAGAAACTTTTCACGACTCAGAGTAGGCAAAAGAGTTATGCGGATCAGAAGGTTCATGACTTCGAGTTCATGGTTGGTGAGCAGGTTCTATTGAAGGTTTAATTCATGAAAAGTGTGATGATATTTGGATAAAATGGCAAGTTGAGCCCTAGGTATATTGCTTTGTTCGAGATTATTCAGCATATAGGTGAGGTTAGCCTATGAGTTGGCTTTGCCTCATGGCTTGAAGGGTGTTCACTCCGTATTTCATATTTTGATGCTCAAGAAATACCATTCGGATGGTTCTCATGTGATCTAATGGGTTTTCAGTGTCGCTTGATTAGAACTTGACTTTTGAGGAAGAGCCAGTTGCCATTATTGATAGACGGATTTGAAAATTGAGATCTAAGGAGATTGCTTCGGTAAAGGTTCAATGAAAGCATCATCCAGTCGAGGTAGATATTTCCAACGTTTCTACGATTCACATACTTCTTTTTTCTTTTATATTCGAGAATGAACAAGTGTTTAAGTGGTGCATGAGGTAATGACATGTTAGGTCATTTTGGATACTTTTCCTATTTTCCCCTAGCCTCACTTTTGTGTATTTGACTTGGGGTAAAGGATGGCGCGATTCTTGAGGCAATCCTATGAAAATAACAAAAGAAAGTTTGAGTTTTAATATTTGGAAGTTCTAAGTTTAAAAAGTTTAACTAAGAGTTAAGTTTTGGGTAAATGTTCTTGGAATCAGATTTGATGGTTCCATTAGATCTGGAGCGTGCTCTTTTACTTAGATGGATGGTTGGAGTAAGCCTCGAGTGATTTAGGTGAGTTTCACACAATGATGGAGATTTAAGGAGGTTCTTAAGTTAAAAGAAGAATTTGGGTTGACAAGAGAGTCAATATTAAAGGTAAATGAATCTTTTTCAAAGTTTTGTCGATTCTATTAGGTCTGAAATATCATGTATGACTTAGTCGAGTCATTAGTTTGGTTCCCGATGAACTCGGGGGTGTTTTGGACTTTTGGTTGAAAATCTAGTTTTAAGAGAATTGGAGTTAACCTTGGTCAACATCGGGTCAAGAAACCCTCGAATGATTGTTTTGAGTGCGCGAGCAAGTTCGTTGCATGTGTTTAGGACCTGTTTGCATATTTGGTCTGTGTCTGGGGGTCTCAGATGAGATCGGCTATTAATTCAAAGTTCGGAGGACACCAGATTTTTATGGTGTCCAATTCTGGTTTTCTCTTTCGCAACCGCGAGGACACGTGTCGTGATCGCAATGTTTCTCAATGTCAAGTCCCGCGATTGTGTGGACCATGGCTGCGTTAGTAAAGGCTAGTCTTGGGTCAAGTCAGGGCAAAGCTTCGCGATTGTGATAAAGGTCCTATTTAGCGATTTTAAATGCCCCAAAAATGATCTCATTCATTTCTTTCTCATATTTGGAGCTTGGGGGTCTCGGTTTGTAGAGCTTTTTATAGGATTTTTCCAGATTCTTCAAGTAGATATGCTTCTAATCACTCGCTTATGAATGCATCATTGCTTATTAAGGATCTCCATGCTAGAAATCATGATTTAAGTTGGGAAAATTGGGCTTATGAACCTTAGGTTAAAAATAGAGATTTCTTCAATTTGTTTTGGATTTGACATTAGATTTTGTTTATATTTGGTGCTTAGACTCCATTAACCATTTGTAAACTAATTTTTAGACTGACTGATTTTTTGTTTTGCCCTTTGAGGCTCGAAATCCTATTTTTGTGACTTTTTGGGTCCGAAATTGCATATAGTGATATGGGCGTCTACCGAATTGTGTGTTAACGTATTATTCCTATTTCAATATATTTGGAACATTCGAAGGCTCTACATAAAAGAAAGGCTTTATTGTGACTGTCGAACTTCTAAATCAGGCAAGTGGAGACTTTTGACCTTAATTAATGCGTCATGGTTGGTCTAATTAACTAATTAAGAGGGTGTAATGGGATACTAAAGGGGTTCCAATACTTGTGAGATGACAAGCATTTGTATCGGGTACCGGTGCCATATCGTGGATATTTTTGCAATTTCAATTGTATAGTCCGGTCTGGATGTCATGCTTTGGGCACTAGCTGATAGATAGAATAATTCTATGAACATGTGATTGGGGTATGAGGCTGGTATTTTGTCTCCTTGATTATATGCCTATCTTATTTGTGATTATGTGTTCTCATCACTCTATAATCTTCGTCTAAAAGTGGATAAAAAGCTTAAGGTCGAATATTTATTGTTTACATTGATTAAAGATTGAATCCTTATTGCATATCTTGGCTTCTTGTTGTTGTGCATGTCATATTAATTCTTTATATGGTATCTCATGCATATTATATTTGCGGATATATACGTGGGTCTGAGAGAAAATAATTTCGGACAGAGTGATGCGTTGATATGAGCCCGAGTGGCTAGAGGCAGGTAATGTGATCCTAATATTGGCTAAGGAACCCGAAGGGAATTAATTTCGGGTGGTATTTGGACCTCGTGAGTCCCCTATGGGTCGCGCTCCCTATTGAAAGAGCGTGTGTGTGTCAGTGATGGAAAGGTCTTGCATTGTATAGCATTTACATATCATTTTATCTCATTGTTCCTTATTTATTGATTTGCCTAAATTGCTCATTGAATCAAACTATCATGATACTTGACTATTTGAAATGAACTTGAAAACTTAGAGACTTCTTATATATAAGCTTAAGACTTGTGATTAATGTACTTAATTATTATATCAAACTAATAGTGGTTTAGTGTTGAAGTGGTATCCTTAAGGCCAATCCTCGTGTTCGTTATAACTAGGGTCGGTCAATGATGCTTCTGAGTACACGCTTTTCCTTGTACTCACGTTATACTTCTTGTACCCTTTTTGTATGCAGATTATGTTCCTAGTACGAGCGGATCTTGAAACTTCACCGGCCATTGAGGAGGCCATATGGAGGATTCGGGGTGAGCCACTAGTGTGATCGGTGGCACCAGATTTCCCCGTCTATCTTTATTTCTTATATTTTCTATTCCTAGACAGTTTATGTATTTCGGGATGTATCCCAGACTTGTACTTCTATTTAGTTCATTCTTTTACTAGTGACACCGGGTTTTAAGACATTAAATTGACTTGTTTAACTATTTTGCATTATCTTCTCTAATTAATTATTTAAGTTGGTTGTGGTTGGCTTACTGACTTGGTGGGAGTTAGTGTCATCATGACTTATTAAATTGGATCGTCAAAGATTGACAGATTGCTACCGGAAATTTATGGAAGGATTCTAGTCTATATCTCCACCTTACAAAATTAACTCAAAAGAATGCAAAGTTCCAATGATCTGAAGTGTGTGAAGAGAGCTTCTAAGAGCTAAAAGTAAGATTGACTTCAACTCCAATTCTAATTCTATCTTCAGGGCCTGGTGACTATGTAGTCAATTGTGTTGTTTCCAGAATAGGATTGGTTAGCGTGTTCATGAAGAATGGAGTAGTTGCGATTATTTTTACCTTGAAGATTTGACGTCTTTATTTGTATGGAGAGCACTTGTAATTTGTTTTCACTAATCATGAAATCCTAGAAAATATTTTCAAGCAGCAAGAGTTGAATCTCGGACAAAGAAGATGGTTAGAGTTGTTTTAAGACTAGGTAAGGCGAATGTTGTTGAAGATGCCTTGAGTCGTAAGAGTTGCATCCACGATTAGGAAAGGCGAGTGTTGTTGATAAAGATGCCTTGAGTCATAAGTGTATAGGTACCTTAGTTGTTACACCCCGTACATTGTACGTCATTGTTGTCGTAAGTTAAACGATGTAGGTTTGGAGATGGAGAGGTCCTTCCACAAGGTTAAGAAAGGTTTAGCGAAGTGTTAAGTAAGTTTTGAGAAAGTTTTAAGACTAATCGGATTGAAGGAAGAAAGTGTCGACGAAACTCGACAAACATGGCATGATATGCAGAGAATTCTGCCCCGCAGATAGGATATGCCCGGTAAGTGGCGGCATATTGGCCTAGATACAAGTTTTTTTCATTTTTTATGATATTCTGAAGGTCAACGCATATCCACATTTCCAAATTACATACCTCAAGTCCAATGTTTTATTTATTTAGAAATCAACTTGATTAGATCTAGCAAAAAATAGTTCAAAGGAGTTTTACAACTTCAACCCATTTCTATCAACTCTTGAAACCCTTTTTTTAAACTAAGATTTTCAGCCCATTTCTAATTAGAAACAAACATCCAAATTCTTTTATCACAGCTCAGTTCGTGATGTTAACTGTCCCCATTTCATCAAAAGATAGTCCAATTAGTTTAAATGTAAACCAATAGAAAACTTCCATTTAAAATCATATGAGCCAAATTCAATTAAGAATCGCAGTAAAAAGCAAAAGGAAGAGAGGCGACCTAACCTTGGGGTTGGGGTTACGGTGGCGTAGAGGTGAGAGAGGGGTGGGCATTTAATGTCCTTACCCTTTTCGGCCATCTAGGGCTTTCTTTTTGTCGCGAAATGGAAAGGGGAAAGGGTTTGGGATACTATGCGTATATTGCCGACTTGGCCCGGGTCGCAGTCCGTTTTGGGCCGGACCTGACCGATTTTAAAAGAAAGGGGGGGGCCCAGTCCGTTCATTTAAGTGGAAAAAGAAGTGCAAATGTATCCACTCTTTAAATTAACAAACGATCCAGACAGTTTCAATTATAACCAAAAGCACAAATTTGATACTAAATTGAAAATGACACATTTGAATCATGCAAAATCCTTTTAATTTAAATCATGCTTTGAAACTGAGATGTAGTTTAATTATCCTATTTCAAACAATTTTCCTGAATTTGATGGAATAAAATATTGATTACTTTAAAATTGAGAATTTAGACAATTATCTTTAAATTAATTTTGAAAGTTACAATTAATGATCAAAAGAATGTAAAAATAAAATATGATATCCAATACGTATATCGGATGATATTGTCCAATAAAGTGGCAAAATATCTCCGGAATAATTTTGTAAAATGATTTTCGTCTTTGAAGAATCGTGGTGACGCCTACATAATCCCACCAGTAGGTGAACCACTCCCTATCATTCACATGCTATAACACAAATGAAAGCGGAAGATAAAAAATACTACATAAGTTGTATCATAATATAAATGCGGAAAAAATAATAAGTCTGATACGTCAAACAACCCCCAAGTGATCTAGTCTGTGAATACAAGAGCACTAAAATATGATACAAATCTGAAATGGGTAACGAAGTGCCAAAACTAAATACATAGTCTGAACTAAGGGTGGCCAGTGGGACGGGATGGGATTTGGGGGACGGGAAGAGGTCTCGTCCTGTCCCACATCCCACCGGCAGAGGGGACGGGATTTGGGGGGACGAGACGGGTCAGGTCGAGTAGGGGGATTTGGGGAGACTTTAAAATATATTTTTTTCTAGACACTTAATTTTAAAAATATATATTTAAACACTTAAATAATTGAACAAGATAGTGAAAAAATATCCCAAGGCTAATTGCCTCTTATATTATTTAATAGAAATATGATTTTTTTATTGTAATACAATTTCAAAATTGCAACTTTGTTTCGTAGTTCAAAAGTTTCAAATCACATAATAAAATTGCCATTAAAAAAATTACATATTCAACCATATTTTTTCTAATTTTCTGACAATCTCTTGAGGATCGTATGTTGGAATTGAAAGTTGTTGGTTAAATTGTTCAATGTCGCTTCCTGCTCCCTCGGATAAGATTTCATTGTAGTTGTAGTCGTCTTCTTCATTAATCTCAGGTTGACCGCACCTTCTACGCTCCGCTCTAATCCAATCTCTAAATAAAACTGTAATCTCCAAACTATCTCCCGCCAATGAGTGTATGTGCTCTCCTATTTGAAACCTTTCATCAGAAAATACGCTTTCAGAAGCTGTTGATGCCGCTTGAATATTCAGCACATCTCGGGCCATCTTTGATAGAGTCGGAAATGTCTTTTCATTCTCCCTCCAGTATTTCAGCAAGTCTTCACGTCCATTTTCGTTGGCAATTGATTCGAACGGTACAACACCCTTCAAAACATAAACATCAAACTCGTTAATTTGTGAAGAACTTAAACCACTATACATTCTATTTCGAAGGCCTTGAATACTTGATGAACAAACCGCATGTTTTTATATAAGTTTGAAGTGAAGTAGAAAAAGATGGTACAGAAGCCGGTTGATTATTTGCACTTTGCTCTTGGTAATACATATACATATTTTTGCATTGTATTTGTATGTTAGACATAACTTATTCTTTAGTTGGTTCGTAAGTTGGTTCTTCAGTTGGGTCTGTTGGAAGTATTTCTATGCTTTCATAAATCGTTGCAATAAGGGAATTACAACTGTCTACTTTAATAGTAGGATTTAATACAGCACCAATAAAATAAATAGTGGGAATAGGTAAAAACTATTTTTAAAATTTTACAAACATTTTGCAATAGCTGGAGCGTAAGTTGGTTTTTTCATATATTCATTAAATAACAAAAATATTAGAGCTATATAAAATAATATAGATGAAATAGTAGGATAACAAATACCAGAAAATTCCTTAGTAGCTAAAAAAATTTTCTCTAAGAATACAATAAATTCCAAAAATTTATCTCAATCTTCATCTACAATCATATCCGTTGGATTTTGATTATGGACGTTAAATAATAAAGTTATAAGTCTTCTATACTCGTGAGCAATAAGTAATTGTTCATACAAAGAATTTTACCTAGTCGCAACTTCTTCTGAAATTTTTCTATAATGTAATCCACAATCATGATAAGTTTTTTTATACTCTTTGCGTCTTTGTATTTTATTACCTTTAAAAATAAAGTTGATAGCAAATTGTACTTTATCAAGGATGTTTTTAAAAAGTTTTAGGTCATCCTTTACAAATAAGTTATAAATATGACATACACATCTAACATGAAAAATATGGAGAAAAGATGGAGTCAATCGAGTTTTTAAAATGTTTACAGCATACTCATTAGAAGTAGCATTATCTAATGTAATAGTTATAATTTTATCAGTAATTCCATAATATTCACTAATTTCATGAATATATTTTGAAATAAAAACTCAGTGTGCCTTTCATCAATATATCTATATACTAATATACGTTTTTGCATAGACCAATTATGATCTATTCAATGATATGTAACAGTTAAATAATCATTACCATTAGTATTAAGGCCTATGTCAGAAGTGATAGCCACTTTGCCATTAAAATGATACAACGCATAACGTAAATATTGTTGATATTTATGCGTAAATTTAAAAATATCTCTTCTAATAGTTTATCTAGGAAAACCGTTAAAAACATGATTATATGTTTCTCGAATGTAATGAATAAAACCAAGAGAGGAAGGAAATGAAAAAGGCAAACCCTCCACAACAACTAATTTTGCTAAATTTTCCCGATCTTTGTGTTTATCATATTTCGGACCTATAACTACCCCCATCATCGGGTTAATTTGACCATGTACTTGGTCAGGGACACTATGTGAACCTTGTCCCGACTCAGAAGGCATTTGCACACCCGTTTTGTCAGCCAAGTATTGATTATACCTTGCTTTGTGAGAATTTTCTACATGTCTCATTAAACCTCATGTCCCACCTTGATCTTTTCTGGTTTTAAATTTATAAACTTCGCGATAAATTTATAAATAGCTAGTTGATTAGGAATGTCCCTTTCAAAAAAAATATCATGCATGTGATTTTAATTTTCGTTGTTTTTGTCCTCTTCTCATACTAGGAGGAATAGAAAGGATTCCAGTTTCAGTTTCAGCCTGAGACTCAGTCGGATCCTGAGGTGGAGGTGCACTAGTGGGTGTGTTATCTAAATTATCTTCTAATTCATTTTCTAAATCAAAGTCTGGTTCAGATGCAAAATATACCTCATGATATAATGTTATATTAATATTAACATTAAAAAGATCAATTTCATCTACATGAGTGAAATCATCGTAATTTGGATTACTAGAAGATGCAATCTTACCACTGTTACCCCTAATACCTCTACTAGAAAAACGTCCACCTCGTTCCATTATAATTATGCAAATAAATAATTAAAGTAAATAAAATTAAGTACGATAATTAAAATTAAGTAATAATAATAATTTAAATAAAAGAATGAACGAAGGTACCAAACGACGATGTAACGTCGACGTGTAATCGAGGTTGAAAATTGAGGAGAATGAGGTATTTATAGTTGAGAAATAGAATTAATGATCATCGAGATCGACGTGTAATCGAGGTTGAAAATTGAAACTTTGCTTGATGATCATCAAGCTAGTTGCCAACTTCACTCTCAATTTTTGAACTTTAATAGAAATTAGCAAATGAAATATAATATTTAGTGTGCAATTTAGACTTAGAGAGAGAGAGAGAGATTAGAGAGATGATACGAAGATTTGTGAGAAAAATGAAGAGGAGAATGAAGTATTTATAGTTGAGAAATAGGGTTAATGTGTAAATATACTAACTTAGCGTTAAAAATAAATATTAAGGGGGTAGGAGGTTTATAAGGTGTGGGGGGCCAAAATGGCAGTTACTAGCCGTTGCCAACGGCTAAAATTAAAAGTGGTCATTTGTGCAACGGTTAGTTTCTGCAAAGGGGATGGGACAGGGCAGGACGGGTCGGGGGCGGGATCAAGACGGTTGGGACGAGCCCTAGTCCCGTCTCGAGTTCGAACCCCGCTATCGACATGTTTTATCTCGTATTTTAAAAGGGGGGTCAGGGTGGTACCGGGACGGGGCGGGGCGAGATCGGGCCGCCCGACCCACTGGACAGCCTTAGTCTGAACATGTCTCTCAAATGCGAATAAAAGAATGTAATAGGGAAGAAGCATCTAAGGGTATGCCGGAGGTAGTATTCTCACCCTGAATACTGAAGGTCAACTGCTCAAACTCAACCACGTGGTCCTATGGAGGTGAAAGGTACTGAATCTGCATCCAAAAAATGAATGCAGCAAGTGTAGCATGATTACACAACATACCCCATAAGCATCATAGGACAACAACGACGGTAGATACATAATTAGAGATAAATACCAAGTTAACACCAAGCAATCATATACTAATAGTTCAATAATTCAAGAAAGTCACATGGCCCACATATTGTTCATAGAGTTCAACAGTAATTCAAGTATCAAGTAGCACGTACAATCCTCTCAATTCCAAAATCCAGTCAATTATCAAAAATCACTTCAACACAAGTCCATTTATAATTTATCAATGAAATGGCACAAGTATGTATGAATGCAATGCGTATGCAATGTACCTTTCTCAACTTGATATGCAGTACGTCAAGGTTTTATTATGATCCATACACCCATGAGGGCCCCGCAAAGTCCATATACCGCTCCTAGGCAACCGAAATTCAACACATGAATCTGACTAGAGCCCAAGACTCATTTGTCGTGCCTTACCAATCATCTTCCTCATTTCAATATTGTCATAATCTTATAGTACTCTTACCTCTCTGGCCTCTTGGACCCAAAACATATCCATACCACTCTCATACCAATATCATAGAATCATGTGTGTATGAATGCAAATGATAACACAAGATAAGATATCATGATATAACGGGATGCAATCAAGTATAGAGATGACATGTAACATGCTTCTACGATTCAATAACACATTTATATAATCCAAGTCAGAATCAAGATATCATATCAAAAGCAGAGGTGATGAGTAAACAAACAATAGCAAATATGGTGACAAACCCACATATGGCGACAACCAAATAAGTAGCAGTCGGAACCAACACAAAGGTTGATTCCCCAAATCACTCATCATCACAGTTCAACACTGGTACCCACTCAAACATTCAACACAACTAGCTGAGTGGGACCCCAAACACGCCCAATACCCTTTAATATTTATAAACAAATACGCACTTCTATCGAAGTCTCAAAAAACTAAATTGTAGCCTACCTCTGGGCCGAACAGGAGCGTTACACGATCAAACCTCGGTGATAGCCTTGTCCTTCCTCTGTGCCTCGTGATAATTGAAGTCTAATCACGCATATTATACCGTTAATATAAAACTTACACACATAAAGCAAGACTTTAAATACTAATCTCAGGCCCACGCTATCAAGACTCGAACTCTAATACTCAATTACCAATAATACATATTAGGTAGTCATATCCTTAAGTTAATTGAAAATGTATACACATTTGAATCCTCAATTGAACAATATAGAAAAATCCCCAATTTGAAATTCTAGAAATTTTCCCCAATTGGAATAGGTTTCTATAACCAAATTAAGCCTTAAAATATGATCATCTATCAATATCCATTACTAATGCATAATAAAACAAGTAAACTAATCCATAAACTCTTCATTAATCATTGATTTAACCCTCTTATTCTCACAAGAATGCATAACTCATCTTCCTCAACTTATAATCATGCTAAACCACCATTATTAAGGAGCTTAGAAGCATAAACTTAATTCACAAAGGAAGAATCACTTACTCAAAGGATGAAATCGCTCTTAGACCTCTGGAAATGCTCTACGATGACTCAGGTTTCAAGACTTGCTATTTGGGGAAAAGATTTCTGACCTAAGGGAATAAATAGGACACATGAACAGTGATTCCGCCTGGCAGAATAAACTCCACTAGAGCGGACTCGTTACGGCAGACTAGACCCTCACTGAGGCAGTGTTACTGGACACCTCACCTCAACCCTCACTGAGCCAACCTCTCGCCAAGGCGGACACGTCGGAGCACACAGTGTTGTCGCCGAGGCGGACACTAGACACCAGACACCAGTAATGGGAACACAACCCAAAACTCCTATCTAACCCCCCAAAACACCCCCCGACACAAACCAGGCATGCTTTCTAAAGTAAACAGTGCTACAAACTCGCTCGTACCCTCGAATTTCCCATTTAACTGAGCTAAGGCATACTTTCTAAAGAATCATCCGGGAAAACCAAATATCTAAATTTCACAAATAAGGCCACAAAATACATTTGATTGCCTCGAGAAGCAAACAAATGACTCGACTAAGTCATAAATGACCCTCCAAAGCTGCTGGAAGCGACGGAACCTGAAAATGAACTCATATAGTCAAAAGTCAACTTTGAGTCAAACTATTCAATTCTAAGTTTTTAGTTTTGGATTTTTCATCTGAAATGCATATAAATGGACTTCGGAATCCATGTCACTCATCCCCACACATCATAAACCCCACAAAGAGTCTACGAGAAAGATCAAATAAATAAATAATGGTCTTTAGCTAAAAACAATAGGACAGATCGTTACATCATATACCAATTAAAACAATGTTTTTCCTCTAATGGATAGAACGAACAGAGAAAATGTATCAGAATTAGTGAACAAGTCAGGATATCTACTCCGCATATAAGATCCAGTCTCCAAGTCGCCTCTTCAACAGGATGATACCTCTACTGAACCTTCACGGAAGTTATCTCCTTCAACCTCAACATCATCACACGTCTATAAAAAATAGTCACAAAATCCTCCTCAAACTCCAAATTCTGATCAAGTAACACGGAGTCCCACTGAATGATATAAGAACCATCGCTATGATACTTCTTCAGCATAGACACATGGAAAACTGGATGAACGTTTGAAAGACCTAGTGGCAGAGCGAACTCATATGCCACCTCCCCAACTCTCTGAAGAATCGTGAAGGGTCCAATATACCTCAAGACTCAACTTCCCTCTCTTATCGAATCTCACCACATCCTTCATAGGTGAAACCTTTAGAAGAACCTTGTCACCAACCATAAACTCTAAGTCTCGGACCTTCCGATCCGCATACTCCTCTGTGCTATCAGCAACTTGTCCTGGATCACCTTCACTCTCTCTAATGAATTCCTCAACAAATTAGTACCCCAATGATGGACCTCGAATGCATTAAACCAACTAACCAGAGATCGACATATCCTCTCATACAAGGCCTCGAACGTTACAATATCAATACTGGAGTGATAGTTGTTGTTGTACGCAAACCCTCCCAACGATAAGAACCTGTCCCAGACTACCAAAATCAATCACGCAAGCTCACAACATGTCCTTCAATACCTAAATAGTCTGCTCGAACTGGCCATCGCTCTGAGGGTGAAATATTGTACTAAGATCTAAGTAAGTACCCAACTCTCTCTATAAAGTACGCTAAAATGCAAAGTAAACTGAGTACCCCAATCTGAGATAATAGAAATAGGAACCCCATGAAGACGAACAATATCTCAAATGTAGATCTTAGCCAACTTCTCTACATTATACGTCGTCTGAACTGGAATGAAATGTGCGGACTTAGTCAATCTATCAACAATGACCAAAATAGCATCGAACTTGCCTAAAGTCTTGGGCAATCCCACAACATAATCCATATCAATTCTCAACCACTTCCACTAGGGAATGGACATCCTCTGAGACATACCACCGGGACGCTAGTGCTCATACTTGACTTGTTGACAATTCTGACACCGAGACACAAAATCAACATTGTCTCTCTTCATCCTACCCCATCAATAGTGATGCATTAAATCACGGTACTTCTTAGTAACACCTGAATGAATTGAATACCTAGAGTTGTGGGCCTTCACGATAATTAATTTGGTCAAGTCTCCCACACGAAGCACACACACTCTCTACCCTTGATCCTCAGAATGCCCTCACTATCAATCATGGCATCTTTGGCCTCACTACTCATTACCTTATCTCAAATCTTGCACAACTTCACATCATCATATTGGTAAGTCTGAATCTGACCAAAAGAGATAACATCGCCTCCACACAAGCCAGAATCTTACCCGAATTCGAAATGTCAAGTCTCACAAAATGGTTGGCCAGACACTGGACCTCTAATGCCAAAGGACACTCAGAAACAACCAAACAAGCTAAACACCCCATGCTGACTGATTTTCGACTCAAGGCATCCGCCGCCACATTGGTCTTGCCTGGATGGTATAGGATGGTCATGTCATAATCCTTCAATAATTCCATTTACTGATGCTACCTAGAATTCAAATTCTTATGATTAAACACGTGCTAAAGACTGTTGTGGTTTGTGTACATCTCACAATGAACTCCATACATGTAATGCCTCCAAATCTTTAAGGAAAACACAATAACATCCAACTCCAAATCATGAATAAGGTAATTCTTCTTATGCATCTTCAGCTGCTTCGCTGCATAAGAGATAACCTTACCCTCCTGCATAAACACACAACCCAACCCAATCCTAGAAGCATCACAGTACATGGTAAATTTCTTCCTCTCTATTAGAAAGGAAAAAATTAGAGTTGTGGTCAAAAGAGTCTTGAGCTTTTGAAAGCTCTCCTCCGACTGATCGGACCACTGAAAAGTCACATCCTTCTGAGTCAAATGCGCCAGATGTGAAGCAATAGAAGAGAAACCCTTGACAAACCGATGATAGTATCTAGCAAGACCTACAAAACTTTGAATATCCATCACAGAAGTCGGTCTAGGCCAGTCTCTGACTATTTCTATCTTCTTTGGGTCAACCATGATCCCATCCTTGGACACCACATGTACCAAGAATGCTACATAACTCACACCTTGAAAACTTAGCGTATAACTTCTTCTTCTTCAACAAACCAAGAACCACTTTAAGATGATGCTCATGGTCCTCCTGACTCTTCGAATATATCAGGGTGTCATCAATGAACATAATCACAAATGAATCTAAATACGGCTTGAATATCTCATTTATCAAGTCTATGATTGATGCAGGGGCATTGGTAAGCCCAAATGACATCACCAATAACTCATAATGCCCATAATAAGTCCAGAAAGCTATCTTGGGAACATCCTCAGCCCGGATCTTCAGCTAATAATACCCAGACCTCAAGTCAATCTTTAAAAACATAGAAGCACCCTGAAGCTGATGGAACAGATCATCAATACACATAATTAGATAGTTATTTATGATGGTAACCTTGTTCAACAGTCTATAATCAATGCACATACACATAGTGCCATCATTGTTCATCACGAATAAGATAGGAGCATCACATGCAGATACAATCGATCGAATAAAGCCCTTACTCAACAAATCCTAAAGTTGCTCCTTCAACTCTCTCAACTCGGTTGGAGCCCTATGGTACGGAGGAATAGAAATGGGTCGCATATCCGACTCAAGATCAATACAGAAATCAATATCTATGTCTGGTGGCATACTTGGTAAGTTTGAAGGAAAGACCTCGGCAAACTCACTAACTACCTGAACTGACTCAAGAGAAACGGTCTCTGCACTAATATCCCAAATGTGAGCAAGATATGTCAGACAACCCTGGTCCATTAACTTCTTAGCCCGGATGTAAGAAATAACCTTCCTAAGAGCCGGGCTGGGAGCGCCTCTCCACTCTAACCTCAGAAGACCAAGCATAACTAATATAATTGTCTTAGAATAGCAACCCAGAACCGCATGATATGGTGATAGCCAATCCATACCCAATATAACACTGAAATCTACTATATCTAAGATGACCAGATCTACCCAAGTGTCGTAACCCATGAAAGTAACTACACACATGCAATAAACTCTATCTACAATCATTGACTGGTGTAGACACACGAATAGAAATATCAAGAATATCACACCACATCTCTAATTTAGCAGAAAAGTAGACAGACACATAAGAGAATGTAGACCCCGAATCAAATAATAAAGTAGCAAACCGATGATCGACTAAGATGATACATGTGATGACTGCATCAGATGCCTCAGCCTTAACCCTACCAGGCAATGTATAGCAATGAGTATGCCCTAACTCAGATTGGGTACCCTGCTAGACACCTCGGCCTAAATGAGCTCCATCTCTCCCCGACTAGGATCCACCATGACCAGGCTTATGGCCATTATGACCCGACTGAGATCCTCTCCGCCTAGTCTAACTACCACCTCTAGATGTATGTGGTGGGGTCTTAGGTGCACAAGAGGCACTCAAAAACTGTCTAGGCAATCTTTCTTGAAGTGTCCAACCTCTTCACAACCATAATAAGTCCAGCCACTAAGGGATGTTGAATGGAGATAGAAGAACCCCAACCACCATGGTCTGAATATATATAGACTGAGAACCCCTCGAAGACTGACCTCCACCGCCAGTAATCTGAAAAGCTACATGAACTGGTCGACTAGGTTGCAACTGCGGATATTTACTCTAATACCCATAACCACGAAAAGTAGAACTACTAAACTATCCATGTTGCCTCACCCTCTTATCAAGTTCATGTCTATACATCTTGCCCCTCACGGAATATACCATCCTAGCATGCTCAACTATAGTATTAAAAGAAGCTCCAGTAGTTACAAACTGCAACGTAGCCAACTGAAGTGGGACAATCAATCCTTTAATAAAACATCTCACTCGCTCCACCTCAGTAGGTAACAAAGGTGCTGCATAACGGGATAAGGCATGAAAGCGAGTCTCAAACTATGCAACTGTAGAATTACCCTGTGTAATCTTCTAAAACTCATCACGCTTGCCAAAACGGAAGCTCAAAGGCACATACTTCTCAAGGAACACTTGATAGAACCTAACCCATGTCATTAGAGGCGACCCCATAGGTAAACAATCAGCATACGCCCTCCACCACTATTTTGCATCTCCCAAAAGTTGAAGGGCCACAAAACTATCTCCATATGACTCAACAATACCCAGAGTATGCGACCTCTCATGGCTGCTCACGATGAACTCATACACAGCCTCCTCGGGGTGTCCATAAAATACCGGAGGCTTCATGTTCGAATAGTGCTCCCAAATCTTTCGCTTATCGCGGCTCATAGTTGTCCCTCTAATAGGTCGGGGACCAAACTCTGGAGCATGAACCTCATCAATATGGGGCATTGACATCGTTGTTGGATAAACCCCGGGAGTATGAAACTCAGGGGTATGAGTCTGACCCTCTCCTATAAGGGTCTGAGAACCACCCGGAGTAGTAGGATATACGCCTGTCTGAGCAAAAACATCAAGAAAACTCAATAACTTGACCATTGTGTCCTATAGAATTGGTGTAGCAATAAATCCAGGTTGATCCTGGGTTGGCCCTATATCCTCTTCTAGCATATCATCCTAAGGCTCAATAACCGGCTCAGGGGAAATAAATCTAGCACATCCGCCTCTATGCTCCACCCCAAGCTGGTGCCGCTGCTCTGGCTCTACCTCGGCCCCGAGCACATCCTCTACAGCATCCGCGCACCACCGAAGTCGGTGCCAGTGCATCCTCCATTGCTGCATCAGCACGAGTTCTCACCATTTGAGAGAGAATAGAAGCAAAGTACAGATACCAATATGATTCAACTGAGCACAAAAAGAAAAAAGAATGTGAAACTTCCTATATGTCCCATAACCTCTCGAAGATAAGTATGGACGTCTCCGCATCAATCCACAAGACTCTACTAGACATTGCTCTTGTATTTAAGACCGTTTAACCTAGAGCTCTGCTATTAACTTTGTCACGACCCTATTCTAGGAATCGGGGTGGCACATACATAATCTCACCAGTATGCAAACCACTCCTTATCATTCCCATGATATAACACAAATGAAAGTAGAAGATAACATAATAGTACATACGATATCTCATAAAATAAATGCAAAAAAAATTAAGTCAAATACATCCAACAACCCCCAAGTGATCTAGTATGTGAATACAAGAACCCTAAAATACGAAACAAGTCTAAAATTGGCAACGAAGTGCCAAAACTAAATACATACTCTAAACATGTCTCTCAAATACGAATAAAAGAATGTAATAGGGAAAAAACATCTAAGGGTATGTTGGAGGTAGCATCCTCACCCTGAATACTGAATGTCAACTACTCAAACTCATCCACGTGATCCTGTAGAGGTGGAAGGTACTCAATCTGCATCCAAAAAAAGAATGCAGCAAGTGTAGCATGATTACACAACATACCCCCATAAGCATCACAGGACAACAACGATGGTAGATACATAATTAGAGATAAATACCAAGTTGACACCAAGTAATCCTATACTAATAGTTCAATAATTCAAGTAAGTCACGTGACCCACATACTATTCATAGAGTTCAACAATAATTCAAGTATAAAGTAGCATGTACAATCCTCCCAATTCTAGAATCCAGTCAATTATCAAAAATCAAATCAACACAAGTTTATTAACAATTTATCAATGAAATGGCATAAGTATGTATGAATGCAATGCATATGCAAGGCACCTGGGACCTGCGAAGTCCATATACCGCTCTTAGCCAGCCGAAATTCAACACACGAATATGACTAGAGCCCAAGACTCATTTGTCGAGCCATACCAATTATCTTTCTCATCTCAATGTTGCCAAATCTCATAGTACTCTTACCTTTCCGACCTCTTAGAGCCACATTATATCCATATCACTCTCATACCAATATCATAGAATCATGAGTGTATGAATGCAAATGACAACACAAGGCAAGATATCAAGATATAATGAGATGCAATCAAGTATAGATATTACATGTCACATGCTTCCACGATTCAACAACACATTTATATAATCCAAGTCATAATCAAAATATCATATCAAAAGCAGGTGTGATGACTAAACAAACAATAGCAAATATGGCGATAAGCCCACATATTGTGACAAGACCAAATAAGCAGCAGTCAGAACCAGCACAGGGTTGATTCCCCAAATCACCCACCATCATAGTTTAACACCGGTACCCACTCAAACGTTCATCACAACTGGATAAATGGGACCCCAAACACGCCCAATACCCTTTAATATTTATAACTAAATACGCACTTCTATCGAAGTCTCGAAAAACTAAATTATAGCCTACCTCTCGGCCGAATAGGAGCGCTACATGATCAAGCCTCGATGATAGCCTTTCCCTTCCTCTGTGCCTCATGATAATCGAAGTCTAATCACGCATATTATACCGTTAATATAAAACTTACACACATAAAACAAGACTTTAAATACTAATCCTGGGCCCACGCTACTAAGACGCGAACTTTAATAATCAATTACCAAGAATATATACTAGGTAGTCATATCCTTAAGTTAGTTGAAAATCTATACATATTTGAATCCTCAATTGAACAATATACAAAAAGCCTCAATTTGAAATCCTAGAAATTTTCCCCAATTGGAATAAGTTTCTATAACCAAACTAAATCTTAAAGCATGATCATCTATCAATATCCATCACTAATTCATAATAAAACAAGTAAACTAATCCATAAACTAGGACGACTCTGTTTTCGAGACATGCTATTTGGGGAAAAGATTTCTGACCTAAGGGAATAAATAGGACACTTGAACAATGATTCCGCCACAGTAGAATCGACTCCGCTGGAGTGGACTCGCTACGGTGGACCAGACCCTCACCGAGGCGGTGTCACTTTACACATCACTTTAGCGCCACAACGAACACGACTCCACGTCGGCGGACACGCCCCTACGGACTGATCCTCCGCTACAGCGAAAACCCACAATTTTCAAACTCCCGCATCGGCGAGCCAAACTCTTGTCGGCACGGACACGCTAGAGCAGACACTGGTGTCGCCGAGGCGGACACTAGACACCAGCAATGGCAAAATAGCCCAAAAACTCAAATTGACCCTTGAAACACTCCCGAGACCCCCGGACACAAACCAGACATACTCATCTAAGGTAAACAGTGCTACAAACTCACTCGTATCCTCGGATTTCCCATTTAACCAAACTAAGACATATTTTTCTAAAGAATCGTCTGGGAACACCAAATATCCAAATTTCACAAATAATGCCACAAAATACATATGATTGCCTCGGTAAGGTCATAAATGATCATCCAGAGCTGCCGAAAGTGACGGAACCTAGAGACGAACTCATCTAGACAAAAGTCATTTGAGTCAAACTATACAACGCGAAGTTTCTAGTTTTGTGTTTTTATCCGAAATGCATATAAATGGACCTGGTGATATGTGCCACCCATCCACGCGCTTCACAAACCCCACAAAGAGTCTACGGGAAGGGTCAAACAATCAAATAAGGGTCTTTAGCGAAAAACGACCGAACAGGTCGTTACAGTCTGTGACTCAGGAATCCTGAATAATTAAATAAAATTATTGAAGGGTAAAATTAGGTATCAACAGTAGTACCTAACTATTATTTATTATAATCTTCCCATGTGGTACATATAATTTCTTCATATCGAGCATGGGTCTTTTTTGTAAAATTTGAAATTATAGATCTTTGTTTTGCTAAATATAAACTTATGAGTTAAGTTTTAAAATTTTAAAAATTTGAAATCACAAACTTGGAATTAAGATCCTACCTTTTAAGTGAATTTGGGATTTGAAATTAAAAATTCTCTGCTCAAATATCATAAATAAACACTAATTTCAAATTTAGGGTCCAAATTGCATGGCCAAACGGGCCCTTAAACAACTTTAGTAAATAGAACTTAAATCGTTGGTAACCTCAAATAATTAAACTTTTTAAATTAATGTTTAGCAACATGTTTCACTTTTCAAGAGTTAAACTATATAAATTTTGATCGGCATTTCAAGATATATTTTTTCACCATATTGATATGAGAAGGCTTGTTACTTATAGAACTTTCCTGTAGTTGTTTTATATTAAAGTTGTAATTTTAAGATATTGATTTAACTCTAATTCAATTTAACTTCAAAAATTAGTCAAGTTGACTCTCGAGAAATGAACCTGATAACTAATATGGGACGGATAGAGTAATTGTTAAGACAATTCTCATAGCGGATTGGTTATGATTGGACGGAGATACCTCCCGTTTGAATATTTTATAAGTACTAAAGGCGACTAATTCTTAACATCTAATTAATATTGAGTTATTTAACAAACATGAAAGCCAATGCTGAAAGAGCAAGTTGTGGATATAACCGGAGAAAATAACAAAAATGGTCATTTATCTTCAGTAATAGGTCAAAAATAATTTCTTAAGTATTCAATTGAGAAGTTTTAATTCTTGAAATTTATCAAACGTTAGCAACTTTATTCTTCAACAAATATTTACCAAATTATTATTGTTAGATTAAACCGGAACTGTGGAAAAAACCAAAATTATCATAAATTTGCGTCAAAATTTCAGAAATTGAATCATAAAAGACTAGACTAGACACAAAAATAGAGAATTAATAATATAAATTGCACCTCAAAAAAGTTGCACCAAACTCCTTTTTTTGTTTATGACAAGAAAGTCGCAGTGGTGCGCATATGGTAAATTCCGCTGCTGTGCAATAGCCCGCAGACCACACAAACTCTTGAAATAGACCAAAAAGAACATAAACTATAAAATTTGTCATTTCAAAATGTGAATTCCCATTAAATATTTCTTATTTTTATAACAACAACAACAACATATCCAGCGTAATCCACAAAGTGGGATCTGGGGAGGGTAGAGTGTACGCATACCTTACCCCTACATTAGAAGGTAGAGAGGTTGTTTTTATAGACCCTCAGCTTGAAAAAACACAAACCACAGCAGTCTGGAATAAGAAATAACATAAATAAAGAAGTCATGACAAAATACTAGATGAAGTGTGATACAACAGTCTGAAAAAGAAACAATAATTTAACTACCACAAAATCATACGACAATCGAAGTACAAGAAACAACATATACTAATAGAAATCAAGGACAAGAAACTACAAATGTGCTACTAGGCGTGACAACGCGCAACTACCTACTAGCCTTCTACCCTGATTTGTGTCCTCCATAACCCCCTATCTAAGACCATGTCCTCGATGAGCTAAAACTGTGTCATATCATGTCTAATCACCTATCACCAATACTTTTCGTCCTACCTTTATCTTTCTTGAAACCATCCATAGTCAGCATCTCACACCTTCACACTGGCGTATCCGTGCATCTCCTCTTCACATGCCCGAACCATCTCAACCTCACTTTTCTCATCTTATCCTCCATCGATGTCACCCCTAACTTGTCCCGGATATATTCACTAATCCTTTCTCTCCTCGTACGCCTATACATCCACCGCATCATCTTTATTTCTGCCACCTTCATCTTCTTAATATGAGAGTTTTTTACTAGTCAACACTCCGCCCCATACAACATAGTTGGATAACCACCACTCTATAGAACTTTTCTTTAAGTTTTGGAGGCAACTTCTTATCACACAAGACTTCAGATGCAAGCCTTCTTATCATCAATCCTGCACCAATACGATGTGATGCAAGCCTTCTTATCATCAATCCTGCACCAATACGATGTGTGATATCTTCGTCAATCTCTCCATTTATTTAGATAATAGACCCAAGATATTTGAAACTCCCTCTCTTTTGAATGACTTGGGTATCAAGCCTCACTTTCACGCCAACTTCATACTCTACTTCACTGAACTTGCACTCCAAGTTAACTCTATCGTGTGTCTCTTCACTGAACTTCTCAGCGAAAAATCTCCATGCCTCTCAACATAGAATTACTCTATCCCCCTTCTCGTTCAAGCGATTTTAGAAGTATGACTTCCATCTCTGAATAATGAGTGTCTCCTCCACCATTACTTTACCATTATCCTACTTGATGCACTTCACTTGATTCAAATCACGTGTCCTTCTCTCATTCGCCTTGGCTATCCTGTTCAACTTCTTATCCCTGTCTTTGTCCTCTAATTTTGCATACAAGAGTTTAAAAGCTGCCATTTTGGTCGATGTAACCGTAAGTTTTGCGTCCCTCCTTGTCATCTTATACCTCTCCATGTTCGACCGCATTTCCTTATCATCTGTACTATCCACCAACTTCTCATATGCCACCTTATATGCTTCCACCTTCCCTTGGACTTCTCATTCCACCACCAGTCCCCTCGATGCCCACCAAATCTACCTCTCGAGACCTCAACACCTCTCTAGATACTTCCCTAATGCAATTGACAATTATATTTATCATATTGTTAGCATCCCCACTACTCCTCCTGTCACGAATCAAAATCCTATTTATATAATGAGGGCACCTACCATGAACCCGTACGTGAACTTCATCCATACAAGACAAAGTAAATAATATATATAATGTGAAAAAGTAAAAGACACCCAAAGTACTGACAAGTATCAAAATGCTTAATATGTGAAACTAGAAATATCCTTAAAAATCTTTGTTATGAGTACATGAGCTACTAAGTAGAATACAGAGTCTAAAACTTAATACAACATACTCTCTAAAATACTTAAGACATAAAGTAAAAGATAAGACAGAGGAAGTACGATGCTGGGAAGGCATCTACAACTCACCCTGGACTCCAATTAAGCCCTCCATATAGGCTCACGCCACTACGGTCTACTCGAATTCGGATTAGTACCTGCACACAGAAGGTGCAGCAAGTGTAGAGTGAATACAGGAAGCACGTATACCCAGCAGCATCGTCGATCAACCATAACTATAACGGTGGAGAGGATTGGTACTCCCAATACGTCTCTTCTTGCTTAGCTAGTTAAAATATACAACTTATAAGTACTACAACCATTTGCCTAAAGATTTCACAACCACCCGAGTCATAACTTACATTACTTTTCAAGGATCATGTTAAAGTTTCCAACTTTACCTCAATTACGATAAGTTTAACAATAAGGTTCCAGCCTATACCCGAATCGGGCGTGTAAACCCAAAAAGATTCCACCTTTTCATCACTTTAATCAAGTTTACTTTAAAAATCTGACCCTTGCATCAATCAAGACACATACATTCATAAAGATTCGACCTTTACACTATTTAAGGCAATATATTAATAAAGATTCAGTCTTTCTACCATTTTAGAACATTCATTATTGACAAGTCATTCTAAAGTTCCCAACTTTACATAAGTGAAGCCAATTTACTACTACCGGATCCAGCCTAACCCCTTTACGGCGTATAGCCCCATAAAGTTCCATATTTCAGTCTTACATCAAGAATAAATTGTAAATATTCACTATTTCTTCCATTAAAAGCAAAATGATTACACGTCAATAGTACGGATGAGATGCAATACAAATGATATGTATACAATGCAATGTTCATATGTACCTGGTATACACATGCTCATGCAGTATATGTTACGTGACTGATGGGGGACTCATGAGGTCCAAATATCCATCCAAAATTTTCCATTGGGTCTCAGCTCTGTGGTTGTAGTATCATCATCAATCATCACTCTTACTATATACCATAATCAATAACTGGCTTTCAAGCCTCTTTATTAGTATCTGAATAGTTCAATGCCAATAATAATATGAATGAATGAAATGTATATGTGTACACCATGGAAAATCATAAATCAATACATTTAACATTTGTCAATTCCTTTTTAAGATTACACAAGATGTAGAGTGATGAATGCATGACAAGTCATAATCACACAATTATCAAACATGGCTAGCATAACCCAAATAATCAGCATACATATCAACCTAAGTGGATGTATGCACCACACTCATGGGTCAAACGCTAAACACATAATCTCTGTCATGTACAACATACTTTACCATTTAATTACCCTTTAAGTACACTGGTACATGCACAAGTGTTCTTCACCTTACAAGTAGGGGACCCCTAAATTCACATTATACCCTTAATTAGTTAATTACCAACACACGATACTACATAAAGGTGTAGTAAGTCTCAACTTGCATTATATTTGAAGTCTCATAGCTCACGAACGATTCCGAGCTCGATCCGCGCGAAGATTAAACCTTCCGGAAGCTCCACCACGTATAAATCAATGAACGAGTTTAATATAGTCAAAAACTCAATCTACAGACTTAGACGAGTCCAACGATACCCATATTAATATACTTTATTTCAGAACCCAAAAATGGACCTAAAAAGTCAATCCCGAGCCACGAAGGTCAAAGCTGTAATTTCATTATAAAATCGAGTTACCCATATCCCATAGGTTATAAATTCATAAAATCAACTAATTTCATCCATGAATTGACCCTCAAATCATATATATATCATTTTTCAACTCTAGGGCTCAAAAACCCTAATTTCTACAATCCAAATCCGGATAAAATTGATAACCAATGAAAATAATTATGGGGAAATACACAAATGAAGGTTGTATACTTACCCTCTCTTGCATATGAGAATTTAGCCACTGAAATCACCTCAAACGGAGCTCTAGAGCTTAAATAATGGCCAAAATACAATGAATTTGCGGTCTGGATTTTGATACACTGTCCAGGAAAATTTATTCATCGTGATCGCAAAGACAATTTTTTTATTTTTTTTGCCAAAAAATTTCTTCTCGCGATTGCGTTCCGACCAAATCACACCAGAAATCAGAAAATATCCATTTTGTTTCCAGAACTTTGATTTAACACACGAAACTCATCTGGAACCTCCCGAACACAAACCAAATATGCATTGCAGTCATAAAATACGTTTCGGACCTGCTAGCGCACTCAAAATACCCGAAAAAGTCATCTTGATTCGATGTTGACCGTGGTTAACTCCAATTCTTACTTTAACTAGTTTCTCCACCAATAACCCAAAACTTGTTCAGAAACCTATGAACACCAATCAACAGTGTAACTTGACTATAAACCACGCTAAGAAGTTGCTCGAGTCGACGAAACACCCGTATAGAGGTTGTTAAGACACGTTTATCCATAAAAACGTTATAACTTCCTTAAATGATATAAACCTCTATCGAATATCCAAATCTCACCCGAACCCCTCGGGACCTAAACCAAGGACTCGACTAAGTCATAAATCATATTCCGAACCTAACGAAATCGATGAAACTTTGAAAATAACGTATTTACCCAAAAGTCAACTTTTGGTCAAACTTCTTTCTTTCTATAACTTAAGAGCTTTCATCTTTATCAAAATTGATCTGAAACTCACCCGGTTGCCTTGGGAATCGCGCCATCTATCCCCGCAAGTCATAAATACTGAGGTGAAGCAAGGAAAGGGTATTTTTGAGGAAAAAAAAGTCTAAAAGCTCAAAACGATCAAACGAATCGTTACACCTCCAAGCTCCCAAAGCCATCAACTTCTCTCCATATCCTGAGCACTATCCATGATCAAGCTACCCCATTTGATCCTCTGTCGATCATCCATAATTCTCCTCTTCCTCTTTCTCTTCCAAGAGCTTATGTTGGGACATAATGTTCTCACTCGGAATAACCTTGTTGTCTTTATATAGACCTTTATCGTCTTTCCTCATAAGTAAAAAGTTTATCTGAGTTGTAGCCACCGAACTACAGAAGGTTTTCAAGTGCTCATCCCTTTTCGAAAAACTCGAGTTGACAACCACCAACCCAAAAGTTTTTGTGTAATTCAAAAGTGTGACTCCTCCTTCATTCATGTCTCCGAAACTGCAACCTCCATGCACATCATCATAGCCCCTCGCAGCTGACCCGATGTGAGCATTAAAATCTCCTCCTATAAATTACTTTTCAGTGTGTGGTGTACCTCCCACCACCTCGTCTAAGTCCTCCCAAAAAGCGCTTCTTCTCCACCTCGTCCAAACCCGCTTGCGGACGTATGCACTAATAATATTTAAAGTGGACCCTTCAATGACTAACTTAATCTTCATCATCTTGTCATTGACCATCCTAACCTCTTTCACTACATCAAAATTTAGTAAATATCTTATCCAAGCCAAACGTGCTCACTTTGGTAATTTAAAGGACCAAAACTGTTTAAGTGATACTTAAGGGACTATTTTCAGCTTACGATATAAATGACCATTTTGTGATTCTCTCGATGTAAATGCATTGTGGATCAAATTATAAAGATCTATTGAAATCTCCCAAATTCAATTCGTCATTACACATAATGAGTAAACGGTCATATTTGCAAATGTCCCATTTAGGTCATTATGGCTTTTCGAACATGCGGAGATGGGCTGAGCTAGTATGATCATGTGCAACTTAGACCGCAAGAAATATACAAAAAGAAAGAAAATGACCTTACATTTTGTTTGGCAAAAAAAAAAATTACACTTGAACAACATGATGTCACTGTGGCGAAATTCAAATCTTTTGCACATCAGCAGCAAAAGAGACGCTATACCTTTTGCGTTTGCAGTTTGAAAACTAAAAGCAGAAAGATTGTAAGAAAATTAAACCCACAATGAGGTTGCTGCATTGGCACAATTACCTAACTAAAGTCTAAACTCGATGAAAAGAGAACCTTTGGTGCAACTTACATTTCAAAACAGGCATGAGTCGTGAACGAAATTACTATTAAAAGTTAGCAATAAACGGTTGATAAAAAAAAAGTAATCGCAGCATATTTTAGATATCAAATACATAAAGTTATCTCCGTTGAGTTTTCAAATTCAATTATTCACTTATCTGCAAGTCTTTAATTGAGTTGATATTTTTAAGGAAAAAGGGTAATATTTACCCCTCTACTATTGAAAAAGATTTAAAATTGTCACGAGTTATACTATCAGTCCATATATGCCCTTAATGTTATACAGTGGGTCCGTATATGTCCTTAACGTTATAAAAGTGATTCATGTTATACTATGAGTACCCATGATAAATTCATTCCAAAATTAAAGCCTCATAATAAATAAATTATATACAATAATCGTGTATCTAAAGATATGTTTAATTTATAAAAAAAAGCATAAAAGAACCTTACGTTTTCTCCATATTTCCCCCTTTAGGGTTAAAATTTTAAAACAAAAATCAGGCAGCTAATTAATATTTCTTCCGTTCATGTTTGTTTTGGCACACTCCTTAAGCTAAATAAAAAGCTAATTTTACTATAGTATCACTCTAATTATTAGATAATAGGCCATCTCACTCATTGGGGATTGAAAATAATTATAACTTAATAATAAGGTAAAATTAGTATAAAATGATAAATTATCTCTTGATTTTTTAAATCGGATAAGTAAAAATGAATATTTTTTAAATATAATGGACAAGTAAAAATGAACAAATAAAATATATTATTAACTTTATTTTGCATAACATATATTAAATGAGGCTGGTTGGAGATTTTCATAGAACAAAATTCAAAAAAATAATTAATATGTCATATCAGGCTGATGAATACTGTCGAGAGCAAGAAAGTACGAAAATCTTACTTCAAAGAGCAACACATCTTGTTTTTTTCAGTTGTTGCGGCAACCTATATATATTTGAGAGTTCAAAATGTCAACAAAGTTTGATAGATGAAAATTGAAACAACAGAATTCTACAATGATGGCCATGTTTGAGAGAAATATTGCAAATAAAATGCTGAGAAATTGTAACCACTTTGAATTCAAAAATTGAATTATTTTCTAATCCAAATTTTTTAGCAGACTTGTCCTTAAAGTGTCAAGTGTTATGCAGCCACTTGACTTAATGAGGAGACTTTTTTTCTTTTCTTTTAATTAATAGATATATTAATGTTAGTATCATTTTTAGATCTAATTACTGTTTAAATTTGTCTTCAATAAGTACTGAACTTGTCCACTACTGTTAATCGCAGGCAACCATAAGTACATTTACCCTTTGTGGATTCTCTAATTAATTCTCTGACCTATTTTGAAAAATAAAAGGAATCACCATTTACATGCCAAAGAGTCAATGTTGGTGACGTTTTGGCTTTATTTTATGAATAACGGTAAAGAGAAAGGACATGAAGGCTTTTTGACCTTTTCTCTTGAGGTGGGGCCGTGGGGGTGAACTTTTCCAACTTTGGTTCAAGTAAATAGAAAAATCATCTATCCGTTGGGACTTTTACAGTTCTCGAGCTACTTCTCTTTTGTGCTCACAAGTTTCAATTAAAGTGCATCGACTCTTATACACGTTTCTAGTCAGTTCTACTCCCTCCGAATAAAAAATAATGTTTACTTAGTCATTTACATACTCTTTAAGAAAATATTAATTTTTAGATAAAAATAAATAATTTGACTAAAATGTCCATAATTAAATAGATATTGAGATTTGATCACCTAACACTTAATAAGGGCAAATCTGAAAAAATAAAGTTAATTCTTTCTTGATTTTATAAGTGAACACTCTTTTTTATTCAAAAAATAAAGCTAAGTGGACACTTTTTTTTATCCGAATGGAGTATATTTCAATTAATATTCCTTCCAATCCACTTTACTCCTCAGTTTTGAAATAATTATAGTGTTTTTTATTTACATGTTTCTTAAAAAAATATTATAAAGATAGTGTTTTGATTATTTTATCCTCTTAAAATATTTCATCATGTGATCTCTCCTCAATAAATGTTTAAAAGCACGAGGCTAATTTTTTTTGGTATGTGTGCCATAACATGGGCCTATTGATATAGTTAATATAAGGGTAAAATAGGAAAAAAACACTTAGTATTGACATATGTTCTATCATTACGTCATATTCACAAAAATTCTCCTTTCAAATTACTTAGTATTGTATCAACATATATTTCTTTTGCATGAGTTCAGAGAGTTATAACATTTTTTTTCACAGTAGACAATGTTTTCTTCTACGACATTCATGGGTTAGTGTTATAAGTTGGTAGATATAAATTATATTTTTCAGAAGTCAGACGCTTAATTGATTAGGAAAAGAAAAGTAGAACGAGATGGTTGACTAGACAAGGTAGAGGTTTTGAAATTAACTAGCCTCATATTTAAAACCGTTAAACAGGATATGTTAGGAGCTAACTTACATAGTATGTCGATCATATATACATTATTTGTTTTACTTATGTGTACTATATGGGACTAACTTAAACAATGTGCATGAAAACGTATGTTTATTCGACCTTGGCGAAAAATTAATAAGAATTGGATAATTTCGTATATCTCTTCTTTTTTTTCTAAACATATTGGTTATTTTTGTTTCATTAATTTATATTTATAAAGACATTTGCAATAAGCGTATGTATTAGCGAATATTCTTCAAATATTCACAATATATTTTGTAATTATGATAGATGTATATTTAAGGTAACTTAGAATTCTTACTGTATTATGAATCAACCATTTAAGGTAAGTTATGATTCTTATTGTATTATGAATCAACATTTGTACAACTATATATATTGTGAATAATAAAAGGAATCCATAAGAGAAATTATTTTATCTCACATGGTATCAAGAGCATAACCCTAATCCCTACACTCATCTCTCTCAAAACAGCCGCCGACACCCCCCCTCGAGTTTCCCTTCGGTCGACGGCAAGACCAACAGCCACCATGTCTTCCCCCACAAATTTCGGTTCCTCCACTGGCACTTTTGACAACTCATCTCAACAATCATCGTCTTCTTTTCACCCGGCTTTCGCCGTTACAAACATCAAGAACTCTATCCATATAATTCTTGATCAAGAAAACTGTCAATATTCCATGTGGACAGAACTATTCTATATTCATGCATGTGCGTACAACGTGTTCGGCCATATTGATAACTCTGTTCCTCGTCCCACCGATATTGCCGAATCAACATGGCGTCGCCTTGATGCCATCGTTAAACAGTGGATATACGGCACCATCTCAAAAGACTTGCTGTGTACTATCATGAAAACAGGTGCCACGGCACGTAACCTTTGGGTACGGTTGGAAGAAATCTTTCAGGACAACAAAAATACTCGGGCCGTGTATTTGGAAGAACAATTCAACAATACGCGCCTCGAGAATTTTAACAACATGTCTGAATATTGCAAACAACTAAAACTCATAGCCGACCAACTTTCCAACGTCGGGACATCTATTTCTGAAACCAAGATGGTACGTCAATTAGTTGTTGGTCTACCGAAAGGTGAATACGATACTCTTGCAATGATGATTCAACAGGCCGACCCACTACCTAGTTTCACCAAGGCATGTTCACAACTATTGTTGGAAGAAACCCGACGTGCTAAACAAGAGAAGCATAATTAAAAGGCATTAGCCGTTGAAGGGATGGCATCACCGGCGACCAACACCACCCCGCCACCACTGCATGACCACCAACAACAGCAGTCCCATGACGGAGGTAGTGGCGGCAGAGGCCGCGACAACAATAACAAAGGCAAGGGCCGCGGCAAGGGCCAACGCAACCAGTAGCCAGGCCCAAATCTTGCCTATTTCCAGTGGGCTGGACAGCAGCCAGTATGGCCCAACCAGTAGAATTGGGCCTCACTTGCATGCCCATACCCAACTGCATGGGCCCAGTTCTAGCAGCCTGCATAGTCGACGGGACTATTGGGCTCTACCCTTGCCTCTAGGCAGGCCCACCAAAGAAGAAGAAGCAGCCCACTGTGGTCTCGATCCAAAGAAGAATCGCAAGGCACTAGCACGCTTCACTGATTTGGGTCAGGCCTACAACACCGTGAACCCTCAACAGCCCGACGAAAATTGGTACATGGACACCAAGCCACATCTCACCTCACCCATCGTCAGGCAACTTATCTCAACTACTTCAGTTAAAGTGTCCTCAATTTATTACTGTCGGCAATGGTCATCGCATTCTAATTGAAGGTTACGGTAACACACATACCAAACATCCACACCCGCCTTTCTCCCTAAACCACGTCCTATACACCCCTAACATCATTAAAAACTTAATCTCTGTTAGAAAATTCACTCGCAATAATTCTGTGTCTGTCGAATTTGACCCTTTTGGTTTTTCTGTGAAGGAACTCAATACGGGAAAAATTCTTACGCGTTGCAATAATGTGAGAGACCTCTACCCATTTACTTAATCTTTCCCTGTCAGACCGCAAGCACCTCTATCCCTTGCGGCGATCTCTCCCTCAACTTGGTACAACAGACTCGGACACTCCGGAGACCCTGTTTTTACTTTTCTTAGGACTACTAAGCGTATTCAATGTAATAATGGAAAACTTGCCCAACACTAATTTTCTTGCCCGCTCGAAAAACATACTCGTCTTCCATTTATGTCATCCAACAGTGTTACTTTTTCTCTATTTGATATTGTACATGCTGATTTATGGACATCTCCGGTTGTTAGTTCTTTAGGACACAAATTTTATCTAGTGTTTTTAGATGATTTTTCATATTTTGTATGGATTTACCCACTGAAATTCAAATCTGAAGTGTTTGCCAAATTCCTTGAATTTCAAAAATTCATTAAAACACAGTTTGAAAAATCTTTCAAATCTTTCTAATGTGATAATGGACGTGAATTTAGTAACTCGGCATTTCACAATTTCTGCTCTAAGCAAGGCATGATTTTCCATTTTTCCTGTCCCTATACTTCTTCCCAAAATGGAAAGACTGAACGAATTATACGTACCATCAATAACATGGTTCGCACCCTACTGTTTCATGCATGTCTTCCACCATCTTTTTGGGTCTATGCTGTTAAAATGGTAGAATCCCTCCTTAATATTTTACCAACTAGCACTCTTCAAAACAAGACCCCTACCGAAATCTTATACCGTAGGTTCCCATCCTATGACCATCTTCACATTTTTGGCTGCATATGCTACCACAACATAGCCTCCACTGCATCTCACAAACTTGCCCCTCGCACCCTGCCTTGTATCTTTATTGGTCTCTCTCCTAATCATCGGGGCTACATGTGCTATGACATTGCCACTCGTAAAATCATCGTCTCCCGTCACGTCCATTTGACAAGACGACCTTTCCATTGTCAAACCTCCAAAAATTTCAGACCACCGATTACACATTCCTCGATGAATCGAGTTTATCCCCGGCTATCCAATCTATGTACCAACAGTTGCCTACTGTTCCAGCAGCCCTGTCCCCGACACTCTTCGGCACCACCCAAATAGATCCATGCTCTCGGTCGAACACTCCACCAACACCCCCACTACCTCCAGCAGTTGTCTCTCGCCTCACCAAAGAAGATCGGCCGCTTCTCCCACCAAATAGCCCACCCGCATCGGCAAAGACTGCCTCCCGGTCAAGAAATAATGGACATGTACCCTCCTAGTCCAGACCTCCCACTACTGCCTACCCATCACATGGAGACTCGTGCACAACACGGGATCTTCAAACCCAAGGTTCACTTCAACCTCTCCACATAAACCTTATCACCCATTCCAAAAAATTCAAAACTAGCAAAATTGGACTCTAATTGGAATGCGGCCATGTGAGAGGAGTTTAACACTTTGACCATGCAGAACACTTGGGATTTGGTACCTAGACCAGACGGTGTGAATATTATCTGGTGTATGTGGCTATTTCGTCACAAGTTCAGAGACAGTGGTAACTTGGAGCGGTATAAGGCAAGACTAGTTGCCAATGACACTAATCAGCAAGAGGGTATTGATTGTGGTCAAACGTTCAGTCCGGTTGTTAAACCAGCCACTATTCGGACTGTCCTCAGTATTGCTATGGGCATGCATTGGCCGATTCTTCAGCTTGATGTCAAGAATGCATTTCTTCATGGGGATTTGAAAGAAACTGTGTACATGCATCAGCCCTCTGGCTTTGTTCATCCGTCAGTTCCGCAGTTTGTATGTCATCTCAGGAAGTCATTGTATGGTTTGAAACAGGCACCCCGCGCTTGGTATGATCATTTTTTCAGGTATCTTATGCAGATGTGTTTTATATGTAGAAGGTGTGATAACTCTCTATTCACTTTTCATCGAGGTAGCAGCACTACTTATTTGCTATTATATGTGGATGACATTGTTCTTACTGCCTCATCTAACGATTTGAAGAATGAAATCATTGCTCTACTCAAAACTGAATTTGCTATGACTGACTTGGGCAAGCTGAGTTATTTTTTGGGTATATCAGTGACCAGATCTGCAGGAAACATGTTCTTGTGTCAGCGTAAATATGCAGAAGAGATAGTCTACAGGGCTAAGACGGAAAATTGTAAAATTATGCCAACTCCGGTTGACTTGAAATTCAAGCTCAGTGCCAATGACGGTGCGCCAGTTTCTGATCCCACTCTATATCGGAGTCTTGCAGGTGCCCTTCAGTATCTTACATTTACTAGGCCTGATATTGCATATGCCGTTCAGCAGGTGTGTTTATTTATGCATGACCCCCGAGAGTCTCATTTTGCCACCCTCAAACGTATTATCAGATACGTTAAGGGCACACTAGACTTTGGATTACATCTCTACCCCTCTGCCCCAACAAAGTTACTATCCTACACGGATGCAGATTGGGCAGGATGCCCCGACTCCCGTAGGTCTACCTCAGGCTACTGTGTATTTCTTGGGGATAATCTTTTCTCATGGTCCGCCAAGCGGCGGGCCACGTTATGCCGTTCGAGTGCTGAAGCAGAATATCGCGGAGTTGCTAATGTCGTTGATGAGCTCTGTTGGCTCCGAAATCTTCTTTTGGAGCTCTAGTGTCCAATACGAAAGGCGTCTATAGTCTATTGTGACAACATATCTGCCATCTATATGTCTCATAATCCGGTCCAACATCAGCGGACCAAGCATATGGAGATGGATATTCACTTTGTGCGACAGAAGGTTGCCCGTGGTCAGGTCAAAATATTACACATGCCTTCCTCCTATCAGTATGCAGACATTTTCACAAAAAGGACTACGAGACAGCTTTTCACCGACTTCCGATCCAGCCTTAGCGTTCGGCCTCCTTCCGCTCCGACTGAGGGGGAGTATTAGCGAATATTATCCAAATATTCACAATATATTTTGTAATTATGATAGATGTATATTTAAGGTAACTTAGGATTCTTACTGTATTAGGAATCAACCATTTAAGGTAAGTTAGGATTCTTATTGTATTATGAATCAACCTCTGTACAACTATATATATTGTGAATAATGAAAGGAATCCCTAAGGGAAATTATTATATCTCACAGTATGTTATGCTTCTTTAAGCTTTGCACCACATTAAAAGATTATGTTGTTTCGGCTAAGGTAAGGCTTAAGGTAATTATTTATTTACAAAGTCTAGTATTTGTTGGAAACCAACCATTCATTCAAAAAGGGTTATTCTTTTCAATCCATAATGTCATATATATATATATATATATATATATATATATATATATATATATATATATTTATAAACAAGTATTTTATTAACCAAAAGTGAACGTTATGTACAGAGTCTCATCAGGAGGATGTCCATGCCATGGACAAAGACAAAGTCTTATGGTCCTGACCAACTTAGCAACAAAACCTACACATCAAACTAAAACAAAACAAAACCATCTAAATGGGATAATGATCCAGCTGAGTCAGTCGATTTGCTAGTCTTTGTAGCATGCTTCCTCTTATCATTACTTCCTGCACAATCTGCCTTGTAAGCACTCTTGGAATTCTTTGCTTGCAATTATAGATTCTATTATTTCTCTCTTGCCATAGGTAGTAAACACATCCAGCAACCACCATTCTGAATACCTGGGAGGAGTATGCTTTACCATTCACCTGAGAACACATCCATATCATCTCATTTGCCCACTCCATTGCCTTTATCTTATATCTTTATCAATTCAACAATGCTTCCCACACCATTGTGGAGAAACTACACTTGAAAAACAAATGATCTACAGTCTCATTTTCAGTTTCACATAAGGGACAGGGGAGCTGGTCTGTGATTCCCCACTTGTTCAGCCTTTGTTCAGCCTGTCTCTTGTATATAGTCTTCTATTTAAAGCCAAATAAAGGATGAACACCCACTTAGGAGCGCCATGATCATTGCAGGCTAGCCTTCTCCAGGTCACCTTTGGATGACAACTATCACATCCCTAATCTAGGCCTAGACATAACACGACACTCCACCTGTGCCTGACTAAATGTGACCGAGCGAACCAACTAGTTGGTTGAATTAACATGTGATATCATAACATACTGAATATGGAAAATAAACTAGCACATGTTAATTCAACCTGCTAAGTACTGACTGATTGTTGTTCTAGTGTATGAAGCATCTAAGAATAATGAAGTACTGACTGTTACCCCAAAAGACTATGGCTCACCAAATCAACTGATACTGGAACCTAGCAAGCTGAGTCGTCAACCTATAAATCGTGACCTACATCGCGAGATGCAGGCCCCAGGCAAAGAGACGTTAGTACATTTGAATTGCACTAGTATGTAAAACCAACTGAAAGAATAAATAGTTGTGGGGTGCTCAAGAAAGGGTAACCCAAATCAATAAATAGATAATGTATTGCAACTGATAATTGATAATTGATAACTGAAGTAAAGAATATGGATACTTCCTGTTCTGAAATGAAGAATCACCTGTTTAACTGTAATAATAAACTATGGCCTTAGGCCCAATATATGTGCACAAATCTGTGGTCTCGGACCCAAGTATACGTAGACATAAACTGTGGCCTTGGGCTCAAATACATTTGTGGCCTAGGGCCTAAATACAGGTGTTCAACATAAACAATTTACAGTAAAAATTCATATTGTAATACATGATACTAGAATACTGAATTATACTAATATGAGATACCAAACATGAATTCATACTAAAGGTCTGATATAAAGTACTCACTACTTCTAGACTGATATGGGACATGGATTCATGAACTATTCATGGATATTAGAGTAGTCTTTCTGTACAACATTTTTATAGTCTGAGACTGAGACTCGTGGAATATCAAACATGGGTCTATAAATAATACGTACTGAGTTCACAACAATCAAAGTGATAATTATGAACAGCTACGAAGTTATAATCTTAAAGATTGACGTTCTTGTCTTTTCATGAACTAGGGCATAATCTCAAATTCTGAAGTAATTTGTAGTAATCTTGATGAATGAGGCGTGGGAGTGATTAAAGACATTCCCACACATCGAGAGTTATCCTCACATACCTTATTCGCACCAATACTTGTATTAAAAATATGAACTTTGAAGAAGTCCAAAGATTGAACCTTAAGCCTTGGAATGAGTTTATCTTAAAAACCCTAGGTTAAGAACAATGGAGTTTTATTTAGAATTCATGAGGATGATGTTAGAATCACATGATAAAGGCTTGCCTTGATGTAGGATAAAGTTGGGAAGAGAGGAACTTCGTTCCAGGGCTTGGAGATTATGAAAATTGATTTTTCAATACTAAGTTGCGTATTTATAATGTTCAGTCGTCGGGGGCTTTGATGGCCGAAATCAACGGTCCGTCAAATTTTTTAAGGTCTGAGTCTGGACTGTATAATTTTATACGGTCCGTATAAAGGACCATCACCCAAGTGTAATTAAACATTTACTACCAAAAGCTGGGGGGAATGCTACGGTCGAAAATGATAGGCCCTATAATCTTATACGGTCCGTCAAAATTACTGTGTTCCATAAATTTCAAAAACAAATTGTACGGTTCCATTCGACAGTCCATAAAACTTTTACAGTTCATCAATCTTGGGCGTAAATTTGGGTTTGCAGAACTGAAACTGGTTTTTCAACTTTAATTTCCTGTTTTGGTTTCCTAAACCCCTAAATCATAAATATGACTTAGTTTGAAGGTACGAGGTGTTACAATATCTCCCCCATTGGGATCATTCGTCCTTGAATAATGGTTCATGGTTAGGAGTATGACTAACTCTGAAATTTTTAAAAACTTTCGGCATGGTTTCCTCTGCAAATAGGACTATCCCAAATTTTTTTAAAGATTTTCAAACACCTTCCAGCTAACCAAATCACAATACAAGCCTCACATGGCATCTTAATACGCATGACATGACATAACATGGTAACTAAAATATAGACGTGACTAACATGAATACTGAGCTGACATGAATACGTGAATACTATCTGTCATGAATGGTGTTTGACATTAACACATGGATGTTGAACTGAATGAATACGTGAATACTGAACTGAAGGGATACTGAACTGGATAAATACTAAACTGACATCAGTATCTGATTACTAAGCTGGCATGAATATCTGAGTACTGAACTGACATGAGTATCTAAGCACTGAACTGACATGAATATCTGTATGCTAGAAACGTGAATGTTATAACATGATACTGAGTGTACAGAGACTAACTCTCGTGGTAATTCTAGCTCGTAAGCCACTTGATCGATCCTTCGTAGCATCATGTATGGTCTGATATATATGGGACTAAGCTTGCTCATCTTGTATGGTTTGATATATATGGAACTAAGCTTGCCTTTCTTCTCAAATCGTATGATGTTTTTCATAGGCAAAATTTTCAAGAAACAACCTATCGTTAATGTGAAACTCTAAATCTCTGCACCACACATCCGAATAGGACTTCCTATGACACTTAGTCATTTTCAAATGCTCCTGACTCAAGTTGACCTTTTTTCCATAGCCTGATGGATCAAGTCTGGCCTTAGCAATTCTGTTTTGCTAACTTCAAACCAATCAATAGGTGATCTACACCTCTGCCCATACAATGCTTCAAACGGTGCTATCTTGATACTGGCATGATATCTATAACCTTACACAAACTCAATGAGAGGAAAATGATCATCATAATTACCTTTAAAGTCTAGGACACATGCTCTCAACATATCATTAAATGTCTTGGTAGTGTGCCCTGCCTGAACAATTGTCTAAGGATGAAAAGTGGTACTGAGACTTGCTTTGGTACACAATCCTGTCTGAAAGGACTTCCAAAAGTTTGTTGTGAACTGTACACCACGATCTGAAATAATGGACACTCGAGTCCCATGAAATCTAATAATTTCTTGAGTCTGCTACTTGGCGTAGCCTTCTGCTGAATCTGTGGTCCTCACTGGAAAGGGTGTGTTGTCTTAGTATGTCACTATGCAATCCTCAAATTGAATCATGCTTTCTAAATGAGTGAGGTACCCTGGTAAAAAGTCCATGTTTATCATTTCGACTCAAGACTATCTGCATTCAGTGCTAAACCAATGGGCTTCTGATGCTCGACTTTTATCTGCTGACAATTCAAACACTTTTCCATGAAATTTGCTACGTTCTTTTTCATATCGGTCCACCAATAAATCTACTTAAAATCATGATACATCTTTGTGGAACTTGGGTGAATGAAATACCTGGAATTGTGGGCTTCAGACATAATCCGCTCTCTCAGCCTATCTATGTTTGGAATACATAGTCTGTCTCTATATTTCAAAGTACCATCATCTACCCTTGTTCAAAAGCCATCATCTTGAGTTTGTGAATCTTCTCTTTTAGCTGCAATAAGTAGGGATCACCAAACTATTTTTCATTTACTTCGACTACTAAGGAGGATTCAACCCTACTCTAAACAACAATGCCACTATCTTCAGAGTCCAAGAGTTGGACTCCTAGGTTTTCCATATAATGAACTGCTCTTGATATGGTTCTCCTGTATACCTCAACATGAGCTAAACTCCCCGTACATAGTTTCTTTCTGATAGGTTACCTGAAATACCCCTAAGTATTGTTGTGCACTGGGTTTTTGACTAGCACTCTGAAAATTAGAGTCTCGTGCAATGGCATCACCACTGTGACACATATCCGATCATGATCTTATAACTTTTTTATGATCGCTTTACCAATAATAACCAATCTCGATGATCATTCTACTCACTTTGTGTTTCTTACACACGCTAGGCATATTCTTTGTGGCGATTATATCATATTGCCCTCATTACTAAACTGAGTTTCTTCATATCCCATGCTAACTATTTGGATTTCAAATGTCCAACTAGACTTACTGATGACTTACACATCTCTCCCTTAGACCAAAGGTAAGGTCTTATACTTGCAGATCCTTCTCTTTTCTTGGGGTCCGAACAACTTTCCTTACCTTCTGCAATTCCTTTGCACTTTACATCACTGACGACTCATTTTTTGTCTCACGTATGAGCAATCCTTCTTAACATGAAAACTAAATTACTTACATAAATGGAAAGGTAATGTATTCGCAACTATCATACATAATGTTAACGACTTAACTTTGCTCACACTGTCAACCTTAGGGAAACCCCTTTTCGATAACTCTTAAAGGTTATTCTTTCGTAGTTTGCTCTCTTTTGATTTAGCTTATTTCTTCTTCCACTAATCACTATACCTCAAATTTAACATAAACCCTTGGGTTTTAACACACATTCGGATGTATTCAAACTGCCACCCACTTACTAGTGTTCGTCTTACTAAGGAAATCAAATATTACCTCTACTAACACTACTGAAATTGCTTAGGCATTGTATCCACTCAAAACTTACTTACTATTCTTTTGTTAACCACCTGCTAGCATCATGTTCTCTTATTCTTCTCTAAATACTAAAGTGAAGCATATGGTTATTTCTAACTCCCTCACCATCCAACGCTATTCTACAGTCGTATACTATCTTTTCTGAACTATAAACATGGATCACACTTAGGGAAATTTTATCTATATTAAATGAACAATTAGAACAACTAACCCAAAGTTTCTATACACTTCAAAATCATATCAGACTATACACATCCGGGGTAAACACTTAATCATATAACCTAAGAGGAAATTGTCATATCTTTTATCTCATAGTAATATCTGCTTCTTGTAGTAACTTATTAACATTGTACTTTCTAGTTCTAATCTGAATAAACTTGAATAATTAAAAGAATTCCCTGAATTTCCCTATCGTATGTCTTATGTTCTCATTTCATACACCATATCCCCTTATTGATGTACATGAGTCATATAAAAACATATCATTTATCACACATCTTGACTCATATTCAATTTTTTCCTTAAGCTCTTTTCTGTTCAAAATCATAGTGATCAATTTCTATGCCCGTTGTAGCTAAATTCTTAACCTGTTACCCGTGGGGTCTGACATCTGATCTATCATCATCATACATGTGGCTCCACGTCCAAAAATCAAAAATAAAATTATTCTGTGAGGTATAGAACATATGTATATACTATCATCCACCAACTTGTCCTTCAGAGTGTACCACTATCTGATAATTTACGGCATGCGCCATTCGGCGAGTCTTGGGCCTTAACCCAGACTTAGAACATACAAATATTTTGCTATAGTCACGGTTACCTACACTTTCTTTCAATACCCAATGGCACCACTGTATATATTCACAAGTTACAAGAATCTGGATACACTGAAAATGAGAAATCTGATAACTAAATAACTGAATATTGGCATACTGAATAACCATAGCCCTGCTAACTGAAATATTGCATAACTGGTAAATGAGGTAAACTGATAGCCGTGAAACATGATACCTAATTTTGTACTTTATGATAAGGTTATGCCCTAGTCTGTAGTAATTATGCAGTTTGTCCCACTTTCAATATCACTTCAAGTCTCATTTGTTAACAACATGCACTCCATAATTATAACTCAATGGGTAATCACCCTCACTTGAACTGTGAATTACCTGTTTATCGCTTGCGCATTCGATACGTACAGAATTCGATAAGAAAAGAAGGATACTTATTACTCTAAGCTTCATGGCACGATCTATAGTAGAAAGAATGGTAACTTTCCTTAAACACCCTGTAGCCTCCTAATTATAAGTGTATCACGCTTCACACTCATAAGTAGGACACTACTAAACACGGCTTCATACACTCCCTAGGACACTTCAACCCAACCTAGCTCTGATACCAAGCTTTGTCATGCCCCTAACCTGAGCCTAGATGTAACACAACACTCGATGCCTGACTACATGTGAAATAAACTAACACATGCTGATATACTATAAGTTTGAATGATATAAATCAAAGTGTGGAATAAGTCTGAAGTATATGAATGTAGCCGATATGGCTAACACATAAGCTTGCTAAGTACTGACTGTTGTTCTAGTCTATAAAGCCTTTAAGAATAATGAAGTACTGACTGTTACCGGGACAAGTCCCCCGGCATACCTGACTGTCTGATATAGCTAATGACTGTAAATAAGATAACACCCCAAAATACCGGGACTCACCAAATCAACTGATACTAGAACCTAGCGAGTTGAGTTGTCAACCTGTAAATCATGACCTGCATCACGAGATACTAGCCCCGGGAAAAGGGACGTTAGTATATTTAAATTACATTAGTATGTAAAACTAACTGAAAGAATAAATAGTTGTGGGGTGCTCGTGAAAGAGCAACCCAAATCAATAAAAAGATAATGTACTGAAAATGAAACTGATAACTGAAGTAAACAAAAGAAGTAAAGAATATGGATATTTCATGTTCTGAAATGAAGAATCACATATTTAACTGTAATAATAAACTATGGCCTTAGGACCAATATATGTGCACAAATCTGTGGTCTCGAGTCCAAGTATACGTAGACATAAACTGTGGCCTTGGGCTTAAATACATGTGTGGCCTTGGGCCCAAATAAAGGTGTTCAACATAAACAATTTACAGTAAGGATTTGAGAATTCATATTGTAATACATGATACTAGAATACTGAATTATACTAATATGATATATTGAACATGAATTCATACTGAAGGTCTGATATAAAGTACTGACTACTTCTATACCGATATGGGACATGGATTCATGAACTATTCATAGATATTAGAGTAGTCTTTCTTTACAACATTTTTATAGTCTGAGACTGAGACTCATGGAATATCAAACACGAGTCTATAAATAATATGTACTGAGTTCACAACAATCAAAGTGATAATTATGAACAACTACAAAGTTATAATCTTAAAGATAAACGTTCTAGTCTTTTCATGAACTAGGGCATAATCTCAAATTTTGAAGTAATTTGTAGTAATCTTGATGAACGAGGCATGAGAATGATTAAAGACATTCCCACACATAGAGAGTTATCCTCACATACCTTATTCGCACCAATACTTGTATTAAAAATCTGAACTTTGAAGAAAAAGTCCAATGATTGAATCCTAAGCCTTGGAATGGGTTTATCTTGAAAACTCTAGGTTAAGAACAATTGAGTTTTACTTAGAATTCATGAGGATGATGTTAGAATCACATAGAATCACATGTAGGAAAAAGTTGGAAAGAGAGGAACTTCGTTCTAGGGCTTGGAGATTATGAAAATTGATTTTTCAATACTAAGTTGCGTATTTATAATGTTCAGTCGTCGGGGGCTTTGATGGCCGAAATCAACAGTCTGTCAAAAATTTTAAGGTCTGAGTCTGGACTGTATAATTTTATACGGTACGTATAAAGGACCGTCACCCAAGTGTAATTAAACATTTACTACCAAAAGCTGGGGGAACGTTACGGTAAAAAATGACATGCCCTATAATTTTATACGGTCCGTAAAAATTACTGTGTTCCATAAATTTCAAAAACAAATTGTACGGTTTCATTCGACGGTCCATAAAACTTTTACAATTCATCAATCTTGGGCGTAAATTTGGGTTAGTAGAACTGAAAGTGATTTTTCAACTTTAATTTCCCGTTTTGATTTCCTAAACCCTTGAATCATAAATATGACTTAGTTTGAAGGTACGAGGTGTTACAATAACCTCTCAGTTTTAGATATACTTGCTTTATGAAAGTGGAATAGTCTCTGAACTGATTTGCATCTATTCCTGCTTGTTCCAAAGTTTGCACAGCTTTAAATATCTTTTTCAGCATCCATGAAGCCTGTGTTGGGAAATAGCTCCATACACTCTGATTTTTTAGATAGTAAGCATGCACCCACTTGACCCACAGCTTATCCTCCTTCCTGCATAAATTCCATAACAACTTGCATATAGCTTCTTTGTTGCAGGTTTGGGCATGTAGAATGTTAAGTCCACCAGCTACCATGGGCAAACACAGCTGCTCCCATACAATAAGAGCCTTCTTTAAAGCTGCAGTATCCCCTGTCCATAGGAAAGTCCTACATATAAAAATTTAGGCCCAAAAGGTTTGGACAGCAAATAAGACAGTCTTCACGAGTTGTAGTCGACCAGCATAAGATAAAAGCTTTGATGTCCAATGTGTTACTCTCCCCATCATCTTGTCAATTAGTGGCATACATTGCATAGCAGAGTCTTTTAGTGCTCAAGGCCACCCCAAGATACCTGAAGGGTAAGAGTTCCTTTGCTGAAATTCAATTTATCCAAAATAGCTTGTTGAGTTAAGTTGTCCACCTCTCCAAAGCATATAGAACTCTTTCTAGTGTTTTCTATAAGACCAGAGGCTATTTAGAATTTTAGAAAGCAATCATACACTTTATAGAATCCCTACAGAAAAGCAGTAGATTATCTACAAACCCAAGCTGCACTTTATTCATTTTTGCACACTTAGGGTGGTGATTAAAGTCAGGATCAGTGCCTAGACGCTTCAACACTATTCAGATATTCCATACATAACTCAAATAGGAAAGGGTATCAAGGATCCCTTTGCCTCAAACCTTTTTAGCAGGAAAAGCTTTGGACAGATTACCATTAATCACAATAGAATAAGTAACAGTGGTAACACAGACCATAATTCATTTAACAAATTGATCAGGAAAGTTAAAACTGATGAGGATTTGTTCAAGAAAGGGTCACTCCACTGAATCATATGCTTTCTGCATATCTAACTTGAGCATACATTTGGGGGATATGTTTTTCCTTCCATAACCTTTAACTAGTTCATGGCTCAAAATGATATTATCACTAATCAACCTCCCAGGGACAAAAGCAGTCTGATTATTCTCCACCAGCTTCTCCATTACACATTGTAGCCTCTTTGAGATGATTTTGTACATGACAGTACAACAAGATATAGACCTATACTCCTTCACAGACAAATGGTTCTTTACTTTGGGTACTAAAGTGACACTGGTACAATTGACTTCAAAAGGCATGATATTGTCCTCAAAAAACCTTAAAGTAGCTGCAGTAATGTCCTTTCCAGTAACTTACCAAGATTTCTTGAAAAAATATGCATCAAAACCATCATGCCCTGGTGCTTTCCCATTCATCAATATCATGAAGTGCCTTTGTCACCTCTTCAGCAGTTATGGGCCTTAATAATTGCAGCTGCTTTGTCCTGTCAAGTATATTGCCCATCCTCTAGCACCTGGATCAATTGCTGGCAATGAAGTAGCTCTGGATCCAGGCAATTTTCCATAGAAACCACATATTTCCTGCTCGATCTCCTCATCTGTATACACAAGGCTTCCATTATCAGTTTTTAAACAGCTGATCTTGTTCTGGGTTATTCTACTCTTCATACTCGCAAAGAAGAACCCTGAGTTGGAGTCACCCATCTTCAACCACTGAACCCTAAATTTCTGCTTCCAAATACTTTTCTCAATGCTAGTCCATTTCTCAAAATCAACCCTCAGTTCCTTTTCTTCTGGTAGAAGCTCTTGGTGTTTCTCATCAGCTATAAGATCCTGTATTGCAATGAGTTTTCTTCTTGTATCATCAATCTTCTGCTTTATCCCTTCAAATTCTGTCTTCCTCAGCTTCTTCATTCCATGCTTGACAGTCATATATTTTTGTCATACTTGCTTCAGAGAGGGATAGGGAAGGTGCATGTTCCAACATTCATTCACTGCTTCCTGGAAACCTGTATGATCTGCCATATAATTATAGAACTTACAGGGCCTGTGATACACCACTTCTTGTTCCACAAGAGGAGAATGGTCTGAGAATAAAGGGGCCATAGCAGTCACACTAGTCATAGCTATATTCATCATCCAAGTAGACTTGACTAGAGCCCTACGAATTTTGTTGTACACCTTATGTTTTCTTGAACATATTAGATTTGAAGGGAATGAACCTATCATGTTGTTTAGTAATTTGGAATCTTCAAATGGCTTATGCAACATATAAGCTAGGACAATATCTAAAAGATTGGACAATTATGCATTTACATGCAGAACTTACGACAGGTCAACTGCTACAAAATATATGTATATTCTAAGAATTCAACTTTCTCCCCTTGAAAATAAAAAATATCCTTTCAAATTCGTCAGAAAAAATTTTCATGTACATTTATGTTTTGTAATTATGATAAACAAAGCACAAGGTCAAATAATAATATTTATTTAAATATTTATTTAATAATATTAATATTATTTTATAAAATCATATACTACATGACTCGACATACACGAACACACATGTCGAGAAACTAGTAATGTATAATAGTATAAACAACAAAGAAGATATTGGTTATACGGATGTAAACTGAAAAAGTGGCTATGTGGATGCAACATGGTGAATACTTACCTGCAACGGATGCTTTACACCAAATCAATTCAAGATATATCATGCTTAATTGATTAAATAGAGTGAAAATATGTATTAATTAATCATGTTAATTGTTAATTAATAGCTATATATATATTTGAATATATATTATTTATGTATTAATTTGATGTAATACTTATTGCGAGAAGATTCTTAGATAGTTTTAAATCCTTTTGGTGGCGTTTCTCTCATGTTTTTACATTACTTTCTTTTTTTATTTCATAATTTCTACGCTACAATTTTTCGATCCTTTCTCGTATCAAATCGAGCATTTCCTGATTATTGGGAATTTTGGGGAACGAAATTTTTAGTATATTCTTACATCCAATGATTATTTGGGTATCCGAGGCCCAGGTCACCAGTATACCTCTCTTTTCTTGATTGTATAAGTTAAAACTCACTCAACAATTTTTACTACAACGACAAAAACTCAGTGTTATCTCACAAGGTGGGGTCTTTTACTACAACGACAAAAACTCAGTGTTGTCTCACAAGGTGGGGTCTCGGAAGGGTATACGCAGATCTTACCTCTACCTTTGTGAGGTAGAGAGACTGTTTTCGGTAGACACTCGCTCAAAAAAAAAAGTATCTGTCGCAGAATTCAACAATATTTACTCCAAAATACCCCCTCTGCTCATTCTGACTTGTCTACAGTAGATTTTGTACATTTTTTAAGAAATAATAATATTCCCGTTGTTAACTTTTACTTGTTCACTATACTAGAAATAAATTTTCACTTTTACTTGTCCACTTTAGCATATCAAGAGAAAGACAAACTTTTTTTTTCTTTCTTGTTTTACCCTTAACATTAATTACTCATTTTCAAATTTTGTTCAAGTCTATTGAAATTATACATCAATTAATATGGGTATTATGATAAAATACATATTTCATTTATTAGTTCTTAAAATGCGTGCAAAGTCAAAAGTGGACAACTAAAAGTAAACAGAGTTGTAAAGTGTATATTTTGTCATAATATCCATACTGATTGATATATAATCTTAAGTAAAAATAATCTGAGGAATAAGTAATTAATGTTAAGCGTAAAACATGAAAATAGTATTATGGTCTTTCTTGATATGCTAAAGTAGATAAACAATAATAAAAAATTAATTTTAACATAGTGGATAAGTTGAAAGAAATAATCTCTTGCTTATTTTCATTAATGAATGAGTATATATACAATTTACAATTTTCATAATATGGAAAATCATATTCCTATTCTACTCCCAAAACCCTATTCTATTTGTACAAGAATTCTACAAGTATGGTAAGTGTACAATGCTAATTAATTACAAATAACATATTACCAAAAACCATAATATACACGGTGTGTATACCGTGTATATCACGGTCTCCCAATTGTCTTGGGTTTCCGTGATATACATGGTATACACAAGATAGTATACCGTGTATATTATGGTATATTTTCACACCCCCAAAGTCATAGCGAGCTGTCTTCGTACGCTGAGACTGTCCCTAAAATTTTCAAACAGAACCGAAGGAAGACCCTTAGTAAAGATGTTTGCAATTTGATATCTGGAAGAGACATGTAAGATGCGTACTTGTCCACGAGCTACCTTTTCGCTAACAAAATGGATATCCATCTCAATATGTTTAGTGCGCTAGTGTTGAATCGGATTCCCAGAAAGATATACAACACTAATATTATCACAATATACCAAGGTAGCTTTTTGAATGGGAAAGTGAAGCTCCAAGAGAAGATTACGTAACCAACATGATTCAGAAACTACATTGGCTACCTCTCGATACTCGGCCTCTGCACTGGAGCGTGATAAGGTAGACTATCATTTCGCAGACCATGAGACCAAGTTATCGCCAAGAAACATACAGTAAACAGACGTAGAACGTCTGGTGTCCGGACAACCACCTCAATCAGCATCGGTATACGAGACAAGTGTAGAGGCTGAGGACGGATATAGATGCAAACCATAGTCAAGTGTTCCTTGGATGTATCAGATAATGCATTTGAGCGCATTCATGTGCTCCACCATAGGATCATGCATAAACAAACACATATCTTGTATGGCATACATAATATCTAATATCGTGAAAGTAAGATACTGAAGAGCTCCAGCAAGACTGCGATAGTAAGTGGGATCCTCGTAAGGTGAGCCAGCCACAACACCCAACTTGGGCTTGGTATCAACTGGAGTGGAAGTAGACTTCCATGAGGATATACCAGTTCGTTCGATTATCTCAGCGGCATACTTCCGTTAGGATAAGAATAACCCACCTGCATGACGAGTGACAGTAATCCCCAAGAAGTAACTCAAGGGTCCCAAGTCTTTCATAGCAAATTCAGAACTGAGTAGTGTCGTGATAGACTTGCGTAAATCATCAAAAGAAGTTGTCAAGATAATATCATCCACATATAATAAAATATATGCTAAGGAAGTACCACTACGATAGATGAACAGAGAATTATCAGACCGGTTGTGAGAAAACCCAATAGTAGATACAAAGTCTGCAAATCGCTTATACTAGGCCAGTAGGGCCTGCTTAAGCCCATACAAGAACTTCTTCAATAAACATACATGATTAGGATATGTGGGGTCTCGAAAACCCAAGGGCCGATGCATGTAAATTATCTCCTTAAGATCACCATGTAAGAAAACATTATTCACATCTACCTGATGAATGGGCCATGCCTTTGAAAGAGCCAAATTGATAACAGTGCGAATGGTAGTCGGTTTGACCACCGGACTAAATGTCTCACAACAATCCACGCCAACTTGTTGTGTTTTACCATCACCTACAAGACGAGCCTTAAGTCTCGCAAAAAGCCATCAGAATTATATTTATGAGTAATAATCCACATAGACCGATTAATATTAACTCCAGAAGGACGATGGACCAACTCCCAAGTCTTATTTTCAATAAGAGCATTATATTCGTTGTTCATAGCCAATTTCCAATTCGGGTCATTTAAGGTAGACACTAGGTTACATGGTAGAGGGGATTTAGAGACATTAGAATTGAGATTAAAATGTCGTTTAGGTTTAAAAATATCCTTTTGACTACGAGTAACTGGCCCTTGACTCGAGGAGGAAGCGAGTGGATTTTGGGCAGTGGGTGGGCTGGTGACGGACCAGCCAGCAGGCAGTGGGCCTGCTAATGACGAAACAAAGTGGAGCAGGCGGGGCGGGGCGGTGGACCATTTGGGCAGTCGAGAGATCGATAATGGGTGAGTGTCGGCCCAGCTGAATGACGCGATGTAACAGTAGGGTTAGCGGTCAGTGGGCCCGCCGACTGATTTTGGGTGCGGGACAAGTCCAATAAATGGTGGATAATATATGGGGAGACCTCGTCATCTAAAAAGTTATACGAACTAGGCCCGGGACTACTTACTTTAGCAAACGGAAATTGGGTTTCATAAAAAATAACATGGCGACTAATGAGGATTTTATTAGATGATAAATCAAAACACTTGTAACCACGATGATTAGATGGATAACCCAAAAACACACAAGCGGTAGAATGGAATTGAAGTTTGTTAATTGTAGTTGACGAAAATAGTGGATAACATAAGCACCCAAAAACCTAAGATGTGAATACGAAGGATTCTTATTATAGAGGTCCATAAAAATTAGAATAATCAACCAAAAATAGAACATAATAACGATGGCCCACAGAACTGAGAACGGGAGAAGTCCATAAATCGCTATGAATAATATCAAACGTCATCAAAGTACGAGAAGTAGAGGCTACAAATGGTAATCTAACATGTTTACCTAATGGACAGGAATGATAAATTGGAGTACTACGCGTACCCTTACAAGAAATAAAATTGTTTTTATGCAAAGAAAAAACAATGGACGACCCAGGGTGACCCAAACGTGCATGCCACAAGGAAGGAGCTAGAGCTGCAAAGGTTGATGGCAAGGATTGACTCGAGATACTGGAGGCGGACATGATTGGATAAAGATCTCCCCTACTATAGCATCTCATAAGAGGTATCCCCATTTTAAAATCCTTCACAGAAAACCCAAAATGATAAAAAATAACAGAAACTCAATTATCAGTGGTGAATTTTCGGACAGACACCAAATTTTTAATTAAGTTAGGGGCATGAAGGGCATTTTTTAAGACAAGAGGTGGATGTGGGGAAGACAAAGTTGTATTACCGTAACCACGAATTGGAATTGTATTGCCATTACCAACAATAATGCCACGATTTGCTCAAATTCGAATAAGACGAGAGAGTACCTTGGTCGGACGTCATGTGAGAAGTGGCGCCGGTGTCCATGTACCAATTCGCGTCTGGAGGATTTAATCCAAGTGTATGCATGGCAGCCTCAATGTAGCTGGATGTCGGCATCAGATTTGGGCCCGCAACATTGAAGGCCTGCTGGGGCCGAGGCCTAAGCACACTAGACTGCTGACCCGGCCCGTAACACTACTGGTAAGAACCCAAGTAATTGGGCCTGTTATGGAGCTGGACCGAGGCCCAACGTGGCTGGAAATAATTAGGAGAAGGTAGTAGGCGGGACTGAGCCACTAGCTATTGGTCCAAGCCTACTGCCAAGGGGCCTAAAGCTGGGACCAGGCAGGCTGGGGCCCAGAACCCCGAGGCCCACCCCCGATGTTGGTAGTGTTCCTGGCGGCGGTGCTATTGTTCCAGCTGCCATGATTTTTGCCATTATTTTTACGGGTTTGACCCTTCTTGCAGCCATTGTTGTTGCGATTTTGACCCGAATTGTCAACAAACCTGTGAGAGTTATCGGATGAAGTCATCATCGCCACGAAACTGGCGCCGGTAGCCGCCTTTTTTGCCAAGCCGGCTTCTTGTAACGTGAGCATCGAACGGGCTTATTTTGGATTGATACTCATAGCACAAATCAAGATAGAATCGTACTACCGCTGTCGATGCCGGTGCTGGCTAAAAAACCGATTCTAATTCTATATATTCTTGCTTGATAAAAAGGTGGAAGCGGATTACTTTGACAGAAGAGAGTCCCAACGCCATTATAGGCCTCAGATAGGCCTGTAACCATTTGTAGAACAAGACGATTATTGGTAACAGGGGCGCCAACGTTACGGAGTTGGTCCGCCAATTCCTTGAGTCGTTTACAATATGCTGAAATATTAGGGAAATCTTCCATGTTGACTTGTGAAAATTCTTGCTCAAGAGTGACCACTCGAAAATGTTGGTTATCCTGGAATATATCATACAATCTATTCTAGGTAGCCATAGCCGAAGTGTCTGATTCAATAATCGCTTGTAAAAGGTCGTTAGAAATAGTGGAGTGAATCCACTGAAGGACGGTAGCATCAAGAGTGATCCATAATTGAGGATCCTCCGCGAGTGTAGGAATAGCGGGAGGAATTATGTGATGGAGTACTTTATGTGAGATGGCGTGAATTTTGAACAACTCCGCCCACGTCGCATATTGGACGTTTTCCATCTCAAGAACAACATGGATGTGGTTCTTGATGTTGGAAACAGTAAGGGCATGATGAAACATGTTCTTTGACATAGACATAACGAAAGAACAATAGGTGAATGAGGGATTTGGAAGAAAATTTGGGAAGAGAGGAGGAAGAAATTGGTTCGAAAATCGAGGAAGGGGTTCGGATTTCGAGGAAGCCGAGAGTAGCGGAAGCTTTTGGGGAAGGAGGTATGTGAGACCTAGACTTCTGATACCATGAAAGAAATAATCTCTTGCTTATTTTCATTAATGAATGAGTATATAAACAATTTACAATTTTCATAATATGAAAAATCTTATTCCTATTCTACTCCCAAAACCATATTCTATTTGTACAAGAATTCTACAAGTATGGTAAGGGTACAATGCTAATTAATTACAAATAACATATTACCAAAAATCATAATATACACGGTGTGTATACCGTGTATATTATGGTATATTTTCATAAGTAAAAATGAACGAAGGAAGTATTGATTTAGTTACTTAAATGGTCAACAGCTCAAGACCGTTGTTTTAAGGCAAGAAATCTCGAAGAATGTAGTAGTAATTAAATACTGGGTGAAGATCAAGCCACAAAGGTACGTACAAATCCTAGCGAAGTGATTAGAGAATGTGACTAAGTAGATAGTCCAAGTAATCAGCCGACTACTTCAAATTAATCATGCTATTTATCTAAGGAATTACGACAAATAGTCAATCCATATCCAACCTCGAGCTTCAACACTTCAAATATACCCCTTGTTTGTGTACTCTAATTCTTTTCATTAAGTACTACGGAGTATTATTTTTTTTCCTTCTCGAACACAGAGAGAATTTTTACATCACGGTTTTTAATCTTACTTAATTCAGGGTATATGTCTGAGGAAAGTGAGTAACTTCAGTCTATGCTCCAGAATTCAAACATATAGGTCACAGTTAAGTTAATAAGTGGAGCCGGACTTATTTTTCAAAGCTTCCACATATATTTATATTTTCTATGTTAGATATGATGGAAGTTATTTTTTTTTAAAAAAATATTTCCATGAGGAAATTATCAAAAAAAGACAAAATGATTTCCTTACTTACTGCCGAAAGTTAATTTTTCATACAACTATCATAATTTTTAATTTCATAATACTTGTTTCAACTAATAATATAATATTAATAAAAAATTTATCAAAACATTCTCCGATTAAGTAGAACTATTCGTCTTAAGGACAAATAATTTTAAAAGATATTTTACACTCACCAATCAAATATTTGAAATATTTTTCAAGAAAGTATTCTCTAAAAAATATTTCAGGAAAATGGTTTTCCAGAAATAATGAATGTTGTCGAACTAAACATACTCAAGCTTTACTATTGTACATGTGGGTACATATATATACTCCATCTTTCTCAAAAAGAATTACTCACTTTTCTTTTTAATCCATCTAAAAAAGAATGATATATTTTTTTATTTGATAATAATTTAACTTTAAATTTTATCTTTTACGCAAAACGAGATAATCTATAATTACACAAATATCTTTGGCTTATTCTAGACCATAAAATTAAAAAATCTTCCTTTATTTTTTAAAATATGTGTCAAATAAAAATATATCACATAATTTAGAACGGAGAAAGTAAAAGGTCAATTTCATGGAGATCACTCAATTATTAAATTAATGCACCAAAGTCGTTAAATTATTTCTTATAACAAAGAAAACATCTTTATCTTCAAGTATCATGAGAGTCATTAAGTTATATTTCATAACTAAAGAACCACTTAACCTTACCTAAGTATCACAAAAAGTCGACAGAAAACACTTTCTATGATACTTAGGGACAAAGTTGAGTGACTTTTTGGTTATAAAAAATGTTTATCGACTTTTTATGTTATTTACAATAGGAGAGACTTTTTATACATAGCATGCATTTATTAACTTGGTGCAAACATCCAATGCATGTATGTTTTTATTTTAGTTTAAGAGGAATTTAATGTATTTTTTCATTGTAAAAAATACAGTAATAATTACTTTCACTGTGTCAAAATACTTATCGTCCTTACTAAAATATTTATCTCAAAATACTTGTCATTTTAAAAGTTTAAGACAAAATTAATTATGTTTTCACCATTTTACCTTAATAGTTATTGTTCTTGAAGACTACAAACACCTCAATTATAGCACGTAAATAGAGTAAATTTCAATGAAGATAAATTATATAAGACATAAATAAGGATAAAATAGTCAAACACCCTCCTACTTTTTGTGTTTTTAAGAGACATTTAAATGAGAAAATGACAAGTATTTTGAGACGGGAGAGTATAATTTGAGTGTACTTTACGATTTTCAGAAGTTTGTAATAAGTACTTCCTCCGTCTCAAAATATTTGTTGTGGTTACTAAAAATAGTTGTCTCGAATTATTTATTATTTTTGAAGTTCAAGGCACAATTAATTATTTTTTCTCCATTTTGCCCTTAGGACAATCTTGTCATTAATAGAGATGAATACATAAATAGAGTAAACATTTAATGAAAAGAGATTATAATTTAGACATAACTAAGGGTAAAGTTAATCAAATACACCTCCTAATTAATATTTTTTAAGGGACATGTAAAATGAAAAAAATGATAAATAATTTGGTGGAAGTATTAATAACTCCCTCCGGATAAAAAGAGTGTATGGTTAGTCATTTGTACACCCCTTACGAAAATATTAACTTTTAGGCAAAAATATGTAATTTAACTAAAATACTTCTAATTAAATAGGTACTGAGATTTGGTCACCTAACATTTAATAAGGGTAAATTTGAAAAATTAAAATTAATTTTTTTATTTATTAGGTGGACACTCTTTTTGAATGAAAAAATAAATGCTAAATAGACACTCTTTTTTATCCTAACAGAATAGTGTTTATGAGTAATTTCAACGCAAAAATTTAGAGTGTATTTTCCTCGAGATTATGCCATGTGATGGTAATTAAGACCGTGTGTAGGGATGGCAAACATGTACAATTTTGCCCCCCCCACACCCCAGTTGGGGCGGGTATGAGTATAACTTTGGCGGGTAGTAAGCGAGTATGGGTATAACTTTGAAGGGTAGTAGGCGGGTGTGGGTAGGTGGCGGATTTGCAGTTATACCCGCCTCATACCCGTCCGTCTCACCCCGCATCCAACCGCCCGCCCCAAATCCACCCACCCGCCCCAAATCCACCCACCCGCCAACTATAATTTTATTTGTACAACTTTATATTTATCTAAAGCCCAAATAATTTGGCACACAAAATTTTAGCATCTCATAAGCCCAATAATAATGAATTGGCAGGTTGACAAAATGACAAATGAATTGATTACAAAATATGGTTGGCGGGTACAGGCGGGTATTGACGGGTGGCGGTTATCCACTTGGGTGGGAGAGCGGCTGTGGATTTAGGAATATACCCGCCTAGGCGAATATGAATGTTGAAAATGTACCCGCGTGGTGGGTAGGTGACGAATATAAAATTTTCTGACGGGTACCCCTCCTCCGTGGCGAGTAGGTGACGGATATAAAAAAATTTAGCGGGTACAAGTGCAGAGGAGAACCCACCCACCCACCCAATTGACATCCCTAGCGGTGCACACGAAAAGTACTTGTGACTATATTTAATGGAACGCTCCTCCAACATGGAACAAAATGCATTCATGTTCATATAGGTGAATGCTATTATGTATGTCCCACCTAATAAATTTTACTTTGTCCGTTTTAAAATATTTTCTCCGAATAAAAAAAAGTGTCCACTTGGTATGAGAGATAAGTTATCTCAAAGAAGTTATCCCACCAACCAAACATGAGATTAATTCCAATCCTATGAGACTAATAATCCAATCTCATCATATCCCTCCTACCAAACAATCACTTAGCCATTTGTACACCCCTTAAGAAAGTATTAACTTCTAGGTAAAAATAGATAATTTGACTAAAATGTCCCTAATTAAATAAGTATTTGAATTTGGTCACCTAACACTTAATAAGGGAAAATCTGAAAAAATAAGGTTAATTATTTCTTGATTTGGTAAGTGGACACTCTTTTTTAACAAAAAAAATAAAGGATAAATGGACACTCCTTTTAATCTGGAGGGAGTACTTGTTTTGTTTAATTTCTCGAAAGTCAAATTATATGAACTTTAATTAATATTTTGAGATATTATTTGACCATATTAATATTAGAAGAATTTCAACTGATAGTATTTTTTATATACTTTTTAAATATCCAAATTTTAATTTAAAAATATTAAATTAATCTAATCTAATTTTACTTCAAAAATTAATCAAACGTACTTTCAATAAGCAAAAAGTGGCAGCTATTTTGACACGAGGAGTACTTCTCAAACCTACATTGATTATCTTTTTCTTATGTTCCACCCAAAAAGTTTTATTACTCAAATCTATAATATTAAAAATTTCTTCTTTCATATATTGATTACTTTCTTATACGATTAGAGTTTCTCTCTAGTGCTTGTGTCTTGTATTTCTTAAGCCAACCTTCATCGTCTCTATTGTAATGGATTAACCTCAAATTTCTTAGACAACTGAACTGAAAATCCACAAAACTAACATGTCATGGCTAGACTAATTAAGTTTCAACTGTTGTGTCTTCTAATTTAACTATTTAAATATCCTTGAAGTATGATCTGTGTGTCGCTTGAAAATATTATAAAAGCTGGCAGGGACTATAACGTTCGTAAACACATGCATGGACACGCAAAAGCACGCACGCATGTGCCGCAACTTCAGCCTCAGTCACAATATTTATCTATATATTGACCATATTATATGCTGCTAAATGTAATTTCAGTACCCCAGATGTATTGATTGTCACGTGTGTGTATATTTATTATATATTCTATTTGTGTATACAATATTGGAGCTAGTTATACACACAATATTCACTGTGAAATAAACCGTAATGACTGGAAAATAAATTGATTAAGAGAGGGAAAAAATCTTCAGTTCAATTAATTAGTAAGGGAAGCCCGGTGCACTAAGCTTTCGCTATGCGCGGAGTCCGGAGAAGAGCCGGACCACAAGGATCTATTGTACGTAGTCTTACCGTTAAATTAATTAGATGCAACAATTATGAGATTTTTACCACCGACTCAGTTACCTGGCTCAAGTTTATAACCAAAATGAGCTATATTTTTCAGCATTTACTTGTATTGATCCGCTATTGTATATAATTTTGAAAGTTAGATCACTTTCCTTAAATCTCTCCTTTAACTTATCCGTCTCTTGATTGTTAGTTGACAAACACGATATATTATTGTGTTTGGAGCTAAAATCATGGTTAGAGTACTGATGTCGTGGGATTCAGGTGGTAAAAATCATATTAGAAAGGTAACACATAATTATTGACCAAACTTGAAGAAGTGAGTTTGAATTTCGAATATAATTTTTATGAGAAATTAAATTTTGAGTAGGCCTTGTTTAAATTTGTTGGAAATATTCTAATAAGGCTATCTACAAAGTTTGAAGTTATTTGATGGAGATTCGAACCTTTTTTGAATAAGAATTGCAAACTAAAATCGTAGAAAAAAGTTGTATGTGTAGCTAGCGATTATGTGTTACATGTTTATACTTGCATTAGTCTCCTCAGGCTTGCAATTAAGCAATTAGCTTGCAAATAGCTTAAGTAGGTAGCTTGTTAGCATCTTCTGAAAAGCCTCGTGATGATAAGATATGAATTTTTAGATACATTTCACCTTTTATTTATTGTACTTTAGTCATGTTTGAGCTGTAATGTTAATAATGTATACTTATTATGTGTGTTTTGTGTGTAGGACTTGTTTCCGAGCTAAGAATCACTTTTGGAGCTGAAACTGATGCTTTGCCACTTCAAAGTCTGAGTAGAAGTTCAAGAATTTCAATCGGGGCTCGAGGACCGAGCATGCATGCGAAAAATGAAAAAATCGCACCTTCTAGATTTTTACCTAGTGCTAAGCGTCACATATAACTCCAGGTCAATTTTTTACCCCTGCCAAGAATCCACCGTTTGGAAATTAAGCCTAGTGCTAAGCGCCACGAGTAGCGCCAAACTTATTTTCTGCAGATTTTTTCACTTCATCAAATTAAGAGTATTTTGGTTCGAAAACTTCAGTGCATGATATAAATACACCGAAAACACGTTTTTGAGTGGACATCGACCGAGGGAGCTTTGAGAAAGCGGCTAAGGCCAAATATAAGGATTCATTCATGGACAATTAATTCATACACGAGTTTCGTTCGAAAGTTGGTTGTAATGTTTCTAATTTTCAAACCTTTAAGATGATTTGTTTTTTCATCTATGAGTAGTTATCCTTAGGATTGTGACAGACATAGCGTTTTAAACATTATTTGTGGATTTGACTCTTATTTTATTATTTGAATTTATTAATAATGTTTTGAAGTAAATTGCAGAGTTATTCACTATTTTATTTAATCGAAAGATAAATAGTTTGGTGATTATCTTTGCAATATCTTGTTTGGTTTTAAATAGTGTTTCTTCTAAGTAATAGCAAGAGTTACTTGAATTATTGATTGAACCAGGATAGATATTAGAGAGACGTTTTCCTGGAGTCTAAACCGTTACTCGCACAAATGCCCTATTTCAGGGTGGTCTTCAATTTTTGCCCCTCAAATTTGTGGTCTTTAATTTTTTTCCTTCAACGCCTTCGCACGACATAAGTTTAGATTTCGCTCGGTATAAGTTTAGACATTTCTCCTACCAGTTATGCAAGACACGACAAAACTTTCAAAACTCAACATAAAATGGCCCCAAACACATCAAACTCCACAAAAATAGGGACGAAAAAGGATAAAAACCATATGCCCCAAAAGGAATAACTTCAGTTTATACTACAACAAATTCTGAATATACTACATAACTTATGCCGCATAACTTAATTCCTACAAAACATATGTCGAGCGAGGAAAATGTTCAGATTTTGAAAATAAATGTTACAGAACTTATGTCGAATGAAGCATGTCTCAGCAAGGACAAACATTAAAGACCGCAAATATAATGGACAAAAATTAAAGACAAGTGCGTTTGAAGGGTATCCTGCAAAAACTTCATTAATGTCTTCTTGCATATGTTCGCTTTTCATTAGTTTATTCCGTAGAGATTAAATTCATTGAAAAGAAGAATTTTAACTTCAAGAATAATCTAATTAACAGTTGAATTTGTAATAATCAATAGAACATTAAAAGTGAATGTTGAACAGAATTAGATCCCATATAATTATTTTCACCTATCTTGTTAATTACCTTTACTTATTCAATTATAATTAACTGTTGTTGCTTAACTCTCAGTTTTCCTGTGATTAATTTTATTAGTTTACAATTTTAGTCAGTTACTTGTGGTTTATAACCATCTCAATCTAAAGAATTTATTGTCCTGAATAGTGTTAAGTCAAGAATTATTTAAACATTGTTTGAACTAATCCTTATGGAGACGATATCTTTCTATATCATCTTTAACGAAGCACGAGCTGCCAAGAATTATTTTGAAAGAAATAATTTCCTTGATTATTTTTATTAATTGAATAGGTATATATACAAGATACAAAATAGGAGAATCCTATTCCTATTCTATTCCTAAAATCTTATTCTACCATAATTCTAACTCTACAATTATGGTAGTGTATATTTCTAATTAAGGTAACAAATATTACAATTTACTATACATATATTTTCCTAATATACAATATTCTTGTCTATTTACTATGTATAAACCGAGAGCCTAATTATAGGCTGAAACTGAGACTGCCCAATTATGGGCAGAATCCGAGATCACTCCATAAGGCAATATACACATGTATATTGTGTGTATATTGCCTTATTTAACACACCCCCGCAGTCATAGCGGGCGGTCTTCGAACGCTGAGACTGTCCCTAAAATCTTCAAAGAGTACCGAGGGAAGATCCTTTGTAAAGATGTCTGCAACTTGATATCATGACGGGACATGACATACGCGTACCTGCCCTCGAGCAACCTTTTCACGGACAAAGAGAATGTCCATTTCGATATGCTTAGTGCGTTGGTGCTGAACCGGATTACCTGAGAGGTAGATGTCACTAACATTATCACAATATACTAAGGTTGCCTTCTGAATGGGGCAATGAAGCTCTAAAAACAAATTACGTAACCAACATGATTCTGAGACCACATTAGCTACCCCTCGATATTCTGCCTTTGCACTTGAGCGGGATAGAGTCGCCTGACGCTTTGCAGACCAGGAGACCAAGTTGTTGCCAAGGAACATACAATATCCTGACGTAGATCGTCTGGTGTCCGGACAACCACCCCAATCCGCATCTGTGTACGAGACAAGTGTGGATGTAGATGAAGGATACAAGTGCAACCCATAGTCCAGTGTCCCCTGAATATACCGAATGATGTGTTTGATTGCATTCATGTGCTCAACTCTAGGATCATGCATGAATAAACACACCTGCTGAACATCATAGATAATATCCGATCTGATAAAGGTAAGATATTGGAGGGCCCCTGCAAGACTGAGATAGAGGGTCGGGTCCTCGTATGGTGCACCTGCCGCGGCACTAAGCTTGGGTTTTGCATCAACTGGAGTGGAAGTGGACTTACAGGATGACATCTCAGCCCTCTCTATGATTTCAACAGCATACTTTCGTTGAGACAAAAACAAACCACCTGAATGACGCTTGACGGCAATCCCCAAAAAATAACTCAAGGGCCTTAAATCTTTCATAGCAAACTCAGAACTGAGCATGACCATGATAGACTGGTGCAAGGCATTGGAAGAGACAGTCAAGATGATATCATCCACATACAACAGAATGTAGGCCAAGGACGAACCACAGCGGTAGATGAACAAGAAATTATCTGACCTGCTGTGAGTGAACCTAATAGTCTAAACAAAGTCAGCAAACCTCGTATACCAGGCCCTTGGAGACTACTTAAGCCCATATTAGGACTTCTTCAACAAACAGACATGATGAGGACGGTTGGGATCCCTGAAACCCAACGGCTGATGCATATAGACTGTTTCTTTGAGATCACCATGTAGAAAAACATTCTTGACATCCAACTGATGAATAGGCCAAGTCTTTGAAAGAGCCAAGCTAAGCATAGTGCGAATAGTAGCCGGCTTGACTACCGGGCTAAACGTCTCCCCACAATCTATCCCAACCTGCTGAGTCTTACCATCACCCACAAGCCGCGCCTTATGTCGAGCAAATTAACCATCTGAATTCTCTTTATGAGCAAAAATCCACATAGACCTGATAACATTAATATCATATGGACGGGGCACCAACTCCCATGTCTTATTATCAATAAGAGCATTATATTAATCAGTCATAGCAATTTTTCAATTAGGGTCATTTAATGCGGACACATGATTTCGGGGCAAGGGGGATTTAGAGACATCAGAATGTAAATTAAAATATCTTTTAGGTGTAAAAATACCCCGCTAACTACGAGTGACCGGTCTATGACCCGAGGAAGAATTGAGGGAATTTTGGGAATTTTCTAGGCTCGGGACAGACTGGCCAGCATGCAGTGGGCCTGCTGGCCCAAATCGGTGAACTGGAGTGTCATCTGGACCAGTTCCAGAATTGGGTTGGACTGGCCCAATTGTTGGGACTGATCCAGTAACTGGAACATGGGACGGTATAGTGGGTCCAGCGGGCAGTGGGCCTGCTGGAGGATTTTGGGTGCGGGAGATGTCCAAAAAATGCCGAATAATATACGGGGATATTTGTTCATCAAAACAATTATACGACCGAGGCTCGGGAGTATGAACTTTCGCAAAAGAAAATTAGGTTTCATAAAAAATGATGTGGCGATTAATTATGATTTTTTTGGAGGATAAATCAAAGCATTTATAACCACGATGATTAGACGGATAACCCAAAAATACACACGAGGTAGACCAAGCCTGGAGTTTGTTAATTATGGTGGATGGGAATAACGAAAAACACAGGCACCCAAAAATCCGAAGATGAGAATAAGAAGGGTTCTTATTATATAAGATTTGGAGGGGGAGAAATATGTCAGACCTTTGGACGAAATTATGTTTAGGAGATATGTTGCCATTTGCAGGGCATGATGCCAGAAATACGGGGGTACGGAAGCATAAAGTAAGAGAGTGCGAACAATGTTATTTATGAAACGAATTTTGCATTCGGCTTTCCCATTTTGAGAAGATGTATGAGGGCACGAAAACCAAAAAATTATCCCATTATTACCACAGAACTCCCAAAACACCCTATTGTCATACTCTTTCCCATTATCACACTGAATATTTTTTATTTCTCTTTCGAATTATGTTCTAATGAATGCTCTAAATTTTATGAAGACCGAAAACACTTGAGATTTATTGGCAATTGTAAACGTCTACAAAAATTTAGAATAATCATCCAGAAACATAACATAATATCGATGACCTAACGAACTTAGAACATGAGACGTGCATAGATCGCTATGAATAATATCAAAAGGCTGTGAAGTATGAGAATTTGAGTCGACAAATGGCAACTTAACAATTTTTCCTAACGAACAAGATTGACAAATTTGAGTACTACTCGTATCCTTACAAGAAATAAAGCTATTTTTTATCTAAAATTGATAAAATAGACGATCCCGGATGTCCAAGGCGAGCATGCCACATGGAAGGAGAAATGGCTGCAAAAACTGACGGCAAGACTTGACTCGATGGACTGAAACCAGGCATGATAGGATAAAGGCCCCCCTACTATCACACCTCATGAGATGACTCCCCGTCTTGAAATGCTTGTCAAAGAAACCAAAAGGATCAAATTCAACAGAAACTGAATTGTCAGTGGTGGACTTTCGGACAGACACTAAATTTTTAATCAATTTAGGGGCATGTAAAGTATTTTTTAAGATAAGGGGTGGATTGGGGGGAGACAACATTTTCTGACCATAACCCTGAATTGGAATAGAGTTGTCATTACCAACAATTATACCCCGAGGGGTGCTCAAATTGGAATAAGATGAGAGAATAGCTGATTCAGAAGTCATGTGAGTAGTGGCACCGGTATCCATATACCAATTTGGGTCCGATTGAGTCAACCCCAACGTGTGCATCGCGGCCTTAATATCGGTATGAGTGGGGCCTGTTGCATGGTGGGCTTGCGGAGGTCGGGGCCCAAGTATTCCCGGACGAGATTGAGTTGGGCCGTAGCCGCTGGAATCAAGCATCGCCGCCATCGCCCAGGCCGCCGCCGCCGGGTTGTTGGGGTCGCACCCCACCGCCGGAATTGGCTGGTCAGGGTCGCCGCCCACTGCCCCATCCCCACTGCCATAGGCCCCACTGCTGGGACCAGAGGGGAGGTGGGCCACTGTTCACTGGACGGGGTCCACTGCCTGCTTGCTGACCACCGGAACTGCTGCGTTTGCCCCTGCGGTTTTTGTTATTATTCTTGCGATTATTTTTGCCGCCACCATGATTATGGTTTTGGCCCGAATTATTAACAAAACCCGAAGAACTTGGGGAGAACGCCGTCATGACGACGGGGCTTGCTCCGGTAGCCGCCTTTTTAGCCAAACCGACTTCTTCCAACGTAAGCATGGATCGGGTTTGATAAAAGTCGGGAAGAGGGTTGCTTTGACGAAGGAGAGTTCCAACACCATTATAGGCCTCCGAAAGGCCGGCAACCAATTATAGAACCAGACGATTATTTGTTACAGGTGCGCCAACATTACGGAGTTGATCCGCCAACTCTTTGAGTTTCTTGCAATATGCAGAAACATTTGGAAATTCTTCCATTCGAACTAGAGAGAACTCCTGCTCGAGTGTGACGACACGTGAATGTTAGTTATCTTGGAATATGTCACGCAATCTATTTCAGGCAGCCATAGCCGTGGTATCCGGCTCAATAATCGTCTGTAGAAGGTCAATCGAAATAGTGGAGTAGATCCACTGGAGAACGGTAGCATCAAGAGTAATCCATAACTGAGGATCCTCCGCGGGAAGAGGTGTAGCGGGAGGAATGATGTGATGAATAACTTGATGGGAGATAGCGTGAATTTTAAACAACTCCGCCCACGTCGCATATTGGACGTTTTCCATCTCAAGTACAATAGGGATATTGTTCTTGATGTTAGAAACCATGAGGGCATGATGATAATTGTTCTTAGACATATTGAAAGAACAAAGAAGGAGGGGAAATTTGGGAAAAGTAAGAGATTTTGAGAGCGGAAGACTAATTTAGGAAGAGAAATCCGAGAGGGGGGTTGGGTATTCGGCCGAGAATGGCAAAACTTTTGGGAGAGAAAATTTTTGTAAACCCTAGTCTCTTGATACCATGAAAGAAATAATCCACTTGATTATTTTCATTAATTGAATAGGTATATATACAAGATACAAAATAGGAGAATCATATTCTTATTCTATTCCTAAAATCTTATTCTACCATAATTCTAACTCTACAATTATGGTAGTGTATATTCCTAATTAAGGTAACAAATACATTACAATATACTACACATATATTTTCCTAATATACAATATTCTTGTCTATTTACTATGTATAAACCGAGAGCCTAATTATAGGCTGAAACCGAGACTGCCCAATTATGGGCAGAATCCGAGATCTTTCCATAAGGCAATATACACATGTATATTGTGTGTATATTGCCTTATTTAACATATTTGAACATTGTTTGAATCAATCCAGGTAGAGATGATATCTTTTTATACTATACTTGACACAACACGAGCTTATTATATAGTGTGTTTTGCGCTCATCACGTCGCAACAGCTTCCTAAAAAATGTCGCATCAACTTTTTTTTATTCTTCTATAAATATCAAGTCAATTCAGTTCATTTGTATGTCATTTTGAAATTGAATAGTATTTAAGTCTCTATCTTTTAAAAAAAAATAAGCAACAAGGGCAATTTTATAAATTAATAAATCTAAATGGGTCTAACAGTAAAGCAAAAAAATGCAAAAGGTAAGTAAAGTGCAGCAACAAATTAATTTGCATAATCCTATCTCTATCTTTGGTCGGCACTCTAGAACCTTCATTTTTCTGTGCAAATCGGATACTCTTCTTAGTGCAAATTGAAGCTGAAATCTGATTCTTTTCATCGCTGCAGAGGTGCGAAGTTGAAGAAAAAGATTATGATGTGCTCTAAATGTTCCTTGTTGTTGTTTGATCTCTCACCATTCTTATCTCAATGGTGCTATTGTTGTTGATTCTTCTCCAATCGGAGCTCTACTCCATTTATTCATGTCTTGTACTTATCCAAACCCACTGAATCAACTCCGGCAAGAGCCGCCTCTTTTTATTTTTTTCATTTCGCTGAAATTCTTCTTTGTTGGTGCTTGACTGTTGGAATTTTTGTTGTGCCATCCTCCATTGTTTGATTTGCCTTGTGATTTATTGATGTGCTTTCAGATACTGATAAAATTTGTCTTTGTACAGTGTTAGATATACACAATATACATGTGTATATGGTGTATATTGATCCTCTCGGTTTTCTCCCCATTACCGTAATTAGTATATATGAATTAGGTAATGTTTAGTCTCCTAGTTTAGGCAATATTGTAATATAATTAGTATTGTACACTTACCATAATTATTGTATTACCATAGATGTAATCCAAGTAGAATAAGGTTTTAGGAGTAGAATAAGAATAGAATTCTCATATTATGTAACTTGTATAAATAGTCTTTCAATTAATGAAAATAATAAAGTGATTATTTTTTTCATGCTATTAGAAGTCTAGGTCTTAAATTCCTCTCTCAAAATTTCCGTCCAAACAGCCGGAATCCAAGCTCCCTTCTCTCGTTTTCCGTGCCCCGACGGTGTCCTCCCCTTCTCAATTTTTTTCTTTCAAATCCTTCAATCACGTATTGTTCCGTCGTTATGTCTACGTCAAAGAACACGTTTCATCATGCCCTTACTGTTTCTAACATCAAGATTTATATCCCTATCATTCTTGAAATAGAAAACGTCCAATACGCAACGTGGGCCGAACTGTTCAAAGTTCACGCATGCTCGCATCAAGTCATTCATCACATAATCCCCGCGGGTCCTGAGGATACGGATGTGCCAAAACGCGAGGATGATCCTGAGTTGTGGACGACTCTTGATGCTACCGTCCTTCAGTAGATATATTTCACTATATCTACCGACCTTTTGCAAACAATTATTGAGCCTGACGCTACAACACAGACGACTTGGGATAGACTGCGTGATATATTTCAAGATAATCAAAATTCTAGAGCCGTTACCCTTGAGCAGGATTTCTCTCACGTCAATATGGAAGATTTCCCTAATGTTTCGGCTTATTGCAAAAGATTAAAGGAATTGGCGGACCAACTTCGCAACGTTGGCTCGCCGATTTCGAACGATCGTTTGGTCCTCCAAATGGTTTCCGGCCTCTCGGAGGCCTATAGTGGTGTTGGAACGCTTCTTCGGCAAAGCAATTCGGTTCCGCAATTTTATCAGGCTCGTTCTATGCTTACACTAGAAGAAGCAGGCATGGCAAAACGAGTGGCTACCGGTACTAGTCCCGTAGTCATAATGACCGAGTCCACGGTGTATCCTACCGGTTCTAACAACTCGGGCCAAAACCGCAAAAACGGTGGCGGCAAAAAGGGTGGAAATAAAAAAAATAATGGAAAGAACCGCGACGGCAACCGTCAGAATGGTGGCGACGATGGGGGTCCTCGCAGTGGTCGGGCAGCGCAGCCTGGGCCCACAAGAGGCCCTATGCGCAAGGGCAACATGCCCCACAACCGCAGCTGGGCTCAGCCCGCTTTGCTCTCCCAAATGCGCTTCAACCCAAGAAGATAGCTTCGCCCATCGGCCCGCTTCCACAACGACCCATCGCCTGGGCTCCGCAAAGGCCCACTGTTTTTTCTCTAGCCCAACGCCATGCAGCGCCAAAGGAGCAGGAATGCACTTTTGGGCCCCACCAGGCCCATCATGCAGCGGGCCCCACACCTACCGATATTGAAGCCGCGATGCACACACTTGAAATAAATCCTTCGGACCCAAATTGGTACATGGACACCAGCGCCACTACTCACATGACGTCCGACTCAGGTACTCTCTCATCTTATTCCAATTTGAGCAACAATCGTGGTATAATTATTGGTAATAGTAATCAATTCCAATTCATGGGTATGGTCAGAAAACATTGTCTCCCCCTCATCCACCCCTTATTTTGAAAAATACCCTTCACGCTCCAAAATTGATTAAAAATTTGTTGTCTGTCCAAAAATTCACCACTGATAATTCTGTGTCCATAGAATTTGATCCATTTGGGTTTTCGGTGAAGGATTTCAAAACGGGGAGTCCTCTCATGAGGTGTGATAGTAGGGGTGATCTTTATCCTATCACGCCAAATTCCGGTTTCTCGAGTCACGCAATGCCATTCACTTTTTCCGCTCTGGCTCCGTCATTGTGGCATGCTCGTCTAGGTCATCCGGGGTCATCTATTTTGTCTTCCTTAGATAAAAATAATCTTATTTCTTGTAAGGGTGTGCGTAGTACTCCGAATTTTCAATCTTGTTCTTTAGAAAAAATAGTTAAATTGTCATTTGTAGACTCCAATTCTCATACTTTAATTCCATTTGATATTATTCATAGTGATTTATGGACGTCTCCTATTCTTAGTTCTTTGGGTCATCGGTATTATGTTCTCTTTTTGGATGATTATTCTAAGTTTTTATGGACTTTTCCGATAGTGATAAAATCTCAAGTTTTTTCCATCTTCTTAAAATTTAGAGAATTCATTAGAACTCAATTCGAACAGAAAATTAAAAATATTCGATGTGATAATGGCAAAGAGTATGACAATGGGGTGTTTAGGGAATTATGTGCTAATAATGATATCAATTTTCATTTTTCTTGTCCTCATACTTCTTCACAAAATGGGAAAGCCGAACGTAAAATTCATATCATTAATAACATTGTCCGAACTTTATTGATTCATGCCTCCGTACCCTATCTTTTTGGCATCATGCTCTTCAAATGGCTACATATCTCCTTAACATAATTTCTTCCAAAGGTCTGACATATTCTTCCCCCCTTCAAATTTTATATAATAAGACACATTCTTATTCTCATCTTCGGGTTTTTGGGTGTTTATGTTATCCGTTATTTTCATCCACCACAATTAACAAACTTCAGGCCCGGTCTACTCCGTGTGTGTTTTTGGGTTTTTCATCTAATCATCGTGGTTACAAATGCTTTAATTTAACCTCCAATAAAATCATCATTAATCGTCATGTCATCTTTGATGAATCCCAATTTCCATTTGCTAAAGTTAATACTCCCGTGCCTAGTTCTTATAATTTTTTGGATGATAGTATATCCCCGTATATTATTCAGTATTTTTTGGACGTATCACACCCAAAATTCTCCAATGCGCCCATCGCTACCGGGTCCCATCGACCGCCACCCATCGCTCGACCAAGATCGCCATCGGGCCGCTTCAGCGATTGGGGCTACCCATCCCACTCGAACTGGTCCAGCTATCGCCTTATTTCGAGTTGGGCCAAGAGCCCACTACCCGCCGCTGGCCCGTCCCGAGCCCAGCAAATTTCCAAAATTCACTCAATTCTTCCTCGAGTCATAGACCGGTCACTCGTAGTCAACGGGGGGTTTTTACACCAAAAAGATATTTTAATTTACATTCTAATGTCTCTAAATCTCCCTTGCCCCGTAATCCTGTATCTGCCTTAAACGACCCGAATTGGAAAATTGTTATGATCGATGAATATAATACTCTTATTGATAATAAGATGTGGGAGTTGGTACCCCGTCCATCTGATATTAATATTATCAGGTCTATGTGGATATTTGCTCACAAGGAAAATTTAGATGGTTCATTTGCACGACATAAGGCTCGGCTTGTGGGTGATGGTAAGACTCAGCATGTTGGTATAGATTGTGGTGAGACGTTCAGTCCGGTGGTCAAGCCGGTTACCATCCGCATTGTGTTTAGCTTGGCTCTTTCGAAAGCATGGCCTATTCATCAGTTAGATGTCAAAAATGCTTTCCTACATGGTGATCTCAAGGATACAGCCTATATGCATCAGCCTTTGGGATTCAGGGATCCCAAACATCTTCATCATGTCTGTTTATTGAAGAAGTCCTTATATGGGCTTAAGCAGTCTCCCAGGGCCTGGTATACAAGATTTGTTGACTATGTTTCGACTATTGGGTTCACTCACAGCAGGTCAGATAATTCCTTGTTCATCTACCGTCGTGGTTCGTCCTTGGCCTACATTCTGTTGTATGTGGTAGATATCATTTTGACTGCTTCTTCCGATGTCTTACGCCAGTCTATCATGATCATGCTCAGCTCTGAGTTTGCTATGAAAGACTTAGGTGCCTTGAGTTGTTTTTTGGGGATTGCCGTCACTCATCATTCTGATGGTTTATTCTTGTCTCAACGGAAGTATGCAGCTGAGATCATCGAGAGGGCTGGGATGTCATCCTGTAAGTCCACTTCCACTCCAGTTGATACAAATCCCAAGCTTAGTGTCGCGGCAGGCATTCCCTACGAGGATCCGACCCGCTATCGCAGTCTTGCAGGTGCCCTTCAGTATCTTACCTTTACTAGATCGGATATTATATATGTTGTCCAGCATGTGTGTTTGTTCATGCATGATCCTAGAATTGAGCATATGAATGCACTCAAACACATCATTCGGTATATTCAAGGTACACTTGACTATGGTTTGCATTTATATCCTTCCTCGACATCCACACTTGTCTCGTATATGGATGCTGATTGGGGTGGCTGTCCCGACACCAGACGGTCTATGTCGGGCTATTGTATGTTTCTTGGCAACAACTTGGTTTTCTGGTCTGCGAAGCGTCAGTCGACTCTATCCCGCTCAAGTGTCGAGGCTGAATATCGAGGGGTAGCTAACGTGGTCTCGGAATCATGTTGGTTACGTAATTTGCTTTTGAAGCTTCATTGTCCCATTCAGAAGGCAACATTGGTGTATTGCGATAATATTAGTGTCATCTACTTCTCTGGTAATCCGGTTCAGCACCAGCGCACTAAGTATATCGAGATGGACATTTAATTTGTCCGCGAAAAGGTTGCTCGTGGTCAAGTTCTCGTCTATCATGTCCCATCGAGATATCAAATAGCCAACATCTTTACAAAGGGTCTTCCCTCGGTCCTTTTTGAAGATTTTAGGGACAGTCTCAGCCTTCGAAGACCATCCGCTATGACTGCGGGGGTGTGTTAGATATACACAATATACATGTGTATATTGTGTATATTGATCCACTCGGTTTTCTCCCCATTACCGTAATTAGTGTAGATGAATTAGGTAATGTTTAGTCTCCTAGTTTAGGAAATATTGTAATATAATTAGTATTGTACACTTACCATAATTATTGTATTACCATAAATGTAATCCAAGTAGAATAAGGTTTTAGGAGTAGAATAGGAATATGATTCTCCTATTATGTAACTTGTATAAATAGTCTTTCAATTAATAAAAATAATAAAGGGATTATTTCTTTCATACAGATTTGATATTCATTTCTGTTATTGGTGTTGCAATATTTGATAGCTTCCAAAATTGTCAAAGTTTCAGCTTCAGAATTTGTCATGTTTCTTATTTCCGTTGCTTGTGTATAAATCATATTCCCTTCTGAATTTCTCAAGCAAAAGTAATACAAATGTGTACTGCCAACCTCAATATATGATAAGCTGATATACAAGACCCGAGTACATTATCTTCAAAAAATTATGCGATGCTTTAATTAGGGGAGTAAATTACACGTTGTACTCTTTTTTCTTAACCAAGATTTTATCCTATTGAATTTTTCTTGTAAGATTCCTGATGAGGGAGCAATGCATATTACTAGATACATGTAATCTTTTATCTTCTAAATTTTTTTCAATTGGCTTTTCTTAGTAAGATTTTAACGAAACACCTTATCTATTAATGAACATTTAATGGGGTATTACAAATACATATTGTGGATACTTAAGTACTCCCACACCTTCTCGAAGAAGCTTCCAATTAAGCAGGCAACTTGCAAACAGTTCCATGAAAAGTCCTGCAACGCTTTCTCAAACTTTCAATCAAACAGGCAGCTCTTGAAAGCCTTGCAACAGCTTCTTCAAACTTGCAATCAGACAACTTGTAAGTAAATTCAAACATAAAACTTGCAAGTAACTCAAGCATGTAGCTTGCAAACAATTCCTAAAAAGCCTCGTAACAACTTTTCTTTTATAAATAAGAAGGTAAATCCGTTCATTTATATATCAATATGAAGAATAATAAATATCTCCCCCCAACCGCCCCAACCCCCAATCTTCTTTAACCATATCTCTTCTTGTCTTGATTTTTATTATTATTTTATAACATTTATAACATTTATCATATTTATGTCTTTTGTTTCTATGATGCACCATTATAGACGGATCTAAAATAATTTCGTCAAAGCTGTACTATCACATATGTGATTAACAATTTATTGGACCCCGTTATTAAATTCAACACAACTTTTTTTCGCCTTTAATTTTATATGATGAAATAAAAGAGGCACGATTATGTTTATGTTATTGTATGTATTCAATCAATTACGTTAACTATATATGATTTGAGGTATAACGTCCAACCTTACTTCAACTTTATAGTGATTAACGTTTAATATTAAGAAGCATATACCATAAACGGCTACTAGAAAGAAAATCTAGATTAAATAATGGTAAAACATTTCGGCGAAGTAGGTTCTATATGATCCAATAAATTTTTAATATATATTTTCATTTTTGTAAAATTGGTAAAAACAAATGGCGCAGGAATTGATACTGTAAACAACACACAAAATATAGGTATTAAGTCTGTTAAGTCTCCAAAATCAATCAAAAATATTGTAATTATAAATTAATATCATCAATTAGGATTGATTAGATCAATTACATTAATTAGTATATTCTTATAGATAGCAAGTCTTAATTGTTAGAGTTATATATATTGTATTCTTGGGAATGAAAGATACTCATGGAATAATCTTTCTTCATGGTATCAAGAGCCAAAATTTTAAAAAAATCTTTTACTACTCGGCCACCCAACCCCCCCCCTCTCTTATCGGAAAACCACCCCCCAAACCCTAAAACCATTCGGCTATCCTAATTAGGGTTTCTCCTATTCCTACACCTAACCTTAAACCTAGCCAAAACCACCTATTTTTTTGCCACAATACCACCCTCCCCTCGGCTTCCTCTTCCAAATTCCATTTAGGGTTTCTTTCTACCTATTTCTTTCTCGTTTTCTTGTAGTTTGTGTGGTTACCATGGCTGACCAAAAACAATTTCATCCCGCTCTTACCGTTAACAACGTCAAGAATTTTATTCCGGCAATTCTTGATATGGAAAAAGGACAATACTCATCTTGGGCGGAGTTATTTAAAATACATTACCGGGCATACGAGGTTATTGACCATATTATTCCTGAGTCTTCATCGGACAACACCATTGTTGAAAAAAGGTTATGGTCTCACCTAGATGCTATAGTCCTTCAATGGATTTATGGCACCATTTCCAACGACCTTTTGCATGCTATTTTGGAACCGGGCTCTACGGCTCAATAAGCATGGGAACGTTTAGAAAACATTTTTCAACATAATAAACTTTCTAGGGCTATATCTTGAAAACCAATTTACCAATGTCAAATTGGATGATTTTTCAAATGTATCCACTTATTGTCAAGAGTTAAAGATGTTTGTCGACCAACTTTCCAACGTTGATGCGCCGATGACAAATCAAAGATTGGTTCTTCAATTGATTGAAGGGTTTAACTAAAACTATGATGGAGTGGCTACATTCATTCAACAGAGTAATCCCTTGCCTCCATTTTATGAGGCTCCTTCGAGATTGATTTTAGAAGAAACCCGCAAGGCAAAACAAACAGCCTCCGGGGCAGCCACCACCGAAACGACACTCGTCTCTACAGCCGTGGAGTTTGCGACACCAAATTCCGATTCCAGAGGAACCGGCAATCACAACACAAATGGTAAAAAATGAGGGTCCAATCGAAACAACAACAAAGGAAAAAAATAATGACGGAAAGGGACGCAAAAGGGGTGGCGGTCAACCCACCGACGGCAGCGGCAACCACCAGCCCAGTCCGGCTGGACCCACTGGGGAAGTACCCAACGTGGGCTTGGATACCACAGTGGGTTGCCCCTTCATGCCCCTACCCTACCTCTTCGTGGGCCAGGCCTTTATCTTCAATCCGACAACCCAGACTTGTAGGTTCTCGTCCACAACAAGCGTTGCAGCCCAGGCATCATTCTCCATCGGTTATGCTCCAACTGATATCGAACAGGCAATGAACAACATGAATCTGAATGTTCCATATGATTCATGGTACATGGACACGGGGGATACGTCGCACATGACGACATCTCAAGGTAATCTCTCGTCTTATTTTAATATGAGTAGTAATAGAAATATTATTATCGACAGTGGGCAGGAAATTCCAATTCGTGGTATTGATCAGGTAAACCTTCCCCCCTCCGCCCACCATTATATTTGAAAAACGTCTTATATGCACCAAAACTGATTAAAAACTTGGTATATGTACGATGTTTTACAACTGACAACAACGTTTCTATCAATTTTGAACCATTTTGGTTTTATGTGAAGGATTTTCAAACGGGGATGCCACTAATGAGATGTAATATCATGGGGGAATTATATCTCATCACTACCGGTTTAAACAATCATGTGACCAAACCATCAACCTTTGCAGATATTTCCCCCATAGTATGCCATAATCGGTTGGGACACCCGGGAGCACCCGTTTTCAATAATCTTAGGAAGAATAATTTTGTTGTTTGTAATAAATTGTTGGACTCTCCTGTTTTCCAAACGTGTGTGTTTGAGAAGCATGTTAAACTTCCTTTTTCATCCTCTACTTCACATACACCTATGTCATTTGATCTTATGCATTGTGATTTGTGGACATCACTAATTTTGAGTTCTGTATGTCATAAATATTATATGCTCATTTTGGATGATTATTCGAATTTTCTATGGACATTTCCATTAGGACAAAAATTGCAAGCCTACACCATTTTTAAACAATTTAGTATTTTTATCAAAACTCAATTTGACAAATCCGTTAAATATTTTCAATGTGACAATGGGAGGGAATTCACAAATACTCAATTTAATGATTTTGTCACCAAAATGGGATGTCCTTGCGTCTGTCATGTCCACATACATCACCTCAAAATGAGAAAGCAGAAAGAAAAATTTGAACAATTAACAATATGATTCGCATACTCCTTGTGCATTCATCCACACCACCAAATTTTTGGCATCATGCACTCCAAATGACAACATATCTTTTAAATATTCTTCCTAGCAAAATATTCTCCAATGTGTCACCCATACAAATGTTGTACCATCGCATCCCATCTTTTTCACATTTGAGAATTTTTGGGTGTTTGTGTTATCCCTTGTTTTCGTCCACTACCATTAACAAATTTCAGGCTCGTTCCACTGCTTGTGTGTTTTTGGGATATCCACAAAATCATACGGGTTATAAATATTATGATATGATGAACGGAAAGATCATTATCTTTCATCACGTAGTTTTTGATGAGTCTACATTCTCATTTGCTAATTCTCATGTGGCATCTCCCCATTCATATGGTTTCTTGGACAACGAAATACATCCAATTTTACAACACCGTTTTAACACCCAAATTCTGATGGGACCGACTCAACCACGAAATGGGACTGGACCAGTCCGCGACCTAGAGGCTACTGCCTCTTTACCGTCGGTCTCGGCCCAGTCCGCTTAAAGTGGCTGCCAGGCCCAATTGAGGGGTCCACTGCTCCCTCACTCGTAAACCAAGCCCAAAACTCTCAGCCCAATAACCCGGCAAAAACCCAATTCTAACTAAATTCAACCTTGGCCCAAAACACCACCCTCTCTCGGCCCACTACATTGGTCGAGACCCCTAATTCCCAGACAACGGAGTTAGCCCGATCTTGGACCATTGAAACTCGTGCCATGCATGGGATCTTTCAGCCCAAATGCCATTTTAACCCAACATCTTCGGTCCAAGTATCACCTCTACCAAAATAATCTCAAAGCAACCCTATCAGACCCGAATTGGAAAGTTGTCATGTTAGATGAAATTGATGCTCTTATTAAAAGTAAGATGTGGGAGTTAGTGCTCCGTCCATATAATGTCAACATTATTCGGTCCATGTGAGTTTTTTGTTATAAAAAGAATTATGATGGCTCCTTTGCTAAATACAAAGCTTGTCTTGTTGGTGATGGCAGGTCTCAGCACGTTGGCATGGATTGTGGTAAAACATTCAGTTTGGTGGTTAAGCCAATAACTATCAGGACGGTTCTTAGCCTGGCACTGTTAAAATATTAGTCCATTCATCAGTTGGATGTCAAAATGCATTCTTACATGGCAATTTGCAAGAGACAATCTGCATGCACCAGCCATTGGATTTTTGAGACTCTACACATCCGGATTATGTTTGCATATTGAAAAAATCCTTATATGGTTTGAAACAGGCTCAACGAGCATGGTATAACAGGTTTGCAGAGTTTGTATCCACATTGGGTTTCTCACACAGCAAGTCCGATAAATCCTTGTTCATTTACAAGAAGGGCAACAACATGGCTTATATCCTTTTATATGTGGATGACATCATTCTCACGACCTCATCTACATCATTTCGTCAGTCTATTATGTCCCTCATTGCAACAAAATTTGTGATGAAGGATTTGGATCCATTAATTTATTTTTTGGGAATTCTTGTAACCCAATATGCAGGTGGTCTATTTTTTAGTCAAAAGAAATATGCCGAGGAGATCATTGAAAAAGTTGGTATGTCCTCCTGCAAACCGTCACACATATCTGTTGATACAAAGGCCAAATTATGCAATGCTACAGGGGCCCCATACAGTGCTCCAACACACTACCGCAGCCATGCGGGAGCCTTGCAGTACCTCACTTTCAAGAGACCTGATATCTCTTATGCGGTTCAACAAGTGTGTTTACATATACATGATCCGAAAGAAGAATATATGGAGGTTCTCAAGCGAATTCTCTGGTATATCAATGTACTCTTCATTTTGGCTTGCATCTGTATAAGTCCTCTATTTCGAGTCTCTCATCATATACAGATGCGGATTGGGGTGGCTGTCCGGACACACGAAGTTCCACCTCAGGTTATTGTGTGTTTTTTGGAGATAACCTTATCTCATGGTCATCCAAACGACAACCAACAATGTCTCAGTCGAGCACAGTAGTAGAATACCGAGGGGTAGCCAATGTGGTTGCTTAATCATGTTGGCTCCATAATCTCCTTTTGGAACTCCATTGTCCCATTGTAAAGGCAACCGTGAGTTATTGCGATAATCTGAGTGCTATATACTTATTCGGTAATTTTGTCCAACATCAACGCACAAAACACATAGAAATGGATATATTATTTGCCCAAGAAAAGGTTGCACGTGGACAAGTTCGTGTTCTCCATGTACCGTCCCGTTATCAGATTGCCGACATTTTCACCAAAGGTCTTCCACGCGTACTATTTGATGATTTCAGGGACAGTCTCAGTATTCGAGAACCTCCCGCTAAGACTGCGGGGGACTGTTAAGATAATTATGGGATTGTCAAGAATATTATAATTATAAATTAGTACCATCAATTAGGATTGATTAGATCAATTATATTAATTAATATATTCTTATAGATAGCAAGTTGTAACACCCCGTACTTTCGGGCGATGGTTTGAACATCTAGACGTATGCAAATAAAGAGCTTAGGCTATAAAAGGATGTGGTCCTGAAATAATTTAGGACTTAATAAGTGTGACAAACGTGGTGTATAACTTCTTTTAAAATTAGAACTTTTAGTAAAAAAATTGATAAGTAGGATATTAGAGAGTTATAATTTCCCGTTTTGAGAATTTATTGTACAAAAAATTGTCCTCTTGATTTTAGGTTGGAAAATTTGGAATTTAGTAAGATATAATTTCTATTAATGCCTTCATCTTTATGAATATTAGTATTAGTATACATCATAATTTTATAAAATACTCATGATTTATCAATACTAGTGGATAAAAGACCAAATGTTTGGTCCAAATGTCTTTTACCTGTACAATTTGCGTACACATATGAAAAGGGACCACTTAATGCTAATAGTATTTTAATAAAACTAATAGGGAGCTTACGTGTATTATTTTTAGCACATATGAATAAAATGTTGCCAACAATCCTTTTTTTTACTTCGGGATAATTCAGGAAATGTTTAATTAAAGTAACCTTTTCCTTTGGTGATAGTTCATTAGTTTTCCAGCAACTTTTATCTTCATTTTGGGAGAGAGACATTTCACTTTGGAGGAGAGAAAAAAAGGAGGTTAGGAAATATTTGTTCCCTTAGAATAATTCCATTTGAGGAAGTTGCTCTATGTTTATAGTTCTTTTTGGAAACTCTCGGCAAGTGAAAGTCTTCTCCATTTTTTTTTTTGAGGTTGGATTTCTATTGAAGATTGACTTGCGGTAGTTATTCCAAGATAGATTTGAGGTATGTTAAGGCAAATTCTTTATTCTTTTGACATGTTCTAATTACAAAATATGAACGTAATATTATCCCATAAATGATTCTACTCTTAGTAGTTAAGGATGTTCATGTTAATCATTCCTATTTTCAAAGCATGTCAATATATGTTCCTAAATCCCTATTGAGGTATATGATAAATATGTTAATGTTCATAATGTTAATCGGAGGTGCAACGACATTACGTCACTCCGATAAATTCAGAGTGTCTCAGCATCATTCATGCATTATATTCATAGATTACCCTGGACCCCACATGCGTTATATACGCTACTATATGGTATGCATTATATATATATGTAGGGGATGAGAAAAGGGATACAACGTTATATACGTGCACCACCTGATCAGCTGGTATATGATGATGATTATTCCTACAAAGGCCGAAATGATATGATGGGATAAGACGTTATATATATATATATATATATATATATGTATGACCGCATTGTGCATAACACTTAGGCATATTATGGCCCTTAGAGGCATTCACTACTGGTTGGTTCTTTCTTGTCTCAGTTTACTTTAATGTCTCTGTTATGCTATTTTTCATGCCTAACATACTCGGTACATCATACATCAGTCGTACTAACGTCCCTTTTGTCGAGGGACGCTGCGTTTCATGGCTGCATGCTCAGGTAGGCAAGGCGACGGTCTGCACTAGTAGGTTGTTGATTCAGCGGATATTGGAGCACTCCACTTGTTTCGGAGTTGCAGTTTAATCTCAGTACGATATTTTTTTGCATATACATATGGGTATGGCGGGGCCCTGTCCCGGCCTTATGATGTTACGTACTCTTTAGAGGCTTGTAGACAGATATCATGTGTATAGTAGTCGTGTATGGCCTTGTCAGCCTTAGTATGTATATATGCATAGGTTGGGTTCTTCTGTTTGTAAGATTTTATGTAGCTCAGTTCCAGTTTATCATTTCTATTTGTTACAGGTTACCTCGTAACGACCCTCGTGGCCATGTTTAGTTACGGTTAGGTAATAAATACATGATTAGTGGTACTCGACAAGTAAGGCTCGGGTGCCCGTCACGGCCCTCCGGTTTGGATCGTGACACAAATCTTAATTGTTAGAGTTGTATATATTGTATTCTTGGGAATGAAAGATACTCAAGGAATAATCTTCCTTCAAAGTCATTATTTTATTTAAATTGGGGGTAATTAACATTAAAGACCATTTCATCAAACGGCTCTACGAACATTCAACTAATTTGATATACTCATCTTACTAAGGTAGGAATGTAAACATACTGTAAGGCACTTCCATGATTTTTTTATTTTTTATTTTTTATTTTTTATTTTTTATTTTTTATTTTTTGGTAATATAATAATTTGCTAGTACTAAGGTTGAAATGTAAATAAATTAGTTCAAGTATTGACATGTCCGTCAGGCGTCAACCTACAGCTGTGATACCCTATTTTTTTTATATTTAATTTTCCCGCTTACGTCATACTATTACTGAAGATAGTAATCCCGGTCCCTCAGCATTACTATCAATAAATCGCAGACGCGGGATGTGTCTGAATAATCAAGATTTGAGAACAGATCAACTGCTACAGGGTCATACCCATTAGAGAGCAAATTGCTCCCATCAGGATTCGAACTTACGATGCAGGTCTCCAGCTCCGGACTACCTATTATTTTAATAATATTTTAAAAGGAGAGAGACGTTGGCAATTGGGCATTGACAGTTACCTTTAAATTTGAAAAAAAAGATTGCAGACAAAATACATACACATAAAACAAGAGAATAAATCTCCGGATCTGAACAATCTTCGTCAAAGCTTTGAATGCATACATTCATACAATACAAGTGTTGCCTAGTTTCAAAGTTTTGGAAGTGAGATGGAAAATATAGCTGAGAAAAGCAAAAAAGAGAGTAGGTTTTGTGGGTCTGAGACATCGAGTACGAGTAGATCGAGTTGTGACACATCCTCTGATGAAAGCAAAGGGAAGGATTGTTGTTCTTCACTCGGATGGCCTATTCTCAAGGCCCAAATCACCACAAAAGATGTGCATAATTTCAACTTGAATAAGCTTGATTCAAATTTTTCAGGTTCGCATCTTCTTCTTCTTTCACAATTTGAATTTTTTTACCTCACTTTTTCCACGCCTTTCACTTGGTTCATTACTGCTTTTTTGTAAACATAAAAACACACATTCTTTTCTTTTCTTTTTTACCACACAAGTATCTATTAAATGGACACATTCTGTTTTTTCATATTCAAATTTGAATGTTTCATAGAATTGTCTGTTGAACAGAATTGGAGACGATGAAAGAGAGATTTTCAAAATTGTTGCTGGGTGAAGACATGTCTGGTAGTGGGAAAGGGGTTTCCACATCATTGGCCATTTCAAATGCCATAACCAACCTATGTGGTAAGTACTAGCTCCCCCCCCCCCCCTCTCTCTTCTAAATATGGTTTACTTTTTGTAAAACTTTGACCAAAGTTGAATTGTGTAGCAACTATATTTGGACAATTGTGGAGACTAGAACCGGTGCCTCTGGAAAAGAAATCAATGTGGCAAAGAGAGATGGAATGGCTTGTTTCTGTAAGCGACCACATCGTTGAATTAAAACCTTCTTGGCAAACATTTCCTGATGGAACTAAGCTTGAGGTACTTATCTCAACCTAATACGCACTACTTGTCAAGAGTCCCACATCGGAAATGGAATGAGAACATAAACTCCTTATATGGACTTCGCTCCAGTTAACGAGGTCTTAGCGTGCGGGGAGGGTTAAGAGTCCCACATTGAAAATGGAATGGGAACATGGACTCCTTATATGGACTTCGACAATCCTCACCCCAAAAGCTTGTAGGGTGAGTATTGTCCAAGTCCATATAAGGATATAATGAGTCCATGTTCCCATTCCATTTCCGATGTGGGACTCTATTTTCGCATTGAAAAATGTTAAGTGGCTATTTCCCACAGCTAAATAGTTGTGTTTTCACATGGAAAAATTAGGATGTTTCCTAGCGTTTCAATGAGAACTTTTTTCCCACCATTCGTTTTTCCAGTGAACTGGTTCAGTGGGAATGAAGTGGGAAAATCATATTTTATAGCACAAATTTTCCACTGAGTGTCGGTGGGAAAAACCTCTATTTCTAGTAGTGACGAATGTGTTTGTTTCAACAATATTTGCAACTTGCTTCAGCGATTTGAGTTTAGCCAATACTTTCAATCATGAACTTCTTGTGACTGAGGCTGCCACTACGAATGCAAGTGTGCGATGTCTTTCTGAATATTTCATTAAAGTGATAAATCTCACATTTAATTTTATTTTTTTGTCTCCAGGTCATGACTAGTAGACCAAGAGCAGATCTTTTTATTAATCTTCCAGCTCTCCGGAAACTTGACAATATGCTTATTGTAAGAAGCTCTTTGTACTACCTGACCTGTAGATATATGGAATAGATCTTTCACATGATCCATGATGTTGCAGGAAATACTAGATAGCTTCACCAATACAGAGTTTTGGTATGTGGATCAAGGGATAATGGCAGCAGAGGATGATGGTTCAGCCTCTTTTCGGAAAGCTATCCAGCGCCAACAAGACAAGTGGTGGCTGCCTGTTCCAAGGGTGCCTCATGGTGGTTTGCTTGAAGACACAAGGAAGCAGTTAAATCACAAACGTGAATGTGCTAGTCAAATTCTGAAAGCTTCCATGTCAATAAATAGCATTACATTAGCTGACATGGAAGTTCCTGAATCATATTTGGATGCTCTTCCAAAGGTACATCTTATCCTTTGATGCAGTTTCTTATCCTTTGATTTCTGTTACTATCTATTGTCGCTTGTTATTCGCTTAGCATACTATTTTGTTGTAGTTACTGTTCCTTTCTTTGTTGATCTGCTTTGTTTTTGCTTTATCATGAGCCGAGGTCTATCGGAAATAGTCTCTCTACTACCTCCCAAGTAGGGGTGTAAGGTCTCGTATACTCTACCCTCCCCAAACTCCACTTGTGGACTACACTGGGTTTGTTGTTATTATTCCAAAGGTACATCTTTGACACTTTCTCCTGAGTTTTAATGTGGACCAATTCAATAGCCTTTGAGTTGCTAACTCTACACAACCTGCTTTCCGTTGAACTATTTATTCTCTGTTGTCTGCCTCACCATGGTTATGTGGTTTTTTGCGTTTCAACTAACATGTCAAGGCAAGCTAGATATTGATGATTATCATTTTGTATCTAGAATGGAAGAGCCTGTCTAGGGGAAGTCATCTACCGCTACATCACTTCAGAGCACTTCTCCTCTGAGTGCTTGCTTGATTGTCTTGATCTGTCTACTGAATATGTTGCTTTAGAGATAGCAAACCGTGTGGAGGCTTCAATTTACGTGTGGAGAAGAAGACATCATCCAACTAATCCAAATCGTTCTACAGCAAAATCATCTTGGGAAATGGTTAGGGATCTAGTGGTTGATGGAGACAAGAGGGAGTCGCTTTCTGAGAGAGCTGAAAACCTCCTGCTTTGCCTGAAGCAGCGATTCCCTGGCCTAACCCAAACCACTTTAGATGCCAGCAAGATTCAGTACAACAAGGTTTGTTTGTTACAAGGTGCTTTCTCCCTGGTGCTCTCTCTCTCTCTCTCTCTCATATAATGTATTGACAGGGTTTTCTTGTATCATTTCAGGATGTAGGAACGTCTATCTTAGAGAGCTACTCAAGAGTCCTTGAGAGTCTGGCTTTCAATATTGTGGCACGCATCGATGATCTACTATACGTGGACGACTTAACTAGGCAGTCTGATAAGCTGTCAACAATTGCCCACAAAAAGGTCTCAGGCACTCCATATAGAACACCAAACATTTCACCTGTGCCTCTGATAAGTCCTGCAAGGGGGGAGAGAACTCCATTCCTCACTGCAAATACTAATAAACTGGCTCGACGTGGCTTTGGAGTGAAGAGAGCTTTGTCAAATTATCTTGGCTGTGAAGCAAAGACAGCCTTTGCTTCAATTTCTAACAAGAGTTGTGACAACATTCAAAGTCCAGAGCTATCATCTTCTTGCCTTCAAACTGGAAAAGGTCTACGATCAATAGACCGCTGATTTGTTGTTTAATATTAGGAATGAATAGAGAGCAAAAGGATAGATAGTTCTGCTGGACTTTATTGTATTTCACCAATCACGTGCTGTTTTACATAATAGTTGAGATTATTTGTTTACACCTCCAATCCTTGTGTGATGTACACACTCTTGTCTGTTTGTTCGCTTGATTTTCCCCCCTCTTTCTAAGTTATGGATGAGGAGAAGCACCCAATCATAATTTATACTCAACTAAGATAAGTTTGTATGAACTGTTAGAAATTTGGATTATGGGTTAGTTGCTCCGATAGAGGTATACATTTTGAGGGGAGCTCTATTTGGTAGTATTGCTGAAACAAGGGAACAGGAACTGGTCAAAAATACTCTTAAATTATGCGAAATTGAATAAAAATGCCCTTGGTTAATAATTAGGAAAAGAGCTTTTTTGACCCGATTAAGTAATAATAGGGGTATTTTTGGACCAAATTATTAACAGTAAAGACATTTTTGGACCATATTATTAACGGAGGACAATTTTGCTCAATTTCACATAATTTAAGGATATTTTTGACCCTTTTCTAAAAATGAATAAGATAAATATTGGCCCCATTTTATGATAAATACATGTAATATCCGCTAGATAAAATCTTTTGGGAGGCCTTGGTGGTCTCATATTATTTTGAATAGTTTAGAAAGTTATTCCTACAAAGAAAGGCCTCCTTTCTTTCATCTAAAAGCTGACGGGTCTCTTTTCATATTCAACTTAGTATCCCTCTCAACACGTGAAAGCTAAAAACAGTCTACTAGATAAGCCAAGTAAAGCAGTGCCAGATTCAGATGAAATTCTTTTTTCTCCTTTTTAGATTTAGTGAAGTCAATTCTTTATTCAATCCTCACCCGGTCAAAAGGAGGGCTAAGAGCTTCCTTCTTTCTTGCCTTTTCTCGATTACTCTTTCCCAGTTCCTAGTTCTACGACTAGTGGAAGAAGGGGCAAGAGTGGCTTCGCTCCTACACCTTCCTACACGAAGGGTTGTAATACGAGAAAAAATATTCGAGATTTTGGTTGATAGCTGCTTTTAAGATACGATACTAAGTTGAAGCGGGGGATTTGGATCAGGTTGTTGTTGTTGAAGTAGGTCTTAAATTAGGTTGATCCTTTTATCAGATTATTGCCGATGTAATCATAAAAAGTTAATTTTTCAGGAATTTTAGATCAGGCTTCTAATAAATTTTGATTTTCGACTAACCCAATAATAAATCTTAGATATATTTCTTGCTTGAAGTACCTATTAACAAATGATAGCCCAATAGGTATCCAAAGATCTTTCCCGATGCAACTTATCCCTTCAACCTTTCCCATGTCTCCCCAAAATCTCTTATTTTCAGTACATTTTACTTTTCTCTTTCTTCTCTTTGCATTTATATTTCATTTTATCTTTTTGTACGGATTTGAATATGTTAAAAATTTACTAATATGGAATTAAGGTTATCCCATTATTTATGACTCGAACAATTGGGGCTCCGCACGTCGGAAATGTCATTTTCACACACGTGCAATCTTAGTGCCAAGTATCGTAAATTTCGTTAATGAAAGAGATATTGGTACGTAAGTGAAATGTTTGAGGCATAGAATGATGGAAGGTTATTGGATAAATAACAAGTGCTCCACGTTGGTAAACGAAGGAAGGAATGTGCGAGGTGTAATGTCACGACCCGTCCCGATGGGCCGCGACTAACCGCCATAATGACGTCATTATCCTGACCTATCACACATAATCCAAGTAACACCTAATGAGTCTGAAATCCGGCAGCATAACGTTGCAATAACAACATGAGTCACAACTAGCCAACACAATACAACAGGCAAGCCGACAAGGCTGCCACTAGATAATATCATATATACACAGGGACACCCCAACACAGAGTACTAACCCTTACATAAGTACAACCCACAACTGTCTACAAACCTCTATAAGAAGGACAACGACATATGACGGGACAGGGCCCCGTCGTGCCCCTAAATATACATAAATCAAAATGATAGGGTTCCGTACAAAAAAAATGGTGAAGCTCTGGATCAAAGGAGCTTTCCAAACAGCTGCGCAGGAACCTAAACCAAAGGGTCACCAAACTGAGCACATGTACCTGCAGGCATGAACGCAGCCTCGAGGAAAGCGGTCAAGATTTAAATAATGTACTGAGTATGTAAACATGAAATACTGCAAATGAGATCATAAGTAGCCAATGGATAACAAGAGGTCAGTATAAAAATCAGGATCCAAATCCAACTGTGCCATAAATAATAAAAATCAGTTGTGTCGTATAAAAATGAGAGTCAAGTCAAGAAAACATAAATGCATGTCCATATACATATATATATACCTGTAACGTAACCCGGCCCACTAATGCGGGACTCAGTGGAATCATATCATAACCCGGCCCATATTGGGACTCAGTGAAGTCATATCATAACCCGACCCATTCTGGGACTCGGTAAAGTCATATCGTAACCTGGCCCATTCTAGGACTCGGTAAAGTCATATCGTAACCCGGCCCATTCTGGGACTCGGTGAAAAATGCAAGGCTGTGCACGAACATAACCCGGCCCGGGACTCGGTGAAGTGAAGTAATAACACTTAGCACGAGTAGATTTCATAAGTAACCATATGCAATCAAAATTTTCATTTGACTCCCGATAAAATCATTATAATAATATCATAATAAACTCTTTACTGAAAAATCATAGGCACTTCTCATAACTAACATCTTTAGGAATTAAACTGTATAAGAATCATGTACGTCCGTCGTACCTTCATTAAATAAAAACCATGCCAAAGAAAGAAGGAATAGTTCACATACCTCTTAGACGAACTAATCAACTCAATATTAGAGTACGTCTCGTTTTAGAACTTCAACCTATAATAATGGTAATACGTTCGTCAATTCTATGATCACTGGCATACTTTATATCGAATAACGACTTCCTATTCTATAAAAATTCGGGCAGCACTTCCCTTGTTTATACATGTTTCCACAACTTCCAAACGAGGCTAATAACATCAATAACCAAGCACCAATTAAGGGAACAACCAAAACAACAACAAAGGGGATTTACACACCCACTTCTCATGTAAATTTAGCCTCTTAATCCACATAAAAACAACCCACAAAACAGTCTATGTTCCCACAACAACGAGGGTAGAATGTGAAGTCTTTCTACACCTTTCTACACCCTTATTCATTTAGGACTTACATTAGCAATTACCACACTTAAACATGCATAATGGTAACTAAATTTCCAGCATTATAACACCACAAAACAGTCCCTAAAACATTTCAACGATTTCATGCAAGTTCTTGGCCACAACATGTCATAATTCCATAACTCTTCTCTTAACTCCTAAAATCCAATTCCATATTTCAATACTTCCATTTAACTAATTTTAAACTTAAAAATCAATGTTTCCTTTCAATTTCATCATGCAATTAGTGATAATAATACAACAATAACCAACGAATCCAACAATCACCAAAATCTATCCCAAATTGGCAACTAGCCCAAAATTGTCACATGCATTGCTTAAATTCCAAATTTTCCTTAACACAAATTCATATCCTTAATTCTAACAACATGCATTCCAATTAAATTATAGAAAGAAGAATTTTATACCTCAAATTTCGTCCAAAACATTCCACAATTTTCTGCCCACTGCTTGTCCGAAAATCCCCACTGTTTTCGTATTTCTATCCCTTTTTTGTTCACTTCTTCAACTCCAATTGACATGCAAATGTTCTACAATGTTAAGTCATCATCCCTACACGTTTGTCTTCCAAAATTTCATCCCAAAATCTCGAATTTTCTGGGCATAATCTCGGCCAGTAGTGGTTGTTTTTGGTGTTGTTTTGCTTTTAATTTTTGGTAAAAAATGTAGTCTAGGAAGAGAAGATAAAAACCTCAAATTTGGCTATGGGGTTGGGGGGTTCTCGGCTGGGGTATGGGGGGGAGGAGAGGAGAGTTTGTTTTAAGTTTTGAATGAAGAAGATGAAAGAATGTAGGTTAATTAAAAAAAATCTGGATTTTTAATATTACACTTTGGCCCCCAAGTTCTTCAATTAATAAATCTTAAACCCACCTCTTTTAACTCCTGAGAATTTCATAAAGCCTCGTATCCTCAATTTCATAATTTTATAATACAATACTATTCCATAACTCCATTGGAATACATTCAGCTACTAGGATTAATTCTCGTCGTCACATGTATAGCACTAAAGAAAAAATATTCCGGGATAACATCCGTTTATATACTAATTTCCCGTATTAACATATGTAAGTTCTCCTTATATTCAATATCCGAATCTTACTTCCTTAATGGCGTTCTTAATTATCATCTTAATCTTACGAGGTGTAACATTCTTCCCCCCTCAGAAACATTCGTCCTCGAATGTTCATAATAAGTCTTATGCTAGAAAAATTTTGGCAGAGTCTCATTTATAACTATGTCTATCCACCTATATTCAGCAAACCAACAGGTACCACACAGGGCCACAATATATCACTCATATACAATTCCCAATTACCAGAATCAAATAAGAAGTTAAATTACATTACCTGGAGTCATAGGGAACAAGTAAGGATATTTCTTCCTCATTTCATCTTCTGTCTCCCAAGTCATTTCCTCCCTATTGTTGTTTTGCCACAATACCTTGACGGAAGCCACATCCTTCGTCTGTAATCTCCTGACCTGGCGATCAAGTATGGCTATGGGACTTTCCTCATAAGACAGCTCCTCTGTCACCTGGACATCATCTACTGGGAAGACTCTGGAAGGATCACCAATACACTTACGCAGCATAGTTACATGGAAGACTGGATGTACCGCCTCCAATTCAGATGGTAGATCCAACTCATAGGCAACCTTGCATATCCTACGAATGACCTGGTAAGGCCAGATGTACCTTGGGCTAAGCTTCCATTTCTTGCCAAACCTTATCACACCCTTCATGGGTGACACCTTTAGGAACACCCAATCATCAACCAGAAACTCTAAGTATCGACGTCGATTATCAGCATATGACTTATGTCGACTCTGTGCTTCTAATAATCTCTCCTGAATGAGCTTCACCTTATCGACAGCTTGCTGAACCATGTCTGGGCCGATTAACTTAGTCTCACCTATATCAAACCAACCAATAGGTGACCTGCACTTCCTCCCGTATAAGGCCTCGTACGGTGCCATCTGAATGCTAGAATGGTAGCTGTTGTTATAGGCAAACTCAATGAGCGGTAAATGATCATTCCAACTTCCTCTGAAGTTAATAATACAGGCTCTCAGCATATCCTCTAATGTCTGGATAGTACGCTCTGCCTACCCATCCGTCTGAGGATGAAATGCTGTGCTGAGACTCACTTGTGTCCCCAATCCCTTCTGGAATGATCTTCAGAAGTTAGTTGTAAACTGAGCTCCTCGGTCTGATATAATAGATATGGGAACTCCGTGCAGTCTCACTATCTCCCTGATGTACATCTTAGCATAGTCCTCAGCTGAGTAAGTAGTCCTCACTGGAAGAAAATGGGCTGATTTCGTCAGCCTATCCACGATAACCCATATGGAATCACACTTCCGCTGAGTGCGAGGTAAGCCTGTAATGAAGTCCATATTGATTACTTCCCACTTCCAAGTCGGGATCTCAATCTCCTGTAATAATCCACCAGGCTTCTGATGCTCAACCTTAACTTGCTGACAATTCGGGCACTGGGCAATAAATTATGTTATGTCTCTTTTCATGCCATCCCACCAATACAAACATCTAAGGTCATGGTACATCTTCGTCGACCCTGGATGAATGGAATAACGAGCATTGTGTACCTCTCCCATAACCTGCTGTCGTAGCCCTGCAACATCAGGTACACATAACCTGCCCTCATACCTCAGCACATCATCAGGTGTAACCTCAAATAAAGTCTTTCCCTTTCGGAGAGCTGCATCTCTATACCGGGCTAGATCAGGATCCTCATACTGATGTTTCTTTACCTCTTCCACGATAGAGGACTCAACAACATCCCGAATAAGAACCCCGCTATCTCCCGAATCCGCCAACCGGACTCCAAGACTAGCTAGCTTGTGTATCTCACGAACCATCTCCCTTCTGTCTGACTGCACATCCGTCAAGCTACCCATGGATCTACGGCTAAGAGAATCTGCCACAACATTGGCTTTCCCCGGGTGGTACAAGATATCAACATCATAGTCCTTTAGCAACTCTAACCACCGCCTCTGTCGTAGGTTCAAATCCTTCTGCTTAAAGATATATTGGAGACTCTTGTGATCCGTATAAATATCAACATGAATCCCATACAAATAATGTCTCCAAATCTTCAGGGCATGAATCACCGCTGCTAGCGCCAAATCATGAGTGGGATAATTATTTTCATGCTTTCTGAGCTGTCGGGAGGCATAAGCTATAACTTTGCCATGCTGCATCAACACACAACCTAGCCCAATACTTGAAGCATCACAATAGATGACATAACTATCCGGTCCCTCGGGAAGAGTCAGAACTGGAGCCGTAGTCAACTTATCCTTCAACAACTGGAAATTGTGCTCACAAGCATCCGTCCACTGAAACTTAGCTGCCTTCTGGGTTAGCCTAGTCAAAGGCGCTGAGATCGAGGCAAACTTCTCCATAAACCTTCTGTAATACCCTGCTAGCCCCAGAAAACTGCGTACCTCAGTAGGTGTCATAGGTCTGGGCCAAGTCTTCACCGCCTCAATATTCTGTGTATCCACTCGGTGAAGTCATATCATAACCCGACCCATTCTGGGACTCGGTAAAGTCGTATCATAACCCGACCCATTCTGGGACTCGGTAAAGTCATATCGTAACCTGGCCCATTCTAGGACTCGGTAAAGTCATATCGTAACCCGGCCCATTCTGGGACTCGGTGAAAAATGCAAGGTTGTGCACGAACATAACCCGACCCGGGACTCGGTGAAGTGAAGTAATAACACTTAGCACGAGTAGATTTCATGAGTAACCATATGCAATCAAAATTTTCATTTGACTCCCGATAAAATCATTATAATAATATCATAATAAACTCTTTACTGAAAAATCATAGGCACTTCTCATAACTAACATCTTTAGGAATTAAACTGTATAAGAATCATGTACGTCCGTCGTACCTTCATTAAATAAAAATCATGCCAAAGAAAGAAGGAATAGTTCACATACCTCTTAGACGAACTAATCAACTCAATATTAGAGTACGTCTCGTTTTAGAACTTCAACCTATAATAATGGTAATACGTTCGGCAATTCTATGATCACTGGCATACTTTATATCGAATAACGACTTTCTATTCTATAAAAATTCGGGCAGCACTTCCCTTATTTATACATGTTTCCACAACTTCCAAACGAGGCTAATAACATCAATAACCAAGCACCAATTAAGGGCACAACCAAAACAGCAACAAAGGGGATTTACACACCCACTTCTCATGTAAATTTAGCCTCTTAATCCACATAAAAACAACCCGCAAAACAGTCCATGTTCCCACAACAACGAGGGTAGAATGTGAAGTCTTTCTACACCTTTCTACACCCTTATTCATTTAGGACTTACATTAGCAATTACCACACTTAAACATGCATAATGGTAACTAAATTTCCAGCATTATAACACCACAAAACAGTCCCTAAAACATTTCAACGATTTCATGCAAGTTCTTGGCCACAACATGTCATAATTCCATAACTCTTCTCTTAACTCCTAAAATCCAATTCCATATTTCAATACTTCCATTTAACTAATTTTAAACTTAAAAATCAATGTTTCCTTTCAATTTCATCATGCAATTAGTGATAATAATACAACAATAACCAACGAATCCAACAATCACCAAAATCTATCCCAAATTGGCAACTAGCCCAAAATTGTCACATGCATTGCTTAAATTCCAAATTTTCCTTAACACAAATTCATATCCTTAATTCTAACAACATGCATTCCAATTAAATTATAGAAAGAAGAATTTTATACCTCAAATTTCGTCCAAAACATTCCACAATTTTCTGCACACTGCTTGTCCGAAAATCCCCACTGTTTTCGTATTTCTATCCCTTTTTTGTTCACTTCTTCAACTCCAATTGACATGCAAGTGTTCTACAATGTTAAGCCATCATCCCTACACGTTTGTCTTCCAAAATTTTATCCCAAAATCTCGAATTTTCTGGCATAATCTCGGCCAGTAGTGGTTGTTTTTTGTGTTGTTTTGCTTCTAATTTTTGGTAAAAAATGTAGTCTAGGAAGAGAAGATAAAAACCTCAAATTTGGCTATGGGGTTGGGGGGTTCTCGGCTGGGGTATGGGGGGGGGGAGGAGAGGAGAGTTTGTTTTAAGTTTTGAATGAAGAAGATGAAAGAATGTATGTTAATTAAAAAAAATCTGGATTTTTAATATTACACTTTGGCCCCCAAGTTCTTCAATTAATAAATCTTAAACCCACCTCTTTTAATTCTCGAGAATTTCATAAAGCCTCGTATCCTCAATGTCATAATTTTATAATACAATACTATTCCATAACTCCATTGGAATACATTCAACTACTAGGATTAATTCTCGTCGTCACATGTATAGCACTAAAGAAAAACTATTCCGGGATAACATCCGTTTATACACTAATTTCCCGTATTAACATATGTAAGTGCTCCTTATATTCAATATCCGAATCTTACTTCCTTAATGACGTTCTTAATTATCGTCTTAATCTTACGAGGTGTAACATGTAAGATGGATATGGTCGAAAAGGGCCGCGGAGCCAAGAAGGGACGCAGTGCCTCCCAGACTAGACCGCAGCGTCGGAGCGCCGCGACGCTAATTCCTTGTTTGGCTTCTGGAGCCGCGGCGCTAATTCCTTGTTTGGCTTCTGGAGCCGCGGCGCTAAATATTGCAGCGCCGCGGCGCTTCCCATGCTGTGTTTGCTCGACGAAATCCCAAAGGTTTGGCTGTTGTGGTGGTTTCAATGGCATTGAATCCACCCAATAATAACCATTACTTGGACCATTATGTTGCTGCATTACTTGAGGGTTAAATGTCATCCATTACATGGCAATTGAATGCCATTATGGGGCATTTGAAAGACCATCTTGCATACCTATAAATTGAGGACTTTGGCTCAATTCTATTGATGAACAAAAAAAATAGATAATGTCCACAATATACATACACGTATACAACACCACAAAGAGATTAGTTTTCCTGATAAGCAATCCTTCACTTAGCAATCTTCATTATTCGTGTTCTTCGCTGAGGTCATCTGTGTAGGCTTTGCACATTTGATAGTGTGTTATTTTATCTTGATAGACTATTATCCGCACTTCCGTAAAGCCTATATACAGGGGCAATCTTGTCTTAAAGACAGAGAGGCATCTCTCGACTCAGCTGGTGGTGTTGTGATTATCTAATTGGTTGAAGTGTTTCAGGTGTGAACTTGATTCTCAAAGGACTCTAACTGTTCGGATTCTCGGCGGATCTACAAGCCACAAGTGTAGCAGTTCATGTTCTTGTATTTCCGAATACAAGATCCATATTTGAAGTTCTAATTCAAGATCAAGATATTGACAACTTGTTGTTGTAATCTTTGTTGTTTATCCTTTCGATCATTGTAAAAGTTATTTACTATTTCCGTACGTGCTTTACATATCCAACAATTTTAAGACAAGATTGTGGTAGTGCTCGAAATATGTGTGCCAGCAGATATGGTCCCAAATCTGGCTGTGGTTTTCTTCTTGAAAATAGTTCTGTTGACAGTTATGTTAACAGTTCAAACACTGCCTCTGTCAACACCCATGCTTTCAAATCTTGTCCTATTTTTTGTTCTCTCTTTGACGACAGTTACAAATCTGTTATCGTCAAATGAGGGATCTCTGGATCTGATGTTGAGCTTCAAGATACTGCTGATAGTCATGCTAGTACGGCTAAAGATCAAGTACGAGTTGGTGTCACCGCTCTCGAGGGTGGTGGAAACAAGCGCCCACGAGAAGCTGAGGATGTCAACTGGGACAAGAGGAGAAGGCTAAAGATGATGTTCTATCATATAGCAAAATTCCTATATATGTCCCAGACAAATGATCTGAATTATTGTAAGGAGGATATGGACACTCAGTCTAACTGAAGTGGGCCAGAATCCAAAATGTCTAAGTTAATTATCCTTCTTTATCTATAATGTGTTTAGTTAATATCTGAATAAAAGTGTGTAAAGCAAGGCTAAGAATATGAAGGTGTTTTCATTAAAAACTTATATTTCCTACACTCTAAAATCAGATATTGAGTCTCCTTCCTTCCCGGTTAAAGATTGGACTATTGTAAACAAAACTTAAAAGATCCATTCTTTTGAGTGTAATTATTAAAAGTGTGTAAAGTATGTTCGCACATACGAAGGATAGAGACCCACTGACTGTGCGAAAACTATTACCACTCTTAAGTAAGCGCCATGAATTATCTGGGCACCAATCTCAAATGAAGAAGACTAAAAGCTAATGGCTTTTCTTGAGACGTTGAACCTGTCACACTATTTGACAGAAGATCCTTCATTTGATGGGATGATATTGGACACTCAGTCGTACAAAGCCTACGGGCGACTGGAGTGGGCCAGAATTTATTTGATAGGATGATATTGGACACTCAGTCATACAAAGCCTACGGGCGACAGGAGTGCGCTAGAATTTCCAGGTCCTAAATGATCTGAAGGCCAAAAGAAAGGCAGAAAAGTAATGGACACCTAGTGAGGTGGGCCAGAGTTTTCAGGTCTTAAATGATCTGAAGGCCAGAAGAAAGGCCGAAAAGTAATGGACACCTAGTGAAGTGGTCCAGAGTTCTAGGTCTTAAATGATCTGAAGGTCAAAATAAAGGCAGAAAATAAATTGAACACTTAGTCTGCAAAAGAAACTGGAGTGGGCCAAAGTATCCAGATCACATATGATCCGGATACACCGTAACCACGGGCAAGAGGTTGTTCATGTGAAGCAACGCCACCTCTAAAGTAGAAGGGGTTGGAAATATTATCCTCAATAGGACTTCAGGGAATGATGTCACTCTAAAATGATGTGATACATGTCCCAAACTTGGTTTAAGGGACGCTGTTGGTCAAGCTGGTTTGAGACTAGTCCAACATGTCTGTAATAACTAAGAATGGTATAGTATGTCTGTAGCTAGATGAATGATATGTTTGTAATTAGTGCATCTATGTCATCATAGATTAAGACACGTTAAATAGAAAATCATTCAAAAGCTAACGAAATTGAGATTGTTGCCTTCTGTCGACATAAACCCTCCAAATGAATGTGAAGTGGGCGAAGAGGCAAAATCACATTTCCATTCCATCAAAGGAATAGCGAAAGAAGCACCGCTCCTCTAGAACTTAGTCACACCTACATGGGTGATTTGAAGTTTGTACAAAATAGAAGGGGGAGACAAGTACAATGTGACCTTCATTGACGATGGCACAATGTATTGTATCATTTGTTTGTTGAAAAGCAAATATGAAGTTGTTGAAGCGGATAGGCGCTACAAAGCAGAAGTTGAAAATCAACTAAACATACGGATTGAGTAATTCGTAGTGATAGAGGGGGAGAATGTGAAGCATTGTTCATCCAACGACTGCTCATTACTCATATCAGTCTAACTGTGTTAGCCAAGCGCAAAGTCATACGCCCAAAATATGTGGGGTAAGGCGATCCTTACCGCTAATGATATTCTTAATAAAATGTTGTGATGCGGGGTGGCTTGGTAGAGGTTGGAATACCGAAACAGATTAAGTTGGACCTAAGACTGTAGATTGCATATCCATTGGATCTGCAAATAGCAGTAGTGCTTATTGCCTCTTGGAGCAAATAATGTTGAATTCTTTGAAGATAACTTTCTTTGAGAAGGAAAAATAACCAATTGCTCGAGGTTAACAAGAACCCGCGAGTGCTTGATTTTTCGGAACTAGACGTTCCAGATCTACATGACTCGAAAGTTGCTGATTATCCGGAACTTAATGTTCCAGATCTATAGAACTCAGGGATTCTAGATGTTGAACCGAGATGAAGCAAAGAGGGGACAAAGACTTGTTCCAGGCCTTCTAGCTTGTATGGTTGAGAACGAACCATGGACAATTAACAAATAATTGTCATATTCAGAAGCGCTGCTTTGGAAAGAAGCTACAGAGAGAGAAATAAATTCCATCATATAGAACCATACTTGTGTAATGGTTGACCTTCCTCCAGGAAAAGAACATTTGGGTTGTAAAAGTGGATACTCAAATTGAGTACAAAATAGATGGATCTACTGTCGAGTATAAGGCCTCGGCTACTTGGACATGTGCTCCACTGTGAATAGTTTAACATCCAGGGCCATTGCAGTCTTGCATGACATGGATGTTGAGACAACCTTACTAATCAAAGAGTTGGAAGGGGAGGATTAGAGTTGGTTTGTTGGACTGTTGGGCTTCTTCCTGAACTTTCATTTTTGTCCCTGAAATGTTTACATTTTGGTCATGTAAGTTTCAGATAAAATAGAAACAATGAATCTGATAACAGAAATATTGACTCTGAAGTTAGAAAGACAACAATTGGAAAACCAATAGTCTGAAAGTGGAAGTCACATTGAAACAAAAGTCTCGATATAAAAGATATGGGTATCACATATGACATCTTAAGAATTGGAATTTCTAAGACATCTAACGAACTGGTTTAATTCCAAACTCATTTGTGAGGTAGTTGACAGTCTCGTTGAAGCCACCAATGGATATAAATCATAGAATTGATTGGAATCACGGTGCACCCATATACAAGGAGTGATATGCGCAGGTCACATGTAGTTCAATGTATTTTACAACTACAACCGACCTGGTATCGGCTTACAAAGTAGATTAGTTGAACTAAGGTTCACTCGTGATTCTAAAAATGATCGATAGAAAGCGTTAAATCGGATATGAATGGTGCCAAGCCATCTTTTGCCAAGACATCTTTTGATTCTAAGGCCAAGTTTCAGAAAGGCAAGGGCAAATTTAATGATGTCAAGCCATCTTTTGCAACCGGGAGGAATGCATTCGCTCCACAAAGGACCAATGCATTCAAGAAACCACAACCAGGACTCTGTTGGGTATGTGGCAAACCTGGACACAGAGCAAAAGATTATTGCCTTCGCAAGAATCAAGGTGGTGGTGTTGGAGGTTCGAGTAATGTGAACCAATCCAACCGGGCTGAAACTAAAAACCAATTCATTGGGGTTATGGCGGCTCAAGCAAATCTGGTTACAAATTCAACCGATTGGTAGATGGACACGGATGCTACAATGCACGTACGTTCTGAAAAAGGATATGTTTTCATCCTACCATGCCATCAAGGATGGAGAACTATTGTTCGTAGGGAATGCTGCTTCTGTGAAAGTGGAAAGGAAAGGGAAGGTGACTTTACAACTCACTTCCGGGAATGATGTTGTGCTCACTAATGTGTTGCACGTGCCTGAAATTTGTAAGAATTTGATTTCTGGGCCTGTTCTTAGTAACAAGGGCTTTAAAATTGTATTTGAATCTGACAAATTTGTACTCACCAAGGGTGGGTTGTATGTAGGGAAGGGTTACCTCAGTGAGGGACTCTTCAAACTATCTGTTGTACCTACTAAGGCAATTGTCATTATTAATGAAAATGCAGGCCCTAGCACTGCTTCTATGTATATGGTTGATTCCCCTTCTTTATGGCATTCACGATTAGGCCATGTTAATTATCGTTCTTTACAAAGAATGGTGAAGTTAGGCATATTGCCAAATTGCTCTATGAACAAAATGATTAAGTGTGGAGTTTGTATAGAATCAAAATATGCAAGTCATCCTCCTAAATCTGTAGTGAAATCAAATGAAGTGCTTGGTTTAATTCATAGTGATTTATGTGATTACCAAGCAACCCCATCTCGTGGAGGAAAGAATTACTATATATCATTCATAGATGATTGCAGTAAATTTTGTTATGTATACATAATACATACCAAAGATGAGGCTTTGAACATGTTTAAAACATACAAAGCAGAAGTGGAAAACCAACTTGATAAAAGAATTAAGATTCTAAGGTCAGACAGAGGTGGTGAATATCAATCAAATGAGTTTAAAGAATTTTGTTCTACTCATGGTATAGTTCATCAAACCACTGCGCCATATACTCCAAAACAAAATGGAGTTGCCGAACGTAAAAATAGAACATTGAAGAATATGATGAATTCAATGTTGATTAGTTCGGGTGCACCCCTTAATCTATGGGGTGATGCGTTAATTACTGCAAATATGATATTGAACAAAATTCCTCAAAAGAAAAATGACCAATCTCCCTATGAGTTATGGAGAGGAAGATCGCCTACTTTCAAACGGATGAAAGTGTGGGGTTGCCTAGCGAAAGTTCAAGTTCCCTTACCAAAGAGAACTAAACTTGGACCAAAAATGGTAGATTGCATATATATTGGTCATGCCAATAATAGTGCAGCATATAAGTTTTTGGTGTATCATTCCGATATTGAAGGTATTAACAAAAACACACTTATGGAATCTGCTGAAGCAGAATTTTTTGAGGATATTTTTCCTTACAAAGACAAGGATAAAAGTATTCCTAATCATAAGAAAATGACACTGCCTCAAGATGAGTCAAACCAAAACACTAATAATGATGAAAATCTTATTTCATCTGTTCAAGAAAAAATCTCTGAACCAAGGAGGAGTAAACGTTGGAAATTTTCCAAAGATTTTGGACCGGACTTCATGACCTTTTCTGTTGAAGGAGAACCTCAAACATATAGGGCTACTATGGAATCATCCGAAGCACCTTATTGGAAAGAGGCTATTCAAAGTGAGGTAGAATCCATTGTGCAAAATAATACATGGATATTGGTTGATCTCCCTCCGGGACAAAAACCAATAGGCCATAAATGGATTTCAAAAGGAAATTAAGGCCTGATGGTACTATAGAAAAATACAAAGCTCGTATAGTAGCCAAAGGGTTTCGACAAAAAGAAGGTGTAGATTTCTTTGATACCTACTCACCAGTAACGAGACTTACGTCTATAAGAACGTTAATTGCTATAGCGGCGATTCACAATTTGGAAATACACCAAATGGATGTGAAGACCGCATTCTTGAATGGTGAATTAGATGAAGAAATTTACATGGAACAACCCGAAAGGTTTGTTGTTAAAGGTCAAGAACGAAAGGTTTGTAAATTAATTAAGTCTTTATACGGACTTAAACAAGCTCCAAAGCAATGGCATGAAAAGTTTGATAATACGTTATTATCAAATGGTTTTCAAATAAAAGAATGTGATAAATGTGTCTACATTAAACAATGTAAAGATGCATGTGTCATTATATGCTTATATGTAGATGATATGCTAATTATGAGAACGGATAAAGATGTAATTAACCAAACTAAGAAGATGTTGCATACCGCTTTTGATATGAAGATATGGGAATAGTGGATGTCATTCTTGGTATCAGAATTCAAAAGAATTCTGATGGTTACATCTTAACACAATCTCATTATGTTGAAAAAGCCCTTAGAAAATTTGGACACCATGATGATCGACCGGTGTAGCGCCCGTTTTTAATCGACCCGCGAGAGGTCAGAAGCGGAGCACACCTAATTATTTTACGGTGAATTAGGACACCTAAACATTAACTAAATGCTGCAAGATAACTCTAATTTTATGGTCTGCGAAACTAATGAGATTCCAGGTAAGGGTTCTTTATTATCCTAAAGGGAAGGAGTTAGGCATCCTTTAAGATCCGCTAACTTGCGGTTATCCGGTCAAACTCAGGTTAATTATTGTATTAAGAAAATGCATGTTTTAAAATATAAACTTAAAATGATGTTTGCAATTATTTAGTAAAAGGATGCATTTTGTACAAGTATGCATTTGCAAGATATTTAAAGAGAAATACATGTAAAGTTGAAAGTATGCATTTTTAACAATTAATAGCAAAGAGAAAAACGAGCTACTTCTATGCCAAAGAAGTAAATTTTTTTGGAAATCATTTTGAGTTGTACAATTAATAAAGTGACCAGAAGATGATCAAAGTTTGTTTTGAAAATAAAAAAATGCACGGCGAGCCTATAAATAAATAAACTAGCGAAGGGTTTATAAGTTTGAATTACCCGAACCTACAAGTAAATATACTAGCGAAGGGAATTCTAAGCTTTAAACTACCCTATGAATTAATTCTAAGTTTGCCTATTCTAAGCATTTTAATAGTTACATAAGTGCGATAAATAATATTACAATACATAGCGGGATAAAAGCTGAATTAAAGAAAGTAAATAAAATAAATAAACTTCGAGGAACATCTGCCTTTATTTACTTTATTTCCTGCAAGCTGTCAAGAACAAACGGTTAGAAACAGTTAAATACAAATAACTTCGGATCCGTATCCAAAACAATGAGTTTTTTGGTCACGGAGGGCTCAGACTTAAATTTTGAAAAGACCATTCAAATCACGTCGTGGCTGCAAACGTATGACTCGGTGATTATTTTGATTGCCTCCCCTACTAAACATGTTGGTCTCTCGGATGAAAAGAAAAGATCATTATAATCACGTCGTGGCTGCGAATATATAACTTGTGGTTATTTTAATCGCCTTGCCTACTAAACATGTTCATCTCTCGGATGATAAAAGGTTTAAGCCTCATCCTTGCCTAGAAGTTATATTTCCATCTTTACGACTGTGGAGGCCTCAAAATCGACGGATATTTTTCATCGGCCAGTGTAGTATCGTGTTCGAATCAGCAAAATTAAATCGGAACGATGGCGGCAGCGATAGATGAGGCAAAAATAGAGAGGCAATTCCCGAGAAGACGGGATGTTTAGTAAAAATAGTAAAACAGTAAATATCTGTTGCCCAGATGTTTAACCCAGTAAACAGGAAACAGAGAAACAAAAGAAGCACGGCCTCGAATTCAATTTCATCGGCCTGAATACGATTTAGTTAAAAATAGTAAAATGAACAACATAGCCGCACACAATAGTAAGTAATGAAATGTCCAACCCGGATTATGAACAGTGACCCGAATGAAACAGTGAATTAATTCTAAAAGCAGACCCGAAATAATGACCAGAATCGGAATAAAAATTCATATTTTTCAGATAACCAACAACAGATAAAAAAATGCCATAATCTGGAAATATACCCAAATCGGGTCGACCCTACCCGGGTCAGTGACTCGACCCGAATCAGATATCAAATCCGAAAGAAAATTCTTCTCAGATTTTCAGATAACCAACATACAAGATACGAACTGTAAGAATTCCAGAAAATATCCAAATCGGGTCGACCCGACCCGAATCAGAGATGCAACCCGAAATCAAATATTTTCTCCAATTTCAGTTAACCAACATACAAGATACGAAATGCAAGAATTCTGGAAAATACCCAAATCGCGTCGACCCGACCCGGGTCAGTGACCCGACCCGAATCAGATATGCAACCCGAAATCAAATATTTTCACCGATTTTAGATAACCAACATACAAGATACGAAATGCAAGAATTCTGGAAAATACCCAAATCGGGTCGACCCGACCCGAATCAGGTGTTCAACCCGAAATCAAATATTTTCACCAATTTCAGATATCCAATAACAACAACAACAAAAAATAGTTCATACCAGACCCGGGTCGACCCGGCCCGGAATAAAAAAAAGCAAAATCAAAACAGTGAAGAACAACAACAATATGTCAAACAGAATTTCCAGATTCGGCTTTACAAAGCCAAATAGAAGTATTTAAAATCGAAACTCACCCCTTTCTTTCAAATTTTGGACTTGTTTCTTGAACAACAAAGAAGGCAAATGCTTAGAATCAAACTCAAGAATACAATAAGTATTTATTTTTATTTTTTCGGTCTCGACCTCCGGTCGTCCTCATTTTTCTTTCTTTTTCCTCTTTTTTTTTTACGGTGAACAAAGGGAGATTTTTATAGGTACTCACCCCAACGTTCACCCCCCATACCCCTTACAAAAATGTATTCGAATTTCAAAATAAAGGGGGAGACAAAATTTGATTTTTGGGGCGAATTCTTAGGGCATGTGTTGCGGAGAGGTGATGGGGTAGATTGGTGGTGTCAGGCGGCGGTGTCGGCGTAGGGTGCGGTGACGTAGGGGTAGGGATGTAGGGTGTGCGGCAATTGGGAGGGTTAGGGGTGTTAGGTTTTTGATTTTGGGTGGGGTTTGGGTTAAAAGGATAAAAGGGGATGGTTGTTGGGCTTCGGGTATGGGGCCGGTTCGGGTCGGTCGAAATGAGATAAGGGGTTTTGGGAGTTGGGCCAAATGGGTATGGGCTTCGGTTGGATGATTTGGGTTAGTAGAGTATCTTTTGGGTTTTGATTTTGGTTAGGGGGAAAATAAAGGATGCGTTTGGGAGTTGGGTCGAAAAATAAAAAGGGGAAATGGGGGTTTGGTCGAGTGGGCTTGGGGAAATTGGGCTTTGGTTGAAATTAGTTTGGGTAGAAATTGTTTTGGGTTGGAAAAATGAATGGGTTATGGGTTTAAAATATAAAAGGGGTTTAATATTAAAAATGCATTGAAGAAAAAATGTAAATTATTTAAATAAAAACATAACGATGTGATAATAATAAAGATATAATATTTGCGAAATGTTTAATGCTTAATAAAAAATGGAAATGCGATGCAATTTTGCGAGAATAAAATAACATAGAATTTTCGGATAAAACTTATGATTATGATAAAAAATGCAAATGAGGGTAAAAAATGCGAATAATAATAATAATAAGAGAATAATATATATATATATATATATATATATATATATACACACACGCATATATGTATATAGATTAAAATTGTTTTGAGGTGTTAAAAATATTTAAAATTGCAAATAAATTGGAAAAGACGGGACAAAATTGAGTGTCAACAATGCCCCTCTTTGGCCGAAGACGATGAAAGAGTTTTCGTCCAAAGAAGTTGACTGAGTAGCCAATTTTGTCTTGATCATCGGGAGAAATTACCTAGGTTCGTCGTAAGAGGCTTCTCGTTATGCTGAAGTTCCTGCGAATTAAAAAGCTCACGAACGTAATGCGGTGACGTTGTTGTAAGAATGTAATGCTGATAATGCTGATGACGTTGTTGCAGGAATATAATGCTGATGTCGTTGTTGTAAGAATGTAATGCTGATGTCGTCGTTGTATCGACGTGTTTTGTTGAAGACGTTATTGTGATGACATTATTGCAAGAATGTAATGCTGATGACGTTATTGCAAGAATGTAATGTTGATGTCGTCGTTGTATCGACGTGTTGTGTTGAAGACGTCATTGTGATGTTATTGTTGCAAGAATGTAATGTTGTTGATGACGTTGGTGTATGAACATGTTGTGTCAAAGACGTCGTCATATAGTCGTGTTGCGATAGTCGTGTTGCGTAGACATAATACTGATGACGTTGTTGTAATGCGATCTGCTGTAAGATATAAATGGTGTGCTGTCATAATGTTGGTGATGTCGTTGTGATGATAATGCTGATGACATCGTTGTAATGCTGTTGATGTCGTTGTAATGCTGTAAAAGATAATTGTTGCGCTGCCGTAACGTCGATGACGTTGTTGTAATGTTGTTTGCTATAAGAGATAGTTGTTGTGCTGCAGTAATGTCGATGACGTTGTTGTAATGCTGTTTGTTGTAAGAGATAGATGTTGTGCTGAAGACGTCGTTATAATGTTGTTGACATCGTTGTGATGATAATGCTGATAACATCGTTGTAATGCTGTTGATGCCATTGTAAATGTTGTAAAAGATAGTTATTGTGTTGCCGTAAAAGATAGCTGCTGCGCTGAAGACGTCATTGTAATGCTGTTGACATCGTTGAGATGCTGTAAAAGATAGTTCCACGTTGTGCTGAATCTTCTGCCTGTGGACTGTGAATTGAAATGTCTCCCAGACGAAAATATGATGCGACGTCCTTGTAGTCGTTTGATGTAAATGACGTTCTTGCCGTCAGTTTGCTGTAATAGATGGTTCCACGTCGGTTTGCTGTGTTTAAGTTCCCTGTGATTTGAAATAGCATCCTTGTGCAGACATAATGGTTGGGGGCTTGTAGGTCAAGACGATGTCTTTGTATAGATGCAAAACAGGAGCGTGATCCTGGCGGTGAGCCGTGATGCAGAAATTCTTTGTGAAAATTGATCAGGAGTGATGTGGCTTCCCTGCTTTTTTTCACCCTGAAGAACTTGTACTCAAAGAAAAAATTTGTGAGTTCGGAGGAGGGGCGGTTGATCCGCGTTGAATTTTTAGCTTCTGCCCTTGATAGTTGCATGTCCTGCTGATTCAGACCTGTAGCCCCTGTCTGGTTCCCAGTCTTGGCTAACCGTTAATGAAAATATTTGTTGAAAATAATTTGTCTATAAGAAAGTATGCTTATCAGTAAAAAGTTCTTGTCGAACTATAATGAAATTTTTTTTCTGAAAATAATTTGCTTATAAGAAAGTATGCATATATGTAAATGTCTGTCGAGCAGTGACATGCGGTGAAACAAAGCAAACGTCTTATCCAAAATCCTTCTTCTAGCTGAAGACTTAGTTTGTCGATGCTTTTCCATGTTTATCGGCGTCCTCTGGCAGTGATCCCTAAAAAAATGCCCCAGTTTCCGATATGTGAGAATGATGAACTTTCGAACGGACAACCGAGTCTTGTGTGGGTTGCCTGCCTGTCCTATCAGGGTGATCAGATAGGTGCATTTTGTCATATGTGAGATAAAGGAGAAAATATTTCCTAATGGTGGGACCGAAACCGATTTAGGCCGCCTACGTATCCCCATGAGGGAATCAGGTCATAACGTAGTTCATTACAAGCAAAAAAGATTGTAAGGGATTTTCTAAAAGTGGGACCGAAGCTGATGTGGCCACCTACGTATCCCGCCAAGGGAATCAGGTCATAACGTAGTTCATGTCAAGAAAAATGCAATTTTTTGGGAAACTTCTGTCTTAAAGAGACGAAACCCTATGTGGGTTTTATGCGTGTCCCGCCAAGGGAGCGCAACTTTTACAACATAGAAAAAAGTATCATATAGAGAATAACAAATCTTAGATATGGTATCCGTTCATTGCATCTGCATTGATGGTTTTTTGCCGTTCTATTCTAATAAAGTGGGCCCGGACAAACTGCGTCCATCTGTTTTTCATTAATCAGTCTCTTCGTACATGATTCTGTATCCACTTGGCTTCGAAAGATATATCGTTGCCCCAGTAGAAAATGCTCGCACCAATGCTTTGTAATTATCAACCATCTTGATGTTTCATCCAAACCTGGCTTTGGCTTATGCCCCAGTTCTTCCGGTTGTGAGTCTTCCTCATATTCTTCGAAGTCTTGTTCGTTGTTTGGGACTTTGTTTGCTTGTTTCATTATGTGTCACATGTTATCGACAAATTTATTAGTTTGCATGATGAAAAAGAAAAGAAAATTATTAAACAAGACAGATTTTAAAATAGCAAAAGCAATGCAGATTTGTCTTTTTAAGCTTTCAAAAGGTGGAGGCAAAACACATTAAATGCATAGATATGGTTCAGGCCTCAATCTGAATCGCATTGTTTCATTAAACATTAACGAAATTAACTAGTTTCCGGGAGAAACAAGGCCGGGGCACAGGTCTAATTTTCCCAAAACATCTCCTTACTCTGCATCCCAAATGGTTGAGTCTCTAGCGTAATCACTGAGAATCACATTGCATTTTGCTTCTTCTTCAGCAATGAAAAATCTTTTGAATCCCCTCACGAGGTTGGCTGCATTGTCCCCCTTTGATTCCTGAGTGACGCATGCTTTGACGAATGACTGACTCAGAGGCGGAACAGACTTTGGTAAAGAAGCATCTCTCTTCCTTCGGAGATTGGTTGACAAGACTTTTTCGGAAAAAGATGGTGTCATGATCCGCGGCTTTGGAGGAAGTACTTCTACTCCAAACGGTGCCCTCACTTGGACAGTAATCATAGGGGTGATAAAGGCTGATGATTCAACCTTTTCCTCTCTCTGGACTGGCACAATGGTTCCTTCCAAGTTGTGTTCTTCATCAACAGTAATCATGTTCACATTGGCATCGTCATGATTTGGCGAACGATTATTGTTTTCATTAGAGGAAGGTCCTTTCAGTTGGATAACTCCTTCTTTGATTAATGCCTCAATTTTGTTTCTGAGGGCATAGCAATTTTCAGTGTCGTGTCCGGGGATTCCCGAGTGGTATGCACAATGCTTAGCCTCATCGTGCCATTTGGGAACAGGATTGGGGACATTTCCTGGGATGGGCTGGAGTATTCATGCGGTTTTCAATCTTTCATATAACTGGGCTCGAGGTTCGGCTAAAGGTGTATAGGTTTTGGCTGGCTTTCTTTCGTATTTTGCGCGGGGTCTGGGTGCATTTGGTGGATGGACTCGTAGATGAGGTAAGTATGCGGGCTGATATTGTGGGGGATCCAGATAGGCAGGCGCTCGAGGCATGCTATATATTGGATGAGTATGGTAGACAGGGCAGGGAGCAGGTGAGTATTGATAGTAAGGCTGATGGCTTTGGGCGTATGGGCAATAATATGAAGGCTGAGGATTTTGGGTATTTTGATTGTAGTAGGGAGGCTGGGGTGATGGCCTTTGGTAATTTGACATTTGATTTGGCCTATGTTTCTGAACCGTCATTACAGGGGACACTCCGTCTCTCTTCCTCTTTACTGCTCCCTCAAATGAGTCCGACTGAATTATCTCACTCGTTGTTTGCAACGCTACAAAGTTTGTAATTCTTCCAGTTCTTATTCCCTCTTCTATGAAATCTCCCATCCTTACAACTTCAGAGAAACTCCGTCCTATGACGCTTATCATTCTTTCATAGTATGTTGCATCTTTCAAAGATTGTACAAAGAGAGCGGTCATCTCACTTTCCGCTATCGGTGGTTGAACTTTTGTTGCTTTCGCCCTCCACTTCATGGCGTACTCTCTGAAGGTCTCTGTGGATTTCTTTTTCAACTTCATCAGATAAAATTTGTCCAAGACTGTGTTAGTGTTGAACTTAAATCTGTCCACAAAATCTTGTGCCATCGTGCCCCAATTACGCCATTTTCGCGGGTTTTGGCTCGTGTACCAGTCGAGTGTTTCTCCTGTCAAACTCCTTACGAACAACTTCATTATGATAGTCTAGTATTTACCTACCCCAATTAGTTTGTCACAGTACGATCTTAAATGAGCGTGAGGATTTCCCTTCCCATCAAACAAGTCAAATTTTGGCACCTTATATCCGACAGGCAATTCAATGTCGAGATGCATACACAGATCTTCGCACTCGAGTCCTTCATGCCCCTTGCTGGTTTGGATATTCTTGAATGCTTCTTTTAGGATATGAATTTCTCTTGCCACACTTTCATCGGTTCTGATCCTTACCTGTCTCTCCATCTCTTCATACTGACCAGTTTCCTGAAGAGCCATGTTTGGTGTTGCGGTAGTAAAAGGTTGGGCTTCCGTTACATATACTGGCGGCACATACTGCTTGTCGTGATCAGCGATGTGTGCCATTAGAATGTGCTGGGCTGCCGAGTGATTTTGCGTGAAAGGAGTGTTTTGGATGAGTGGGGTAATTTGGGTATGTGGAGTTGTGAAGGATGCCGGATCATTTTGTAGCGGGCTTTGTTGTGGACTAGCTTGTGGGTTAGTGTGTTGTGGATTGGTTTTTTTTAGTGGCGAATTTTCAGGGAGGTTTTGGGGAAATGGCGATTCAGGAGATGAAAAAGTTTGCGGTGCAGTTGCATTCGTCCCTTGTTCAGGGAGTGGGGTATTGGCGCTAACGGATAAGTTAGTGAGATTTTGGAGTCGCTCTATCTCAGTCTGCATGGCTGCCATCTGTTGTAACAGTTGGGCGATGTATTTTTCTTGGACGGTAGCATTTCTATTTTCCGAAGCTTCTGTTTCATCTCTCGAAAGAGCGATAAGTCCCAGGCCAGTTTGTTCGGATGCATCTGAATCAGTCATTTTGCTGAATGATCGGGCCTTTGATCTCGTGAAGTAGGGGTGTTCCGCCAGTTTTAGTCAACGCAAATCAACCTTTGGGAAAATAATTTAGGCAAAATAAACCTTCTAAAAAAATGAAGAAAACCAAGTTAGTATAAGACGAGTAATTATTGTTTCAAATAATATGCACAGAAAATGGGAAGCAGCAGAAAATAATAAGCAGATTGTATGGAAATTAAATGCCGGTCCTAATATGCATGGGGCCTCTCTTATGCCAAAAGTGGGCCTAAACGCCACATATGTGAGATTATGATAGATTGATCCAAGCTACTAAATTGAAATGCCTTTATTGAAAAAATGAACGTGCATTTTCCAATTTTGACATGTCCTGATTAGACTTAGATTCGTCTATCATTATCACGCTACACACAATATGCTGATTGGTCGTTGGGTTGTGAGACCCGTCGACGACTTTGGTGGATTTCTTAATTGTGGAGTCGATGCCAAGGATCGACCCACCTAAGGTGTATGCATGCATGACTTAAAATAAAGGGTGGTATAGCTCTATCCTAAATTTTCTAAGATTTGGCTTACTAGACTCAAGGTTCCCGAGCGGACTACTCGAGTGAGAAGGCTACGCGGCCACCGGATGGTCCGGACGCTACGCGCATACGCCAACTCTCCTAAAATTTGGTAATTTGAAAGAAATTGGCGGGTGCGCCAAACACACCTCGCGTGTAATGTGTGATAGTGCCAATTTTCCAGAGTGGAAGAAATATGACCGAAATGCCAATTTAAGGAAAGCAGTAAGAGAGTATAGCAATCAAAGCAGTTATGCATACAAAATTTCAAAAGGAAATAATTAAAAATAATAGATCAAATAAGGAGCAATATAAAGCACATTAATAATTAACCTGAATTTGCTATGTTTAAGAACCTGAAAATCCCCAGTGGAGTCGTCATGCTGTAGCGCCCGTTTTTAACCGACCCGCGAGAGGTCAGAAGCGGAGCACAACGTGTTCGATGATTCCTGGGTAAATGGTTAAGGAGTCGCCACCTAATTATTTTACGGTGAATTAGGACACCTAAATATTAACTAAATGCTGCAAGATAACTCCAATTTTATGGTCTGCGAAACTAATGAGATTCCAGGTAAGGGTTCTTTATTATCCTAAAGGGAAGGAGTTAGGCATCCTTTAAGATCCGCTAACTTGCGGTTATCCGGTCAAACTCAGGTTAATTATTGTATTAAGAAAATGCATGTTTTAAAATATAAACTTAAAATGATGTTGCAATTATTTAGTAAAAGGATGCATTTTGTACAAGTATGCATTTGCAAGATATTTAAAGAGAAATACATGTAAAGTTGAAAGTATGCATTTTTAACAATTAATAGCAAAGAGAAAAACGAGCTACTTCTATGCCAAAGAAGTAAATTTTTTTGGAAATCATTTTGAGTTGTACAATTAATAAAGTGACCAGAAGATGATCAAAGTTTGTTTTGAAAATAAAAATGCAGGCGAGCCTATAAATAAATAAACTAGCGAAGGGTTTATAAGTTTGAATTAGGAACCTACAAGTAAATATACTAGCGAAGGGAATTCTAAGCTTTAAACTACCCTATGAATTAATTCTAAGTTTGCCTATTCTAAGCATTTTAATAGTTACATAAGTGCGATAAATAATATTACAATACATAGCGGGATAAAAGCTGAATTAAAGAAAGTAAATAAAATAAATAAACTCCGAGGAACATCTGCCTTTATTTACTTTATTTCCTGCAAGCTGTCAAGAACAAACGGTTAGAAACAGTTAAATACAAATAACTTCGGATCCGTATCCAAAACAATGAGTTTTTTGGTCACGGAGGGCTCAGACTTAAATTTTGAAAAGACCATTCAAATCACGTCGTGGCTGCAAACGTATGACTCGGTGATTATTTTGATTGTCTCGCCTACTAAACATGTTGGTCTCTCGGATGAAAAGAAAAGATCATTATAATCACGTCGTGGCTGCGAATATATAACTTGTGGTTATTTTAATCGCCTTGCCTACTAAACATGTTCATCTCTCGGATGAAAAAAGGTTTAAGCCTCATCCTTGCCTAGAAGTTATATTTCCATCTTTACGACTGTGGAGGCCTCAAAATCGACGGATATTTTTCATCGGCCAGTGTAGTATCGTGTTCGAATCAGCAAAATTAAATTGGAACAGTAAGCAGCAACAGTAAGCAGTAGGCAAAAACAGAGAGGCAATTCCCGAGAAGACGGGATGTTTAGTAAAAATAGTAAAACAATAAATATCCGTTGCCCTGATGTTTAACCCAGTAAACAGGAAACAGAGAAACGAAAGAAGCGCGGCCTCAAATTCAATTTCATCGGCCTGAATACGATTTAGTTAAAAACAGTAAACTGAACAACATAGCCGCATACAATAGTAAGTAATGAAATGTCCAACCCGAATTATGAACAGTGACCCGAATGATACAGTGAATTAATTCTAAAAACAGACCCGAAATAGTGACCAGAATCGGAATAAAAATTCATATTTTTCAGATAACCAACAACAGATAAAAAAATGCCATAATATGGAAATATACCCAAATCGGGTCGACCCGACCCGGGTCAGTGACTCGACCCGAATCAGATATCAAATCCGAAATCAAATTCTTCTCAGATTTTCAGATAACCAACATACAAGATACGAACTGTAAGAATTCCGAAAAATATCCAAATCGGGTAGACCCTACCCAGGTCAGCGACCCGACCCGAATCAGAGATGCAACCCGAAATCAAATATTTTCACCGATTTCAGATAACCAACATACAAGATACGAAATGCAAGAATTCTGGAAAATACCAAAACCGAGTCGACCCGACCCGAATCAGAGATGCAACCCGAAATCAAATATTTTCACCGATTTCAGATAACCAACATACAAGATACGAAATGCAAGAATTCTGGAAAATACCCAAATCGGGTCGACCCGACCCGGGTCAGTGACCGACCCGAATCAGGTGTTCAACCCGAAATCAAATATTTTCACCAATTTCAGATATCCAATAACAACAACAACAAAAAATAGTTCTTACCCGACCCGGGTCGACCCGGCCCGGAATAAAAAAAGCAAAATCAAAACAGTGAAGAACAACAACAATATGTCAAACAGATTTTCCAGATTCGGCTTTACAAAGCCAAATAGAAGTATTTAAAATCGAAACTCACCCCTTTCTTTCGGATTTTGGACTTGTTTCTTGAACAACAAAGAAGGCAAATGCTTAGAATCAAACTCAAGAATACAATAAGTATTTATTTTTATTTTTTCGGTCTCGTCCTCCGGTCGTCCTCGTTTTTCTTTCTTTTTCCTCTTTTTTTTTTACGGTGAACAAAGGGGGGGTTTTATAGGTACTCACCCCAACGTTCACCCCCCATACCCCTTACAAAAACGTATTCGAATTTCAAAATAAAGGGGGAGACAAAATCTGATTTTTGGGGCGAATTCTTGGGGCATGTGTTGCGGAGAGGTGATGGGGTAGATTGGTGGTGTCAGGCGGCGGTGTCGGCGTAGGGTGCGGCGACATAGGGGTAGGGATGTAGGGTGTGCGGCGATTGGGAGGGTTAGGGGTGTTAGGTTTTTGATTTTGGGTAGGGTTTGGGTTAAAAGGATAAAAGGGGATGGTTGTTGGGCTTCGGGTATAGGGCCGGTTCGGGTCGGTCGAAATGAGATAAGGGGTTTTGGGAGTTGGGTCGAATGGGTATGGGCTTCGGTTGGATGATTTGGGTTAGTATAGTTTCTTTTGGGTTTTGCTTTTGGTTATGGGGAAAATAAAGGATGCGTTTGGGAGTTGGGCCGAAAAATAAAAGGGGGAAATGGGTGTTTGGTCGAGTGGGCTTGGGGAAATTGGGCTTTGGTTGAAATTAGTTTGGGTAGAAATTGTTTTGGGTTGGAAAAATGAATGGGTTATGGGTTTAAAATATAAAAGGGGTTTAATATTAAAAATGCATTGAAGAAAAAATGTAAATTATTTAAATAAAAATATAACGATGTGATAATAATAAAGATATAATATTTGCGAAATGTTTAATGCTTAATAAAAAAATGGAAATGCGATGCAATTTTGCGAGAATAAAATAACATAGAATTTTCGGATAAAACTTATGATTATGATAAAAAATGCAAATGAGAGTAAAAAATGCGAATAATAATAATAATAAGAAAATAATATATATATATATATATATATATACGCATGTATGTATATAGATTAAAATTGTTTTGAGGTGTTAAAAATATTTAAAATTGCAAATTAATTAGAAAAGACGGGACAAAATTGGGTGTCGACAACCGGTTGTTACACCATTTGATCCCGCTAGTCACCTTAAGAAGAATGAAGGTGAAAGTGTGTCTCAATTGGAGTATACATAAGTTCTTGGATGCATGATGTACATAATGAATTGTACGAGACCGGATTTAGCATATACAGTGAGTCGACTAAGTCGATACTCACATAATCCTGGAAAGGATCATTGGTTTGCACTAATAAGAGCACTCCGATATCAACAACATACAATGAACTATGGATTGCATTATACAAAATATCCTCATGTGTTAGAAGGATATTGTGATGCTAATTGGATTTCCAACCAATCGGAAAGTAAGCCCATAAGTGGTTATGTATTTACACTTGGTGGAGCGTTGGTATCTTGGAAATCATCAAAGCAAACGGTAGATACGCGATCAACTATGGAAGCAGAGTTTGTAGCCTTAGACAAAGCTGCCGAAGAGGCAGAATGACTCAGAAACTTCCTAGAAGGTATTCCGTTGTGGACAAAGCCTGTGACAGCCATTTGCATACATTGTGATAGTATGGCTGCCCTGACAAGGGCAAAGAATCAGATATATAATGGCAAGTCGAGACATATAAAGCGACGTCATAATACAATACGAAGCTTGCTGAAGAATGGAATTATTTCCATTGATTATGTGAGATCAAAGGACAGTATAGCGGATCATTTGACAAAAGGCCTTAACAGAGAGCAAGTCGTATTTACATCGAGGGGAATAGGCTTAAAGCCAACACAATGAGTCATTAACTGGCGGAAACCTAACCTATCATAATTGGAGATCCCATGGTTTAGGTTCAATAGGAAAACTAGTTGGGGAAGACTCAAGGAGCATAAAACACACATATGTTCATTCCTATGGTGTACTAAGTGTGTTAATCCGTTGATGTTTTAAGGGCTGAATCTTATTCTTAATAATACTAAAAGCCTTATGGTGGGATAGTACGGACTATTCTTGTTTGATATTACCTATATGAGATTGATGTGGGGTCACATCTGGGAGAACCGATATGGCTACGTTCTCTAGAAAATCTCACGAACAAGGAGTTGTTCACGACCGAAATGAACACAACCGTAAGAATTGAAATATGTGGATATGATATGTGTGATACTTGTTGTCTTGATTTACTACAAAACATGAATAGTTCAAGACATTTCATCCACTATTTCTCAAAGTAGATCCGATAGGTATTCACTACGAACGGTTCAAGTCCAAAAGACATATTTTCCGATGCATGTCATATCGCGTTGTTCAGAAATAACGAAAAGTTCCTTATTATCTTATTTTCTATCCAAATGTGGGGTATTGTATGTTTGAATAGAAAATATGGGGTATTGTTGGAACTTGTATGGAATTAAGAAGAAATAAAGTGATCAACGGACAGAAAATTCGAATAAAAGGTTGCAACTTTTCACAAAGGTTGCAACTTTCAGAACAATTACAACATTTGGTAAGAATGGTTGTAACTGTTCATATGCTACTCTATATAAAGAAGGTTGATCACTTGGTTGGAAACATATACAATAAGACAGAACTAACTACAATCAATCAAATTTTTCACAATTAATGATTTGAGATTGTGGCTTCTAATTCTTCTTCTTCAAAACAAGTTTTTGAAGAACACATATAGTAAATTCGCTAGAAGTGAAGTTCTTGTGCTAGAACTCTTACTTAGATAGTTGTATCCTCTATACAGACATCCGTAAAACTGCAGCACAAGTGGGGGCAAATTTTTGTCTTAGGACACTGCATCAAGCAGGCCTCTATCGACACCAAGTTAGTATGTGTTTTCAATTTGCTGAATTCATTGTTGTTGATTTCAAGTTATTTTGAGTTATTATTATATTATTATGCTCAATTCATTTCATCATTGATGATACTAGATTGACACTAGTAGTATTCTTATTCTTTGTCATCACCAAAAATATATATAGAATATGACTTTTACGGTGTATATCTGATGTATCATAAGTGTCCATAAAATGTATGGTAATTAATATGGATTTTAAAAATTTATTGATGTATCTAGAGTGTATAGTCAATGTATCCCGAATGCACATTATATAGGCCAGTCCGATGCACTAAGCTTTAGCTATGCGCGGGTTCGAAAAAGGGTCGGACCAATGTTTATTGGAAAAAGCAACCCCAAAGATTTGGGACCAAAAGCGGTGACCCTTGAATAAGTTTCTTCGGCTTGAGTTGGGTTAAAAGCACGGAATGTATTTGCACCATCACCGTCTTCAAATAAAGTCTTTTCTATGGTAGCACCATGAATGGCGCATAGCAAAGCAACGCCAAATACACCGGCAACTCCCATCATATGAAAGGGGCTCAAGGTCCAATTATGAAATCCTTGAAAAAAGAGGGTGAATCGACCACAAGGATCTATTGTACGTAGTCTTACCTTCAATTTTTGCAAGAGGCTGTTTACACGGCTTGAACATGTGACATCCTGGTCACATGGCGTACTGTATATTCAGGTAAGCTTAGTAATATACATTGACTATATATTAAGGACACATAAAATATACACTTTATAATTAATATTTAATGTGTAATCGGTGTATACCTAATGTATTGATACACTGATAATACACAAGATACACAATATAAATATACAATAATTATTCACTTTATGCATGTTGATATTCTTCATTGTTTTCATTGTATTTTTTTGTTATACAGAAATTTCAATTTGTTTAATTCTGAAGCTGCATGATATTCATGATGGTTTTGTAGAAGGAATATGAAGTTGTCATCTAATGATTGGGTTTCTAGATTCAAAGTCAAATTTATTTACCTTCAAAAATGAATAAATGACCTTGAATGAAAGAATCGATATCCAAAATCTCTCCTCTACAAGTATAATACGGAACTCATTATTTTTTAACTTCAGACCTGTTGAATAGACATGCGAATATTTCTTGAGTTTTACAAAAAGGAAAAGATAAAGTTTTTGTTGGAAATTTACCTTTGATGGGGTTGCGTCCACCCATCTTTAATGACTTAAATACTCGGGTTCCGCATGTTGGAGTCTTTGGTTCTTCACACGTGCATAATCTACTAAGTGAGTAGATGACCGTAAGTCCAAGGATAGTCAAATTTAGTTAAGAAATGAAAGAGATATTGATCCACTGAGTAAGATATTTGAGGCATGAAAATATGGTGTGGGACAAATCTATCACATCGGTGGAAAAATGAAAAATTGTTCTTTTTATAACCCTCAAAATTGGATAAGGGTTTGGGACCCCAAGGGGTAACTCATGTGTTTGAAGGAGGGAGGACCTAGGTATGCTTGGGTTCAAGGCTAGCCCTACACGCGCGCCACCGCCGCGCGCCCGCCCTTTCGGTCGCGGGCTCGGGTCTCGGGCTTAATGGCTGATTGTAACCCATCAATAAGTGTCATTACATGGCTATTAAAAGCCATTAGTTGACTAGTTGAGAGGTCATCCTCCTAAACACTGTATATTGAGACCTTACTCTTATTTGAGAGCATCAGAAAAAAGAAAGAGAAGACTCTTGAACAAGAGTAGTCTAGAAAGTTCTTCTTGTTCCTCTAAGTTTCAATTCTTCAACAAGTCATTTCATGTTTGTTTTCTTCGTCAGAATCAACCTATTTGCTTTGTAGTATTGATTAGTTGCTATTTTAACTTGGGAGACTATTGTCCGCTAACGTAAAAGCATATATACGAGACAATCTTATTTTAAAGACAAAGAGCCATATCTCGACTCAGCCGGTGGTTGTTGTGATTATCTAATTGGTCGCTAAGTGTTTCAGGTGTGAACTTAAAACTTGAAGGACTCTAACCGTTTGGATTCTTAACGGTTCTACAAGCCACAAATGTAGTAGTTCATGTTCTTGTATTTCTGCATACAAGATCCAGCTTTGAAGTTCTAGTACAAGATTAAAATATTGACAACTTCTTATTGTAATATTTATTGTTTATCCTTTCGAAGCACTTGTAATAGTTATTTACTATTCCCGTACTGCTTTATTTCCAATAATTTTAAGACAAGATTGTATTAGTGCTCGAAAGATGTTTGCCAACAGATATGGTCCAAAATCTGGTTGTGGTTTTCTTCATGAAAACAGTTCTGTTAACAGTTCAAACATTGTCTTTGTCAACAACCGTGCTTTCAAATCCGGTCCTAGTTATGGTTCTCTCTTTGACGACAGTGACAAATCTGTTTTCGTCAAAGGTGGGATCTCTGGATCTGATGCTGAGCTTCAAGATACTGCTGATAGTCATGCTAGTACGGCTAAAGATCAAGGACGAGTTAGTGTCACCACTCCCGAGGGTGGTGGAAACAAGCGCCCACGAGAGGCTGAGGATATCAACTGGGGCAAGAGGAGAAGACTGAAGATGATATTCTTTCATGTAGCAAAAGACCTATATATGTCCCAGACAAAGAATTCGAATTATGATAACGAGGATGTGGACACTTAGTCTGATTGAAGTGGGCCAGAATTCAAAAGGTCTAAGTTAATTTATCCTTCCTTACCTATAATGTGTTGAGATAATATCTGAATAAGAGTGTGTAAAGTAGGGCTAGGAATTTGAAAGTGTTTTAATTAAAACTTATATTTCCTACACTCTAAAATCAGAAATAGGATCTCACTCCTTCCCGGTAAAAGATTGGTGTGGGAAAACAAAACTTAAACGATCCGTTCTTTTCAGTGTAATTATTAAAAGTGTGTAAAGTATGTTCGCACATATGAAGGAGAAATATCAGCTGACTGTGCAAAAATTGTTACCACTCTTAAGCAAGCGCCAGCAATTATCTGGGCACCAATCTCAAGGGAAGAAGACTAAAAGATAATGGTTTATCTTAAGACGTTGAACCTGTCATACTATCTGACAGAAGATCCTTCATTTGATAGGATAGTATTGGACACTCAGTCATACAAAGCCTACGGACGAATGGAGTGGGCCAGAGTTTCCAAGTCTTAAATGATCTGAAGGCCAAAAGAAAGACAAAAGAAATTGGACACTCAGTCTGCCAAAGTAACTAGAGTGGGCCAGAGTATTCATATCACATATGATCCCGTTACGCCCTAACCACGGGTAAGACGTTGTTCACGTGAAGTAACGTCACCTCTAAAGTAAAAGGGGTTGGAGAGGTTTCCTTAAAAAAGACTTTAGGGAATTAGATCACTCTAAAATGAGGTGATACATGTCCCAACTTGGTTTCAGGGACGTTGTTGGTCAAGCTGGTTTGAGACTAGTCCAACAGGTCTGTAATAACTAAGAATGGTACAGTATGTATGTAGCCACATGAATCATATATTTGTAATCCGTGCATCTATGTCATCATAGATTAAGACACGTTAAATAAAAAGTCATTCAAAAGCTAACGAAGTTGAGATTATTGCCTTCTATCGACATAAACCCTCCAAATGAATGTGAAGTGGGCGAAGATGCAAAATCACATTTCCATTCCATCAAAGGAATAGCGAAAGAAGCACCGCTCCTCTAGAACATAGTCACACCTACATGGGTGATTTGAAGTTTGTACAAAATAGAAGGGGGAGACAAGTACTTTGTGACCTTCATTGACGATGGTACAACGTATTGCATCATTTGTTTGTTGAAAAGAAAATATGAAGTTGTTGAAGCGGATAAGCGCTACAAAGCAGAAGTTGAAAATCAATTAAGCATACGGATTGAGGAATTCGTAGTGATAGAGGGGGAGAATGTGAAACATTGTTTATCAAACGACTGCTCCTTACTCACCTCGGTCTAACGATGTTAGCCAAGCGCAAAGTCGTATGCCCAAAATATGTAGGGCAAGGCAATCTTTACCGCTAATGTGATTCTCAGAAGAACTCCGCATAAGGATAAAGATAACCCTCCATGTGAAACATGAAAATGATCACACGTACAAATGTTGTGATGCGGGGTGGTTTGGTAGAGGTTGGAATACAAAAACAGGTTAAGTTGGACCTAAGACTGTAGATTGCATATCCATTGGATCTGCAAATAGCAGTAGTGCTTATTGCCTCTTGGAGCAAAGAATGCTGAATTTTTGAAGATAACTTTCTTTGAGAAGAAAAAATAAGCAATTGCTCGAGGTTAATAAGAACCCGCGAGTGCTTGATTTTCCAAAACTAGACGTTCCAGATCTACAGGACTCGGAAGTTGCTGACTATCTGGAACCTAATGTTTCAGTTCTAAGAACTCAGGGATTCTAGATGTTGAACCGAGACTGAGCAAAGAGGGGACAAAGACTTGTTCCAGGCATTCTAGCTTGCATGGTTGAGAATGAACCATGGACAATTAACAAAGAATTGTCATCTCCAAAAGCACTGCTTTGGAAAGAAGCTGTAGAGAGAAATAGATTCCATCAGATAGAACCATACTTGTGTATTGGTTGACCTTCCTCCGGAAAAAGAACCTTTGAGTTGTAAAAGTGGATACTCAAATTGAGTACTAAAGAACCTTTGAGTTGTAAAAGTGGATACTCAAATTGAGTACTAAGTAGATGAATCTACTGTCGAGTATAAGGCCTCGGTTACTTGGACATGTGCTTCCTTGTGAATAACTTAACATCCAGGGCCATTGCATTCTTGTGTGACATGGATGTTGAGACAACATTCATATCAGGATAGTTGGAAGGGGAGGATCAGAGTTGGTTTGTTGGACTATTGGGCTTCTTTCTGAACTTTCTTTTTGGTCACTGAAATGTTTACATTTTGGTCCTGGAAATTTCAGGTGAAACAGAAATAATGAATCTGACAACAGAAACATTGACTCTGAAGTTAGAAAACCAATAATTGGAAAACCAACAGTCTGATAGTGAAAGTCACATTGAAACAAAAAGTCCCGATATGAAAGATATGGGTATCAAAGATGACATCTTAGGAATTGGAATTTCTAAGACATCTAACGGACTGGTCTAATTTCAAACTCATTTGTAAGGTAGTTGGCAGTCTCGTTGAAGCCACCAATGGATATGAATCATAGAATTCATTGGAATCATGGTGCATCCATATACCAGGAGCGATATGTGCAAGTCACATATAGTTCAATGTATTTTACAACTACAACCGACCTGGTATCGGCTTACAAAGTAGATCAGTTGAACTAAGGTTCACTCATGATTCTAAAAATGATCGATAGAAAGTGTTAAATCGGATATGATGATATTTGAAATATTCGCTTATCTACGGATTATGGTATTCTGGATGTCCAACGGTTCTGGAAGAACACAGTGATGAAAACTGGACATCGGACTTGAAGAACACCAAAGCCCAAAGTAGATGTGTATGGTGTGTCTTTGAAAATTCTCCAAGCAAACTTGCATCGGCCGATTCATGATGGAATCATGGTTTATCGCTTTAAACAAAGCATGAGAAGAAGTTGAGTAACTTCACGACTCCTTAGAGGACGTCCCTTATTGGAAGAAACCCGTGCCTTCGGCAGTTATACACTGTGGCTAGCCTGTCGGCTTCAGAAAGGTCACGAATGACGACGTCTGGACATATCTGTCGGAGACATAAGACCATATGGCAGTGGATCACCACGGGTGTCATTCCCGTTAATTACATCAAAGTATAATATAGCGGACCCTTTAACTAAGGGACTATCCGAAGATCAAGAATTCTGCCTGTCTAGGGGAATGGACTTAACACCCAAACAATACGAACCTTTGCAGTGGTAACCCAACCATGTTGACTGGAGATCCCAAGAATTTGGTTCAATGGGAAAACTAAGCTGCAAAAAGTTCAGTTGAACGCTTCAATGGAAGCAAGAGCACTTCAGATGATGATTTCTATAAGGAAACATGAATTCAAAGTTGTTCCCGCTATAGACATTAAAGTGCTACATGCATGGTGGGTAAAGGTTAAGCTTCCAAACCTTTAACGATCCTCAAAGAGTTGAGGTTAAGGTTGGGGAAACTTTTAATAATTTCTAGCACTTGTGAAGTGGGGTATAACAGGATACCTTGTACGAGATCACCTATTTAAGTGCGAGGACAGGCCGCCTCAAATGAACGCACTTAAGAATTCAAGTGTGTCCGCAGCCATAATGGACAGAACAATAAGAATGAAAACGAATAAGGGGAGTTATTGTGTTGGTATCATTGTCTTGACTTACACTAAACACTGACGGTTTAAAACATCACGTTCACCGCGTAGTAAGTAAGTTCGGTGGTATTCAATTAGGGAAGGTTCAAAGCAGAAGCTACATCTCCTGATTCAATATCTTTCCGTTGAAAGATTGCTGAAGTTTGGCACCTTGTGTGCACCAATTCTCTTTCAAGAGTGGATTGTTGGAAATTTGCCTTTGATGGGGTTGCGTCCACCCATCTTTAATGACTTAAACACTCGGGTTCCGCATGTTGGAGTCTTTGGTTCTTCACACGTGCATAATCTACTAAATGAGTAGGTGACCGTAGGGCCAAGGATCATCAAATTTCGTTAAGAAATGAAAGAGATATTGGTCCACTAAGTAAGGTGTTTGAGGCATGAAAATATGGTGTGGGACAAATCTACCACATCGGTGGGAAAATGAAGAATTGTTCTTTTTATAAGCCTCAAAATTGGATAAGGGTTTGGGACCCCAAAGGGGTAACCCATGTATTGGAAGGAGGGAGGACCTAGGTATGCTTGGGTTCAAGGCTAGCCCCACACGCGCGCCGCCGCCGCCCGCCCATTCGGTCCGGGCTCTGGTCGCGGGCTTCTGATATTATCTTTTGGACCCCAAACTGCTAGTATTTACAGTTTGGTCCCTTGAGTTTCAGGAAAGATAAAATTGGGAAGAGGCTCATAGCGGAAGGCAGAAAATTTCTGCTTCTTGGGCTGATTTTGGAGCTTTGAATCTCCATTACTTGGCACTTGAATTCAACCATTATTTGGCTGATTGTAACCCCTCAATAAGTGTCATTACATGGCTATTGAAAGCCATTAGTTGGCTAGTTGAGAGGTCATCCTCCTAAATACTGTATATTGAGACCTTACTCTTATTTGAGAGCAGTAGAAAGATAAGAAAGAAGACATAAAAAAGAAAGAGAAGACTCTTGAACAAGAGCAATCCAGAAAAGTTCTTCTTGTTCCTCTAAATTTTCATTCTTCAGCAAGTCGTTTCATGTTTGTTAACTTCGTCAGAATCAACGTATTTGCTTTGTAGTGTTGATTAGTTGTTGTTTTTTCTTGAGGGACTATTGCCCGCTAACGTAAAAACATATATACGGGGCAATCTTGTCTTAAAGACAGAGAGTCATCTCTCGACTTCAGCTTGTGGTATTGTGATTATCTAATTGGTTGCTAAGTGTTTCAGGTGTGAACTTGAAACTCAAAAGAACTCTAACCGTTCGGATTCTCAGCGGTTCTACAAGCCACAAGTGTAGCAGTTCATGTTCTTGTATTTCTGAATACAAGATCCAGATTTGAAATTCAAGTACAAGATTAAAAGATTGACAACTTGTTATTGTAATCTTTATTGTTTATCCTTTCGAAGCACTTGTAATAGTTATTTACTATTCCCGTACTGCTTTATTTCCAACAGTTTTACCGTTGTTTGGTGTTTATGGTGCTGGAATAAGTGGATATGGGGGTTCTCTTTTTAGCAGATTTAATATTTATTTGTGTACAACTTGTAATTAAGATTAAAGGTTTAAGATGCTCTTAAATATTTTGGTTGAGCGGCCTACTATGTTAAAGTCCCAATTCATTTTTTGGCCATGTTAATAAATATTAAGCAATTTTAAACTTTCGTCATAATTTTTCTTCTCCTCTTTCTTTATGTTGTAGAAAATTGAAGACGCATTACTTATTTGCAGTTGAAATTGAGTGGGTAATGTTCATTGAGCTTATATTATCTTATCCTTAATGATTTGGATTGGTTTGGTGAAGAAAATTGAAGAACGTCATTGTTGAGCTTGAAAAAATACTTGTTGAAGAAGTGCGTCTATTGATTTTTGAACGTTTACGTTGAATCTAATCATTGAAAATTATTGAGATTGATATGAGAAGGTTATATATCAAATTTGGAGGTACTTGAAATTGATTTGGACTATTTCTGAAGCAAAAACATGGTGGTGAAACTTTTACACAAGTTATAATGATTCTCATGATTTTATAGTCAATTTTGGCGATTTGTCATAATTTAAACCCACAAATATATACTCAAAGTTTTGAAATAATGTTTGATTCCCCTTAACACGGACCAAAAAGAAAAAAAAATACACCTTAGAATCAAGAATGTTTCTGGGGATTTTCTTGTTTGCCCTTCAGGAATCAAAGTAGATGGATAGTACCAATATGAAAACATCTTGTTTTCTTCTCTGATTTTCTTAATTCTTTTGTTGGTTTGATTAAACAGTAGCAAAAGCTGAAAACAGAATAAGGAGATGAACAATGTATTAATACTATAATAATAAAGATTCTCTTATCTCCGGTAGTTGTCGTCAATGAAATGTGGCTCTTTAAGTTTAGGTTTAAAAACGGATCGGATTAAACGGGTTAGTGGATTGGTTTATTTAATTTTTAAATTAAATATGTGATAAATCATAATGAACTATGAGACCTTTTTTAAAATTTAGGTTATTAATTTGAGAGATATTTTTGAGCAAAAAAAGAAGGTCAGGAGATTCGTGAACAAATACTCCCTCCTAATAAAAAAAGTGTCCATTTTAGTCATTTACACCCTTTAAAAAACAATTTAATTTCTAGGTATATGTAATTTGATTAAAATATCTTTAATTAAATAGATATTAAGATTTAATCACCAAATATTTAATTTAATAAGAATAAATTTTAAAAAATAAAATTATTTTTTCTTAATTTAATAAATAGATACTCTTTTTAAATTAAAAAATAAAGATTAAGTGTATGTAAGATTGTATTAATCTTCACTGGGGAGACTTTCTCATTAATACAAATATATGTAGTGTACAATGTGTAGAATCCTAGTACAATAATGAATCATCTACTTACCATAATTCTAATTATGGATGTGGGATTGAATTAGGATTCTAAACCTATTGGTACACGTTAATACTCCCCCTCAGTCTAAGCGGGAAGAGGTCGAACGCTGAGACTGGATCTGAAGTCGAGGAACAACTGTCGAGGAAGACCCTTCGTGAAGATATCCGCGTATTGATATGAGGAAGACACATGCAACACCTTAACATGACCGAGAGCAACCTTCAAAACGAACAAAGTGTATATCCATCTCAATATGCTTGGTATGCTGATGTTGAACCGTATTATGAGATAAATAAATAGCGGATATGTTATCATAATAGACAACATGCGCCTTACACAAGGGATAGTGAAGTTCCAAAAGAAGGTTTCGGAGCCAGCATATCTCAGCAGCAACATTTGCAACTCCTATATACTCTGCTTCGGCACTCGAACGGGATAATGTGGCTTGCCTCTTGGCAGACCAAGAAATGAGATTATCCCCTAAAAACACGCAGTAGCCTGAGGTGGAGCGATGTGTGTCCGGACAACCTGCCCAATCAACATCCGTATAGGCTAACAATCTGATCGGTGCTGAGGGGTATAAATGTAATCCATAATCAAGGTTCCCTTTAACATATCGAATGATGCGTTTAAGGACAGTAAAATGAGGCTCTCTAGGGCATGCTAAACAAGCATACCTGCTAAACAGCATAAGCGATGTCAGGCCTGGTGAAGGTAAGATACTGGAGTGCACCTGCATGACTTTTGTAAAGAGTGGGATCAGACACTGGGTTACCATCAACATCACTAAGCTTTGATTTAGAATTAACCGGAGTGGACATGATCTTGCAGTTTTCCATTTTAGCCATGTACACTATCTCCTCTGCATACTTGCGATGACATAGGAACATGGAACCTGCAGAACGAGTCACTGATATGCCCAAAAAATAGCTCAACTTCCCCAAGTCAGTCATAGCAAATTCGGCCTTAAGTAGTGCAATAATCTCATTCTTTAACACATCAGAGGAGGCAGTAAGCACAATATCATCTACATATAACAACAAATAAGCAATGCTACTACCGCGATGGAAAATAAAAAGAGAATTATCGCTTTTGCTGCAGACAAACCCAATCCGCATGATATACTGTGCAAAGCGATCATACCACGTTCGAGGGGCTTGTTTCAAACCATACAGAGACTTACGAAGACGACAGACATACTAGGGGGCTGTTGGATGGACAAAACCAGGCGGCTGGTGCATATAAATTGGTTCTTTCAGATCACCATGTAGAAACACATTTTTCACGTCCAGTTGGTGAATGAGCCAATGCTTACCCATATCAATACTCAAAACTGTGCGGATAGTGGCCGGTTTGACCACCGGACTGAATGTCTCATCACAATCAATACCCTCCTGCTGATTAGTGCCATTGGCCACAAGTCTAGCCTTATATCTCTCTAAGTCACCACTATCCCTGTATTTGTGACGAAAAAATCACATGCACCGGATCACATCTACCCCTCCGGTCGAGGAACCAATCTCAAGTGTGTTGTTTTGTTAAGGCATTAAACTCCTCACACATGACCGCATTTCAATTAGGATCCAGTTTAACTAATTTTGAATTTTTAGAAATTGGAGAAATCGTTTGGGTGGATAGGTTAAATTGAACTTTAGGTTTGAAGATGGTACACGTTAGTAGTGTAATGTGGGGGGGTTGTTTTTTTTAACCATATTTTTAGGGTGTATTTTTGGCCCACTCCCGTTGGAAAAATGGTGGATTACTTGAGAGCACGTTAAGGTCGGTGTGTAAGTAATTGGGAAAAGCAAACTTACGAAATGCCTACTCGCGTAGAGTTATGACTTTAATGCTGAGTCGCACCCATTAGGCCCGGCCGCTCTTTTATTCTTCTCCAAAAAGAATATTGTTACTCTACTCACCAGACAAGTGAGGGCGACGCCGTTTTGTCAAACCAGGATAGCAAAACAATCCACGGAAACGATGCAGACTGAAGCCAGGGTAGGAGTAGTGGTGGATGAAAGAGGAAGCAGCGGCGGCGGTGGTGGAGGATCCGTGGTTGTCGACGGCGGAGCATCTCGGAAATTGATTACTCAGCGCCGTCAACAGTCTCATATCGGAACTGTTCCTCAGCGCCGTCAACAGTCTCATATCGGAACTGTTCCTCAGCTTCTCGCCGGTGGTGTTGCCGGTGCCATCAGCAAGACATGCACTGCGCCTCTAGCTCGCCTTACTATTCTCTTTCAGGTGAGATGATTAGTCTAACGGCACGTTTGGCCATAAGAGTTATTCACTTTTTTCGGAATTCTTTTTTACTTTTTTGAAAAATCAGTGTTTGGCCATGATAATTTCACAACTTGAAGTTGCATTTAGAATTTAAAAACTAACCAAAACCTTATTTTTTTTTTATTATTTTCACAATCCCTTATTAAAAGTATATTTAACCGACAAAATATTATTTGCAAAAAAAAAATGGCCAAACACAACTCCAAGTTCAAAAATTTCAAAAAAAATGATTTCTTTTTATTTCTATGGCCAAACGCCTACCAAGTCCGAGTAAAACTTGGATAAATCTATCATATGAATTCATTCATTCGTAGCTGATGCACATTTTCGTGTATAACAGCTGCAAGGAATGCACGCGGATGCTGCTACCTTAAAAAGCCCTAGTATATGGCAAGAGGCTTCACGTATTGTACGTGAAGAAGGATATCGGGCATTTTGGAAGGGCAATTTGGTCACAATTGCTCATCGCCTTCCATATTCATCTATCAGCTTTTATGCATTTGAACGCTACAAGAATGTTGGTACAAACGTTCTGTGAATACCTATATATTTCAAAATATTAATGCCGATAATTTCTGTAACTTGTCTGTCTAAATTGTTTTCTTTATATATGCAACAGGTGTTGCAGTTGATTTTGGGAGTTGAAAGCCAAGGAGAGAATATAACTGCAGACCTTTGTATACGACTTTTAGGTGGTGGTTTGGCTGGAATAACTGCTGCTTCTCTTACATACCCCTTGGATCTTGTTAGGACACGTCTTGCAGCTCAGGTCAGTGGAATTCTGGTCGCGTTTTGATGTAATTCGGTTAAAGTTTTGGTTTTGGAACCATGTTTATTTGCTAATTAATGTATTCCACAAATGCCTTGAAGAAAAAAAGATCAAAAGAGCTATTTTTAATTTGTGTACTAGGAAAAAGTACTGAATAGTTATGATCCTGAAAACATGAACCATGTGTTTCAGTTTTGAAAGCAGTCAAGTACTCTGGCTAATGGTTTGTATTATTATTTCATTTGTTCCTATAGTTTTTTCTTTCTCATCATGTCCTAATTTGCATTCAGCAAAGTGATTTGTGTAATTAGTCCTAGGAGTAGTATGCTGGATGTGAATATTTTCCTCCTATTTCTTTTTGGCTAAATACATAAGTGCCCCTCTAAATTTGTTTGATATTTTCATTTTGACACTTAAACTAACACTAGTACCTATCGAACACCTACATCACTCAAGATCTGTACATATTAGACACTTTCTGCTCACATGGCACATTGTGTGTTCTACAATAATGCCAAGTGTGTGAGTTCTTTTTTTTTAATAAAAAAAGTCTCCCCTCACAGCTCCATCCACTACTGAAAACCAGTACACCATCACATCAATTCCTGTATTCCTCTTCAATGATTCAGTGCTTATGGTGTGATATATCACAATTTAATATAACATGATTCAGAGTACTTCAAATCAAAGACCCTGTTAATATCTTAAGAATTTGCTTAAGGATGTTAGATGTCAAGCTAAATATCTGAGGGGTCAAAAGACTGTCGAAGGTGCACAAGAATTCTCCAATGTCATTGTTAATAGTTTCTCTGCATCGCGAATGATTCATGTAGTCCCTGCATTTCCCATGTTCTCACAAATGATGGCAACTATTTGACCATTTTCTATAGTCTACACTACCCTGTTTTGGCTCCTAACAGGATTGGGAGATCCTAATGATATTGGACTTCTTGCTGCTTTAGATCTGGCTCTAATTGCAGTGGCAGTTCTTGATGGTTCTTGACTTGCAATTGAGGTCATTTCTGCTCACATGCCCCTAACAAATATCGATCGAACAACTGAGGGGAGTTGTTATTAGAAGCCTTCTTGCTGCCACCTCTTTCTTCCTTTTCAGATCTGGCTATCACCCCACTACCATTCTGTCTTCTTGCCCATCATTTTCTCCTTTTTCTTCTTTAGATTCAACTGTCGTTGCCAACAACACCACCTCCTTTTCATTCTTCAGATTGGCTGCTGCCACCACCTCCTCCTCTGGCCACCACCTCATCCTTCCTATTTCTTGTATTTTTTGGGTCAGATTTTGACCATTTCCTTTTTATTTTCGTATGTATCTCTTTTTTTTTGGGGTGGGGGGGACTAATGTATCTTCTATTTAATTTTCTTGGTTTGCCACTTCAAAAGAGAGTGAAGCTCACACTAGATCTGGTTTGGATTTTTCAAATTTGTGTTTTATAGGGTTTGCATCTCCTCTACTGCATTCACCTTCTTGGTATCATCATATGCAAACCTCTTGGTTAACAAGCTAATGTTGGTAACAAGTTGAGCAATTATTTGGTCCCTCTCTTAATTCTCCTTTACCATAGAATTTAGCAACGGAGCCCCATATGCCACACCATCTGTGCCACCAAAGTGTCGTGCTTGATTATGTCAGTTTGTCAAGCAATTGAGTGATTCAGGCAAAAGTCTTGTCCATGAAACACCCACCGGCCGCATTGTTAGCCGCACATTGAGTCATAGCATCCAACCCCATATAAAACTTCTCTATCAAAATATTATCCGGAAAATCATGATTTGGAGACCTCATCAAATATTGCTTGAACCTGTCACAGGCTTCATAAAGTTGTTCCCCGGAAGTGGCTTGAACTCAAATATGTCTTTAAGTTGGACTTTCTTACTTGGAGGAAACCATTTCTTGAGGAAGACATTAATTAACTCAGCCCAAGTATGAATAGAGTTGTGGGGCAATTTCTCCAACTGGATTGCATATGGAGTTACTGCATTCTGGGTATGTGTTTGACACACACCTATAAAATTCTTCAGATGTTGATATGGATCATCATCGGTAGAATTCCGAAAAATAACCATCAAGCTTCAGCAATTCATAGATAGCACTATCAATTTTGAAATTCGCTGCACCAACCCTTAGAGGAACAATAGTGGATGCATACTCAACCTCTTAGAGAAGATCTGACAAATACATTTTCTTCTTCCTGTTCATCCGGTGGCAATCACATTTGCTCCCCGCCCACGACGTGCTCCTCGTCCTGCCATAATCACCTGGTTCACAACACAAAACGAACAAGGTGTGATGGGATAGAAAGACTCGAAGTAAAGCACACTATTTAGTAATTTCAAACCGTATTCCCCGGTAACTGCGCCAAAATCTGATACGCTCAAATTACATCTAAATAACGTCGGAAAGCGGACGCGGTCAAATATAATAACCTAATTAGATTGGGGTCAAATCCCACAAGGAATAAGGTGTGAAAAGATTACTTCGGTAGTGTGTTACTTGACTCTAGTCGTTGTTATATCCCGGTTAATTGTGAAAAGAATTGTTGTTTCTACTTGAAGATACTTTAATTGGAGAAGGAAACCAAGGTTGTAGCCCCGTTAGATGAGATGTAATGCTATATGTGTTAATATGATATATTCCTAATGGGTCATTGTATTGCTTGCACTTAATCTCTAAATGACTCTAATATTTCCCAATAGTTAGAAAGTATTCCCTTTTTATGATTTTCCAAAATATAAAAGAGTTGATATGAAGAATGATTAATTTATGCCAAGTAAATCCTCTTATCCATAAGTGAGTTTATTAAACGAGGGTTAACGCTCCGAGTTCTTGTTATGTATTTCTACCAAAACCCTAACTCACATTCCCAAGTAAAGAAATGATTTATGGCATAGGTTAGTGTTTGCAACCACCAACCAACTTTAAAACATGAAAAATAATTAGAAACAAATAACCCATTATACATATATTCTATATTAAACACCCATTCATATAACACCTATCACCTATCACTGGGTCCATAACCTTAGTATTAAACTTAGCTATTCATGGTTTTTGAAACAATACAAAGCATTAAAGCTTACGATCAATGGAAGATGACAAAATCGAAGGAATATTCTTCTCAAAAGCCTACAAATGGTGTCTTCAATGCTCTAAAAAGTGGAGGAAAAGTCTGAACAAGATGACCCACAAAAGCCCTACACACTATATATAATGGTCCAAAAATGCTGAAATAATTGTGAAAAAAATACAACAAAAATTTTGACGCACCGTGAAACAGTTTTACGATCCATCAAACTTGATATTGGCCATCGTTAATTGAAATCTTCATCTTTACAATTTCTTTCACGCTCACTTTGACAGATTGTTAAAATGATTTACTGTCTGTGATTCCTGCCGTGCTTTGTGTCTTCAGCTGAGTTTCTGGATAAGGATTCACAAAAGAATCACGGCCCATAGAAATGTTCTATGGTCCGTGAATGTCTGACGTCAATGATACTTCATCAGAGCATGATTTCTGGATAGGAACTTACGGTGGATCAACATACCGTTAATCTGATCGACAATCCGTTAAATCTGTCTGATTTCTGAACTTCGAAACTCGGTTTTTATTCAACTTTTCCCTGTTTTTGCCATTTTGAACTCGCACACCTACAACCAAGCAATTAACATGAGAAATGACACGAAACAAGGTTAAGAATGATCAAAACTCTGAAAAAGGCATCAAATGGGAAGTAATTTCACGGCACATCAGTAGCAAGACTTGAACTCAAGACGTGTGCCTAACCCCCACATTATGAGGTGTGCTCGTTAGTGTTGTCAATGACGCGCTTAAAGCGTGCTTAAGCCCTGAAGCGAAGCTCAAAACACATTGAACGCTTCAACTCGCTTTATGTGCGCTTTTGTGTCATCATCAAGGCTCTAAGACATACTTTTCCTTGCCAATGAGCCTCTCTTGAAGAGGAGACACTAGATATATGATATTTCACTTTATCATAATGTTTTTACAATTTCTTTGTCCATATATTTGTTATTCATGCTTATTATTATTGGTCTTGGTCTAAACATATAAATGTATTTGTATTTTTGTACCATTGCACCCTTTTTCATGAAAGCCCATGCTTAATTTGCGTTTTGTGCTTAAAGTCCCAACTAACCTCAGACCTTTTTGCGCTTTTTGCTTTTGATAACACTTGTGCTCTTACCACTAGACCAAAACCCTAGAGGGAATCCTATGTGTAACATCTTCATCTATCATTGCATTTTCCTGGAACAAGGAGCTCAGATATCTAAGAGGAAGGATCCACCTCAACATCACTCTTATCATCCTGACTAAGCTTACAATGCATGTATTCAGTCTTCTACTTATTCTAAAACCAATAAGATGAAATATTTATTGTTTAGTGTCGTCTCTTCAATGATAATGCCTATTGGCTGTGAGACTTATACCTTAGAGCCTTGGTGGCTTCGCCCATGCACCAACTAAGCGACACATGCACTTAGTCTGTTCTCCAACCGGTTTCAAGGTTTAAGCGCATTAGGTAAACCGTTGACAACACTTGTTTAAGAAATAGTTTTAACATAGAACAGATGTTAGCTTTAGGAGGCTCTGTTCTTTAATTGTTCACTAGTAAATAAGCTGTACTTACAACAATAACATACTCGGTAAAATCTTACAAAGTGGGGTCAAGGGAGGGTAGAGCGTACACATACCTTACCTCTACTTTGGGAGGTAGAAATATTGTTTCCAGTAGACCCTCGGCATAAGAACAAGCAATTCAAAGCATTATTAAAAAGAAATAGCGAGAACGAATAAGCCATGTCAAAATACTATAAAAAGCATGATAGGGCATTATCAAACACAAAAAAATAGGATATTAACAACCACAAATTAATACGATAATCAAAGTATAAGAAACGCCAAATACTAGCAAGGATCGAAGGAAAAGAAACTACAAAAGTAATATTATGATTACTAGTATGAAAGGATAAGCGGGACAATGCCCCACTACCTACTAACCTTCTGCTCTAATCCGTGTCATCCATAACCTCCTATCTGAGGTCATGTCTTCGGTAATCACCTCTCCCAGTACTTTTTCGGCCTACCTCTACCTCTCATGAAGTCGTTCATAGTCAACCTCCGCACCACCACACTGGGGCATCCGTGCATCTCCTCTTCACATGCCCGAACTATCTCAGTCCCGCTTCCCCCATCTTGTCCTCCACCGAGGTCACTCTCACTTTGTCCCGGATATCGTCATTTCTAATCCTATCTCTTCTAATATGCCCGCACATCCATCGCAATATCCTCATTTCTGTAACTTTCATCTTCTGAACTCGAGAGTTTTTGATTGGCTAACACTATGTCCCATATAACATAGTTGGTCTAACCACCACTCTATAAAACTTGCATTTGAATTTTGGTGATACCTTCTTGTCCCACAAGACTCCTGATGTGAGCCGCCACTTCACCCACCCTGCACCAATACGATATGTGACAACATCATCGATTTCTCCATGTCCTTGAATAATTGGGTATACTTGGATAGTAGACCCAAGGTATTTGAAACTCTTTCTTTCTTTTGGATGACGTGTGTACCAAGCCTAACTTCCACTCCAACCTCCTACGTTACGTCACTGAACTTGCACTCCAAATATTCTGTCTTGGTCCTACTTAACCTGAACTCTTTAGACTCCAGAGTTTGTCGCCAAACCTTCAACTTAGCGTCAACTCCGCCGCGAGTCTCGTTAATCATAACTATGTCATCCGGAAATAACATATACTATAGCACCTCACCTTGAATTTGCCGCGTCAATTCATCCATCACCAAGACAAATAAAAACGAGCTAAGAGCGGATCCCTGATGCAACCCTATCAAAACTGGGAAGTGCTCCAAGTCTCCTACCACTGTCCTTACCCTGGTCTTGGCTCCCTCATACATGTCTTTGATCGCCATAGTGTACGCCACAAGTACATCTCTAACCTCCAAACATCTCCACAGAACTTCCCCCGGGACTTTATCGTATGTCTTTTCTAGGTTGATGAACATCATATGTAAGTTCCTCTTCCTCTCTCTGTACTGCTCCACCAGTCTCCTTACAAGATGTTAAAAGCTGTCTACTCTTACATAGTTTAGTTACAGACATTATTATGGCCCGGTTTAGTTATTTTACGAAGAGCTCCGGTTGCTCTATCCTTTAAGTGATGTCTTGTATTTTATTCTTTTGGTTGAAAGCTCGGAACTTTCTATTATCCTAACTTTTGGTGAGACGCAAATGCTTTGCTTACTAGAATAAGAAAGCATTAGTCTAGAGCAGCCGCGTGATGCCAGAGTCGTCGGTGTCAAATTCATAGTATTCTCTTATCTTTGGATATAGTTCTGTAATTATCAAAAATGATTATCGTTTCTCTTATTTATTTCTGTGATAATTCGTTCCTTTTCAGAGACATTAGATCCTTTTCGATATGTTTTGACTTATTTTGAGTTTTGCAGACAAAGGTAATATATTACAGAGGCATATGGCATGCATTACAAACAATCAGTAGGGAAGAAGGGATAGCCAGCCTTTATAAAGGAATGGGTGCTACTTTATTGGTATCTATTTCTGTCCCTGAGATTCTATCTCTGTTGAATTGTGCTTTTCCTGTTTTATGCTGAATGAATATCTGAATCTCATGAAGGGGGTTGGCCCGAATTTGGCAATCAGCTTTTCTGTTTATGACACTGTGAGATCGTACTGGAAGTCTCATAGGTAATGAGCGTGTACTGTCTGTTCTCTTGTTTTCATTTTTTTTCTTGATAATTATCGACGAAATCTGCTTTCATTCACTGATAGTTATCAAGTTTGTCCCTTTGTGTATTAACCACTGGATAAAATTATATTAACACACTTCTGGATATCAGACCAGATGATTCAACTGTCTTGGTCAGCCTTGCTTGTGGAAGTCTTTCAGGTGTTGCATCATCAACAGGTTAGTAATCTGATTCTGATGTAACATAAAAGGTGGTAGAAATTTTTTAGCTTCCAATTATGATTTGATTTCCTATTCAGGGAAATAGTGATGGAGAAAAGTATTTTCTTACCTATGTTTCTTGAATCTTGTCTAATATCCCCCAGCTTATTGGGTGTTGGTCACTGCATTCTTTTAGTGTGTTATTGCCAAAGCTTTCAATTTCTACATCCTCCTATCCCATGTGTTAGGGAAGAAGAAAAGCCTTGTTTATCTTCCTCTGGGCTATTTCTCCTGGCAGTCTGGCACCTTATGTGCAGCTTTATCTATATTATATTCCTCTTCGATAAATGTGTTGTGTAGCTCTCCACATCAAAACAAATGGAATATCTAACTGTGATTCCACATACTCTTCACAAAATAGATGAAGAAATATAAAAGCTGACATTGCGTTCAACAAACTATTTCTCCAGCTCAAAATTGGTGGGGCACTACTTTGTTCTAGAGATACAGTATTAGGCCTTAACTAGTATACTCTCAGACAAACTTTCTGGTATCTGAAAGTATATGTTGATGCATGTAGCTGTCTCATTGCTTTTGATGCAGAGAAGCAGGTTGAGGTGCTGGCTTCTCACTAAGTTTCTAACTGGACCGACTCTTAGAGCCCAAGACCGAGCACTTTTATCTGGCATTTGAATTTAGTAAGAAAATTAACCCCCAAAAAATAATTTCCTTGCTTGTCTTTCTTGACACTAACTTATTGTTTCTGGCTCGAAATGTCAGACATAGTTTTCGTCTCATTCATTAATTGGATAATTTGAATCTCCAAACATGCAGTTGGCTCCACCATGGTGGATATTTGCACGGGAGCCATATGTATTTGCAGTTATCAAAATGTGAGAGGCTTCCTCGTTGAGGTATGCTTCTCAATTAGGCTTGAAATATTATGTTACAAAAATTGATTGTAGGACCAATCAAGAATTACCTGTGTTTATGCTGGTCTTTGTGCGTAAAAAATGGGTCATTCCATGTACTTCGCAGAAACCCTGAAAACGAAGATAGAGACAGCAGTGAAATAACATGGACGGCACTGGGTAACTAAAGGAATGTCAAATCGCGCCTACTAAAATCACAAGTTAACAAAGATAAAGGAGAAAATATATAAAAAGTTCATGATTGCATTCTGTTCCTCTTCCATTGCATGTCTGAAGTCCCAATTATGCATCTGTTGGTATGGGATAGGAGGCTCGGGCATTGTGGAGCATGCTTTATTGTTGTCATCCTACCAGATGACATACATGATCCCAGTATTTATGCTATTTCAGTCTAAAGAATAGAAACTTGTATGTCTGACTAATAGAGTTCAGATTTGGATATAAAAGAAGTTGGACTAGCCCAATTGGCTTTATGGTATTCCATTGAACAAGCACCAGTGATTTAAAAGCAAAAAGTGCTAAAAAGCCGCCCTGAGGTGGTTGGGAAAAAACGAGGAACAAAAGCATACATACTGTTGTACGCAGCCTTACATTGCATTTCAGCTGTGGAAACCCTCCGGCAGAAGTGCAAGGTTCTGCGTACAACAGACCCTTGTGGTCCGGCCCTTCCCCGGACTCCGCGCATAGCGGGAGCTTAGTGCACCGGTTGCCCCTACTGTAGCTTAGAAGAGCTAGCAGAATAGAAAGGAATATGAGAATGATCAAAGCAGAGAGGATGATGAGCAACAAGAAGAAAAGAATCAGAGACAGAAGCTGAACAATTACAGGAAGAGGGAGAAAAAGAAGAAACTAGGGTGTGTTCGGTGTAGAGGAAAACATTTTCCAGAAATTGTTTCTAATTTTCCCATGTTAGGTTGGTCAAATTTTTTGGAGAACATTTTTTCTAGGAAAACAAGTTCCTTAAAATGAGAAAAATGACTTTCCTAGTGGAAGTAAGGAAAACAAGTTCCACAAGTGGCACACATTGATTGTATCCTCCCCACCCTCCAACACACCTCATCTTCGCCCCCACCCCCTTAGCCCTCATCCCTACCACCCTTCTTACCCCACCCCCCATAACATTTGTCTAAATTATATAAAAATCTTTTTGGGATAATGATTTTTGCTTATGTACCGAACACAAGAAAATAAGTAAGAAATTCACTTATTTTCAAATAAAACATTTTCCTTCATATCGAACACAGCTCAAAATAGTGATGGAATTTTGAATCATCAAAAAAGAAGACGTTGAACCTTCCTGTTGCAAAGTGAAAGGCTGTTTAGGACCTATTTTGTTCTCCACCTTTTCTTGTATTTTGTAGCAGCATACAAAGTTCTATTGCCTGTACATCTGTTTCTTCAGATAGTAATCTAGTTATCTAGACTCCTTTTGTATTTTTCGTCATCTTACACAAGTACAACGGAAATCTAGACAGAAGCTCACACCGCCTGCCTAGCAAGCACTTCTTTTAGAATCACATTGCTTTGCCCTACCGAGGCACCATATCTGCACTTCATGGTGCCTCCGCACTTGATGGCTAACACTAACTTGCACATATTTTGGTTTCTAATTTATTTGGATGTCTGGTGGATGGGCAATCCTTTCCATTGTTTTCATTTTGATATTGTTGATTGTCGTAAATGGATTGATTGCTTTTGAATTCATCCCTTCAACCTGGTCAATGTTTGTAGCTTTTTAATAAAAGTAGAACATTAAAGTTACATCTCGTTTTGCATCATTTAAAGCTGGGTAATGTGAATCCCAAATGTGCTTTCCGGTGGTAAGTAGTTATTTAGATCATGAAATGCTTATTATTTGCAGTTGTTTCATCTATATGTTTATGGATGCTTTTGCAGTAACATTCCCTTTGGATCTGGTGAGACGGCGAATGCAATTGGAAGGAGCAGGTGGTCGGGCCCGTGTTTACAAGACTGGTTTGTTTGGTACATTCAGTCATATTATCCAGACAGAGGGGCTACGTGGTTTATATAGAGGAATTCTGCCCGAATATTACAAGGTTGTGCCTAGTATTGGTATCGTCTTTATGACATATGAGAAAATGAAGCAGCTTCTCTCAGATATTGACTGATGTGTTGGCTTGACGTACTTGGAGAGTAACCTTAGAGGTACAAGACATCTCAATATTATAAACCAGGCGTCTGTAATTCTTTGGAAATCTGTAGTTGTCGATGTAAATCCACACATTCATGTTGTATAGATGGTTAAAAGAAGCGACAAGTTTATTAACCATGTGCAGTAGTTAAAACTACAATTCAATTTCATGTATTCATATGATTCTTTTTGGTGCCTTTAGTAAAGCCTATGCCCTGAAGTTTCGTGTTTCAAAAGTAACTTCAGAAACAAAATATTTTCTAGTATAACATAAAATCTGTGTCGATCATTTGGACCTTTTATCTATGACTAGTACACTTTTTGTTCTCTCCCCCCAAACTTTCTCCAACCTCAGAGAAAAGGAGAAACTTCCCTTCGATCATTTATTGCAAACGTGATGATCATACTAATCATTCACCAAATAATATAAATCATCATTAAAAATAGAAAAAGAATGATGAGAAACATGAAGCAGTACAATTGAAGAATTCAGAAGTAGCATCCTCCTGATGGCGGAAAAGGACATCGTTCACATGCCTATGGTACGCCCAGTTATGTTGTTGAACTTTATCAAGCATTGCTGAAAAATTAAGGCAACAGACATCGCATATTTATCTTTGAGAATAATGTTTAGCGTCACATATTTGGGCATATCAAAGGTTTTTTTGAGCATCGTCAAGGATAAATAGATCAATTCAATGGCGATTGGATCTGTAACTAATGTTGACACGTCACATTTGGACGTAGCATATTTTATTGCAAACGTTATGTGAACAAAGTCAAATTGTATTGTTCAAATTTTTATGTAATATACTACTGGATATATTCAGATCTTTCAGAGCATAAACTTGGGAAATATCTTACTTCCTCAATCTCAATTTATGTGATGTTTATTGAGCACGAAGTTTAAAAAGGAAAGAACGGCCTATGAAATTTGTGGTATAAAATAGCTTTAAAAAATTTATGTGATTATAAATCATCTTATTAGGACAAGTGGGAAGTTTAAAGGTAAGTTGTTTTCTAAATTTAGAAAGGGTCATTTTTTTTAAAACAAACTAAAAAGGAAAAAAAAAGAGCAATCCGGTGCACAAGGCATTTTGCGTTAGCAGTGTCCGGGGAAGGGTCGCACCCCAAGGGGCGTGATGTAGATAGTCTATCAGAGACATAGGTCACTCAGAGACAACTTTACTGTTGCTTCAAGACTTCCCTTCAAATTAAAAAGAAAAACTTGTCTCGTAAATTGAATAAGAGGGAGTAGTATTTAAAATGTATACTTTATGTTACAGTAACTGGAACCATAAAATCTCTGATGGCTTTAGTTCAATGAGAATGAAAAATAACTTTTTGAATTTGAAAACAATAACATGGACAAAATGAGATTCGCTTTCGAGTAGAATGCAATAAGTAATGGAAAAATACATCTTATCAAGAAAGCAAAAGCACAAATGTTATGTTACCTAATATATGGTAACGATACCAAATTCTTGGCCCCATTAATTTACTATTATCGGAGCATGCGATTGTAAAACACGTCCTTCTAACTCTATTAAAAACAAGAATAATAATTTGTGACTATTTTATAATATGCTTAACTTGAGATCAGATCACACTTGTTGTTTTGCTAACGGTAGCCTTGTGGTTTACACGGCATAAGAATCTGTAATGATTTAACAAATTAAACTACAACTTATAACAAAAAGATTTAAATTAATCTTACCCTGTTCATCCCGTATCTCAGTTATAATAGAAAGAAAAACCCATATTAGGTAACAGATCAAGGCATACAAAGTGTAATCCTTTTTGTTAAGTATAAATGATTGGTCCAGTTGTATCCTATCCCCTTGTTTTGCTACAGAAATCTTTACAATCTACCTGACAAAATGCTTGTGTTTGCTATTTGGTACATCAATTGTTCTGAAATAATTGAAGGGAGAAATTAATGAACACAATTTAGTTCACTCTTCTGTAGTACACACTCCAAAAATAACAACTGTAACAGGCACATCTTAAAGTAGGATTTCGTTCACAACAATATTTGTCCGAGACATTGGAAATGATCCCGGAGCATTCAGGATGCACCAGACCCTCATTACAAGACAGATTTTCAAGCTAATATTTCATGGAGACACATGTTCCTCCTAATTTCTAGGATATGTGGTATTTCAAAAGGGACCCCCTCCCCGAAAACAGAAAGGTTCAGATTTGCATGATCGACTTATGTCCTCACCGGAGGGACTCAATGATCTTCAATGATCATGGACAGAGTCAGGCATCATAAAGGAAAACTTCCTGTCAACCGAATGTGATCCAAGGTACGTCGCAAACCATACTTATTCACGGCTGTATTAGCAGCTCTAAACCCTGCACCATATGCTGGAGAAGCATCATGGGCGATCTGATGCATGAAAAACTCACCCAACTTATTCTCCACTCCTGACTTTCCACCTTTCTTGGAATATGACCATGTCGAAGAGGATGAAGCAGCGGATGTGGACGGCATATTTCTGGATCCAGGCACCACTTCTGATTCAAGCCACATCTGAGAAAGCACTTGGCATATTCCTTCCTCCACCTCGGGACTAAGATTACGGAACCCTGCAAATTTCAACATTCTCACTTAAACAGAAATCAGCGCATCATGAAGTTTTGGTAATGACGCATCTAGCAGTCTTAGTTGCCTACATTTTAGAATCCTTGCCCCACACAGACGCAGTTAAAAACAGCAACAATGGTATTACCTTTTAGACGTAACCAGGCATGCATCAGTTCATGGGTAAGAATAGCACCAGTAAGTAATCTGCATATTGAAAGATAATGGTTACTACTTCTGGCCTTAACATGCTTTAGAATCCAATGGTAACATTAATGGACAACTACAAGTACACCTTAGTCACAACCAGGATATGCAGAGAGCAGGCAAAGGATAAACTAAAAATGTAGATCAATGATTATTTTTGCATCTGCTTCAAACTTCATTTCACAAAGCACATCCAACAAAACTATTTCAATCCTCCTCTTGAGAGCCTTATACTTGTCTTATGTATGTTATAGGCTAGAATCCCCCAGAAAAACAACTAATTTCGACACCCAACTGAGTACAGCTACCTTAATAGATGTTAATTGAAACATTGAACTGAATCCTGTAGAAAGTTCTTTTCTTATAATCCCTTACCCTTTTTGTCAGCAACCTTCTCTTTCCCTTTCTCCCCAGAGGTTGGGGGTGTGGGGGAGGATACAACATACCACATGTTGGTAACCATTTTCAACGAGGTAAGGAGAAATAAATTATTAAAAAAAAAGATGTTACCTAGGAAGCCCGTATAAGACAAGGATAGCTGTAACTTCACATTTTCTAGTGAGCTTCTGAGGCTGTGTTCTGATTCCTACTAGTCCACGAACAGCCATTCTCTGCCTCTTGAGTACCTGGATTTGTTCAAATAGAATGTCATAGCAGGTATAGGACATTTCAGTAGGTCATAAGGAACTTTAATAAGCAAAGATGATTTTAAGTGACTGAAGATCTTACACTGGTCACTGTCTGCTCTTCTGATAGGCATAGACCTCTGGTTTCAGGAAAGTGATGGGAACCCTAATAGAAATTCCAGTCATAAATATTTGCAGACTTCAGAATAGAGAAAACTACAATTAGAGATCATTCATACATGCTTCTCCCCTTCAATGGCTTCATTAAGGGCTTGCCTTTCAACAAGCAGCATAGGAATTTGCTGATCTATTGCCATATTCATGCCTTCATAAAAGTCTCTAATGGCATGGTAAAGTTGTTGGCAGTCCCAAGTGTCCACGATGGCCGATTCCATGCACTCTAGACATAAGCTCCGACCATCTCCAAGTGATACATATCTTGTGTTACGTGACTTCAAGAAGATAAAAAAGCAATATAAACAAGCATATATATAAGTTGAATGAGAGGTTACCCAACATTTTCCATTTTATCTGAAATATCTACCTCAAGACGTTCACAACTACAACACCGTTTGATGTTGTCATTCTCATGTGAAGGACAATATTTCTGAGACCAAAACGGGTGGCATCTATACTCTATCAATCCAGCTCCATTTGTTGGGATCTGAAAATATGAGTGTTAAATGATCGTAGATATATATATTAGGTAGTACGGAACAATGCTACTTTTGTTTTGACAATGGTTAGCAAATAGAAAGTTAGAATTTCATAATTTATCTGAACATGACTGATAACAGATACAATGGACATGTTTGCCTTCCAGCACAAACATTAATATTATTGAAGCTGTTTTCTGATAACAATAAACTCTAAATAGACAATTTGACTACAAGGGTCTAAGATGTAAGAGTGAACAAAGCCAATGATATTCACTAGAGGTGATAGCACCCATGGAAGCCTAGTGAAGACCAAGGACCAAGCTGGCCTATGACAAGCTATTTGGACTTCGATTGCAAATTAGACTTGTCTTGTATTAGAACAACAGTCCAAGCCGTGAAAGATCATTAGTGCAAGTGCTACAAACTTTGTGACTCAAATTGAAGTCCACATCATGATAATTAGAGCACTAAAGAAGTCAAAAGAAAGCCCCAAAATTGCCTAAATTCAAGTCAAGACAAGAAGCTTTAAAGTCAACAATTATACGCTTTTAAATGGAGTGAATTGGGGTTCAAAAAGCCTAAAACGAGGCTTAATTTTGTGGACCAGACTAAGGGAGAGTGAAGCCTAAAAATCAGCCACAGATCAAGCAGCTTATTGATTTTAGGAGCCTCACTTCCTTAATTTTAGAATTAGTCAAACTTTCCTTATTTCTTTTCCAAAGTAGTTAGGATACTGTTCCTTTTCCTAAGGATGTTGAATTTGTTATTCAAGTTAGATAATGATTTCATTTTCTAGGTTTTTCGAACTTGTTTTAGGTGCTTATGCTTATAAATAGGGCTGCTTCTTTGTTTTTTTTTACCAACTTCAGATTATTATTCAATAATATTGAGACTTTTCAACTCTTGTATGTGGTTACTCTTAGATTTATTTAACCTTCAAGTCTCCACTTTAAGGTAAATTTAATTCCTCCGAAAACTTAGGTTATTTTAAGGTATTCAACAAAGGCAGTTTAGGCTTATTGTTGTTCTCCTTTATTTTAAAAGGGATCAGGTTCCATAATCTGTTTTTAGATTAATTCTCTACCAAGACTATCAATTCTTTGTTCACTAATTGTTGTTGTCAGGAGTCTATTCCGAAAATAGACTTATCTAAGGCTTTATTTGTTTGCACTTAACCGAGGTCTGAATCTAAATGCAGATATCCGCAGTTAAGTCCATTTTTTCCCCCAGATCTAACCACTTAATACATCTGAAAACTTTTGACTCAATCAGATCTGAGATCAAGTCTGAAAATCATGTTAAACAAGGTAATATACCCGTGATATACAGAAGTGTATATCGTGGGTAATGGCCCATCTCGGACAGAATGCCATAACGGGCAGGTTGTATATTTGGTATATATATTGTGGTATATTGTAGTGTAAAAGTTACCTTAATTAGTCTTGTACACTTACCATAATTGTATAGTTAGAATTATGGTAGAATAAGGTTTTAGGAGTAGAATAGGAATAGGATTCTCCTATTATGGAAATATGTAACTTGTATATATACCTTTCAATTAATGAAAATAATGAAGGGGATTATTTCTTTCATGGTATCAAGAGTCTAGGTCTTGCTTCCGCATTGCTCTCGGTTTTTGTGCCCTCTCTTGGCCACCACCGTTGCCGAATTCCATCCCCCTTCACCGGAGTTCGTGATATTATTAACCTCCACTCTTCCCAAATTTCCCCTCCTCTCCCTTTGTTCTTTCAATATGTCTAAAACAATTTTCATCCTGCCCTCATGATTTCTAACATCAAGAACAACATCCCTATTGTTCTTGAGATGGAAAACGTCCAATATGCGACGTGGGCAGAATTGTTTAAAATTCACGCTATCTCCCATCAAGTCATCCATCACATAATTCCTCCCGCTGCACCTATTCCCACGGAGGATCCTCAGTTATGGATTACTCTTGATGCTACCGTTCTCCAGTGGATTTATTCCACTATTTCGGTTGACCTCTTACAGACGATTATTGAGCCGGATACCACGACTATGGCTACCTGGAATAGATTGCGTGACATATTCCAAGATAACCAACATTCACGTGTTGTCACACTCGAGCAGGAATTCTCTCAAGTTCGCATGGAAGAATTTCCAAACGTATTTGCATATTGCAAGAAACTCAAGGAGTTGGTGGACCAACTCCGTAACGTTGGCGCACCTGTGACAAATAATCGTCTGGTTCTACAACTGGTTGCCGGTATCTCGGAGGCCTATAATGGCGTTGGGACTCTCCTTCGTCAAAGCAACACACTTTCCTCTTTTTATCAAGCCCACTGCATGCTTACTTTGGAAGAAGCCGGTTTGGCTAAAAAGGCGGCTACCGGAGCAAGCCCCGTCGTCCTAATGACATCCTCCACAAATTCTTCAGGTTTTGTTGATAATTCGGGCCAAAACCATACTCATGGTGGCGGCAAAAATAATCGTAAGAATAATAACAAAAACCGCGGGGGCAAACGCGGCGGTTCCAGTGGTGGTTCCGGTGGTCAGCAGTTCGGCAGTGGGCCCCATCCAGTCAACAGTGGGCCTCCTCCCTACTGGTCCCAGCCGTGGGGCCATGGCAGTGGGGCTGGGGCAATGGGTCGTGGGCCAGCAGCCCCTATTTTCCAGGCCCTTCCAGCGGCCAGTGGGCTGGACAGCCTCACTTCAGGCCCAACAATCAGCAGGCAGCTTCTCGTTTCAGCACTGGGCCGGGGCAGCAGGGTGGACTGCTTGGGCCTCGGCCCACGCAAGCATTCTCGGCAGTGGGCCCCAGCTCTCATTGCTATCTGACCATATGGTAATATCAAAGGATTTGAACCCGCCATTGAAGTAGATTTTTTCATCCTCCATGTTGTAATTAATCAAAATCTGGGAAGAGAGGAAAAGAATAAAGAGAAGAAAGAGAAAGAAGATTTTGACGGAGATCACAGTGGGTGAAAACTGAGCTGCCAAGCAGGTTGAAGACCGGCGAGAATGTGTCGGAAATAGGCTGTTCTACAATCCTAGGAAGTAGGAGAGAGAAAGCCTTGGTGAACGTGTTTGGGAGCATTTTTTACACGCACTTGTTTGAATTTCTTAATTCTTTTTTCTTATTTCTACTAACCAATTCAATTCTTACTAGGTTTTGGTTATTTTCACTTTCCTTCTATTTTTTCTAACTTCTTAAACTTATCAATTAAAGTTGTGACTCATGTTTATTAATAAATTTAAAGGATACCAATTAAGAGTTCAATTAAGAGTTGCTTTGAGTGGAAAAAAGCAAGAGGGGTTAGATTATTAGAGGGAAAAACCAAAATTGTGAGAATACACTTGCTTTATAATCTGTTTGTTTAAGATGCATTTATAGGGTTGTGATAAAGAAAGAGTGGCACGAAGAGAGGCTAAATTGAATGGACAAAACGATATTAACTTAAATGATATTTTCCTAATGATGACCACACAATTTGTCGTGAATACCAACCTAGTTGATTTAAGGAGGGAAAATGAGATGAATGCCCCTATAGACAATTTAAGAAGAGAAAATCAAAACCCCAAGCCTCAATTTAGGAGACAAGTTGTCCAAGATCCTAAGGTGCAAGAAAAGGAGTCGTTTGGAGATGTAGAGGATTAAGGTAAAATCATTTTTTGGACTAGAGTTAAAGTGCTATCTAAGATATGTGCTCTTAGAATTGACAAAGAGTTTGACTATAACTTAATTAGCACTCATGTTGCTAAGAGATTAAACTTACCTTGTGTGTTGAGCATAGTTCACCCTACATGTTGAAAGAAGTAAAGGTACATAAAAGGGTGTTATTGCCATTCTCTATTGGATGAAATCTGGCATGATGTGATCCTAATGTATACTTGTCAAATCTTGTTTGGAATACCATGGTATGTTTATAGAAAAACTTCATATAGCATGGGAAAAAATAGACTCTCTTGAGTTGAATGTGAAGAAATCATTCTTGGTCCTTTGACTCTTTCACAAATATGTGAAAATGACAAAATACTTGAAGAGAATATGAAGAAATATGAGAAAGAAAAGAATGAGAGGAGTAAGGGAGTGCATGTTGACATCCAAGAGAGAATAAAGAGAAGCTTTGTTGAGTGAAGAGAAGGGGATGTCAAGTGTCAAAAAAGAGAGACAAGAAAAGAGAGATGACCATGTGATAGTAAAGGAGAGGGATGACCATGAGGTAGATAAACGTAAACAAGAGAGTTTAAGTGAGGTTATTTCTTATTCTAACTCTAATATTTCTAATCCTTCTTTTTCTAGTTATTTTGTTTCTCGTGTAGGAACTTTTGGAGTGGCAAAGTTAGACAAACCATCATTGGAGGAATATTGCGATTTACTTTCTTAATTGTGTTCCATGACTAGTAATTCTCAATCTAGTGTTGATTTTGATATGATTCTTATTAGGATTCCCCACCCTTATTTGGTTAGGAAGAATGAATTTTTTGATCCACCTATTATTTCTTTTCATTAAATTCACGATTTTGATGGAGGGATGAAAGTTTGTGATCAAGAGGAGAATTTCAAGAATGAAAAGGGGAGCAAACTATTAGAACACTACTTCTAGTATTCACTCTTTAGTTATTTCTATATTAACTTTGATGAATCATTCTTAATTTATGCCAAGAGATCATACTTAAAACTAGAATTAGACCAGTTTGAGAATTGGCATGATATCCACATTGAGCCTAGAGATTATATCTTTAGGAAGATGAATTTTCATAATTATTTCCTTAATGCATTAGGTTTATCTAGCGTATGTCATATGTTTAATGCATCTAGAAGATTTTAGTATGCTTATCTGGGTAGGTCTAATTTTATTGGAATGACGATGTCCATGTGTTTTTTTAGGAAGTATTCTTACCTAATAGGCTTTGGAAGCTTCTAGACTGCTTCTGACAAGATCCAACACAGACGAACTTCAAAACAAGCTAACTGGACTTCAATTGCAAATGACCAAGCTTTGGAAGGTCACTATCTTATTTTGTTCCTGCAGTATTTATTTATGATTAGTGGATGCCATGCATATCTTCTTTATTTTGTTAGGTTTAATTCGAAAATGTATTTTTTTCAAGACAGGAATGATAGCATCCATTGAAGACCTACTGAAGGCCAATGACCAAGATTTGGAAGCTTCTAGACTGCTTATGACAAGATTCAACACAGACGAACTTCAAAACAAGCTAACTGGACTTCAATTGCAAATGACCAAGCTTTGGAAGGTCACTATTTTATTTTGTTCCTGCAGTATTTATTTATGATTAGTGGATGCCATGCATATCTTCTTTATTTTGTTAGGTTTAATTCGAAAATGTATTTTTTTCAAGACATGAATGATAGCATCCATTGAAGACCTACTGAAGGCCAATGACCAAGCTTTGGAAGCTTCTAGACGGCTTATGACAAGATTCAACACAGACGAACTTCAAATCAAGCTAACTGGACTTCAATTGCAAATGACCAAGCTTTGGAAGGTCACTATCTTATTTTGTTCCTGCAGTATTTATTTATGATTAGTGGATGTCATGCATATCTTCTTTATTTTGTTAGGTTTAATTCGAAAATGTATTTTTTCAAGACAGGAATGATATCATCCATTGAAGACCTACTGAAGGCCAATGACCAAGCTTTGGAAGCTTCTAGACTGCTTATGACAAGATTCAACACAGACGAACTTCAAAACAAGCTAACTGGACTTCAATTGAAAATGACCAAGCTTTAGAAGGTCACTATCTTATTTTGTTCCTGCAATATTTAGTTATGATTAGTGGATGTCATGCATATCTTCTTTATTTTGTTAGGTTTAATTCGAAAATGTATTTTTTTTCAAGACAGGAATGATAGCATCCATTGAAGACCTACTGAAGGCCAATGACCAGGCTTTGGAAGCTTCTAGACTGCTTATGACAAGATTCAACACAGACGAACTTCAAAACAAGCTAACTGGACTTTAATTGCAAATGACCAAGCATTGGAAGGTCACTATCTTATTTTGTTCCTGCAGTATTTATTTATGATTAGTGGATGTCATGCATATCTTCTTTATTTTGTTAGGTTTAATTCGAAAATGTATTTTTTTCAAGACAGGAATGATAACATCCATTGAAGACCTACTGAAGGCCAATGACCAGGCTTTGGAAGCTTCTAGACTGCTTCTGACAAGATCCAACACAGACGAACTTCAAAACAAGCTAACTGGACTTCAATTGCAAATGACCAAGCTTTGGAAGGTCACTATCTTATTTTGTTCCTGCAGTATTTATTTATGATTAGTGGATGCCATGCATATCTTCTTTATTTTGTTAGGTTTAATTCGAAAATGTATTTTTTTCAAGACAGGAATGATAGCATCCATTGAAGACCTACTGAAGGCCAATGACCAAGATTTGGAAGCTTCTAGACTGCTTATGACAAGATTCAACACAGACGAACTTCAAAACAAGCTAACTGGACTTCAATTGCAAATGACCAAGCTTTGGAAGGTCACTATTTTATTTTGTTCCTGCAGTATTTATTTATGATTAGTGGATGCCATGCATATCTTCTTTATTTTGTTAGGTTTAATTCGAAAATGTATTTTTTTCAAGACATGAATGATAGCATCCATTGAAGACCTACTGAAGGCCAATGACCAAGCTTTGGAAGCTTCTAGACGGCTTATGACAAGATTCAACACAGACGAACTTCAAATCAAGCTAACTGGACTTCAATTGCAAATGACCAAGCTTTGGAAGGTCACTATCTTATTTTGTTCCTGCAGTATTTATTTATGATTAGTGGATGTCATGCATATCTTCTTTATTTTGTTAGGTTTAATTCGAAAATGTATTTTTTTTCAAGACAGGAATGATATCATCCATTGAAGACCTACTGAAGGCCAATGACCAAGCTTTGGAAGCTTCTAGACTGCTTATGACAAGATTCAACACAGACGAACTTCAAAACAAGCTAACTGGACTTCAATTGAAAATGACCAAGCTTTAGAAGGTCACTATCTTATTTTGTTCCTGCAATATTTAGTTATGATTAGTGGATGTCATGCATATCTTCTTTATTTTGTTAGGTTTAATTCGAAAATGTATTTTTTTTCAAGACAGGAATGATAGCATCCATTGAAGACCTACTGAAGGCCAATGACCAGGCTTTGGAAGCTTCTAGACTGCTTATGACAAGATTCAACACAGACGAACTTCAAAACAAGCTAACTGGACTTTAATTGCAAATGACCAAGCATTGGAAGGTCACTATCTTATTTTGTTCCTGCAGTATTTATTTATGATTAGTGGATGTCATGCATATCTTCTTTATTTTGTTAGGTTTAATTCGAAAATGTATTTTTTTCAAGACAGGAATGATAACATCCATTGAAGACCTACTGAAGGCCAATGACCAAGCTTTGGAAGCTTCTAGACTGCTTATGACAAGATCCAACACAGACGAACTTCAAAACAAGCTAACTGGACTTCAATTGAAAATGACCAAGCTTTAGAAGGTCACTATCTTATTTTGTTCCTGCAATATTTATTTATGATTAGTGGATGTCATGCATATCTTCTTTATTTTGTTAGGTTTAATTCGAAAATGTATTTTTTTTCAAGACAGGAATGATAACATCCATTGAAGACCTACTGAAGGCCAATGACCAGGCTTTGGAAGCTTCTAGACTGCTTATGACAAGATTCAACACAGACGAACTTCAAAACAAGCTAACTGGACTTCAATTGAAAATGACCAAGCTTTAGAAGGTCACTATCTTATTTTGTTCCTGCAATATTTAGTTATGATTAGTGGATGTCATGCATATCTTCTTTATTTTGTTAGGTTTAATTCGAAAATGTATTTTTTTTCAAGACAGGAATGATAGCATCCATTGAAGACCTACTGAAGGCCAATGACCAGGCTTTGGAAGCTTCTAGACTGCTTATGACAAGATTCAACACAGACGAACTTCAAAACAAGCTAACTGGACTTTAATTGCAAATGACCAAGCTTTGGAAGGTCACTATCTTATTTTGTTCCTGCAGTATTTATTTATGATTAGTGGATGTCATGCATATCTTCTTTATTTTGTTAGGTTTAATTCGAAAATGTATTTTTTTCAAGACAGGAATGATAGCATCCATTGAAGACCTACTGAAGGCCAATGACCAAGCTTTGGAAGCTTCTAGACTGCTTATGACAAGATGATTAGTGGATGTCATGCATATCTTTATTTTGTTAGGTTTAATTCGAAAATGTATTTTTTTCAAGACAGGAATGATAGCATCCATTGAAGACCTACTGAAGGCCAATGACCAAGCTTTGGAAGCTTCTAGACTGCTTATGACAAGATCCAACACAGACGAACTTCAAAACAAGCTAACTGGACTTCAATTGAAAATGACCAAGCTTTAGAAGGTCACTATCTTATTTTGTTCTTGCAATATTTATTTATGATTAGTGGATGTCATGCATATCTTCTTTATTTTGTTAGGTTTAATTGGAAAATGTATTTTTTTTCAAGACAGGAATGATAACATCCATTGAAGACCTACTGAAGGCCAATGACCAGGCTTTGGAAGCTTCTAGACTGCTTATGACAAGATTCAACACAGACGAACTTCAAAACAAGCTAACTGGACTTCAATTGAAAATGACCAAGCTGTAGAAGGTCACTATCTTATTTTGTTCCTGCAATATTTAGTTATGATTAGTGGATGTCATGCATATCTTCTTTATTTTGTTAGGTTTAATTCGAAAATGTATTTTTTTTCAAGACAGGAATGATAGCATCCATTGAAGACCTACCGAAGGCCAATGACCAGGCTTTGGAAGCTTCTAGACTGCTTATGACAAGATTCAACACAGACGAACTTCAAATCAAGCTAACTGGACTTTAATTGCAAATGACCAAGCTTTGGAAGGTCACTATCTTATTTTGTTCATGTAGTATTTATTTATGATTAGTGGATGTCATGCATATCTTCTTTATTTTGTTAGGTTTAATTCGAAAATGTATTTTTTCCAAGACAGGAATGATATCATCCATTGAAGACCTACTGAAGGCCAATGACCAAGCTTTGGAAGCTTCTAGACTGCTTATGACAAGATTCAACACAGACGAACTTCAAAACAAGCTAACTGGACTTCAATTGAAAATGACCAAGCTTTAGAAGGTCACTATCTTATTTTGTTCCTGCAATATTTAGTTATGATTAGTGGATGTCATGCATATCTTCTTTATTTTGTTAGGTTTAATTCGAAAATGTATTTTTTTTCAAGACAGGAATGATAGCATCCATTGAAGACCTACTGAAGGCCAATGACCAGGCTTTGGAAGCTTCTAGACTGCTTATGACAAGATTCAACACAGACGAACTTCAAAACAAGCTAACTGGACTTTAATTGCAAATGACCAAGCTTTGGAAGGTCACTATCTTATTTTGTTCCTGCAGTATTTATTTATGATTAGTGGATGTCATGCATATCTTCTTTATTTTGTTAGGTTTAATTCGAAAATGTATTTTTTTCAAGACAGGAATGATAGCATCCATTGAAGACCTACTGAAGGCCAATGACCAAGCTTTGGAAGCTTCTAGACTGCTTATGACAAGATCCAACACAGACGAACTTCAAAACAAGCTAACTGGACTTCAATTGAAAATGACCAAGCTTTAGAAGGTCACTATCTTATTTTGTTCCTGCAATATTTATTTATGATTAGTGGATGTCATGCATATCTTCTTTATTTTGTTAGGTTTAATTCGAAAATGTATTTTTTTTCAAGACAGGAATGATAACATCCATTGAAGACCTACTGAAGGCCAATGACCAGGCTTTGGAAGCTTCTAGACTGCTTATGACAAGATTCAACACAGACGAACTTCAAAACAAGCTAACTGGACTTCAATTGAAAATGACCAAGTTTTAGAAGGTCACTATCTTATTTTGTTCCTGCAATATTTAGTTATGATTAGTGGATGTCATGCATATCTTCTTTATTTTGTTAGGTTTAATTCGAAAATGTATTTTTTTTCAAGACAGGAATGATAGCATCCATTGAAGACCTACTGAAGGCCAATGACCAGGCTTTGGAAGCTTCTAGACTGCTTATGACAAGATTCAACACAGACGAACTTCAAAACAAGCTAACTGGACTTTAATTGCAAATGACCAAGCTTTGGAAGGTCACTATCTTATTTTGTTCCTGTAGTATTTATTTATGATTAGTGGATGTCATGCATATCTTCTTTATTTTGTTAGGTTTAATTCGAAAATGTATTTTTTTCAAGACAGGAACGATATCATCCATTGAAGACCTACTGAAGGCCAATGACCAAGCTTTGGAAGCTTCTAGACTGCTTATGACAAGATTCAACACAGACGAACTTCAAAACAAGCTAACTGGACTTCAATTGAAAATGACCAAGCTTTAGAAGGTCACTATCTTATTTTGTTCCTGCAATATTTATTTATGATTAGTGGATGTCATGCATATCTTCTTTATTTTGTTAGGTTTAATTCGAAAATGTATTTTTTTTCAAGACAGGAATGATAGCATCCATTGAAGACCTACTGAAGGCCAATGACCAGGCTTTGGAAGCTTCTAGACTGCTTATGACAAGATTCAACACAGACGAACTTCAAAACAAGCTAACTGGACTTTAATTGCAAATGACCAAGCTTTGGAAGGTCACTATCTTATTTTGTTCCTGCAGTATTTATTTATGATTAGTGGATGTCATGCATATCTTCTTTATTTTGTTAGGTTTAATTCGAAAATGTATTTTTTTCAAGACAGGAATGATAACATCCATTGAAGACCTACTGAAGGCCAATGACCAGGCTTTGGAAGCTTCTAGACTGCTTATGACAAGATCCAACACAGACGAATTTCAAAACAAGCTAACTGGACTTCAATTGAAAATGACCAAGCTTTAGAAGGTCACTATCTTATTTTGTTCCTGCAATATTTATTTATGATTAGTGGATGTCATGCATATCTTCTTTATTTTGTTAGGTTTAATTCGAAAATGTATTTTTTTTCAAGACAGGAATGATAACATCCATTGAAGACCTACTGAAGGCCAATGACCAGGCTTTGGAAGCTTCTAGACTGCTTATGACAAGATTCAACACAGACGAACTTCAAAACAAGCTAACTGGACTTTAATTGCAAATGACCAAGCTTTGGAAGGTCACTATCTTATTTTGTTCCTGCAGTATTTATTTATGATTAGTGGATGTCATGCATATCTTCTTTATTTTGTTAGGTTTAATTCGAAAATGTATTTTTTTCAAGACAGGAATGATAGCATCCATTGAAGACCTACTGAAGGCCAATGACCAAGCTTTGGAAGCTTCTAGACTGCTTATGACAAGATTCAACATTAACGAACTTCTAAACAAGCTAACTGAACTTCACTTGCAAATTAGATTGTCGTTCAAATTGAAGTCCACATGATTATGATTAGAGTCCTAAATTTCAGCACTTAAGAAGTCCAAAGGAAGAGGCCCAAAATTGCCTAAAATTCAAGTCCAGGCTTCAAAGTTAATAATTATGGGCTTTTAAATGGATGAGTTGGGGGTCCAAGAAAGCCTAAAAAGAGGCTTATCGTGGACCATGCTAAGGGAGAGTGGAGCCTAAAAATCAGCCATAATTAGGAGCCCCACTTAATTTTAGGGAGTAGTCAAACTTTCCTTATTTATTTCCTAGTTAGTTAGTAAATGTAATATCAGCACATTCCCATACTTCCCTTATTTCTTTTCCTAGGTAATTAGGATTACTTTTCCTTTTCATAAGGATGTTGGTTTCGTTATCCAAGTTAGATAATGGTCTTATTTCCTAGGTTTTTAGGACTTGCTTTAGGCACCTCCTATGCTTACAAATACTGATGTTTCTTTGTTATTTTTCACCAACTTCAGATAATTATTTAACAACATCGAGAGGATATTCTTTCACCTCTTGCATGTGGCTACTCATGGATTTATTCTTCAACCTTCAAATCTACACTATGAGGTAAGTTTAATTCCTTTGAAACTTAAGTTACTTTTAGGTATTCAAGAAAGATGATAAATTTAGGCTTATTGTTGTTCTTCATTACTCTAAAAGAGTGGGGTTTCAAAATATATTTCTTAGATTAATTATCCACCAAAAGGTGATTAGTTCTTTGTTGACTAATTGTAGTTGTTATGAGTCAATTCTGAGAATAAACTTGTCACAAAATTCTTGAATTCTTTTCTTGAATTTCTTGATACATCTTGAATTCAAGATTCACTTGGTTGAAATTTATTTATTTTCTATTTATTTTCGTTTCTTTATATTTCTTTTTAGCTTGTGCATGTTTCTTGAATTTTCTTTAATTTCTTGATTTTTCTTTATCAAGTTCTTGGATCCCTAATGTGATTCTTAATAAGAGGGGTCTAAATCCGCAGATGCGACAGAACAAAAACCATGAACCAAAATTTGGGTTGTACTGAGCATCTTCCAGTAACAAAATCACACAGAGAAGCTGTTATCCTTACAAATTGGTGGCACACTTCGCATTTGGGATGAGTCAGTTCCTTGAAGCATGATTTATGATATGGATTGTTCCCTGACAAGGAAAACTTGAACCAACAAAGAAAACCAATGAGCTAAACATAAGAATAGGTTCAAATGTACTTAGCTTGTACAAGAGTTGCAATTACAAGGTTTAATTTCTTTTTTTCTAGAAAGGTTCTTTCATACTTCTAATGAAAGTGTTTTTATTTTTTCGATTTTTCAATAAAGACGAGTTTTGATATATTTTCCACATCTGAAAGAGGGGTCAGTTGGAGGAAATGATCAACACCAAGGACAAGATTGTACCTCGTACTCAGTAATTGGAAAACCACAGGCATGACAAAGAAAGCACTCTGGATGAAAGAAAGTTCCCATGCATCCCAAATAATTGCCGGAACCAAAATCCCTGTGGCAGCCACTACATTTTCTGCAATTTATACGCATGCTCATAATTTCTTTCATAGTGAAGAGATAGTTCTAACATCATATAGTGTTCATCCTCAGGACGAATGTACAAATGTATCAACTTATCTCATCCTGAGATATCTATGTGTTTGGCCATGCAAGTAGCAGTTTACTACCAGAGTAAGGGACTGGGATTTTCAGCACTCCAAAACTAAGATAGTATATACGCAGACAATTTCTTTGTTTTATGTGTGCATATACTTGTAAAGTACAAATAGATCCAATCATCATTGAAGTTTAAATTATGTATATCTCACCAAAGAATCAAGGAATGGATTGAACTTTTCATGTGATACCTTTTAGCATGTCAAAGTATTCTATTTGAGCAAACATCTGACAGAACATTGATCAAACTTTTTTCTAATTAATGATCAAACTTTTTTCTAATTAATTACTTGGAACTGATCGCAAAAGAATTTTACCAAAACAAAGGCTGTTCAGCATCTTATGTAATAAATCCACCATAAGTTAATAAGAAGCAAATTTTTCTGTATTTTATCTAATCTGCTGCTTCATTATCAGTGTAAGAGACAGATGAATCAAATACATAGTTGTAGGGGATAATCGACTCCGTGTGAGCTTTGAATAGCCAGTCCTAAGCCCAAATAAAGGATGAGATTTGCAGTAGGTTGACAGTCAACATAGAAATAGTCAAATTCCATAAATCATCTTAAAATGAATACAATTCATATAGCCGGGTTTGGAATTGAGTGTAAAATTGATTGATCATATTGTAGAAGATAATTGTAAGTTAGTAAACCTTACTAACTAATATTGTGCAAGCTAATAATCTCTAATATTTAATGAAAGCAATATTTTTTCCCATGGCAAGGTAGACCTAAAACCAAATGGAGGAAAACTGTTTGGAAAGATCTATTGTATTTAGAATTTATATATAAAAATATTAATGAATCGATATCCTCTTTCATGAGAAAAATCAGAGACTTTGGTCATCATACTTTACACCAGAGTAAGAAGGTGTGAGAGGTTGACTGTAGCAGAGTTTAGGAGAGGCAGAGGCAGAGGCAGGCCAAAGAAGAACTGAGGGGAGGTGATTAGACAGGATAGTCACATATTCAACACTTATTGAGGACATCATCCTAGATAAGAAGGTACGGAGGTCGAGGATTAGTTGAAAGGTAATAGGCAGCTGAGTGTCGTAGGACTTTTTGTGGGAGAGGCAGGGGGATAGTCGTCTCTCCTAATCTTCTCCCTATTTGGTAGTATTAGTTAGTACTGGTGTAGGATCTTATTCTCCAAACTTTACTACTACGTGTTGCTTTATTTTCTCTGTACTTCTTGGTATTTTGCTGTCATTATTTTCCTTGCTTTGATTACACTTCTTTTGAGCCGATGGTCTACCGGAAACAACATCTCTATTCCATAAAGGTAGGGGTAAGTTCTGCGTAAATCCTACTTTCACCAGACCCCACCTTTGGAATTACACTAGGTATGTTGTTCTTTGAACCCAGTCATTCGTTTTGAGAGGAGATGGAGTAAACAAAATAAAACTAGGAAATAGTGAAGACATTTTGGGTAATCTTGAACTAAAAAACTGATATCTTATTAGTTGCCAATTTTCTCAGTCTCCCAAAATATATTGAGTATCAATTGTTAATGGTACTCAAATCTCAAATGATATAATGCAAAATCAACATCTAAATCTTGTAAGCATAAACCAATTACCTACAACCTCTGCCATTGTCTTCCCACGGGGCGCATGAAGGAGGATGTGGAGGTTCTTTGGATGAGTTTAGGTTATCATGTAGCGGTCGTGCTAGGTCTTCATCATTGTCAGTCTGCCGTCTCTGTCCTGTGAAAAAGAGCAATTCACTCACATTGATATATTACAGTGAACAAACAACTGACAGTACTCTTAAAAGGAAAAGAACAGATCATGCTCCATAGACTAGTAAAATATAGATACCATTTGGTCTCTTCGAATCTTTGCCTAGAGAGCGTGCAACTGATCGATCTCGTTCCTCTTTCTCTTTACTGGCCCAAGAGTGATCGTCCTGTTAACTTCTATAAAGCATTAGCAAACTATTCCATCAAAGATGATATGCAGTTCAATATAAAAATATGACGAATATCAGTTTTGATGATACTAACAGTTAATCAATGATCTAACTTGAGAGTGGAAGAATGTAAAAGCCTTTTTCTTTTTCTAAATCTAATCAGCAATGTATCTTTAAGAACTTCAAGAACTTGACTAAATATCAATGATTTTGGAAATACAAATTATCAGCTTTTCAAGTCGCCTTTAATGTAGTTAAAATTCGTTAGCTAGAAAGATAAAATGAAGAACACAAGTAAATATCCATATTCCAGTCTTCGAAAGACATAAACTAGCTAATTATATAGGGAATGTCTTTAGCCGCAAACAAAATTGTACTACATCCTATCATGGCTATAGACTAAAATCTAAAAGCTCAAAAACAGCAGACAAGAATATTTGAGCAGCATTCTGTTTGACCACATTTGCCATTGCAGTCAGTGGCGGAGCCACAGCCCAGCAAGGGTGGTTGAAAAATTATACCGTGTAGACATGCAATTATTACGTAGTATAGATATATATATATATATTACATATTGAACATCCTTAATATATATATTACATGTTACTTCTCCAACATTTGAACAACCTTGCCAAAATTTCTGGCTCCGCCACTGATTGCAGTATACATTGGTTTTTTACAGGAGGAGGACTCAGCAAGATTGTAAGGAGACAGAAAATAACAAAAGAGGAATAACAGAGAAATGGGAGCAGACTAATAATATTATCATAAAGAAACTATTCAAGATACACACTGTTCCTATCTAAATCTGTCTGTCAGAAAATTATGCTCCCTAACATTATTTTCAATAGAGCATTAAAATGGGAAACAAACGTGCATAAACAAGCCTGATGGCTATTATCACAAAAACTGCATAGTGATCTGGTCTCCACTAGTTGTTTATCAGATCATTATCGAAATATAAGACTAAGTTTATGAGATCATTATTGAGATATAAGACTATAAAAAGTTATTTTGCAGATATTATTGGATTAAGACATCTATCCCAGCTGGTAAGCAGATTACCAATATTACGAAAATATTTTACAAGCAGAAGCACCTTCCTAGATTCTATTCTCCCTTGACTGCAAAAGGATAAGTTTTTTCTCCTTACGAGTCAGTCTTTCCCCCCTGAATAATCACATTACTTATTTCAAGTATGAGTATGATAACTTAAAATTGATGCTGATGATTAAGGGTGGGGGGCAATAGCAGTAAATATTAGCAGCCTAACCTCTGCTAGTACAGCCTTATTGCCCTTGAAAAGCTTATTGAACCATCTCATGAACCTTGACTTCCTCCTCTCTGCATATGAACAAACAAAATGAAACACAATAGACAATAACCAAAGCAAAACTAGTGTGAAAGAAGATTACCATTGTGATTTTTGAGAGTTGAAGAAGAAGAAGAAGAAGAAGAAGACGACATGGGATGAAGGAATAGTAGTACGGGAGAGAGAGAAAGAATGGGGATAGTAGAAGAGGAAGAAGAAAGGCATCATGGAATTTCTCATTATTCTTGGCTTGAGGGAAACAAGAGAAGTTGAGGAATCTGCTGAGGCGGATTTGTGATGTAAAGGGGAAAAGTGAAACTGGCAGTTGCAAGTTTCAAATTGGCATGTGTGTCTATATTCACTTTTTCAGAAAGGAGGGAGAATGTGCTTTTAACCGGCGAAAGAAAGGCTTTTGCGTTACACGCTATTGGTAAGATGGACAGGGGAGAACATATCATTTTTGTGTGCGGATTGTCCCCTCTTTAATTTTTGCTCATTCTTTTTATTTTATAAAAATATTCAGATTTACTTCGCAAAACAGTCTTTATAATATCTTTTTTTAAAACTAAAATTTTATCTCGCGCAACATAAATTATGTAGGAATTAAGTTATATGACATAATTTTATAATAATTTTTTAAATTATGTTGAGTGTTGGAAATTATACTTTATTCGGCATGGTTTGTGTGTATGTTATGATACATATGTTGAAATTAAATACTAATTATGCCCGCCAAAATTTAAAATTATGTCTTTTTTATATTATGTTGAGTGTTGACAGTTATGCCTTATCCGTCATAATCGGTGGGTTGTGTATGATTCATATGCCGAAGATAAATACTAATTATGTCGAGCGAAATTTTAATTATGTCGCGCAAAAAATAATAAAGGGCAAAAATTAAAGAACTCAAATTTGAATGACAAAAATTAAAGACCACCCCAAAATAGGGCATTTGTGCGAATGGCCCAGAAATATTAGGCGTTGAGGTATCAAATGAGCGGGTAGGGCTGAATTTGGACGGGTCAAAATGGACTAAATTAATAAATGGGCGGGTTTATTTATCCGTAAATTGGTACAATTGAATTTGTACACGTGTCCAAGTGACTAAAATAGAAAAATGATTAGCAATCGAAACTAATAAGAATGTAATTTAAAAGAGAGATTAAGATAAGATTATCCTGAGCCTTGTAGAAGCCTTGGATCGTGACTTCTGGGCATGTGGGCAACAATATCGAAGTACTAAATAGAGACCAAGGCTTAGAAAATAGTATAAACAATGAATATGTATTATAATTCTTGGATATGATGTCCTTACAATGAAGTGATTGGTCTTATTTATACTTGGACTCATGGGTATACATTCCACGAATTATGCCCCTAATAATGTTAGTACATCAACGCTGTAATAACCAGATAATTAATATGTCTATAAATGTCTTTAATGCTCTCTTGAAAGGTGTAAGGACATAATGGTAACGTTAGAATTCGAAATGGTCCCTTAGCCTTCTTACTTCCGATACCTATGGCTCTTTGATGCCTCTGGTTCGCTTTTCACACTTCTGGGGATACTGAAGGCTGACCTGAATGTGAATTATCTTCTTTGACACGTGTCATGATATAATTCGGCCATTTGTACAATACAAATTTTATCCTATACAACTTTTCCAGCGCGTTTCCCTTGCGCGCCCGGGAAGTGAATTTGAATTTTGCTTAAGACTCCAAAGAACTTTTTTGCGGGAAAACGGAAATGCTCCGACGATTAACTCATCATACCAATCATCACCACTATGAAATGACGACAACCTTTCAATTTTACTTGATTGACAGAAAGCTGTAGAGTCATGATGAGACATGTGTTCTGCGTTTGGAACTAGCTTCGGCAGAAGAGCAAAATGAGCCTTTTCTAGCAGACGAAGAGGTTGCACCGACTGATGGGGAAGATGAAGATGAAAATCTTTCGGAAGGAGAGATTCTTCCTTCCATCGAGCCCCAGGTAGCCCTGTCGTACGTTCCCAATGATGCCCCGGAAGCTGCAGCATCTGAATTACCTCCTTCAGCCCCAACTTCTCAAGATTTAAATTGATTATGTAACTTTGTTTTGGAAACATCCCTGGCGGATCATGGAATGAGCATGTCATTGCCTTACGCTTGAGTTTATTTTGTTCCCGGGTCACTTTTAGGCCTGATTTATATATTAATATTAATGAATGAAGCTTTTTTACATTTTGAATACTCCATTGTTCGCAAGCCTATATTTCCATAGTAAGGAAAATGTTTTTTTAGCTTATTATAAAAAACGTAAGCCTTGTGATGATTCTTTTTAGACACAATAGGCAATTTCATACGTTTTCCATACTTGAAGTGGAAACAAAAGTCAGTTTAACTGCCTTTGCCAATTTCCATGTTCTAAGTTAGGAACCCGTAAAGATTTTGAAAAAAATACTCGTCGAACCATCCTTTAAAAAGACGTTCTTTTCTTTCCTTGGGCTATCATGGCCATTTAATTAATCCCAAGCTAATGTCAGTCCTGGTTGATTTTTACTTGGGCGCTAAGCAACCTAAGTTTAACCTTTTATTTATAAAGGTTTTGAATAAAAGAGGTCCCTTATTTTTATGGTGCTTTAGAAGAGGACGTCTCATGTTCATTACGGCACAAGTGGTATGCTTAAATAACATCCGTTTAATTAATTCTTATGCCCTCGATGACAAAAATTGATCATAAAAGAAAGCTTTATTAATTCCTTCAACTTGCAAATGCGAAAACAAATGTAAAAATACTACGGCTGCCATCTAGTGTGGTCAGTCTGGTTACATATGTGTAAAATTTCATGGTCCGGCCATTCCCCGGTGATACTGTGCTTTTATTTTTGAAGCTCTTAATGGAATCGAATTTTATAATATTGGTGATTACATGTAAGCCTTTTCGTGGGTTCATTTGCACAGAAAACAGGGTCTTTTCGTGGATCCAACTTTTTTTTGGAGAAAAGTTACTTCAGCCTTAGCATGAGTATATATAGCCCCCTTAGTGTTTGGGTGTTCATACGTGGGATCCAAGCACTGAATAAGATACCATAGCAAGACTTAATAAGCTTTTTATGATGCTTCCTCATTAAAAACCTTGCCGGGAAAACCCAATTGGAATAAAAATCGGTCGAAGGAAAAAAGAGTGCAACGCATATTTTCCTTGCTAAGTATAATATTTCTTAAAATGACTTGCATTCCACTTGCTTGGAAGCTGATTCCCTTCTTGATCTGATAGTTGGTAAGATCCTTTACCAGTAATTTCGGTGACTCTATACGGTCCTTCCCAATTTGAGCCTAACTTGCCTGCATTTCGATCTTGGGTGCTTTGTGTTACCCTCCGGAGTACCAAGTTCCTGACTTTGAAATGTCGGAGGTTGGCACAAAAGTTGTAGTACCGCTCCATTCGTTGTTTCTAAGCCACCATCAAGACGCAATATCTCGATGTTCTTCGAGCAAATCTAATTAAACTATCAGTGATTCCGAATTTGTTTGTTCTTTCGGAGTCCCTACTTCAACTGGGATCAATGTCTCGGCGCCATAAACTAGGAAAAAAATGAGTTTCTCCGATACTCATTTTTGTCGTAGTTCTGTATGCCCATAAAATCTCAGGCAACTTAGAAGGCCACGACCCCTTAGCAGCTTCCAACTTCTTCTTTAAATTTTGGATTATTATCTTATGTTGATTTTTCCTAACCATTTGCGCTGGGATGATAAGGGGTAGAGGTGTTGCATTTGATATGCAGATCCTCGAGGAATTTGGTAACCTTAGCCCTAATATATTGTCGGCCATTGTCATAGGCTATTTCTTTTAGGATACCGAAGTGGAAAATAAGTGTTACCAAATAAAATCTATCACCTCTTTCTCCTGAACCTTCTGATAGGCCGTTGCTTCAACACATTTAGAAAAATAGTCAGTCATAAATTATATATGCGATACTTGTCTCGGTGAAGAAGGCAAAGGCCCAACTATGTCCATCCCTCATTTCATAAATGGCATGGGATACCACCGGATGTAATTCTTCTCCCGGTTGGTGCAATAGTTAAGCATGATGTTGGCACTTGTCGCATATTTTCACAAATGGCTTTGTGTCTTCTTCAATCCAGGGCCAGTAATATCCATCCCTCATTAGTTTTCTTATCATGGACTCTACACCTGAATGATTTTTGCAAATTCCTTCATGAATTTCTCTCATCACGTAATCAGCTTTTTCAGGACCCACGCACTGTGCCAGCGGACCGTTGTAGCACCACCGATGAAGTATTCCATCGATAATGCTGCACCGGACAACTTTAGTCCTCACGGCTCTTGATGCTTTCAGATCCTCAGTTAGCTTTCCATACTTGAGGTAGTCTATAAGCTCACTCCTCCAATTCTAAACTAGGCTTGTCGAATTCACTTTATCGTACCCCACAGGACCCAATGTTGAGTGAAGCAACTGGACCACTGATTCGGCTTTTGAGACTTCAACCTCTGTTGACGAGCCCAAATTTGCAAGTGCATCAACTTCAATATTTTCTCCCTGGGTATGTGTACCATGGTCCACTCCTGAAACCTAGAGAGCAGTTCAGAACCATTTGGAGGTATATTGACATGCGTTCTTTCTTGGCTTTAAACATTCTATGGACCTGATTTATCACTAACAAGGAATCACATTGGACTTCAATTATCTCTGACCCCAGTCTCCGAGCTAGTTCAAGACCTATAATCAGAGCCTCATACTCGGTTTCATTATTAGTTAGAGGTATACTATGAATCGTCTGCCTTAAAATTTCTCTGATCGGAGTATGCAATACTATTCCTAGACCGGTCCCTTTAACGTTGGATGCTATATCAATGTGAAAGCATCCAAACCCCGAGGGTGGTCCCCGAGATCAGAGCGACTTCTTTCTCCTCATATGGGGTTACTCCCAGACTGAAATCAGTAACAAAATCTGCTCGGACCTGAGACATAATCGCAGTCTGGGGTTTAAATTTAATGTCAAATTTGCTTAACTATACCACCCATTTAGCCACTCGCCCTGAGAGTTCGGGCTTGTGCAGTACGTTCCGCAGGGGAAACATTGTAACTACGGCTATAGGGCGACATTGAAAATAGGGCTGAAGCTTTCGTGATTCCATTACTAATGTAAAAGACAGTCTTTCAAGAAATGGGTACCATGTTTCGGCTCCTGACATGATCCTACTAACATAATAAACTGGAAATTGTGTATCTTTTTCCTCTCATGCCAAAACCGTACTTATCGCTATTTTTGAGATGGCTAGATACACGAGAAGTTATTTTCCATCCCTTGATTTTGACATAAGTGGAGGACTGGACAAATAAACCTTTAACTCGTGAAGGACCTACTGACATTCGAGCGTCCAATCAAAGTCATTCTTCTTTTTAAGAAGCGAAAAGAACTTATGGCACTTCTCCGAAGATCACAATATGAATCTGCTAAGAGCTGCTATCCCCCCGATCAGTCTTTACACCCCCTTTACGTTGTCAAGAGTATCTTGAATATCTTCAATGGCTTTAATTTTATCTGAGTTTACTTTAATCAATCTTTGAGAAACCAGGAAACCTAAGAATTTTTTGGAGCCTACTCCGAAGGTGCATTTCTCCAGATTAAGCTTCATGTTGAACTTTCTCAAAATTTCAAATATTTTCTACAAATGACACAAATGGTCCTCTGCATAAAGACTCTTAACAAGTATATCATGCTTATAAACTTCTATAGTTTTCCAATCTGTTTTCTAAATATTTTATTTACGAGCCTCTGGTAAGTAGCTCCAACATTTTTAGTCCGAAAGACATAACATTATAACAAAAAGTACCAAAATTAGTTAGAAAATATGTTTTCTCTTGATCTTCCGGGTGCATTCTAATTTGATTATACCTAAAATATCTATCGAGAAAACTCATGACTTCGTGCCCAGCTGTAGCATCGATCAGTTAATATATGTTCAACGTGGGAATGAGTCTTTAGGGCAGGCCTTACTAAGGTCTTTAAAGTCAATACATATTCTAAACTTGTTTCCCCTTTTAGGCACTACAACTACGTTGGCTAACCAATTTGGGTATTTGACTTCCCGAATTGACCGTATGGTAAGCAGCCTAGATACATCTTCTTTTACAAACCTATTGCGGACCTCGGTAATTGTCCGCTTTTTCTATCGCACGGCAGGGAAACTAAGATCTAGGCCTAACTTGTGAGTTTCGACTTCTGGAGGAATGCCTGTCATATCTTTATGGGACCTGGCAAAACATCCACTGTTAGATATAAGATATTGAAGAATAGACTCCTTGAGCTCTGGGGTCAGCCCCGTGCCAAGGTATACTTTCTTTTTGGAGTCTCCTCATGCAGAGCGATTTGTTCAAGTTCCTCGACCATTGATTTGGTGGTGTCAGAATCATCTGGCACTTGGAAATACCTACGGATATAATTCCTATCTATGAACTCATCCTCCAGATCTGTCTGATCTATTTCTAATAGCGGCGTTTATTGAACCACATCCAGGACCGACTCCGTCTTCTTTAATTGATATTTCTGATTTGTGACCACCTTCGGTTTCTCAATGGAAAACATTTCCTTGGTCGTTGGTTGTTATCCCCTAATTTGTTTTATTCCTTCCGGCATTGGGAACTTGAGTAGTAAATGTAATTTTCAAGGGATCGATTTTATATCGTGAATCCATTATCTCTCAAATATTTCATTGTATCTCATGTCACCATTAATGACATAAAACTTTGTCTCTTTCACGACTCACTTGGCTTCAACCCGTAAGTCAATTTCTCCTTTGGTGGTTTCACTCGACATATTAAATCCAACGAAAATGTTCTAGCAACCAGTGTAATTTTATCCAGCATTTTCATCTTCTAGATCACCTTTCATCGAATGATATTGGCAGAATTTTTGGGGTTAACTAGCACTCGTTTTACATGGAAGCAGTCAATGGGGACAATAACTACCAGAGCATCATCGTATGGAAAGGTGACGTCGATCACATCCTCATTAGTAAAGGTAATGATACTTTCGTCTGGCACCTCCTGGAATCTTGTTTCCCTTGTAATTGAAATTGTCATCTTTTTAGCTACAGTGAATGATGTGCCTGTGATCATTGATCCTCCAAAGATCATATTTATAACATGTGGCGGGATGTTCGAGTTGTTTTTTCTCCAGTCGGACCCCCTCTTTCATAATTATTGTAGGCCCTTTTGCTTAGGCACTCCTATAAGTGACCTCTACTGAGCATTCCTGCTACCTCCTCCCGAAGGTGTCTACAGTCCACATTTTTAAGGTCGTGGGTGCCATGGAAATCACACTAAGTTATCTGATCTCTAGAATTTAAATAAGATTGTAGGGGTTTTAGTGGCCGAGATACTGGGTGAGTCTTTGTTGCCGATTTTAGAGCTACGCAAGTATACGTATCACAATTTGTAATAATTTTCGGTAAGACCGAGTATCGTCTCACATAAACTGAATTATCAATTACCAAATAACTAATCTATAGTTTCTATTTGGCTAACGAATCTTGATTTGTAAATATTAAAATAAAGAAAGCATAAATGAAGGTAAAATGCAAAAATAAACTAACAACAAAAACACACAAGTTTAATTCGAGAAAGAGAGCAATTAGGGATTCCAATCTCATCAACTATACACTCTACCATTTACTAATGCAAAATTAACAGTTCTTCTTCTTATTAAGATAGCAGGTTAACAAAAACGTTCTATATTCAGTTACGACATATAAAACTCAACCTAAATGAGAATTTTCTATATTTCTATGATAAATTCCATCATTTAGGAAGCATTAAGATCAACAACCTAAAATCTACACAAGCAATCATGGTACTCTCGTTCAAAATTAAGCTTATGTCAATTCAACTATAGCATATTCAAATCTCACTTTCAGATTTTGATTTAAACTCATTTAGATAAACGAAAACAATGGCCAATCAATTCTCATTCAATAACCACACAATTGAAAAGACCTTAATAGATGAAGAAGACAAGATAACTTTGCATTAGTTCATGATAGAGGTTCAAGTGATTTAATTGAAAACCCTAATAGAAGAATTAGTTCATAGTCATTCTAAAATTAACACATAAACTGAAAATTAAGATAAAGATACTTCAAGACAAAGAAAAAGAACTTGAGGAATTGATCTCCAATGGCTCCTCCAAGGCTCCAAAACCTCTTTCTCTCCTTGCTTGCCCCCTCTTTTCTCTCCTCTTTGTCCTTTTATAGCAACCCTAATTTTTCCCTTTGAAAAGACCTTTTTGCCCTTGTGAAAAATGAGTTCCCGTAATCCATACAGACACAAGCGCCACAGCTCATTTACAAATTTCAATAAGCACCGTGGCTCAGTCCAGAGAGCGCTGCAGCTCTCTCGCTCCAGAATCGTGGTCTAGAGGCCTCCAAAGCGCCGCAACTCATTTGTCATTTTCTTATCCGAGACACGTTCAATTGCCTCGCGAACTTCCCAGGACTTCTCTGAACCATTTCTTTGACCAAATCGGTATATTTATCCTCAATATCCGCCTCACTTCCATTCTGTATCGCTTTATTCTGAAAACAAAACAAAAACAAGCGTAACACGGTACAAAACAACTTAAAGAGTAACACAAAACTCCCTAAACCGCACTCTAAAATAGTACTTAAACAGACTTAACAGTCTTCAGCACAATGACCATCTAGGATTCATCTATAATGAAGTTGTAATCAGAGAGTTTCAGTTATCTGATCCCTTTGTTGAGGAACCAGATGATTTCCGTCTCTCTTGATTCACCAAGCCTTAATTATTTCTGTCGGGGTTTCCCTTGGTGTTTGGCTTTTCAAGAGAATGAAAGCACTGACCGCCTCTCAATTTTTCGGTAGCAGTTAAGGATAAAAGAGGTTCTTCAAGGAATTTTGATATGGTACAGTTCCCTTGTCTGCCATTCGAGAAATTTCTCCAGCTGGAGTCCCTAACAAATCATCTTCTACTCGAATCTTTGACTCGTAACAGTTGTGGATGTCCTCCCAGGTTGTGGCCTGGAATTCTAAGAGATTTTCTTGAAGCTTTCTCTAGGTGTCTGAACTCAAAGGGTTCAAACCCTTAGTGAAAGCCTTAGCAGCCCATTCGTCTGGAACTGCTAGTAACAACATCTGTTCCTTCTGGAACCGTGTAACAAATCCCTGAGCGATTTGGATTCTCCCTCTGTTATACGGAAGATATCAACCTTTCTAGTTTTAACCTTTTATGCTCCCGAATGGGCTTTGATGAATATATCAGCAAGCATGGCGATCAAATTGATTAAGTGCTCGGGGAGACTAGAATACCATGCCAGCATGAACTTTAGTCAAAGTCTCGCCAAACTTCTTGATCAACATCGACTTTATTTTCTTTCATGCCGTTTCCCTTAACGGCCGTAGTATAGGCCATTACATGTTCTTGTGGATCCATCATTTTGTTGTATTTTGGAATAAAGGACATCTTAACCTTTTGGGAATTAGTTCTGGCACGACCTCTGTCTTATACGACAACTAATTGTTTTTTTTCGCATTCAGACCTTCTATAACCGGAGGATCCCCCGGTATTTGATCCAATAGGTCATTGAAACTCTTTGGTATTCTTTTCTGCCTTTTGGGCATTTGTGTCTACTTTGCCTTTTATATCCTTCATAAATTTTAACACTTGTGCTTGGAATGGGTTTTCAGGAACTGATTCTCTTCCTGAAGCATTGTCATTTCTTGGCTTCGTTTGGCCACTCCCGACAACATTAGTCATTTGTAGGTGGTTTCGGTGCGTCTCTTGGCGCTGGAGTGCTAGTGGCAAGTTGGATACGAGATCAGAGAGGAATTTCCTTATACTGTCAATTCTTCCCTTCCCATAAGGTTTTGTGCCTTAGGTTCTGCATAGCCTCTTCGGGAGTTTCATCAGTGGGAGTTTGGCCTCTATGGGGCTGAAAATCTCTCGAAGCGACTCCCTTGGCATCTCTTGGATTTTCTTGCTCAGGATTTGGGATAGGAAGGTCGTTCGGTCCGACCTGCTCATTCTCGACAGTGTTCTCGGGAATCTGATTGCCGTCAAGTCCTTCCATACCTAAATTTGTTGCTTAGGAAAAACAAGGCTAAAGAAAGGATTAAATTAAGAGACAGGGTCACTTGTGACACCATTATTGCTCAGGCCCCGTGGTGGGTGCCAAACTGTTTATCAGTAAACTAGTACAGTTGAATTTGAACACGTGGGTCTCAAGTGACAATAACATAATAATTAGCAATTGAAAGTAACAAGAATGGAATTTAAAAGAGAGATTACGATCAGGTTAGCTTGGGCCTTGTAGAAGCATTGGATCGTGACTTCTGGTCAAGATGTGGGCAACAATATCGATGTACTAAATTGAGACAAAATCTTAGAAAATAGTGTAAAGAGTGAATATGTATTATAATTCTTGGCTCTGATGTCCTTACAATGAAGTTATTGGTCCTATTTATATTTGGACTCATGGGGTACACATTCCACAAATTATGCCCCTAATAACGTTAGTACATCAATGCTGTAATAACCAGAAAATTAGTATGTCCATAATTGCCTTTAATTCTCTCTTGAAAGGTGTACCGACATAGTGCTAACGGCTGCCCGTTGGGATTCGAAATGATCCCTTAGCCTTTTTACTTCTGGTACATGTGGCTCTTTGATGCCTCTGGTTTGTTTTTTGCACATCTGGGGATACTGAAGGCTGACCTGTATTTGAATCATCCTCTTTGCCACGTGTCATGATATAATCCAATCATTTCTACAATATGAAGTTTATCCTATACCGGGTTGTTATCCACCCAAAGTTACTTGGATTGAAATGCACCATTTGCACTTTTCCCCCTATTTTATGATGTTTTTTATTTTTGCCCTTCAAATGGGCTAGTTTTTAATTTTTTTCCTTCAAAACTAAACTTCTATCTATAGGGGCATAAGTTACATATCGTAATATCCATAAGTTATGCCTCTATAGGCATAAGTTTTTTTTTTAAAGGGCAAATATTAAAGACCAAGTCCATTTGAAGGGACACCGTGCAATTACTTGCTAAATGGGGGTCATAACCCTACTCACCCAAATCATACTAAGTTTTAATTACTTTATTTAACTTTTATAAATTTTTAGTATATTATAAAATTATTAATTTTCTTTATTATGGATATATATATATATATATATATATATATATATATATATATATATATATATATATATATATATATATATATATATATCACATGAGTCAATTTGGGCTACATATCAGCCTAATTTTTAATGGACTAGAATGAACTGAGTTAATAAATGGGCGGATCAATAACCTGCTCAAACCTGAACAGTTTGGGAGAATTATATTTTTATGGACTCATTTTTCCATCTCTAGGCGTTGGAGTGTGACCAGGACGCTAATTCACCCACCTTTCTTTGCAACGCAATATATGAATTATAGCTATGAGTGCTCACAAAAAATATGGTAGCTTGAGTACGTTTGCTCCACATTTGAAAAAACACAGGAAGTGAGAAAGAAAAACTCAGTTAGGAAATGGAAGGTTAGGTCGATTATTTTACTAGAGCGACAAAAGTTAATTCTACGTCCTATCCTTTCAATCAATGTTTGTCAATAATTCGTAAAACTTTGGTGTGCCAGACATTTTAAAAAGGGATTTTTACGTTGTATCGTTGTCCATCAATATAATAATTAGTAAATATTTTTTTTTATGTAATTGTAGTATGCAAAATATATATTTTATATACAATTAATTTTTTTTATATATTGTGGTAGCATCTATACTTATTTTTGGTCAAATGAATAAATGTGTAAAAAAGCCCTTTTTTAATTGGTATTCAAAGTTTAGTAGTTTGAAATGTAAATGTGTATAGGGCAAAATTTGTATTACACAGGTGGACGAAATATGTCTTGGCACGTGGCATAAAGAGGTGAGTCGGATCCAAGTCATCTTTCAGTGTGACCGGTAGTACTAGATTCACACCGCAGGCACCAAGGAATCACAAGTACCGAACAATAGAAGGATCATGGGTACAGCTCGAATCCCAATGGGCAACCGTTACTTACTTGACAATACACCTTCCAAGAATGCATTAAAGGCATTTATGAAGATACTAATTGTCCGATTATTACAACAATTATGTATTTATATTATTAGGAGCATAATTCATGGAATGTGTATCCATGAGTCTAAGTATAAATATGACCAATTAACTCATTGTAAGGGCATCATATTCAAGATATTACAATATTAGTTCATTGTTCTCACTTTTGGTCTCAATATTGTAGTTTTATATTGTTGGAAACATCGAGCCCAGAGGCCATAGCACGAAACTCCTTCTAGGCTCAGGCTAATTATATTCTAACCCTGCTTTAATATTCATTACTTATTAGAATTATTTACTGATTAATATGCTAATATAGTCACTTGAGACCTATGTGTCCTTGAACACATCTACAAATTCAACTACACCGATTTACGGACATATAGTTTGGCGCCACCGTGGGGCTTGGGCAATAGTGGTGTCATAAGTGACCCCCTCCATTTAATCTAACCCTTTCTTTAGTCTTGTTTTGTTTTAGCAACATATGTCAGATCCGGATCCTCGGGAACAATACCGAAAATAACAAAATCGGACCAGACGGTCTCCCAATCCCAGATTCGCATTGGAAGATCCGACGGTCACAGACGGAGCCACTTCAGAGGGAAGACAATCTCGAGGAGACGAAGTTCCCACTGACGAGACACCCAATGAGGCTATACAGAACATAAGGGCATATAATTTTGCGATGTGAGAATTGGGCAGTATAAAATGATTTTTCTCAGAGTTCGCATCCAACTTCACCGACAACACTTCAACAACTGCAACGACACTGCCAACAAACATCCCAAATACTGCGATGAACTGCCAGAATGAGCTGAGAAATGATGATGCTTTTGGAAGCGAAACGATTCCTGAAAAACCCTGAAGTTCATAAAGGATATAACGAGCAATGTAGACACAAATGCCCCAAAGGTGGAAAAGAATGCCAAGGAATTTTGGCACTAGTTGGATTAGATACCGGGGGCCCTCTGGTCATAGAAGGTCCTGACGCAAAAAGATAAATTCTGTTGGCATATAAGCTAGAGGTTGTGCCTGAACTGATCCCCAAAAGGTTCAAGATATCGTTCATACCAAAGTATAATGGAACGACAGATCCACAAGAACACATAACGACCTACACTACAACCGTTAAAGGAAATGACTTGAAAGAACATGAGATAGAATCAGTAGTGATCAAGAAGTTTGCTGAGATGTTGACTAAGGGTTCCCTGACATGGTATTCACTTCTTCCGGAGCACTCAATCAGTTCATTCGCCATGCTAGCTGACATGTTCATAAAAGCCCATGCGGGAGCATGAAAGGTAAAGACGAGAAAAACAGATATCTTTCGTATTGCACAGGGAGAGTCCAAACTGCTGAGGGACTTTGTTATACGATTCAAGAAGGAACATATATTGTTACATGCGATCCCAAACGAATGGGTTGCTAAGGCTTTTACTAAATATTTGAACCCCTTAAGTTCAGACGCCTCACACAAGCTTAAGAAAAATCTCTTAGAATTCCAGGCTACTACCTGGGAGGACGTTCACAACTATTATGAGTCTAAGATTCGAGCGAAGATAATTTGTTGGGAACTCAGGCCAGAAATATTTCCCGATGGGCAGATAAAGGCATCGGGTCCGACTGTAACTCCTTAAAGAATCATTTCTAGCCTTATACTACTCCTGGAAAATCAGGAGGCTGACAAGGTTTTTGCTCCCTTGAAAAGCCAAACATCAAGGAAGACCCGGGTACGAATAACTGATGATTGATGAATTAGGATAAAGGAAATTCATCTAATTCCTCCAACAAGGGGCTCGGATACCCAAGATTATCCGATTACAATGTCAGCATAGACGAAGACCAAATGGTGGAAGTACTAAGAACTCATCCAGCATCTCGACCACCAAAACCACTCTGGTCTAATCCAAATTCCAGGGATAAAACCATTTGGTGTGATTTCCATGGCACTACAGGCATAAAACTGCGAATTACAGACACCTCCGGAAGGAGGTGGCAAGAATGCTGAGCAGAGCTCATCTACGGAGTACCTGTGTGAAGAGCCGACAATAATTATGAACAAGGACCTCCTACTGAAGGCAAATCTAATCCGGACTCCACCGTACCAAATATGATTTTTGGCAGATCTATGATCACATGCACTTTCTTTACGACGGCTAAGAAGATGAAGATTTCTGTTACCCAGAGAAAAAATTCTGGGAAATGCCAGACGAAAATACTATCACTTTCACTGACGAGGATGCGGCCGGTGACACCTTTCCACACAATGATGCTCTAGTCATTACCATACCCATCGACTGTTTCCAAATGAAAAAAATATTGATCGACCCCAGAAGTTCTGCCAATATTATGCAGCTAAAGGTGGTCGAGAAAATAAAGATGTTAGATAAGATTGTCTTTGCCGCTAGAATTCTTTCAAATTTTAATATGTCAAGCGAAACCACTAAAGGAGAGATCGACTTGCTAGTAGATGCCAGAAGAGTCGTAAAGAAAACAAAATTTTATGTCATCGATGGTGACATGAGGTACAACACGATATTTGGGAGGCTTTGGATTCACGAAATAAAGGTAGTCCCTTCGACATTACATTTACTCATCAAGTTCCCGATGCCAGAAGGAATCTAGCCAATTAGAGGTGAACAACTTGCAACTAACGAAATGTTTGCCATAGAAGAACCAGAGGCGGCTATGGATCCAAAATAATAATTAAAGGGAGTAAAGTCAGCTTCGGATGAGGTTTAGTAGACTCCGCTAATAGAAGCATAACAAATATATCAGGTGGAAGAATTCTCAGATAGGTATCGGTGCTCAGATATTTCTAGGTACCAGACGAATATGATGCCACCAAGTTGACTGCTGAGGAACTTAACAAATCGCTTTACGTAAGGAAAATCCCGACCAAAATGTATACCTGGGAACAGGCCTAACCCCGGAGCTCAGGGAGTCAATTCTCATTATCTTATAGCCAACATTGATTGTTTTTCCTGATCCCATAAAGATATGGCATACATCTCTCTAGAAGTCGCAACTCATAAGTTGGGCTTGGATCTCATTTTCCTTCATGTGTGCCGAATTCCGCAACTCGTTCTCGCTACTAAACATAGATCAGATGATCAATGCTATGGTTGGGCATGAGGTCATGAGTTTTCTCAATACGTATTTTCGGTACAATCAAATTAGAATGCACCCAGAAGACTAAGAGAAAACATCTTTTTAAATAATTTTTGTACTTATTGCTACAATATTATGCCTTTCGGATTAGAAAATGTTGGAGCCACCTACCAGAGGTTGGTAAACAAAATGTTTGAAAAGAAAATAGAAAATATTATGGAGGTATATATACACAATATGCTTGTTAAAAGTATTCAAACAAAAGACCATTTTAAGTCACTTGCAAAAGACATTTGAAGTCTTGAGGAAGTACAACATGAAGCTTAACTTGGAGAGGTGCGCCTTTGGGGTTGGCTCTGGAAAATTCTTAGGGTTCTTGGTCTAGCAAAGAGGGTTCAAAATAAACCCAGATAAGATAAAGGCCATTGAGGATATTCCAGATACTTTTGATAATGTAAAATCGGTATAACGGTTGACCGGGCGGATAGCAACTCTCATCAAATTCATAACTCAATCTTCGGAGAAGTGCCACAAGTTCTTTTCACTTCTTAAAAAGAAGAATGACTTTAAGTGGACGCCTCAATTTCAGCAGGCCCTTCGAGATCTGAAAGATTACCTGTCCAGACCTCTGCTCATGTCAAAGCCAAAGGACGGAGAGTAGATCCTCATATATCTTGAAGTCTCAGAGGTAGAGGTAAGCGCGGTTTTAGTATGTGAAGAGAAAGGTACACAATTTCCTATTTATTATGTTAATAGAGTAATGTCAGGGGCCAAAACTCGGTACTCGTTTCTCGAAAGGTTGGCTTTTGCATTAGTAATATCATCGCGAAAGCTTCAACCGTATTTTTAATGCCATCCAATACCCGTGGTAACAACATTTCCTCTACAAATGTATTACACAAGCCAAAACTTTCAAGGCGATTAACTAAATGGCGGTGGAATTAAGTGAGTTTGATATTAAATTTAAACCTTGGACTATAATAAAGTCACAGGTCCTTGTATATTTTGTTGTTGATTTCAGTCCAAGAGTAACTCCCAGGCAGAGAAAGAAGTCGCTTTAGTCTCGGGAACTACCCTCGGGGTTTGGATGCTGCACATAGATAGAGCATCTAATGTTAAGAGGACCGGTTTAGGAATAGTATTACATACTCCCACTGGGGAAATATTAAGGCATGCGATTCACAGCTCACCTTTAACTAATAATGAAGCCGAGTATGAGGCTCTTATTACATGTCTAGAATTAGGCTAGGGAATGAGGTTAGAGATAATCGAAGTCAAATGCTATTCGTTGCTGGTAGTGAACCAGGTCCATGGAGTGTCTGAAGCCAAGGAGGAACGAATGTCAAGATACATCAAAAAGGTTCTCAAGTTGCTTTTCAGGTTCCAATAATGGATAATGGTACACATACCCCGAGAGGATAATATAGAGGATGATGTACTTGCAAATTTTGGTTCCAGCACAGAAGTTGAAAATTCTAAAGTTGAACTAATGGTTCAACTCCTTCAATCGGCCTTGGATCTGGTGGGGTATCATGAAGTGAATTCAACAAGCCTGCTATGGGATTGGAGGAATGAATTCATAGACTATCTAAAGCACGAGAAGTTACCCGAGGACCCGAATTCGTCTAGAGCCCTGAGGACTAAAGTTGCTCGATACTATATTATCGATGGAAAGCTCTATCAGCAATACTACTATGATCCTTTGGCTGATGGGTAGGTCCCGAAAAAGCAGACTATATGATGAGAGAAGTCCATGAGGAAATCTGCGAAAACCATTCAGGTGTAGAATCCTTAATGAGAAAACTCATGAGGGCTGGATATTACTGGCCTCAGATTGAAGAAGGCACGAAGGCATTCGTAAGAAATTATGACAAATGCTAACATCATGTGCAATTGCTGCACCATATTGGAGAAGAGTCATATCCAGTGGTCTTGCCATGGCTATTCATGAAATAAGGGATGGATATAGTTGGACCTTTACCTTCTGCCCCGCGACAGGTATCACATAATTTATGACTGATTATTTGTCTAAACGGGTTGAAGCTGCAGCTTATATAAAGCTTTGGGAGAAGGAGGTGATAGATTTCATTTGGCAACATATCATTTGTCGCTTTGGCATCCCAAAGGAAATAGCTTGTGACAATGGCTGAATTTATTGGGGCTAAAGCCATCGAGTTCCTAGATGATCTGAACAACAAACGTATCACTTCTACCCCCTATCATCCTAATGAAAATGGTCAGGCGGAGTCGAGAAATAAGACCAGAATATAAAATTTAAAGAAGAAGCTAGAAGCTCCTAAAGGGAAGTGTCCTTCCAAGCTTCACGAGATTTTATGGGAATATAGAACCACAACAAAAATAAGTAATTAGGAAACTCCTTTTTCCATGGTTATGGTTTTTCATGGTTATGTCACTAAGGCACTGATCCCGATTGTAGTAGGAATGAAAGCTTGCAGTACCTCTGGTCGAAAGAACAACCTAACTCAGAATCAATGATGGTGCAGCTAGATTTGCTCGAGGAACACCGAGACCTTTCACACTTTGCCCGGAGCTCGATTAGAGTATTTTCATAGGAAATGAACTACTCCTGAGCTATTGCCAAGTCGACCTCTAGTCTAGAGGTCTTTCCCTAAAGATCCATGTATGAGGAGGTGATGATTTGAAGGGAGTTCTCCCGGTCCCTTAGTGAATAAGTAGCATCCTACATGCATAATCAAAGGGAAGCGTAAAGGGAACTAGAATCTTGGATTTTGGCTCGGAGACTCTCCATCTCGGCTTTAGGTGCTGATTATCTTCTGACAACTTATATTTTCCTTGGGCGGGGGGGGGGGGGGGATAATGCCTTGGCTAAATTCACACAAAAAGATCAGCAGCATGTCCCTGAGTAAGATAGAGTATGTCAGGAAGAAGTTGAGCTTTCAAAACCTATAAAGAGGAAATGATAATTTTACTTGACGAAATCTTCCCCGGACCACGCACATAACGGGAGCTTAGTGCACCGGGCTGCCCTTAGGTGAGAAAGAAAAGATTCCAGGCTTGCACTCGGACATTTCCGAAGAGAAGAGGTAGATGTTCTGACCCCCATGCCAGATGAAGGTACAGAGCTAATCTTGGAAGGATGATACACGGGAGTAGCTGTCTCATTTTTGGGAATCTTACATGGGGGATTTCCAACATCATCGTCTTTCCTTACTACATTATCTTCCTCATCGATGTGGATGACTCTTATTTGCACTTCTTTCCAAAGCCCAGTGAGCCTGCGGCGGGTTCTCACTCTAGAGCCAACTCCCACTAGAATCTCGAAGGATCCAATTCTCACTCAAGGTTGACTGAACTATGTTATTCAGGGCAGTTGCTCGACTAAGCACCTTCTGAGTAGCAACTTTCCTCAACAGGAGTCCTGTAGGAAGTACGGAGGGGATGAGGAGGAATTTTATAGAAAGTTTAGTTTCTTCTTTAATGATCATATCTTTCCATGGTATTTTCTTTCCACCATTTAGAGGTTATGCTTTTCCAAGTCAGGGTCATATTGGGAGATACACAGAGGAAACTAACCACCCCTTTCTAAGATCCCCATAATCAGTTGCGGTTTGAAAGGGGTAGCTGCGATGGAAAAACATTTATATGTAGGAAGTGAGTTTCTGCACCCTTAAAAAAAAGGGATGAGGTAGTAATTGAGAAAACTTCCAGGCATTAGTCCATTCCTCTGGAAAAGGTTCAGAGGCTGGTTGATGAACCTGGTCGGTTCGGACTATCACAAATATGGTCAGCCACCCTCGATCAAAATTATCTTCAGTATTGACAATGATTCGGCTTTTGCAGGGGTATATATGAATAATGCCGCCCCGAAACAACCGAGGATAGTAAAGGAGAAAAAGATGGTCGATGGTGAATGGTACGTTAGCACGATCTGCTAGCATATGTATACAATATATTAGTCTCCAAATTTGAGGAACAATTTGTCCCAGGCAAAATCGATATCGTTGGAAGATATCCTCGATGATCTTAAGACTTCTAACTAGTATTAGACATCCTTTCTGTATTTTGGAGATAGTTTTAATAATATTATGTGGAATGGTTGATTGCGGATGATTATTGTGTTTGGTTGATATTGGTTGGTTGTGTGGTTGATTTCTGAGATAGGAAATTTTTGGATAGACCCAAAAATAGGAGAAATTTTGTTCGATTTTCTGTAAATTCTCATGAAGGCTTGCTTTGCGATCCTACTCCTTAGCGCCGGTCATGGCCCTAAATTGGGTCATGACAATATTATTCCTCAATTGCATATGTTTGAGCTGAAGCCTTCTATTTGTTTTATCCGCTTTACAATTAGATATTATTTAATTTGTTGACATCTATCTATTTTATACTACATATTAATGTATTACTGATTCTGTAATCGAGAGGCGGAAAAAATAATACCGTTAATTGTAGTATTGATAGATTGTTAATATTTATTTTGTAATATCTATCTCTTTTATGTTATAATTAATTTTACACTTATTTGTAATCGAGAGAGGCGGATAGTGTAGTAATTATTTATAGCAAGTAAGGTAACCGAAAGGGACTTAGTAAAAAGAGCATGTTTCAGTTCATGCATATGTTTCTGGTGCTTTAATATTACTATTTTGACAACACATTATTATACCCAAGAGGAGTGCAATTAATGGTTAAACTTAAGTAATAATATATAAATGTAATCGTGAGAGACATTTATACATATATGAGAAATAGAAATTGGAGAATAAATAAATCTATTATAATAGATATATTAAGTGAAGTCAGGATCCCAACACCTTTTATTATATTTGTGAAAAAAATAAAATATTTTTCAATTGCTTTATTTACGCATTTTTAATTAATTAACTCGCAACTCAACTCTTTCTCATTTTTCCAAATTGTAATTAAATAAGAAACGTCTGTAAAATAGATAAACCAATCTCTGTGGGTTCGACATCTTTTTATACTATAATTTGACAGAGTACGAGTTTAAATTTTATATACGCCAGACACTCGTCAAATTTTTGGTGCCGTTGTCAGGGACTGGAAAAGTCTACTACAAATTAATTATTTTACTACTAATTTGAGATTTTTTAGTTATTTTATATATTAAACAATTTGGAAGGTCTGCGTACACTCCACCCCCAGATCCCACATTGTAGGATTTTACTTGGTATATTGTTGTTGTTGATATATATTCAACAAGAAAATTTCACAAAGTGTATGACCAGTTTCTCTTCGAGAAAACTAGTCAAATACGACCCTGAAATTTGAAATGATTTTAAAGGTTATTACGAAAAGAACAAGTCTCGCACTGTCAAATTTCTTCACTTAAAGAAATGAAAAATGACGGGCTTAACATTAATAACAATCCACCTCCACCACCTCAACTGTAAGAACAATTTGATGAGGTAGTACCACGATGTAATATAATTCTTAGAGATTATGCAAGGCCATATCACTTCGAAGGAGAATCAAGTGTGAGGAGGCCACCAATAGCGGAAAATAACTTTGAAATCCTCACAGGCTTGATTCAAATCATCCAAAATTCATGTCAGTTTACTGGTGAAATAAGTGAAGATCCTCATGCCCACATAATTGATTTTCTTGAATTAGTTGAAACTTGCAGGTATAATGGAGTCACGACAGACGCTATCAGGTTGCGATTTTTTCCCTTTTCTCTAAAAGGCGAAGCTAAGACATGGTTACGAGGCTTACCAAGAGGTTCTATTACTACATGGGATCAGATGACTCAAAAGTTTCGTAACAAATATTCTTCACTTGCAAAAATGATTAAAATGAAACAAGAAATCAATAATTTTATGCATACAGTTACTGAATCTGTATATTAGGTAGGGGAAATATTAAACTTAATGTTAAGAAAATGTCAACACCTTGGTATCCAAGACTCTGATATTTTTTTATTATGGTCTTAAACCCTCTGCTAAAAATGTAATTGATGCAACATCAGGAGGATCCATAATGGGAAAGACCACTGCAGAAGCCACACAACTACTGAATGAAATTTCAGAAAATGTTGTTCAATGGCCTACCGACAGAAAAATCATCAAGAAAGCAGCAGGAGTAAATCAAGTTGAAGCTTTAAATTCATTAATTGTCATGACCTAAATCACGAGCGTCGTGGTGACACCTACATTATCCCCCAGTAGGCGAACCAAGCCCAAAACATTTTACAAATGGAAGATTAGAAAAAGATACAAATATAGCAAATTTATTTATTAAAATACCAAATATCATTTACCCTTACAATATTACTTCCAAAACCTGGTTTGACTCTTACAAAGACTACTAAGAATACAATAGGAAGAGAAATACATGTCTTGAATGAATAAGAACAGTCTAACTAAGATAAAGACCAAGGTCACTGATAGGATGAATGGCATGCCCTAATCTCCATGTGCTCCATCGGCAACCTCAAAAAACAGTATACCTGCATCCACGTAAAAAGTGCAGCAAGCGTAGCATAAGTATACAATGTACCCCCTAGGAATAATAGGCCGACAATTACAGAAGTTACGTAACAGGCATAAACATCAATGACTCTCTCAAGTAGGTCCTATTATAGGCAGTTCACATAGTCACATAAATCACCCTGTTCACATAAGATTTAAATTCACAGTCAAGTACAAATTTAATTCATATTGCACACAAATATCTCACTCTTATTATCCACCGATAGGTAAACTTTGTCTAAGTCATATTCATGTTGTCATCACATACCCGAGTTATCAAATGATAGATTAACCCTAGTACACAACATCATACCACACTCCTTTTCAAGGGTTATCACGATTAGTCTGATCACAACAATATTAACTTCTTCTTCTCCATAACTCTTGTACTTGATTATAGTTTTATACAAGTAAGGGCATTCCACATATTCATTATAAACGTCCTCATTATGCTCTAAGCAGATGTCTACAATGTACATCATTTGATTAAGTAGGGGATCTACACGTGCATAACATACAAGTCATTTAACTATAACAACCCCTCGACCAATTCCTTACTAGACTCTCTATCGAATAACATTATCAATCATCAAGAAATACAAGACGTGCACAGTTCTCTATGATCGATATGATAGTTCTGCCAATAGAATCCACTAACCACAATATAGTGCAACACCGAGTACCCATACTCATAACGGTGAAACCACACAACCCAATTCACAGAGAGCAAGCCAATCATGGCAACCAATCCAGTCCAAAATAATCAATTCAATTATCCAAATTATTTAATCAGCGAATCACCCAAGTTTCAAATAACCAATCCCTATCACATTACCAATCCACAACTAATCAATGCATAATGAATGTATGATATGAATGCAATGCATATGCTAGGTATCATCTCTAGTATACATGCGTTCAAATTCAATGAACTGCACACCCATGGGGGACTAGTCCATATACTCATCCGAAATTTCTCAATGGATCCCATCTGTTGGGTATAATAACATCCGTTGTAGGTGTGCAACTTAGACCTCCGCGTATCATCATTATCATCAAACCAAGACCCCTTTGGAGTCATATAAAGCATCTCAATGTTTCCAACCATCTCATAATATTCTTACCTTTCCGGTCTCTTGCACCCATAACATTTTTATACCACTCTCTTTTCAATATCATCAAACCATGAGTGTATGAATGCAAATGAAAATACAAGGGGATAAAATTGTACCTCTAATGGAGAACAATAGTGAAAACCACCAGAAATACCCTTCTAGCCGAGCTCAAGTCCCAAGAGAATGTTTTTGGAGGAATGAATTCATTTGGGGCATTTAATATCTAATTTGGAACAGCGATTCCGCTTCGACAGAATCGACTCTGTTTCAGCCGTCTAGTTTCAACATGAAAGAGGTCGTTGAGGCGGATTCATTAAAAGATCTTGGGAGTCACTGGGAAGGAAAAGACTCCGCAGAAGTGGAAAACATTACAGAGTATAGGGCCCGCATCTGTGAGCCAACCTCCGCAGAGGCGGACACGCAGAAGTGGATAAGAGGCCGCTGGTGCGGCACTAGACACCAACAACATGGCCACTCACTCAAATCTCTACCAAACACCCGAATTGCTCCCGGGACCCCCCAGACAGAAACCAAACATGCCATCCCAAGGTAAATGATGCAACAAACTCGCTCGCGCCCTTGGATTTCTCATTTATCCGAGCTAAGACATACTTTTCTATAGAATCGTCCAAAATATCCAAATAACACAATTTCACAGATAAGTCCACCAAGTACATCTAATTTCCTTGGGAAGCAAACCAATGACTTGACTAAGTCATAAATGATCTTCCGGACCTACCAAAAGTGATGGAACTCGAAAACAAACACATATACCTGAAAGTCAACTTTGGGTCAAACTTATGAATTCTAAATTTCTATTTTGGTTTTTGTTTCCATAATCATGTAAATGAACCTCGAGATCCGTGACACCCATCCTCGTGCACCACAAACCCCACATAGAGTTTATGAGAAGGGTAATTTAGTTAAATAAGGGCCGTTATCTAAAAACGACCAGATGGGTCATTAAATCAGATACAAATTAAATAAATGTTCATACTCGAACTGAGAGAAAAAAGTACGAAAGCCGACGAGTAACTAAGGAATCCTCATCATAACCTCATGAATCCTCAACATGCAAGAAATGATTGTAGTACCTCTTGTTCACTGTATCCGTCAAGACTACCTTTAACTGTGCTCAAAACCCAACTTTCGATTCCTTCATACTCAAAATTTCTTTCACAGATGATCCTCGAATGTAAGCACTGACTCGGCTCAAATTTCCTGATATTATTATAACCATACCTCTGTACGTGTTCGATTGAATCCACAATTATCACAATAATCACCACCATCCTTTAGTTGTTGCCACAAACCATTACCTAACCTATACCGATAACATAGTCTCATTCTGCGAATTCTACATAATTCCATTCCAAAAGTCCAAATCATGGATTTTTTTTTCCAGAAAAGAATCCTTGCCTTATCTGAGAAAATTCTACATAATTCCATTCCAAAACTGACATGATCCATGTCCGATTATGCTAATCCTAGTCTCGTTAGTTCTGTACCCAAAGTCGAAATCACTTAGTCAAAACCCATTACCCAATTCTTCTCAAATCTTCAAATCACCATACTATAAGCATACCTACTGATTACCTTGTCGTGCCAAATCCATAAAAAATAAACTGATCACACCATCAATTCTACTTGTAAATTTCAATGAGAATCAGTAACACTGTCATACCCCCATTCTGAATCAAAGTCTATCGAACCTTTGTTGGTGGTTTACTAAAACACCATAAGTCCTCCAAGCAATATAAATATAGGCAACCCGACCCTAATTGAACAATTCTGTCCCGGAATATATTCTCATTTTCTAAATCATCGATAGTCACCCAAACAGATTCCAAACATAAATGATAGGCTTTCCATAAACATGCAGTGGCCTCTTAAATCTCCTTTCTCATGAATAATCAAATATGTGCAGTCACCCATGACTTCAAAGCTAGAGTCTATCCAAGTCATCAACTTAGTATCGAAGAACTATACCTTATGGTTGTAATCTTCATGTTTCTCAACTTTCAGTCGATACACAAATATACTGGAACTGGACCTTTATGGTCTTAGGCTGACCAACATTGTATTGATCTAGTGATAGAACCCCATTAACTCTAAATATATCAAATCCTCATTGTACTTTCTCTTAACACGTTGCAACTCCGAACATTTTAGAGTAAGCCCTGCTGCCTCATTTAGCACACCTCAAGGTTCTAATAGTAATACCTCTCTACCCTCTATCAATCCAGGAAGTATCAAATCTCGCAACCTTCACGCCTTACCTTGCGCAATTACTTCCAAGTCTTTAATACGAGAAATACTCATTCATGCTATTAATCATCAATGCTTCAACACAGTCCACCACCAGTCGCCAATCACGAACCTCATGGAATATTCATCACAACACTTAGTTGATTACTATAGACCTACACCCCAGAGCATACTAAACAATTTCACCCACTCTGAAAGATACAAAAATAATGCCGACGTGATCCACACCTAACCAAAGAATTTCCATTGTTCAAATCCAAATCCTCCTTTATCTCGAAGAGACACCTTACTCATTCCAAATCAGATCAAACGCGTATTTATCGAAATCCTTAAATTCCCACCTTTCATTTCAATCACATTCACCACTAACGACCAATCATTACTCAAACATCTTGCAGAATATACTAAAATATCACAGACCTCACAAAATAACTAAACGGATCCTGGAAATAGTAGGTCATTGCATACCCAACAACATACAGTTTCCCTCGCCCCACACGAATATTAAAACTGAAAGCTCCTCCCAAATCTGGCGCATTCCATGTACCTCATTCTATAAAATTCCTACACTAGAAAGATACTGACCCACTCTGGTTACTCTGACCAAAAATCATTTAGTACCCAAGTGATAAACCAAACCATCACTGAACTGGTCTATAGTCTGAAGATTGATCCTTAATCACCAAATGTCACGACCCAAACCGGAGGAACACGATGGATACCAGACCTTACCTGTCGAGTACCGCCAATCCCACTAGCAACACCTAATCATAATTAAATACGGACTAAGCCGAAAGAGAACTATATAAAATCAGATAACCATCTTGTATATATACACCAATACCAAGGCTGACAAGGCCATACAAAACCACTACACATAGGACATCTGTCTACAAGCCTCTAAAGAATACACGACATCACAAGGACGGGACATGACCCCGCCATACCCATATGCGTATGCAAAAATACTGTACCACGACCAGACTGCAACTCTGAAACAAATAGAGTGCTCCAATATCAGCTGAACCAGCGACCTACTATTGTGAACCGTCACCCTCTTTAACTAAACCCGCGGGCATGAAACGCAACGTCCCCCGACAAAAGAGACGTCAGTACGACTCATGTACTGAGTATGTCAGGCATGAACAATAGTATAACAGGAATACAATAATAACTGAAACTGAAATAACCGACCAGCAGTAAATGCCTCTGAGGGCCCTAACACATATGCTTAAATGTTATGCACAATGCAAATGTGATACATCGACATCATCGGGCATCCTCCTTACCATAACAGCCTCTGTGGGCATCTTACCATATAATGGTTAATAAATATATGCATGATGCAAATGCAATATACATATATATATATATATTGGCCACAGAAGGGCATATTCCTTCTCATAACCTTCTTTGTGGGCATCAGGTTATATCATATTGGCCACACATGCATTAATATTGGCCTCTTCGGGCTCTTTTATGATAGTCTGTACCAGCTGCAGGTGGTGTGTGTATATAATGCATATCTCTTTCCTCATATCCCATATATATACAATATTTACCATATAGTAGTGTGCATAACACAATGGGTCCAGGGTAATATATGAATATAATGCAAATGAAAATGCATGAATGATAATAAAAATATTTCCTGAATTTAGCGGATGACAATAATATCCTTTCCCCTTTGGCTAACACTGTGAATATCAACACCTTTTCTGTATGCCTCAATAAGGACTTAGGAACATATTTAGACATGCTTTTAGCATATGAATCAATAACATGAATATTCTTAACTACTAGGAGTAGAATAAATTATTGAGCAATATCAAGGTTATATTTCGTTACATGGAACATGCCAAAAGAAATAAATAATTTTCCTTAACATACCTCGATAATAACGAAACTAGCCTTGCCTTTTATTTCCTCGAGCAAGGTTGCTGCTCTTTGCTTAGAACATCACAATTCTAATTGATGTGCTTAAGTTAGGAATCAAAATGGTATGCTGTTTATGTGTTTTCTAAATGAACGAAATAAGGAGTTGTTTCTTTGGTATTTAAGTATTCTTAAAGCCACGAAATAAACTCCCAACGTGAAATGTAATGATCTCTAATCATCATGTCCTCCACTTAGCCAATCTTGGCGGTGGAGGGGTTAATTTGACACCACATACCTTACACCGTGCCACCTTGCCCCACTAATTAAGTCACTTGCTTCCATATAATTTATCAATCACACACATAATTAATTTTGTGATCCCAATTCACTTAAACCTTGATAACTTATAAGACCTTCATATACTTAATGTCATAATTTCATAATATGACATTAGTCAATAACCTCTTAGGGGATATACAACTATTATTATTAATCTCCATCGTCACACTTGTTACGTCCAATATTATTTTGGGACTGAATAATTTTATATACTAAGCTCTTTGTTAGCATACGTAAATATTACCAAAATTTACCCAACGCTCGGGTCTATTTACACACGCCTAGCGATTTTACATACGCCTAGCGATTCAAACTGTGACCCGAAAGAACGGAATGTTACATCCTTCCCACCTTAGAAACATTCATCCTCGAATGTTGGGGTGACATATCTAATCCCCGTCGCGTAACCAGCGAATACAACTGCTTGTTCACAGGATCATATATTATCACATACATTACTATATCCCCATCAGACTTATAGCATGCAGATAGAATTCACTTTATGCTTTTCTTGGAATCTCGATGTTAGTCTGGAATAGATGTGGATATTTGTGCATCATTTCTTCTTCCGCCTCCCACATCATCTCTTCCATGTTCTTATTTCTCCATAAAACTTTTACGGAGGCTATTTCTTTAGTCCTCAACTTGCGGACTTGTCAATCTAGGATAGTAACAGGAACCTCTTCATAGGATAAATTCTCTGTAACCTGCACATCCTCAATCGGTACAATTCGAGAAGGATCTCCAATACATGCTCTTAGCATAGAAACATGGAACACCGGATGAACAAATTCCAACTCCGAAGGTAAGTCCAACTCATACGCTACTTGGCCGATTCGTCGAATTATACGATATGACCCAATATACCTTGGACTAAGTTTTCCTTTCTTCCCGAATCTCATTACACCCTTTATAGGTGAAATCTTCAAGAATACCCAATCATCTATCTGGAACTCTAAGTCTCGCCATCGCACATCTGAATATGACTTCTGACGACTCTGAGTGGTTAATAATCGTTCTTGAATAAGCTTCACCTTCTCTATGGCTTGGTGTACTAAGTCAGGTCTAAATAACTCTGATTCGCCCACCTCTAACCATCCGATAGGAGATCTATATCTCCGTCTGTACAACACCTCATATGGAGCAATTCTAATGATGGCATGATAGTTGTTATTGTACGCAAACTCAATAAGGGGTTAGTGATCATCCCAATTTCCTTTAAAGTCCATACACAAGCTCGTAGTATGTCCTCGAGTGTCTGAATCGTTCACTCAGCTTGCCCATCTGTCTGAGGATGGAAAGATGTATTACGATTAACTTGGGTTCCTAAACCTTTTTGAAATAATTTCCAAAAGTTAGCTGTAAACTGTGCACCTCAGTCTGATATAATAGAAATAGACGTACCATAAAGGCGAACAATCTCCTTAACGTATAACTTTACGTAGTCCTCGATTGTGTAGGTAGTTAGTTTACCAATGGTCAACCAATTAGAATTAAACTTATGATAAGGAGAGATTCACTCGTAATGAAATCAATGTTGATTATTTCCCATTTCCACATCGGGATTTCAATATTTTGTGTCAAGCCGCCAAACTTTTGGTGCTCTACTTTTACTTGCTGACAATTAAGACACTGAGCTACAAATTCCGCCATGTTTCTCTTCTTGTCATTCCACCAATAAATGGTCTTGAGATCATAATACATCTTAGTAGATCCATGGTGAATGAAATTTTATGATCGATAGACCTCCATCATAATGTTGTCTCGTAATCCCACTACATTGGGAATACACAAAACCTGGGGGTCTCTCTCCTATTATACTCGAATGTTGCGGTTCTCTTTTGCTAAATACCTTTCCCAATCTTCTCTAACAATGAGATCTGCATCATGACACTCATTTTCTTCCCGTATGAGGGATGATCCTGTTGTATTATGAGTTATAAGGCTATCACTATCTGAATCCTCCAATCGAACTCTTACTTAGCTAACTGATGCATTCTTTCAGGTCAACTTCCCTCCTTCATTCTCACATTGATCCAGTCGTTTGTGGATGAATGATTCTATTGTCCATCTAGCTTTGTTTATTAGCTGGTGTGTTGAAAACTCTTATATTTGTAGTATCTCAATCGTGACTATTTTATGGAAAATATCATCCAATCTGAAGTACACATATCATCACCATTAACTCTTATTCATGGTTTGCAAGGAATCTGTACTTTCGCATTACTCGTAATTATATACAACTCCCTTTCTTACTACTTGTCCACTCATTTTCTTACATGTCGTACTCCTCTTGGTATATATTCTTGTATACCTACGCAATATTAAACATTGCTCCTGACTCCGATCCTTGGCGTTACCAACCCATAAGGGATGAGCTATTAATTTATTCCCTCATTCCATACATGGAAGATTCTAAAGAATTTTACATCACATGACGTTGACCTACTATATCAAAACCTGGTCAATATGCTTAGATTTGCATTCCTCCACCGGCCTCATGGCTAATTATTTCCGTAAATGGCGCTTTGGAAAAGTTTCCCTCGATCTTGTTAAGTTGTAAATCCATTACTTTATCTATCTCGTAGAACCTTTGATCAGTTTAATAATGCTCATAGATATCTGTATTTGCCCGATGTTTTATCTTTATTATAATGTCATTATCTCTTTGGCATGTATCTTTAATGTCTATCTTGTATCCATAGGTGCCATTGGCCCCCTTTCACATGTTCAGGCGCTAATCTCGAGCTCTACTCACTATTACTTCTGTTTACATACTTTCTGGAAGGTATGACTGCATATGTTGTGGAACCGATGTTTCGTATGTTTAGATCCAATTCACGGTGTTACATGATCCCATGACTTGTCAAGCTTTCTTGTCTTATCATTATTATATATCCCACCGATCGAGTGCTCATTCGTCTTACCTTTACATTTCCATTTCAAATTGCCTTGGGGAAAAATCTCTTATGTCCAAGTACCTCTCATACTCCTTTCATGAACTAGAGAATCACCACATTTGGCCAAAGAGTTCCTTCTGTCCCTCCTCCACCATTGATCCCTACGCCGTTATAAAATAATCATACCTTTGTGAGACCTGCATAACTATATTCACCTTTATCCTTCTTATTGTAATCCTTCATTCTATTCGTCACTAAGCGGAAAACATTTCTGCCTTAATACTTAATCATACCATTTCATTCATACTTATTAACTGTTTTCATATTTTCTACCACCATCCTTTAATTGTACCATTATTTTCATCCTCAATTGCCCCTATTATTTTACGGAGGTTACATTCATGAAGCTATTTCATGTGCTCACCCACTCCGTTGGATATCCTAACCTTTATCTAATATAATAATCTATTTGTTACTTGAGCAAGTTGTGATACTCATTCTTTACCCCTCTTTTCTTTGCATGACTTGATGATTTTCAAATCCCAAATGTCCTCGAGCTGCTGCTGAACTTGAAATGAAATTTTTGTTGCTTTGCTGATAATTAGAAGAAAAGCAGTGGCTGTTATGCTTGTTGTCTAAACCATTGTTATGCTCGGGAGACTTTCCTATGCTGTTGTTTTTGTTTCCACTTATTGTGGTTGTACCTTATTGTTGCCTGTTGCTGCAAATCTCAAGTGAACAGATCATTTATCGAGTGCTGCACTTTGATAAGATGTTGCACATCCTGAGAATATGCTACATGTCAAGACTATATGACTGCTGCTGTTTTGAACCCAATGTTGTTGTATCTTCTTGCTACACTTTGGAAGTTTAATGTTGCACATGCTACTGCATTTTGTTCTCTGTTGCTATGGCTCAATTGTTTCACCTTCTAGCATTTTTGTGGCTATGCTCGATATACTGCTGCTCTCTGAATTTCTTTCCCTCTGACGCTTCTATCAAAGTTGTTAGAGCCGTGGTGGTAGGACTGATGGTACATGAGTCTTCCTCAACTCCTCTAGTGCTATAGGATTCGCCGATCCTTGGGAAAGCAACTTATTCCTATCCCCTAACGGATCTGTCTCAATGAAGAGCATACTACTCGTGTTTATACTCAATCCAACTTCAATCTCCCTGCTAATCATAATCTTTTTGGAAGAAGGTATTGTTGTATTCGTGAATACGATAAGGTCTACATAGATAATCCTTACAATCTTCTGCGTTCCGATGCTTAGTACTTCCTTTACCTTACTAAACATTTCACTTTCTAGGCTTGCATTATCTCTTCCATCTTCCGTGTATGAGTGAGACAACTTCTCATAATCTCGAATCTTAATAATACTACTGCCCATTCTAGCATATCAATCGTCTTGGTAGAAATCACTAATTTACTGGCTACGAGAATAAACTAACCAAAGTATTTTGGTAACCGGCGTTACTGAAACCTTAGCAGGCACGAGTTAAACTCGAATCCTTAAAACTCAGCTCTACTGCATGATTTATGAGATGAAAGAATGGAAACCATCCCTAAATGCCTTGCAACCTCCTGTTTATAAGTATGGTGCACAACATACCCATAAACAAGACTCTACTAGACACGGCTTGTAGACTCCTTAGGACAGACATGCTCTGATACTAAGTTTGTCATGACCCAAATCGGAGGGCCACGATGGGCACTGGGACCTTACCTGTCGGGTATCGCCAATCCCACTAGCAACACCTAATCATAACTAAATATGGACTACACCAAAAGAGGACTATATAAAATTAGATAACCATCTTGTAGATATACACTAATACCAAGGCCGACAAGGCTATACAAAACCATGACACACATCTACAAGCCTCTAAAGAATACATGACATCACAAGGACGGGACAGGACCCCACCATACCCATATGCGTATGCAAAAATACTGTACCACGACCAGACTGTAACTCTAAAACAAATAGAGTGCCCCAATATCAGTTGAACCAGCGACCTACTAGCGTGAACCGTCACCCTCTTTAACTGAACATGCGGGCATGAAACGCAGTGTCCCCCGACAAAAGAAACGTCAGTACGACTAATGTACTGAGTATGTCAGGCATGAACAATAGTATAACAGGAACACAATAATAACTGAAACTGAAACAGTCGACCAACAGTAAATGCCTCTGAGGGCCCTAACACATAAGCCTAAATGTTGTGCACAATGCAAATGCGATACATCGGCCTCATTGGGCATCCTCCTTACCATAACAACCTCTATGGGCATCATACCATATAATGGTTAATGAATGTATGCATGATGCAAATGCGGTATACACATATATATTGGCCACACAAAAACATCTTTCTTCCCATAACTGCCTCTGTGGGCATCAGGTTATATCGTATTGGCCACACATGCATCAATATCGGCCTCTTCGGGCTCTTTTGTGATAGTCTGTACCAGCATAGGTGGTGTGCGTATATAACGCCCATCCCTTTCCCCATATCTCCTATTTATAAAATATTTACCATATGTGTGCATAACACATGTAGGTCCAGGGTAATATATGAATATAATGCAAATAAAAATGCATGAATGATAATAAAAATATTTCCTGAATTTAGCGGATGACAATAATATCCTTGCCCGTTTGGCTAACACTGTGAATATCAACATCTTTTCCGTATGTCTCAATAAAGACTTAGGAACATATTTAGACATGCTTTTAGCATAGGAATCAATAACATGAATATTCTTAACTACTAGGAGTAGAATAATTTATGGAGCAATATCACGATTATATTTCGTTACATGGAATATGCCAAAAAAAAGAAATAATTTGCCTTAACATACCTCGATAATAACGGAAAACCAGCCTTGCCTTTTATTTCCTCAAGCAAGGTTGCTCCTCTTTGCTTAGAACATCACAATTCTAATTGAGGTGCTTAAGTTAGGAATCAAAATGGTATGTTGCTTATGTGTTTTCTAAATGAACGAAATGAGGAGTTGTTTCTTTGGTCTTTAAGTATTCTTAAAGCCACGAAATAAACTCCCAACGTGAAATGCAATGATCTCTAATCATCATGTCCTCCACTTAGCCAATCTTGGCAGTGGATGGCTTAATTTGATGCCACATACCTTACAACGTGCCACCTTGCCCCACTAATTAAGTCACTTGCTTCCGTATAATTTATCAATCACACACATAATTAATTTTGTGATCCCAATTCACTTAAACCTTGATAACTTATAAGACCTTCATCTACTTAATGTCATAATTTCATAATATGACATTAGTCCATAACCTCTTTGGGGATATTCCAAAATTATTTCGGGACTGCAGACTTTTATATACTAAGCTCTTTGTTAGCATACGTAAATATGACCAAAATTTCCCCAACGCTCGGGTCTATTTACACACGCCTAGCGATTTTTCGTATGCCTAGCAATTCAAACTGTGACCCAAAAGTACGGGATGTTACACCAAACATATAATTTCTGCTAACATACTCATATAGTTCCATCGAAGTACCCTTGCCGAAAACCCCTAATCGAAATAATCCTTCTTCAATAAATTGGTTCATAAGTTCAATGACCCGATCATTGATACTTGAAGCTTTTCACATTTAGAATTAGATCAACCATCGCCAATCTGCTACTGTAAATATCCCCACTGACCAATTCCTTATTCAAGAGTCTTCATATTCTTCTTTCCTGCGAAGAACCAACCTTACCTTATTTGCCAAACCAGAATGCATCCAACTAACCGTGCACTTTTCCCTGCCCTACGACCAACTCCAAAGTCATTATACCAGTAATTATAGAACTTCTCATGTATTAAAGCTTATATACCATGCCCAAAATCTTATCCAAGAACTAGATGCAACACCCGATAATTCCTTAAATAGAGCTCCACACTTGTCCAACTCTAGAGTCATTCCTATTAGTCGATCACTAGCTCTCATTAGCCTATGATGTAGTACAACGTACCAACTCATATACAATCTCTTACATTTACTCTATACTAAGCAACTATAAAATAACTCACAAGTCAACAATCTCTTGGTTTCAACAACCCCTTTTATCACTAACTTTAAAACTCCAAGTGACCCTGCGAACACACTTTTATTTGAAGAAATGTGACTGTATATTTCCATAAACTTCACTCATCACATGCCACCTTGCCACTTAACCTAGAACATATAGTTATTCTCTAAAGAAACCCATAACCACTAGTTCTTACTCTACTACTACGATACTATAAAGTCGAAGCGAAACTTGACCTTTCATAACTTATACGACATCCACCCTTGTACATCTTGCAACTTATCCTAACGAGCACATCAGATACCAATTTTCCCCTTCTTATAGCGGGATTGATCCATCCAATTTCTTGTCTTATGCCTCTATATTACCATTTTCACTTCCCAAAATATCACCGAACTGAGGGGTCTTAATCATAACCCCACTAACCTGAAACTTCAAATCATAGATGAAGACTGAACTTGGTCAGATGTTCATATCATGGTAACACATATCATACCCTACCATGCGATGTCATATCGAACCACTCACACATGAAATTAAGAGCGTGTTACCACCATTGGTTAAGTGTGAGGAGGTTAAGGGTGTTGTTCGCAGGATGCGCACGGGACGAGTGATCAGGCTTGATGAGATCCCAGTTGAATTTTGGAAAAGCGCAAGGCAGGGCATGTTTGGAGTGGCTGACTGAGTTGTTTAATGTCATTTTCAAGACGGCAAGAATTCCCGAAGAATGGAAGTAGAGTACAATAATTCCTTTCTACAAGAAAAAGGTGACATCCAGAGTTGAAACAACTATAGGGGTATCAAGCTGCTAAGCCACACTCTGAAAGTTTGGGAAAGGGTCATGGAGATAAGGGTGAGAAGATGCGTGTCTATTTTTGAGAACCAATTTGGATTCATACTGGGAAATTTGACTACAGAAGTCATTCATCTTATTCGGAGGTTGGTGGAATATTATAGGGAGAGGAAGAGAGACTTACATATCATTTTCATCGACCTCGAGAAAGAATACGACAAAGTCCCTAGGGAGGTTCTATGGTGATGTTTGAAGGTTATAGGTATACATATGGCGTACACTAGGGCGATCAAGGATATGTATGATAGAACAAAGACCAGGGTACAGAAAGTAGGAGGAGACTCGGAGAACTTTCCAATGATGATGAGTCTGCACTGGGGATCATGTCTTAGCCCATTCTTAATTGTCTTGGTGATGGATGGACGGACACGACAAATTCAAGAGGAGGTGACATAGTGTATGTTATTCATAGATGATATAGTCCTGATTGATGAGACTCACAATGGAGTAAATGCTAAGTTGGAGGCTTGGAGACAGACTCCAAGGGTTCAAGCTGAGTAGGACCAAGACAGAATACTTGGAGTGCAAGTTCAGTAATGAGGGTGACCATGATACAAGCGTGGAGGTTAGGCATGGTACTCAGGTCATTCTAAAAAAGAAAGCTTCAAGTATCTCAGGTCTATTATCCAAGAAAATAGAGAGATTGATGACGATATCACACATCGTATTGGTGTAGGGTGGACAAAATGGAGGCTCGCATCTGGAGTCTTGTGCGATAAAAAGGTACCACAAAAACTTAAAGGCAAGTTCTATAGGGTGGTGGTTAGACTGACTATGTTGTATGGGGTAGAGTGTTGGCCAGTCAAGACTCGTACATCCAAAATATGAAAGTTGCAGAGATAAAGATGTTGAGATGGATGTGTGGGCATACAAGGAGGGATAGAATTAGAAATGATGATATCCGGGATAGTAGAAGTGGCCTCGGTGGAGGATAAGATGCAGAAAGCGAGGTTGAGATAGTTCGGGCATGTGCAGAGGAGAGGCACAAATGCCCCAGTGTGGAGATGTGAGAGGTTGGCTATGGACGGGTTCAAGAGGGGTAGAGGTAAGCCAAAGAAGTATCAGGGAGAGGTGATTAGACGGGTTATGGCACAGGTGTAACTTACTGAGGATATGACCTTAGATATGGAGTTGCGGAGGACACAGATTAGGGTAGAAAGGTAGGGGTAGTTGAGCGTAGTCCTACTTATGCTTACATACTGGTAGTTGTAGTGTTATTATTATAGCCCTGCATAGCCTAGCATACTAGTATGCGCAATATTGATTTATAGTCCTCTGTCATTTGATTTCTGCTGCTGTATGTTCTTTCGTATACTTTGTTTATCTTATTTACCTACGTTAGTTACTGCTTCTTTTTCAGAATGTTGTATAATTGTTTATTCGCTTTTGTTACCATCATTTTCATACTGCTTGTCTGGGTCAGACCGTTTCTCTTTCTTTTCTTGTGCTTATGCATTGTCTTGAGTTGAGGGTCTTTCGGAAACAACTTCTCTACTTACCAAGGTAGAGGTAAGGTCTATGTACAGTCTACCCTCCCCAAACCCCATATTATGGGACTTCACTGGGTATGTTGTTGTTTCGTCGTTGTTACCACCATTGGTTATAGAATAAAATGACAAAGTTTCAGATACCAATTTGAACGAAGTCGCATGAACGAACGAAAGAAGGGAAGATTTCCTAAATGTCTTATAGCCTCTCGAGGATGGGTACAGATGTCTACATACCTATCCGCGAGACTCTACTAAACACTGTGCTTCTACTCGTGAGACCGATGAACCTAGAGCTCTGATACCAATTTTGTCACGACCAAAATTACGAGCATCGTGGTGGCACATACACAATCCCCCTGGTAGGCGAACCGATCCTAAAACATTTTACAACATAACTATTTAACAATGCTGAAGATAAGAAAAAAGTACAAATATAACAGATCTTTTTTTTTAAATATTAAATATCATTTACCCTTACAACATTACTCTAAAAACTTGGTCTGACTCGTACACGGACTACTATGAATACATAGGAAGAGAAATACATAAGCCATTGTCTTGAATGAATAAGAACATTCTAACTAAGATAAAGACTAAGGTCACTAATAGAATGAATGACATGCCCTAATCTCCATATGCTCCATCAACAACCTGAACTAACTGTATACCTGCATCCACATAAAAGATGCATCAAACATAGCATGAGTACACAACATACCCCGTAGGCATCATAGGACGGCAACGATGGAAGTTACATAACATGCATAAATATTAAGTTGACTCTCAAGTAGGTCCTATTCTAGGCAGTTCACGTAGTCACATAAATCACATTGTTCACATAAGAGTTCAATTCACAGTCAAGTACAATTTAATTTATATTGCACACATGTATCTTACACTTATTAACCACCGATTGGTAAACTCTATCTAAGTCATATTCATGTTGTCATCACCTACCTGAGTTATCAAATAATCAATTAAGACAGATTACCCCTAGTACACAACATCACACCACACTCATTTTCAAGGGTTATCACGATTAGTCCGATCATAACAATATTAGCTTCTTATTTTCTCTAACTCTTGGGCTTGATTACAGTTTTATACAAGTAAGTGAAGGACACATATTCATTATAAATGTCCTCATTATGCTCTAAGTAAAAGTCTACATCGTACATCATTTAATTAAGTAGGGGATATACACATGCATAACATACAAGTCATTTAACTACAATAACACCTCGACCAATTCTTTACTAGACTCTCTATCAAATAACATTATCAATCATCAAGCAATACAAGACACACAGTTCTGTATGATCAACGTGATAGTTCTGCCAATAGAATTCATTGACCATAATATAGTTCAATAATGAGTACCTGGACTCATAAAGGTGAAACCACACAACCCAATTCACAGAGAACAAGCCAATCATGGCAACCAATCCGGTCCAAAATAATCAATTCAATCATCAAAATCCATTTAATTAGGGAATCACCCAAATTTCAAATAACCAATCCATATCACATTACCAATCCACAACTAATCAATGAATAGTTAATTTATGATATGATTTCAATGCATATTCTAGGTTCCTTTCATCTCTAGTATACATGTTGTTACATCCCGTACTTTCATACGTTAAAGTTGTGTTGTACGTCTGTCAACATAAGCTCGAGAGTGAGATTATATTTGAGGTTATAAGAGGTTAAATGTATTTCTCCTAATGATAAAAAGGTTTATTATTAGTATTGGTAAGTATTAGAAGGTTTAGAGGTTAATCAAATCGAAGAAAACACTTTTCAACAAAGTTTGCAAAAGGAAAGTAGATTGTAATAGCTCATACATTCGGGGTGAGACTAGGAGTTTTTAATATTATAAGGAGGTCGTTATTTAAGGCGTTTGAAGTGTTTAATAGTCATATTTTAAGATTTCAAGTCAAGTGAGTCGTAAAACAGAAGTCCGCGACAATTATCGCAAGTTAGATTCATAATTTTGCTGAACTTTGGGTCTAATGTCACTGAGCTTTCCCCCCAATATACTTGGAGTTACTAGGTGATCCACCCACTAAATATAAGGTCTATGTGTCTAGTTTCCAGCTCATTAAACCATTTGTTGATACAACATCGGAGTAGAGAGATATTCATATTTTTGCGAGACTGCGCATGCAGCCCCTTTGGGACCCACTTGAGGCAGTGGAGTTGTTTTTAAGTTGTATAAATCGATGGCTTCTCATTTTAGCATAATTTTCTTATATCCTCCGGACCCTGAATACCTATATACCTTCTCCTAAAGTTCTCTCATAATCCAAGACCCAAACTAAGGATAAACAACATAAATCAAGTGTCGGGAATCTCGTGGTTCTAGTGAGACCAAGTTCTTCTCTTTTGTTTCTAAGGTGGAGCTTTTCTTGAGTTGAAGTAATCTCAAATCAGAGATTTTTCTTGTGTATTAAGGTAAGATTTACCCTCTCCCTCATGTAACTGATCTTGTACAAGTCATAGTTAACTTATTTGGTGGAAAAACTGATGAAGTAAATGTTGAAATCATAGTTGGGATATTGGTGCATAGTCATAGTTAACTTGTTTGTTGGAAAACTGATGAATTAAAGGTTGAAAATCATAGTTGGTATATTGGTGTATATTAGACTGTTTTGAGTTGTTCTTGGGAAATCTTATGGCTAGAAATTGTGATGTATTTAAGCTTATATATGTTGTTTTAGTTTAGCTTTAAGTGTTTGAAGAAAGGGAAGTTATAGAGAGTTGTTGAATATGAATGAAACAAGGGAGATGATGTCCGATTTTTCGTAAAATGATCTCGTCGCTCATTAGTTAGTTGGTGTGATTTTCTCATTGATGTTAGTATTATTTAGTTGTTGTATGACTTATTGGGACTGATTTTATGGTATGAATATTTTGGAGATATTGAAGTACTTGTGTCCATGTGTTATTGATGGTGTTGTAAGGAATAGAAAGGAGACAGGCTTGAATAATCTCCGTAGAACCATTTGTAGAATGGACTGCTAGCTGTATCGTGTGCATATGTTGAACTAGTTTTGCTACATAAAGTGGCTGGAAATGTTGACATATATGAATCCACGTGTTGTTTGATAGTGTCGTAAAAGTTAGAAGGGAACTAGGTGGAGTTGATTCCATAGGATTTTGTTAACACACGTTTGTCATTCGTCGGCTAGTTAATGTGTTTCTTTATATTGAGAATAGTATTGTTTCCTTGATGTAGATTGGATTGATGAAGAGAATGTTCCATGGACTTCATTGAAGCATCGGCTAAGAGGTATGTTAAGGCTTATTCCTTCTTTTGGCATGATTTTATTAAAGAACAAAAATGAAATGAAACGTCTTTCAAAACGACTTTATTTCTGTTGAGTTTCAGATGCCTATATCTTCTATTCCATTGAGTACATGACTTTTGTTTGTCCCTTGTTGGGAGAATTTTTCGCACCTTCTAGCATCTTGTCTTTATTGACATCGTATGTACCTTGTTGGTTTTCATGAAAGCTAGATATGATATATCTTACCTTGTAAGTTTCACGAAAGTTAGAAATTATGTATACTGTCTTGTTGATTCGTATGAAAGAGTAAAATGGTATGTTATCTCCATGATGATAGTCGAAAGTGTAACGACTCTGTTCTTAATGTATTATGAGCTCTTACTTAAGGCCTCGATGATGTAGGTATTCATGTTAAAAAGACTCTCTTAGTTTAATATAAAATGAATGTTATTGATGATAGTCCCCTAATGCAAATCAGGAATCTAGCGATATTACATCATTACGATAAGTTTATAGAAGTCTCTTATGACTCTTCATGTATGTATGTAGTACCTAGAGGGGGCAGGGATATAGTATTATCATTTATCACCGAGCTACAACCAGTTGGGCGGATTATGTATTTCTATTTACCACCGGGATACGATTGGTCGGGAAGTTATCACCGGTTCGACAGTTATGTATCCTTATTTACCACCGGTTGGGCAAACATGTATTTACCATCGGGATACGATCGGTCATGTAGTTACCATCAGTTAGGTAGTTATGTATCATTATTTACCACCTGTTGGGCTGGCACACAGTTACCACTAGGCTACGGCAAATCGGGAAGTTACCACCGGTTGGGCAGTTATGTATCGTTATTTCACCATTGGTTGGGCAGGCATGTATTTACCACTGAGCTATGAATGATTGGGTAGTTACCACTGATCAGTTGGGCAACGGAACGGTTAGAGTTACAATGTTCATGTAATAGTATATAATAAGGTTACAAGATAGGTATGATTGGTATGTATATTATGACTAAACGACATTTCAGAGGTTCAAGTTGATTCGTATCCCTCTTTCTATGATTATGTATTATTGTGTTTTCTATTCTCCTTACATATTCAGTACATTATTCGTACGACGTTGCTTTGCCTGGGACACTGTGTTTCATGTCAAGCAGGTTCAGGTAGGCGAGGAGAGGATTCATCACTATAGGTTGCCTCAGGATATCAACTTTTATTGGTGAGCTCCATTTCTTCTTGGAGTATTGCCGAGTCAGGGTCATGTTTATATCCTTTTGATATTTTGGGTATGTTTGGGGTCCTATCCCGACTATGTTATGTCAGTCAGATGTTCTTAGAGACTATTGTAGACGTATGTATACTTGTGGTCAGGTTCAGTATGATGGTACAATGTATGTACATATCGAGGCCTCATCTATGCAGATGATATATATATATATATATATATATATATATATATGTTGTTGGAAGTTTCTACTTGCAGGTGTGTAAATATAGTAAGTTTAATGATTTTATAAGATAGGTCGCTCACGTACGTAAGGCACTAGGTGCCTGTCCACCTCACCTAGGTTGCGGTGTGACATAATCATTCAAATTATATGAACTGCACACCCATGGGGTACTCGTAAAGTTCATATACTCATCCAAAATTTCTCAACGGATCTCAGCTCTTGGCTGTAATAACATATGTTGCAGTCGTGTGATCCGGTACTCCACGTATCATCATTATCATCAAACCAAGACCCCTTTAGAGTCATATCAATCATCTCAATGTTTTCAACTATCTCATAGTATTCTTACCTTTCCGGTCTCTTAGACCTACAACATTTTCATATCATACTCTTTTTAATATCATCATAACCATGAGTGTATGAATACAAATGACAATACAAGGCAAGTAATCAGGATGTCTGATATGTAACCAAGTATAAGAGATGAATATCACATGCTTTCAGGAAGTCAATAATACATAATCCACGTACAATCATGATATCATATTGAAAGCAATGTGATAAATAAACACAACAATGTCAATAATGGGGACAAGACCACATAATGGCGACAAGCCCAAACATCAGCAGTCAGAATCAGCTTAACGATGATTCCCTAAATCACCCATCATCACAGTTCAACACCGGTACCCACACAAGCGTTCATCACAACCGCTAAGGTGGGACCCCAAAATACGCCTAATACCCCTCAACATTTATAACTATTACGTACTTCCATCAAAGTCTACAAAAGAGAAACCGTAGCCTACCACAAAGCCGAGCAGGAGCCACGAACGATCGACCCTCTACGCATGTCTTGCCCTTTCAGAGCGCATAGACTATACGTTAATATTAAGCTAATACACAATACATGGACTTAGTCCTTAAACATAATAAGACATCCAAAATAAACCCTCGAGCCCACGTTGCAAAATCCAAACTTTACTACTCGAATAACGTAAACACATACTAGGTAATCATATCCTTAAGTTAATTAGTAACCTAAGCTCAATTGGACCCTCAATTCCATGATTTAGAAAATGCCCTAATTTACGAACCCTAGGTTTTCCCCTAAATTGAAAAGGGTTTCCATGGTCAAATTAAACCTTACAACATTATAATCTATCATTAATCAATACTATATCACAATCATCTAATCAATATACAATCCCTAAATTATGTTTTAAGCTCTCTTATTCTTGTAGATAGCCTTTGCTATCATCTTCCCCAAAGTAGAAGTTATAGTAGGATTAGAAGACTCAAAAGAAAATGAATAATTAAAGGGGATGAAACTATACCTCCAATGAAGAACTATAGTGAAAATTACTAGAAATTCCCTCATAGCCGAGCTCTAGTCCCAAGAGAATGTTTTTGGAGGAATGAATTCGTTTAGGACATTTAATATCTGATCTGGAACTGCTATTCCGCTTCGACAGAATCGACTCCGCTTCGGCGGTCTCGCTTAAACGGGAAAGAGGCCACTGAAGCGAATTCATTAAAAGATATCGGAATCGCTGTGGCAGAAAATACTCCACAAAAGTGCATCACCTCTGTGAGAAGGACATCCGCATAAGTGGAAAACTTTACAGAGCATAGGGCCCGCATATGCATGCCAACTTCCGCAGAGGCGGACATGCAAAAGAGGACAGGAGGCTACTAGTGCGGACACAAGACACCAACAACATGACAACTCACTCAAATCTCCTCCAAACACCCGAAATGCTCTCGGTACCCTCTAGATACAAACAAAATATGCCACCCCAAGGTAAACGATGCTACAAACTCGCTCGTGCCCTCAGATTTCTTATTTACTCGAGCCAAGACATACTATTCTAAAGAATCACCCAAAACATCCAAATATCATAATTTCATAAATAAGGCCACAAAGTACTTTTGATTGCCTCGGGAAGCGAACCAATAACTCGAATAAGTCATAAATGACCTTTCGGACGTACCGGAAGTGACGAAACTCGGAAACAAACCTATATACACAAAAGTCAACTTTGGGTCGAACTTATGAATTCTGAAATCTCTATTTTGATTTTTCTTCCGATAATCACATAAATGAACCTCGGGATCAGTGCCACTCATCCCTGTGTATCACAAACCCCACATAGAGTCTATAGAAAGGGTAATTTAGTCAAATAAGGATTTTTAGCTGAAAACGACCGGATGGGTCATTACATAAACATAATAAATTACAGTTCTCATACAAAAAGTCGAGGCCATCCAGTTAAGTACTTAATCATCACCTCAACATGAGACTTGCGATGTTTGCAGAGGTAATCACCCTAATCATAAATGTCAAGTTTCAATGCAAACTGAAGAACATGTGTGTGCTATTGGTTATAAAAATAATTACTCATTTGGTAGCTCTATGGCACATATGCATCTAGGATTCCAATGGAGTAACCCTAACAGTGCTGAAAATCCTCAAAGATTTTTTAATCAAAAGCAGCAGGTACAAGGACCACCCGGTTTCCAGAATCAAAATAGAGGGCAGAAAAATTTCAACAATATCAACAACTACAAAGAACTCATCAGCCAGGAATTGAAGACATGATATACAAATACATTAAAGCCGCTGATGAGATAAGGGAAAGTCAAAATTCAGCTATCAAGAATTTGGAGATCCAGTTAAGCCAATTAGCAACTCTCGTGTCATGGCAAATTCAAGGTTCATCTACCAAGAAATACTGAGAAGAATCCAAAAGAGCATCTCAAAGCCATCTCTTTGCATTCAGGTAAAGATCTGAATAATCCATATGTAGATAGACAAGGAACTCCGCGAGAGGTAGAACAAGTAAATGAATGTGAGAATTAAGAAGAACCTAAGCTTTCAAAAGAACAAAAAGATAAAGGGAAAAATATGAAATAAAATGATGTGATTACTAATCCTCATTCTATACCTGTCCCTTTTCCCCAAAAAAAGGAAAAGAGAAAAACTTGATAGATAATTTTCAAAGTTTCTGGAGTTTTTGAAACAACTTTATATTAATATACCTTTCACAGATGCTTTGACGAAAATGCCTTCATATGCTAAATTTCTTAAAGAAATTTTATCAAGTAAGAGAAAATTGAAAGAAGTTTTTGTGGTTAAACTTACAGAGAAATGTAGTATTATACTTCAAAATAAGCTTCCACAAATTTGGTGATCCATGTAGTTTTACACTTCACGTGGGAGGTGCTCATTTTGAGAAGGCATTATGTGATTCAGGTGCTTCAATAAATGTAATACCTTTTTCAATTATCAGGAAATTAGAACTTGGTAACTGAAAGACACTGGTGTTTCACTACAGTTGGCTGATCGAAGTACTAAAAATCCAAAAGGAATGATTGGAATGTCCCTGTTAGAGTTGATAAATTTGTATTCCAGTAGATTTTATAGTACTCGAAATGGAAGAAAACACTGAAGTTCCATTAATTAGGTAGACCATTTCTCGCAATAGGCAGAACAATAATTGATATCCACCAAGGCCAATTAATTTTGAGAGTTGACGAGGAAAGAATAGTTTTTGACATGCAGTAAATAATGAAATTTCCTGAAAATGAGTCATCATCTTCATGTTTTCAAATTGACTTGTTGAAGAATACAATGATGATCAGTTTATTACTGATTCATTAGAAAGATGTTTAGCTAAGTCAGGTACCACAAATGATCACGATCCATAATTAGAGAAGAAGCAGAAATACTAGAAAAGAAGTCAGAAAATGAGGAGATCCCGCTAGCGGAAGTTCAATTAAAATTTGAACTCAAAACTCTTCCTCCTCATTTGAAATATGTTTTTCTTGAACCTGAACTATTTCCCATGATTAGATCATCTTCTCTAACAATGGAACAGGAAAGCAAACTGATTGGAGTATTGAGAGAGCATAAAAATCCTTAGGGTGGACTGTAACTGACATAAACAGAATTAGTCCAGCTATATGCATGCATAGGATTCTTATGGAGGATAACTACAAGCCAATAGTCCAACACCAAAGGAGACCGAATCTAGCAATGCAAGAAGTTATCAAGAAAGAAGTGGTGAAACTTCTAGCAACAAGTATCATCTATCCAATTTCTGATAGTCCATGGGTAGTTCCAGTACAGCTAGTTCCAAAGAAATGAGGTATGACCGTAATAAAAAATAAAAATAATGAACTCATACTTACTAGACAGTCACAAGATGAAAAGTATGTATTGATTATAGACAACTTAATTAAGCCACAAGAAAATACCATTACCCATTACCTTTTATTGATCAAATGCTTGAAAGAGTGGCAGATCATGATTTTTACTATTTTCTAGATGGACATTCGGATACAATCATATATCATTTGCTCAAGAAGATTAGGATAAGACCATACTCACATGCCCCCAAGGTACGTATGCTTACCGAAGAATGCCATTTTGAATATGTAATGCTCCTGCAACATTTCAGCGCTGCATGTTAGCAATTTTTCCAGACATGACTAAAAAGTTTCTTGAAATTTTCATGGATGATTTTACTCTTTTTGGTAAGACATTTGAAGTTTGTATTTATCATTTAACTTTGGTGCTTAAAAGATGTGAAGAGACAAATCTAATTCTTAACGGGAAAAAATGTTATTTTATGGTAACAGAGGGAATAGTTTTAGGTCATGAAATCACTGCTAAAGGAATAAAAGTCGATAAGGAGAAAATTGATCTTATAGAAGGATTACCTCCCCCGACCACTGTTAAAGGCATTAGAAGTTTCTTAGGGCATGCATACTTTTACAGAAGATTTATAAAAGATTTTTCAAAACTCTCGAAACCTCTAACTAATCTACCGATGAATGATGTGAAGTTTGAATTTTCAAAGGATTGTATTAACGCATTTGAAATTATCAAAGAAAAATTGACTAACGCCCCCATTGTTGGTTCTCCTGATTTGAGTTAGCCATTTCAGATAATGTGTGATGCAAGTGATACAACAGTTGGAGCTGTATTGGGACAAAAGATAGATAAGATTTTTAGGCCTATATACTACACCAGTAGAACACTTAATAAACCTCAAAAGAGTTATGCCACAACTGAGAAAGAACTATTTGCAGTAGTATTTGCATTTGACAAATTTCATTCCTATTTGATAGGGACAAAAGTTACAGTATTCACTGATCATGCAGCTTTAAAATACCTCTTAACAAAGAAAGATGCTAGACCGAGATTATTAAGATGGATACTGCTTTTACAAGAATTTAATCTTGAAATAAAAGATAGAAAAGAATAAGAAAATCAGGTAGCTAACCATTTGTCTCATTTGGAAAATTCCCCTACAGAAACTTCAGATATCAAGGAGGAATTTCCCAATGAGCATATACATGCACTTACCGCAGTCGTAATCAACCACCTTTGTATGCTGATATTCCTAATTATTTGGTTGGAGGATGGATCCCAAAAGATTTTTCTTACGAACAAAGAAAAAAACTTAAGAAAGAGGCAAGACATTATTAGTTTAAATTTTGTGCAGATGAAATAATCAGGAGATGTGTATCAAAAACAAAAATGAACAACATCCTAAGTCACTGCCATGATGGTGTGGTAGGAGGACATTATGGAGGGAGAAAGACAGTTGCTAAAGTGCTTGAAGTTGATTTTTCCTGACCTACTCTGTTCAAAGATGCTAGAAATTATGTCGCCGTTTGTAACAGATGACAGAGAACTGGTAACATTTCAAAAAGGGATGAGATGCCTCTTAACTCTAACTCTGTGTGTGAAATTTTTGATGTTCGGGGAATTGATTTTATGGGACCTTTTCCACCTTCAAATGGTTGTAAATATATTTTAGTAGTAGTTGATTATATCTCAAAATGGATAGAAGCAATAGCCACAAAAATAAATGACGCTCGTGTCGTTTGTGATTTTATCAAGAAAAGCATTTTTTCTAGGTTTGGAACCCCTGGAGTTATCATAAGCGATCAAGGAACTCATTTTATAAATAGATAGTTTACTAGTTTGTTGTCAAAATATGGAGTTGCTCATAAAACGAGAACTTCATATCATGCTCAAACAAGTGGACAAGTAGAAGTACCCAACAGATAATTGAAAAGAATTTTATAAAAAACTGTCCGTTCTTCTCGAAAAGATTGATCTTTAAAATTAGATGATGCTTTGTGGGCATACAAAACTGCTTTTAAGACACCTATAGGCACATCCCTTTATAAACTAGTCTTCTGAAAAGATTGTCATTTACCCGTAGAATCAGAACACAAGGCATATTGGGCTATAAAATTATTGAATCTGAATTTTCCAGATGCATGTAACAACAGCTTATTGCAACTTGATCAATTAGAAGAATTTAGACTTGAAGCATATGAAAATGTAAAATTGTACAAAGAAAAGACCAAAAAATGGCATGACAAGCTCATTCGCCATAAATAATTTAAAATTAGAGATCAATTTTTATTGTACAATAGTCGATTGAGATTATTACCAGAAAAGTTCAAGTCTCGTTGAACAAGACCATATATCATAAGAAATGTTACCTTGTATGATGCCATTGAGATACAACATATAAATGGGGGAGAAAAATTCAAGGTAAATGGTCATCGACTGAAGCCTTATGTCACCAGGATATTCGACCAACGGGTTTCAACAATCCTTTTTTCTTAAAAAAATATACCTAATAAGTCGAGCTGACGATATTAAACTCAGAACTATTAATCTTTCTCTTTCTTCTTAAATCATTTTAATTATTAGTAGTTTTTTTTTTAAAAAAAAAGAGAACAACTTTCCAATTTTTGAATGTTATGTCTACAGTTATATAAGTATTATAAATCTCATTAGTAATAGATGAAATTATTAAAAAAATAGAAAGTAACGTTTTTGTGTGTATTTAATACATAAGCTAATCTGTTCTTGTTGTTTACATATATTCTGTACCTCTCTCTCTCTCTCTCTCTGTGTATATAAGTATTATATATAATACATAGGAGAAATTTTTCTTGCTTCTCTTAAAATTAAAAATAAACAAAGATAAAATCAGAAAAACAATAAGTCTAGACACAGTATAAAACTTCAACTTGTGTATGTAAGTCATATTAATTGGTAGGAAATATTTTTATTACCAAATCTTGATTTAAAGGAAGGTGAAAAGTTGTATCCATCTGCAGCAAAAAGGTACTTTAAAAGTATTGATGTCAATTTTTGATACAGGAGCCAAAAATCCAAAATCTCCCACCGTCATTTTACTTTTAAACACACCCCTGTAATGGTCAATAAATTCACCAACCAAACCCTTTCTCCATCTTCCCCTCTTCTGAATCACTACTAGAAGAACACCAGAAAAAGAAAAACACAATTTCACACCAGACAACAAAAATGTCTTCCATAACAAGAACTTTCAGAATAAAAGATTTTTCTAATCCTTCACTAATGAGACTCTTTGAGAGCAAAAAATCAATAACACATAGAGTGTAGGTTGAAGTTCTTGCCATCTGATGGAGCTTTTCCAATGGAGATTTTAGTCAATATCCGATCTCTAGAATGGGAAGGTTACGTGCAAAATCCGGGAAGTTATTGTTGGTTATAAAAATGCAGGAAACGAAAATTACAATTAACTGCTAAGTATCAAGAACTGAAATTACAATTGAACAATAAGCTGAAATTACAATAAACTTGAAGAATAAACTGGAACAGTTTTTGGTATGCTGAGTCGAGTGTTTGCACTCTGTCTTTAAAACAATATTGCCCCGTATGTATCTTTTCTACGTCCTGAACAATTGTCTCCCAAGATAAAACAGCAAATGAACAAATGAGTAATGAAATGATGCTGGAATGTAGTAGGAAGACTGATTTCGTTTCTATTTATGTGTGTCTGTTTGTGTTTAGCTCAACAATGATGCAAATGGTCCTTTATATAGTTGAAGGAGAGGCTTACAAACTGCCCACATAAGTGCCATTACTGGCTAAGTAATGCCCAATTTGACTTTTTTGAAACTTCAGGAACCAAACTGTACATATTGAAACTTCAGGGATCAAACTGTACATATGAAAAAATTCTGATCCAAAAAGATAATATCAGAAGAAGCACGACCCACGACCTGTGAACCCGGATCGGACGGGCGGGAGGCGGCGCGCGTGTGGGCTTTCCTCGAACCGAAGCACATCTAGGTCCTCCCTCCTTTAAACACATGGGATACCCCTTGGGGTCCCAAACCCCAAGCCAACCTTGAGACTTATAAACAAAATAATTTTTTCTTCCTCCACCGATGAGGAGAATTGATCTCAATACCACACTTTTCCATGTTTCAAACACCTCACTTCGTGGACCAATATCTCTTTCATTTCTCAACGAAATTTGACGATCCTTGGCCCTAGGGTTATCTACTTACTTAGTAGATTACGCACGTGTGAAGAACCGGATTCTCCAACATGCGGAATACTAGTGTTTAAGCCGTTAAAGTTGGTCGGACACAACTCCCGTCAAAGGCAAATTTCCAACAGTTATTTCCCGAAAATCGTTCTGGAATTCTATGTGAATATCAATCAATCTGATAGAACTTCGAAAGTAGGCGGTAAGCTCATCCCTTTTAATATTCAATTTTTGAATAATATCTACAACTTAAAGGATGTCGATGATAATGATACAAAAAATGAAAATTGAAGGGAGAGATGAAATGTTTATAAAAGAAGCTTTCAATGTTTTGTGTCCGGATGGAAGTAGGAGTTACCATAGGACTTCTTTGAACATAGCTGGTTCGAGTATGTCGGAAACTGCTACAGCATGGGGTAAGTTTGTGAGTTTCAGATTAATGACATATTAGAATACTTCTGACTACAATCTAGAGAGAGTAATGTTAATATATTCCATTAAGAAAAATCTACCAATTAATGTTGGAATATTGATAAGCGACAGAATCATTTCTTGTCGCTCTCTATTTTTTCCATCGACCATTACTTGCTTTGTCACGACCACAAAATCTCATTGTGCCATGAGGGCACCTATCCTAACCCGTAGGCGAACTATAAGCATTCAAACATAATAAAATATAAATAAATGCGGAAATATAACAAACAACCAAAGTATTATCAAGTCTTGGAACTTAATACATAAACTTGAAAGCAATCCCCAAATACGGTAGTGTAACACCCCAAAAATTTGGATTAGGTGTGAATGTGTTAAATGCGTATCAATGTGACATTTTATATATATATATGAAGTCCTATACAGATGATTTTGGGTGGAAATAGTTGATTTAAGATCAAGACGAATAGTGACGTGCATAAGATTCGATAGAATCACTTAAATTTACGGCAGGTCTGACTTCCAGCCTGTTTACGTGAATATACGTTAGGAATTGGAGAAAACTTAAAGCATAAAAGTTATATCCCTTTGGAAGACCTTTCCAAAAGTATATGGACCAGCTCAATCGAAACTTCGTGCTAAGAGTTATGACAATTTTATTGAACACTATGAACGCAGGCAATATTAAGCCTGGCGCCTGGCGCCGGGCGTAGCCCTTAGACGAGGGTGTGGGGCGCCAGGTATATTTTCCAGCATGTCACAATTTTCCCAAATATTATATATCTCCAACTTCAAAAAACATATCCCACTTAATTCTAAACCGTCTTTTTGGAGAGAAAACACCCTAGAGCCTCCTCTAACAAAGATTAACACTAGAATGCTCATCTAATCCATAGATTGTGAGAATTCGATACAAGAATAGTTTAAAAAAAGAATCATCAGAAATTTGTTGTGAGGTAAGTTTATGCAATTTGTGTATAGTTATGGGGAATGTTTTGGGTTTATATATCATTTGAGATATGTTAGAATCCATGGGTGAATCCTCTGAAGTAAGAACACAAGTTTGACTTAAAAATCCTAATTTTTGAAAAAGGGTGAAAATTCAACAGAAAAGTATAAAGTTCTAATATTATCATCTAAATCAATTGTAGAGCGATTGGTGAACCTTAGAAAATATGTTTGGTAGTGTTCTAGCGGGAATTGAGATATGTCTCTTTTCAAACATACTTTCCAACCTTTAAAAATGGTTTCTTTGGCAAGGTTTCATGTCCGTGAGGGACAATCCCTCATGGAACCTTAGGTGTATCATACTATATATATATATATATATATATATATATATATATATATATATATATATATATGTATTAGTGACTTTTCCTATCAAAAGATTGTTAAAACTTATTTATAATCTTTGTACTTTGAGCATGATTTACTCCTATAAGGGACGTATTAAACTTGATTTAGGAAGCTTGGATGTTTCATGTGTTTTGCCCTATGAACGGGTTTTATTGAATTTAAAATTTATCTAATGACTTAAACATGATTTCTATAACCAGTTTATGACTTGACGTATCCCTATTAACTGGATGTTGGACATAATCCATGCAATGATTTGCGATTCTGCTTCCATGCCATGATTTGTGATTCGGCTAATATGCCATGACTTATATTTTCTTGTGTTTCGTCCGTTATGGGCAAGTTGTTCTAGTCCAGAGAATGATTAGCCGTTATGGATCCTAACGTATCGCTTTTGAGCATAGTTATGTCAGTCCAGAGGATGATTGACCTCTGAGACGTGTATCCCAATGCTCTATTGTTGTGCTAGTCCAGAGAATGATTAGCCTCCGTGGGGAAATAGCCCCTGAGTATTTATTACTGTGCTAGTCCAGAAGATGATTTACCTCCGTGGAATAATAGCCCCGGTGCATCGAATAGTTGTTCGCCCGTAAGTGGCATGTGTTGATCTGTTGGTTTCTTGTGAGTGGCTTGTTAATGATCTTGAGTTCATTATTGAAAAGACTTAACATGGACGACATAATAAGTTGAAATTAATATAGTTCTACCTTATTGGCTTTTACATGTGATTTTACTAAGGTTACTGACTTACTCTATCTTTAAGGATTTCGAACTATTTTTTAAAGAAAACTTAAGGTAAAGAGAACGACTTAAGAATTCAATGTGATTATTTCTTAATCATTGAATTATACTGGATATTCATAAGATGTTATCATTTGTTTGAACTATTTCTCAATACTTTTTTTCAATTACACTTATTACTTATATATTTTGCTATTAACTATTACCCCGGAGAGACTCACTGGGTACCCATTACTCAGGCATACCATTGTTGTTTTAGATGGTATGTTAGGTTGCGAAGAAGAGCATGTTCGTGGTACGCGTACGGAGTAGCAAAACTTCCTGCTTTTCAGACTTATTAGTGAGCTGCATCCTTATTTATGGGACCACATCTATCTAGTTTTATTGTTTTAGTTTTTAGGCTATGTCTCGAAGTTAGAGTATCGTTTATGTCTCTTAGAATCTCCATAGATAATTGTCAGATTTGTGGGTAGATTGTTGAAGTCTCATATAACTTGTTGGGGCATTTGCCACCTTTACTACTAATTTATATTAGACTTCTGCTGATTTTATTTCGTAAGTGTGGGCATGATTTCATTTAGCTATTTATGACCTATTTAAATAAATTATGAAAGACTATTAACAAGATATTAGCAATTAGTTAAGTCATAAGATACTTTCGATGTGGTTCCTGAGCATCAGATGCCTATTGTATCCAAGGTGGATTTTGGGGCGTGACAAGCTTGGTATCAGAGCCAGGTTTAGAGGTGTCCTAGGATTGTCTGTGGATATGTGTCTAGTGGAGTTCTCTTCATGCAGACTGGACACCTGTATGAATGTATGACTTTCAGGATATTATATGTGTTTCTTACTCTTCTTGATTCTAGATTGTGCTATAGAACTTGAGCTTCTCTTCTGGATCATTCAGACGTATTCGATACTCGCGCCTCTCATAAATGACTTGACCCCGTGCTACATCTTCTAACCATGTGAACAATGGTGCTATGGAGTGCACATGGGTTGTAATGTATAGTATGATAGATGGTACGAAGTCATTTGGAAATCAATAATCGGTGTATACATATGATAATTGTAAGTTGTGGTTGTTGATCTTTTGAGATAGGTGTAAAATGACATAGTCCTAAATACAGGGAAAACTCTGTTAGAGTCTTGTTAGGCTTAAGGGAATTGTTAGGATGGATAAAGTTTTTAATGTGAATAGACATAACCTCTACTAAGAAAAAAGAGTGTAGTAGCCAAAATATGGGATAGTGATGGTTTGAAATTTGTAGATGAATGTCGTCGAGTTATTAGGTGAAGAGTGGGATGACTATGTCCTTATGTATTGACAAAGAGGTAATGAGATTTGGAGATATTTCATGTTACCAAGTTGAGAAAAGCCTATTTGATAGTTATATTCAAATATTAAGGTACTAACATATAACATCCCGAACTTTCGGGCGATGGCTTAAACAGCTAGACGTATGCAAGTAGACCTGGGTCCTGGGGAAATTTTGTTATAATTAGGTATGCAAATAAAAAAGCTTAGTATATAAAGGATGCAGTCGTGAAATAATTTAGAACTTAATAAGTGTGACGATGAGGATTAACAAAAATAGTTGTATGTCGCCAAAGAGGTTATGAACTAGTGCCATATCGCACGATTATGACATTGAGTATATGAAGGTCATATAAGTCATCAAGATTTAAGTGAATTGGGATCAAGAATTAATAATGTGGGAGAGTACGAAATTAATTGGATAAGGGTGATGGTTGGCTGCCACATAACATTAGGAAGGCTAAAAGGTGTCATTAAGTGGATACGTGTAAGGACAAAATGTGTCAAATATTACACCTTAACATGCATTCTGTACAAGTACATTACTAATATTTCCAACAAATGGATGAGACCATTTTAATACTAACAACATCCAATCACTTAAAACATGCTCAAAGAGTGAGTAACTATAGTAGTTGATAACGAAAGCCGATCTATGTACCTTTTTCAACAACAATATCCTTCCCCATCTACAAATCAGATCCTATTGCATATTAATATGCCTTTTTTTTCCAAAAAATAATAATTACGTGAATGCTCAAAGCAATTCCGACTTGCAAGACTATCGTTAGCTCAGAGAGCATTCAAGGTATGTTAAGGAAAATCCTTCTTTCTTATGGCATGTTCTAAGTACGAAATGTGAACGTAATATTGTCCCATAAATGATTCTACTCTTAGTAGTTAAGGATATTCATGTTATTTATTCCCATGTTCAAAGCATGTCTAAATATGTTCCTAAATCCTTATTGAGGTACATGGAAAAGATGTTAGTATTCATAAATGTTAATCGGAGATGAAGCGGCATTACGTCACTTCGATAAGCTCATAATATTTTATTATCATTCATGCATTATATTCATGTAATATCCTTGACCTACATGTGTTATATACACTAATATATGGTATGTATTATATATATGTAGGGTATGGGAAAAGGGATACGGCGTTATATACGCACACCACCTGATCAGTTGGTATATGATGATGATTATGCCCACAAAGGCCGAAATGATATGATAGGAAACGACGTTATATATATATATATGACCACATTGTGCATGACATTTAGGCATATTATGTCTCTCTGAGGCATTCACAGACATAATACTTATGCATATTATGGCCCTTAGAGGCATTCCCTACTGGTTGGTTGTCTCTTGTCCCATGTTACTTTCATGTCTCTATTATGTTGTCCTTCATTCCTGACATACTCGGTATATCAGTCGTACTGACGTCCCTTTTGTCGGGGGACACTGCGTTTCATGCCCACAGGCTCACGTAGGCAAGGCGATGATCCGCATTAGTAGGTTACTGACTCAGTGGATTTTGGAGCACTCCCCTTGTTTCGGAGTGACGGTCTAATCTCGACAGATGAGGTTCGGGTTCCCATCATGGCCCTCCAGTTTGGGTCATGACAAACTTGGTATCATAGCAGGTCTGTCCTACCGTGTATACAAGCCTTGTCTAGTAGAGTCTTGTTTATGGGTGTGTTATGCACCACACTTATAGACAGGAGGCTACAGGGCATTTAGGATGATGGTTACCTTCCTTCTTGATCTAGAATCGTGCTATAGAACTGAGTTATAAGCATTCCATTTCTAATCCATCTCGTGTTTATGATTCCAGCAATGCCTACAACAAGGAGGAAGTTCAAAAGTATGAGGGCGTTGGATACGGCTGCAGGCGAAGGTACTAGTCGAGCGCCACCCGCTAGCGAGGGCTAGAGTAAGATCTACGGTGTAATGGGGCTGCAGTACCCCAGTTCCTCCACTTGATACTCCAGATGTGGATCTTGATATGCGAAGTGTCATATAGTTATTGACTCGATTAATGGTCGTTTAGGCCCAATGTCAGATTCCCAATCCTTCTGATAGAGCTGCTAGCGCGAGATCTCGGGATTTCATCAACCTAGACCCTCAGGTATTCACGGGATCAGACCTGAATGCGGACCCGTAGAATTTTCTGGATCAGATACAGCGTACCTTGCGAGTAATGGATGCTACCGATACTGAGTCAGTAAAGTTTGCTTCTTATAGACTGCGGGATGTTGTGGTAACCTGGTATGAGACATGGGAGCAATCTAGGGGACCTCGTGCTCTACGAGCAGGATGGAGAGAGTTTTCAGAGGCCTTCTTATAGTATTTTCTGTTGGTCGAACTTCGACGGGCCATGCAGGATAGATTTTTACATCTTGAGCCGGGCAATCTGAGTGTTCGAGAATATAGTTTCCAGTTTAATTCATTGGCCAGATATACTCCTACGATTATAGCTGAAATGAGTAACCGGGTACATAGGTTTGTTACTGGCTTGGGGCCGCACTTGGTTAACGAGTGTACTACGATCTCTCTGAACCTGAATATGAATATTGCTCGCATTCAGGCTTATGCACAGAATCTGGAGGATCGTAAGAGACAACAGCGGGTAGATCGAGAGCGTGATATGGGCCATCATAAGAGGGCTCGATCTGTAGGTAACATAGGGAGTTCAGAGGTGGGCCCAGACCACAGCTTTATAGACGTCCATCCTACCCGGCAACTAGTGCATCATTACCATTTTCAAGGTCTAGGGTTGATCGGTTTGTTCAATCGGGACCAGTCAGAGTTCACGAGCATCAAGGTTTTATTATAGAGGAGATTCTATTCAGATGAGGCCATCATTGGCTCGATGCAAGCAGTGTGATAAGGCACATTCAGGGTTGTGACAACGAGGATCGGATATGTGTTATTCTTGTGGTGATCCTGGTCATATTATGCAAGACTGCCCGACAAGAGGTGAAAGTGTTAGGGCCTAGCCGGTCGGATCTACAACAGCTTCATCATATTTAGTACGTCTATCAGGGCAAAGTTATCAGACATTATCCGGTCGAGGCAGAGGTAGGGGTGGAGCAACCAACTTCGGTGGTGGCCAGAACCACATTTACACATTGATGGGTTGACAGGATTAGGAGTCCTCACCTGATGTTATTACAGGTATATTATCTGTCTTTTCACATAATGTGTATGCATTATTAGATCCGGGCTCCAATCTATCACATATCACCCCTTTCATTGCCTGTAAATTTGGTATGGAGCCTGAGTTGATAAGAGATTCATTTGTGGTATTTACACCAGTTGGTGAGTCGGTAGTTGCCAGACGGGTCTATCAGAATTGTGCAGTATTAGTTTGTAGTCATCTGACCTTAGCATATTTGGTAAAATTAGAAATGGTTGATTTCGATGTTATTATGGGCATGGATTGGCTGGCATCGTGCTATGTTAATGTTGATTTCCGAACAAATATTGTTAGATTTCAGCTCCCAGGCGAGCCAGTCCTTGAATGGAAGGGTAATACGGCGACGACAAAAGGAAAGGTTTATTTCATACCTTAAGGCAAGGACGATGATCTCCAAAGGTTGTATATACTATCTTGTTCGGGCTAGAGATGTCGATGCCAAACTATCTACTTCTCAATCAATTCCGGTGGTTAATGAGTTCTTGATGTATTTCCAGATGAACTTCCAAGCCTTCCTCCCGAGAGGGAGATTGAATTCGTTATTGATATGTTGCCAGACACTCGGCCGATATCTATTCCTCCTTACAGAATGGCTCCAGTTGAATTGAAAGAATTAAATGAGCAATTAAAAGATCTGTTTGAGAAAGGCTTCATCAGGCCTAGCATATCTCCTTGGGGTGCACCGATATTGTTTGTACGAAAGAAATATAGCTTATTACAGATGTGTATTGACTATCGGCAACCGAACAAAGTTACTATCAAGAACAAGTACCCTCTTCCCATAATTGATGATTTGTTTGACCAGTTACAAGGTGCAAAATATTTTTCAAAGATCGACCTAAGGTCACGGTACCATCAGCTAAGGGTCAAAGAGAAGGACATTCCGAAAATAGTTTTCAGAACAAGGTATGGGCACTTCGAGTTCTTAGTGATGTCATTTGGGCTCACAAACGCGCCGAAAACCTTTATGGATCTAATGAACAACGTGTTTCGCCCATTTCTAGATGTATTTGTGATAGTATTTATAGATGATATTTTGGTTTACTCTCACTCGGAGGCAGAGCATATGGATCATTTGCGGGTAGTACTAAAGACACTCAGGGATCATAAGTTGTATGCTAAGCTCTCTAAGTGTGAGTTTTGGCTGAATTCAGTGGCTTTCCTTGGTCATATAGTGTCATACGAAGGTATAAGAGTGAGACTCAAAAGATTGAAGCGGTGAAGAATTGGCCAAGGCCCACGACTCCATCAGAGGTTCACAACTTTTTAGGCTTAGCCGGCTATTATATGAGGTTTGTAGAAGGATTTTCTACCATATCAGCACCATCAATGAAGTTGACACAAAAGGCCATAAAGTTCCAGTGGTCCGATGCTTGTGAGCAGAGTTTCCAAGAGTTAAAGGACAGACTAACATCGACACCAGTCCTTACTCTCCCAGAGGGTCCAGAAGGTTACGTTGTGTATTGTGATACCTCTGGAGTAGGTTTAGGATGCGTGCTAATGCAACATGGTAAAGTGATTGCCTATGCTTCAAGGCAATTGAGGAAACATAAGAAAAACTATATGACACACGATTTGGAGTTGGCCGCGGTGGTCTATGAACTGAAAATTTGGCGGCACTACTTTTATGGTGTTCATATAGCATTTTCACGAATCATAAAAGTCCGCAATACCTATTTAAACAGAAAGAGTTAAACTTGAGACAAAGGAGGTGGTTTAATTATTGAAGGATTATGATGTGGACATCTTATATCATCATGGTAAAGCTAATGTTGTAGCAGACGCGCTCAGTCGTAAGTCGATGGTCAGCTCGATGCTGGTGTAGGTCGAGAGGAATGAGTTAGTAAGAGATCTCCATCAGTTAACTAGTTTGGGAGTCTGACTAATGGATTCGAAGGATGGTGGTTTTGTGATTCCGAATATGTCAGAGTCGTCCCTCATATCATAAGTTAAGGAACATTAGCGGGAAGACCCCAGTTTGGAAAAAATCAGAGAGGGATTCAACAGAAGAAGACCACAACCTTTGAGATTGATGAACATGGAGTTCTCAAGCACTAGGGTCGTTTATATGTTCCAAATGTAGCGGGATCACGAGATAAAATTATGACGAAAGTCCATTGCTCACGATATTCCATTCACTCTGGATCTACCAAGATGTAGCATGATCTCAAGGGTATCTATTGGTGGAGCGACATGAAGAGAAGCGTTGCGGAATTTGTAGCTCAGTGTCCTAATTATCAGTAAGTAAAAATAGAACACCACAAGCCAGGTAGCTTGACTCAGAACATTGAGATTTCGATGTGGATATGAGAAATGATTAATATAGATTTCATTACATGATTGAGCTTTAACATTATACTATAAATTAGATGGAATAAACATGCCACCAGGAAGTAAAGTAATAAGTATAGAGACTAAAATGATATACGCCTTAACGGGAAACCACCAAATAAGAAAACAACATGAGATGAATATCATAGTACCAAAAATGTATAAGGAAATACTTGAGAAAATTGAGCATAATAGTAATCTAATATCAATCTTCAAGTATTATATCAATAAGGTAATATACTTATCAAAATCATAATTAGAAACACATAGTCAGAACGCATACCTTTTAACCAGATATTCAGATCATCGAAGTAGTCTCTACCCTCCTTTGGCCTGTATTTCCCCTTTGCCTTCCGCCGCGGGTACTCTGTCGTCTGGGTGTTTGGGAGTCAGTTACGGGTATCCTCTGATTATCTTTAAAAAGATGTTGTGTTCTTACTAATATCCTCGCTCTTATCATAAGTTTGATTCTATTTGGGTAATTATTGATAGACTGACCAAATCAGCTCATTTCTTGGAGGTCAAAACTACCTACACAGCCGACGACTACACGAAGTTATACGTTAAGGAGATTGTTTGCCTTCATGGTGTGCCTATTTCTATTATATTTGACCAAGGTGCACAGTTTACAGCTAACATCTGGAAATCATTTCAAAAAGGTTTAGGCACTCAAGTTAATCTTAGCACAGCTTTCCACCCTCAGATAGACGAGCAGGCCTAGCGTACGATTCAGATGCTCGAGGACATGCTACGAGCTTGTGTATTGGACTTTAAGGGAAGTTAGGATGATCATTTATCCCTTATTGAATTTGCGTACAATAACAGTTATCATGCTAGCATTAAAATGGCTCTATACGAGGCTTTATATGGACGGAGATGTAGATCTCCTATCGGATGGTTCGAGGTAGGCGAATCAGAGTTATTTGGGCCTGACTTAGTACACCAAGCCATAGAGAAGGTGAAACTTATCCAAGAACGGCTGTTAACTGCTTAGAGTCGTCAGAAGTCGTATTCATATGTGCGATGGCAAGACTTAGAGTTTTAGGTAGATGATTGGGTCTTTTTGAAGATTTCACCTATAAAGAGGGTAATGAGATTTGGGAAAAGGGAAAACTCAGCCCAAGGTATATTGGGCCATATTGCATAATTCGACGAATCGACCAAGTAGCTTACGAATTAGACTTGCCTTTGGAGTTGGAGTTTGTTCATCTGGTTTTCCATGTTTCTATGTTGAGAGCGTGTATTGGATATGCTTCCCGAATTGTACTAATTGATGATGTGAAGGTTACAGAGGATCTTTCATATGAAGAGGTTCCTATTGCTATCTTAGATCGACAAGTCCGCAAATTGAGGACTAAAGAAGTAGCCTCATGAAATTTATTTGGCGGAATAAGAATGCAGAAGAAATGACATGGGAGGCAGAAGAGGAGATGAAACACAAATATCCCTACCTATTTCAGGCCAATGCCAAGGTTCCAAGAGAAGCATAAGGTCAGTTCTATTTCATATTATTATAATTTCTGCTTGATGACCATGTGAGGTCTAATGTAAAGATGTGTGTTATATTGTATGGCCCATGAAAATATGGTTGTGTTTTCTCGCTACTTGACGAGGATTAGATACGTCACCCCAAAATTCGAGGATTAATGTTTCTAAGGGGGGAAGGATGTAACATCCCGTACTTTCGGGCGATAGTTCAAACATCTAGATGTATGCAAGTAGACTTGGGTCCTGGGGAAATTTTGTTATAATTAGGTATGCAAATAAAGAAGCTTAGTATATAAAGGATGCAGTCCTGAAATAATTTAGAACTTAATAAGTGTGATGACGGGGATTAACAAAAATAGTTGTATGTCCCCAAAGAGGTTATGGACTAGTGCTATATCGCACGATTATGACATTGAGTATATGAAGGTTTTATAAGTCATCAAGATTTAAATGAATTGGGATCAAGAATTAATAATGTGGGAGAGTACATAATTAATTGGATAAGGGTGATGGTTGGCTGTCACATAGCATTATGAAGGCTAAAAGGTGTCATTAAGTGGATACGTGTAAGGACAAAACATGTCAAATATTACACCTTAACATGCATTATGCACAAGTACATAACTAATATTTCCAACGAACGGATGAGACCATTTTAATACTAACAACATCCAATCACTTAAAACATGCTCAAAGAGTGAGTAACTGCAGTGGTTGATTTTCTAGAAAACAAAAGCCGATCTATGTACTTTTTTCAATAGCAATGTCCTTCCCCATATACAAATCAGATCCTATTGCATATTAATATGCCTTTTTTCCCCAAAAAATAATAATAAGGTGAATGCTCAATGCAACTCCGACTTGCAAGACTATTGTTAGCTCGGAGAGCGTTCAAGGTATGTTAAGGCAAATCCTTCTTTCTTTTGGCATGTTCCAAGTACAAAACGTGAACGTAATATTGTCCCATAAATGATTCTACTCTTAGTAGTTAAGGATGTTCATTTTATTTATTCCCATGTTCAAAGCATGTCTAAATATGTTCCTAAATCCTTATTGAGGTACATGGAAAAGATATTAGTATTCATAAATGTTAATCGGAGGTGAAGCGGCATTACGTCACTCTGATAAGCTCAGAATATTTTATTATCATTCATGTATTATCCTTAACCTACATGTGTTATATACACTACTATATGGTATGCATTATATATATGTAGGGGATGGGAAAAGGGATACATCGTTATATACGCACACCACCTGATCAACTGGTATATGATGATGATTATGCCAACAGAGGCCGAAATGATATGATGGGAGACGGGGTTATATATATATATATATATATATATATATATATATATATATATATATATATATATATATATATATATGTGTGTGTGTGTGTGTGTGTGTGTGTGTGTGTGTGTGTGTGTGTGTGTATGTAAGACCGCATTGTGCATGGCATTTAGGCATATTATGGCCCTCAGAGACATTCTACACAGACATGATACTTATGCATATTATGACCCTCAGAAGCATTCCTACTGGTTGGTTGTCTCTTGTCCCCTGTTACTTTCATGTCTATATTATACTATCCTTCATTCCTGACATACTCAGTACATCAGTCATACTGACGTCTCTTTTATCGGGGGACGCTGCGTTTCATTCCCGCAGGTTCACGTAGGCAAGGCGACGATCCGCATTAGTAGGTTGCTGACTCTGCGGATATTGGAGCACTCCCCTTGTTTCGGAGTGGTGGTCTAATCTCGGCAGGTGAGGTCCGGGTACCCGATGGCCCTCCGATTTGGGTCGTGACATAACACTTACATCCTTTCCTTGTTGCCTTACTTTACACTAGCTACCTGTTGAAAATTTAATACTATTATATTTTATTTATCAAATAAAAATCATAGAGGTTATAAGTCATAAGCTTCTCAAGATATCTATTTTTTTTAACCAACTCATAAACTTTGCATAATTTTCTATTTTAAACCTTGCTCATAACATGAGATTAGTGGTAGTGGTTAATTATAGTAAATTAATTGTTTATTAGAGTATGTGGTGAGACATTGCTTATGTTATAGCTATTTTTATTAGAAAATTATTAAAGTATTGTATGAAAATTACGAGATTTAGAGGACATTCGAAACTAGGATGAAATACTATAATGGTCTGTCATTGTAGTGTCGATCAGAAAAAAAAAGTATAAGGTATGAACAAGAGGCTAAGTAGTCAAGAGTTAAAAGGTATAAGCTATACTTTTGGGATTCTAGAAGGAAGACTTGACAGTTTTCGCAGACTATGAATTTAATTTGGGTACAACTATATAATGAAAGAATAAGAAATAATGCGATCTAGAAAAGAGGGTGTTCTTTGAGGCTACATCATTTGAGATTTATTTCTAGATTCTTTTGTTTGTTCTCTTATGGTGTTTAAAGTTAGGGATTTAAGATTTGAGCTTTGACATATATAAATAAATTTGTTGGCGTGACAAGCTTTATGATGCTACAGTGCTTTCTATGGGCGTAAGTAGAAGGATCTATATTTCATTATCATTTTTAGACATAATTAAGATGTGATATGTATAGAGTATTAAAGGTTAGGATGAAAGAAAATTTGAGAGTGTCTCATAGTGGATTAAGAATTATTGTACATTGAGACTATAAACGTATTGGGTTAGAGGATCTGTGCTATTTTGACGTTTGGTGGGAGAACTATATTTTAGGCTTGAAATTCGAAAAACAACCTCTTGTGGAAGAATGACTTAAAGAGATGATGCAGTTTTCTTTGGGCTTTAAGTGGTTATCCTAGATTTTGATACAAAAAAATAATAATTTGAGGTTGTAATTAGATTGACATGTGTGATTAGAATAGATTACTCCTATCATGAACTCTTGATGGACTAATATTTCTTCAATTTACTTTAACGACTATAGTTCTATGTAGCTTAAATAGATTTGTGTTGGTGCCCATGTTTGGTACTTAATATTAGGTCGGAACTTTAAATAATCACCTTGGTGGAAGAAGGATAGTATGAGAGTGGTAAAAATGAGTTTTAGAATTTGATCTAGTAGGTTTGATATAGAGAATACAAGAACTCAAGTCAATAATGTATGACATGTGTGATGGCGTGAGTATGATATATGCGAGTTTTAGATTAATAAGTGAATGAAGGTTAAGACATTAGATAAAGATGAAACCTTAAGAGTTACAAAAGTAAGATGGTATGCCCAATGAGGTTTATTATTACAAAACGGGATACTTAGCTAATTTACTATAGAAGTCTAAATTAGTATTCTGGGGTGGCAATAGCTAGGAAAACACTAAGTATATTCTTATGATGTTCTCAAGAGTCAAGTTGAAATATTATAGAGCTAAGATTAAATAATTTTTTTCATCTTCATGGTGACGATACTGTTGTAGCTAAGTCATGAAGTCGAGGAACATGCTTATATCATGTTATGAATATTAATGTATTTGGTTTAAGGTCGAACAATTATGCAACAAAGATAGTATACGTTGAAGGTAGCAATAAATTCCTCATAAGAAATTATATATGTGCGAATGATACGTAAGTGCATATATGTATAAATTATGTCTGGAAGGTGATGTTGATTTGACTATGACTAGAGAGATTATGATTGGCGAAAAGAGATTAGAGAACAACGCCCTAAGGGCAAGATGTCATAAGTATCTAGTTTTAAATGACAGGATATCAGAGTTCTGAAAGGATTATAAAGAGGCCAATGGCAAAGTGCATGCTATGTAAGGGAGATACACCTGGTAATTTTAAAATTTATGCGATTTAAAAAGTCTGTATTATATGGAATATAGTAGTGTTATATATGCATGTAGTAGTAACAAGATTAAGAATGATGTGAGAGGTTGTATAGTGAAATGATACTATATTAGACAAAGTTTAGACCCGAAGAAGCTACCTTATGAGGAGGGAGAATATATATTAAAAAGTAGATACTCCTCTTAGTGACAACTATAGGCATGCGTGTTCCTTCAAGATTTAATGAGCGCTGGAAGTAATGTAAGTTAGGCTGGAATTATGTGTTGATTGCATTAGGCTCCTAGTGTTTGGATTGATATTATATGCACCTTCTAATCGAAGCATGTAAGTGTTATAATTTTGGGTAATGAACCTTTGCAAAGTGAGTTGAAAATATAATCCCTTATTTAGTGCTAGACTTGTTTGTTGTAGTTGTAGGAGTCTTTGTGAGGACCATATAGATATTGTTGGGTTGTAAATTGAGATTTAATTTGGAATAGCTCGTCAAACAAAGGAACTCTAGCAAAACGTTTGAAAATTTGAGGTTTAATGAAAATCTTAGGCCATAACTCTTATTCGAGGACAAATGATCTTGAGAGGGGGATAATGTAACACCCTGTAAATTCAGATTAGGTGTGAATATGTTAAATGAGTATTAATGTGACATTTTATATATATGATATCCTATCAAGATGATTTTTGGTGGAAATAGTTGATTTAAGGTCAAGATGAATAGTCACATGCATAAGATTCGATAGAATCACTTAAGTTTACGGTAGGTCTGATTTCCATCCCGTTTACGTGAATATTCGTTAGGAATTGGAGAAAAAGTAAAGCATGAAAGTTGTATCCCTTTGGAATACCTTTCCAGAAGTGTATGGACTATCTCAATCGGAGCTCCTTGTTAGGAGTTATGACTATTTTACTGAACACTATCAACGTAGTCAAAATTAAGCCTGGCGCCGGGCGTGGCCCTTAGACGTGGGCGCAGGGCGCCAGGTATTTTCCATCATGTCCCGATTTTACTGAATATTATATGTCTCCAACTTCATAAAACATATCCCACTTAATTCTAAACCATCTTTTTGGAGAGAAAACACCCTAGAGCCTCCTCTAAACCTCTAAGGTAAGTTCTTACTCAAACCTCGTGATTATTAACTCAATCTAACAATGATTAACACTAGAATCCTCATCTAATCCATAGATTGTGAGAATTTGATACAAGAATGGTTAAAGAAAGAATCATTGGGAATTCGTCATGCGGTAAGTTTATGCAATTCTTATATAGTTATGGGGATTATTTTGGGTTTATATATCATTTGAGATACGTTAGAATCCATGGGTTAATCCTATGAAGTAAGAACACGAATTTGACTTAAAAATCCTAATTTCCGAAAAAGGGTGAGAATTTAACAGAAAAGTATAAAGTTCTAATATTATCATCTAAATCAATTGTAGAGCGATTGGTGAACCTCAGAAAATTTGTTTGGTAGTGTTCTAGCGGGAATTGAGATATGTCTCTTTTTCAAACATACTTTTCAACCTTTAAAAATGATTTCTTTGTCAAGGAAGTTTTAAACTTGATTTCGGAATCTTGGATGTTTCATGTATTTTGTCCTATGAACGGATTTTGTTGAATTTAAAATTTATCTTATGACTTAAAAATGATTTCTATAACCTATTTATCACTTGACATACCCCTATTAACAGGATGTTGAACATAATCCATGCCATGATTTGAGATTCCGCTTCCAAGCCATAATTTGTGATTCAACTAATATGTCATGACTTATATTTGTGTCTGTTTGTGCCTGTATGGACAAGTTGTGCTAGTCCAGAGGACGATTAGCCATTATGGATCCTAACGTATCACTTTTGAGCATTGATGTGTCAGTCCAGAGGACGATTGACCTCCGAGACGTGTAGCCTGGTGCATCTATTGTTGTGCTAGTCAAGAGGACGATTAGCCTCCGTGGGGAAATAGCCCTGTAGTATTTATTACTGTGCTAGTCCAGAGGACGATAACCTCTGTGGGATAATAACCCCGGTGCATCGAATGGTTGTTCGCCCGTAAGTGGCATGTGTTGATTTGTTGGTTTCGTGTGAGTGCCTTGTTAATGATCTTGAGTTCATTAATAAAAAGACTTAACGTGGACGGTATAATAAGTTGAAATTAATATATTTCTACCTTATTGGCTTTTACGGGTGGTTTTACTAAGGTTACTCACTTACTCTATCTTTAGGGATTTCGAATTGTTTTTTTTAAGAGAACTCAAGGTAACGAGAATGACTTAAGAACTCAAAGTGATTGTTTCTTCATCATTGACTTATACTGGATATTCATGAGATGTTATCATTTGTTTGAACTATTTCACAATACTTTTTTTCAATTACACTTATTACTTATATATTTTGCTATTAACTATTGTCCCGGAGACACTCACTGAGTACCTCGTACTCAGGGATACCATTGTTGTTTTTGATGGTATGTTAGGTAACGAAGAAGAGCAAGTTCGTGGTACGCATATGGAGTAGGAGAACTTGCTGCTTTTCAGACTTATTAGTGAGCCCGCATCCTTGTTCGTGGGACACCCCATCTATCTAGTTTTATTGTTTCAGTTTCCGAGTTGCGTCCCCAAGTTAGACTATCATTTATGTCTCTTAGAAGCTCCATAGATAATTGTCAGATTTGTGGGTGGATTGTTGAAGTCTCGTATGACTTGTTGGGCATATGCAACCTTCAATACTAATTATTTATATTAGACTTCCGCTGATTTTATTTCGTAAGTGTGGGCACGATTTCATTTAGCTATTTATGACCTATTTAAATAAATTATGAGAGATTATTATCAATATATTAGCAATTAGTTAACTTATAATGTGCTTCCGATGTGGTTCCCGAGCATCGGATGCCTGTTCCGTCCAGGGTGAGTTTTGGGGCATGACAGGTAGTCACGAGTACAGAGCTCTAATTTAGAATACAAGTCTGAAAACCAAATACAATGTACTGTATGAAAATGTATGGATAGAATGATAAATAAGAAGTAAGAAGTTCCAGTGTCGAGATGGAATCTACGGCTCACCCTGTACTCCAAGATGAATCTCCACAATCTGCTCCACCACCGTCCGGCTTAGTACCTGCACAGAGAGTGCAACAAGTGTAGAGTGAGTACGGAAAATATGTGTACTCAGCAGCATCGTCGACCGACCCTAACTATTAGGTGGCGAGGGATGGTACTTTTTTATACTTCTCTTCTCATTAGTTAGTTAAGTATAAAAGAGTTCAGCTATCAAAACCTATCAGTAGCTCCTATAGTTCGACAAGGTACAAGAATTATCGACGTTCTCAAGTCTTATCATAGTTTCCAGGTATAAACTAAGATTAAGACCAACAGTGTTACCAAAGTTAGCCTAAACCCCATTAGGGCGTCTAGACCCATCAAGTCTCTCAACTCAGTCTCACAACAGGTATAAGTCTTAGAAATAAGGATATCATCTATAAAAAGCCATAAGATCGTAATGCCTACCAGAAATCAATACCGAGTACACACTACATCAAATACATATCAAGACTATGAATGAATGCAATGCAGATGTTATGTATATATGCAATGAGCATATGTACCTGGTATACACACGCTCTTACAGTAGGTGTCACATGACCCATGGGGGACTCATGAGGTCCATATACCCATCCGATCCCATTAGAGCACATCTCTGTGGTTATAATGCCATCCTCAATCATCACTCTCGTATCATGTACCATATTCAATGAACCAGATTTCAAGCCCCTTTCAGCAGTATATCAACAGTTCAAATATCAATATAATATATATGAATGATATAGATATGAGTACACCATACAACACTATAATCAATACAATCAGTATCATCAATTTCCTTTTTAAGTATTTAGACAAGATGTACAGTGATGAATGCATGACAGTCAAATCAAGATAAGATCTAAAACATGGCTACGAGCCAAAATAATCAACAATCATACCAACCTAAGCGGATTTATGTACCGCGCTCATGGCCCGAAGGATAAACACAGAGTTTTCGTCATGTACAAAATAGTTCATTAATTTCCCTTTTAGTTCACCGGTACCCCTACAAGTGCTCGTCACCTTACTAGTACAGGACCCCCAATTCCCTATTACTCCCATTAATTAGCATACAATATACCAACACATAACGTTATATTAGAGTCTAGTAAGTCTCAACTTTCCAGATACATAGCCGAAGAATAACACAACAACTTTCCCCTTCCTTAGAGCCTCCTCACGAGCTCACTCTGATCAATTAAATTAACTAAATGAGATTACGGGTCTAACAGTATCCATATTAGTAAACAAGACTAGAATACCTAAGTCGAACTACAAAGGAATCCAGGGCCCACCATAGCAAAATCTGACCTTTATTAGTCAAATAGTAAACTAACATGCTAAGTCATATCCTTAAGTTAATTTGAAAACTAAGTCCGATTTGATCCTCAATTGCAAGTTTGGGCAATCAACCCAATTTCTAAACCCTAGAATTGTCCTCAGTTCCAAAAAGGGTTTTTAACATGAAATTAATCAATTAAACATTATCTTCTAACATGGATTGACACTAGATTACAATATTAACATCGACAATTCAATAACCAATCCCCAAAACCCAATTTTCACCCTCTTATCTTTAATCATGAAACTATGCCATCACTTCCCCAATTAAAAGATTATACTAAGACAAGGAAATTAAATGCTTAAACAATAATCAAAAGGGTGGAAATATACCTCTAATGATGAACCCCCTTGAAAACATCAAGCAAACCCCTACTGATCGAGCTTCAATCCCAATGAAATAATGCTTGGGGAATGGGAATGTTTTAGGGCATTAAATTTATTAAGACTGAACAAAGATTCCGCTCTAGCGGAATTGATTTTGCCGGTGCGGATGCGCTTCGACAGAAAAAGTAGCCGATGTGGCAAGGTCACTTACTATTCCAGATTTGCGCTGGGGCAGATAGGGCTCCATAGAGGCGCACTCGCCTTTGCGAGGAAATCATCCACAAAAGTGGAACCTCAACTCCGGGATAGATCTCGCATCTGCGAGCCAAACCTCCGCAGAGGTGGGCATGTAGAAGCGGACAAGGGGTTGCTGGTACGAACACCAGAAATCAGTAGCAGCCAAAAACAATCAAACTCTCCGTCAAACATCCGAAACACTCCTAGAACCTCCCAGATACAAACCAAACATGTATTCCTATCATACAACACATTCTAGACATGGTCGCGCACTTGGAATTCCTGAAAAAGGTCTCTTTGGCTCGGGTTTGACCAAAGTTAACTCTTAAGTTCTAATTCCACAATTTCACAACCTATCACCCAAAACACACCCTGTTGCCTCGGGAACCGAACCAAAGGCTCGACTAAGACATAAATATTGTTTTGGAGCTAATGGAACTGACGAAACTATGAAAGGAGTGTGTTTACCCAAAAGTCAATTATGAGTCAAACCACTTCATTCTCTTAACTTGGGAATTTCCCAAACCTACCAAAAAAGATCCTAAACTTACCCGATCACCTCGGGAACCGTTCCACCTATCCCTGCTAGTCACAAACAAAAAAATAAAGACTCGAAAAGGAAAATTTAGGGATTTCTAAGCAAAACAAGCAAAACAACTTTTCGAGTCATTAAACGCTTAGTAGAAAAGTTTGGCATCAAAACGGGTAGCTATGAAAAAGTAAAAAATGACTATGTTGTTAATCATCGCTACATGTCCAAATTAAATCCTCTGTCAGGAACGAGATACACAAAGTTAAGCAAGTTCGGAAAGCACAGAATGGGAAACAGATGAGCAACCTACACCGTTAGAAATTGGCACTAACTCTTCAACTGACTCATCTGATGTGCTAGCGTGTCTGCACCAAATATTACAGAAACAAGATGATATGACAAAAAATTAGGATATGTTTAAAAGCGAGCAAGTGACAAGGGAAGGAGTAATAGGCGAATAAATAACTCAACTTAGGACAGAGCTGGAACAGGCGAGAGCTAGTCAGAATTATATGTGTCGAACTCTAGAAAATCATTTTGCCTATACGTCTCCGACAATAAGCATAATGGGGAACATAATGTCTAATTTTTCTAATGAGACAAGATATTCTGACTTACCCAATATTCAGCCTTACTCTGGTACAGATCCAGGTGTTAGCAGCTTTCACGGCGAACCTGCAGTTTTGTACCAAACTCAGAAATTCTCTACGTCGATGGCGCAACAACCTCTTATGTCAGTGTTTAATTTAGAGAATGTATATGAATATGGTGAAAATCCAATGCCATTCAAAATTTACCATTTTTGAATATGCCGGGCTTTCATGGATTAACTGATGTTGGCAGTCTGTCTAACTTCTTCCAACATGATAGCACTGGTACTAACGAACACTAAATTGTTCATTCGGGAGAATGAACGATTTAAGTGCGAGGGTGGTAAACTTCTCTTATTATATGATGTTCTTTTTTAGTATGGTGTTTGTGTACTTTAGTTTTTGGGATAATGGATTTATGTTTTTGGTGGTTGAAGGAAGAAAGAGACTTTGGCATGCTACAGGTTCCTAAATATCCAATGAAGTTTGAAATATAAGAGAAACTCTAAGAAGCCAAAAATAAAGATATAAATTCAGAATTATGGGTAGAGTTCACAAGCGCTAGAAAAAAATCAGGGAAGCCCTTTTATCTCCTTTTACTTTTAAATTATATGTCATGTGTACATGACATTGTTTAAATGTGAGGGTAGGAGAATATATTGTTAATATATATATTATGAAAAAAATTTGAAAATATCGAGTTTCTTTATTTGTAAGGTAACTTATTTCCTGTACTTCCATGAATTTCTTGTTCGGTTCTTTGTCATGGTCGTAATATTTTGAACCGATCACTTTTTAGGACTTAATTATTTTCTTTATTTTGGTAAATAAGTTGGCTAAATTTGATTTGATTTGAATATCATGAGACTTAGAAAGACGAATTCAATTGAGTTTCATTTATGGGTTATATGACTACCTTTCCAAACTCATACTACTTATTGGTGATTGAAATCATGGTTTTTTCTAAGGCCTAAGTGTATTGTGTGGTCAGTATTACCTAGTTCTCATGCTTATTGAAAATCTATAACTTGTCTTGAATGTGGTTTGACGCGAAATTCTAGGCAGATTTTTAAGTTGGGAATTGAAAGTAGGCCTTCCTTGTTAAACAATGACCTAAATTGAACTATCTTGATGATTTTTATCCTTAGCTAGTCCGTTGAGCCTAGATGAATTGTCCCTTATTTGTTGATCACCGAACTTTAACCCTTAGCCTTTTTATTGTTACGACTTGTTATTTGTTCACCATGTTTCCTTTTAGGCACTATAAAAGTTGATTTGAAAGCAGAAAATCAAGTGTGAATTGTGAAAGGAACGTGTGAAAGGATAATTGTTTGAAATTATTGATCTGTTGAGATGTTGTCATAAAAACTGGAAAAAAAATTCCCGTGTTGAGAATTTGAAAGAAAAAAAAAAGAGCAACAAAGAGATGTTGGCAACTCAATATTAAAAAGCGAAAAAGGAAAATTATGAAAAGGTTGATAAAATAAAAGAAGAAGAAAAAAAAGAGACGAAGTCGATTGTTTTAGAAAGAAATGTAAGGCAGTTGTGCTTGAGCGAGAAAGTAAAGTGTAGTGCCTATTGGGAATTTGAGTCACTATTATCCTTATGTATCCTACATGTCTCTATGGCTACATTACAACCTTATAAAAGTCCTACATGATCTCACCTAAAAGACTCCTATATTAATGGAGAATCACATGATAGTCAAACTTATGGTTATTTTCGGTAACATGAGATACTTCTTTGTTTAGAGTGAATGAACTTTTTGCTGGAAATTTACTAATGTGGAATTAAGTATATCCCATTATTTATGACTCAAACAATTGGGGCCCCGTAAGTCGGAAATATCGTTTCCACACACGTGCACACGTAGAGCCAAGTATCGCAAATTTCATTAGCGAAAGAGATATTGGTACGTATGTAATACGTTTGAGACATAGAATTATGGATGGTTATTGGCCAAATAACAAAGTATTCCACGTTGGTAAATGAAGGAAGAAGTATACGAAGTGTAAGATGAAACAAGTCGGATTTCACCGCGGAGCCGTGGAGGGCCGCTGCGCCGGTGCGCCGCGACGCAAATTGGTTGGCCAGTCACTGGAGCCACGGCGCTTCGGAGGCAGAATGTGGCGACGAGAAGTTGGAAAGATCTGACCTTTGAGCTGGTTTTGGAGCATTGATTCTCCATTACTTGACACATGAATTCAACCATTATTTGGGTGAATGTAACCCCTCAATCAAGTGCCATTACATGGCTATTGAAGGTCATTAGTTGGCTAGTTGAGGGGTCTTCTCCTTACACTATAAATTGAGGCCTTTGGCTCAATTGAACTACACTCAACACTTAGAAAAAAATTCAGATTTTCTGAATTCATCTTCTTCCTCTCTAGCAAAGTTACTATACTCAAAGTTCTTCAAGAGTAACACTTGAGTTTCCTTTGCTCAATTGTTAAGTTGTTGGTGTATCTTGGGAGACTATTGCCCAACATCGTAAAAGGAGATATACGGGGCAATCTTGTCTTAAAGACAGAGTGTCATCACTCGACTCAGCAAATCACACAAGCAGTTTGTTAAGTTTTTGATTTCCAGTTTATTGTGATATTTAGTGTATCCTTTCTTACTATTGTAATAGTTACTTACTTCCCGTTCCCTGCAACAATTGTATCCCAACAATTTTAAGATAAGATTGTGTTGTAAGTACCTAGAAAGATGACTGGAAGAGATCAAACTGCTTCTGATTCTGCTAGTGCTACTCAAGGCAATCCCTCTGCCTTCCCCACTGCTCAAGGCACCCCTAATGCCTTTCCGGTTGCTCAAGGCTTATCCAACGCCTTTACTGCCGCTCAAGGGAACATTGTCGTTCCTCCACTCGCTGGATTTCACCATGAACACCCTGAGAAGTTCATGGGCTGCAAAAGAAGTACAACGCACAAGATGCAGGTACTAAAAAATTCATCATTGGGAAATTTCTGAAATTTCAAATGATGGATAGTAAAAAAGTGATGTCCCAAGTCCAGGAATTCCAAATGATTCTACATCACCTGGATTTGGAAGGTATGAAACCAAATGAGCAGTTTTTTATTGCATCACTGATTGAAAAATTACCTCTTTCATGGAATGAGTTACTTAAAACTCAAGACAAAAGAGATGACCTTTGAAGAACTAATTATCAAACTCCAAATTCCGAAAGATAATAAGAAGGCCTTGCCTAGGGGTAAACAACCCGCTGAGGCAAAGGCAAATCTGGCTAAGGACAAAGGAAACCCAAGCAAGAAGCGCAAGTTCCAAAAAGACGGCAAGACCCAAGCAGCGGAGAAGTTCAAAGGAAACTGTCACCACTGTGGAAACCTGTTCTCATGATCAAGGACTGCCGCAAGCTCAATACTGAGCAACAAGAGAAGGCCAATGCTAAGGGCAAGGCACAAGCTAACGTCGTCAAAGACCAGTTTCTGGATGACATGATTGAGGAGTTCTCAGCAGTGGTGCTAGAAGCAAACCTTGTTGAGAATCCCATGCAATGGTGGATGGACATAGGTGCTATAAGACACATCTGTTCCAATAAAGATGCATTCTCCACTTATACACTGGTTACAAACAAGAAGTTGTTCATGGGCAACAATGTTTCCTTTGACGTGCTGGGGTAGGAAAGGTAGTCCTGAAGATGACTTCTGGAAAGGAGCTCACTCTGAAGGAAGTGATGCATGTTCCTGATATTAGAAGAAATTTAATTTCAGGTCATTTATTGGTTAATGCTGGTTTTAGGCTAGTGTTTGAGTCCAATAAATTTGTAGTCACTAAGAATGGAACATTTGTGGGAAGAGGATTCGTCTGTGAAGGCCTCTTCAAAGTTAACGCCATGTATGTATTACGTACAAGCAATAATATTAAAGTTTCTTCTTACTTGCTTGAGTGCTCTAATTTATGGCATCATAAATTAGGACATGTCAACTACAAGTCCATCCAAAGGTTGGTAAATCTGGAGTTGTTGTCGTCTATCGACGTAAACCCTCAACATAAGTGTGAGGTGTGCGTAGAGGCAAAACTCACAAAGCTTCCTTTTCGATCCGTCGAAAGGAATACCGCTCCTTTAGAACTTATTCACACATATATATGTGATTTGAAGTTTGCACAAACTAGAGGGGGGTACAAGTACTTTGTGACATTCATTGATGATAGCATAAGGTATTGTTACCTTTACTTGTTGAAAAGTAAGGATGAAGCCTTTGAAGCGTTCCGACGTTACAAAGAAGAAGTTGAGAACCAACTGAGCATGCGGATTAAATTCATTCGTAGCGATAGAGGGGGAGAATATATAGCGCTATTTGAGGAATATTGTGCCCAATCAGGCATTGTTCTTCAAACGACGGAACGTAAGAACCACACATTGAAGGAAATGATGAATGTCTTGCTCATCAATTCCGGTCTTTCCCAAATATGTGGGGAAAAACTGTCCTTACCGCTAATACGATTCTTAACGGAGTCCCACATAAGGGTAAGGACAAAACTCTATATGAATCATGGAAAGGAAAGAAACCTACCAATAAATATTTAAAGGTGTGGGGTTGTCTGGGAAAGGTCGAAGTACCCAAGCCAAAGCAGGTCAAGATTGGACCTAAGACTGTAGATTACATATTCATCGGATATGCAAATAATAGCAGTGCTTATCGCTTCTTAGTGCATAAGTCAGATATTCCAGATATCCATGGGGGTACAATCATGGAATCAATGAATGCACAATTCTTTGAATCTACCTTTCTGAAAAAGAAAAAAGACATAACCTCTCGCAAACGAAGTTATGAACAAAGCTCTTAGGAACCGGGAGTCGTTGACAGCCCGGATCTAGATGGTTCCGATCAAGTGGATCTCGAAGTGGCTGAATATCCGGAATCTAGTGTTTCAGATTCTCAGAACTTGGAGACCCCAGAGATGGAACTAAGGCGAAGTAAAAAGGCCAGGAAGGATAAATCCTTCGGTCCTGACTTTGTAGCTTATATAGTTGATGATGAACCAAGGACAATTGCTGAAGCATTGTCAACTCCAGAGGCACCACTCTGGAAAGAATCTATTGAGAGTGAAATAGGCTTCATTCTGCTTAACCATACTTGGGAGTTGGTTGATCATTCCCCAGGAAATAAACCGTTGGGTTGTAAGTGGATACTCAAATGGAAGTATAAAGTAGATGGGTCTATAGATAAGTACAATGCCAGGTTGGTAGTCAATGGCTATCGGCAAAAGGAAGGCCTTGACTACTTTGACACGTACTCCCAGGTGTCTAGGATGACGTCCATACGAGTATTCATTGCAATCGCAGCATTGCGTGACCTTGAGATACATCAAATGGATGTCAATACAGCCTTCCTAAATGGCGATTTGGAAGAAGAAATCTATATGGAACAAACCGAGGGGTATGTGGTTCCAGGCCAAGAGAAGAAAGTCTGTCGTCTTGTCAATTCTCTGTACGGGCTGAAACAAGCCCCGAAGAAATGGCACAAAAAATTTGATGGTACTCTACTATCGAAGGGGTTTGCCATTAATGAGTGTGACAAATGTGTCTACATGAAAGGTAACTCTGACTCGTTCGTTATGATATGCATGTATGTAGATGACATATTGATCACAGGGAGCACTCCTAGCATAATTCTAGAGACTAAGAACATGTTGAAACAATGCTTCGACATGAAGGATATGGGTATCGCAGATGTCATCTTAGGGATAAAAATCTCTAATACGTCTGACGGACTGGTCTTATCTCAGTCTCACTACATCGAGGATGTTTTGAGAAAGTTCGAGATGTTTTGAGAAAGTTCGAGATGTTTGACAGTTCGCCTATAAAGTCACCAATGAATAGAAATCAAAATCTTGATAAAAATCGTGGTGCACCCATATGCCAGGAGCAATATGCACAGGTGATTGGTAGTTTGATGTACATAACAAACTGCACCCAACCTGATAGTGCTTATGCAGTCAACAAGTTGGCTAGGTTTACCCGTAATCCGAGTAATGATCACCGGAAGGCGTTGAATTGGGTACTACAATACCTGAAATACACGCTAACCTAATGGGTTGCATTATTCGAGATATCCAGTTGTACTAGAGGGGTACAGTGATGTAAACTGGATATCTGATATAGAGAACACCAAGTCCACCAATGGGTATGGTTGGTAGAGCTGTGTCTTGGAAATCCTCTAAGCAAACTTGCATCGCCCGATCCATGATAGAATTGGAGTTTATTGCTTTAGACAAAGCAGGAGAAGAAGCTGAGTAGCTTTACGACTTCTTAGAGGATGTTCCTTGTTGGAACAAACTCGTACCTTCTGTAATGATCCACTGCGATAGCCAATCGACTCTAGGAAGGGCACGAAATTCTATGTACAATGGCAAGTCTCGTCATATTCGACGGAAACATAAGACTATTAGGCAGCTGATCACCACGAGTATAATATCCATTGATTACATTAAATCAAAGGATAACATAGCTGCCCCACCGATAAAGGACTTACCCAAGGATAAGATGTTCTGCCTGTCTAGGGGAATGGGCTTAAAACCCAAAGTATAAGGACTAATACGGTGGTAACCCAACCTTACTGACTAGAGATCCCAGGAATTAGGTTCAATGGGAAAACTAAGATGTAAAGGTTCAGTTGATCGCTTCAGTGGAAGCATGAGCACTTCGGATAGTGATTTCTGTGAAGAAACACCTAATCCAAAGTCGTTCCCGCGCTAGACAATAAGTGCAATCTGCAGTGTGGGTAAAGGTTAAGTTTCCAAAACCTTTAATGATCCTCACCGGTTGAGGTTAGGAGTGGGAAAACTTTTAATAGTTCCTAACACTTGTAAAGTGGGGTATAGTAGGATACCTTGTAGGAGACTACCTATTTAAGTGCGAGGACATGCCGCTTCAATTGAACGCACTTAAGAATCCAAGAAGTGTCCACGGCCACAACGGATAAAACATTACAAAGAACTGAGTAAAGGAAGTTGTTGTGTTGGTATCGTTGACATGGCTTACACTAAACATTGACGGTTCAAGACATCACGTTTACCGCACAGTAAGTAAGTCCGATGGTATTCAACTATGGAAGGTTCAATGTGTATGCTACCTATCCAGATGCAACATCGATCCGCTGAAAGATTGCTGGAAAAGGCACCAAGTGTGTGCGCCAAAATCTCTTTCAAGAGGGGATTGTTGGAAATTTACTAAATGTGGAATTAAGTATATCCCATTATTTATTACTCAAACAATTGGGGCCCCGCACGTCGGAAACGTCGTTTCCACACACGTAGTGCCAAGTATCGCAAATTTCATTAGTGAAAAAGATATTGGTACGTATGTAATACGTTTGAGATATAGAATTCTGGATGGTTATTGGCCAAATAACAAAGTATTCCATGTTGGTAAATGAAGGAAGAAGTGTAAGATGGAACGAGCCAGATTTCTCCACGGAGCCGTGGAGGGCCGCGGCGCCACACCGTCAGAGTCGCGGCACCTCCCAAGCAGCGCCTTGGAGCAAATTGGTTGGCCAGTTACTAGAGCCATGGCGCCGCGGCCCTAATTCACAGAGTTGCGGCTCTTCGGAGGCAGAATGCTGCGACGGAAAGTTGGAAAGATCTGACCTTTTGTTCTGGTTTTGGAGCATTGATTCTTCATTACTTGGCACATGAATTCAGCCATTATTTGGCTGAATGTAACCCCTCAATCAAGTGTCATTACATGGCTATTGAAGGTCATTAGTTGGCTTGTTGAGGGATCTTCTCCTTACACTATAAATTGAGGCCTTTGGCTCAATTGAACTACACTCAACACTTAGAAAATACTTCAGATTTTCTGAATTCATCTTCTTCCTCTCTAGCAAAGTTACTATACTCAAAGTTCTTCAAGAGTAACACTTGAGTTTCCTTTGCTCATTTGTTAAATTGTTGTTGTATCTTGGGAGACTACTGCCCAACACCGTAAAAGGAGATATACGGGGCAATCTTGTCTTAAAGACAGAGTGTCATCACTCGACTGAGCAAATCACACAAGCAGTTCGTTAAGTTCTTGATTTCCAGTTTATTGTAATATTTAATTTATACTTTCTTACCATTGTAATAGTTACTTACTTTCCGTTCTCTACAACAATTGTATCCCAACATTTTTTACATATCCCCATCTATGTTCTATAATAGATAGATTGTGCGGCATATGAGCATCTATGTTCATTGGGTGAGACACACTTGGGATTAGAAAGTATAGATATTTCATTTCTCAATCAGTGAATATGAGTACGGTCAAAAGTTATCGAACTCATGGAGTTATCTTAGTCGATTCTTCTCTGCCAAAAATTCACACGATTTTAAGTAAAATATCTAGCCACTATATTAATAATTTTCTTTATTCGAGGACGAGCAAATATTTAAGTGTGGAAGAATTTGATAAGTGTATTTTACCTGATTTTTAACCATATAATTTTTTATGTAAAAGCATAAATATTATCATATATCTTCCACGTTTCTAACTAATTTTGCTCCCCCGCCGTCGTTCAATGAGAATGGATAAAAGGCTCGTGGGATTGACGATATATCTTCCACGTTTCTAACTAATTTTGCAGGAATGGTTATAAGAAGATTGTTGCGTGAAAACAAGAAAAAGTCCAAGAAAAATATAATCAAACAGTGAAAAGAGAGCGAGCTACAATAGAGAAAATAAACTAGGAGGCAAAGAAATGAAAACATACTATTGACGTGCTACAGTGATAACCAACCAAATCGAGACTTCTCATGATGGAATCTCAACTCAAATGATGACATCTCAACTTATTACGATCTACAAAAGCAAACTCTGCTCAATCAGGGAAATCATCACAATAAAGAGAGAGAGAGTTCGATATTCAGACATTCCAAATCAAATCCTCGATAGTCTCTCTTTTCCATTTATTTCATCAGTATCTAGTTATCATTTCTATTGTGAATTATAATAATGGTTTAGCTTACTACATTCACATAAAATTTCAGTTTTAGAAATTATTCTAGTTTCTATTTTTAACTAAATAGAGGAATTGTACTTCTTGAATATTTCTTCTATTTTCTTATTTAATGGATAAGAATATTTTCATTAGTAGTACCATCTCCAGTATGACGTAACTTTTTTGTATTGGGAAAATGACAGATCTTGATATCTCTATATAATAGTAAATATTATTTCTCAATTTCATATGTTTGAGCTGAAGCTTTCTATTTATTTTATCCGCTTTACATTTAGATGTTATTTAATTTGTTAACATCTATCTATTTTATACTACATATTAACGTATTACTGATTCTGTAATCGAGAGAGGCAGAAGAAGTAATACTGTTAATTATTGTATTGATAAATTATTAATATTTATTTAGTAATATCTATCACTTTTATGTTATAATTAATTTGACACTTATTTGTAATCGAGAGAGGCGGATAGTGTAGTAATTAGTTATAGCAAGTAAAGTAATTGTTACAACCCCTTTTAGGAATCGTGGTGGCACCTACACCTCCCACCGGTAGGCGAACCACTCCCAAATCATTAACATGATATGAGAAAGAAATGCAGAATTAACAACATGCTTAAATAAGTTGTCTGATCATAAAATAAAATGTGAAAAGATAAGTCTGAGAATCATAAGTACAACTCGAATGATCTAGTCAACAATACAAGAGATTTAACTGAATAAAAGTCCAAATAAGGACAACATAAGCCAAATGTCTAATCAATAAGTACAAATGTCTAAACATGTCTCTCAGAATCAAAATAAAAGACAAGGGAAGAGATAGGAGCATCCAAGGCATGCCGGAAAGTAGCATCCTCACCCTAAACACTGATAATCAATTGGCTTGGACTCAAACTTGAGGTCCAGAACTGGTAGAAGGAGTTGTATCTGCATCCAAAAGAATGCAGCAAGTGTAGTATGAGTACACAACGTACCCCCGTAGGCATCATAGACCAGTAACGACGGAAGATACGCAATTAGAGATAAATATCAAGTTGACACCAAATAATCATACACTAAACAATTTCAATATCCCAAATAAGTCACATTGTCCACATAGTAGTTCACTGAACAAATAATTCACTTGTTCGTATAAGGCTTCATAATCATATAAGTCACCACAACTACAAAAGGGTTTAATTACCATAACTCAAGTTATCAAACAACCAAATAAGGCAGACTGACCCTAGTACACAACACCCTATTACTATCCTCTTCACGGGGTATCACATTTAGTATAATCATAACCACATTAGCTTCTTATTCCCCCTAACTCTTGGGTTTGATTACGGCTCTATACAAGTAAGGGCGGAACACATATTCGTTCATTTAACGTCCTCATTATATTCTAAGTAGAAGTCTACACCATTTATCCTTGCTTAATGAGGGGATATATACGTGCATAACATACAAGTTATTTAACTACCACAACAACATCCTGACCAATTCCCTACTAGACTCCCTATCAAATAATGTTATCAATTTTCAAACAATACAAGACATACCCAGTTCCTTATATTCAACATGATAGTTCTGTCAAGAAAATCCACTGACGATAACATAGTTCGACAGCAAGTACTCAGACTCATAAAGGTGTAATCACACAATCTATTGCATATAGAACAAGCCAATCATGGCAACCAATCCAGTCCAATATAACCAATCCGATCATCCAAAAATTTATTTAATTAGGGTATCATCCAAGTTCCAATAACCAATCTATATCACGTTCCAAACAACGAGTGATCACATTATGAATGAATGTACGAATGCAATACATATGCTAGGTACCTTTCATCTCCCAGTATACAAGCATTCAATTCTATGAACTGCACACCCATGGGTGACCTGCGAAGTCCATATACTCCTCCAGAATTTCTCAATGGAGCCCAGCTCTTGGCTACAATAACTGTTGCAGGTGTGCAACCCGTTCCCCCGTGTATCATCATCATCCAAAAGTTCCCATCGGATCCCAACTCTATGGTTGTAGTATCATCAAAAATAAATGTTGCAAAAATTTCATAAGTATTCTTACCTTCCCGATCTCTTGGACCCATAGTATTTTCATACCACTCTAATATAAATATCATTAGAACCATGAGTGTATGAATGCAAATGACAATATAAAACAAGAAATCAAGATATATGAGATGCAACCAAGTATAAGAGATGAATATCACATAATCCAAGTAAAATCAAGATAATCATATCGAAAGCAATCAACATCAGTCAGAATCAGCTTATGGTTGATTCCCCAAATAACCCATCATCACAGTTCAACACCAGTACCTACCCAAACGTTCATCACAACCTTTTAGTGGACCCCCAAACACGCCCAATACCCCTCAATATTTGTAACTAATTACGTACTTCTATCGAAGTCTAATAAGAATAAATCGTACACTACCTCAGGGCCAAATAGGAGCCACGAATGGTCAAACCTCCATGCACGCCTTTCCCTTTTGAATCGCCTCATAGTAGTCATAGTCTAACATGCATATATTATATGCTAATATAAAGCTAACACACAATACAATGACTTAATCCTTAATCATACCAAAAGACTCCTAAAACCAATCCCGGGCCCACAGTGCCAAAATCTGAACTTTATCACCAAAAAAGCATAAACACATACTAAGTAGTCATATCATTGAGTTAATTAGAAAACTAACGCTAATTGAACCTTCAATTGCATGATTTAGGAAAAGCCCCTATTTACAAACCCTGGATTTTTCCCAATTCTAGAAAAGGTTTCAATTCCCAAATTAATTAATACAACATGGTCACCTATCATTAATCAATACTTATTCATAAAAATCATGATCATCTAATCTATATTTCAACCACAAATCAAAGGTTTAGCTCTCATAATCTCCCATGGAAGCCAACAACCCTTCTTCCCTATATAAAGTCCAAACTAATATTTAAAAAGGCAACAATAATCATAAGGGGTAAAATTATACCTTAGAAGATGATCCAAAAGAGTTCCCCAAGATAAACTCCCCTCCACAAGCTCAAGAATCGAGACATGAGGTTTTGGGAAAAGTTATTCGACCTAAGACATTAAGAGAACTTTTTGATATAATGTTTCCGCTCCTATGGAATTGAATCCGCAGGCGTGGTCACGCTTGAGCAGAAAAAAGCTCGTTGAGGTACAGTCACTTGACACCTCGCCTCAGCACTGAAGTTGAACCAAATCCGCAAAAGCGCATTCACCTCTGTGAGGAATTATCCGTAGGGTGGGAAACTCATAGATCCTTAGAACTCACCTCTACAAGCCAACCTCCCTAGAGGCGGACATGAAGGGGCATACAACCATCCGCTAGTGAGAACCCCAGACACCAGCAATAGAGAATTCCACTCAAACTCCCACCAAATACCCGAAACACTCCCGAGACCACCCAAACACAAACCAGAAATGCTACCCCAAGGTAAATAATGTTATAAACTTACTCGCACCCTCAGATTTTCCATATAACCGAGCTAAGACATACTTTTTTAAGGAATCACCCAAAGCAACCAAATCTCACAATTCCACAACTATGGCCACAAGGTACATCCGAGTGCCTCATAAAGCAAATCAATGACTCAACTAAGTCATAAATAACCCTTTGGAACTACCAGAAGCAACGGAACCCAGAAATCAACCCGTATACTTGAAAGTCAATTGTGAGTCAAACTAATCAACTCTAAGATTCTAAATTTAGGTTTTTTTATCCAAAAATCATATAAATGAACCTCGGACTCTGTTCCACCCATCCCCGCGTATCACAAACCCCACACAAGTCTACGTGAATGGTAAAATAGTCAAGTATGAGTATTTAGCTAAAATGACCAGACGAGTCGTTATAGTAACCTAAAGGGACTTACTAAAAAGTGAATGTCTCAGTTCAGGTATATATTTCTGGTGCTTTATTATTACTATTTTGACAATAAATGTGTATAACCGAGAGGAGTGCAATTAATTGTTCAACTTGAGTAATAATATATTAATGCAATCGTGAGAGGCATTTATACATACATGAGAAATAGAAATTGGAGAATAAATAAATCTACTATATAATAGATATATTAAGTGAAGTCAGGATCCCAACACCTTTTATTATATTTGTGAAAAAAACAAAATATTTCTCAATTGCTTTAGTTATGCATTTTTAGTTAATTAACTCACAACTCAATTGTTCTGATTTTCCCAAATAGTAATTAAAATAAGAAACGTCTGTAGAATAGATTAACCAATTTTTGTGGGTTTGACATCTTTTAATACTTATATTTGACAGAGTATGAGTTTAAATTTTATATATGACAAACACTAGTCATGAGTCCATTTTGTGTATGTGTGAAAGAGGTACCACGTACTTAAGGGGTGGCATTAAGTGATGTCCCTTCCTCATGAGCTCAAGATAAAGCTTAGAGTTGGGGGAACTCATCTTTATTATGGTTTTCTCTTAGTTAGAGGTTCCTCCTTAACATTCCTTTAAGTTTTCGGAGGCCCTCTAAGTATGTGTAATAGGTCTAGGACTGAATCTGCTCTCTAAAATAGCTATAGACTGATAGGAATCCCTTCCCCACTACCCCTCAACAACATTTTGTGTTAGAATCTAAACATTCTGACCTCTGCCTGAATTTAAATAACAATAGAGTGGGAAATAGTCTGTCACTAGGTTCCCCATCTATTATTTAGGCACTGTGAGTGTACATATGAGTTTTGTTTGTCTGAATTGATTCAAGTTAATTAAGTTATGTGTCTTGCTATCATGACCAAGTAAACTATGAGCATTTTTCCTTATTTTGATCCTTTTTTCTTTTGTTAGTACCAAACTTGACCATCTGAATGTTTCCTATGTTGTTTGGGGCAAATAGGAGATCACTTAGGTTTGAGATTAACCAAAGAATTGTTGGAAATTTGCCTTTGGTGAGGAGGTGCGTCCACCCATATTTAATGAATTAAACACTAGGGTTTCGCATATTGGAGGCTTTGTCTCTCCACACGTGCATAATCTACTAAGTGAGTAGATGACCGTAGGGCCAAGAACCATCAAATTTCATTGAGAAATGAAAGAGATATTGGTCCACGAAGTAAGGTGTTTGAGGCATGGAAATATGGTGTGGGACAAATCTACCACATCGGTGGGAAAAGGAAGAATTGCTCTCTTTATAAGTCTCTTAATTGGCTAAGGGTTTGGGACCCCAAGGGGTAACCCATGTGTTTAAAGGAGGGAGGATTGTTGGGGCGTTAGTGTGCATTAATCAGCCATTACTTGGCTGATTAACTCCTTCATACCCTCCTTCAATGACCATAATCAGCCTCCCTAATGGCTATTAACAGCCCTCCCTAATGGCTATTAACAGCCCTCTTAATGGCTATTAAGAGCCATGTTTTGGCAGTTGAGGAGTCCCTCCCTCATGCTATATATTGATGCCTTTTGTCTCAATTGTTAGTGACAAAAAATATACAAAAATAGTATAGAAAGACACAGAAGAAGAGACAACATTTATATACACAGAGACAAACAGAAGAGACACTGAAATTCAGTCCAAAACGTTGGGACTAAAACAGAAACTCTTCCTTCCTTTTCCATTTCTTCAGCAAGGCGTTTCGTGTTTGTTTTCTTCGTCAGACTCAACCTATTTGCTTTGTAGCGTTGAGATTAAAGTGTTATTTTATCTTGGAAGACTATTGCCCATTAACATAAAAACATATATACAGGGCAATCTTGTCTTAAGGACAGAGTGCCATCACTCGACTCAACACACAGTTGTAACCATCCAGATTTAGTGTTTCTTGATTTCAGGTTATCAAGATTCAAGACTCAACAAGCTTGCGGCAGTTCTGAACATTGGCCTATTTGTTTATCCTTTCGAACACCTATAATATTTATTTACTTCTCGTACTGCTTTACAATACCCAACAAGAATGACCTACTGGCAGAATAAATAGTCTGCGAATATGTGACTTTTCATCTGTCCCTTTTTTAAAGCCAAGACATTGATTGGCAGCTTCTCCCTTTCCTCTTAGCATAAGCACTATCATGAATGATGTAGGTCTCACATTGATTGCATTGAGTTAAGAACCTTACCTATCTACTAATTGTAAAGCTACTTGTGATACTATATGAAACTGGTCGGTTGAGTTTCTTTATTTGAAGACCTTAAAGGTCAAATGTATGACCCTAGTATAAGGACTTGTGGGATTCTTTAAACGTGCTACTTTTTATAAGAACTGTTTTGCCTGATCTCTACTATGTTTGTGCTCATAAATATGCATGTCATTAGTTTGCTAATTGTCCATATAACTCATGTATACCCCTGAGTATACAAGATATACACATGACATGTATATCAAGTGTATATCAGTGTATACCGATGCATATTTGAGATATATGGAAGTAGTTTCTAAGAGATGTATCTGGTGTGTATATCATTCAATTGCTTTTGTTTGACCTTGTTTGATTTGATTAATATGCATGAAGTATACTATAACAACCAATATGGTTGTTTTTAGCTAAAGGCCCTTATTTGCTTATTTGAATCTTTTCGTAGACTTTATATGGGGGTTGTGATGCGCGGGAATGGGTGGCATGGATCCCAAAGTCTATTTATATGAAATTTGGATAAAAAAAAAACAAAACTCGAATCTTATAGTTAAATAGTTTGACTCAAAGTTGACTTTTGACTAGATGGGTTTATTTTCGGATTCCATCACTTCTTGTAGTTTTAAAGGGTCATTTATGACTTATTTGAGTCATTGGTTTGCTTCCTGAGGCAATCAGATGTATTTTGTTGTCTTATTTGTAAAATTTAGGTATTTGGGTTTCCCGGATGGTTTTTTAGAAAAATATGTATTAGCTTAGTTAAATAGGAAATCTGAGGGTACGATCAAGTTTGTAGCACTGTTTACCTTAGAAGAGCATGTCTGGTTTGTATCCGGGGGGAGGGGGGGTCTCGGGGGTGTTTCGGGTGTTTGGTGGAGGATTTGGCTTTGTTTCCATATCTGTTGTCTGGTGTCCGCCTCAGCTGTACCTATGTTTTCCCATACATGTCCATCTCAACCCGAGGTTGGCTCGCACAAGCGGGGGTTTGGAAGTTACTGAGATTCCGCCTTGGCAAAGGGTACTTTCGCAAGGGCGGGTGCGGCTCTGCGTGATCAGAGTTCCATGGCGCTGGGGTGAGGTGTCAAGTGACACTACCTCATTAAGGTTGTTTTATACGACAGAGGATCCGTGCCAGCAGGGTCGATTCTGCAGGGGCAGAATCACTGGATCACGTGTCCTATTGAATTCTTAGGTCGAGGTTCTTTTCCCAAAATAGCATATCTTGAACTTAGAGCCGCAAGGGAGAGTATTCAAAAGTTAAATAGTGAAATTTATCATAAAGGTAAAGATTTCCTTCCCTTATGATTTCATTTTATGTTTCGAATTCCTTTAATGGTGATATAATATGTTTATACTTTGGGAAGATGAGTTGCAAGTTCATTTGAGAATAAGAGAGCCGAATCTTGATTTAAATGGTGTTTATGGACTAATTTACTGTAATTATTGTGAATTAGTGATGGATTATACTAGATTATCATGTTATAGACCTTAATTTGAGTATGAAAACCCATTTGATTTGGGGGGAAATACTAGGGTTTCTAAATGTGGACTTTTTGTATATTGTTCAATTGAAGGCTCAAATGTGTATAATTTCCTAATTAACTTAAGGGTATGATTACCTAGTACATGTTCTTGGAATTTTGATAATAAAGTTTGAGTCTTGGTGACATAGGCCGGAGCTGGTATTTAAAGTCTTGTTTGTTAAGGATTATGTCTTTATATGTTATGTAAGTTCTTCATTAATGAATAGTATATGCGTAATTAAATCTTGATTATTATGAGGCACATTGAAATGGCAAGGAGATCACCGAGGCTTGATTGGTTAGTGCTCCTGTTAGGCCCATAGGTAGGTTACAGTTTACTTTCACTAGACTTCGATAGAAGTACGTAATTAGTTATAAATATGGAGGGGTATTGGGCGTATTTAGGGGTCTCACTTAGCCGGTTGTGATGAACGTTTTAGTGGGTACTAGTGTTGAACTGTGATGATGGATAATTTGGGGAATCAACCTTATACTGGTTTCGACTGTTGATTGTTTAGGCTTGTCGTCATATTTGCTATTGTATGTTTATTAATCACACCTACTTCTGATATATTATCCTGATTGTACTTGGATGGTTAGGTTGTTGAACTTTGAAAAACATTGTGATATTTATCTCTTATACTTCGTTGAATCTCATACATTCATATTTCTTGCCTTGTATTGTCATTTGCATTCATACACTACTAGTTGTTGATATTGATATGAGAGTGGTATAAAAATGATATGGGTCCAAGAGACCAAAAAGGTAAGAACATTTATGAGATTATGGCAACATTGAGTTGGTGATAATGTTAATGATGGATCGAGTTACACGCCGTAATGGATATCTTACGGATGGATCGGGTTGCAAGTCGCAATGGATATGATACATTGGGAACGGAGTTGCACGACTGCAACAAATATTATTCAGCCAAGAGTTGGGCTCCAATGGGAAATTCCAGAGGAGTATATGGACTTCGCAGATCCCCTATGAGTGTGCGTCTCATAATAAAAACTTGAGCGCGTGTATAATGGAGATGAAAAGTACCTGGTATATGAATTGCATTCATATCATTCACATCATTCATAAATTCATTCATACTGTGATTACTTATTGGTTGGAATGTGATATAGATTGGTTATTTGAACTTGGGTGATACCCTGATTAAATGGATTTGGATAATTGAACTGATTACAACGAATCGGATTGGTTGTTAAGATTGGATTGTCCTCTGTGCAATGCATTGAGGGGTTACACCTTTGTGAGTCAGAGTACTTATTGTGGTACTAAATTATGGTCAGTGGATTTTACTAACGGGACTGTCTTGTTGATCATAGAAAATTATGCATGTTTGTATCACTTGATTATTGATAACTTTATTTTGATAAGAGAATAATGAAGAATTAGTCGAGGTGATGTGGTTAAATGATTGTATATTATGCATGTGTAGATCCCTTTCTTAATCAAAGATAAATGGTGTAGACCTCCATTTAGAGTATAATAAGGACGTTAAAAGAACAAATATATGTCCTGCCCTTACTTTTGTAACTTGTAAACAAGCCCAGAGGTCAGAGAGAATTGAAGCTAGTATTGTTATGATTAGGCTAATAGTGAAACCTTTGAGAAGGATTGTGATATGACGTGTTTACTAGGGTCACCCTATTTTAATTGATTATTTGATGACTCGGGTAGGTGGTGACAGTATGAACATGACTTAGACGGAGTATACTGATCGGTGGATAATAAGTGTAGGATCCTTGTGTGCATTATGAACTGACTTGTACTTGTTTATGGTTGAACTCTTACGTGAATAAAGTGCATGGTTGATTCAGTGAACTACTATGTGAATAATATGACTTAGAAGACCTGGATTGGTAAGTTGATGACTCTATTAATTTTTGGATAAATGAGGATTTAGAACTGATCGTTAAGTACTTGAATACTAATGTTGAACCTTTGTAATTGGGATAACTCTTATGAATATGGGGTTATATGTAAATACGTGTCTTGTTGATTTTAGTGGACTTGTACATGACTACGTAACTTACCTGGGTTATGGAGCTGTCTAGTATAGGATTTACTTGGTGTTAACTCGGTATTTATCTATTTTTGAAATTTTCTATCGTTGTCGGCTTATGATGCCTACGGGGGTACGTTGTGTACTCAGATTACACTTGCTGCATCTTTTCTGGTGTAGATACAGATCCCACTACCAGTTCGCGAGCTCGAGCGTGAGTCTGAACGGGCAAACTTCTGTATTCAGGGTGAGATGATACCTCCGTCATGCCTTGGATACTCTATCCTTATCTTGTCTTTTATTTATGATCGAGAGACATGTTTAGATACTTTTGTATTTAGATTCAGTTTTAGACAACATCTCATATTCAGACTTGTATTAGATTATTAGTGCTCTTGTATGATTGACCAGATTTTGGAGGTTTTGTTATTTCTCAGACTTTATTCCACATTTATGTCATGAAACACTTATTGTATATTTTTTTTATCTTTCTGCTCTTCCTTATATATATCATGCGAATGATTATGAGTGGTTCGCCTACCGATGGAAGTGTGTAGGTGCCACCGCGGTTCCTAAAAAGAGTCGTGACATATACTTCCCATAGACAATGTCAAAATGTATACCACTTAGGTATCTTAGGATATTAAAATTTGGGAAACAATTACACTTGTTCAGTTTGGGCATGTTTTTGTTGCATCTTCTGAATTTGCTAAATAGGCTCGAACACTTATTTTTTTGACCCACCTGTCCTAACTTAAATTGGGCTTGTCTGTTTTCTTTATTTCTTTAAAACTTGGACTTGAGTGAATTCAACTTAAGAACACTGTTTGTTCTCTTCTATGTGTATATTCGGTGCATAAGTGTGATTAATTGGTCTACGTAATAGACAAATTTACTCTTTTTGTTGATAAATTATGGGTACGTTCTAACTCCCATTTTTTCCTTTCCCCTTAGTCTTTACATGACATTCCCTGCATTGGGCTCACCCACATCCCTACTCCTTCTGTTGGGCTCACCCACATCCCTACTCCTTCTGTAGGGCTCACCTACATCCCTACTCTTTCTGTTGGGCTCAAAGCCCAACACACCACCATATTGAGTAAGCTCGTGAAGACTTGGGCCCACCTCTCATACAGACAAATAGAAAGTGGGGGTTAACCTAGACTTTGAAGGCTCAACAATGGGTAAAAATTATATTTTTTTTGCTAATAGGCTTAGTACACCCATTAGCAAATTTTGCACCTTCACTTTATTTTTGTTTGTTTGTACATGTAAGAAAATACACTAATGTGTTTATTGGAACCTTTATGATAATAGTTGAAATCTCGATACGGGCATCGATAGGACGAATAGGACCCGATTTTGACTTAACAACCAAACAAAAGATAAAATAAATAACTTTATAACTAATTCTTTTAAATAAAAATTACTTTCATGATAATTATGCAAGAAATGAGCTAAGTAGACAAAAATTTTAACTTAGAACAAGTTCTCAAATTTCTAATTGTTTTGGGTTGTGACCCATGTAAAACAAAATAATTTTGGGCCTATCCCCAGCTATCATGCCCTGAACCATGGCATGGGGATAACACAACACTCAGTGTCTAACTACATGTGACCAAGTGAATCAACTGGCTGGCTGAATCAACATGTGATATCAAAATATACTGAAAGCGGAAATAAAACTAACACATACTGAACTAAAAGTCTGAATGATATAAATCATGAAATGTTGAAAGTACTAAAATAGTCTAAGACATAACTGTAGCCAACAAGGCTAACATAAAAACCTGCGACTTTGTGTAACCGTCATTATAATCTATGAAGCCTCTGATATAATACTGAATACTGACGATTGTGGGGACAAGGCCCCCAACATACCTGACTATCTATAAATACGCTATAAAAGATTGTATAAGACAATAACCCCTTGAAAGAAGTGAAGCTCACCAATTAGCTGATATTGGAGATCTTAGCGAGCAGATGCATCATCCTGTAAATTGTTACCTGCATCACGAGATACAGGCCCCGAGAAAAGGGACGTTAGCACATTTGAATTGCATACGTATGTAAAGCAACTGAAAGAAAGAACTATAGCGGGGTGCTTGGGAAAGGACAACCCAAATAAATAAACAGGTAATAAATACTGTAATTGAAACAGAAATTGTAACTGATAACTTAAATGAACAAGAGAATTGAAGTTATGAGTACTTCCTGTTATGCGTCTATAACACATGTTTAACTATATTTATATGTGGGGCCTTGTCCCAATAATAAGTACGCAAACTATGGCCTTGGCCAAGTAAGTGCGTCAGTCTATGGCCTTGGCCAAGTATACGTATACATGAGACTGTGCCGTTGGGAAATCATATTTGTCCAATATTCATTAATTATTATTAAGGAACTGATAAAACTGTCTTGAGCCGAGGGTCTTTCAGAAACAGTCACTCTACCTACTAAGATAGAGGTAAGGTCTACGTACACTCTGCCCTACACAAACCCCACGTTATGGGATTTCACTAGGTATGTTGTTGTTGTTGAACTGAGGTTACTTGTAACACTCCATAAATTCGAATAGGTGTGGATATATTAAATGAGTACTAATGTAACATTTTAGACATATGAAGTGCTATCGGAATGATTTTTGATGGAAATAGTTGTTTTGATATCAAGCCGAGTAATGAGGTGCTTAAGATTCGATAGAATCAGCTAAGTTTACAGTAGGTCTACCTTCCAGTCAGATTTCATAAATATACGTTGAGATTTGGAGAAAATGCACAAAATGAAAGTTGTATCCCTTTTAAATACCTTTTCATACATAGGTGGTCTAGCTTAATCGGAGCTCTATTCCAGAAGTTATGCCAATTTTAATGAACGATGTTGATAAAGTTGAAAAATATAAATTTTTGACTAAGTGTGAAATGAACCTAGGATTTCTTTGAGCTAAGCTCAAAGAGAAATAGGGTCATGATATATACCTCACTCAACGAGGTGTAGAGTCCCAAAATAAAATTTTCAAAAAAATTAGCTAATTATAAAATGGACATAGGGGCTCGCCGAGCTAATCTCAAAGCGAGCTAAGGTCATGCTATAGCGAGGTGTAGGGTCCAAAATGTCCCGTGCTATAAATTCAACACTTAACACGATAATTCATTTGTCAAACATTCCAACTTCATAAAAAATACTTGAAGGAGGATTTTTCTCTCCTCTCAACCTCCCACATCAAGGAAAGAATATCTCTATCATTCCTAATCAATCCTAGCGTTAAATACATGATTCATAAAAAACATAGAATTTCTAAGATAATCCTTCTCAAGTGATTCAATCTAGGATTTTAGGTGTTCTTCATGAAAAAAGCAAATTACTTCATTGGATTGATGCGCTTACAGGTATGTAGGGCTTCTATCTATGTATGGGAACATTTATTTTCTTCCCCACACCACATTAATTCATGAAACCTTATTTCTCCTCAGAGTTAGAGATTTATGTTTCAGTTCATGATAAACCTCAGTTAATTATATATATGTATTGTCAATCTCAATCATGTTTCAGATAATTATATTCATGTATATCATTACAATTGTCATGAACCTGTCTGTAATCCATGAGCTCTCACATATCAGTTATGAACTCAGATTGTTCCACTCCATTAATTTTTACATATTTTCATGTCTCAAGAAGTAAATGCATATATTTCTACAAATTTCATGTAAAACTATTTACAAACCATAACTATGAAATTTTTGAGTTTTATTAACTATATTATGAATCATGTTTTGAAAACCATGGGCGCATATGACACTTATATTCATGTTCAGTGTTTTTCGGAGTAGCATAGGTTTACTAAGAAGGTTCAAATAACCTGAAACTTATACCAGCGTAGGGTAAGGATCTCTGCCCAGATAGGACGATAATTCAAACTATTGATAGGATCCTTTCATGTCATGTTCATGTCTCATATCTCGACAAGGTATGGGATTGCTCTACTGGTCAGACCAGGTACCAGAATACATGTACTTACATGGTATTTCATGTTATCGGCTATACTAAGGCTCTCCCACTAAACATAAAAATATTTTACTCATGTTATAGCTTGATCATGCATATCATGATCATGTCCAGGCTTCAGTTTCAGATTACAGTATTCAGTTATAGTTTACAATTCACAACTTCAGTTACAGTATACATTTTACAATTTCAGTTTCATATTATTTCATGTATCATGTTATTGATTTGTGTTGCCCATTCCCCGAGCACCTCACCTACTATTCTTTCATTTAATTGCTTTGCATACAAGTATAATTCTAGTGTACTTACATCCCTATTTCCTGAGGCCTACATTTTACGATACATGCATTGATTTACAAGACAATAGATCTGCTCATTAGGACTTCATTGTATTATCTATTTGGTGAGTCCCACTTCCTTCGGGGCATTGTCATTTTTTTGTAGCCATGTCATGTTAGATAGCCAAATATGCTGGAGCCTTATCCCAACAAGTGTTCAGTATTTTAGACTCATGTCATATGTTTCATAAACTACTTCATATGTCATGTTGGGTTTTCAGTCATATTCAGCCTTATGGGCTACACTATCATGTTTTCAAATTATTTTCACACTTATGCTTTAAAATAATATTTTTAGTATCATTATGATGTTCAAATGTTTTATCCAGATTATTCATATTTTAAATTATATTTTGCATCAATACATGTCCGATGTTGACTCAGCCAGCCATGTAGTTTGCTCGGTCATATGTAGTTTGGCACTGAGTGACGTGTTACGTCTAGGCTAAGGTTCGGGGTGTGACAAAGCTTGGTATCAGAGCTCCAGGTTCAAGTGTCTTAGGGAGTCTATGAAACCGTGTCCTTTGGAGTTTCCTTTATATGTGTGTGTCGCCCACACATATAAGTGGTTAACTACCAAGACATTTAGGATTGTCTCACTTCTTTTATACTTTAGATTGTGCAATTAGAGCTATGTCTTAAGAAAATTTTCTATCTCATACCATGAAGCTTAGAGCAGTAAGCAGCATTCTCTTCATATCGAATGTGCAAGAAATCCAAGTTCCAAGTGAGGATGACTACTATTGGGGTAAAATTTTGAATGATTATTTAGAAAAGTATATCTTAGCTCAGTTAAATAAGAAATATGAGGGTACGAGTGAGTTCATAGCACTATTTACCTTAGACAAGCATGTATGGTTTGTGTCTGGAGGTCTTGGGAGTGTTTCGAGAGGTTTTGGCTATGTTTCCCATTTATGATGTTTAGTGTCTGACTCGGCAGCACCCGTGTCTGCTCCTACGGGTCTTCCTCAACTGGAGGTTGGCTCATAGAATCAAGGGTTAGGAGGTTGTGAGTTTCCACCATGGCAGAGGGATTGTACACGGGGGTAAGTCCACCTTTGCAGGGTCGGCCATGCAGTGGAGCTGAGGCGAGGTGTCAAGTGACACCACCTCAGCGAGGTAATGGTTTGCAGCAGTGGATCTGCTCTAGCGAAGTCAATTCTGCTGGGGTGGGATCATTGTATCAGGAATCCTATTTGATTCCCTAAGTCAGATTTCTTTCTCAAAATAGATATGCTCGAACCTACATTCACCAAGGGAGAGTTTTTTTAAGATTAAGAGTGATTTCATCTTTGAGGTAAAGGTTTCCTTTCCTTGTCATTTCATTTTATGATTCTAAGTCCTTTAATGGTGATATAGTATGTTAATAAGTTGGGGAAGACAAATTGCAATATGAGATTAACAGAGTTAAATCATGGGCTTTAAAGGGTGTTGATGGTAAATTACTTTATTATTATGAATTAGTGATGGGAATTGCTAGATTATTATGTTGTAGAGCTTAATTTGAATATAGAAACCTATTCCAATTGAGGGAAAATTCTAGGGTTTCCAAATTGGGGCTTTTTGTATATTATTCAATTGAAGGTTCAAATGTGTATAGTTCCCCCAATAAACTTAAGGATATGATTACCTAGTGTGTGTTCTTGGTTTTGGGTAATAAAGTTTGAGTCTTAATGACGTGGTCCAGGGATTGATATTTAAAGTCTTGCTTTGTTAAGGATTACATCATTGTATGTTGTGTAAGCTCTTTATTAACGAATAGTATATGCGTGATTAGACTTCGATTATCTCGAGGTACTGCAGAAGGGAAAGGCGATCGGCTTGATTGGTTAGCGCTCATGTTTGGCCCAGAGGTAGGCTACGGTTTACTTTCACAAGACTCTGATAGAAGTGCATAATTAGTTATAAATATTGAAAGGTATTAGGCATGTTTGGGGGTTCCACTCAGCCAGTTGTGATGAACAGTTGAGTGGGTACCAGTGTTGAACTGTGTTGATGGTGATTTAGGGAATCAGTCTTGTGCTGGTTTCGACTGCTAATTTATTTGGGCTTGTCGCCATATTTTCTATTGTGTGTTTATTTATCACACCTACTTCCGGTATGATATCTTGATTTGTGCTTGGATTATAGTTGTTAAATTCATAGAAGCATGTGATATTCATCTCTATACTTGGTTGTTTCTCATTATATCATGATTTCTTGCCTTATATTGCCATTTGCATTCATACATTCATGGTTCTAAGATATTGATATGAGAGTGGTATAGAAAGTTGTGGGTCTAAGAAACCAGAAAGGTCAGATTACTTATGAGATCATGGAAACACTGAGATGGTGATGGTTATATTAGAGGTGATGGGTTGCACGCCTGCAACATGATTCTATTTATCCAAAAGTTGATCTCTGATGGGAAACTACAGAGGAGTATATGGACTTCGCAGGTCCCCCATGGGTGTGCATCTCATAATAAAAACTTGAGCACGTGTATATTGGAAGATCAAGGTACCTGCATTAGAATTTCATTCATAACATGTCATAGAATATATGTTAATGAAATAAGTGTTGAATTGATTATTGATGACTTGATTAAATTTCTGGAATAAGGGAAGCATGTTACTTACTCAATGATACTCGGATTGTTGTTATTGAACTCTTCTGAACTTGGATGATCTAGGTGATTATGAAATCTTATTTAAGAAGGGTATTGTGAAATTAATGAAATATGTTGTGAACAATGTGATCTCACTTGGATATTTAACTATTAGAATATGACTATTTGGCATTAACTTGGTATTTATCTCTTTTTACGTATCTTATAACGTTGTCGACCTATGATGTCTATGAGGGTACGTTATGTACTCATACTACACTTGTTGTATCATTTTTGGTGTAGATTCAGTGCCCTCTACCAGTACTGGACAGTGTGACTGAGTCCGAATGGGCGATCTCTAACATTCACGGTGAGGATGCTACCTTTAGCATGCCCTTGGTTGTTTTATCTCTATTCTGTCTTTTATTTCATTTGAGAGACATCTTAGATAGTTTCAATTTTTTTATTCAGTTTTGGCACTATATTTCCTTTGACTTTTAGACTTGTATCAGATTGTAGCTCTCTTGTATTCACAAACTAGATCTTTGGGGAATGTTGCTTGATGTTCAAACTTATTTATTCCGCATTTATATCATATATAGTATTTTGTTATATTTCCGCTTTTATTTATGTTATATCATGTAAATGATTGGGAGTGGTTTTCCTACCAGTGGGTTTAGTAGGTGCCACCATGGTCCCTAAAAGGGGTTGTGACAAAGTTGGTATCAGAGCTTTAGGTTAAACGATCTTGAATATAAGAGCAATGTCTAGTAGAGTCCCGCGGATCGGTGTGAACATATCCGTACTTATCTTCAAGAGGCTACGTGACATTTAGGAAATTTCATTTTTTTTCTTTCCTTTCGTGCTAAGTTGAATCAAATTAGCATCTGACCTTTGTTCATATTGTCTCACAGATGGTGAGGACTCGTGTCGATGCAATGAGAGAAGATACACCTGCACCTGCACCCGTACCGATACCGGCACTAGTGGTGTGCGGTCATGATATAGGACATGCTCGAGGCTAAGGTAGAGCCAGATGAGCGGCAGTAGCTCGGGGTGGGGCATATGGAGTCGGTCAGACTCATCCTAGATCAGTCTCCCTTGAGCGAGTTATTGAGCCTCAAGATAAGTTACTCTAGGTGAAAATGGGGTCGACCTAAGATTATCCTAGATTTGTTGCTACTCTAGTTCTACAGGACACGTTAGTAAAAATGTTGAGTGTTCTTGATGGTTTTTCCGAGGCGGGTGTGCTTCCAACTACTTTGGGTGGTTCTTAGACCCATATGGGAGGTGGCCAGCAATGTACTTAGTCCGAGCGAGGACGCACTCATTATTATGCTTCCCCAAGTAGACCAGAGGTTGAGGCATCGGATGCAATTATCACAGGTATCATCTTAGTCTGTCATCAGTCTGCTTCAGTGTTATTCGATTTGGGATGTACATTCTTATATGTGTCTGCTTATTTTTTTGGTGATTTGGATATATGGTGTGATATGCTTTATGTCCCTATTTGTGTGTCTGCACCGGGCAGTGTTTCTGGGGTTTTAGATTGAGTCTATCGGCATTGTTTGGTTACTTTTCTGGGTTATGATACTTATGTAGATTTGGTGATCCTGGAAATAGTTGATTTCGATCTTATTTAAGGGATGGATTGGATATCATCGTATCATGTGATTCTGGATTGTTATTCCAAAATATTTATGTTAGCGATGCCTATACTTTCGAGGTTAGAGCGGAGAGGTGCTCCCAGCCCTGCTCCTAAGAAGATAATTTCTTTCATTTGACATACCTAGCTCATATTCGGGATATGAGTGTAGAGACTCCTTCTCTTGAGTCTATTCTAATAGTTAATGAGTTTGTCGACGTGTTCCCTTCAGATTTACCAGGTATGCCGCCAGACAGGGATATCAACTTCTGTATTGATCTCGAGCAAGGTACTCGATCCATTTCTATTCTTCTGTACCATATGGCTCCAGCCGAGTTAAGAGAGTTGAAGGATCAACTTTAGGATTTGTTGAGTAAAGGCTTCATTCAACCAAGTGTATCTCCATGGGGTGCTCCTGTCTTGTTCGTGAAGAAGAATGATGGCACCATGCGTATGTGCATTGATTATAGACAAATGAATAAAGTCACCATCAGAAACAAATATTTGATCCCTTATTTTGATAACATGTTCGATCAGCTTCAGGGTGCTTCAGTGTTTTCGAAGATTGACTTGAGAGCTGGGTATCATCAGCTGAAGATCCAGGCTGAGGATGTTCCCAAGACGGCTTTCTGAATACGTTATGGTCATTATGAGTTATTGGTGATGTATTTTTGGTTTACTAATGCCCTCGCAGCATTCATGTATTTGATGAATGGGATATTCAAGCCGTATTTGGATTCTTTTGTGATTGTGTTCATTGAAGATATCTTGATCTATTCGAAGAATCGGGAGGAGCATGAGCAGCATTTTAGGGTAGTCCTTGGTTTATTGAAGGAAAAGAAATTGTACGCTAAATTCTCAAATTGTGAGTTTTGGTTGAGTTTTATGGTATTTTTAGGACACGTGGTGTCCAGTGATGGGATTATGGTTGACCCTAAGAAGATAGAGGCAGTCAGGGACTGCCCTAGACTGACTTCTATGATAAAGATTAGGAGTTTTGTGGGTCTTGCTAGCTACTATCGTCGGTTCATTAAGGGTTTCTCTTCTATTGCTTCTTATCTGACACGTTTGACTCAGAAGAAAGTGCCTTTTCAGTGGTCTAATTAGTGTGAGGAGAGCTTTCAAAAGCTCAAGACTATTTTGACCATAGCCCTAATTTTATCCCTTTAGGTAGATGGAATGGACTTCTATGTGTATTGTGATGCTTTCAAGATTGGGTTGGGTTGTTTATTGGTACACGAGGGTAAGGTTATTACTTATGCATCGAGGTAGTTGAAGGTGCATGAAAAGAATTACCTTATTCATGATTTAGAGTTGGCTGTCGTTGTGTTTGTTGTGAAGATTTGAAGGCATTACTTATATGGTGTTCATTATGAGGTGTATACCGACCACCGCAGTCTTCATCACATGTTTGATCAAGTCCGTGCATTTCATTCTTGTCTAGATGACATATAATATAGAAAAGTTGGGTAAGATCTACATTTATGAGATTGTTCGTCTTTATGGGGTTCCTATTTCAATCATTTCAAACCGGGGACTTAGTTTATTTCGCATTTCTGGCAGACTTTGCAAAAAGAGTTTTGTACTCGCTTGGATCTTAGTACAATATTTCACCTTCAGAGTGACGGTCAATTCGAGCGGACTATTTAGGTTTTAAATGATATGTTACGAGCCTACGTGATTGATTTGGGTAGTTGTTGGAATTAGTTCTTACCTTTGGCAGAGTTTGCGTACAATAACAGTTATCACTCCAGTATTGATATGGCACCATTTCTAGGTTTTGTATGGTAGGATATGTCGATCTCCGATTGGTTGGTTTGATGTGTTAGAGGTCTAGCCTTGGGGTACCGATCTATTGAGAGATTCCTTATAGAAGGTGAAGGTAATCTAGGCTAAGCTCATGACAGCTTAGATCATGCAGAAGTGGTATGCAGACCAGAAGGTCCGAGACTTGGAGTTTATGGTTAGTGACAGAGTTATTCTGAAGGTTTTACCCATGAAGGGTGCGATGAGGTTCAGAAAGAGAAGGAAGTTGAGTCTGAGGTATATTGAACCTTTTCAGATTCTTCAGAGAGTTAGGGAGATGTTATATGAGTTGGCTCTGCCTCCCGATATTTCGGGCGTTCATCCAATTTTTCATGTGTTTATGTTGAAGAAGTATCATAATAACGGTTCTTATATCATCTAGTGGGATTCTGAATTGCTTGATCAAAATTTAGAATTTAAGGAGGAGTCTGTGGCTATTTTGGACAGGTAGGTGAGAAAATTAAGGTCTAAGGAGATAGCTTTTGTGAAGGTTCAGTGGAGGCATCGTCTTGTTGAGGTGGTGACTTGGGATACAAAGTTCGACAAGCGGAGCAAATATCCTGACTGGTTTGTCCTGTACATTCCTTTATCAGTTTCTCTCTGTTCGATGATGAACTTTTGTTTAATTGGTATCTAATGTAATGACATGTCCGGTCATTTTTATCTTGAGACCTCTATTTGACTATTTTAGCCTTCTCATAGACTCTGTATGGGGTTTGTGATGTGCGGGGATAGGTGGCATGGATCCCAAGGTCCATTTACATGAATTTCGGATGAAAAACTCAAATTAGAAACTTAGAGTTGGATAGATTGACTAAAGTGGATTTTTGACTACATGGGTTCATTTCAGGGTTCCGTCGCTTTCGGTAACTCTGGAAGGTCATTTATGACTTAGTCGAGTCATTTGTTCACTTTCCGAGATAATCAGATTTATTGATGGTGCTATTTGTGAAATGTGGATACTTGGTTTTCCTTGACTATTCTTTAGAAAAGTATGCCTTAGCTCGATTAAAAAAAAATTCGAGGGTACGAGTAAGTTCATAGCACTGTTTGTCTTAAAAGAGTATGTCTGGTTTCTGTCCAGGGGGTCTGGGGAGTATTTCGAGTGTTTGGTAGAGGTTTTGACTTTGTTTCCCATTTTTGGTGTCTGGTGTCCGCCTCGGCGGCACCCCTGTCCTCTCTTGTGGGTCTGCCTCGATAGGAGGTTGGCTCATAGAAACAGCGATTCAGAGGTTGGGAGGTTGTGAGTTTTCGCCTTGGCGGAGGGATTGTCTGCAGGAGCGAGTCAGCATCTGCAGAGTCGGGCATGATGTGGTGCTGAGGTGAGGTGTCAAGTGACAACGCCTCAAGAGGTAATGATTCGCAGTAGCGGATCTGCTCCAACGAAGTCGATTACTCTAGGGTGAGATCACTGTATCAGGTGTCAAATTTAATTTCTTAAGGCATATTTCTTTCCCAAAATAGATATCCTCAAACCTATAGCCGCCAAATGAGAGTTTTCTGAAGATTAAGAGTGATTTCATCCTTGAGGTAAAGGTTTCCTTCCCTTGTGATTTCATTTTATGATTATAAGTCCTTTAATGGTGATATAGTATGTTTGTACGTTGAGGAAGGTGAATTGTAAGTTCTTATGAGATTAAGAGAGTTAAATCATGGGCTTTAAAGGGTGTTGATGGATTAAATTACTTGATTATTATGAATTAGTGATGGGAATTGCTAGATTATCATGTTGTAGAGCTTAATTTGAATAAAGAAAGCTAATCCAATTGGGGGGAAATTCTAGGGTTTCAAATTGGGTTTTTTTTTGTATATTGTTGAATTGAAGGCTCAAATGTGTATAGTTCCCTAATTAACTTAAATTTATGACTACCTAGTGTGTGTTCTTGGTTTTTGGATAATAAAGTTTGAGTCTTGGTGACGTGGACTCGGAGTTGGTATTTAAAGTCTTGCTTGTTAAAGATTACATCATTGTATGTTATGTAAGCTCTTCGTTAACGAATAGTTTATGCGTGATTAGACTTTGATTATCATGAGGCGCAACGAAAAGGTAAGGCGATCACTGAGGCTTGATTGGTTAGCACTCTTGTTCGGCCCAGAGGTAGGTTATGGTTTACTATTACAAAATTTTGATAGAAGTGCGTAATTAGTTATAAATATTGAGGGGTATTGGGTATGTTTGGGGGTCCCACTCAATCGGTTGTGATGAACAGTTGAGTGGGTATCGGTGTTGAACTGGGTTGATGGGTGATTGGGGAATTAGCCTTGTGCTTGTTCCGACTGCTGATTTATTTGGGCTTATCGTCATATTTGCTATTGTTTGTTTATTTATCACACCTGCTTCCGATATGATATCCTAATTTTTACTTGGATTGTTATGTTGTTAAATCCATGAAAGCATGTGATATTTATCTCTATACTTAGTTGCATCTCATTACATCCATATTTCTTGCCTTATACTATCATTTGCATTCATACACTCATGGTTCTGAGATATTTATATGAGAGTGGTATGGAATGTTATGGGTCCAAGAGAAAGAAAAGCTGAGATTACTTATGAGATCATGGCAACACTGAGATGATGATGATGATGATATTTGAGTGGACGGGTTGCACACCGGCAACATGATTATAGCCAGGAGCTGGTCTTCGATGAGAAATTCTGGAGGAGTATATGGACTTTGCGGTCCCCCATGGGTGTGCGTCTCATAATAAAAACTTGAGTGCTTGTATACTGGAAGATCAAGATACCTGCATTTGCATTTCATTCATAACATATCACACACATATCATTCATGGATTATCTGTTGATGAAACAAGTGTTGAATTGATTATTGATGACTTGATTGAATTTCTGGAATAAGAGAAGCATGTTACTTACTCAATGATACTCGGATTGTTGTTATTGAACTCTTCTGAACTTGGATGATCTAGGTGACTATGAAATCTTATTTAAGAAGGGAATTATGAAATATGTTGCGAACAATGTTATTTTACTTGGATATTTAACTATTAGAATATGACTATTTAGCATTAACTTGGTATTTATCTCTTTTTACGTATCTTCTGTCGTTGTCGACCTATGGTGCCTATGGGGGTACGTTATGTACTCATACTACACTTGCTATATCTTTTTCTGGTGCAGATTCGGTGCCCTCTACCAGTACGAGACAACGTGGCTGAGTTCGAATGGGCGATCTTTAGTATTCAGGGTGAGGATGCTACCTTCAACATGCCCTTGGATGTTCTATCTCTATTATGTCTTTTATTGCATTTGAGAGACATGTCAGACAGTTTCAGTTTTTGTATCTAGTTTTGGCACCATATTGCCTTTGACTTTCAAACTTGTATCAGATTGTAGTGCTCTTGTATTCACAAATTAAATCTTTGGGGAATGTTGTTTGATGTTCAGACTTATTTATCACATTTATATCATGAGACAGATTGTATAGTATTCTGTTATATTTCTGCTTTTATTTATGTTATCATTCATGTGAATGATTGGGAGTGATTCGCCTATCGGTAGATTTACGTAAGTGCCACCACGGTCCCTAAAAGGGGTCGTGACACTCTCTTCAACAACTATTTTAATAGCAACGTTCGTTCTCTCTATATAATTCGGAGTTAATTCCTTATATGGTAACTCAACTTATGGAAATTACATATCAAAATCACTTTTATTTCTTTTAGGACAACAAAGTCACCTAATTATTATTTAACTCAAAAAATAAAAATTACCTATTTAACATGTCATGTCATATCATATTTAAAACCTTTTCTTAAGGATAAAATTCATTTAACTCGTATTCTTTATACCCATTTAACCTACCCAGTAAAAAAATGATCAAGTACTTAATAAATAAGTTTTGTCTCTGTATACCTCTTTTCAACCCTTCAATGCCCAACATAAATAATATGCATATGAAATTAACCTGAAAAATGTCCTAAAATTTGAGAATACTTTGAATAGATTTTTTAAAGTTTTATTTTATATTTTCATCTATATTTATATTATTATAAAAGCATGAATATAAATATTGATTGACAATATACAAAGTGGATATCCATCTCGATGTGTTTAGTGCGCTGATGTTGAACCGGATTACCAGAAAGATAGACTGCACTAATATTATCACAATAAACCAAGGTAGCTTTCTGAATGGGACAATGAAGCTCTACGAGAATATTACATAACCAACATGATTCAGACACCACATTTGCTACCCCTCGATACTCGGCCTCTGCACTGGAGCGTAATAATGTAGATTGTCGCTTTGCAAACCATGAGACCAAGTTATTACCAAGAAACATACATTAACTAGATGTGAAGCGTCTGGTATCTGGACAACCACCCCAATCAGCATTTGTATACAAGACAAGTGTAGAGGCCGACGATGGATATAGATGCAAGTCATAGTCTTTGTTCCCTGTATGTATCGTACAATGCGTTTGAGCGCATTTATGTGCTCAACCCTAGGATCATGCATAAACAAACACACATATTGTACAGCATACATAATATCTGGTCTCGTGAAAGTAAGATACTGAAGAGTCCCTGCAAGACTGCGATAGTGGAAGGGATCCTCGTAAGGTGAGTCAGTCGCAACACCCAACTTGAGTTTAGTATCAACTAGAGTGGAAGTAGACTTACATGAGGATATACTAGCTCGCTCAATTATCTCAGCGGCATACTTCCTTTGTGATAAGTATAATCCACCTGCATGACGAGTGACAGCAATCCCAAGAAATAACTCAAGGGCTCCAAGTCTTTCATAGCAAACTCAGAACTGAGGAGTGTCATGATGGATTTGCGTAAATCATCAGAAGAAGCGGTCAATATAATATCATCTACATATAATAAAATATATACCAGGGAAGTACCGCGATGATATATGAATAGAGAATTATCAGACCTGCTGTGAGAAAACTCAATAGTAGATATATAGTCCGCAAATCTCTTATACCAAGCCCGAGGGGCCTGCTTGAGCCCATACAAGGACTTCTTCAATAAACATACATGATTAGGATATATGGGGTCTCTAAAACCCAAGGGCTGATGCATGTAAACTGTCTCCTTAAGATCACCATGTAAGAAAACATTCTTCACATCTAGCTGATGAATGGACCATGCTTTTGAAAGAGCCAGACTGAGAACAGTGTGAATGATAGTCGGTTTGACTACTGGACTAAATGTCTCACCACAATCCACGCCAACCTGTTAAGTTTTACCATCCCCTACAAGACGAGCCTTATGTCGCGCAAAAGAATCATCAGAATTATCCTTATGAGTAAAAACCACATAGACCAAATAATATTAATACCAGAAGGACGGGTACCAATTCCCACGTCTTATTTTCAATAAGAGCATTATATTAGTCGTTCATAGCCAATTTCCAATTCAGGTCATTTAATGCAGACACTGGGTTACGGGGTAGTGGGAATTTAAGAACATTAGAATTTAGATTAAAATATATTTTTGATATAAAAATACCCTATTGACTACGAGTAACATGTCTGTGACTTGTGGGAGAATTGAGTGGATTTTTGGGGAAATTTGGATGGGTGATGGACTGGATAGTAGGCAGTGGGCCTGCTGGCCCAACACTGGAAACTAGACGTGGTACAAGAACAGTAACCGGGGATGAAGCAGTCGCGGTAGTGGGCTGGACTAATGGCCCAACGGCTGGACCTGGGACGGGGAAGGGATGGGTAGTGGAATTTTGTGGGCCAGCAGGCACTGGGCCTGCTGGCGTGCCGTGGTCACCGAATTGGCCTATTAAGTGGTGCATAATGTAGGGTAAGACTTCATCATCTAAACAATTATACGAACCATGCACAGGACTACTGACTTTGGCAAACGGAAATTAGGTTTCATCAAAAATCACATGGCGACTAATGATGATTTTATTAGACGATAAATCAAAACATTTGTAACCACGATGATTAGAGGGATAACCCAGAAATACACAAGCGGTAGAACGGGCTTGAAGTTTGTTAATTATAGGTGACGGAAAAAGTGGATAGCATAAACACCCAAAGACCATTATGAAGGATTTTTATTATAGAGAACTTTAATGGGAGAATCATATGCTAATCCTTTGGTAAGAAGTATGTTAAGGAGGTGAGTAGCCATTTGTAGAGCATGATGACAAAAAGAAGGAGGTACGAAAGCATGAGCCAATAACATTAAGACAATATTATTAATGGTACGAATTTTTTGGTCGGCTTTCCCATTTTGTGAGGACGTATGAGGACAAGAGAAATGAAAAACTATGCCATTAGCAGCATAAAAATCCCAAAACAACCCATTATCATATTCTTTGTCATTATCACATTGAATATTTTTTATTTTCCATTCGAATTGGGTACGGATGAATGCTCTAAATTCTAAGAATGAGGAAAAAACTTGAAATTTCTTCGTTAACGGAAAACTCCATAAAATATTAGAATAATCATCCAAAAAAATACACATAATAACGATGGTCCAAAGAACTTAGAACTGGAGACATCCATAAATCGCTATGAATAATGTCAAAGGTATTAAAGTACAAGACGTAGAGGCTACAAATGGTAATCTAACATATTTTCCTAACGGACAGGAACGACAAACTGGAGTACTACGTGTACCTTTACAAGAAATAAAATTATTATTATGCAAGGAAGAAATAATTGACGACCCAGGATGACCCAAACCTGCATGCCACAAGGAAGGAGCTAGAGCAGCAAAAGTCGACGGCATGGCTTAACTCAAGAAAGTGGTGGTTGTGATTGGATAAAGATCGCCCCTACTATTGCATCTAATGAGAGGTATCCTTGTTTTGATATCATTCACAGAAAAACCCAAATGGATCAAAATTAACAGAAACCCAATTATCAGTGGTGAATTTGCGAACAGACACCAAATTTTTAATTAAGTTAGAGGCATGAAGGATATTTTTCAAGACAAGAGGTGGATGTGGGGGAGATAAATTTGTATTACCGTAACCACGAATTGGAATTGAGTTGCCATTACCAACAATAATGCCACGATTTTTGCTCAAATTAAAATAAGACGAGAGAGTACCTTGGTCGGACGTCGTGTGAAAAGTGGCGCCGGTGTCCATGTACCAATTCGCTTCTAGAGGATTTAATCCAAGTGTATGCATGGCGACCTTAATATCGGTGGGTTTCGGGATCGGATTCGCGCTCGCAGCAGTGAAGACATGTGGGGGCCGAGGCCCAAGCAGACCGCCCTGCTGACCCGATCCAGATCGCTGCTGGGAGTTGCCGTAAGGACCTAAAAAATTGGGCCCCTGATTGGGCTGGATCGGGGCCCAATTTCCCGGGAAATAACTGGGCGGGCAATAGGCTGGACTGGGCCACTGGTCCAGGCCCACTACCAAGGGGCCTAGGGCTAGACCAGACGGTTTGGGGCCTAGTACCCCGAGGCCCACTGCCAGCGTTGCTACTTTCTGTCCGCCGTTGTTGTTGCCGCCGCGACTTTTGCCATTATTTTTACGGTTTTGACCCTTCTTTCCTCTACCGTTGTTACGGTTTTGGCCAGAATTGTTAACAAAACCATGTGAGTTATCAGACGTAGTCATCATGGCCATGGAACTTGCACCGGTAGTCGGCTTCTTCTAACGTGAGCATCGAACGGGCTTGATAAAAGGGGGAAGTGGATTACTTTGGCAGAGCAGAGCTCCAACGCCATTATAGGCATGCAATCATTTGTAAAACAAGTCAATTATTGGTAATAGGCGCGCCAACATTACGGAGTTGGTCTACCAATTCCTTGAGACGTTTACAATAAGCTGAAACATTCGGGAAATCTTCCATGCTGACTTGTGAAAATTCTTGCTCAAGGGTGACAACTCGGGAATGTTGGTTATCCTGAAATATGTCACGCAATCTATTCCAGATAGCCATAGTCGTAGTGTCTGGTTCAATAATCGTCTGTAAAAGGTCGGTAGAAATAGTAGAGTAAATCCACTGAAGGACGGTAGCATCAAGAGTGATCCATAACTGAGGATCATCTGCGGGTGTAAGGACAACGGGAGAAATTATGTGATGGGGGACTTGATGTGAGATTGCGTGAAGTTCTGCCCACGTCGCATATTGGACGTTTTTCATCTCAAGAACAATGGGGATGTGGTGTCTTGATGTTAGAAACGGTAAGGGCAGGATGAAACATGTTCTTTGACGTAGACATAACGAAAGAACAATAGGTGAATGAGGGATTTGGAAGAAAAATTAAGAAGAGAGGATGTAAGATGGCACAGATTTCGAGAAGGGACACAGAAATCGAGGCAGCGGAAGAGAGGAAAATCGAGAAGTAAGTTTAGACCTAGACTTCTGATACTATGAACGAAATAATCCCCTTGATTATTTTCATTAATGAATGAGTATATATACAATTTACAATATCCATGATATGGAAAATCCTATTCCTATTCTACTCCCAAAACCCTATTCTATTTGTACAAGAACTCTACAATTATGATAAGTGTACAATGCTAATTAAATACAAATAATATGTTACCAAAAAGAGAGATATACACGGCTGTGTATACCGTGTATATAACAGTCTCCCACTTGTCATTGGTTTCCGTGATATACACGGTATACACAAGGCATTGGATATTCCATGTATACTGTGTATATTATTGTATACTTTGAAAGAGTTAATGAAGCATGTACAAATTAAATCATGCAACCTTCTTATTTATGTTATCTAGTAAAAAATTATAATTTTCTTATGTTTCTTTGGGGGTTCTTATTTGAGTTGATAAGCCTTCATATGATATTGTAATGAATAGTTGGAGTATTGTATTGAAAAATGTAGTATTAATAATTGCACTACAAATGAAAATATAGGAATATCATATAATTTTGTCATTTAGATCAAGTATTGTTATAAAAAAATTAAAATAAGAGAGTTCAGGATAATATTTCAGATAAGGAAGAAGTCAGTAATATAGAGGCAAACCTGAAGAAAAATCTTTGAAATTATCCCGACATATGGTTGCACACACGTACAAAAAAACGAAGAATGAATGACGAGAGTAATATAACAAATTAACTATAGAATTGATTACCATTAATATAAAATGTTTGATATATAGGTTGTAGAAGCTTCCAATTTATTGACTGAAATGTGCAATATTTAAGATTGTGATTTAATTATAAATTCTTTACTTAAATTTAGATATTTTATCACATGTGGATAATAGTGAAATAAGTATATTATCGGCACTGTGTATGAGAAAATTCTAACAAAATTTAATGTTGAAAGTAAGTTAACATGCAGATAACTAAAAGAAATAAAGTAAAAATATCAAAGTAGGCATATTATGGTTACATACATAAGATATGTGATCATTTTGTGTTAATTTGTCGATATATTTATAATATGATCGTGGTTCCTATACACTATTAATTGTGATTAATAATATTCATGGAAGTTGAGACATTAGAAATTACTACACAAGCATACAAGAAAAGGAAATAAAAGGATTGTTAAGAGATAAAATATATTAATTATATAGATGATTACTATTATATGGAATATTGGATAGAGGCAACAAAATATTTCAGTTAATTAACCACAATGTTCAATATTCAAGACTGTAATTTAATTATAAAAGTCTTACTTAATATTTACTATATGTATATAGAAAAGAAAATTCAGTATTTTACCAACACTATGTGTGAAAAGTGTAACCAGTTTATTGTGAAAGTAGGCTAACAAGACTTAAAAGAAATAAAATTAAAATATTAAAATTAAACCTAACAAATATTTAAACATTACAATGATATAAATTTAAAAGGATGGTAAAAATTATATGTCTAGAATATGTATCTTAGTAAATACGTGTGGAAAGTACTTCTACCATGAGAACAGAAAGAAACCATGCCAAGCAATATTAACATCAATGTTGCATACCATAAAGAGTTATAGTAGAAACCATGCCAAGCAATATTAACATCAATGTTGCATACCATTAAGAGTTATAGTAAAATGGATGGAATTGCTTCGTCCTTAATCAAAATTTTAAAATTTGAGTTTTGAAAATAAAAAAAATCTCAATAGAAAGCTCTTTATTCTGCAATGACATTACACGACATAAGAATGACATTTGCTTTAAGTGACATGCATATTCAAGTTCCTTAGATATCAAATATCATATAAATTTGTGTTTAAATGATGAAATTTGGAGAGTGATTGATACTTTATATGTTAAGAGAAGAGAATTCCCAACATATTTTGAACCGAAACATTTGTTATTGTTTCTGTAACGTCAATATGAAAAGAAAGAAGATATTGTTGGAAATTTGTCTTTGGTGGAGAGGTGCGTCCACTCATATTTAATGACTTAAGTACTAGGATTTCGCATGTTGGAGGCTTTGTCTCTTCACACGTGCATAATCTACTAAGTGGGTAGATGACCGTAGGGTCAAGAATAGTCAAATTTCGTTGAGAAATGAAAGAGATATTGGTCCACGAAGTTAGGTGTTTGAGGCATGGAAATATGGTGTGGGACAAATCTACCACATCGGTGGGAAAAGGAAGAATTGTTCTCTTTATAACTCTCAAAATTGGCCAAGGGTTTGGGACCCCAAGGGGTAACTCATGTGTTTGAAGGAGGGAGGACCTAGGTGTGCTTGGGTTCGAGGCAAAGCCCACACGCGCGTCGCCACCCTGTCCGGGTCTCGGGTAGTGGGTCGTGGCCTTGGGCTTCTTATGATAGACCCTTCTTCTGATAGACCCCCGAATTATTTAATATTTACAATTTGGTCCGTAGAGTTTCTGGAAAGATGAAATTGGGAACGACGGAAGGCAAAAAACTTTTGTGTTGATTTTTTTAGCGTTAAAACTCCATTAATATGTACTTAATCTCCTCCCTAAAAGCTCATTTATGTTGCATATTAAATCAGCCATTACTTGGCTGATTAACTCCCTCACTAATGGTCATTACTTGGCAGTTGAGAAGTCCATCCCCTTATGCTATATATTGAAGCCTTTTGGCTCAATTGTTGAGACTACACTAGAGACTACAATATACAACACATAGACAAACAGAAGAGAGAACAACACAAATTCAGTCCAAAACGAGAGCAGTAACAGTGGACGAAAACAGAAAACTCTTCCTTCCTTTTCCATTCTTCAGCAAGTCGTTTCGTGTTTGTTTTCTTCGTCAGAATCAACCTATTTGCTTTGTAGTGTTGATTAGTTATTATTTTATCTTGGAAGACTATTTCCCGTTAACTTAAAAGGATATATACGGGGCAATCTTGTCTTAAAGACAAAGAGCTATCTCTCGACTCAGCCACAATTGTAACAATCCAGATTTAGTGTTTCTTGATTTCAGGTTATCAAGATTCAACATTCAACAAGCTTGCGGCAGTTCTGAATATTGGCTATTTGTTTATCCTTTCGAATACTTGTAATATTTATTTACTTCCCGTATTGCTTTACATATCCAACAAGTTTAAGACAAGATTATATTAGTGTTCGAAAGATGTCGGTCGAAAGTTGTATGACCAAATCTGGATATGGCTGTTGTTTTCTGGTATAAGAGAGTTTTGATTATGCTGTTGAAGGTCAACGTGTTCATGGTGTCACCGCTCCTAAGAGTGGTGGGAACAAGCGCCCACGAGAGGCTGAGGATGTCAACTGGGATAAGAGGAGAAGGTTGAAAATGTGGTTATATCTTGTAGCAGAAGGCCTATATCTGTCCCAGACAAAGGATCTGAATTATGGTAAGGAGGAAATGGACACTCGGTCCGATGAAGTGACTGAAGTGGGCCAGAATCTGAAATTGGGATAAGTAATTTTTCTTCCTTGTCAAAAATAAGATTAAATGATGTCTGATTAAAAAGGGCTTAAAGTAAGGAGGAATATGAAAATGTTTTCACGAAATAATTTATATTCCTTACGCTTTAAAATCAGAAGTTTAATCTCATCTTCCTTCCCGTTTAAAGATTGGATTTTGTAAACGACTTAAAAAGATTCGTTCTTTTAAGTGTAATTATTAAAAGTGTGTAAAGTATGTTCGCACATACGAGGGAAAAAGATCCTTGATCGATCTGCTACCACTATTAAGTAAGCGCCAACAATTGTCTGGGCACCAATATCAAGGGAAGAAGACTAAAAGATAATGTCTTATCTTAAGACGTTGACCTTGTCACACTATTTGACAGAAGATCCTTCATTTGATAGGATGATATTGGACACTCAGTCATACAAAGCCTACGGACGACTGAAATGGGGCCAGAATTCATTTGATAGGAAAAGTAATGGACACCTAGTATGTGGGCCAGAGTTTCCAGGTCTTAAATAATCTGAAGGCCAAAAAAAAGGCTGAAAAGTAATGGACACCTAGTGAGGTGGACCAGAGTTTCCAGGTCTTAAATGATCTGAAGGCCAAAAGAAAGGTAGAAAAGAAATTGGACACTCAGTCTGCCAAAGCAACTGGAGTAGGCCAGAGTATCCAGATCACATATGATCCGGTTACGCACTAACCACGGGCAAGAGGTTGTTCACGTGAAGCAACGCCACCTCTAAAGTAGAAGGGGTTGGAGATGTTGTCCTCAATAGGACTTAGGGAATGGGATCACTCTAAAATGATGTGATACATGTCCCAAACTTGGTTTAAGGGATGATGTTGGTCAAGCTGGTATGAGACTAGTCCAACAGGTCTGTAATAACTAAGAATGGTACAGTATGTCTGTAGCCAAATGAATGATATATTTGTAATCCGTGCATCTATGTCATCATAGATTAAGACACGTTAAATAGAAAGTCATCCAAAAGCTAACGAAGTTAAGATTGTTGCCTTCTGTCGACATAAACCCTCAAAATCAATGTGAGGTAGGCGAAAAGGCAAAATCACCTTTCTATTCCATCAAAGGAATAGCGAAAGAAGCACCATTCCTCTAGAATTTAGTCACACCTACATGGGTAATTTTAAATTTATAGAAAATAGAGGGGGGAGACAAGTACTCTGTGACCTTCATTGATGATGGTACAACGTATTGTATCCTTTGTTTTTTGAAAAGCAAAGATGAAGTTATTGAAGCGGATAAGTGCTACAAAGCAGAAGTTAAAAATCAACTAAGCCTACGGATTGAGGAATTTGCAGTGATAGAGGGGGAGAATGTGAAACATCGTTCATTAAACGACTGCTCATTACTCACCTCAGTCCAACGGTGTTAGCCAAGCGCAAAGTCATACGCCCAAATTATGTGGGGCAAGGCGATCCTTACCGCTAATGCGATTCTCAACAGAACTACGCATAAGGATAAAGATAACCCTCCGTGTAAAACATGGAAAGGATCTCACATACAAATGTTGTGATGTGGGGTGGCTTGGTAGAGGTTGGAATACCGAAATAGGTCAAGTTGGACCTAATACTGTAAATTGCATATTCACTGGATCTGCAAATAACAGTAATGTTTTATCGCCTCTTGGTATCAAAGAATGCTGAATTCTTTGAAGATAACTTTCCTTGAAAAGAAAAAAGAAGTAATTGCTCAAGGTTAACAAGAACCCGTGAGTACCTGATTGTCCGGAACTAGACGTTCCGTATCTACAGAACTCGGAAGTTGCTGACTATCCGAAACTTAATAATCCAGATCTACAGAACTCAGGGATTCAAGATGTTGAACCGAGACGGAGCAAAGAGGGGACAAAGACTTGTTCCAGGCCTTCTAGCTTGTATGGTTGAGAACGAACCATGGACAATTAACAAATAATTATCATCTTCAAAAGCGCTGCTTTGGAAAGAAGTTACAAAGAGAGAAATAGATTTCATCATATGGAACCATACTTGTGTAATGGTTGACCTTCCTCCGGGAAAAGAACCTTTGAGTTGTGAAAGAGGATACTCAAAAGTGAGTACCAAGTAGATGGATCTACTGACGAGTATAAAGCCTCATTTATTTGTGCATGTGCTCCCCTGTGAGTAGCTTAACATCTAGGGCCATTGCAGTCTTGCGTGGCATGGATGTTGAAACAACCTTCCTAACCGGAGAGTTGGAAGGGGAGGATCATAGTTGGTTTGCTGGACTGTTGGGCTTCTTTTTGAACTTTCATTTTGGTCCCTGAAATGTTTACATTTTGGTCCTAGAAGTTTCAGATAAAACAGAAATAATGAATCTGACCACAGAAACATTGACTCTGAAGTTAGAAAGCCAACAGTTGAAAAATCAACAGTCTGAAAGTGGAAGTTATATTAAAACAAAAGATACGAGTATCACAGATGACATCTTAGGAATTGGATTTCTAAGACATCTAATGGACTAGTCTAACTCCAAACTCAATTGTGAGATAATTGACAATCTCGTTGAAGCCACCAATAGATATGAATCATAGAACTGATTGGAATCGTGGTGCACCCATAGACAAGGAGCGATATGTGCAGGTCACATGTAGTTCAATGTATTGTACACACTACAACCGACCTGGTATCGTTCTATAAAGCAGATCCGTTGAACTAAGGATCACTCGTGATTCTGGAAATAATCGATAGAAGGCGTTAAGTCGGATATGACGATATCTGAAATATTTGCTTATCTACAGATTATGGTATTCTGGATGTCCAACTGTTCTGGGAGAACACAGTAATGCAAACTAGACATCAGATATGAAGAACACCAATGCCACAAGTAAATGTGTATGGTGGGTCTTGGAAAATCCTCTAAGCAAACTTGCATCGACCGATTCATGATGAAATCAGAGTTTATCGCTTTATACAAAGCATGAAAGAAGTTGAGTAACTTCATGACTCCTTAGAGGACGTCCCTTATTGGGAGAAACCCGTGCCTTCAACAGTTATACATTGTGGCTAGCCGGTCGGCTTCAGGAAGGACACGGATGACGGCGTCTGGACATATATGTCAGAGACATAAGACGGTATGGCAGTTGATCATCACGAGTGACACTTCCTTGATTACTAATCAAAGGATATAATGGACCCTTTAACTAAGGGACTACCCGAAGATCAAGTGTTCTGGCTGTCTAGGGGAATGTGCTTAAAACCCAAACAATACGAATCTTTGCGGTAGTAACCCAACCATACTGACTGGAGATCCCAAGAATTTGGTTCAATGGGAAAACTAAGCTGCAAAAGGTTCATTTGAGCGCTTCGGTGGAAGCAAGAGCACTTCGAATGATGATTTATGTAGGGAAACATGAATCCAAAGTTGTTCCCGCGATAGACATTAAAGTGCTACCTGCATGGTGGGTAAAGGTTAAGCTTCCAAACCTTTAATGATCCTCAAACGGTTGAGGTTAAGGTTGGGAAACTTTTAATGATTCCTAACACTTGTGAAGTGGGGTATAGCAGGATACCTTGTAGGAGATCACCTATTTAAGTGCGAGGACATGCCGCTTCAAATTAACGCACTTAAGAATCCAAGTGTGTCCATGACCACAACGGACAAAACAATAAGAATGAAAACGAATAAGGAGAGTTATTGTGTTGGTATCATTGTCTTGGCTTACACTAAACACTGACGGTTCAGGACATCACGTTCACCGCGCAGTGAGTAAGTCCGGTGGTATTCAACTAGAGAAGGTTCAAAGCGGAAGCTACCTCTCCTGATGCAATATCTTTTCGCTGAAAGATTGCTGAAAGTAGGCACCTTGTGTGCGCGCCAAAATCTCTTTCAAGAGGGGATTGTTGGAAATTTGCCTTTGGTGGGGAGGTGCGTCCACCCATATTTAATGACTTAAATACTAGGGTTTCGCATATTGGAGACTTTGTCTCTTCACACGTGCATAATCTACTAAGTGAGTAGATGACCGTAGGGCCAAGAATCGTCAAATTTCGTTGAGAAATGAAAGAGATATTGGTCCACGAAGTAAGGTGTTTGAGGCATGGAAATATGGTATGGGACAAATCTACCACATCGGTGGGAAAATGAAGAATTGTTCTCTTTATAAGTCTCAAAATTGGCTAAGGGTTTGGGACCCCAAGGGGTACCCATGTGTTTGAAGGAGGGAGGACCTAGGTGTGCTTGGGTTCGAGGCAAAGCCCACACGTGCGCCACCGCCTTGTCCGGGTCTCAAGTCTCGGGTCGTGGGTCGTGGGCCTTGGGCTTCTTCTGATAGACCCCTGAATTGTTTAATATTTACAGTTTGGTCCCTAGAGTTTCTGAAAAGATGAAATTGGGAACGACGGAAGGCAAAAAACTTTTGGGTTGATTTTTAGAGCGTTAAAACTCCATTAATCTGCAATTAATTTCCTCCCTAAAAGCTCATTTATGTTGCACATTAAATCAGCCATTACTTGGCTGATTAACTCCCTTACTAATGGACATTACTTGGCAGTTGAGAAGTCCCCCCCCTATGCTATATATTGAAGCCTTTTGGCTCAATTGTTGAGACTACACTAGAGACTACAATATACAATACAGAGACAAACAGAAGAGAGAACAACACAAATTCTGTCCAAAACGAGAGCAGAAATAGTGGACGAAAACAGAAAACTCTTCCTTCCTTTTCCATTCTTCAGCAAGTCGTTTCGTGTTTGTTTTCTTCGTCAGAATCAACCTATTTTCTTTGTAGTGTTGATTAGTTGTTGTTTTATCTTGGGAGACTATTGCCCGTTAACGTAAAAGCATATATACAGGGCAATCTTGTCTTAAAGACAGAGAGCCATCTCTCGACTCAGCCACAATTGTAACAATCCAGATTTAGTGTTTCTTGATTTCAGGTTATCAAGATTCAACATTCAACAAGCTTGCGGCAGTTCTGAATATTGGCTATTTATTTATCCTTTCGAACACTTGTAATATTTATTTACTTCCCGTATTGCTTTACATATCCAACTGACATTGTGAATAACAATCTCAAAATAATATTATGCGAATTAACTGCTAATAAATATAATTTTTAAATTAGTTCTTTGGTTTATTAACCTTACAAAGTTTTTCAATGTAATGTTTAATAGCTAATTTCATTTCTTACATTTACTTTACTTGCAATGACCTTACATTCCGCCTGTTTAGTCATTGAGTCACATTCATGTATTATATTGTTGGGCTTAAGTTAATCATTTGTTTAGAACCAACTTTTAAGCTATGGTGTTTGATTGGAATTGATAAATTTATCTAATTAGACTTTGATTATTCATTTTTATAGGTCCAGACAGTATATAATTATTGGTCTCGACTAGTAAATTCATCATATGACAATCCATATTGATCATTCATAATTTTTTTTCATGTGTAATTGTTTATTCAATTTTTAATAAGTCTGTATTTTTCTAATCAACTTCATTAAAAATTTGAATAGATCCACATACATCTTGGTTGACACGAGTATATAAGTCATTATTATTAATTTATAAAAACGTGTATCACATAACTTCGCATACACATACAATGCACGTGCCGAAAAACTAGTGTTACTAAAATAACTGAGAAAAGTTACATAACAATAACAATAATGTTGAATTTTCCACTTCAACTAGTTCAATACATGCGTAGATTGAAAAAGGGAATATTTCAAAAATATATAATTTGCTCATTTATATTGCAAAAAGATAGGCCAAATTTTACATTGCAAAGCTTTGACTCAAAAATATTTTTATACAATATTATACACTTATATTCAAAAGACTACATTATGTATATGAGTGTTTGAAGGTGTATACATATTTATACACTTATATACATAAACATCCATATAACCACCATATACATTATTATACACTCACTATCTCTACCCCTCCCGATTTCTCAATCGCCAACCTCAACCAACTCCGACGATCCCCACCGATGTTACCTGCTCTCCATCACGACTATAATGCAAAATTATAGCTCCATATACACTCATATGCACCATTGCCGAATTTGAGATCTGAGATGAAGTAGCAACATCTATCAGCCATCGTCGGAGATCATGCCAAAGCTTTGACGTACCATTACCAGATTTGAGAGCCCGCAACAATGCGAAGACGATGAGACAACGGTGAAGAGTGAGAGAGACGGCGACAGAGTGAGGAGGCCGACAGAGTGAGCAGAGTGATAGAGAGAAAAAAAAACTTGATTATTTTTTGTAAGATTTAAAAATGTGAATTAATTTTAATAGAATTATTGTCCTAAATTTCACAAAGATAATTATGTGTTAAAAAAAGCGTGTCAAATAAGATATTATCTACCAAACGATCCTATTCCTAAGTAGTAAAAGCAAAAGAGGTAGTGAAGAAAGGGTGAAATAGCATAGGAGAATAGCAGTGAATCGATCGAGGGAGGTCGGAGGATGTCGTCGGAACCACCACCATTCCAAGAAGCTTCACGTTGTGATATCTGCAGTTGCAGCTTCAACACTTTTCGGCGACGGGTACTCTTCTTGATTCTTTCTCATATTTTCATCTGTCACAACAGTTTGATCTCATGACTCAAGATTTTGAAATTTTAGTACGTTAATTTCTGCATAGTCCATTAATTTATTTGATATGTTCATTTCTCATCTTTCAATTATTTTTGAAAAAAAGCTGAATTATCGCCTTTTCAGCAATAAGATCTTCTTCTTCCGCCTCTGACGCTATGTAATGATTGATGAATGATCGTTTGGGAACTCATAATGATTGATTTACCAGTAAATTGATATAGTTACGAGTATTATTGACAATCAGGTTGTCAATAACATTTGAATTGTTTCCCAACCAAGGAGAAAATTTGAGAAGGACAATTGCTGGGAAGTTGGGACTGCAGTCTTAAGTCTTACTATTAGATTAGGGCGCAAATATTAAGCAAGTACACACCATATGGGTTGACTGCTCAGATGATCACTCAATTTGGGGTAATTGGCCATCAAAGTCATCTTATCTTCTTTTTTATCTTCCAAATGTCACTTTCTTTTACCTAATTAGCTTCAATGGTCATTCACCTATTTTGTATTGTCCCGTGAGATCTAGTGATGTGGAAAATTTAATTTTAAGATTTTCTTTAAGTTAAGACACTAATTAAGAATCACACCCAAGGGTGTGGCCTAGGAGTCAATAAAGTGGGTTGAGAAGCATGAGGTCTCAAGCTCAATTTCCAGCAAAGACAAAAACACTAGGTGATTTTTAGCCTTGGTGGACAGAGTTACCTGGTATCTGTTGCTGGGGAGGTGGCAACTATCCCGTGGAATTAGTCTAGGTGTGCGCAAGTTGACCCGGACACCACGGTTATAAAAAAAGATACTAATTAAGAATATTAATCAGTTTAGAATCCAATCCAATCCAATTTAAAACAGAAAATATAGAATTTTAGAGAAATGTTTCCTGTCTTTTTGTTAATGTTGATTCTCTTCTCTATTGTTCAATGCGCTAGGAGAAAATGTTGGAGAAGGAAAATCAAGAAATGTACCGGTGGATAAGTTCTCAATTATTTGACTTACTCCGCTCCTTGTTTTTTAGGAGGAAATTTGCTCAACATACTATCTAGAATTTGATCAAAATGCATTATATATATGACTACTATGACAGTTTTATGCATTAATTTCTTAATTTTACCAATAATTTTCAATCCAAGAAAAGTATAAAGCAAAATCTTGAAGTCTAGCTGGATTAGTACACAGGTGCTCTGTAAATTGCAACACTATTAACTATATTAAGTGGTCATTTTCCCATTGACTAAATTGGAATTGATGATGTGAGGTTGATGAGCAATCAAATATGCAAGAAACAGTTAGCAGCGATGGAACAACATGATGATCATCAACAACAACAACAAGAAGAAGAAGCTATTACTGAACTGAATCTACTAGGAGAACAAACATTGTTACCCAAGTGCTCATTTTTTGAATAAAAATAGATGGGTGGGGTTAGGTATTGGGTTGGGTTCTAAATTTGTCCAGGTTCTTGATTAGTATTTTAGCTTTCTTTATAAAATTAAATTTGTATATCATTGAATCTCACGGAAAATACAAAATTTGGTGAAGATGACAATTAAAGTAATTAGATAAAGTAAAGTGGCTTTTGAAAGACAAAAAAGCAATAAATGACTTTGATGGCCAATTGTCCAAAGTTGAGTGACCATCTAAGCGGTCAGCTCCACGCCATAAGAAAAGGGAACATGGAATTGAATTATGTCTTCTCATTCTTGTGTTTGAGTTCAAGAGGCAGGATCATTGGGTTGTTAAAAGGCTATATTGAAGTGAATCTGTAGTTCTCCAACAAACAAAAAGCCAGTTTTTTTGGGGACATTGGATCTCATTGGTTAGTTGAAGTTTTCGAGGTTAAGATTGTTATGTTAGGCGAGGAGTAATTACCTTAGAATATAGAAAATGAAGGTCTAAGGAAGAGGAAGAGTTTCAAAGGGATGTATGGATCTTCTACAACGACAATTACAACTATGATGCAATAAGAAGATCTCAAGTGGAAGTGGTTAATCCAAGAGAGAAGACTCGAGGAAGATAGGAACTAACTCAGGGGAATTTGAGATGTTAGTTTAGAGAAGAATATAGAAAAAGAGGGAGAGAGATTATATTTCATTGAATGAGCTCAGATGTATAATTACAAGTTATACTTATACATGATCAAAATGAATGAATGAACTAAGAATGAATCATCAAATCCTGTAACTAACTTTTGAACTAACTGAACTAACTAACAGTGAACAATTTTAACTAATTTTTGAATTCTAACTTCCTAACTAATTTTGTAACTGATTGAGGAACTGCTTGAGTCAGCTCTTCTTAGCTTTAACATTGCATCAATAGCCCTAATCAAGACCACCCTTGTCCCCAAGGGTGAAGGAAAGACATATGTGCTGCTGATCAGAAAGAAACTCCCTAGTAGACTAGGAAGCATCAATGCCAAGCCAATTGAGAAAAATCTAATACACAACCTTATTACCCCTTTTCACCATTCTCCTCTCTACACTAGTCTCAGGCATAGGACAATAGGGACTGGGCATGTGAAGTCATGTGGATGACTAATAACATCAAGAATCTCATGACATTTCTTAAGCTGAGAAACATGGAAGATAGGATGGATAAGCACATCTGCAGGTAGTAATAGCTTGTAAGCAACCTCACTAATCTTAGCAACAATAGGATACAAACCAAAATACTTGGCTGCTAACTTGTTGAATGCTCCAGTAGCCACAAACACTTGTCTATAGGGCTGTAACTTCAAGTTAACCCAGTCACTCACAACAAACTTCCTATCTGATTTGTGTTTGTTGCCCAAATCCCTCATCCTCTGCTGAGCTCTAGACAAATGAAACTTCAGTGGCTCAATGACAACCTCTCTAGCCCCCTAAACCTATTAACCATATCAGTGTGAGCTTTCCCAACCAAATCAGGAAGGTGAATGAGACGTTTTTGACCAAAGCCTTTTGATCAATTCTTACAACAAAATGCCTTCCCAGCAAGTAGTGAGACCATTTAGTCACAACAAAGATAAAGAGCCAACAACTCTCTGTGATACACACATGGACATCCCTAGGGGCCAATGACTTGCTGATATAGACAATTGGATGCCCTTGCTCCATTAAAACGACACCAATTCCCATACCATTTGCATCAGTCTTAGTGATGAATGGTTTATCGTAGTTAGGCATTACTAGAATTGGTGCCACTTCAGGCACTCCAAAAGCACACTTAGATGCCTTAGCATACAACTTTTGTTGCTTCATAATCTCAAATATAGCCTTCAAATGCACCAAATAATCAGACATATTCTTACTGTAAATCAGTATATCATCATAGAAAATCAATACTAATTTCCTGAGGAAAGGTTTAAAAGCAGAATTTATGAGACTTTGAAATGAAGATGGTGCATTGGTTAAGCCAAAGGGAATAACCAAGAACTCATAATGCCGTTCATGAGTTGTAAAGGCTGTCTTGTGTGTGTCTGCTTCTGTCATTCTCAGTGGGTGATAACCTGCTCTAAGATCAATCTTAGAGAACACTTCTGCACCTCCCAACTCATCCAACATATCTTCATTATAATTTTTTTGAACAGTTAACATATCTATTATGAACAGAGAAGTACACCAATAATGTACTTCAGTAGTAATTACAATTAGTAGTCACAAAAGCAAACCTACCATCTATACCCTCATAAGCTATCTAAAATCCGAGCTATGTCCTCTGTCTCCCGAGGGAGTTCATGAATACACCAAAAATAGAAAAACACAAGAAAACTCATTTTTAACTTCTGGAAGGTGATACTTTTATCTTCAAAACATCTCTGATTCTTTTCCTTCCATATTGTCCACCAGATGCATGCTGGGACAATCTTCCATCTCTTCCTGTGTCTTGACAGATTCTCATCTCTGTTCCAGCAAGCTAGAACTTCAATTGTACTCGACATTGTCCATTTGAGACCCTTCAAAATAAGGAAAAACCGCCAAAGTTGTTCTTCCACTTTACATGTGTAAGAAGAGATGATTAATTGGCTCTGTTTAAGTTTCACAAAAAAAACATCTGGAATATAGTTGAAGCGCCCTCTTCATCCGATTATCTTGAGTTAAAACAACTGGTCTAGCCACTAACCAAGTGAAACATGCCACCTTGTGAGGAATCTTAACTTTCCAAATCAACTTTCAAGGCCAGAATCCCAGCTGAATATTTCTGTTGTGAATGCATTTGTAGGCTGATTTGACGGAGAATATCCCCTTCTTTTCCTTCAACCAAATTAGGCTGTCCACATTAGTGGAAAAATCGTTGAACTGCTCAATAGTGTTGTAAAATTCTGTCAGCTTTTCCACCTTCCAGTCATTGAACAATCTCCTAGAACTGAGATTCCAACCACAATTATCCCTAACTTCCAAAATAGTTGCCATCTTCTGTTGGTTTAAATTGTAAATCTCAGGAAACAAATGCTTTAAAGAGTGTTGACCAACCCACGTCATGGCAGAAATATGTTTCCCTCCATTGCTTACTTTAATCTTGGAGTTGTGCCAAATTTTGGGCCACAGGACCTGATGGATCTCCATAAGCCAACACCATAAGGACTCTTCACTTCCTTGATTATCCACTGGTCTTCCATCCCATATCTAGATAGAATAGTTTTTTCCACAAGGATTGTTCCTCTGATGCAAATCTCCGGAGCCATTTCAGTATAAGGCTTCCCATCCCACCTCCTTGCTTTCTTGTAATGACAATCTTCTAATCTACTGTTACAAAATATGGTAATCAAATCATAGGAGTTACTCTAGAATATTTCCTTTTATTTGTTTTGATTTATTCCCTTTTATAGAATCCTTGTAATTGTATTTATACCTTGTATATTCATGAATAGAGATAACAATTCTTCTATTCGATTACATGGTATCAGAGCCAGATCTATTTCCGTTTGGGCTCCTGGTCCACACTCCAGTTGGGCCCGGGCGTGAAGGGATGATAGAGTGGGTTAGAGTCCCATATTGGTTGGGGAATGGACTGGTAGTTTTCTTATATGGACTTGGGCAATCCTCCCCTCATGAACTAGCTTTAGGAGTTGAGTTAGGTCTAGGTGCCATATCTTTACATGGTATCAAAGCAAGGTACTCGGTCTTGCGCGAGTTAGATCGGCAAACTGACCAAAGCTCGCCTGAGTCAGTAAACAGTACTTAGTAGAGATTTAAAAATTGGTGTTTTGTTCGTCACCACCGACTTAGGAAGGACCGCATCCCTTCGATCTATAGAATCTGGTGACTAGAAGAGTGTCACGTGAGTCTCACACGCCGGTGCACCTTTTCCGGCAGATCTACGAAAAAGGCGCGTGGAGGCTCATATGGGATCAGAATCTGGTCGGTTCTTCAGCTTCGTAATTGGCCCAATGTTCCACCAAAATTTGGTGGTTGCTTGTTCGGCAGACCACTATTTGAAAATTTACCCATCTCCGATCAAGAATCCGGTTACTATTTGAAGTTCCTCTGGTGGTATTTTGTTGTTCCGATTAGTTTTGTCGGGGTGGCTTCCTACTAATTAGATCTTCAAACTAGGTTTGTTCATGCTTTTGAGTGATTGTGGATTTAGGTTTTAAAATTCTCCTATTTTGGCTGCGTACGATTTGAGTGAAGTATTCTTGGATATTTTTTCTTCTGTGTTGTTCCAAGTCTGAGGCAGCCTATATTTTTGCATTTAGTCCATTGATTCTATCTGGGCACATTGCATCTCTAGTTGCTAGATCTTATTTGTTATGAAACAAATTAATAGTGTGGAAGTAATTTTATTGCACACTATTAATTCAGTACTTTGGCTTTTGGGACTTTGTGTTTGGAGATAGTATTTTATTTGGGTATTCTTATTTATATATATTGGTGGGATCAACACGTGCACATTTGTATCCTCTTGTTAGTATACTTTGTGATCACTAAGGTAGTCTTTTGAATATTATTTGTTGGGTCGTTGGTGTTTTCTCTTATATTTGATACTTTTGGTATTTGAGATTAGAAGTATGGCTACAGATCATATGGGTAAAACAACGCAAGAGTTTGTAAAATTCTCTCAATATCGAGAATTGCTTAAGAAATTCACTTCATTTAATGCCTTTGCTATGTCGGATAAAACATGTCTTGTCACCTCTTCAAATAAATAGGTTATTAATTCAGGTGTCACAAATCACATGACAGGTAATTCTAATGTATTTTCTACTTTTCATTCACACAAAGCACCCTCGTCAATTATTGTAGCTGATGGATCAACTTGTAATAGTGTTGGATATGGGACTGTTAAACCAATGTCCTCTATTACCTTGTCATCTGTATTAAGTCTTCCAAAGTTGGCTTTTAATTTAATTTCTGTTAGCAAAATCATCAGAGACCTTAATTGTTATATTTCGTTCTTTCCCGATCATTGTCTGTTTCGTGATCTTAAGACGAATTAGGTTAATGGTAAAGGACATGTATCGGGTGATCTCTACATACTTGATGAATGGGAGTCTCACTCTGTTTCCTGCGCTAGTGTCGTGTCTCCGTTTGAAGCACATTGTCGATTAGGACATCGTTCTCTATCTCTGTTAAAGAAGATCTGTCCTCCATTTCATAATATTTCTTCATTGGAATGTGAATGTGAATCATGTCGATTTGCAAAACATCATCGCAACTTATGAAGTCCAAGGGTTAATAAGCGGGCTGAGTCGGCTTTTGAGTTAGTTCATTCTGAGTTTCCAAAACTGGACATAAGTATTTTGTCACTTTTATGGATGATTTCTATCGGATGATTTGGATTTATTTTATGAAGAGTCGCTCGAAAGTGTTCACTCACTTTTGTGCCTTCTGTGCTGAAGTCAAAACTCAATTCAATGCTTCGGTACGTATTCTAAATCGTGACAATACTAAAGAATATATGTTGGAATTATTCCAGTCGTATATGAGACAGCATGGTATTCTCCATCAGTCTTCATGTGTTGATACACCCTCTCAAAATGGAGTTGCTGAGAGGAAGAATAAGCATCTACTTGAGACAGCTCGAGCACTTTTGTTCCAAATGAAGGTTTCTAAATAATTTTGGGCAGATGCGTTCTCTATGACTTGTTTTTTGATTAATCGCATGACATCTACTGTGCTCGCGGGGGATGTCCCTTACAATATTCTTTTTCCAAATAAGTCATTATTTCCGGTGGAGCCTAAGGTGTTTGGAAGCACATGTTATGTTCGAGATGTTCGACCATCTGTTATCAAGTTGGACCATAACAAGTTGGACCCCAAGGCATTGAAGTACATTTTTCTGGGCTATTCTTGCCTTCAAAAGAGGTAACAGTGTTATTTTACTGCACTTGACAAATATTTGGTATCAACTGATGTGGTCTTTTAAGAGACTACACTGTTCTTCTATGCACCTCCCGTTTCTACAAGTCAGGGGGAGGAAGATGAATGGTTAGTCTATCAAGTCACCCGTGTTCTGCCAAAAGAATCAGATGATGTTATTTTTCCATCTCATAGTTCTTTTATTTAGCACCAATCGACTATTGCGCCTTCAGCACCTGCTTCAGCAAGACCACCAATTGTTCAAGTTTATCCGAGGAGACGAGATTAATGATACATGTCCTGAGCTATGTCGCAGTCTATGTTATATCTCGATCCAGTGCAGAATTCGAGTACAGAGCTATGTCGCAGTCTACGTGCGAGATTATGTGGATACTTCATCTTCTAACTGAAATTGGGTTGAAGTATCCTACTCCATCCGGTGTACATGAAAGGACTAAACATATTGAGATCGATTGTCATTTTATTCGTGAGAAGATTCAGGAAAAATTGATGTCCACTGGCTACGTGAAGACAGGAGAGCAACTAGTTGATTTGTTAACCAAGGCTTTGAACGAACCTCGAGTTAATTATTTTTGTAACAAGCTAGGCATGATCAATATCTATGCTCCAGCTTGAGGGGAGTGTTACAAAATATGGTAACCAAATCATAGATTTACTCTAGAATATTTCCTTTTATTTGTTTTGATTTATTCCCTTTTATAGAATCCTTGTATTGTATTTATATCTTGTATATTCATGAATAGAGATATCAGTTCTTCCATTCGATTACATCTACTAAATGAAACTTCTTAGTCTCACAATTGCCTTGCCATAGAAAATTTCTTCTAATGGTATCCAACTTTTTGATAATCTCCCCTGGCATCGAAAATAGAGACATTATATATGTAGGCAAGGCATCTAATACACTGTTAATTAGAGTCAATCTACCTCCCAGAGATAGATATTGACTTTTCCAATTAACAAGCTTCTTCTCACACTTCTCCAAAATATCATTCCAAATGTTCATAGATTTACTCTTAGCACCCAGGGGCATTCCAAGATATGTAGTAGGCACCCAAAATATTTGCTAAACTGTTGATACCTGTAACTTCATTAAAAGGATAGACAAAACTCTTCCCCCAGTTTATATGGAGTCCAGAAATGGCTTCAAATAGAATACAAATAATTCTAAGATACTTCAATTACTCACTCTCTGCATCACAGAAAACAAGGGTATCATCAGCATATTACAACAACAACAACAACCACATACCTAGTGAAGTCCCATGATATGGGGTTTGGGGATGGTAGAATGTACGCAGACCTTGCCTCTACCTTGGTAAGTAGAGAGGTTGTTTTTGAAAGACCCTCCGCTCAAGACAAAGCATAAGCACAAGCAAAGCAAGAGAAACGGTCAGACTCGGACAAGAAATTTAAAGCAGTATAAAAATTAGAGTAACAAAAGTGAATAAGTCATGATAAAGCATTCTGAAAAAAGAAGCAGTAACTAACGCAGGTAAATAAAATAAACAAAGTACACGAAAGAACATACAACATCAGAAATCAAAGGACATGGGACTATAAAACAATACTGCGCCTACTAGTATGATAAGCTAAGCAGGGCTACAATAATAATACTACAACTACCAGTATGCAAGTGTAAGTAGGACTACGCTCAACTACCTACTACTCTTCTACCCTAATCCGTGTCCTCCACAACCCCATATCTAAGGTCATGTGCTCAGTAAGTTGCACCTGCACCATATCCCGTCTAATCACCTCCCCAATACTTCTCCGGCCTACCTCTACCCCTCATGAACCCGTCCATAGCCAACCTTTCACACCTCCGCACGGGGGCATTTGTGCCTCTCCTCTGCACATGCCCGAACCATCTCAACCTCGCTTCCCGCATCTTATCCTCCACCGAGGCCACTCCCACTCTTTTCCGGATATCATCATTTCTAATCTTATCCCTCCTTGTATGCCCACACATCCATCTCAGCATCCTCATCTCCGCAACTTTCATCTTTTGGATGTGCGAAGTCTTGACTGGTGAACACTCCGCCCCATACAACATAGTCAGTCTAACCACCACCCTATAGTCCTTGAATGGCTCCAGCATTAATCTTGAAACCCCTGATTCTGTTATTAGCTTGAGCTGTTTTCAACATATCACCGAGTCCTCCTGGGAAACTTGTCCATTACAGTCAAGTGATTCAAATCCTGTAATCAACACGAAGCCACTGCCATCTTTGTTTTCTGCTGCACAACTGGTGAAGCATATGGGTTAGTGCTATGCTGGATTACCCTTGATCCAACATCTCCTGCACAAGTTTTTCAATCATGTCCTTTACCCCAGGATATCTGTAATGCTTTTACTCATAGGTGCAACTGAGTCTGTGTGGTGTTCTATGATCAAAAGGGTCTCTATAGTGAGGCAATGTAGTAGGAATCTCAAAGATACAACTCTACTATTCCATTAAGGTGGCTATGACACAGGGACTTTCAGTACCTTGAGCAGCATGAATACTGTTACATTGGAAATCTGCTTCTGTATCTATGAGTAAGATCAGCATAAAGAACTGGACCTGCTCATCAGTCTCCTTGTTCAATGACTTTGTTTTAGTTGGCTTGAGCTGAGTAATTGCCTCTCTTAAAACACGCTTCTTCCTCTGGTGCATGAATTCAATAGTCCTGAAATAAAAAAGGATCCTACCCAGAGTATTCAGCCACTGCACTCCTAGGACTATGTCAACATTTTCTAGAGGCAAGAGTAAGAAATCAGAAGCGAATGTAGTCCCTTGTAACAGTCACTGAAGATTCCTGCAAACTAAGGCAGTTTGCACAATCCTACCATCAGCTACACTCACAGACTGTTCATTACAGAACTAGCCTTGCATCCCAACTTCTTTGCTACTGCTTCATCAATGAAATTATGTGTACTCCCTCTGTCAATCAGAATTTGTAAAGGTTTCTTCACATGGTAACCAGCGACTCTAATGGTCTGATATCCGTTGACACTAGTGAGTTCCTGCAAAGAAATGGTTATACATTCATCTGAATCATCAGTTTCTTCTTGAACTTGATCCAGTTCCTCCTCACCCTATACTTCACCTTCTTCATTCACTTCCACCAAGAATAACTACTTCATAGCCTTACAATTATGCCAAGGTACACACTTCTCATCACAGAAGACACAGTCCTTTTGCCCTTTTCTCATCCATTTCAGCTGTCCTTCTACTAGGGTTGCCATTATGGAATCTTTTAGGTCTATTATTGGGTGGTTCAAAAGTTCTTTTGAAAGAAGAATTGGTTAAAGGGGGGCCTTTGAGAATTCTGGAATTTAGGAGGGGGTGGATTAGGTAAGATAGCACTCTGATTTCTGCCATTAGATCTGATTCCCCATATTGTGCCTGTGCTTCAAAGATTTCTTCCTGTAGCTTAGCAATCTTGTAAGCTTGCATTAGTGTTCTTGATGCCTGAATTCTAACAGACTTATTCAGTTCAGGTTTTAATCCCCCAAGAAGTAGCTAATAGCATTTTCATTTGACAGATTGACCCAGTTAACAGCCTATCAAATTCAGCTTGATAGTTCCTCATACTACCAGTTTTCTGTAGATTCTTAATGGCCTCCATTGGGTCTTCAAACTCGTTACCGAACCTCTCATTTAGAGATAAAACATACTCAGTTTAAGTAGGTTCTAGGACTGCATTCCTACACTGTAAGATCTATGCCAAGCAATAGCTTCACCATCCAAATGAATGAAAGTTACTCTGACCCTTTGATCAAAAGGAACTTCATCAATGGAGAAGAATTGATCCACCTTATACAGCCATGTCCTCAGATCATGCCCATAAAATAGAGGAAAATCTAATCTAGAGTATCGATTGAAATAGTTACCATTTGCAGCAGGCCGTGTTTGAAATTCCTTGGGTTGATTCATCTGTCTTGAATTCCTAAAACAAGCACCATCCACAAAAGATTCAGCTCTGCATTGTTCCATATCGCTTTCCTTCTGCCTCATACATCCAATGTCCGCTTAATCTCGATCAATTTCTTATCAGTTTGAACATTTCGATCGTTCGTACTGATCATCCCTTCCATCAGTTTCTGCAATTGCTCTTGAATATGTGAAAGCTTGCCTTCCATTTCTTCAGTGGTTTATCTTGATTCTTATCGCCTACCATGATAACTAAGCCGAGAAACAATAGCTCGGATACCAATTGATACAACAAGAAGATCTCGAGTGGAAGTAGTTAATCTAGGAGAGAAGACTCAAGGAAGATGGGAACTAACTCAGTGGAATCCAAGATGCTAGTTGAGAGAAGAACATAGAAAAATAGGGAGAGAGATTAGATTTCATTGAATGAGCTCAAATGTACAATTACAAGCTATACTTATACATGATCGAAATGAATGAATGAACTAAGAATGAATCATCAATTCCTATAACTAACTTGTGAACTAACTGGACTAACTAACAGTGAACAATATTAACTAACTTTTGAATTCCAACTGCAACTGATTCCACCACTGAGTAACTGCTTGAGCCAGCTCTTCTCAGCTTCAACTTTGCATCAATACCCCCTAATCAAACTACGCCTCAATTCCAAACAAGCTGGGGTGGACCATATGAATTCTCACTGACTATGATGCTCTATTTAAGCTCATCTTAGGCCGATGTAACACGTCCCTAGGTTAACACGTCCTAACGATATATTCTGTATTATGAGGATTTCATCATAAATTTTACTATTTTTCCGCTGGTTGCCTCTCTACCCTAACTCTCCTCCTTTATCTGTGCTTGAGACTTGCAATGTCTGCTAGCACACACATGTGGAGTTTTTTCATGGATCCAAAGTGCAAAAAAAAGCTAAGCAGTAATACTGGTAAATTGACACAACAAAATGCTATCTTAAAGGCCAACTCACAGTTCCTTCCCTTAATAATTCAAAGAGCAGTACCCATGGTGGTTTTTGTTCATTTGAAAAGTTGGACCTACATGAAAAGCTCATGTAACACCAAACCCATGAGATTCTGATCAAGCTATAGGACTGCATTTCCATGTCTTGATATCGCCTATTTTCAGTTCCATGCCTTAGCAGATATGTAAGCTACAAATGAAGAAGGTAATCCAGTCTACAAAAAGAAAAGAGAGAATTGCCATGGATGCTGTGACATATCTCTGCCTACAGCTGTATTATTACTGGTTTCATCTTCCTCCAACATTAGCAACAATCCCATTAGCAACTTGACTATATGCTGTTTCCCTTGTGGTATCATGCATGAACTTAGCTTCTGAAATCACAAGATTTAAAATATATTGCATATCAAGTCCTCTGGTTTGTTATTGGACTTGGTATTGTATTTTTTTTTATAATACCTGTCCTTCTGTCCCTTTTAGGCCTAATAATCTCTTTTTTAACTCCTGTCATAACTATTGTTGAGCTTTTTCTTATCACCTGCTCAATTAACCTGCAGGGACTGAGAAAGGTTTCTGCTATTATTTTAAATTAATTCCAGATAATGTGATTACTTTCTAATCCAAAAAAGAAAACATCCAATTGTTGTATCTGACTGACTTAACCCTTTTCTGTAGCACCATTGCAGATGTTGCGGCCGAACATTGTGTGCTGAACATTCAGCAAATCAGATGGTGAGTTTTATTTGTTCTATGCACCTTTTCTTAAGCATCTTTTATCCTTTTTGTTTGCTTACCTTTTTGCTTATACCCAATATCTTTTCAGGCCTTACCACAATTTGGTCTTCACTCAAGTGTTAGAGTTTGTGGAGATTGTTTTAATAACTCCTCTCGGTAAATTTCTGCCATTATGATTAACGTAATGTCTTATACTTCAAAATTTTCACGGCAAAAATATTTTTTATTTTGCCCCAAGTTTTGGAAGTCAGAGTTTCTGTCGTAGAGCTATGAGGAATTTATTCTTGGAATTCTATCTTCTCTCACCCAATTCAATCCTATTCTCCAATTTGTAATCACTAAGAATCTTTTATCTAGGAAGCAATATTATACTGAAATTAGCTCGTGGGTGATTGGTGACTAGTACATAACAACAACAACATACACAGTGTAATCCGACAAGTGGGATCTGGGGAGGGTAGGATAGGATGTATGCAAACCTTACCCCCTACCTTTGTAGGATAGAGAGGTTGTTTCCGATAGACCTTCGGCTCAAATTGGTGACTAGTACATGAAATACTAGAAATCTGCCACGCTTAAGCAGACAAAAAACACTTTAAAAAATACACTTTTTAAATTACTAATGAATAAATAAAAACAGTTAAAATATTTGAAGCCCTAATTGGTGCATCATGTGGAGAATAGAAGCTAGAGACAGTAGCATCTGCTGTTATTTGTCAAAAAATTTAAGGAATCGGAAACCGTCTGAAGAGTTTCTGGCAGATACCATCTGTGTCAAGCACTTGGACTCAGGACATAACAGAAATGGGAAAGTTTTGGAAAGTATCACGTCTTGGCTCTGTTTGGTGTATTCATTGACCAGGGATCATCATATTTCAGTACTGCGATATATACCTGTCATCTTTGAGGTGTGAGGCCATAGATTTAATCATTTATACCTCCCTAAAGATCTTGATGAGATTGGAAGGCTATTCTGATATATCGGTTGTTGATAGTCTGAAGAGAAAATTATCTGCCTATATACAGCGTGCTTTTTTTCAATTTATACATCATTTAATAGAATTGCTAATTACTATCTTTAATTCTTTTTGAGGAAACAAAGAGTCTTACATCTTATTACTAATCTGATTCTTAGTAGACCCATTGGAGATGGCGTGATTGCTTCTGCAAATGAAGCCAATGCCCTGAAGGATTCATTTTCAGCTTTAGATGTCGGGGCCGTTGCAGATATCAAAACTGAAGACACTGTCAATCAGACTCCTGCTGTAGGCATTACAGAATGCAAATGTGGGATGCCTTTGTGTATATGTCAAGTGACAGCTACACCAACATCCATCGCTCCACAGGAAAGGACATATTTACTGGCCTTCAAATGCTTCTTGAGCAAATGACAATCCCTTATATTTTCTTTTGATTCCAGCAGGGAAATATTATACCAAATCCAATCGTAAACATAAATCCAAAACCAAAGAAGGAAAATAGAATTCCAACAAGTAGAGCTTCAACATCAAACAACAAGCAAGGGTATGTAAATGATGTATCTAGTTGTCCTTTTGAAGAAATAGGTTTAATCTATTTTCTTCAAAAACAGAATTTTTTTTCTTTATATCTGTTGTAACTTGTGTGTGGTTGAGTCAAGGTTATGTTATTCGTCTCGGAAGCATTGTCATTAACTCTGTCATTGAAACAACACTCACCAGGGAATAACTGAAACACTGACCCAATGGATAAAGATGTGTGTATGTCAAAGGAAGACAATAGGTCTAATAAGAAGGTATATTACTACCCTCCATAAAGGAAACTTTACCTATGTATCAGACACAAGGAAAGCATAAGAGACCCGATTTTTTACCTTCTCAATGTACTTAATTCTTCTATTCTAACCCTTAAAAGGCAAGGAACCATGGTCTTCAGATATTTCTGCACCTACTAATTGCATAACCTACAGGTTTAACATTCGCCTTACTACTTAGCAGGACATTCATGGACAAAGGGAGTAATATATTTCATTTAAAATACTCTCCATGAGAAAACGTTAGCAGCATTTTTATTTGAGTTGTTACTTCTTTGAATGGACTCTGTTGTTGGTTTCCAGTTAATTTAGGATGTAGTTGATGTTATTATCTTTAATAAGTGAAGTCTTGATTGACTAATATTAGAATCCTTGTTTTGTCTGAATTAGAATATTTGTGTTGTTATTTTGGAAAACCATATGTGCTTGGGATGGCATTTTGGATAACTCAGGTGATCTAGCATGTATTTAACTTCTTACTATGTGATATATATCTCTTTTGACTCTTAAATTCTTCTCAATAACTCAAGAGTGCTTGTCTGGTTCAAGGAATTGATAAAACAGGTAGGTCCCAAAGGAATTATCCTTGAACTTTGTGGTCTGTTAATGCAAGATAATGCTTCAATTACATATTATAGTCCTATTAATAATCCCTTTTTATTCTTGTTTTTATTGGATAAAGGCCCAAGTAAAACTAGAATACATCAACATATTCCTAAATTTAATCAGCAAACAACTACGTCTCAATCCCCAACTACTTGGTGTCAGGTATATTTTTCGTTAATGTCCTCAATAGTCCTTTGTAATCCTAAATCTTATATAGTTGTGTATTTGGTTTCGAAGAATTATATGGAACAACTATATAAATCAATTTAACTTGACTCATTACTATTAAATACTACTCGCTCCAATCCAATTTAAGTGTTTCATTTGCCGAGGACACGAACATTAAGGTGAGAATTAGAGTTCTAATATATTTAAGCTAAAGGGTTCACGTAGTGCGTCAAATGCTTTGCGACTAAGACAGTGGTAGGGAAGAGAGTGGGCATATACTGTTACAGCTTCGCCTTGCATTTTGCAAAGAGTCTGTTTCCTTGTATCAGACCCACCAGTAGGTGACATTGGAACTACTCGGCCGTGGCGCCAAAACTTGCCCAGTTTCCTTAGTGGGTCTAGAGTTAAAGTAAAGAAAACTTTAGACATTTAAAATATAATGGATTGTCTTTTTGGTACTAGATATGAAAAGGTTTACGAGTGTAGTAAAAATATCCTTTCAGAGAACGTGGAAATAAATAGACGTGAACAAATGTTGGGAGTAATGAAAATATATATAGTAATTCTAATTGCATATTTAGCGGCATGCATATTGTTTTAGTGAACTTGCATGAAAGATTTGCAAAATAAAATGGTTAGCGTTATCGTAGCTTTTGAAATCAAACCAAGGCCACATTGGTCTATTAGACTCTTATACGATGAGTATTTTTTCCTTGATAGTTAATTCCGCCTTCCCTCATGGTTAAATAGTCTCATGTTTTTGAAGGGTCAAGAGTGAGTCTGAGTTACTCCATTTTGTGGCAAAACTCCAAAAAGAGTGGGATGAGTATTCTCTACAGAGTAATCATGTATAAGTCCCAGAAAATTCTCCAAAATCTAGAGAAAGTTCCAAATATACTGAAAAATATAGAACTATGAACAATTTATTTCCTCCCTCCTTTTGAGACTATACAAGAGAAATTGTTTTCCATTCATCTTTGTTATTTTCTATTTAAACCAGACAAGAGAAAGGAGAATTTATTGTCTGACTTCCCCTCTAAATTTTCCCACTTCCACTTTCTTGTTTTCCTGTTCCTACTTTCGACGCTAAGTGTTAGTTTATACAATGTTTTCTTCAAAATCCATGAACTTTGGTGCTCTCCATGTTTTACCTGTTTAGGCCTAGGAATTTAATCACAGAACTAATTAAGCAAATATTTTGCAGTACACCTTTCAATATTGGTCCAGCTACCAGCTGCAATATGGAGACAATGTCAGCGGATTATGAAGTCAGTGGGGAGGTATTCTTCTTTACCTTGCTTTTCCGGTGGTGACCTTCAATTTACTCACAGGGAATAGACTTACAGATAGGTGAAGTAGCCTGGTTCTGGGGAAACTGAAAGATTGTAGGAAGGTGTAGTTGAAGAAGCTGGGAAGCACATAATTGGATACCTAGTCGTTCCGTAGATGTTTGAAGCCAAATGATAATCAGCCATTTAGTTGATGGAACATAAGGTAACTGTATAAGGATGGAAAACAAATGACAAAAGGGGCCCTAAAGAGTAACAGTTTATTAGGAATTTGCTGTTGTAAACTGTACTTTAACATTGCTAGATGGTAAACAGTAGATTGTGCGGTTGAGGAAGTCGAGATCTTTTCTTTCCTTTTTCCTTAAATTATAGTTTGTGGGGGCCAATTTTTGTGCAGGGCTTAAGAGAAGCAATAAAAAATGGTGACGTCGGTGCTGCAAAGAAGCTCCTAAGTGAGGTATTTATGTAGACTTTCTTTCTCTTGTATTTCAATATGCCTTTTGTCAGTCTAGTTGTGACATCTGATCTCAATTTTATCAGGGAGTTGATGCAAATTACCTTGACAAGCAAGGATCATCATTGTTACATTTGGTACACTTATCTCATGCTCAACTACATAATTGTACAATTAGCATATAATTCTCTTCTTAGAGAGTGACAATTATAAGTGGCATTGTCTAATGTAGGCAGCGGTGTTCAACCGAACAGAAATAGCATTTGCCCTCATGGAGAGTGGAGCAAGTTTGTACTGCAAAAATTCACAAGGTAAAATATATCTAAAGGATTAAACCTCTTTAGTCTAATTTGAGCTGCAAGATAGCATCCAAATACCAATACCGTTTTCTAGGCCTATAACTAAGTAATGGGATGTTATGCGTTTGTTAAACAGAGCATAAGTTAAACGAATATTCTGCTCCTGTTGAAAGGGTAATATACTTTATCGTACTGTTTTTTTGTATACTTGCAAATATGCTGGTTTCCTTTTTTTCTTTTTTGGTGTTAACCGAGAAATCTCCTGAGAGTTAGCTAGTCGATCCCTAGTTTGCACACAACTTCGAAACTCAGGGATGCAAATATTCTGGTCCTTGACAATCTAAAATCTTTTAGTGCATCTATTTTTGTCATTCGGATGATCATTCTATCTATTGGTGTTGATTTTGAATAAGGTGAAACGCCACTGGATTGTGCTCCTGCCACTTTGCAATTCAAGATGAAAAAGAAAATGGATGAGAGTGGGCGGTAACGTTTCATCCGAAAGTAACACTTCTCTAAGTCCGGCTACAAGGAAAGATATTACAGTTTCAGAGAATGGTGATCTCTAACCTATTTGTTTGTCATATTTTGTACCCTAATAAACGGCTACAAGAAAATGTCAGCAGTTTCAAAGAAGTGATCTCTACCCTGTTAATGTGTCATGTATTTGTATCAGATCAAGATTTCCTACTTTTCTGTTTCTTTTTCTTTTTGTGCTTTTGCCTTTTGACTATGCGCAATAATGTATTTCAATGGTTGTAAGATGAAAAAAATACAGGGAAAAACCATAGGCATTGTGGTTATTTCATGAATAAACACATGATTTGTTTGTCTCAAATACCTAATTTTAACAAATTTTAATTGTCTAGGTCTTTTAGGTATGTCAGTAGAAGAGGGCTGCCAAGAACTATAGATATCAATAAAAAAGAGAAAAAAAACAGAACACCAACACGAGAGCTTCATTCTACATCTAAAGTTGGACAAATATGCCTTTATAGCTTCCCTGGTATTTGGTTCTGCTCAATCAACGTTTGCAACCTGCATTTACAATTTAAATGAGATACTTGTAGACTTCAAAACATTCTCAACATAAGAACCAAAAACTAGTTTCTTCCTAGAAGAAAATTTCCCGTCTCGGGATGTGTTTTAGTAGTCGATTTTTCCATTGCTCAAAATATTTTAGAATTTTTTTCTAGAAAAATAAGTTCCTTAAAAATGAGGAAAATGACTTTTGTAATGAAAGTAGGGAAAATAAGTTTCATAAGTGATATTTCAAGTTCATTGTCTTCTTCCTATCCACTTGACCATCTCACCCTCCGCTACCCCTGAACCCCCACTTTCCATTCCATCCCACCCTCATAGTGTTTTGCAAGTTTATATATAAATGCTTTTGAGATAATATTTTTTTACTTTCTTACCAAAACACACCTGGTATATGAAGTATAGATTTTCTCAAGACAATTTCATTACTAAGACATGCCTCTGGGTCCATCAACGTGAATTTGAAGGACATGAAAGCCATAATACCAACAAAAAGGCGCTTTGCTTCGTCCAAAATATGTCATGCTAGAAGAAGGGGCGTTGCATCCAAAGTTTCCAATATGGCATTTTCACAATACCGACCCATTTTAATTCCAAATAAAACATGAATGAAACAAAGATTACGTATAAAGTTGTAGAGTGGTAAGTACTCCTTCATCCTTAATTGAAATCATTGAGTTTGACCTCTATTAGGTATAGAATCGCCTTTGTCAGGAAAGCTTTAACTCCCAATATGGGACTTCCTGACCCGAATCCAAATTTATTATCCATTTCGTTAGCTTATTAAAGGTAGTTAAATTGATTTTATAATTAAGCATTTGCCTATTTGGATAAAAGTGCTAAAATTGATAATAAACCGCTGGTGTACTTGATAAAGATGTTGATAAACACTAAAATGTTTTTAAAACTATTTGTAAAAAATATAAGGGGAAATAAATGTTTTTCTTTTAAAAAAATCAATTAGTCCCAGTAACTGTTTTTATAAATAATGAAAAAAGCAAGAGGTCCAATCGGCCAAAACAAAACATAAAGGTCTAAAACGAAAAATAAAAATTACATATGTTTGGATTAGGAAAGTGATTGCTAAATCCCTAAATTTTGCGACTTTTCTCATGAACATATGTTGCTCGTTCCTCTCAGCTATGGCGTCCATGCAGTTGATGAAGCTTTCTCTTCTTCTCCAGCTACCCACATGTACGATTTCTCCTCATTCCTCGTGTATCTTCTCGCTCTAATCTTCGTTTCTGCTTCTCTTTTGCTCTGAGTGAGTGAACTCCTTTCTTATGATGTTGAAAAAAGTCGCGCCTGATTTTTCCACTGTTGTAGTTGTAGAATCTCCCTGGTACAGCTGAGTGTGGTCCTCTGTCGTTGCTGTGTCTGAGACTTTAACCATGGTAAGTTCCCTTTCTCCCTTCTGCTCTTTTTTTGCTGTATTCGTTTCTGATGTGCGAGTGGATCCTTAAGTATTATGCTCTGTTCTTGTCCTCTATGCTCTGTTGTATGTGATTTCTAGTCTGCATGTTGATTCTCTGCTGGTAGTTATTTAAGATCTGTGGGTTGTTCATGTCTTGCTGCTACATGGGTGTTCTTAGCTGCATTTCTTGGGTTTTATTCTAAGAGTATTTGAGACTTGTTGCTATTGAGTATCTTCTTTTTATGACTGTCTAAATTCCAAAAGCTGTCACATTGTACTGTGCTTTTGTCCATAGCCTGGTTAGCCAATGAATCTGCTAATTGATTACCTTCCCTTAGAATATGTGTAAACTTAATATGCATTTCCCTGCTGCAATATTTAATTTCATCAATCCATGTAGCTATACTCCAAGGTGGTTTTCAACACTTGGTCAATATCTTCTGAATTAGTCTGGAGTCAGTCTGTACTATGATATAATCAAATGCTTCACTCTGCAGTACCTTAAAACTTCCATTATTTCCCTCACTTATGCCTCTGTATTTGTGATATATACTATTTTCTCTGCCTGTGCATGTATCAAATTTCCTTCATGATTTCTGATACAAAGACCATACGCACTTCTCCCTGGATTATCCCTTGAAGCACCATCTGTGCTGCAAATTATCCAGTATTCATGGGCTAATTGCCATATAACCTTAGTAACTCTCAATTTAGGCTTGCAGTTTTCCAGCATAACAACCACCCCTGCCTATCTGTTGGGAATCTGCCTGATAGAAGGATTTCTCACTTGTACTAATCTCTAAATTGTCCCATATATCTGAAAAATGCATCTGTTTATTGATCTTGTCTCCCCATGCTTTAAGGCATTTCTTCTTTTCCATAATTCTCAAACAATAACAATAGGCATTGCTTGAATTACTGACTGTTACGGACATTAATTCTCAAACAATAACAATAGTCATTGCTTGAATTACGGGCTTGAGTCTGTTTGTGACAGGAGCTTGCCACTATTTCAATATGATTTTCTGTAATTGTAGGCCCTCCACATTAATACATGCAAAAGAAGAAAAATAGGACTAAGTCCTGTTTGCAGAAAAAGAGGTGGCAAATAGATGTTGAATTGTCTCTTCCATAGGATTTGAGCAACACCAGTATCTTGATGCCAAGTTAAAACCCATCCTCCTCAGTACATCATCTAAAGGCAACATGTACTTCTAACATCTCCATAAGAAGAAGGATATTTTGAAAGGCAAGCCCTTTATCCACATATATTTATATACTTCTTGCTTCTATCCTCTCAGTCTTATATACTTCCAGGCAGATTTCACTGTAAACTCTCCTCGTGTTAACAACCACCAGGGTCTGTCCTCAGCTCTCTCAATACAAGGTGGAGAAATGGTCTCTATGATGTGCTGAGCAATGTCTTTAGTGACCATCTCAGCTAATTTATTGATGTTCCACCCTCCATTTCCCACTAGCTAGTTAACATTCTAAATGGACTCATCATATACCTCTCCTAGAGTAATATAGTATAATGCACTCAATCATGTCCAATTGTCAAACTAAAATTGCGAATTTTCCAATTTTGTTTGCCACCATATCTAATGCTCTATCAATTCTCTAGCTTGTAACATCTTCTTCCATGCCTATGATCCGTATTTCCACTGAACCACCACATAATTTTCTCTCTTGTAATAATTATTAGTCAGAAATACACTTCAAAGAGTAGGCTTGGTTCTGAAGTTCCACCAAAGCTTACAATACAATGCCATTGAAGCATCATGAAGTGATCTAAACCCAAGACCCCCTCCTTCATCTACTGGTACACATAAGTGAAGCCATGAAGTCCAATGTCTACTCATTCCTCCAATGGTATTACTCCAGAAGAATTGTGCAAACATCTTATGCATCTGCTTTATAATACAATTAGGAGGATTCATTACTGATAGTAAATGAACAGGTAAACTTTGTAACACATGTTTAATCAGTATTGCTCTTCCCCCAAAGGATAACATCATTCTTTTCCAAGATTGTAATATGTTTTTGATCTTGATCAATATTGCACTATAGAAGTCCGTCTTTCTTCTGTTATAAAAAAATGGACAGCCTAGGTAAGTAAAGGGAAAGTCCCCCTTCCTTATTCATGTAGCAATCTCCACTGTAATATTGATGTCCCCTGTGACATTATGGTGCTTGTACACATCACTATTGTCACAATTAATCTTCTGCCTAGATGTCTTTTCATATTTCTTCAATACTTCCATTATCAATTGAAGAGAGAAGAGTTTTGCAGATGAAAAGATAATCATGTCATCTGCATAAGCCAGATGATTCACTTTAGGACTCTATTTAGGAATTTCAAATCCCTTGAATTGAGGAATTTGATGTAGAGTCTTTAGGTTCCTTTACAACACCTCAACAACTAAGATAAATAAAGTAGGAGATAGAGGGTCTCCTTACTTGACACCCTTAGAGGACTGGAAAAATCCTTGTTGTTGTCCATTTACCAGGATATAATATCAGTTATTAATTATTATTCTGGAAACCATATTAATAAGCCTTTCTGATAAACTCATTTTCCTTAACACTTTAGTTAGAGACAGCCAAGACACTCTATCATATGCCTTGGCCATATCTAACTTAAGAATAACATTTGCACTCCTGGTCCTCAGTCTTATAGATGATATAATCTTCTATGTAAGTAGAATGTTTTCTACTATACTTCTTCCTTTTACAAAACCTGGCTGATTTAAGAAAAAATCTCTGATAATTCATTCACTAGCCTTTCATGAATCAACATTGCAAAAATTTTGTTACCAAAATTGCTTAAGCTAATTAGCCTCGTGCCTGAAAAGGTACTGACCAAGTCTTTTTAGGTATAAAGCTTTTACCATGTTAGTAATGTCTTCTCCAATTATGTCCCAACATGTTTGAAAGAACAGTCCAGTGAACCAGAATCTATATGCTAAATTGTGACCTCTGTTTTCTTATAGAGACATCATGTGCATATGCTAAATCATAAGACTGAGCAGATTTATTTAGACATCAGAGTCAAGAAGCTCTAAGAGCATCATGCCCAAGAAGGTAGTTGTGGATCTTCCCTTTTTTCTAGGCATAATTATATGATGAACCACCTTGAAGTACAATTGATAGAGTTTGGGCATCTCCTTCTGTAGTGCCCTGCGTGGCTGATGGATTGTTTGTGACTTTCCATGTGATGTCCAAGCATTATCCATTCCTTGGAGTAAATGCCAATCATTCTTAGCATATTCTGCCCAACCTTTGGGTGGTACTTGCAGAATTTCTCCCAACTTCTGAGCCTTCATAGTAATTTCTACTTCTAAAATTGAGCTGATAATCGGGGTTTTCTTGAAATTTGCATTAACATGGAATTCGGTTACCTGATCTTTGCATAGTTTTCTCTTTTCTTCTCTTGACAGGAACAAGTAACTCCATCCTTGTTATCTTTTCCAGTAACATAGTTATCTTAGGTCCCCCAATACTTGTAATTACCCTTCCTCTCAACACAGATTGTGTCTTGATTGTTAAGACCCTCTGCTTGTCCATATCAGTGACTTCATCTAGGTCAAATTAGTACTCAATGTCCTTGAGGTATTGATCCTCTGACTCTGATGATGATTCATCTTTCTCACTTTCAGTTGGCTGATCTACCAGTTTAAACTGAGATTTACTATTAGAAGAATTAAGTTTTCCAACCTGTTTCTTTATACTTATTTTACTTGACTATGAAGTTTCCACATCCTTCTCTTTTTGTTTCTTCTCCCTTGATGTCCTTTTCTCTACTGATTCTCCTAATGATTCTGAATCAGGCTCAGTAGTGCTGGTGACTTTATTTCAATTCTTATCATCTAATCCATTGACTGTGACATCCAATATCAGTTAGACTCTTTCAACCAATAAAATTCTAAGATGGTATATGACATACAACACAATGTATAAGATTGAACAAAATGCTTTTCAATTTAAGCATTCATTACATGATATGAACATATTCTAATCAATTGTAGAGAAAAACTAATGTGATTTCCGATGTTCCCAACTTTTGTACTAATTTTGTCACATCATATTTAATTAACATTCTTAGGAATGATATGAGTTTCAACTATGGCTGGCCAGTGGGCCGGGTCGGCCCGGTCCCGGCCCGACACTGCCCTGGTCCCGCCCCGAACCCGACTAGTTAAAAAAAATTGCGATATCGGGACTCGAACCGGGACGGGACAATGTCTCGTCCTGACCCGTCCAGTCCCGCCTGTCCCGGCCCGATCCAGCCCGAAAACCCCGTTTTGCAAAAATAGTTGTTGCACCAACGACCATTTTACAGTTTGGCTGTTGTGCAACGATCATTTTTGGCCTCCCCCCTCCCCCAACCCCCTACCCCCTTAATATTTATTTTTAACCCATGAGTTATTATATTTACACTTTAACTCAATTTTTCAACTATAAATACCTCATTTTCTCTTCATCTTTCTCACAAATCTTCCTACAATCTCTCTAATCTCAATCTATATCTTTCTACATTGTCTACTAAATATTCAATTTTATTTATTCATTTGGGAATTGGGAGTGAAGTTGGCAACTAGCTTGAGGATCTTCCATCAAGCAAAGTTTCAATTTTCAACCTCTTGATTACACGTCGACATTACGTCGGCGTTTGATACATTCGTTCATTCATTAAATTATTATTGTATGTTTATTTTATTTAGCGCACTTAATTTTATTTACTTTAATTATTTATTAGTGTAATTATAAATTTATAATAGAAGGATTTAAACGTATGCTTACGGGTAGGGGTCAGACTTCTTCTAGTAGGGGCAACAAGGGCAATGGTACTTCTTCTAGTCATCCTATTTCTACACAGGATGATTTTATTGATACTGAACATTTTCCTACAATACCATTAGATTTAGACGAGGAGCTATTTTCTGGAACTCAAGAAGACTTTAGTTTAGACGACTAGTGCACCTTCAACTGAAATGCCTCCTATTCCCCCTAGTATGAGACGAGGTCCAGCAAAACAATCATTAAAATCAGATGCATGGATATTTTTTGATAGGGACGTAGAGAATCAAGTAGCTAGATTTAAAATTTGTAAAGATGTTTTAAATTTAAAACTGAAAAAGGTCATGGTGGGACGGAGGGTTTAATGAGACACGTAGTAAGGGCTCATCCAGCTAGATATGCCCAATACGAGGCTTTAAAATCGGATGCGCAAACGCCCGCTCCATCGAGATAAGGTTCACATACTGATACTGTTCCGGATCAAGTATAGAGTCAAATTAACCCTATGACGGGAGGAATTGTAGGCCCTAAATACAATAAACATAGAGATAGAGAAGCAATATCAAAATTAGTTGTTGTGGAGGGTTTGCCTTTTGCATTTCCTTCATCTCCCGGTTTTATTCATTACATTTGAGATTTGTATAATCCTGCTTTTAACGGTTTTTCTAGATCAACTTTTAAGAGAGATATATTTAAATTTGCACATGAATATCAACAATGTTTACGTTATTCATTATATCATTTAATGGCAAAGTGACTATCACTTCTGATATAGGCCGTAGTACTAACAGTCATGATTATTTAACGGTAACGTGTTATTGGATAGATTATAAATGGTTTATGCAAAAACGTATCTTAGCGTATAGATATATAGATGATAGGCACACTGGTACTTTTATTGCAGAAAATATGTATCAAGTGTACGATTATTACGGAATAACTGATAAAATTATGACTATTACATTAGATATGGCTTCTTTTAACAATTACACTATTACAATTTTAAAAAAATAGTTTAACTCCATCTTTTCCAGATCATTTTCATATAAAGTGCGCGTGCCATATATATAACTTAATTGTAAAGGATGGTCTATCACTTTTTGAAGACATTCTTAGTAAAATACAATTTGTTATAAACTTTATTTTTAAAAATAATAGAATACAACGAATAAAAGAATATAAAAAAATTTATCACGATTGCCAACTACCTTATAGAAATTTTTTAGAAGTACCCATTAGGTGAAATTCTTTATACGAGCAACTACTTGTTGCTTATGACTATAGAAAATCTATAACTTTATTTTTTGACTCTCATAATCAAAATCCAGCTGATATGGTTGTAGATAGCGATTGGGTAAAAATTTCCGAACTTATTGTATTTTTAGAGAAATTTTTTCAAGCAACAAAAGAATTTTTCGGTATATATTATCATACTATTTCAACTATGTTGTTTTATATAGTTCTAATATTTTTATTACTTAGTGAATATATGAAAAAATCAGCTTATATGACAGCTATTAAAAAATGTTTATCAAAATAAAAAAAATATTTTATTTCTATTTCCACTATTTATATTATTGATGTTGTATTAAATCCGACTATTAAAATAGACGGTACTAAATCACTTATTGAAACTATTTACGATTGTATAGAAGTACTACCACCTCCAAGTCTCATAAATTCAAATTACCCACCACCTATTGGACAAACTAAAGAAGAAGTGTTGTCTAGCGTAGAAGATCAATGCAAAAAAGTATATAGATTTTACCAACAAGAAAGTGCTAGTAACCTACCGGCTTCCATACCATCTTCTTCTTCTTCAACACAACCTCACAAAAGACATGCTGTTTCTGCGGCTAGTATTGAAAGCCTCAGAAATAGAATGTGCGGCCATACCGCTACTAACCAAATTAGCGAGTTTGATATTTTTATTTTGCGAGGGTTACATGCCGTACCAAGCGAGTTCTCGATGAAGAAGGGCGTGAAGACTTCTTTGAAATCGGAGGGATGAATAGACCTTTCCGACACTTTCAATGATGGCCCGAGATGTTTTGAACATTCAAGTGTTATCAACTGCGTCTGAAAGTACTTTTTCTACCGGCAAATATCAAATAGGAGAGCACAGACACTCATTAGCCGGAGACAGCTTGAAGATTGTAGTATTATTCAGAGATTGAATACGAGCGAAACGGAGAAGGTGCGGTCAACCTGAGATCAACGAAGAAGAAGTCGACGAAAACTACAACGAAATCTTATTCGAATGTGGTGGAAGCGACGTGGATCAATTTGACCAACAAATATCAATTCCAACCGAAGAACCACATGAAATTATCAAGAAACTATAACAGGTTTTTTTCAGAATGTAATTTTTTAAATTGTAATTTTATTATGTAATTTGCAACTTTTGGACAACACCACAAAGTTGCAATTTCGACAATTGTATTTGTATTACAAAAAAATCATATGTCTATTAAATAATATAAGAGACACAAAAACAGCCTTGAGATGTTTTTATTACACTATCTTGTCTTGTTTATTGAGTTTTTTTTTATACATATGTTATTAAAATAAAAAAGAAAAAACCGCCCGGATCCCTAACCCGATCCTGCCCCCTCACCCGTCCCACTGGCCAGCCCTAGTTTCAACATGTGTTCACCCTGACATTGTGATTTCCTTAATGAGACTATGGGTAGGCTATTTTCACCCTTAATTTCTGGTTTTACCATCTTGAGATGAGAGGAGTATATTTGGTATTTTGAGTAACTTTTTTCAGCGGATTCTTCTTCCAATAAGTTGACTTTTTATAGTTATTTACTTACATAACATCGATATTTATTAGACTTCAATCGTTCTGAGATGCTTTAGAAATGGAAGGCTCGTGTGGGGTAGTTCGTGGCTCCTGCTCGGCATTCCAGGTAGGTTAGAGCTTACCTTCTAGTTAGACTTTAGTTACTGTGGACTTGTACGTAGTGTCATATCGTAATTGTGATATAGTTGTCTCTCATTTATCTTGGTATTATCATGGATAGAGGAAAGGACTTGATTTGATACTAATATTGTGATATATGTCCATGTGTGGCACGATTGAGATCTAATTATGATTTACACTTAGAGATTGATACATGCATACCATTCATACACATTCTGCATGATACCTCGTTGTGAAATGTGATTTGATATTAGTAATGGTAAGGGGGAAAGTGAAACATGAGGCTTCTTATCATGGTGTTTGCCACATGCTTATTTTGTATGGCCTCTCTTGCATTTATACTTGTTGTCACCTATATGGTCCGAAGAAAAATTATTTTCGGATGTGGCATTGTACAGATTTGGGAATAAGTTCATATTGGTAGTTGATTTACGGATGATGTTATGTTCATTCACCTCATGATTAGTGTTGAATTTGACATTCATACATGCATTCATCCTCATTTCCATTATACATTCGACATTACATGTGATTGGCATGATGATGATTATGTGATACATTGATATTACCTGTGATTGGAGTGATGGTGACAGTTGAGAAAGAAACAACTTTGATAATAATGACATATTGATTGTGTAGCCATTTTATAGTGTGTGATACGTAATGGCTAGCGGTGTGGTGGGTGGAAGAGTCATTCTAGGTTGTGTGATATGGAATGACTGGTACATAGACTAAGTGGGTCCCCCGGGTCATGATTGCCGAGACGTAGAGATATTTCGCTTGGAGTATGTGTGTACGGAGATTACAATTGGCCAGTGCATTGCATCGCACATACATTCATATTTCATCCACTTATATCTTTGGTTTTGGTTGCTGTATTCATTATATTACATAATGTGTTTCAGCCTTGATTCCGTGTTGTTGATTCATTTGAGATGTTGTGTACTTGTTAGTCGGTTACATAGACACTTGATGGATTCAAGGACTAGAAATTTCGCCTAGGCTATGATTGTAGACTACTGAGATCAAGTGTGGTTCACATTACTGCAAGTCTTATGTGGTTGTGCTTAGTGATAACTTAATTCTCGTACTTAATTGATTCCGACTTGATACTCTATACTTGGACTGATTATTCTGAGGGATAATGGAATCTTAGCAAACTTGGGTTTAGGTGCTAAACTAAAGGCTATGATCTGTGTATTGATTTGTTGTAATTAAGTAGTTAGTCTTGGACTGAGATATTACTTGTACTTGATTGTGAGCATGTCTATCTTTAGGTTTCTTTCCTATATATATGTTAGTTAACTGTTGTCAGCCTATGATATCTACCAGTGTATTTGTACTGATACTACTCTTACTACACCCTTTTCGGGGTGTAAAGTTGTTTCATGAACTTCAGCGAGGTTCGAATAGCCTTCAAGGATCTCATTGAGTTCATCTAGATTTTCTTTCTAAATAGAAGTGTATTCAGGTTGTGATTGTAACTTTTAGTCAATTTGTGTACTTAGAAGCTCTTGTACTATTCAGACCAGATCTCTTGAGTAGTTATTGTATTTTGCATTGCCATATATTTATGTTTTTAGACTTCTATTGTTCTTATTTATTTATATTATTGGATGAATCTCTAAGGTATGGGTTCACCTACCGGGTGGAAAAAGGGTAAGTGCCTACATGATCAATACTTAGGTCATGACAAGTTGGTATTAGAACCCTAGGTTACCCGGTCTATAAGCACAAGAGCAATGTCTAGTAGAATTCTAATCCTACTTATGAGTGTGTTGTGCGCCATACTTATAATTGAGAGGCTACAAGACATTTAGGAAACTTCGAATTCTTTCATTCTTTCGTGCTACTTCATTCAAATTGGTATCTAGTCAATTCTAATTGATGTCTAAATTTCTTTGTCTTAATCACCCACAGAAGGTGGGACCTCGTCCTTAAATTCTTATGCGATCGGATTGTTTTGGGAAGTGTTGTGGTATGACATGAGATGTGTCATCCTGATTCATACACGTGACCAAGTTCAATTTCTAGCTATGGCTTGAGGATTCCGTTGTGTGGGGTCGCGATAAAACTTCTTATTGTGGGGGTTTTCTTGAGAAATGGGAGATATGGTATATAGGGTCACAGGATCTCTATGTTTTCAGTGTTAGATTGCCCGAAAGTGGCAAAAGTGTTTTTATGGCTTAATAAGAGTGATTTGTTCGATGATATGATTGGTTTAGGGAGAGTTTCAACATCATCAAGGTATTATGATGGTTCGCATGGACATGTGTACCAATGGAAGGTCTACGATTCATCAGTGGTAAGGTATTAGGTGTCGATATGCGAGGATGAGTGTGAGTTCGGTAAGGATTATCTGATGTGGCAAAAGTATAGTGACCACGTGTAATAAAGAAGAGAAGTTGAGAATAAGGACATGAGAGACTTTGTAGGAAACGTGTAGCGAAGTAAGATTTCTTAGGGTATTTTGGTAAGAGTGTTTTTGTGTTAATGGGACGAAGGTGTAAGGAAGAGGATTTGGATAGATCAATTTTCGAAGGGAAAAAAATTAGTATCTGACGTGTTTGACATGATAAGGTTGCAATTAGTACGAGAGTGGATTTTGTCTTCGGTCTTAAAAAGTTAAGTTGGACTTCGACGTGACAACATGGTAGTGGTTTGTGGTTTCTCCCAGGAAAGTGGTTATCAGTTGTAGATCGGAAAGCAAGGTTACTTGTGATGAGTAGAGACTTAAGATTTTAGGTAGATATGTTCATGGTCCTTCAGTAAGGTGTATGTTCGTCGGGTCGCCATGTTTAGAGGAGTGATAAGTAGATCGTAGAATCAAGAGCTAGTTGAGTTGAAGATTATGTTGCGGTCATATATGGTAGAATAAACATAATGGTTCAGTATCAAGTTGGTAAGTTTGGTTATGTCGTGGGCCAATGAGAGTCGGTGGTTGATTAGTAAGAATGACTTTAGTGTTGGACAAATGAGAAGTTTAGTACTCAAGAAGCTATCGGGTGTTGCATCTAATATTAGATTAGTGTTGAGAGTATTCTACCTGTTGTGTAAGTTTCGGCTTGTTCCTGCTACCACTGGTGTGCTACTCGGTTAAGTGGATTGGAATCGGGGAATTGAATAGTAAAGAAGGTATAGTTGATCGAGAATCAGTAAAAACAAGGTACATCTTCGGGATTACTTTGGTTATTATGGGTTATTATGGTGTTGTCTTACATATTTCAGATGAGGGGTTATGGTGTTGTTGTCTTACATATTTCAGATGAGGTGTGATCGTGAGTCCGCTTAAAGAAGGGAGCCTACAAAAAAAGGCTAAGTGATATAATGGATTAAGTGATATGACGAGTTCCATGAGGCTTCGTAGCCAGCAATTAGTGAGAAGCAAATTTCAAGTAATCGACATGTTAAGGCTTATGGAAGTGGCTGGTGTGGTACACAGTTGGGTAATTTTGCAACACTCTTTAGTGGATGAGTTAATGTGGTTTAAGATAAAGAAGTAGTGCATTATGTTGCAAGTATTATTGACTGGACAACTTGGGTGAGCACTTTTGCATATTAAGGACTTGGGAGTAGTTGTGTGGAATTAGAACGGTAGTTGTAAGATTTGATACTTTCGGAATTGTTATGGGCACATCGAGGTGTACAATGGGAGATTTGATGGTTAAATGGATAATATATGAGGCTCTAGTTTTTGCGTCGAAAAGTTCGGAGTTGTATCAAATTTGTGTATCAAGTAGAAGTTGAGAAGCATGAAGGTTGCAATCATAAAGTATAGTTCTTCGGTACTAAGTTGACAACTTGGATATGACTCAGCTTTTGGAGTCGAGGGTGACTGAGATGATTGATTACACATGAGGAAAAGATTGGAATTGGCCACCACAGATGTGTGGTAAGATTGTGATTGGTTTCGGAAAGTTGGAGTCAGTTCGAGTGACTATTGGTAGTATTCAGGGGTTTTGCTTTCATTCTGGGTCAGAATTGTTCGATTAGAGCTTGATGGACTATGTTTATATTTCCAGGAGGACTTATGGGTTTCCCAATAAATCACATTTTACGAATTCGATGAGTTTCAATTCAGATTTAAGGTAAGATAGGTTTACCAAGCTATATCTGGGTTTGCGAGTGGACGGAGGATATCTTACCGAGAGCAGCTACTCGGACATGTGTAATGGGTTACGTTGATGCTTGGTAATGACTTAAAGACGTACTACGATTATAAGAGGTCTTTAGAGTGATCAAATGGTGTCCTACGGACTTGGCCCAAAGGGGTATTTAGTGGTATGCTTCCTGAATTGTGATTTGAATGTTTAAGAAGACTTGGAACTAGCGAAGTCAGCCATGAGTAAGATCAGTTAGATGGAATTGCTTAGAGCTACTCCGATAAAGCAAAAATTATTTCTAGCAAGAGTAAGTCATGGTTTTGGGCTTGTGTCTCTAAGAAATTGTGGTGCGAAAGATGGTTGTAGAAGGGTGAAAGAAAGGTTAGCGGAATCACAACATTTTACCATTTCAGAGTGGGCTATGATGGTGTTTATATCTAAAGGTTTGTGTCATTTTGACGAATGTTTGTGGGACCTATCGATCATGTTCAGAGGAATGATTATGTCAAATCAGATAATTTCAGCAAAAGTAGTTCTTATATTCAGAAATCAGTGGTGAGAGAAATTCGAATTTGGAAATATGGAAATTGGGTCTCCGAGCTAAGTTAGATGAAGTTTTGATCATTAAGGTAAACGAGTAGTGATTTGGCGTACTTCGTGCCGTGGAGGCTTTTGTGCTGTTACATTAAGGATTCCTTGGTTACTGTCTCTTTCTTTATTCAAGGATGAACGATTGTTCAATTGATGTCTTATGTAACGACTCATTTGGTCAATATATGCATTTTGAGTATATTACCCCTGTTGACCGGATTCCCGAAGTTATCGGGCGATCCTAGTGAGAATTGAAAGAATTAGAATCTTTTAAGTGAGATTGTTTGACCTAGAGTTGACTTTTGAGTAAACTGATATTTTCGGAATTCTGTGAGGTCCGGAGGGTTGTTTATGACTTGGTGAGATAGTTAGTTCAATTCCCGAGGCCCTCGAGAGCATTTTTTACTATTAGTTGGGAAACTAGTTTAGCATGTTGATGGTTGACTTGTAGAATTAGAACTTCGATGGCAATTCTAAGACCGTGAGTGAGTCTATAATGTGTTTTTACATATGTGTACGTATTTGGTTTGTGTCTCCCGGATGGTTGTTGGGATTTCAGATTGGGATTTGGTGAAACTAGAATCTTCTAGTTTTCTAGTGACTCACCCCGGCGGTGGCTGTTCGCCCCCGCGGACTCACCTCGGTGGAGTTGTACGCCCCTGTGAATCCGCCCCAGCAGGCTTTGGTCTGCAGAAGCGAATGATGACATGATTAATGAAATAGCGCTCCGACGGACAAGAGTTCACCGAGGCAGGATCACTATAACGGGAAAGGGTTCGCCCCAGCGGGCGACGCTGAACTAGAATACTTATTTTATTCCCAACTTCGAGTTCATTTGTTCCATTCACCAAAAACCCAAGTCTAAGAGCTATTGGGGCCGAATTCTAGAGATCTTCGGTGGAATCATCTTTGGGTAAGTCTTAAACCTTAATCTTACATTATTACTTCCTTTATTTAGCTTCCATGGTAGTTAATGGCTATTGAGGATGATGGGTTATGGAACCTATGATATTAATCATTAAACACGCTAATCAAATTGGTTATTCTTATTCTAAATGCTGACTTTATCATTTATGTTGTGCATAAATAGATTCCATGCATTAATCTCTCTTGGTTTCTAGAATAAATTCATGAATTTAGGGTTCTTACTAATTTGGGGGTTTTAGCTAAATTGATGAAATTGAAGGACCAATTGTGATTAGAACTCCATGAAATTAAGGATAGGGACTAATGAGACTACGGATAGGGTATTTCACCCTTAATTACTGGTTTTACCATCGTGAGATGAGATGGTTATTTTTGGTATTTTGAGTAACTTTTTCTAGCTAATTCTTCTTCTGATGAGTTGAATCTTTGTAGTCATTTACTTACGTAACATTGGTATTTATTAAACCTCGATCGTTCTAAGACGCTTTAGAAAGGGAAGGCTCAAGTGAGGTAGTTCGTGGCTCCTGCTCGGCATTCCAGGTAGGTTAAGGCTTACCTTCTTGTTAGACTTTGGTTAACGAAGCGTATGTGTAGTTAGATTCTATTGGAGAAAACATGTACGCCTTCAGGTATGAAGTTGAGATGGATTACTTAAGTTGGTTACTATGGACTGATTATGACTTGTTGCCTCTTTGTGGTTACTAGACTTGTACGTAGTGTCATATCGTAATTGTGATATAGTTGTCTCTTATTTTTCTTGGTATTATCATGGATAGAGAAAAAGACTTGATTTGATACTAATATTGTGATACGTGGATGTGTGGCACGATTGAGATCTGATTATGATTTACACTTGAGATTGATACATGCATACCATTCATACACATTCTAACATGATACCTCGTTGTGAAATGTGATTTGATATTAGTAGTGGTAAGAGGGAAAGTGAAACATCTGAGGCGTCACATGCTTATTTCGTATGGCCTTTCTTCCATTTATACTTGTTGTCACCTACATGGTCCGAAGGGAAATTATTTTCGGATGTGACATTGTACAGATTTGGGAATAAGTTCATATTGGTAGTTGATTTACGGATGTTGTTATGTTCATTCACCTCATGATTAGTGTTGAATTTGACATTCATACATGCGCATTCATCCTCATTTCCATGATACATTCGACATTACATGTGATTGGCATGATGATGATTCCGTGATACATTGATATTACCTGTGATTGGAGTGATGGTGACAGCTGAGAAAGAAACAACTTTGATAATAATGACATATTGATTGTGTAGCCATTTTATAGTGTGTGATACGTAATGGCTAGCGGTGTGGTGGGTGGAAGAGCCATTCTAGGTTGTGTGATATGGAATGACTGGTACACAGACTTCGTGGGTCCCCCGGGTCATGATTGCAGAGACGTAGAGATATTTCGCTTGGAGCATGTGTGTACGGAGATTACAGTTGGCCAGTGCATTGCATCGCACATACATTCATATTTCATCCACTTATATCTTTGGTTTTGGTTGCTGTATTCATTATATTACATAATGTGTTTCAGCCTTGATTCTGTATTGTTGATTCATTTGAGAGGTTGTGTACTTGTTAGTCGGTTACATAGACACTTGATGGATTCAAGGACTAGAGATTTCGCCTAGGCTATGATTGTAGACTACTGAGATCAAGTGTGGTTCACATTACTGCAAGTCTTATGTGGTTGTGCTTAGTGATTACTTAATTCTCGTACTTAATGGATTCCGACTTGATACTCTATACTTGGGACTGATTATTCTTAAACTGTGATTATTCTGAGGGATAACTTGGTAGACTTGGGTTTAGGTGCTTCATCATAGGCTATGATCTGTGTATTTATTTGTTGTACTTAAGTAGTTAGTCTTAGACTGAGATATTACTTGTACTTGATTGTGAGCTTGTTTATCTTTCAGTTTCTTTCTTATATATATGTTAGTTAACTGTTGTCAGCCTATGATATCTACCAGTACATAATGTTTGTACTAATACTACTCTTGTTACACCCTTTTCGGGGTGTAGAGCTGTTGCAGGAACTTCAGCGAGGTTTGATTAGCCTTCAAGGATCTCATGGAGTTTCATCTAGATTTTCTGTTTAATTCTCTTTCTAAACAAAAATGTATTTAGATTATGGTTATAACTTTTATTCAAGTTGTGTACTTATAAACTCTTGTACTATTCAGACTAGATTCTTTGGGTAGTTGTTGTATTCCGCATTGTCATATATTTATATTTTTAGACTTCTATTGTTCTTATTTATTTATGTTGTTGGATGAATCTCTAAGGGATGGTTCGCCTACCAGTGGGAAAAGGGTAGGTGACCGCACGATCAGTATTTTGGTCGTGACACGGTCAATCTTTAATCATGTGATCTAGATTATCACACTTAAAACATCCACCGAACTGGGACTTGTCAAAGCTCCTTCCCTTCTCAGATGAACTACTGCCACCATATTGTTTTTCCCTTTTTAGGAATTTTCTTAAGTTTCTGGTGATCATGGCCATCTCCTCTTCATCTTTGACTTTTGAGGCATTGAGTGCTAAGGACCTCACTGTGTTTGCTTCCTTATTCCTTGAAATTCTCCATATACATCTCATATGTTTTCAAGTTACCTACCAACTAGTCCAAGGGCATATGCCTCTAGCTTCTCATACAACGGTGAATTTCATCTAGAAAGCCTTTGGTAGTGTTCTCAAAATCTTGTCAACCGAGTTTTCTGTGGTAATGATTTTTTCAAGAGACGTCAGTTCATTAACCAATGAAGTATTCCTGGTGAACATTTCAAAAACAATTCTCCTTGCTTCATTTCTGAAATTTTCAAAATCTGTGGCAAGCATGGGTTTCTGAATTTTTTAACCTGGCTGGTCCCTTCATGTACGTTCACCAATGCGTCCTAGATTTTCTTTGTAGTGGTACAACTAGAGATTCTGTTGTACTTGTCCCGGCCAACTCCACATATCAAGACATTCTTTGCCTTAGCATTATTCTCGAGGATTTTGTAGTCGTCTTCCTCGTATTAACTCTTCTCATTTGCGACAATTTTTCCATCTGTATCCTCATTGATGGGATATTTTGAACCATCAGCGACTCTTTCCTATAGTTCATAATCATCGGCTTTCAAGTGGTCCTCCATCTAAGCTTTCTAAAAGCGTAATATTTTTCATTGAACAATGGTGGTTGATGAGTGGATTGACCTTTACTGGGTCCAATGGATGGTGCAACATGCATCATCGTTTTCTCTTAGAGTATTAGCCTTGTTGAAGAAAATCTGCTCTAATACCAATTGATATTCTATACACATAGACTTATATCCTATGTGATACCTAATTTTCTCCTTTAGGATGAAACATATTGCTCTACTTGTTCTATGCGTAGCGATTGTAGAATAGTAAGAACAGTAAAGTAAAAGACACATCACTTTTACATGAAAATCACCCGGCTCACAAGGGAAGTAAAAATTATGACCTACAACTCTGTAGGATCTATCCCCAACCCCACTACAATAGTGAGCCTCTGCAAATTCAAGTAACAATCTCTGTAACCTAGGAACTACACGCTAATTCCTATCTTACTAATCTACCCAAACCAGTAAGCAACCTTCAAGTGAAACTTTAACTTGAAGTTGAATTTGACAATGTATATACCTATTACAAATGCTTCTAAAAAAAGCTGATAAAGGTACAACTTGATAACCAACCTATTACAAGTATTTATACCTGAGAACTGGAAAATATTATTCAATATAACAACTCATTCAATCTTCTTCGTTGTATCAGGGTCGCAACTCTGGAATTAGAACTCTCTCAATAATATCATTGATCGCTCAATATTCTGAATTCTCTCTAGTGTGTAATGTTCTTATGGTAAGACTTGGTATATATAGCAATTGTCTTCATCAGTAGCGGTTGACCTAAACCCTACTTGATACGGCCCATCAGGGTAGAATAAGGTTTGATGTAGATTAGGATTCTTACACCTTCTCTCATATTTAGTTTCATTGTAGGACTCTGAAATATCTTGATAAGTATGGTGCCAGATCCTGATAAGTATCGCACAGAATCTTGCCGCCTTGTACATCAAGTCCTTACCATAAAACACAAATCCTACTCGCAGTAAGATTTTGGGAAGGAACACGCTCTTGGACCTATTCCTTGCATATGTTCTTGTCGACTCTGTCTCATTGCTGTGTCTGAGAAGGAACATATTCTCCGACCCGGTTTATTCAACTTCTACCCTGATCTTGATTCATTTAGCTTTGTACCACATCTGTTATCTGATAGAACAAGTGAATGGACCTGGTTCATTCACCTCGTGCATTCTATTTGTCAATCATCAAAATTACCACTTATCATTTTTGCTAATGCAAATACACCATCCCTTTGGAGTTCTTTCCTAAGTAATAAATACTGTAAAAAGGTGAATGCATTGGTGGCACAATAAACATATGAATCCCAAACATGGACTAAGATGTTACAGGTAAGAGAGATAACGAAACATCAGATTTTGTGGAAAAAAAGGATGGGAAATTTACAATTTTAGTTTGAAAACTGGACATGTTTGAGTGAATTATACTATGCTACAACTGATGAGTATTATGATGAGATCATAAAAATATCAATAAAGTAATGCATAATGGAAGATGGAACACACAAGCTATCAGAACTATTACCAAAGGACATAGTGCAACACATCACAAGTACTATACAACCACCAAGTCTGGAGAAAGATATGGATAAACCTTGGTGATTATTAGATACAAAAAGGGAATTTTCGGTGAAGTCTGCTTGGAAATATTTAAGGTTGAGAGGGCAAAAGAATGAGATATACAAATACATGTGGATCAAAGGGTTTCCTTTTAAAATCTCATTCTTTTCATAGAGGTGTTGGAAATACAAGCTACCACTGGATGATGTATTGAGAAGGATGAGAAATATTATGGTGTCTAGATGATTGTGTGGTGTAAATCCTGGGGAGGAGACAATACAACATCTATTGCCACATCTAATTCTGCTAACAAGATGGTCCTATTTTTGTACCTTTGCAGGTATAAATATTGATGGATTACAATTATATCAGATCATAGTGAAATGGTGGCAAGCCCCTATAACAAATTGGCTAAAACCAATATTTCAAGTCGTATCTACTATATAATTATTTGAGAGCTGTGGAAGAGGATGAATGCTATAAAGCATGGATGAAAGAGATTAGTTGGCATATGTATCTACTAGATATTTGCAATAATTCAGAGACTAGTACAATTTAGTTCCATCAAGCACATAACAACGAAATGATATGATTTAAGTTATTGGAAAGATACAAACCTAAGTTGAAAATCACTAGGGTATTATAGCAATTTCCTCCAAAAGGATGGATATTATGCAACACAGATGGAGCTTCAAGGGAAAATCTAGAAAGAAGTGCATATAGATTTTGTGTGAGAAACATAGAAGATAATTTGATCTATGCTCAAGCAGAGGAGATTGATACACAACAAATACTGAAACAGAAGCACTGGCAATCTTAGAGGCAATAAGGGCCCGGTGTCATTATGTTAATAAAAAATGGCTTGGCGGTATGTTAACGAATTGGTCCAGTGTACCATGAGAGAAGCAAGGAGGTCAACCTCTTTCAAATATACAACATGGATTCTGGCAATGTAGTTGGACTCTCATGTCGATCCGAATGAATCATCCTAGTATTGCAACAACAAGCAACTAGATTACATTATAATGTAGACAAATTCAAAGTTGATACAAAAGATACTTGTAGAAGGATGGAAACCACCATGGAACATTTCTATATGGGTAGAAAAAATATTGGAAATTAGTAGAGGTATGCAGATTAGTTACACACACATATTGATGGAGGAGAACAAGATGGAGGATGCTTTGGAAAATCAGACACTTAATAAAGGTACTGTTAGGTGCCAAAGTTTCATGAAATTGGAGAGTGAACGAAGGAGAATTCTCAACAACGACAAATTACAAAATCCTTACTCGAGGATTAGAGATAAAAAATGATGGAAAATAGTACATGCAACCACATACATCAAGAAGGAAGAGGCATACATGGACGACACAATGTAGAATCAACTTCTGAAACATTCAAGAGACATGATTCAACATCAGATGCAACCAAATCAACTTAAATACTCAGAATAGCGAAGATACTGAGCAATACTTCACAAATTACACCAATTTCAAACGAAAGATAGTAGAAAAGACATCGATTTTAAGCAAGCAAAGTCACACGAAGCACAAATCGACAAATACAAAGGAAATGAAGCACTTACAATTGATTCACCTTCTTAATTCAACAACAATTGACGATGACCAACGATGATATGAAATAGATGAGCTTTAATTTGCAAGGGATGTTTAGCAATGTCACACTAGATGAGAGGACGAACATAAATTTTCAATTGTTTGGTTTCCTTTTTGTACGCTTTTGTTCATTTTTATTTCGCTGTTGGATTTTTGCGATTTTTGAATTTATAATATAGCCCTTGAGGTTATTATTTAATTAAAGACGAGAAAGAAAAAAAATGGCGGACGACTGGAAGAATTTTCATCAAATTCAATCTCCTACATACAAAAATTTGTATTTTCCTACTTTCCCTCCTCAAATATTTTTTTAAAAAAGAGTTGTTTTATTGTTTTGTAAAGAAATAAACAGGAGTAGGGTGCAAATTATTTTTAAAAAAATAAGATAGGGTGCAAATGGTAAAAGAAAAAACACATCAGGGTGCAAAAACGCAAAGAACATGTGAAAATACGGAGGAAGGAATAAAAATGGATTGGATGGGCGGCACCGGCACATTAGAGACTAGTCAAAAGTGGCGGTAGTGCTCGATATTTGTGTGATCAGTTGAAAAATCTAAAGGGTTTGGCGTTTATAGTGGATCGGCAGGTAGTAAGGGGGGGGGAGTGATGGACCCTGCAAGTGTTGAACGGATGATTGAGAAGCTAATAGAAAACAAATCATCGAAGCCTGGCAAGTTGGTGCAGCTGTCCGAGTCTGAAATCAAGCAACTATGTGTTGCCTCTAAGGATATCTTCCTCAAACAACCCAATCTCCTTGAACTTGAAGCACCCATCAAAATTTGCGGTAAATTTCTATTATCATACTAATCCAAAACCATGTAAATATGCATAATGTGTTGCTACTTTCCTTGGTTCATCAGAGGTAGGGTACCATTTTCTAGTCAACAGCTCACCATCTCTTTATGTGTCTGATTCACTATTTAGTACTCCCCCGATCAAAAAAGTGTCCATTTAGCTATTATTTTTTGGTAAAAAAAAAAGTACTTACCAAATTAAGAAAGAATTAGTCTTATTTTTTCATATTTGTCCTTATTAAGTGTTAGGTGACCAAATTCCAATACGATATTTTAGTCAAATTACCTATTTCTGTCTAGGAGTTAATATTTTCTTAAATGACTAAGTGGACACTCTTTTTTATCCGGAGGGAGTAGAACATAACTAAGGCAATCATAATGTTTTTTTTTGTCTCCTCATTTGTTTTGGTTGGAAGCCCACTTTTACTGCTTTCAGCTTTAGCTCTTTTTGTTCAATACTTTTGAAGTAGCTTAGATTAGAGATATGAAGTCATTAGTTAAAGTTGCAATCAAACAAGGGGCGTCAATGTTGTTTTAGAAATATTATATCATGCTGATTTTTCCCTTAATCTATTACATATAACTAAACTTAGATTTTCTTTCAATCCATCCCAACTTTCTCGGTTTTACTTCGTTATCTGTTCGGTTTAAATCATTTGTACTCCCTCCGGTCCACCTTACTTGTCACCCTTACTATAAATAGATGGTCCAACATAGTTTTCATTTTAGAAAACCAAGATATAAAACTACTAGTTTCCACCTTTACCCATACTCACTAAATGTGGAGAGAGATTAATGCGGTGAAAAAGAGTATAGCATTAAATTGAGATAAAAAAATAAATAAGGATAGTTTAGTCAAATTACTCTTTTAGTTAATGTTTCTTAAGGGGCCGGTAAAATAAAATTGTGACAAGTAAAATGGACTGGAGGGAATAGTACTTAAGTTTTAAAAAAGACACAAAAGAATATCAATGTTACTAGGATGTCTCATTTGTTATGTAAAATAAAACAGAGTTTAACATACCGCCAAAAATTATAAAAGTCTCACTACATTTTGCATTACTGATAAATAAAAAAGTTCAACTTTCATGTACAACCCAAGAAAACTAGTAGGTGATATTTATGCTAGAAAGTTGTATACCAAATGAGCAACATTAACTTTGCTCTACCACCAGTCCATCATCAGGGATATCATTTGAAAGCTTTGGCCTCTGTTAGTTGGTGTTAAGATTTGGCGTCTGTTCATTGTTAACACCAGGGATGGTACTGGATCACCAATAGAGGTAGATGCCGACCTGGATATGGTTGGATCCTTTTGTTTTGTTGCAGGTTAAGCCATGTAACTGGATTTTGCAACAATAATCAGTTGGCTTGAGCACTGTCCATAGTTTCTCGCAAGATTGAATGGGGATGTTGATGGGTTCTTGTGCTCTCTAGCTCTTAATTGCAGTTCAAATGATACCTTGCCAAAAATCACCTAAGGCATCGATTGTTAGCACCAGATTCTGGCAAACTAGAACCTACTATGACGCTCAAGTTAGTACTGTTCATGAAGATAGACAAAGTAATAAACAACAACAACATACCTAGTGAAATTCCACAATGTGGGTTCTGGGGAGGGTAAAGTGTACACAGACGTTACCTCTACCTTGGTAGGTAGAACGGCTGTTTCCGGGAGACCTCGGCTCAAGACAAAGCATAATCACAAGTGAAGCAATACAGCAACGTAAGAGAAACGGTCAGACTCAGATAAGAAATTAAAGCAATATGAACATGCTGATAACAAAATCGAATACGCCATGGTAGCGCATTCTGGCAGGAAGAAGCAGTAGCTAACTTAGATAAATAATATCAACAAAGTACACTATGGAACACATAGCAACAGAAATCAAACTACAAGGGACTATAAAGCAATACTGCGTCTATAAGTGTGATAGGCTAATCGGCCTACAGTAATAACACTACAACTATCATTTTGTAAGCGTAAGTAGGACTACGCTCGACTACCTACTATCTTTTCATCCTAATACTTGTCTTTCACAACCCCTATCTAAGATCATGTCCTCAGTAAGTTACACCTGCGCCATATCCCGTCTAATCACCTCTCCCCAATACTTCTTCGGCTTAGCTGATCCCTGGTGCAGCCCCATCATCACTGGGAAGTGCTCCGAGTCTCCTCCTACTGTCCGTACCCTAGTCTTGGCTTCATCATACATATCATTGATCGCTCTAGTGTACGCCACATAAGCTCCTCCTTCTTCAGGAACCTCGAATTAGCTATCACCATCTCATAGGCTCTAGCGAACTCCAAAAGTGAGACGCCTCCCCCGTTCCCATCCCCGCGTCCAAAGCCTCCATGCACATCGACATAACCTCTCGGAAGTGACCCGATATGTCCATTAAAATCCCCTCCACCAAATAACTTTTTAGTGGGTGGTATACCTCCCACCACTTCGTCCAAATCCTCCCAAAAGCGTCTCTTCTCCTCCTCATCCAAGTCGTCTGCGGCGCATAAGCACTAATAATGTTCATAGTGGACCCTCCAACTACCAACTTAATCGTCATCGTCCTGTCATTGGCCCTCCTCACCTCTACCACCTAATCCCTTAGCTCGCTGTCTACCAAAATGTCTACCTCATTCCTATACTTCGACCTACCCGAGAACCATAACTTATACCCGTCTACATCCTTAGCCTTAGGTCCTACCCATTTGGTCTCTTGGGCACAAGCTATATTAATCCTCATCTTCTTAAGAATCTTAACTAGCTTTATGAACTTCCTTGTTAAAGTCCCAATGTTCCAAGACCTTATTCTCAGCCTAGCATCTCCCTTACCCAACTTACCCCTCCTAAACTTCGCCCCCCGTCCCCAACCGAGAATATGAGCCTAGTCTACCATCAGTTACCAAAGCCACTAAAGCAAATATAAAATAATAAACTACTCAAACATTTGTCCTAAAACAGGAAAGAATCAAAGTGCAAGCACAAGTTAAGAAAAATCTAGAAGCAACTGAAACCACTACGCCAAGAATGTTATAACTAAAGACAAGAGGCGGCAAAAATTTAACAAGGTTAAAGACAGAGAATCGATACGGGCAACCGGAGGTACCAACTCCAATTGAATTGAACCTGATTGCCGGCGAAAATCACTGTTCACCGTCATTGTTCGCCGTCACTGTGTCTGGCACTGTTCATGCCATGTTCACCGTCACTGTTCACGAACTGTTCGCCGGCACTGTTCACCGGAAGTTTTCACCCAAAAATCGAGCACATGCGTAGATCTAGGAGAAAAAGAACACAAGAACAAAAACAAATGAAATTTTGTAAAAAAATATATTTTCCGTCGCCGCCGGTGGTCAGAGCGGTGCTGTTGTGGTATTACCGTCGCCGCCGGTGAGTGGTCGGAGCGGCACTGTTGGTGGGGTCTTACCGTTAGAAATGGGTGGTGGGGGGGTGTATGGGGAGGGGATGGTGATATTACCGTTGGGGTAGGTTAGAGAGAGGAGAGGGAAGGAGTCCTCTCTTTTAAAAAAATGGACTGAAAATACTTCTACCTTTGAAACAAACTTGATCTGTGATGAGAAAACCCAAGTAGAAACAGAAGGAAGAAAGATGAAGCAACAGTAGCAGCAAGAAGAAGAAGAAAGAAGCCTCGCCAAACCGAACTAAGTTCAAAGTAATAAAGTTGCACAGAAAATGATACATAACGAAAAATAATAGAATATAGATGTGGTAATTTACCATGTTTTACCTGTTAAATAGAGAAACAAGATTGAGAAATTCTCACACCATTCGTTGCCCAGATGTCTCATCTCCTGTAGGACAAAGAGGGGCTCCTTTCCCTAGTTCTATGTGTGTGAGTATCTTGAGTGCATGACTCAAATTGTATTGAGGGTTCTCGCTCTTGCTCTTATGTTTGTTCCACTTATACTATGCGACCTTTTTTGTATTGATGATTCTGAGTTATCTCTCTTCCCTTTTTTCTGTCTGAGAAAGGTAACAATTGTATTAATCAAGAATACAAACGCCATGCTAGTAGCCATAATTACAGATTCCAAAAATCAAAATATATCCTTGTTCTTCATAGAAGGATTCTATGATGTCTAGTAAAGAGTTAACATCCTGTACATAACTTTCTTTACACTAAAAATGGAATAACAATATGCAATTCATCTTGATCTTTTGAATGGAGGTGCATCGTCCTTCAAAACACCTGATGTTCCTTTCCTTCAGTCCACCATATACAAGCCGAGAGTTGAGATCATTTTCCACCAATTTTTTTGTCTAACACAATTCCCCACACCCCTCAAAAGATTAGTTGTCGTAGCAGACTAGCAACTCCACAGTGCAAAAATATGTGGTTTTTGGATTGTGCTTCAATATAACAAAGGTAACACCTAGAACTCATCTGAACTTCCCTCCTTTTCCTGGTTTTCTTGGGTTAAACAAGCTTTTCTAGCTTCCAACCAAGTAAAGAAAGCTACTTTGAAAGGAATCTCTTTCCATATAATCTTCGCGGGCCAGTTGCTGTCCTTAGTCTAATTATCTGAAAATATAGAATAAGCTGATCTGACATTGACGACCCGATCCTTTTACTGTTCCCCTTCCATATCAATGCATCGTCAGAACCAGTACTGCCTTGAAAAAGTTCCAGGTGTTAAAAAGATTCCTGCAGCTCTCTCTACTTCCCAATCATTTAAAAGTATTCTAAATTGAAGCTCCACCTTTGTAAGCCCCAAACTTCCTCAATACTAGCTTCAGAATCTAGTGCTAGATTAAATAAATCAGGAAAAATATCTTTAAGGGGACTATGAGCAAGCCAATTATCTCTCTTTCCTTTTTTTCCTTGAGTTGTCTTGTCTCTTGTGTTGTTTATGGGAGGAATCTTGTCTCGTCTCTTGTGTTGTTTATGGGAGGAATCTTCCTTTTATGTCAATTGAAATCTTAGGGTGGTTTGTTTAGATTCGTCATTAAGGTGGATCTCTATGTTGAGCCATTGACAGTTAACCCTTCTTTGAAAGAAATGGATAGTCTAGCACTAATTCCTTCTGTTGTGACGGATCGTTTGTTGACATGACTGATGCTGAGGTCGACATAGAGATGGGTATGGTATTATTGCCAAATGGAATTTGCGAAGATAAAGTGACTATTGAATCTTTAATGTAATAATTGAGCTCTCCTTTTTTCGATCAATTCCCTCCTAGTATTTAAAGCACCAAGCCAAATCCACTCACGTATGGGTTCAAGGAAGATATTTGGTGTGAACTCATGTATATGGGGCGTGTCAAGTCAATAAGCTATGATTATGAAATGAATTGGTCTGGTTCAGTGCTTGAATGCAATGTCACTTTAGCATGACAAATTTCAGAATGCACGCACCTTGTCCCCCCATCTATACACCTCTCCATAGGTTTGGGTAACTCGATTTCCATGTCACCAACCAAAAACAATGTTGAAAAGTGTTTAAAATGAGGTCCGGCGTTTGTCTAAATTGAGGTCCTACAAGCCCCAACTCCAAAATTGTATTATTTTTGACATCCTCGCTTTCGTTCGCTTCTTCAACTTTGACATCCTCAACTACTAGTGAATCGAATGGTTGGACTTTCGCTTTCTGCTCCACAAATTGGCTCTCACCCTGAATCTACTATCCATAACAATTTGTAGTTGGGCTTTAGACGCCTCAACTATTTTATCCAGATTGGCCTCCAAGTTGTGAATAGCCAAGCCAAATTTGCAGATCTCTTGTCTGAGCGAACCTTTCTTCCATAAAACAGCTTACCATTTTTGTAATTCCATCACGGAGAACCCCATAAACTTCTACAACTTGAGCTTGTTCAGTTAGCCAAGTTTGGCTTAAAATCTCAGCCTCTTCAACTTTTTTCTTGCTAGAATTCAGCCTCTTCTTCTGTTTGAGGTTCACCTTGGGTATTAGCAATGCCAGTAACTTGCTGATCATTGTATATTTCCAAACTGGCCTCCAATTCCGTGATTGCTGCACTAATCTTTTGTGTGACTTTCCATCGTTTAGTATTCTACTCCAGTATTTGCTTCAACATATCCCTAAGATGAGCATCCCTTTCCACGTCCTCCACTTTACTTCTACCAAAATCACAAGCAACAAAATAATGATCATAATAGGGGCTCAAAGGAGGGGAATAATAGTTAGGACAATCATTCTAGTGGATGTCTTGACCACCACACATACTACAAACAATTCCACTCAAAAGATTGGGAGGGACACACAACTCGCTCTCAGAAATGTTGACAATTTTGCCACAAGTGGGGCTTTCCACAAATCAGACAAGGGTTACCAAAATAAGGACAACCAATTTTCGTTCGAAGATGCCATGTTAAGAAAAATAATAAAATATTAACTACCAAAAAAGCAAAAACTTGAATAGACAATTGTAAAAGCATAATTTAGATAACAGTTAATTTCGGAGTCCCTGGCAACGGCGCCAAAAACTTGGTCGATCTAAACACACACGCAAGTATGCGTGGTCGACAAGTAATAAAGTGATAAGTAGAGTATCGTTCCCACGAGGACTTGTGATTAACTATTAAATAAATTAAACTATTACGCTTATCTATTCAAGCGACTCCAAAAAGTGATTTTAGCTAAAAAAGACTTCAACTGACAGTCTGACACTATAAAAGAAATAAGTAAAGAGAGCGTGCAAAATTCAGTGAGACCAGAGATCCAGGGTTATGGTTAGCTAACAATTCTCTTGAGTTATCCACGAGAATTGACTAATTAATTCATCTGGTTTTTTGGTTGCAGGGTTAACTTGGCTCATAAGAATCTTTCAAGTTCTTACTTGCCTATTCAAGTTAATTTAATGCCTATATTCCTATGAAATTGGAATTAACAACACATTAATAATTCCTGTAAAATAACCAAGCAAGACGATTAAGTATATGCCTACCCTAAATGTGAATCTGTTACATGAGGCTCGGGTTCAAGAATTTGACCTATTCAATCCTATATGCAATCTAGAATTCCCTTTTCCAAGTTCAATTCAAGAATCGTAGATAGTATTTGATTGGGCTAGACAATCAAATAATTAAGAGCAAGATGAATAAATAAACCAATGTGATAATCAATATAATCAATTCAAGCTTCAAACTGTAACAATCATGTAGTACAACAACCCTATAACTACGAAACTACAAGAGAAGAGATGAAAGAAAGCTTAGGATCGATGTAGCTCAAGCCGTTCTTCCTCTCGCCGAATCTCCAATCCCTCTCTGGGGTTTCTCTCCTTTTAACTAGTCTAATCTTCTTCCAAAATCATGTCTATAATGTGTGGGCACACCCTAGGACTAAAGCACCTTTCCCAAACCAAAATAGACTCGGACAGGCCCGAAAACACCTTGCTATACCGTGGCATGTGTGGCATATGCTGTGCCAAGCCGGAACATCAGAGGACATTAATTTATGCAGGCAGTCCCAAAAATACACCACATGTCGCAAGGCTCGACATGCCATGCGCGTCTTTTGTCGGCCGATGTTGTGCTCGCTCTGTCCTCGACCACCGGACTTGATCTCGATTAATTTTCTTTGACTTCTACTCATACTTCAAAGCTGTATTTGATCCGTTTTAGCTCCATATCATTTCCATGCACTCCAAATCATGTCCTACACCAGAAAATACACATATTAGGCATAAAGTGAATCAAGGGAAAATATGGAGAAGAGGCACATGGAAGACAAAAGAGATGACTGTTTGTGGTGTTAGTGTCTAAATGTCTATCAGAGCCTTATGGCAAATCTTCAGTAGCAAGATTAGCTTCAGAGTTGAAGATGGGCAAAAATTATCCATCTCGAAAGACAACTGGCTAGGACATGGCACTCTCAAGATTTTATTCATGATGTTTTCACCTTAAATCAACAACAGAAGGCAACCATTAGTGAAGTATGGAACACACAGGGATGGAATTTAAGTTTTAGGAGGTTTTAAATGATTGGGAGGTTGACACGTCTACTGAATTTCACAACACATTAGATCAGTTCATAGGAACTAACCATGCTCAAGACTGAATATGGTGGCTTATATGTTACCTTCTCAAAAAAAAAAAGACTGAATATGGTGGCTAGGGCATAGCTCTGGAGTTTTTTCTCCGTTAAAATATTATCACATGTTGAATCATGCCACTAATCTAACTAAGCAATGGCCCTGGAAGCATATATGGAGGGTCAAGAGTCCATATAAAGTGGCATGTTTTGTTTGGCTAGTAGCTAAGAAGGCTTGTTTGATGCAAGAAACCTTAGGAGAAGGGGAATACCACTTTGTTCTATCTGTCATTTATGTCGAAAAAATGCAGAAACAAATAGTCAACTTTGCATGCATTGCAGAATGACTAGTCAATTATGGGACATCTTTTGAACTATGATAGGCTTAAGTTGAACAATGCCAATGGATACACTAGGTTGTTGTCTAGCTGGCACATAAGTGGTGGCTCAACACCTCAGAAAAGAAGATGGAACATGATCCCAACCTGCATATGGTGGATTATATGGAGGGGAAGGAATTTAAGATGTTTTGAGGGAAAAATCTACTCAATCCAGAAGATAAAACTAAGTTGTATTTACTTTTTCTTTTTTGGTGTAAACAAGAGTACATAGAGTCTCTATTACAAGCTCTAGAGTCTCTATTAAACAGTAGATAATTTGGCGGTTTAGATATTTTTGCTACATACACTATGTAAATATGGCTCACAATCTTCGTGATTTTAATCAAGCTTGTTACCATAAAATTGAAAAAAGAAGTCAGGCACCAAGAGTGTAGCCTAATGGTCAATGATGTGGGTTGAGAACCATGAGGTCTCAGGTTCAAATTCCAATGGAGGTAAAAAACATTAGGTGATTTCTTCCTTTTGTCAAGCCTTAGTAGACAAAGTTATCCCATACTTGTGTTGTTGTGCTAGTGAGAGGTAGTATGTACCCTATGGAATTAGTCGAGGTGCACTCAAGCTGGTCTGGACACCGTGATTATCAAAACTACAAGTCAGTGTGTAAGTATGTGAAAATGTTTGATATGACATGAAAATTAGTGATATTAAATTGACTGAACTGCTTGAGAGGAGGTAAAACGGATATGCTCTCACAAATGAAGTAATAGAACAAAATGCTGTGCTAATCTGATCCTTAAAACCAGATTTAGCTATTTAATAGAGTCAAGGGTAAGACAACTATTGCCCTTTCCTCGCTTCAGTTCCTTTTGTGTTATTTCCTCCCTACTAATGTACTTATTTCTTTTTTTTGTTTCAGGTGACATTCATGGGCAGTACAGTGATCTGTTGAGGCTTTTTGAATATGGTGGTTTTCCTCCCACGGCTAACTACTTATTTTTAGGTGATTATGTAGATCGTGGGAGGCAGAGCTTGGAAACAATATGCCTCTTGCTTGCCTATAAGATTAAGTATCCTGAGAACTTTTTCCTTCTTAGAGGAAACCATGAATGTGCTTCTATAAATAGGATATACGGGTTCTATGACGAGTGTAAGCGCCGGTTCAACGTGAAACTATGGAAGTCCTTTACAGATTGTTTTAATTGTCTTCCTGTGGCAGCACTTATCGATGAGAAGATATTATGCATGCATGGAGGTCTCTCGCCTGATCTTTCTAGCTTGGATCAGATTCGAAACTTACCACGTCCAACTGCCATCCCTGACACTGGTTTGCTTTGCGATTTACTTTGGTCGGATCCTGGTAAAGACGTGAAGGGGTGGGGGATGAATGATAGAGGAGTTTCATACACCTTTGGCCCTGATAAAGTTTCTGAGTTTTTGTCAAAACATGACTTGGACCTTGTCTGTCGTGCCCATCAGGTAAAGGAACCCTGTTTTGTTTGTCCTAATGTGCTTTCTGAGGTAATTGATTTGCATCTTTTCTTTGCAGGTCGTGGAGGATGGTTATGAATTCTTTGCTGAGAGGCAGCTCGTCACCATTTTTTCAGCACCCAACTACTGCGGAGAGTTTGACAATGCTGGTGCTTTGATGAGTGTTGATGAAAATTTGATGTGCTCTTTCCAAATTCTTAAGCCAGCTGAGAAGAAAAATAAGTTCATGATGTGAATGAAGATGCTTCCTACTTTTATAGAGGTCACTTTCTTCCCTGTCCTTGGCATAATGGCTACTGAGTTGAATATAACTGTCCCTCTTGTTTAGTATTACTCGATGATGTCTGCATGTTCTAGTGATGGGGGAGGATGTACCTGTTAAAATCCATCTCAGCAACATCTGTATTTCAAGAGTTTCACGATAAATGGGTGTCCCGTTGTGCCTTTAACCATACTTGGAGTCTTTTGGTGATATTTTTGGGAGGAAATCTTTTTTCAAACTCAAAGGATCTAGTTGGATTATAATTATTGTTGAAATGTAGAATGATCTCATCTAAAAGCTTAGCTATTAGAGAGAACACACTTTTATTTACTTAATTATTGTCATCACATGCCCCCTCATGTGCAGGCTTGATTTTTTTTCATGAGCCAAGCACGGGGCAATTCCTTTTGATAGTGTGGCAATGAGACATGAACCTTGAACCTCAGCTTGTGCTGATACCATTTGTGACTATCTCATCTACAAGTTTAAGTTGTTAGATGTTTGACAAAGCACTTTTATTTACTTACTATTAACTTAACAAATATCGATAAATTAGCATCTATTTAAAACATGCTTGATATCTACTCGGTGTCCAATTCCACCAATTTTTGGTCTGGCTGTTCAGCACTAACCAGAAATGACTATTACCCGCTTGCTTATGGTAAAAAATGAAGGGAAGTTTTAAGATTTTGAAGTTTATGATGTGGGCCAGATGATTAGACAAATCAATTGGTTGATTCAGCTTGCATTAGACACTTTATTTCTTTTGTTTCATTCCAGCTTAGCTTGTATTAATATCTTTTAAAACAGGTTTCTGGCTCTGTGTGTGTGTGTTTACGTGTCAAATTCTTCCACCTTTTGCTCATTTGGTTCCTTTTCCATTACATTTTTCATTCATTCCCTGTATTTTCTTATCTGTTACTCTTTGTTTTCACTTTCTTGGCCTGCTGTTTTGCCTCAGGTTGACGCTTTACTCTAGATGTAACATGTCCTTTTTAACTCTTGCAGAGACCTTAATTCGCCCTGGAGCAGAGGTCGTGATATCGTCCACCTCAAAGGTTGATAAAGAAGGAAAAACTGCCGCATTTGGTGCTTATTCCAATTAGTTTGTTGATTGTGACTGGGCATGAGCACGTGCAAGAAAGCACTGTAGAACCTCTAAATTTATTATGGTGCAAACAGTCTAACATATACTAGAATATATTATTTAGAAATTTTATTTGCAGTTGGATGGATAGAAGACAGCCTATTGCGCATGGAAACCAGCATCCCTTTGCCAAACTCCAGTATAAGATGGGGAGTTTAGCACCAATTGAGATAACATATTAGAGTGTTGACACACATCTAATCAGGTTAATTTAAGTATATAATGCTGATGTTTAAGATTCCAAGGAAATGTACTCCCTAGGATGCTCAAAATGGTTTCAGGCTCAGCTGCTGCTTTGCTTGCCTGACCTCAAGCAATTGGAAATTTGTGGGTTTAGTGCAACACCAGGAGATGCTTCTTTACAGGCCTCCTAATCTAGTGAAAAGATTTGGATAAATCCTATAGAAGATAAATCGTGGTTTTTGACTCCTTTGAGCAAGGAGTTTTCCACGTAAAAATTCTTGTGTTGATTTATATTCCGCTGCATTACCTTCTTATGCAGATGCTCTAAAAATCATATTCTTAGAGTGCATAGGAGTAGCTCGAGCCTAACATTAGTGCTTTCTTCATGATCAAACATTAGATTTAGATAATGTTCTCCTTGTTTGTACTCCCCTTCTAGGCAGTACAATACTCTCCTTCATCTATTTCTTTTTTATCTTTCCTGCTAATTTACCTTGTTCAATCTATCTTGGTGATAAGTCCCTTACTCTATCCATATCTGAAAATTTTGTCAGGTAGGTTCTTCATCTGTATCTTTGCTATGATGCAAAGTATCTTCTCTTCCAATTGATGCCTCTTGGAATGTAAGTGAAAGTGGTCTAGTGTCCTTTGGAATTAATTCATTTCTCAACTCCTTTTCCTTTTCAGAGGGCTTATCCTGTATTTGATTTCTGAATTTCTCAGTAGAGTTTAAAGGACTTGCAGCCTAATTTTGTTGTCTCAGCTGACTTTATCTGTTCTGCATTGGTATTGGCCATCTTTTCCCCTACTTGATCTTCATGTTTCTCATTTGATGCATTGTGATCCTTCCTTGCACTCCATACTTCACCTTGATTGTCTGATGATCCATTATTTGGAAATTTTTCCGTATCTGAGGCTAATGATTGTGAAGCATCATCTTTACAGGTCTGATTTAGTGCATTTGGGTTTTCCTTTTTCTCCTGTGTACATGCCCTTGACACCCATTGTTTTATAGTTTCTTTAACATTGTCAGCATTCTTTAATGAGCTGTTCTCCTTCAACTCATTGTTACCATTAACCTCCTGCTCTTTTTATTTTTTTTGAGAAACTCTATAACCTTCATTCCCTTCCAAAGTTGTAAAAGCATTTTGTGTCCATATGAATCGTTTCCTAATTGTTAACTGGAATAATTGCTTTTGAAATTTCCCCGCCCCTTTTATCTTTCATGTATTTACTTATTCTTCGCACCCATCTCATGACTTCTTCGTACATTACCTTTACCTTTTCACTAGTCAGTATTAGGGTACGGTAGATACTGATTATCATACTGAAATAAAAAAAATTATATCGCGGTTTCGGTATTATGGTATTTGGTACGGTATATGGTATGCATTTTTAAAAAGTTTGGTATTCGGTACAGTATATGGTATTTATAACAAAAATACCGAAATATCGAATATCATACCAAAGTATATATATATTTACATATACAATTCATATATATTAATATCATAATACTAACAAGTATATGATTAATCTAGTATTAGTATAAAACTAATTGTTTGGACGTTGAAATTTTGACTAATCTATCTTGATGAAATGCCCTTTTTGTGTAATTGATTTACGAAGGGGATTACTTGTACTTTCCTTTGAATATCTTTACATGTCTAAGGTGTTAGTACGATATGATTGAGATATTTTTTTAATATCCAAAGTCATAATGTTCTATTATATGAGTATACGCAAGTCGAAATCGAACAAATTATGATTATCGATTTACCGCACCACGAAATATCGAAACTGAACTTAAGAATATCGAACCATACTGAATTAATTTGGTATGGTATCGTATTTTTAAAAATCGAAAACCGTACTTATCGTACCGAAGTTTCAAATACCGTATCATGCTCACCCCTGGTCAGTATCCTTGTGGAATTTGCTGAAGGGCCAACCATATTTTTTGGATTTGCCGTCTCTTCTCCATTCTCTTGAGGCCGAAGTATTAATTCTCGAGGTAAAATACGACATTATTTTTTTAGAGTGACCCTGTAACTCGAAATTCTTTACCGTACTTAGATAAATAGTCACATTTTATTTGAAATCCACTTTGATTTCAATTCTCCAGTAACATCATCCTCTTCATTGATCTTGATCCTTAGAGGAAGATTAGCCAACAAATCAACTTCAACCTTCACTTTTGCACAATTAGGTTTCGATTGATTTTTAGTAGTCATGTCACGTATCAATGCTCTACCAACTGCTAATGCTAATGATAATAATGCTTTCTTCACAAAAACGTTTGGAGGAAGATTTGGAAATCTTATCAATGCCACTACCATTGAAGTCTCATTTAGTATGAACCAAGGTTCCCAATTTAATGAACCCATCTGTCAATATTTGTATTGTACCTTCAGCTAAAAAGTTGGAGTTGATAACATATTCACATAATCTGCAAGTAGTGATAGGCGAATAAGGAGATACCTATTCTCAATCAACCCTATGTTACAATCTCCCTTAATTTCGCATCGGCTTGGTTTTACCTTCCTCAATTCCTTTACATCTGGTTTATCGTATGAGAATTTACCTAATACAACATATTGCAGAGTCTATTGTACGATCAATTATTTCACTTCTGATGATTTTCAAGTGACATGCGGATCGTCATGTATATACTAAAGGAATATGTTCATTGATTGTATTTATTAATAATGTACCATATATATAATAGTATAAAAATATTTAAACTAGATAACTAATCAATATAATTACAATAGGAACTATAATTCTACCTAAAATAGGAGACCTAATTACACTATGAATATAATTAATGAAAGAATATTCGGAAAATATTCTATTATACCCCCGCAGTCGAAGCGGGAGGTTCACGAACACTGAGACTGGCTTGAAAATCATCAAATAGTATACGCGGAAGTCCTTTGGTGAAGATGTCGGCAATCTGATATCTGGAAGGAACATGAATGACACGAACTTGACCACGAGCCACTTTTTTCGCGAACGAAATGAATGTCCATCTCAATGTGTTTAGTGCGCTGATGTTAGACGGGATTGCCGGAAAGATATATCGCAGTAGATCAATGTTGCCTTTTGAATCGGGCAGTGAAGCTCAAGTAGAAGGTTACGGATCCAACAAGACTCAGAGACGACGTTGGCGACACCTCTGTACTCTGCTTCGGCACTGGATCGAGATAGTGTAGGTTGCCTTTTAGAAGACCAAGACAATAGGTTATCTCCGAGAAAAATACAATAACCAGACGTGGAGTGTCGGCTGTCAGGACATCCACCCCGATAAACATCAGAATAAGCAGTGAGACCAGTGAGCGAGGACATGTATAGATGTAATCCAAAGTGAAGTGTACCTTGGACGTATCGTAAAATACGTTTGAGGGCATGCGTGTGTGCTTCCGTCGAATTGTGCAAGTGTAGGCAGATTTATTGCAGACATAAGATATGTCAGGTCTCGTGAATGTGAGGTACTGCAGGGCCCCAGCCAGGCTACGATAGTGAGTCGGGTATGAATATGGGGGGCCGAAATCAGCGCTGAGCTTAGAATTGGTATCTACTGGCGTGTGGAATGGTTTGCAAGATGTCATGTCTGCAAGGTCAAGAATCTTTTCGGCGTACTTCTTCTGACACAAAAATAGGCCGCTAGAATGTCAAGTGACAAATATGCCCAAAAAATAACTCAGGGGGGCCAGATCTTTCATAGCAAACTCAGAGGAAATGAGAGACATAATGGACCGGCAGAGAGCATTAGATGATGTGGTGAGGATGATGTCATCAACATATCATAATAGGTAAGTCATGTATGTACCCTTGTTGTAGATGAACAAGGAATGATCAGATCTGCTGTGTGAAAAATCAATAAAGGAGACATAATCGGCGAACCACTGGTACCATGCTAGAGGAGCTTGTTTCAGTCCATAGAGCGATTTCCGCAATAGACACACATAATTCGGATGAATAGGATCCCTGAAACCTATAGGCTGATGCATATATACCATTTCATGAAGATCCTCATGTAAGAAGGCATTCTTGACATCAAGCTGATAAATGGGACAAGCCTTGGATAGAGCAATGCTGAGGACATTCTAGATGGTTGCAGGATTTACGACCGGGCTGAATGTTTCATCACAGTTCACTCCCACCTGTTGAGACCTGTCATCACCTACAAGACGAGCATTGTACCTCTCAAAAGAACCATCAGATTTCTTTTTATGTATAAAAATCCACATAGAACGAATAATGTTAGCATCAGGTGGATGGGGTACTAGGTCTCATGTCTTATTATCAATAAAGCATTATATTCGTCAATCATTGCGGCTTTCCAATTAGGGTCGGACAAGGCATCCTTCAGATTTCGAGGGATATGGGAAGGGACAACTGAAACGGATAGGTTAAACAGTCGTTTAGGTTTATGAATTTTGTGCATGGCATGTGTTTCCATGATCCGAGAACGAATCTCAAGACGCACGATAGGAGGGGTGTGTTCCGCGGGACTACCGGGAAGAGGAGGAAGGGCAGCGGTGGCGGGACCGGCTAGGCGATGCTCGGTTTGCCGAGAGGTGGCTGCGGAATCACTCTGAGGAGGGCTGTTCCACGCCACCATCGGCAGAACCGAGTGGGAAGTGTGTCCCGAACTATCCGAGGGGGGCGGGTGTTGGGGTCTGGGACGGAGGACTATGTAAATGATGAATTAGAAGAGGGTTCATGTCATTATCTAGAAAATCGTAGGAATGCCGAGGTGGCGAGTTTAGAGAGGCAAAGGGGAATTGAGACTCATCAAATAGGACATGGCGTGAAATAATAATTTTACGGCTTGACAAGTCATAGCACGAGTAACCACGATGATTGGCGGGGTAACCCAGAAACACATACGGGGAAGACCGGGATTGGAGTTTGTGAGTGGTCTAATGGAGAGGATAACAGAGACATCCAAAGATACGGAAATGTTGGTAGGATGGGTTACTACAAAACAGAACTTGAGTGGATGACCGTTAAGCTAGAGACTTATTTGCAGGGACGAAGTCAACCAATTTTTTTCGAGGGGGCTAGTACTATATTATACAAATTTTGAAAAGTAGGTAATAATTTAAATTCTAAATAACATAAATAAAAATAGTTCAAGAATAATGAAAACATAATCACATTTTTTCTCGATGAGATTTCATAGTCTGAAACCGTTGCATAACGGCTTCGTTACTGATCTCATACAAAATTTCGTTCTCAATATAAGGTACTAATAAATCATTAAGCCAATCGTCTGATATTCGATTTTGCAGTCGATCTTTGATGATGCTCATAGCAGAAAAGGCTCTCTCTACACTTGCAGTAGCAACTGACAAAGTTAATGCTAGGGTAATAAGCGTGTAATTCCGTGTCTTTTTGTTTCCACCATCTTCTTTGCAAGATCTTCAATGCCAACAATTTCTGAAAACTCAATGCGACTACGCATATCAATAATATAAGTCTCAAGTTGATTATCAAGTAACTCTAGATCATGTGAAGAAAACTCCAGAGGATATAATCGAGCAAACTTGATGAGACTTTCCTTGTTGAAAGCAAATAATGAATTGCTAGGATTAAGGCACCCAACAAAAAGAAGCAATTCAACATTTGTCACAGAAAATCGATTATTTAACTCCATAAGTTGTTTGTCCAAAACACCATGAAAGCACTCGATGCGAAAATAAGTATCGTTAGTCTTTTCTTCAGTTCTCCACTTGGATCGCCGAGGAGATACATACTTTTCATTCATGTTAGGGACAACAATCTCATGATTATAACAAAATAAAGAAACTTCATTAACTAGAGAATCTCATCCATTGTCTCTCAAATATTGCAATCTTTGCTTTGAAATCTCCACTAATCTCATAGCATTCTCCATCTCTTGCTCTTTTTTTCAATGTTAATGACAACTCATTGGTAATCGTCAATACCTTTTTCATCAAATGCATAGCGAATGCAAACTCAAATGATTGTAAATTTTTAATCAACACATACGCTGACTTTGTTGTGTATTCATAGACTAGTACTTTTTTTTCTTTTGTTGGGTTTATGGATTTCCTTTTGCAAATTTATTGTACTTGAATAATTTAAGAGTAGCAAAAGGTTGGGGGCTAATATTTTTTGTGGGTGGAGGCTTTTTGGCAATTGTTAATATAGTAATAGTAAAAAAAATTGTTGGGGTCTATTGCCCCTAGTGGGGCATGTGAGGCTTCGTCCCTGCTTGTTTGGGATTATGTTTAGGAGATAGGTGGTCACAGAGAGTGCGCAATGTTCGAATTGAGGCGTGAGCAAGTAGGGAGCGAATTAGGTTGTTTACGGTTCAGATTTTCCGTTTGGCCTTACCATTTTGGGAGGAGTTGTGAGGGCAGGAAAAGTGAAAGGTAAGACCCTTATTGGAGAAAAACTATTTGAATTGATTATTATTGAATTCTCTGTCATTGCACATTGAAAATATTTAATGCTCTTTTCAAATTGTGTTTTTACGAGAGCACTAAATGAGAAAAAAATGGGGTAGACCTGGGATTTATTACCAATTGGAAAAGTCCATAGAAAGTTGAAATAATCATTCAAAAACAACACATAATATCGATGGCCGGCCGTACTTAAAATAAGAGACGTCCACAAATCACTATGTATGATATCGAAAGGTAGTAAAGTACAATTTGTGGATGTAGAAAATGATAATTTAACATGTTTCCAAAAAATGCAGGATTCACATATAAGAGTCCTAGAAATACGGTTGCAATTAATAGAATTTTTTTCTAAGGGAGCGTAAAACAGAATCTCCCGAATGTCCTCTCAAGTGTTCTAGCATTTCGTTGGAGCCCATGTTTTCTTGTTGCCTCTGTAACTCCAAGGTCATGGAGGACAACATTACACATTGTGCCGAGGTAGCATCGTCTAGATGTTTCTGATAAGCCACTTTGTCAAACTAGGCATACTCAACAGAATCTTCAGCAGAGACTGTGGGGAACACTGTGTCTAAGACATACTCAATTCTTTCTAGTCTTAACACCAATCGCAGATTTCTTAACCAGTCAGGGTAATTTGATCCAGTCAACTTGTTTGTCTCGACTAACATTTTTAGTGATAGATTCGACATTTTGTATAAACTGAAGATATAGATAGACTTGAAATTAAACTCTAATAGAATTTCTATTGAACACATTCGTTAACTAATTAACATGGACTTTAGGTTAATTAGCTCCCACTATTTTAACGTACTCTTCGACCCCATGGAAGAATACAAACTCATATCAAATATGGTCATAATGAGCCATGATCCAGGTTCATGTTATCTCCGCATTTGTTGTGGCTGATAACTTCAACAGCGCAACATGGTAGGTCTCTAAACGAATTGCAAACAATTTGTAACTCATGTTTGACTGAATGTTCTAAACAATCGATCTGCGTCCCTCGGCTTGTTCGACACTGTGGCGCCAAGACACCCTAGCAAGTCAACCCCGTTATGCGACTGCAATTATGTATCTAAGTGAGTTTTGCCTTATAGAGTAAACATTGTGGTATAAATACTCATGAAGGTTTATCACCCACTTCTACATTTAACATGCATCTATGAAAGAGTCTGAGTCCTCGTAGACTTAGAGCAAATGCTGTGGCATAAATACTCATCTAGCCGAAAAGGATTTTGCACTACAATCAATTATAACGGACGACGCGTTCATTGCAAATGAGACTTGTATTAAAAATTTTAGGGAACAATTTATTTAGGGTTTTAACCAAGATCAACTCTAGCATGCTATGTCTAACAAAGCATCTTAATTATCATATAAATGACCAAGCACATATTGGGTACCGCCTACCCAAGCATGATATTAAGCGATTTTAACAAATACTGGGCGCCGCCTACCCAGACATGTATTTGCGGACGTTATTCTAGTAATTTAAATGACAAATATTTTGACATTTAGCACATAAACAGTATACTTATCAAATAATATATTGTATAATAATAATCTTGGGTCAATCATTCTGAACTCTGAATTTTTTTTATTTCTGGACAGGTGGGGCCGCGACGCTAATCATTAGGGTCGCGGCGCCACTGAGGCAGAAGCCTTTCGGTTTCTGCAAATGCATTAGCGTTGCGGCGCTCCACCATGGAGTCGCGACGCTGCAAAGGCAGAAACCTTTCGGCTTCTGTAAATGCATTAGTGCCGCGACGCTCCACCATGGAGCCACGATGCTCCACCATGGAGCCACGACGCCTACTGTCCAGTGAGTCCAAAATTTTGAAATGAAGCATTAGGGCCACGATGCTCCACCATGAAGCTGTGGCGCCGCCCTTAAAACCATAACAAGCTCTGCAGCGCCCTACCATAGGGTCGCGGCGTGACGTCCTGACAAAATGTTTTTGTGTTGATTTTTTAAAATCGTTCGAGCCCTAAATCGAATTTAGGGATCAAATCACAGATCCTTTATCCTCATCCACCATTATCAATAACGCACATATCAACCATCATCCATTCATACTCGTTCTTCATCGTGCACCGTGCAATGAGCCGGATATCTGCACTTTTGGCTTAGTTCGAGTTAGAACGGAATGACTTCCTCGAGTTAGCGTAGGAGATAATTTAGGGTAATATCAAAAGGTTAACCGTTCGATCAAGATATTTAGGATTTCAAGAACCCTTGTTTTAATCCAATTTTTTGTTTAATCTATATTATTATTTTATTCAATTGTTATATAATCATTTAACCAGCCTGAGCTCTGATACCACTGTAGGATTTTGTTGAGTTCAAAACATATAAGTAGGCACAACGGAAGTTTAAAATTTTATTCTACTTACCCCAATAATTTCTTCTGGTATGGTTTTATGACTATAAAAACCTGTAACATAAAACAAGAACACTTACAGGTTAAATTATCTGGAGTCTTTACTTAGGGAGTACACGCGACTATCCCTTCGACTGCAAACACTATGCTATGGTGTATTCCTCTGTCAAGAAAGCCAGGAAATCTTGACATAGGTTTGAGAGAGTTTTGACTCTAAGTCTAGAAAGTTTATAGAATTGGTGTTAAGTGTGTTAAATAACAATGAGGTTGTGTTGTATTTATAGTTATGGTCACAAATCATATTAGAGTTGGGCTCCAAGCCTGGCCCAAAAACCGAGGTGTAGTGGGCCCAATCAGGGTCGGCGTCGGGGCGCAGCCTAGTAGGCGCCGCGGTGCCTGCTACGTAATATTCATTTCTGATTTCATTTAATATATATTCAGCACATTAAATCCAAAATTGAATTTTAATTTAATTAAATAATTTCCATCCAATAGAAATTATCTCATAGTTATTATCAATTTAAATATCTCGATTCCAAATCGAATGTTTAAAATTCTCTCAGTACACTCTTAGACCGAAAGGACAATCGACATAGTGTGACCCTATAGGCATTCATATATCGACACTAATACAATTAAGGTCCATACGGAACCCCTAGACTGCGACGTACGACGAACTCAATATATGAAGTATGTTTACATGAATCCATCAAACATAACCTTCTTGTGAGATGATAAATTCCTTTCATTCGCGACACACTCAATCAAGCTTAGGATTCGCCATGTGTCTATCCAAATGGCTTGATCACTTTATCTCATCTATATTAGTCGACAATTAGACCATATTCTAAATATGTCTCTTGCATTGGCCAATGACTTGGTCGACCTAATATCACTGAGAAGTTGAGTGCTCTCTCGAATATCCAATCGAAGAATGAATCCTATTCTTGGCTCAATTACCACATTAATTTACATCATAATGTACCCAACATAAGCCGTGTCTTATCCTATAAGGAGTTTAAGCTTAGGACAGGGTCAAAGTACATTACTCTGTAAACAAGGTGCGTATTGACCTCAAGTCAAAGGACTTTTATATCCCACACGCTGATAACACTCTAGATATGTCTAACAAATAGTTTATCAGCATGGTATACCAATACTTTCCAAAAGTATCCATGTGTCCATCACTAGTAACCATTACTAGTAGCATGTGAGACATACTATATTCTCTAAGAATGTGATGCAGACCACATGTCGACTTATAACATATCATCGATATCCCATTCTCGATTGTCATTAGTCGAGTCTATTTTAGAGTTATGCTCTATCATCAATATCTCACTTTATTAATGACAACATAAGCTCAAGGGATACACATTAATGAATAATTACAAATAATCAAATAATAATTCAATAATTGCAAATGTCATAAATATTAATCTTATTAATAATACGAATGTATTCAAGTACATTTGTCCCTAATAATGATTGTCTCTAGGACATACATATTTTCAAAAATTACAAACTAAAAAAACATAGAGACAAAATTGAAAGAGAGTATAAACGGGGCAAGACGGGGCAATGCTTGATAAGGCAGGGCAAGGTAAAATTTTAAAAATAGTAAACGGGGCAGGGGAAGGCAGCTCAAAGTCTTAGAGGGGCAGGACTTGCCCTGCCCCGGCCCGCTCCGCTCTGCCACGATTGTCATTCGTACCACCAAGCCAACTTCAAAAAGATAACAGCAACAGCAAGACAAAAACTATAACATGCAAAAGAAAGCAGTAAGCAGCAGCACTACCAAGCCAGCAACTTCAAAGATCCAAAAGACAACAGTAGTACCAAGCCACATTTATATAATTAGAGATAAAAATGTAATTTTAATATCAGTTTATTCGGTTATCGATTTAATCATTAACTAATTTCTTAAAATCTAAAACCGAATTGATAACCTAATAAAAAAATTTAGAAAATCGTTTACTAATCGTTAACCCAATAAACCGATGATGATACATAATTAGTATTTTTATTAGTTCGATTTATTGATTAAACCGGTTTTCGCACACCCCTAATTTGTACCAGTTTTATTTTATTTTCTCCTTCATGCCAAACACGAGGAGTGCGTTTAGAAGGTGAAACTTTTTCCTTGGAAACTATTTCAGTGGTAATTATTTTTTTATTTTGGTAATCATTTTGGAATTTTCCAGTGTTTGCTTAGCAGGGCCGCCTTAGACATTTTGGGGGCTCTGTTCTAATTCGTAAAAGTGGGCCCTTAATATAAGTAAATATACGATTTCAATAATTAGAAATTGGGCCTCCACATGCGCGCGCCACTGGAACTGAATCACTTTACTTTGATTGGGCTAAGACGAATTATGGGCATTTACAGTAAATTCTGGCTAATACTATTTAATAAAAAATGAAAAAATGGGCCTCTAAATTTTTTTATTTTTCGGGGGCCCTGTGCGGTAGCACAGCTCACATGGGCCCAAAGACGACCTTGTTGCTTAGGTATATATAAGGATAGTTGATGTATAATAATCGTTTAAAGTAGGTGATAGTATATCGGAAATAGTGTTTAGGTGATATCTTCTTAGTATAAAAGATTGACGATACTCTTTAAATTGTTGATTAAATCAAGTAATCTATAGTAAGACTTGGGATATTTGTAAACGAAGATGGTTTTCATTCATAAGAGCAGAAGTTAGAATGCACATGTAAGTACACGTGGTTGACAAGTAATAAATTGATGAGATCGAATATCGTCCTATAAAAACTTGTAACCTACTATTAATTAAATTATATCAATACCAATTATGTAATCAAGTCAATTTTCTCGAGTTGTTTGTGATTCACAAAAACTAATGTAAAATAGTAAGTAAGCAATCTGAAGAAACTTGCAGGCAAACTTAGGTTCTCACGACCCAATTTTTTTAAGTCGTGATAATACCTACATCCCAACCATGTAGGTAAATCAATTTTCATAATTAAGAAATCAAAATTAACAACAGTCGTGAGTTATTTAAGAGCGGAAGATACTAAACTGATTTTATGTTGAATTGGTTTGCCTAAAACTCCAAGAACTAGCGATATGAGTCATGGGCATCTAATTGATAAATAATACATAAGTTTACGAAACCGAAAATAACTATCTGAATAATATAGAATGATAAAGAAAGATAAGAATGGAGTCCACGGTGCTGCGAACTATCTAAGCAGCTTACCCTGATAACTCCAAGTCAAGCTCTACATCCGCTCACGAGCGCCACTACTACAAGATTGGTATCTGCACAAAAAGTGCAACCCTTGTAACATGTGTACATAAATCCACGAGTACTCAGTAAATATCATCGACCAACCCAACAAAATAGTAAAGAGGGTTGACTTTAAACTACCTACTATGTCAACCTATACAATTAATATAACCTCAACAACTAATAAGAAATAATAGTACAAGGTAAATCACCTAAACAACATGGAACTACGCACATATACGACATATGATGTAAAATGTAAGGATAAGAGTCAATGAATTAAATGCACATAATGCAGAATCTTCCAAACGTCTCATACCAGTGCTTCCAGCACGATTGCGCACACTGCTTGGGATGCCCATGAGTAAAATTGAAAATTTGAATTATCCAAATCCATTAATCCAAAATCAAACTTAAAATTCTGATCCAATTCAAGTTTATTTAGATTGGATTCCGATTACTCTTTGTAAAATTCAAAATACAAAACTGATAATTCTCGAATCTGATAAATTCACTGCAACATAGGTGGTATAGTCTTTTCTTTATTGTGTGAAAGATTATAGTTTGAAATCGTCGCCGAAGTTTCACTGTGTAAGTTCACATGAGAGAGTTGTTTTTTTCAAAAGGATCTGTGCACAACTCTAGTGGAGAGGGCAGGTTAGCATAAGTTTTTGGAGAACGATTAGCATTAGTGGTAGTATGAGTAGCAAAAACAATACAAAAATAATAATTATGAGATATACATGATGTTGTTGATGTTGCCATGAGCCGTTAGAATTTTGACCTGGTTGATAATTGTAATTTCCACGGCCAACATTCATGCCCTCGTCCGACGTAATTACCATGCCCATCCCCCTTCCACCTCTCCAATTGCCACAATCACCACGCCAGTTACCGCAATTGTTGGTGGCGCTATCATTTGTTTCCCTGCCGCTGGAGCTCCGAGATTAGGCTTTGAAGAGGCGCTGGAATTTATGGTCATAGCTAGTGCTTGATGTGTAATGGAGGTGGCCGAATCAGTGTGAGCAAGAATTTGCTAATACATGATTAACTTTGTCCTCAAATCATCAAAGTTAATAGAACCTCCAAATTAGGTAACAACAGTAACAAAGTTATCATATTTATCATACAAACCTTCAATAACATATTCAATCAATTGTTGTTCTGTTAGTGGAGAATTATAGACACGAAAGAGTCCCAATATTCTAAAAGTCATGGAGATGAGCCTTCACAGATTGAGTTGAAAGTTCCTTGAGATTAGAAAGTTTTATTTTTGTTAAACAGGGTATAAACCCGTGATATACACTTGGTATCCATAGTGTATATCACGGGCATATTGAGCAAAGCAGCAAAGCAGTCTCGGATAAGGCCCATCACTGGCCCATCACGGGCAGTAACCAGTGGCCCATCACGGGCTGTATAGGATGTGTATATATGGTATATATTGTTGTAATATTGTAGTGTAAAGGTTACCTTAATTAGTCTTGTACACTTACCATAATTGTATAGTTAGAATTATGGTAGAATAAGGTTTTAGGAGTAGAATAGGAATAGGATTCTCCTATTATGGAAATATGTAACTTGTATATATACTTGTCAATTAATGAAAATAATCAAGGGGATTATTTCTTACATGGTATCAAAAGTCTAGGTCAAACAAAAATTTGGGGCCGAGACCGCCCCCCCCCCCCCCCGGGTTTACCAAATTTTTTTTTCTTCCGCTCTCAAAATCTCTCTTACAAATCTCCCTTTCCCCTCTTATTCTTTCGTTATGTCTAGGTCAAAGAACACGTTTCACCATGCCCTTGTTGTTTCTAACATCAAGAATCATATCCCGTTAATTCTTGAAATAGAAAAAGTCCAATACGCGACGTGGGTCGAGTTATTCAAAATTCACGCTCGTTCGCATCAAGTCATCCATCACATAATCCCCGCGGCTCCTGATGATATGGAGGTTCCTAAATGCGAGGATGATCCTAAGTTATAGACAACACTTGATGCCACCGTCCTTTAGTGGATTTATTCTACTATCTCCACCTACCTATTGCAGATGATTATTGAGCCAGACGCTATGGCGATGGCTGCATGGGATAAACTGCGTGACATATTCCAGGATAATCAAAATTCCAGAGCTGTTACTCTTGAACAGAATTTTTCCCACGTCAACATGGAAAATTTCCCGAACGTTTCAGCATATTGCAAAAGGTTGAAGGAATTGGCGGACCAACTCCGCAACGTTGGTGCGCCAGTTAGTGAAGATCGTCTTATTTTACAGATGGTTGTTGGCCTATCCGAGGCCTATAGTGGCGTTGGAACTCTCCTTCGTCAAAGTAATCCTCTTCCAAGGTTCTATCAAGCCCGCTCTATGCTTACCTTGGAAGAAGCCGATTTAGCTAAAAAGGCGGCTACTAATACTAGTCTCTTGGTCATGATGACTTCCTCCCCTAGTCCTCAAAATTTTGGTAACAATTCAAACCAAAACCGATCACACGGGGGCAACAAAAATGGCCGGAAAAATAATGGGAAAAATCGCGGCGACTCCGGCGGCAGTCACGGTGGCCAAGGCAGTGGCAGTGGACACCATCCAGGTTACAGTGGGCCACCGACCCACTGGTCTCAGCCTTGGGCCTTTGGGCCGTGGGCTTGGACCAGTGGACAATGGCCCTACGGCCCACCTCCACAGCATATTCGGCCCGGCGGCGATGGGCCTTCCAGCAGCACCAATGGCCCGCGCCCATCGCCCGATCGCCCGGCTCCAGCGATTACAACCCGATTCGGCCCAGTGCGGAATTCTTGGGCCTCGGCCTCCGCAAGCTCACCATGCAACAGGCCCCACTCAGACCGATATCGAGGCCGCAATGCACACATTGGGTTTGACTCAACCGGACCTAAATTGGTATATGGACACTGGTGCCACTACCCACATGACATCCGATTCAAGTACTCTCTCATCTTATTCCAATTTGAGCAACCCTCGGGGTATAATTATTGGTAATGACAACTCTATTCCAATTTAGGGTTATGGTCAGAAAACGTTGTCTCCCCCCAATCCACCCCTTATCTTGAAAAATACTTTACATGCCCCCAAATTGATTAAAAACTTAGTGTATGTCTGAAAGTTCACCACTGACAATTCCATTTTTGTTGAATTTGATCATTTTGGTTTCTCTATGAATAATTTCAAGATGGGGAGTCCTCTCATGAGGTGTGATAGTAGGGGAGATCTTTATCCTATCACGCCCGGTTTTAGTCCATCGAGCCAAGATTTGCCATCAGCCTTTGTGGCCATTTTTCCTTCATTGTGGCATGCTCGCCTTGGTCATCCGGGATCCTCTATTTTATCAGTTTTAGATAAAAATAGTTTTATTTCTTGTAAGGGTACGAGTCGTACTCCAATTTGTCAATCTTGTTCATTAGAAAAAATTGTTTAAGCTATCATTTGTAGACTCAAATTCTCATACTTCAATGCCATTTGATATTACTCATAGCGACTTATGGACGTCTCCTGTTCTCAGTTCGTTAGGTCATCGGTATTATGTTCTCTTTTTGGATGATTATTCTAAATTTTTGTGGACGTTTTCAATTGCAAATAAATCTCAAGTGTTTTTCGTCTTCATAAAATTTAGAGCATTCGTTAGTACCCAATTCGAAAGAGAAATAAAAAATATTCAATGTGATAATGGGAAATAGTATGACAATAGGGTGTTTCGGGAGTTCTGTGCTAATAATGGGATCAATTTTTATTTTTTTGTCCTCATACATCTTCACAAAATGGGAAAGCCGAACGCAAAATTCGTTCCATAAATAACATTGTCCGCACTCTCTTAATTCATGCTTCCATACCCCTATATTTTTGGCATCATGCTCTACAAATGGCCACATATCTGCTAAACATAATTTCGTCCAAAGGTCTGACATATTCTTCCCCCTTCCAAATTTTATTTAATAAGAATCTTTCTTATTCTCATCTTCGGGTTTTTGGGTGCTTGTGTTATCCGTTATTCCCGTCCACCACAATTAACAAACTTTAGGCCCGGTCCACTCCGTGTGTGTTTTTCGGTTATCCGTCTAATCATCGTGGTTACAAATGCTTTGATTTATCCTCCAAGAAAATCATCATTAATCGCCCTGTAATTTTTTATGAAACTCAATTTCCCTTTACTAAAGTTCATACTCCCGAGCCTAGTTCGTATAATTTTTTGGATGATGGTATATTCCCTTATATTACTCACCATTTTTCGGACATATCACGCACCTAAAATTCTCCAACGGGCCCAATGCCCGCTGGCCCCAATGTTCTGTCGCCAGTTCCCGTCACTGGATCAATTCCAACGATTGGGCCAGTCCAGCCCAATTTTGGAACTGGTCCAGTCCCTGCTTTAGGTTTTCGAGTTGAGCCAGCAGGCCCACTGCCTACTGGCCAATGCATCCCGAGCCCAGAAAATTCCCAACATCCGCCCATCTCTTCCTCGAGTCTTAGACCAGTCACTCGTAGTCAACGTGGTATTTTTACACCAAAAAGACATTTTAATTTACATTTGAATGTCTCTAAATCCCTCTTGCCCCGTAATCCTGTGTCTGCCTTAAACGACCCGAATTGGAAAATTGCTATGACTGATGAATATAATGCTCTTATTGATAATAAGACGTGGGAGTTGGTGCCCCGTCCCTCTGGTATTAATGTTATCAGGTCTATGTGGATTTTTGCTCATAAGGAAAATTCAGATGGTTCATTCGCTCGACATAAGGCACGGCTTATGGGTGATGGTAAGACTCAGCAGGTTGGATAGATTATGGTGAGAATGCTGCGACGGGAAAATGGAAAGTTTTGATGTTTGAGCTGGTTTTGGAGCATTGAATCTTCATTATTTGGCACATGAATTCAGCCATTATTTGGCTTAATGTAACCCCTCAATCAAGTGCCATTACATGGCTATTGAATGTCATTAGTTGGCTAGTTGGAAGGGTCATCTCATTACACTATAAATTGAGGCCTTTGGCTCAATTGTTGAACACACTAAGAAAAACACTACAGAATTTTCTGACATCTTCTTCTTCCTCTCTAGCAAGTTTACTATACTCAAAGTTCTTCAAGAGTAACACTTGAGTTTTCTTTGCTCATTTGTTAAGTTGCTGTTGTATCTTGGGAGACTATTGCCCGACAACGTAAGAGGATATATACGGGGCAATCTTGTCTTAAAGACAGAGTGACATCACTAAACTCAGCAAATCACAAGCAGTTGGTTACATTGTTGATTTCAGTTTTGTTGCAATCTTTAGTTTATCATTTCTAGCAATTTGTAATATTTACTTACTTCCCGTTTCCTGCAATTGTTGTAACCCATAATTTTAAGACAAAATTTGTTAAAAGTGCTTAGAAAGATGACTGGAAGAGAACAACTCGCTTCTGATTCTGCTGCTGCTGCTACTCAAGGCAACCCCTCTGCCTTCCCCATTGCTATTCAAGGCATGCTTAATGCCTTCACCTCTGTTCAAGGCTCATCCAACGCTTTTCCTGCTGCTCAAGGGAACATTACAGTTCCTCCACCTGTTGGATTCCACCATGAACGCCCAGAAAAGTTCATGGGCTTCAACTTCAAGAGATCGCAGCATAAGATGCTATTTTATCTGACTGTTATGGTAATGGCTCATTTCCTAACAGAATATCCTCCACAAGCTGGAGATGAAGTCGACCCTTTGCCTACTGAAATGGTTGAAGGGGGGCCAAGGTATCCATGTCATTAATGGCATGAAGATGGTTCTTGATGCATGGAGTCATAGTGATTTCATGTGTAAGAACTATATTTTGAACTGCCTGTCAGACCCACTCTACACGGTGTATTGCACCGTAGACACCGCCAAAGAGTTATGGGAGAAGGTACAGAAGAAGTACAGTGCACAAGATGCTAGTACAAAGAAATTCATCGTTGGAAAATTTCTGAAATTTCAAATGGTGGATAGTAAAATAGTGATTTCCCAAGTCCAAGAATTTCAAATGATTCTACATCACCTGGATTTGGAAGGTATGAAACCAAATGAGTAGTTTTTGGTTGCATCACTGATTGAAAAGTTACCCCATCGTGGAATGAGTTTACGAGTTACTTAAAATTCAAGACAAAGGAGATGACCTTTGAAGAACTTATTATCAAACTCCAGATTCAGGAAGATAATAAGAAGGCCTTGCCTAGGGGAAAACAACCTGCTGAGGCAAAGGAAAATTTGGCTGAGGCCAAAGGGAACCCAAGCAAGAACCGCAAATTCCAGAAAGACGGCAAGACCCAAGCGGCGAAGAAGTTCAAAGGAAACTGTCACCACTGTAGGAAACCTGGTCACATGATCAAGGACTGCCGCAAGCTCAAGACTGAGCAACAAGAGAAGGCCAAGGCCAAAGGCAAGGCTTAGGCAAACGTCGTCAAAGACAGACTTCTGGATGACATGATTGAGATGTTCTCGGCGGTGGTGCTTGAAGAAAACCTTGTTGAGAATCCCATGAAATGATGGATGGACACGGGTGCTACTAGACAAATCTGTTCTAATAGAGATGTCTTCTCCACTTATACACCAGTTACAAATAAGAAGTTGTTCATGGGTAACAATGCTTTCTCTGACGTGATGTGGGTAGGAAATGTAGTCCTGAAGATGACTTATGGAAAGGAGCTCACTCTGAAGGAGGTGATGCATGTCCCTGAGATTAGGAAAAAATTAATTTCATGTCATTTATTGGTTAATACTGGTTTTAGGCTAGTATTTGAGTCCAATAAGTTTGTAATCACCAAGAATGGAACTTTTGTGGGAAGAGGCTTCGTCTGTGAAGGCCTCTTCAAAGTTAACGTCATGTATGTATTACGTACAAGCAATAATATTGAAGCTTCTTCTTACTTTCTTGAGTCATCTAATTTATGGCATCATAGATTAGGACATGTTAACTACAAGTCCATCCAGAGGTTGGTTAAGATGGAGTTGTTGCCATCTATCGTTGTAAACCCTCAACATAAGTGTGAGGTGTGCGTAGAGGCAAAACTCACAAAGCTTCCTTTTCGATCCGTCGAAAGGAATACCGCTCCTCTAGAACTTATTCACACAGATATATGTGATTTGAAGTTTGCACAAACTAGGGGAGGAAACAAGTACTTTGTGACATTCATTGATGATAGCACAATGTATTGTAACCTTTACTTGTTGAAATGTAAAGATGAAGCCTTTGAAGCATTCCGACGTTACAAAGCAGAAGTTGAAAACCAACTTAGCATGCGGATTAATCCATTTGTAGCGATAGAGAGTGAGAATACGCAGCGCCGTTTGAGGAATATTGTGCCGAATCGGGCATTGTTCATCAAACGACGGCTCCATAGGTACCTCAGTCAAACGGTGTTGCGGAATGCAAGAACCGCACATTGAACGAAATAATGAATGCCTTGCTCATCAACTCCGGTCTTTCCCAAAACATGTGGGGAGAAGTCGCCCTTACCGCTAATACGATTCTTAATAGAGTCCCACATAAGGGTAAGGACAAAACTCCATATGAATCATGGAAAGAAAAGAAACCCACTTATAAATATTTAAAGGTGTGGGGTTGTTTGGCAAAGGTCGAAATGCCAAAGCTAAAGCAGGTTAAGATTGGGCCTAAGACTGTAGATTGCATTTTCATTGGATATGTAAATAATAGTAGTGTTTAGCGCTTCTTAGTGCATAAGTCATATATTCCAGATATTCATGGGGGTACAATCATGGAATCAAGGAATGCTCAATTCTTTGAGGATACTTTTCCTAGAAAGGAAAAAGACATTACCTCTCGCCAATAAAGTTATGAACAAAGCTCTCAGGAACCAGGAGTCACTGACTACCCGAATCTAGATGGTTCAGATATAGTGGACTTCGAAGTGGTTGAATATCAGGAAACTAGTGTTCCAGATTCTCAAAACTTGGAGACTCCAGAGATGGAACCAAGGCGAAGTAAAAGGGTCAGGAAGGATAAATCTTTCGGTCCTGACTTGGTAGCTTATATGGTTGATCACGACTCAAGGACAATTGATGAAGCATTGTCAACTCCAGAGGCACCATTCTGGAAAGAAGCTATTGAGAGTGAAATAGACTTCATCCTGCATAACCATACTTGAGAGTTGGTTGATCTTCCTTCGGGAAATAAACCGTTGAGTTGTAAATGGATACTCAAACGGAAGTATAAAGAAGATGGGTCTATAGATAAGTACAAGGTCAGGTTGGTAGTCAAGGGTTATCGACAGAAAGAAGGCCTTGACTATTTTGACATATACTTCCCGATGTCTCGGATGATGTTCATACAGGTATTCATTGCGATCGTAGAATTGCGTGACCTTGAGATACATCAAATGGATGTCAAGACAACCTTCCTAAATGGTGATTCGGAAGAAGAAATCTATATGGAACAACCCGAGGGGTATGTGGCTCCGGGGCAAGAGAAGAAAGTCTGTCGACTTGTCAAATCTCTGTATGGGCTGAAACAGGCCCCGAAACAATGGCATGAAAAAATTGATAGTACTCTACTAACGAAGGGGTTCTCCATTAATGAATGTGACAAATGTGTCTACACGAAAGGTAACTCTGACTCATTCATCATGATATGCATGTACGTAGACGACATGTTGATCACATGAAGCAGTCTTAGCTTGATCCTAGAGACTAAGAACATGTTAAAATAATGCTTCGACATGAAGGATATGTGTATCATAGATGTCAACTTAGGGATAAAGATCTCTAAGACGTCTGACAGACTAGTCTTGTGTCAGTATCACTACATCGAGGATATGTTGAGAAAGTTTGAGATGTTTGACAGTTCGCCTATGAAGTCACCACTGGATAGAAATCAAAAGCTTAATAAAAATTATGGTGCACCCGTATGCGAGGAGCAATATGCACAGGTGATTGGTAGTTTGATGTACATAACAAACTACACCCGTCCTGATATTGCTTTTGCAATCAACAAGTTGGCTAGGTTTAAACGTAATCCGAGTAATGATCATTGGAATGCGTTGAATCGGGTACTACGATACCTAAAATATACGGTAACTTACGGGTTGCATTATTTAAGATATCCAGCTGTACTAGAGGGGTACATTGATGTAAACTGGATATCTGATATAGAGGACATTAAGTCCACCAGTGGGTATATTTACAATTGGTGGTGGGGCTGTGTCTTGGAAATCCTCTATGGAAACTTGTATCGCCCGATCCGCGATGGAATCGGAGTTTATCGCTTTAGATAAAGCAGAAGAAGAAGTTGAGTGGCTTCACGACTTATTAGAGGATGCCCCTTATTAGAACAAACTCGTACCTTCTGTAATGATCCACTGCGACAACCAGTCGGCTCTAGGAAGGGCACATAATTCTATATATAACGGAAAGTCTCGTCATATTCGACGGAGACATAAGACCGTTAGGCAGCTGATCACCACGGGTATAATATCCATTGATTACATAAAATCAAAGGATAACATAGCGGACCCACTAACAAAGGGCTTACCCAAGGATCAGATGTTCTGCCTGTCTAGGGGAATGGGCTTAAAACCCAAGCTATAAGGACCTATACGGTGGTAACCCAACCTTACTGACAGGAGATCTCAGGAATTAGGTTCAATGGGAAAACTAAGTTGTAAAGGTTTAGTTGAGCGCTTCGGTGGAAGCATGAGCACTTCGTATAGTGATTTATGTAAAGAAGCATCAATCCAAAGTCGTTCCTGCGATAGACGTTAAGTGTTATCTGTAGTGTGGGTAAAAGTTAAGTTTCCAAAACCTTTAATGATCCTCAGCAGTTGAGGTTAGGTTTGAGAAAATTTTAATGGTTCCTAACACATGTAAAGTGGGGTATAGCATGATACCTTGTAGGAGACCACCTATTTAAGTGCGAGGAAAACACGCCTCAAATGAACGCACTTAAGAATTCAAGAAGTGTCCACGACCACAACGGACAAAACATTACGAAGAACAGAGTAAGGGAAGTTGTGTTGGTACCGTTGACTTGGATTACACTAAACACTGACAGTTCAAGATATCACGTTCACCGCACAGTAAGTAAGTCCGATGGTATTCAACTAGGGAAGGTTCAAAGATGAAGCTACCACTTCTGATGCAACATCGGTCCGCTGAAAGATTGTTGGAAAAGGCATCATGCGAGTGCGCCAAAATCTCTTTCAAGAGGGGATTGTTGGAAATTTACTAATGTGGAATTAAGTTTATCCCATTATTTATGACTTGAACAATTGGGGCCCCGCACATCGGAAACAGCGTTTCCACACACGTTCACATGTAGTGCCAAGTATCACAAATTTCATTAGTGAAAGAGATATTGGTACGTAAGTGAAAAGTTTGAGACATAGAATGATGGATGATTATTGGCCAAATGACAAAGTATTCCACGTTGGTAAACGAAGGAAAAAGTGTACGAAGTGTAAGATGAAACGAGTCAGAAATCATTGTGGAGCCGCGAAGGGCCGCGGCGCAGCCCCATCTGAGCCGAGGCGCCGGAGCGCCTCGGCGCCTTCCATGGAGCACCGCGGTGCTAATTCACAGAGCCGCAGTGCTTCGGAGGCAGAATGCTGCGACGGAAAGATGGAAAGTTCTGACTTTTGGGCTGGTTTTGGAGCATTGAATCTCCATTATTTGGCACATGAATTCAGCCATTATTTAGCTTAATGTAACCCCTCAATCAAGTTCCATTACATGACTATTGAAGGTCATTAGTTGGCTAGTTGAAGGGTCATCTCATTACACTATAAATTGAGGCCTTTGGCTCAGTTGTTGAACACACTAAGAAAAACACTACAGAATTTTCTGACATCTTCTTCTTCCTCTCTAGCAAGTTTACTATACTCAAAGTTCTTCAAGAGTAACACTTGAGTTTCATTTGCTCATTTGTTAAGTTGTTGTTGTATCTTGGGAGACTATTGCCCGAATACGTAAAAGGATATATATGGGGCAATCTTGTCTTAAAGACAGAGTGTCATCACTCGACTCAGCAAATCACAAGCAGTTGGTTACGTTCTTGATTCCAATTTTATTGTAATCTTTAGTTTATCCTTTCTAGCTATTTGTAATATTTACTTACTTCCCGTTTTCTGCAATTGTTGTAACCCACAAAGGTTGTGTAGGGATTTATTGGATTCGTAAGCACATCGGAAGTTTAAAATTTTACTTATCCAACAATGATCCTGACATGACTTATATGATAATCATACAAAGAGTTCAAAACACTACAAAAGAAAACTTACAGGCTTTCGTAGGCTGGATTTACAACTATGGTATCCACGTGAGTTGTTCCTCCGATTGCAAGTTCCAACTCCAGTGTATTTATCAAACGAAGAACGCTAGGAATTCTTTTGTTAGAAGAGAGAAAGTAATTCAAGGCTCTAAGTCTTGAATCCTTTGTTTTGTCTGACTGACTAACTTCATAATTATGGGATTTGTGTTGTTTATACTGGAGTTCAGGACAAAACCTAAGCAGATTTAAAACAGGAAAACCTGGCCTATTTTAATGTTCAGTGGACTTCACACATCCAAGTGGATGGCCAAGGTGCCAATTTTGGGCCAGTAATTTATGGCCCAATTGCTTTTCTATATTTGTCCGGGTACCCATATAATATATTCATCACATTTAATTAAATCTGAAATCCAATTCGACTTAATTAAATAATTTCTATCAAATAAAAATATTCCATAATTATTATAAATTAAATAACTCGATTCTAAATGGAATATTTAATACTTTCTCAATACACTCTTAGATCGAAGAAACAATCGCATATAGTGTAACCCTATAGGCCTTCTCATATCGACATTAATCTAATTAAGGTCCATACGAAACTCCTAGACTGTGTCGTATGATGAACTCAATATCTGAAGTACGTTTACATGATTCCAGCAAACTTAACCTTTATGTGGAACTATAAATTCCTTTCATTCGCGACACACTCGATTAAGCTTAGGATTTTCCAAGTGTCTATCTAAATGGCTTAATCACTTTATCTCACATTTATTAGTTGATAACTAGACCATATTCTAAATATGTCTCTAGCAATGGCCAGTGACTTTAGTCAACCTAACAACATTGAGAACTTGAGTGCTCTCTCGAATTTCCAATCCAGGAATGAATCATATTCTTGGCTCAACTACCACCTTGATTTACATCCTGATGCACCCAACACAAGCCGTATCTTATCCAGAAGGAGTTTAATCTTAGAACTTGGTCAAAGTACATCATTCTGTAAACAAGGTGCATATTAACCTCAAGTCAAAGGACATTTATATTTCACATGCCGATAACACTATAGATATGTATAATAAATAGTTTATCGGCAGGGCATATCAATACTCCTCCAAAGTATCCATGTGTCCATCACGAGTAACCATTACTTATAGTTGTGAGACATACTACATTCTCCACGAATGTGATGCAAACCACATGTCGACTTATAGCATATCATCGATATCTCATTCTCGATGATCATTAGTCGAGGCTATTTTGAGAGTTACGTTCTATCATTAATATCTCACTCTATTAATGACGGCGTAAGCTCAAGGGATGTACATATATGAATAATTGTAAATAATCAAATAATAATTCAATAATTGCAAATGTCATAAATATTAATCTTATTAATAATAGGAATGTGTTAAAGTACATTATGTCCCTAATATAGATTGTCTCTAGGACATATATACTTTCAATCTTCCATTTGGCCTAGAGTCAATCTCCAATGTATCTAATGCACATGTTTTCGAAATGACCATTATGCTTAGCTAAGCTTAATGATTTAGTAAATGGATCAGCTAGATTATTATCTGTGGGAATATAGTCTAGATCTATTTCTTTAGATTCCACCATCTCTATGAGTATGTGGTATTTCCTCTGTACATTCTTATTTTTGTTTGTCGATCTTGGTTCCTTAAGTTGCGCAATCGCACCAGTGTTATCACAATATATCGTTATTGGATGACTAACACTTGGAACAACCCCTAGTTCTTTTAAGAACTCAGATATCGAGACAGCTTCTTTACAAGCTTCCGATCCAGCAATGTACTCGGCTTCAGTCGTCGAATCAGCAGTAGTTTCTTGCTTGGAACTTTTCCAACTCATTGCTCCACCATTGAAAATGAAGACATATTCAGACTGTGACTTAAAGTCATCAAGATCTGTTTGGAAACTAGCATCAGTATACCCAATAGTGACTAGCTTCTCTTGCCCACCATAGACAACGAAATATTCTTTAGTTCGTCTAAGATACTTAAGAATATTCTTGACTGCTTTCCAGTGTTCCTCCCCAGAATTCTGCTGGAATTTGCAAGTCATGCTAAGTGCAAATGCCACATCTGGTTTAATGCAGGTCATGGCATACATGATTGATCCTATAGCTGAAGCATATGGGATCCTCTTCATGCGTTCAAGTTCTGTAACAGTAGAAGGACTATCCTTCTTAAATAACTTGATGTCTTGACCCATAGGAAGACCTCCTCTCTTGGAATTTTCCATTGAGAAATGTTTTAGCAATTTGTCTATATATGTAGATTATGACAGCCCCTACAATCTATTAGGTCTATCTATGTAGATCCTAATTCTAAGAATGTAGCAGGCTTCACCTAAGTCCTTCATAATGAAGGTGTTGGACAACCATTCCTTCACTGATTGCATAAGAGACTTATCGTTTCCCATTATTAATATGTCATCTACATATATGATAATGAAATTAATACTCTCTTCCTTGCGTTTACTATAAACGCATGGATCCTCCTTGCTTCTGACAAAGTCAAACGATTTGATAGCTTTGTCAAAGCAAATATTCCAACTCCTTGAGACTTGCTTAAGTCCATAAATGGACTTTTGTAGTTTGCATACTGCTTTGGATTTTGACTTGGATGTAAAACCTTCAGGTTGTATCATATACACGTCCTCAATTAGATTTCCATTAAGGAAAGCGGTTTAAACATCCATCTTCCAAATCTCATAATCATTGTATGCAGCTATTGCAAGAAAAATCTGAATGGACTTAATCTTTGCAACTGGCGAAAAGATTTCATCATAATCGACCATAGGCCTTTGATTGTAACCTTTTGCTACCAACCTTGCCTTGTAGGTTTGCACCTTGCCAATCATGGCTTCTTGCCATCTCTGCGAGTCAATGTCTAATATAGCCTCGCTATAGGTTGTAGGCTCATCATCATCAGGAATATCTATCTCATTATTACTTTTAACAAAGAGATTAAGTCTTTTAGGTTGACGATGAGTTCTAGTGGACCTACGGAGTTGGTTATTTTGTGTTTCTGTGGTTCTTGTATTCTGATTATGAGAAGGTTCTTGTGTGTTTCCACCACTATGAAAGTTTTCAGGAATATCATCTACATGTGTTTCCTGAATGGAAGGATGTACAACTATTGTATCATCTTCCATTGGTTGTGTATGAGAATCTTGCATTTCTGCATCAATTCTCACATCAATCCCACTGGTTGAAGGCTGTACTCTAAGTAGCACACCTTCACCAAATACTCCCACTGAATTCTTGTCTAGGTCATTCGACAAGGATTCAACCTCTATATTGCTTTGTGGTTCTTGAATTTCTTCAAGTTCTATCTTATTGTAACTCTGTTCCTTGTAGACATAGTCTTTCTCAAGGAAAGTTGCATTTCTGGAAACTATGACCTTATGTTCTCCATGAAGATAGAAATAATATCCTCTTATTTCCTTAGGATATCCCACAAAGTAACAGTTATCACTTTATTCCAACTTGTCAATAAGCATCTTCTTTACATATGCAGGGCAGCCCCATGCCATATCTCATATGGCGTTTTCTCTACTGACTTTGAAGGAACTCTATTCAGAATATAAATTGAGTTTTATAAAGCATAACCCCAAAGGTATGTTGGAATAGCTGAAAAACTCATCATGGATCTAACCATATCCAATAAGGTTAGATTTCTCTTTTCAGCAGCGCCATTCATTTGTGGTCGTTCAGAAGGTGTCCATTCTGATTGGACTCCATGAAGTTTCAAGTAATCTAGAAATTATCTACTCAAGTATTCACCTCCTCGATCTAATCGAAGAGTCTTGATACTCTTTTCAAGTTGTTTCTCTACTTCTAACATATACTCCTTTAATTTTTCAAAGGCTTCGGACTTGTGTTTCATAAGATACACATGCCCAAACCTTGTGAAGTCGTCTGTAAAAGTGATGAAGTAAGAGAAGCCTCCCTTAGCTTGAGTTGAAATTAGCCCACATACATCAGTATGGACCAACTCAAGTAACTTTTTGGCTCGCACCCCTTTCCCAAAAAGTGGCTTGTTGATCATCTTTCCTCTCAAGCAAGATTCACAATTACCATAGGACTCCAAGTCAAATGGTTCCAGGTAGTCTAACTTTCTTAATCTTGCTATCATTTATTCATTGATATGACCAAGTCTACAGTGCCATAAGTAGGTGGGATTTCTTGGATTACTTATTTTAGCTCGTTTGTTTTGCACATTGAGAATTTCACGATTATAATTGAGAATATATAAACCATTCACAAGTGGAGCATTTCCACAAATAATACCATTAAAAGATAGTATATAATTGCCATTAGCAATATATGAGGAAAACCCCTCAATGTCTAACATTGGAATGGAAATAATATTCCTCGTAATCGAGGGAACAAAATAACAATTATTAAGTTATAATGTAAAACTCGAAGGTAATTCTAATCTATAAGTCCCCACACGCTCAGCATCAACTCGTGCTATATTTCCAACGCGTAGGTCCACATCCCATGGTCTAACCTTTCTGTTGTCCATTAGGCCCTGCTCATTATTACAAATGTGTGAGCCACGGGCTGTATCCAATACCCAGCAGTGAGAGTTACTTATAGACATCTTAATCTCAATGACAAACATACCTTGTCCAGCAGGTCCAGAAGCACTTGGTGTCTTGTCTCCTCCTGGAGTGGTGCAATCTTTCCTCCAATGCCCCTTCTTCTTGCAGTGGAGGTATACATCCATGCCCAACCTATACTTCTTCTGAACATCTCCTTTAGGTTTCAAGACTGTGGGTTTGTCACCAACCTTACCCTTATTCTTCTTGTTCTTACATTTAGGTTTGAACCTAGTAGATGAGCCCACCATGACCACAGTATTCCCCTTTGAAGTAGATGATTCATAAGTCTTTAGTATTGTGAAGTTCTGGAAGATTCACCTTGGTTCCATTCATGTTAAAGCTCACAATGAAATTCTCAAACGAACCAGGAAGCGAATTCAAATCAGGTTAACAGACACATTCTGGGGCAGCTTCGTTCCAATCGAAGCCAACCTTTCTATCAATCCAATCATTTTCAGAACATGACCAGACACTCGGCCCCCATCATTCATCTTAGATTTGAAGAGGTCTCTCAACAACTCATACTCCATAGTATGAGACTGTGAATCATAAAGACTTCTCAAATGTTCTAGCATCTCATATGGGGCCATGTTCTCATGCTGCCTTTGTAACTCTACAGTCATGGAGGACAACATGATACACTATGCCGAGGTAGCATCATTCAAATGCTTCTGATAAGCAGCCTTGTCAAACAAAGCATACTCAACAGACTCTTCATCATGAACTATTAGAACAGTTGTGTCTAACACACACTCAATTTTCTCTTGTCTCAGTACCAAACGCAAATTACGCAACCAGTCCGGATAATTAGCTCCAGTCAACTTATTAGTCTCAACCAAGCATTTCAATGATAGATTCGACATTTTAAATAATCTTAAGAAATAGATAGACTAAAATTAAAATATAATTTCTATGAACACATTCGTTAACTAATTGACATGGCATTTAGTTTAATTAGCTCCCATTATTTTAACATAATCTACGACCCCATGGAAGAATACAGACTCATATCAAATATGATCATAATGGGCCAAGATCCAAGTTCATACTGCCTCCGCGTTTGCTAGGGCTGATAACTTCAATAGTACAACTTGGTATGTCTCCAAACCAATTACAAATAATTTGCAACTCTTGGTTTGACCGACTGTTCTAAACAATCGATCTGCGCCCTTAGATTATTCTGACGCTAGGGCGTCAAGACATAACTAAGTAAGTCAACCCGTTACGCGACTACAATCGTGCATCTAAACAAGTTTGGCCTTGTAGAGCAAATGCTAGGGCGTAAATACTCTTATAGCCGAAAAGAATTTTGCACTCATTAAATTATAACGGACGACGCGTGATTCCAAATCAGACTTATATTAAATTGGGGAACATTTTAATCGGGGTTTTATCAAGATCTTTATTACGCGTGCTAGATCAAATAGAACACATATTGGGCGCCGCCTGCCCAAACATGATTTATGCGGTCTGACAAATATTGGGTGCCGCCTACCCAGACATGCATAATGCGGTCTTACAAATACTGGGTGCCGCCTACTTAGACATATTTAATGCCGATATTATACTAATTATTTAAATGAGATTCAATTAAACAATTATGGAACACAATTAATTCAAGCGCACATTATCAAATAACATGCTAAAAACAATAATTCTGGGCTAATTAATTTATTTCAACTTAGAAAATATTTTAAATTCCAAATTTAAAACTCAAATTTCAATTTCATAATTTTCTGCTCATCCAAACAGTCCCTTAATAATTCAGAAATTAAAATTTAATTTTCAGGGGTTTTTCGGCAATTTTCCGAGCCTTAAAATAATTACAGATTCGCCCAGGGACCAAATCTGCTCTTCAGAAATTTACAGATCCGCCGCAACAAAACAATCTGCTTTTCTGAAATTTACAGATTTGTCCCAAGGACCAAATCTGCTGATTTTAAAAACCCTTTTAAATTTCCAAAAAAAATCCAAGGACCAAATTGCAATTCCAGAAACTTCTAAAAATTTAGATTTGCCCCAAGGGCTGAATTACAACTTCGGAAACCCTAATTTAATTACAATTAGGTCCTTGAACTGTTTTAAATTTTCAAAATCAATTCCAATGCCAAATCAAATTTGGGATTCGGATTTCGGGATGAAATTGATGGAATTGAACACCACCGGTCGACGGCCACGTTGGGCCGAACTCACCGGTGGTTTTCATTCTCTGATTGGTGGTCCACAGCGGCCGAAAATTGAGCCGCTGCGATTTCCAAAACCGTCGGTGGTGCTCCTTTTCCGGTCACTTTCGTCATGTAACACCAACATCGTTCTATTCCTCTCATCGAGATGACACCTGAGGTTGCAGGAAATAGCCCCGCCATCGGCGGCCTTCCGGCGGCTTTTCCGGCGTCTACGCCGCAGCCCGTCACCTCTCAACACCTTTATCGACCATCTTAAAAAGTGGATTTCTCGATAATAGTGGAGACGGTGTTAGAACACGTCGAATAGCCGAAAACTGCCAAAAACCACGTGGCTCACGCCGGAACAGTGTTCAGTTACTGTTCACTGTTTTGATTTTTTTTAATTCCAAAAATTAATTTAATAAATTGAAACAATTATTTTTCCCTCGTAATCGTTGTTATGATTATCGTATAATCATTTAAACCAGCCTAGGCTCTGATACCAGTGTGGGGATTTGTTGGGTTCGTAAGCACAACGAAAGTTTAAATTATATTTACCCAACAATGATCCTGACTTGGCTTATACGATAATCATATAAAGTGTTCAAAACACTACAAAAGAAAACTTACAGGATTTCGTATGCTGGATTCACAACTATGGTATCCATGCGAGTTGTTCATCCGATTGCAAGTTCCAACTCCAGTATATTTATCTAACGAAGAACACTAGGAATTCTTTTGTTAGAAGAGAGAAAGTAATTCAAGGCTCTAAGTCTTGAATCCTCTGTTTTGTCTGACTAACTAACTTCATAATTATGAGGTTTGTGTTGTTTATATATGAGTTCAGGACAAAATCTAAGCAGATTTAAAACAGGAAAACCTGACTCATTTTAATGTTCAGTGGACCAGCCCAGTTGGTCCACTTCACACGTCCAAGTGGACGCCCAAGGTGCCGATTTTGGGCCAGTAATTTATGGCTCAATTGCTTTCATGTATTTGTCCGAGTACCCATATAATATATCCAACACATTTAATTAAATCTAAAATCCAATTTGACTTAATTAAATAATTTCTATCAAATAAAAATATTCCATAATTATTATAAATTAAATAACTCGATTCTAAATAGAATATTTAATATTTTCTCAATACACTCTTAGATCAAAGAAACAATCGCATATAGTGTAACCCTATAGGCCTTCACATATCGACATTAATCTAATTAAGGTCCATACGAAACTCCTAGACTGCGTCGTATGACGAACTCAATATGTGAAGTACGTTTACATGAATCCAACAAACTTAACCTTTATGCGGAACTATAAATTCCTTTCATTCGCGACACACTCGATTAAGCTTAGAATTTGCCAAGTGTCTATCCAAATGGCTTAATCACTTTATCTCACATTTATTAGTTGATAACTAGACCATATTCTAAATATGTCTCTTGCACTGGCCAGTGACGTTAGTCAATATAATAACATTGAAAACTTGAGTGCTCTCTCGAATTTTCAATTGAGGAATGAATCATATTCTTGGTTCAACTACCACCTTGATTTACATCCTGATGTACCCAACACAAGCTGTATCTTATCCAGAAGGAGTTTAAGATTAGAACTCTATCAAAGTACATCATTCTGTAAACAAAGTGTGTATTGACCTCAAGTCAAAGGACCTTTATATTCCAAACGCCGATAACACTATAGACATGTATAACAAATAGTTTATCGACATCGCATACCAATACTGGACCAAAGTATCCATGTGTCCATCAAGAGTAACCAATACTCGTAGTTGTGATACATACTACATTCTCCAAGAATGTGATGCAGACCACATATCGACTTATAGCATATAATTGATATACCATGCTCGATGGTCATTAGTCGAGGCTATTTTGAGAGTTACGTTCTATCATTAATATCTCACTATATTAATGACAATGTAAGCTCAAGGGATGCACATATATGAATAATTGCAAACAATCAAACAATAATTCAATAATTACAAATGCCATAAATATTAATCTTATGAATAATACGAATGTGTTCAAGTACATTATGTCCCTAATATAGATTGTCTCTAGGACATATATACTTTCAGGTTGAGCACCAGAGTGAAAAATGGGTAACATATTGATGGATGTGGATAGATATGTAGTGGACATAGAATAAAAATATTGGAGAAGAAGTAGATAAAATAGGTGTTGCTCATCAAACAATTTAGGGCTTGAAGGGGTTTGTAAGGCTAGGGTTCGAATAGGGATTGACGTTGAAGGATCCGTGGTGTCGGTAGAGACGACTGAGGTCTCAAGAATGAAATAGGACGGGTTAGGGATACCATGAGATGCCATGAAAGCCGACGAAGAATAGGACGGAAAGGAAGCTAGCTAAGGTTTTTGGAAAAAATAAATTAGAGTGTGACTTTTGATACCACGTGGTAGAGTAAAAAATAGTTACAAATAATATATCGCTGAAAAGTTCTCAAAAATATCTTTCCAATTATATAAGGTTCGCATACTAAAACAGCTTATGGAAGGAGAAAATAGAGTTGAAACTATGAGTATTAATCATGTTTTTCAAAATGTTTTTATCATGTAACATCTTTCAAATTGAAAATATTGTTGTTCACTAAATTTTATCATACAATATTGAAAGATAAACACATATAAACCTTGATCTGATACCAATAAAGGAATTAAACTCGGAGATTAATGCGGAATTAGATATGCCTTCTTCTAGGATCGATGTGTGTTACCACCACCAATTGCCTTAGCGATTTCCTACATTATCACTTGTGGAGTCTTGTAGTTTCTCCACACCAACTAAACTCTATTATCCTAAGGGGTCGTTTTGGTATTACTATTCCCTTATTTTGGTACACTTTTTCTACCTATGTATAACTAATACAAGTATTAGTTTTACACCATATTTTGGTATTATCGTATGTATTGTTGACACCTAATTTTTACCCTCTAATAATGTTATTTAATTATTTAAGGATTCTGAGTCACATACGGAGTAAAATATATTTTTTACAAAACGAATGTGATTTTATAAAATTATTCCGGGAGTATTTTGTCATTTCATTTGATAAAATATCATTCGGTATATATATTGTATATCATGTCTTAATTTTACAATTTTAATCATTTTGGAATCTTAACAGACAATTATAAATTCAACTATTTTAAAAGAATTCTCAATTTAAAGGAATTAATGTTCCACTCCGTCAAAGTAGGAAAATTATCTAATAAGTGCGATAATAGAATTACATCTCAATTTTAAAGCATTAAAAGAACTTTACATGAGTTAAAGTTTTTAACTGTCAAATTTGGTCTTAATTTAAAGCTTTCGACCTCATTAGGCAATATTTGAGATTATCCGGTCATTTTTAATTTATAAAACGCCACATTTGCAAAATGTGGTTATATTTGTTTAAATTCATTTTAAGACACGTTTGGTCCCTCATCCTTTTTAATTTGATCGAGCCCAACAACTAATTAGCCTCAGACCCTCCTAGCCCAAGTTCGATTAATTGAGCGTGAAGGGCAAAACGCCCTATTCCCCTCTTTTGGATTCACAATTTGGGGCCATTTTTGGTAATAGTCAAGATTGTACGTTGTCTTGCTGCATATCTGCTTGGACAGAAGAAGAAAGGGCATTAAATGCTCCCTTTTCTCATCCTACGCCACCGTAACCCCACCCCCATAAGGTGAGGCTACTCCTCTGTCCTTTTCACTTTTTTCTGCGATCGTTTATGGTTTTTGTCTCATTACAATTTGAAATCGGCATCTTTCATTGGCTGTGAACCATTATGGAGGAAATCCCCCCCCCCCCCCCCAATTTGTGTTATCACACACTGATTTATTGAGCTTTGCTAGGGTTTCATTGAACCCTATAAATATACACATTTGTTCTTCAATTGAATGGTCTGAAACTTGATATAGACATTCACATTGTTTGAAAGCCTTAATCTACTTTAAATTTGATTAATTATGCTTAATTTGGGATCCAAACCCTTTGGTTGAACCCATACTTAGTATAATTAGTCGATTACAACTAAAAGCTTTCCTTTTTCGTGTGTTTGTGAGCTTTGGAGGTGCAGAGAAGGAAGAACAAGCTTGCCCTTCAACCTTTTGGTTGTCTCCATACAAGGTATTTCCTTTACCCTATCATTACTTTTCTTATTTTTGTAGATTTAGTTTAATATGTGTGTATTGTGGTAGATATGTATTGATTTGAGGTGTTGCATAGATGAGAATAACATGTGTAGTTAAGATGGAGTATGGTATGTTAATTTCAGATCTGTTTTTTAATCATACATGGGTTGTTTATACTTAAAATAGTGTTAGTGTTAATTTAAAGCCTGTTTAAGTTATGAGTATGCTATTATGTGAAGAATGAAGCATGTATTGACTGTGTATGGACTATTTCAATTAGTTTAAGACTTAGAATTTTGTAACTTGAGGTTTGCTTAAGCATGTATGGCTGTCAAGTAGCTAAATGATGTCTTAAAATTGATATTCACTCATGAACATGCTTCTGGGATCATAAAAAACTAAGGCGTAGGGATAATTAAGAAATCTGGGTATTTGGCTTAAAACAGTCCAAGGAACTATGATTTAGTATTAAAACATTGTCACAGTCATATCAGGATCACTTAATGGTTTAAAATGGAAGGAATTACCCTATCTTTACAGGTTGTGTGTGTTTAACGACTTCAAGGTAAATATTCTATTTGTTGGGGTTAAATGAAGGGCTGGGTTGAACATGAACAAGAAGTGACTTTAATTTGAACATAGGATGAGCCTATATATTCTAGGGTAGTTTCAAGGAACTGTTCTACCTAAATATTGAACTATTTAACCACTTGTTCCATGTTTCTACTGCTTATCTCTGAGTTAGTTTATCCACTTAGTCTAAATGCATGTTTAAGTAAAGAACAAGGGCTCAGAATCAATATGTTGATTGTCATGTGCTACTAATAGTCTTTAAGGATAAGGTTAGCCCAATTCCAGTATGCTAGTTTTGAGTAGTGAAGTCACAAAGTTGTTACATGTTTGTATGGTAACTGAATTAAAAAATGCCTGACTGTCCACATTTGTCTATATACCATGTTGTATCTGTTTACCTGTAGCCTTATCCATTTAGTCCAAATGCATGATTAGGTAAAAAATGAAAGAGTTCAGTATGCTTGTGTTAGCTATCATGAGTTATTAACTAGTTGTAATGAGGAAACAAAGTCTAGCATGCTGGTTTAAGAAAGTGGGGTCATAATGCTTGTCTATCTACTTCTATGCACATGTCTGTTTACATCTGGATAATGCTAGAGCCTTACAATGTCTGTAGGAGTTCTATGTATGCTGCTAAAGGGTTGTGTGTGCATGTTCTCATAGTCTGAAGCAATTTGGAGGTTTACCCTATAACTTGGCATAAACAGAATTAGCATTTGTATATCTCTTTTGTGCTTCCTATCCATGTGAAATTATTTATGTGTCTCAACAACATGTATCTTTATTTCTTGTGTGAATTTGTCCCCAAGGGAACTGGTAGTCTAAGTATGGCTAATGTACGGATCTACTATTTTGAGAAGCTAGTGTATGTTGATATGAATAGAAAACTTGAATGGTCTTTTGTTAAGTGTCCCCTTTCCTCTCCAGTGTTCAGTGTTTAGTTAAGCTTCTAGGTGAACTAGCATAATGTATTTGTGTGTTTGTTATGCCTAGTATGAATTTAGTCTGAACCATGTGCATCATAAACCTTGAAAAATATCATTGTGTCATCATTGGTATAAAGTCAAATCAAAAAATGGTAGCATGAACCTGTTTCAAATGAATTCTGAAAGCTCAACCACATTTCTTTATCTTGTTTGATTTCTGGGTTTTCACTTGTTGGCTATGATTAATGTATGTTAAAGTTGCTTTTGTGGGATTAGAATAGGCATCATCTTCTTCATGCTACTTAGTGAGTCATGTGAAATCTGAGGGTATGACAACCTACTGTTATGTTTAGGATTTCTCGGAAAAATGACAACCAATAGTAATACAAAATTCAAGATAAAGATAAATGATGTAGTAGAATTAATGAGCAATAAAGGCATTAATTTAATAAAACCTACAAAAATCCAACCTGAAGAATATGCAGGTTTAGAATGGAAATTAGAAGAGTTTAATAATAAGAAAAAGATTTTACAGCCAGCCTCTGATTTAGAATATACAAATCAAAATGGAGAAACCTCTATAAGGTTTACAGACTATAATTACACTCCACAGAAGAACTGTGAAGAAGAAAGTAAGAACCCAAGAACTCTATATAATACGGGAAGATTAGCGTCAACAACCCAATTGTATAGACATTACAGAGAAAAACAATTGTCTGTATTAGGAAATACAGCAAAAAACATAAATTTGATAAGTTCAGACTCCTTTAAACATATAAAGAAAACTGCCAGAACTCTCATGCACATGGGACTAATGGTTGTAGGAATTAAAGGACTAACTAGAAAAAATTTAGGAAGCAAAGTCCTCGTAGTAATCTATGATGACAGATGGACAGACATGAAGAAATTCATTATAGGAATGACTGAAATAGACATGACTGATAATGGAGGAATTTTTTACATTAGTCCAGACTTCTTAATGAACTTAGCAGAATTCGGTAAACATATTAAAATAGGAATCCAGACAAAAGGTTACGAAGAAATGCATAGCGGCAATAACCTACTGTTATGTTTAGGATTTCTCGGAAAAATGACAACCAATAGTAATACAAAATTCAAGATAAAGATAAATGATGTAGTAGAATTAATGAGCAATAAAGGCATTAATACCTGTCCGAAAAGGATAAATAACAATTCTAGAAATTCACAATTAATAGAAGAATTTCAGGAGACCTTAATAAATGTAGATGAATACATGTCCGATACAGAGAGTATCTACTCTATAGTAAGTATCGACACAGGAGAAAGTAATAAACTAGATTCTTCCGATTCAGAAGCAGATGACTTCATAAATGAAATCGGTATAGAGCAACTAGATTTAGATATAAAATGGATAAAATACTAGTAAGAGACCTAAACATAAATACAGATTTTATCATAGGTTTAGATTTCTTGTTAGATAATAACGGAAGTTGTACCATTACTAGAGATGGTATCATTTTCCAAAAGAATAGTACATACACACCAGTACAGACCAAAAAGACTGAGGCAACAATATTACAAATTTCTCCACTTAGCCTAAAGAATAATTTAAATGATAGTTGTTGCAAAGATTGCAACAATGGAGAAAAATATTGTTGCCAGACGAATAATAATAACCTAGCACTGGAAGAAATTCTAGAAGAAGAAGATGACATGATAGAGAAAAATTATACCTTAATAGATATAGACACAGATTTCTATAACTTTAAAAATGGGATAGATAAAATAGGAATAATAAAAGATAAAACAGATCTAGATAACATAGTAAAAATTCTAGATGAATTAGAAATCATAGGCGAAAAACCTTTAAAACATTGGAATAATAATAAGACCTTATGTCTGTCAGAAATCATAAACCCTGAATACATAATAAAAACCGCCTCAATAGAAGCAACTAATCAAGACATAGAAGATTTCAAGTTACAAATTAAAGAATTATTAGCTTTAGAAATTATAAGGAGATCTACTTCAAAGCATAGATCAGCAGCATTCATAGTCAGAAATCATTCGGAGATAGTTAGAGGAAAAGCCCGAATGGTAATAAACTATAAAAGACTAAATGACAACACTAGAAGCGATGGATATAAGTTACCCGATAAAACCGAACTAATTAATAGAATACAGGGTAAAAATATATTCAGTAAATTTGACTGTAAATCAGGTTATTGGCAGGTTAAGATGCATCCAGATAGCGTAGAATGGACCGCATTTACTTGTCCAGAGGGCATTTCGAATGGTTAGTCATGTCATTTGGCCTAAAGACAGCTCCTCCAATTTTCCAAAGAAAAATGGATTCAATTTTTGGAGACTATAAAAGATTTGTTATAGTATACGTAGATGATATACTGGTTTTCAGTAGTAACATGACTGAACACCTAGGACACCTACAGACTGTTTTTAGACTTTTTGTAAGTAATGAAATAATAATTAGTAAAAAGAAAATGGAATTATGTAAAAAATACATAAATTTCCTAGGAGTAACTATAGGAGAAGGAAAGATAAAATTACAACCACACATAGCTAAGAAAGCTCTAGATATGCCAGATAAATTAGATAAAACTAAAGACCTACAAAAATTCTTAGGAATATTAAATTACGCCAGAACTTTCATAAAAGACTTAGGAAAGATAGCAGGCCCTTTATACTCTAAAACCGGTTCAACCGGCCAGAAACATTTTAATACAGAAGATATTAAAATAGTAAAACTCTTAAAAGAACAGATTAAGAACATCCCTGATTTAAATATGCCTTTAGAAACTGACTACTTAATCATTGAAACTGATGGTAGTTTTGAAGGCTGGGGAGCAGTACTAAAAGCGAAGACTAATAAATACTGCAGCAAGACATCAGAAAAAATTTGCGCATACCAAAGCGGCAAGTATAGAGAAAAAGGAAATATGAGTAGTATAGACGCAGAAATTTTAGCAGTAATATACGGCCTAAACGCTTTTAGACTCTACATACTAAATAAACCAGAAACACTGATTAGAACAGATTGTGAAACTATAGTAAAGTTTCACCAGAAGATAAACGATAAAAACAGCAGTAGAAGACGTTGGCTAAATTTCCTAGATACAATATCAATTTACAATTTGGTATTTGAACATATAAAGGGAAAAGATAATAGCCTAGCAGACCAATTAAGTAGACTAAAAATTACTTCTAACTAAGATTGTTTCCATCTTAGCAGCATGAGTTCGTAAAAAAAGACGCCAGTAGACAAGGGAAAAGGCCCAGCCAAATCCCAAGATGAATATAGACAGACAGTATTGGGTAACCTGAAATTCAGACCCATGACTAGCCTTGAGACTCCTACATTAGAAAGACTATACTTTGGTAAGAATAACTTAGTTTCATTTCCAGCATCTAATTTAACTTTTAAAATTCTTCCAGACTATGTTGTCGACAGGCAACAAAAATGTTTAGTAGACAATTTGTGGATTGCCCACACAAGAAAAGACACTAGTCACTTCGTGGCTACGTTAAATTGTACTTGTTTTTACTTTAATGAAAAGAACCTGGACAAAAGATTTAAATTTTATGTTGTTGTCCATGGAAAGACTAACGGAATTTTTCAGACATGGTTGGAAGTAGTAGATTCAATTAAGGAGGTAAAAACTCCACTTTTCAAGGGTTTCAATGTTTTCACTGAAGCTCTGGATTATGCTCGAGGAATCCTTGGGCCAAACTATTACCTCTCACCAGCTCTAAGACATAACCAAAGTCAGACACCTCAGTACAACATACAGAAAGACACAGACAAAATATTTTTTTGCGATCATTGTACTACAATGACCGATACTGTAAAAAGACTAAACCAAATCAAAGAAATGCTCCAAATACAGAACACACATCTTTTAGAAAAAGTTGCAGAGCTAGAAATAAAACTCACACAACAGACACAGAGTTCTCCATCTCCTTCAAAAATGGATGAGACATGTGTGCATTCCCTTCTGAATGTTAAGAAATCTATTGTACCAGATATGGGTACAACTAGTCCGATGCAAACGGTTGTCGGTAAAGACTTGCCAAACCCGTTGATGGCTGTCACTTTGCCAAAAAGTGAAAAGGAGGAAGACATCTCCTCAAAAACAGACGCAGACTCCCTCAGACCTTTACAGGATCTACATCCAGAACAAGGAACAGACCAGTACGCGAACAGAACAAAAAAATAGAAAATATAATTAAAGAGACACTAGAAAAAATATTCAAGGAACAAACAGACACCCGGAGCAAAGATAAACATGTTAATCCGGTACCAACACCACCAGAAGTATCTCAGACTCCAGTACAAAATCCAGAACGTAATCAGAATTTAGACATTGATCACGTGTCAAACACAAGTTCAGACAATGAGTTCCTCGAGAGTAACTATGCTCAGGATCCTAATGAAAATTATGATTCAGGCATGAGTTTCGATTCAGTGGCCAGACATTATCTGGACACCTTGAAACGAGGCACAGAGATGATAAGAAACGAGACTACACGACAAAGTAAAAGGAACGGTGCAAATTAGCTCTCCAAAAGACGCACCAAAGTAGCAGACAGAATATTAGAAAAAGAAAAGAAAGGACAGCATCTTAAAAAGAAAAAGAAGACTTTAAGAAAAAGAAGATGCCAGCAACACAAGACGACAAAGTAAAAAAGAGAACTCTCTCAAAGTTAAAGCGACGATGGGGCCCACAGCGCACCCGGCCGAAACTTTAAAGGATTCTTTTACTTCTTTGAAATCCGAAGTTGAAGTCCGGAAGACTATAAATAGAAGACACCACTTCAGAAGGAGGATATAACAAAAACACAGAGCACAAAATGCAATCTATTCCTCTCCCCTCTCTTCAACCCATTTGTATAAACTCCCCATATGTAAGATATTTGCTTGCTTACTAGCATCCGATGCTTGATAGTAGTTTAGGGACTCTAGAAAGGAAACCTCCTCGCTTCTTCAAATTATGTAAGTTTTTCCAATTCAGTAGTTATCTCCATCATGTATGTAAATTATGTTTGTATTTTTTATGAAGCTTGCAGAAATGCAAGAAGTATGTTTGTTCATATAAAGTTGTTATTTTCATCATGAATCTTTCTTTACTGTTATAATCCTGCCATGAATCTCAAATTACTGTTGTAATCTTAATTTCAATATGCTTAAACATGGTTATCTTCTAAACTTAGTAAATTGTTATCTTTAAAACTCCTTTATGACCTCAATGGATTAGCCTGTAAATTCCTATGTCAATGGTGGTTGATAATATGGCCTTTTGATGTCCGCTGAAGGACTGTGTTGGCCTAAAAATTGGGTGTGGCTAAAGACGACTGTCTTAAAGTGGGTAAGGTTTTAAAGAAGAGATGAACTGTTTAGAAGAAGAAATGAATGAGTATAGTGAAGTCTAGAAAAGAACAGTAACCAAAGACGAATGACAGAGATGATGAACAGTAACTAAAGACAAGTGACTGGACAAAGTTCAGATTAAAAAAATAATAATAATAATATTATTTTGGAGATAGCTTATTAATTAAAACTAAACATAAGGAGAAGTATAGCAGGAAGGGAGTACCGAGTAGGACTCACAACCTATCCTATCACCCCTCTATTGAAAAAATCATTGAAATACACCCATATATATATACCTAGTATGCTTTGGTATATTAGGTGTATAATCGTGTATATAGTATATCATTCATATCTTGCCACAATATGCATGTCTACTGGGCCTAGCCCATTTCTGTGATCATCATTGCCCCTTTCGCATGATTATAGCCCTTAGGCTTGGCTCATTTATGCGGTCTTATTTTTCTGTTTCCTTCTTCTTTGAAGACCAGTTATTGGGCCTGGCCTATTTGTTTATTTTTCTCCACATATTTGGTGTTGATAAGTTAATTTGCTTATATACTTTAACTCGGTCCTTAAATATGTTTACCTCTTGTGTGTGTGTTTATTTTGTGATAACGTATGATAAGTTCTAGGTGCTCTCTAACTTGCTTCTTTGTCCCCCCCCCCCTCCCTTTTCTTAGTTCACATCGGCGATGGCCCCATTGTGCCTCTGCATTTGTCCCAACCCAACCCAGCACATTTTCATCGAGTTCATATACATGTAGTTGTGCTTGAAGGCCCATCCATGGGTGAAAATGGTTAACTGGTGGGCTCGGTACGGCCACCAGCCTTACCCTCTCTTTGTTTTATTTTATTATATATTTGTTTGTAATTATCTATAACAAAATACTTTGATATATATCGGAATTTTTATTACGATTATGACTTAGGATAGGCAAACCATATGTACATCGTTTAGTTAGATCGCTTGAAAAAGAAAATGAATTTCAAAACTTGTTTAAATATGAATTTGGATAAAAAAAATGGACTGTTTGATGTGAATAAATCTGGAAATAAGGAAACAAATTTTCAAGATTTGGACCGAGACTAATTTTGGGATTTTTGGACATTGAAAGTAAATTAGGCCTCGTGTAAGCTAAAATAACATAAACGGGCTGCTGAAACACATTTTGAATTTTACTTGGATCAAAAGTGATATATTCCAAAAGCTGATTTTACAGGCTAGGCTCAGTTAATTAATTTTTGGACAAAAACAAAACCACCTATTTTAGACTTTGGTTTGAGGATATAGGCTTTTGATGAGATTGAATATGACTTGGCCTTTGGAAAATATAGCATGAAATAAAAGGAAAGAAATTTGATTTTCTACCTCTTTTCGAAAATCAAAACTTGTCATTCTAATTGGATTATACTCATTTTATTTTAAACCTTGAAAAGATTTTAAAAGATGCAAGTGTTGGACAACTTTGTTGGACTAAAAATGGAGTTCTACTCAAATTAAAATTTGAGTGTTCTTAGTCTGAAAATAAGTTGACTAATTTATCCTAGTGCATACAATTTTGGTGGAAACCTAGACTCTTCTGTTTCAAAAGAAAACCTTTGAGTTTGAATAAATGAATGACAAGTATTTTGTGAATTTTTTAAAAGTTTTTAAGGTAATCAAATCATTTAAGCATGCTATAAAACCCGAAGGTCAACTGTATTCTACGGATCCTTAATATCGGGGTGTCTAACACCTTCTCCGGAGGATCACCGGAACTCTTACCTTGACTCTAGTTTGGATAGGATTTTTTATTGATTCGAATAAACCCTTTCAACTTGGTTTTTCTAATTTATCTATAAAATAGGTGGCGATTCTAAAAATTAATTATTCGACTTAGAGCACTATCTCAAATTCTCAGTAGCTTTTATGCCTCCGTGTAAAAGGGAACGTAACAGATGGAGACTCCGTTGGGGATAAACATAGGTTCTAACCATAAGGGTTCCAATACAACACGTTTTTAAATGATATAAAATTGCCTACGTGTTTAAATATCCGCAATTATAATTGTCATTCATGCATTCATCTTCCGCCAAATGGCATGCACACACACTTGTATCAATGCACAAAGATGATTATGCGGATTTCGCAATCATCCTCCAGTATAAAACCAAAAACCTTTTCTTGGAACACGTTGAAGACGGAGTTGATTTGTGGTCGTATAACGATTCACCCTCGGTTGTTCGCTCGGGTCCCTAAGTCATTTGCTAAACCACTCTAGTACAACTAGGATAGAGCGAAGCAAATCCCTATTGAACTAGCGCATACAGACTTAAATAGGCTCGGATATCTCAGACCTACCTGGACCTATTAGGCTGACTCCCTCGTGTCTTGACGGTCTATGACCCGACAGCATCGCGTCCAAATACTTGTTGCATGGAAGCATTAATGTGCCTTATGTGATAAACTATTGCTCATTGGAGGGGGGAGGAACTAACCGTGTTCTATTTTATAGATGCATACCAACTTGAAATTCGACATGGTTATTAACTTGAGATGCTGAGATTTTAGTGGTTGTGGCTAGATGTCACGCAACAAAGAGAAGTGACGAACTCTCTAGGACACCTACCTCCCTCATTACCATGAAAGGAAATAGTGATCTCCTAAAGGAGATCTATGATTGTATAGATAGTGTGGGGACTTGTATGAGGCGAAGGAAGAAACCTGACCACAACCCTCTAGCACCCCATAAGCCGACCCCCAATGAGATTCTTAGGTTCCTATCCTTAGCTAGCGCCGACTGGATATTCGGCCCGACTGTATCTTTTAGGGAACTCTACAACTGATTCGGGTGCAGACAGGGGTATATGGAGCACTCTGTAGAGTTCCAATCTTTTGCCAGTTAGTAAGCCACCTTACCCTAACTTTCACCATATGTCTCTTAGGAACCATAGTGTTTCCCAAAGACCAATACCAGGCCATATATACCCGGGTCATCTTCGTCACCTATGCTATCTTTCATGGCATAACCACCAACGGGGAAACCAAGTAGTATGACATAGTTCCAGTCATCCTGTGCGACATATACAGAGCCATAAGTCAATGTCGGAACCTACATAGGTATGTCCAAGGGTGTAACCGTCTAGTACAATGGTGGATGATTAAGCACCTCCACAAAACTGAGGTTCCATCATACTGAGACCCTGAGCATAGAGAAGACGACCTTAAAGTCACTTACCCAAATTTCGGGACCCAAAACAAAGAGGGGTGGGCTTTTATCTTTTCTAGGCCCCGAGAGGACAATATTCAATGGAGATTTCCCGACTTCATATCCGAGACCATAGTTGTGAGGGGTAGAAAATGTCATTTCCTACCACTTTTTGGGATCTGAGGAATCATGTAATACACACCTCTTAGGGTCCTAAGACAGTTCAGAAGGAGACATGTGATACCCCAAATAGGAAACATAGGGGAGTATGTGGTCGACTACGAAGTCGACAGGATCAGAGGGGTTGCCAACATCATCCGAGAGTGGAATGGTCAAATCAAGTAGGATCCAGAGACCCTAGCTGATTCTGCCCTCCGTTCTGGTCATGATGAGGATTATGTAGATTGATTAAAAGAACACCTGCAGGGTACCCTCATATCGAGGCCCAACCGCTATCAGTCCAGACAGGATCGAGATTCAAAGGCCAAGATCAAGGCATGCCGCATTTAGATACAAGCTGATGATCGAGATGCCAAGTGCCTAGAGAAGATAGAGCATGACTAGATCGTCATATCCAGCTTTACCGATGAGTTAGACTTCACTCACGAGTGTCTAGAGGACTTAGACGCTAGCATGACGAGAGCCATAGATGATATTGCACCCATGACCTTCACAGAGAAAGGTTATTAGGTTGATTCGCTTCTAATGTCTACTCATCTTTAGATTCAGTCGGCCCTTCTAAGGGCCAAGAAAGCTTGGACAGACAGAGCTTTATCATCCGCCACTGGAGGCAATTTTTTATGATTTTACTGCTTTATTTATGCTTTGTAATCCCATTGGGGAAGATGTTATTATTAATGGAATGATATAGGGCAATGGTTTATCGACATTAGGCACATTTATGCTTCAAACGATTGGAAAGCCTTGGAGTAACGAGGTTTAGGAACGCGAATATTATAATTGTTTATGTGCTTTTGTGATATAAATTATTTATCTGTTTTCATATGTTCGTCTGAACTATTGATTAGTCCCACATTCCGGACCCCAACCCAAAACAAAAACACAAGAAAGTATCAAAACTAACTAAAATTCAGCTCATCTTAAAAGGTTGATTTGCCACCGGTGGACACTCTCGAACACTAAAGTGATACATCACCAGTCATCGATTTGGTCAGCGATGAAGATGACTGGGGAGTCACTTCGGGCAAAGATTCGCAAGGTATCACAAAGATTGAGTTGGAAAGAGCAATAGTGAAAGATGTTGATGAAATCTTAGAGTTTGTAGGAAACGTCGCTAAAAAGTCCCCCGAAGGAAACCCGCAATACAAAACCTCCATGAAGAGATTAAAAGAATGGTCAACGACTATGTCCCTCTGTCAGATCTGCCTGAAAATGATCTAATACCGTATGGGGAATCAAGTGGGATACCTGAAGGAGTTTCCTCGACTGCTGATGAAGCTATCAACTCTTATGGGATGCCACAAGGGCATCCCCATACGTCATCTCTGATGTGGTGGGCGATTGCCCTCAAAGCTCATAGTTCACCTTTCAGAGTTGCACCCAGGGCGGTGCGAAACATTAAGGTCTATGATGGAATGAAAGCCACCGGATTGGAACATACTAGCTCACACGTCCTCCCAACATGTGCACCCCTCTTTGCTCACAAGAGATGCCTATATCACATGAGTCAACCTGGCCATGTCATAGATGAATGTGTAGCCTTCAAGAAAATAACTATCAAACTAATTAATGAGAAAGTCATTCATAACCTGTGGGCCCCACACTCACTACTAATCTACAGCCATGTCATGTCTGGTGAACAAATCACCATTGAGATTCAGCTTTGGTGTTACGACTTCACTGCCTTTGAAGATTCATATGCATACATTTTCTCTCATATGGCCCGCACCGGCAAGGTTCGCCCACTCAAAACCACCTAGAAACTCTCTGCTAGCACTTTGAGGACGAAGATCTTCTTGTACCATTTGGGGGAACCAAAGCATGACATCGAAGAATGTGAAACATGCAAGTTCGAGTTGGAGCATGTCAGATCTGTCCTGTGATACAGGGCCATTTTTAGAAAATCTGCCAGAAAAATCTGCGGTCGTTAGGACGATGACCCGCCATGACTTCAAGGAGAAGTCATCTTTTGGGTAGTTTAGGCGTCCCCCTTTTTGTTTCAGTCAAATGATATCCCTCACTTTTTGTAAAAAAAACTATGTCCAACTTGATGTCCCGAGGAGGGATACGTAGAAAGCCCATATTGGGTCTGGTCTAAGAAAGTTTTGGGTAGAAGAAATTAGGATTAATTTATATTTAACCCGAACTACGGAAGGGCCTAATTTCTCGCGAAAGGATACGTAGGCAATCTACATAAGACTCATCCCCTGTATTATATAAATTATAATCCCCCGTATTTATAGGATAGTTTCTGATTCAATGATGGTGTGGTAGCAAATAAACCACAAACCTTCCAACCGAAACTCTAAAAAAATTGGCCAAAATGACCAAAATACCCCCCAAATGGAAAGTTAATCAAAAGTTCGGACCGGATACATGAGTCTGTTATTTATGTGCAACTTACGTGTGATATCTTGTATTTGTTATTTCCAAATAACGTACTAATGTCATTTCCCATTGAGTTATTTTTTTATGGAAAGGGTCGATCAATATTGAGTAGACATGTCCAAAGCTCGGGTCAGGTAGCTTTTTTTCTGCTGGCCTGGCCCGACCCTGCCCCTATTTTTGTAAAAAATTTCCGACCCTGGCCCTGACCCTACGGGTCACGGGTCGATCCTGACCCGCTCTACAAAACTAAATAAAATAGTAAGCAAAAATACATCATAATCAATATTTCATCACGAATTCACGATAATTCAAAATTTCAAACCAACATCACACACAATAATTACAAACCAACAGTAAGCAAACATCATCAACATAAGAAAACAATGCAATTACAATAATTCAAATTAACAGTAAACAAAAAATAAATAGTCTTCTTCATAATCATAAGTTATTTACAATAATTCATTCAATATCATCATAAGCATCGTCATCGTCATCGTCACTAGATTCTTCTTCGTTTGTCTCTTCACCTACATAAGTAAAAAATAAATATTAATAAAGCAAAAATAATATAAATTATTTTAAAAAGACAAATATATATATGTATACAATATACCTTCCGCAAGAACCCAATCACGAAGGCAAACCAAAGCTTGCACATTTTTTGGTTTCAAAGAACTTCTAGTAGCTGATATTATTTTCCCATCAATGCTAAAAGCAGATTCAGATGCTACAGTTGAGACATAAATGGTTAAGAGATCACGAGCCATTACTGAGAGAATTGGATATCGAGCTAAAGACTTATACCAAAAGTCCAAAATATCGAAATCATCACCCCTTGGACGATTTGGTTCCTCTAAATACAAATCCAACTCACTCTTACCAACTGCATTATTTTCTATCTCTGTAGTCACAAATACATCATAATCTTCAAAATCCGATAAAGTATCTTGAGTAATAAAATTGTCACCACAAGTACCAGATCCATCTACACTATTATGTATATTTGTGTCACTATCAATGACCCTTTTATACTCCTCAAACCATACCTTAATAGTGTTCATGATACGATCAATGTGCTTTTGACAACCTTCATCCCCATGCATCTTAACAATGCAATACTTTAAAAATGTCATTTTATATCGGGGGTCCAAAAGTGTAGCACAACTCAATGGAAGGTTATACTCACTCCAATACTTATTAAATTTGCATCGCATATCGCTTAACATATCACCTAAAAAGTTATCTTCACTCCTAGAAAGGTCAAGCAAAGCTTTATAAAGTTTCCATACTCCTAAAACATAAGAATTAGAAGTGGGATGCTTTGAAGCTGAAAATAAGTTAGTCACATCATAAAATACTTTTAAAAACTTGTGAACTTGACTAACTTTGTCCCAAGAATTAAGTGTAGGAGTCAATTCCTTAACCTTCACATCTCTAACAACAACATATATGAACACATCCTCGTAGTGAAGGACACGATCCATCAACATATAGGTAGAGTTCCACCTCACAGGAGTATCAAGTCTAAACTTTTTAGCAACTCGCAAGTTAAACTTTTTTTCAGCAATGTCAAAAAAGTTTTTTCGTCTAGTGAAAGACCTATCAATGCACTTTACCATATTTCTAATGCTCTCAAGTATTTCTCCAATATGATTTAATCCAGATTACATAATTAAATTCAAAATATGTGCACAACATTGAACATGAAAAAAACTTCCACCATCAACAAGAGAATGCTTGGAAAGAATGTGACTTTTAATCAATCTCATCATCGAAAAATTATATGTAGCATTATCGGTTGTGATTGTAAGAACTTTGTGCTAAACAAGATTAACTCATAAGAAATACAAGTAGAATCATACGGAGGAACCAATGACCTAAATTTTATGATTCTTTTTTGCAAACACCAATTAGAATCCACAAAGTGGGTAGTCACACATATATATTCTTCCCTAGTATATTTGTATTTCCAATTATCAGTTGTCAAACATACCTTTCCAAGAGCCTTAGCAATAAACTCTTTCAAATTATCCATCTCCTTCACAAACATGACAAATAAATCTCTCGTGGCTGTTTGTCTACTAAAAGGTTTAAATTGCGGATTTAACCTTCTAGCCATTCTCCTAAATCCTCTCTTTTGTACTGTAATAAATGGACGCATTTCTTCAGTCAAGTAAAACATGATAGCTATTCTACTCTCAGAATCATCATACTTAACTTTATTTAAAATAGTGGAACCATCAACATTAGTTTCGGCAGACAACATGTATTGTTTAATATCTGGATGCATCTTATGAGGACATCTTTCTAAATGACGTTTCAAATGCGAAGTTACATGCTTACTATTAGCAGTCAACTCACGCTTACAATGATTGCATCTAGCTTTAGTCATCTTCGAGTTAGCCCCAATGACAGGTATATTGTAAATTTCACAACCCCAACAGGTAGCAGATGCAGAAATTTAAAAGCGTAGAAGAAGCCCAACAAAAAATTACAAAAACCCGGCAGAAAACTGAAAGCTTTTCAACACCAACAAAAGGAAGAAAGCGTAGAAGAAGCCCAATAAATTTTATTATCTCTGAAGCCCACATGTAGAAAGCAGATGCAAAAACAGGCGTAGAAGAAAAGAACAAAAGAGAGAAAAATGGCGTAGAAGAAGCTATTGCAGAGAAAGAATGGAACTTACCTATGAAATGAATGGAAACTCACCTATGAATTGTAGAGACCGGATTGAAGTGGAGAGGATTGCGGTGCGGCGCTTACAACAAATGAAGGGTTGCGGTCGATGAATGTTATCCCTTCACTTATATAGTGAAGGGTTATGTGACGGGTCACTGTTTGGGTCGAGCCGGGTAAAAAAAATCTGACCCTGGCCCGACCCTGACCCTGATCGGGTCCCCGCTTTTTCGGGTCAAGTGGCTCGCGGGTCAGATATAAGCTGACCCTGGCCCTGGTTTTTTCGGGTCGGGTTGGGTCGGGCCGGGTGGGTCCCCGACCCGGTGGACAGGTCTTGTATTGAGTCACACTGGCATACTTTACCAGATCAAAAGTCGCAACAGCATCCCTAAATCAATAAGATCAAGCAAAAATGATAGGTACCCCTGAGGAGGCACGCAACAAGGATTCCCTAGCTATCGAGGATGTTGTACCTTAGGATATTCAAAATGCCTCGTACATCCAGGATGTGATCAACTTGATAGTTAGAAAGATTGCGGACCTTCAAGAGAAGGTCACAAAGAACGTAGTTATCAATGTTGCCAAAGAGACAGTTGCTGATGAGGCAAGAAGGCCTCCATCACATTTTCTATCGCTGAACTTACCAGTACCCAAACACTTCTCAAATACCCATGTTAGTACCTCGTACCAAACACTGCCTCCAATAAATGCCACCAACATAGTCGGGACTTCCCGTTGCATTCCTTTTTTTCAGGCATCGGCTGCTTAAGCTGACCCTAGTATATATCAAAACACTGCTACCCACACTATACCCAGAGCCTCTGGCACTCCCAAAAGTCTCTCGATATATCCCATAATATTTTTCATACCCTGATTACTCCTGTAGATTCTTCGCCAGAACTGGATAACTATGATGAGATGGAAAAGGCTTAGAGGTCCAAACAGGATTGAAGGGACAAAGAAATGGAATTGAAGATGATGGACCTATTTGAAAAATCCAACAAGGGTTCTAGCAAAGCAACGAGCCTGATATATGATGACTCGTGCATTCATCTAGACTTGGTCCTTCTCGAGGGCTTCAAAGTGCCCAAGTTTGAACTCTTCAATGGGGCAAGGAATCCCAAGGCTCATCTATGATCTTACTGTGACCAACTGGTCGGAATCAAGAGGAATGAAGCACTGATAATGAGGTTGTTCAATTGAAGTCTCACGGGCGAAGCATCAGAGTGGTTCACAACCCAAGACATCCGTCGCTGGGACTCATGGAAAGAGATGGTAGGAGGCCTTCATGGATAGATTCCACTTTAACATGGAAATCGTGCATGGTCGTTTCTACCTGGAAAAAGATAAGACAAAAGTCTACTAAAATCTACTGCGAGTATGCGAGTAAGAGGATGGTCAAAGCTGCCTAAGTACCACCTCTAATGAGCAAGGAAGAACTGGTTTTGCTCTTTATTCGATCACAGGAATTAGATTGCTACGACCACATATTGTCAATGGCCGGGAGGCCGTTCTCTGAATTGTCAAAATGGGAGAGGCAATTAAAGATGGCCTCAAAACTGGAAAAATCATCAGTGTCGCTAACAAAGTCGGCTTGACGAGCTCACTGGAGCCACAAAGAAAAAGAAAGAGGACGTGGAAAACGTATCTCACACCCCAAGCCTGATGAGTCGTAGAAGGGAAGGATCACAGTCTTCCTTTGACGTATAACAATCTTCTTCTCCAAGCTACTACATACCGTCACCATACCGTCACCATATAGCTTTGTGCCAATCTATTATGCACGGACCAACTACCAAATATTGGCTTCAGCCTACCAAGCTCCACAACCAAATTATCAAACATCAATACCCATTTACCAAGCTTTATCTCCAAATCACCAAGTTCTTGCACCTACTTACCAACCACCCCAGAATCAACAAAACTATAAGAATCAGCCACATCCGGCTACCTATGATATGGTATAACCAAACATAAAAAAGAAGCATCCTCGAACGTTCACTCCACTTTCAGAGACCCGAACAAGTTTGTTCATAAAGCTAAACGTCATCGGTATCATCCAAACTGTGTCGCCAAAGCTCGCTAATCCAGAAAGTTAATTCTATAGAGCCGACCAAACTTGTGCTTACCATTCCAGAGGGAATGAGCACACTACAGAAGAATGTATTAATCTGAAGCACAAGTTATAGGACTTGATCGATGAGAGATCATTAGAGGCCGCAGTGCCAAACGTGAATACAAATCCACTCCCCAATCATGGTACCAACCATATACACATGATTGAAAGGGAGGAAAATTGGCCTATATGCCAACAATTGGCCCAAGCGTCTGTTGAAAGCTTGGAGAAAATGGTCGTTTCTCTCACTCTACAAAAGCGACCATAATACAATGTGTTGATCCCAACACCAAAGAAGCCATATATGGTCCAAGTACCGCAATAAATCATCCCAGCTCTGAGAAAAGAGTTTGTCATCCAGGCGACTGTAGCCCAGAGAATGACCAGATCAGGATTTTGTTATACTCCCAAAGAGTTTGCGCAAGGAGCGCCCTATAGAAAAGCAAATCAAAGAAGGCCCATCACCGAAGGAGAGGCCGAAGACTCTTGGTGCAGGATGTAGCCAAAAGAATATTCTATTGTTGAACAATTACAAAAAAAATGCCAGCTCGAATATCGGTAATGGAACTTCTCTTGAGTTTATCACAACATCATCAGGCTTTAATGAGAGTATTGGACAAAGCCCAATTTCCAGCAGGAACAAGAAGCAAAACATTGACCGACATAGTAGTGCATGTCATTGGGGCCCAGCAAATCTCTTTCACTTTTGATGAACTTTCGAAAGAAGGAACGACCCACAACAAGACTCTCTACATCACCATCAAGTATAGATACAAGATCATCTCTTAGGTGTTTGTCGACAACGGGGCGGGTCTCAATATATGCCTCGATTCCACAATGAAGCAGTTGGGATACAATGTTGGGAAGATCTGCCAGAGTCGTACCATTGTATGTGCCTTCGATGGAGCACAACGTGATTCCCTTGGCGAGGTAGACCTTAACATACAAATGGGGCCCGTTGAGTTCACAACCGAGTTTTAAGTTATGACCATCAGTGCCAACTATAACCTACTACTGGGTGGACTATGGATACACATGGCCAGAGAAATGTCATCATCTCTCCATCAGTCTATGAAGTTCATACAGGAAGACCATGAAGTTGTAATCCACGAAGCGGGTAAATTCACAACTATCCCAATAACTTTATGCTAGTGATAGAGGAAATCCCAAGAGACACAAATTTCATTATGGTCGAGCTTGTGGGAGCCACCCACCAAGGGGACAATGATGAAATCCTTATGCCACCAGTCTACAAGATGATCACCACAACCATGATCTAGAATGGGTTTGAACCTGACAAAAGTCTGGGCCGAGAGCTCCAAGGTATCCAGAAACCGGTGTCAATTTTGGCAAACGAGTATCGCATTGGTCTAGGATACATACCAAGCTTTGAGAAAGTCGCTGATGCTGACTAGAAAAAAGAGAGGTCCTCCATAATTATGCAAGACTTTTCCGGGTCAGTACCAGTCATTCCCAGTCAGAATGCCTATGCGCAACGGCGAAAACGCAGAAGAGGGTTTGGGGATGTTGTTCTAAAAGGAAGAGTGTGTCGTGATACTAGAAGAGTGCTTTAAAACACCCAATATCTGTGATGCTGATCCAGATGAGCAGCTGTCCAACTAGACTTCTATCCCACTTTTGGCTCCTCGGTAGAGAGAATTTTTAAAAATTGCTTTTAAAAATTGGTTTGGCTGAGGCCCAAACATTCACCATTTATGTCTTTACTTTCCCATGTGATGTTTGAATAATGGAAATGACTCGACATTGGTCCAAGTTAGGACCACAATTTGTACTTTATTTATCAAATTAATGAAAGCCTCACTTTATGCAAAAAAAAAAATATTTTTATTTATATAACATGTTTTACGCACTAACCTTCCTTTGCCTTGTTTTTCAATAATAATAATAAAATAACTCATAATGTCATGCAATGTCGCGAGACGATGAGACGATTTGGACGATGAGGAAGCAGAAATATGAGGATACTCAAAAGCCTATTTGGATGAAACCGAAGCAATCAACCTCGTGGATGAGGAGACGATTAAAGAAACCTGGATAAGTGCAGAGTCGGACGCGCCAAAGAAATAAGAGTTAATAAATCTATTAAGGGAATATGTCAACGTATTCGCGTGGTCTTACGTGGATATGCCCGAACTGAGCACATACATCGTAACTCACAAGCTACCTATCAATGAGGGTTTCATCCCGATCAAGAAAAAAATCTAATAGTTCAAACCTAATCTTAGCATAAGAATCAAGGATGAGATTGAGAAATATATAAAATTCGGGGTCGTGAAAGTATCCCTACCCCACGTGGTTGGCCAACATTGTGCTCGTACCAAAGAAAGACAGAAAGATCTGAATCTGTGTGGACTAGTGTGATCTCAATCGAGCTAGTCCGAAGGATAATTTTCCAGTTCCGAACATCCAAATACTTATTGATAACTGCGCAAAGCATAAGTTACAGTCATTCGTGGATTGCTTCACCGATTACCACCATATTCTGATGAGCGAAGAAGATGCACAGAAAACAGCATTCATCACTACATGGGAAGTATAGTCGTTCAGCCTCAAGAACGCATGCGCCACTTACATGAGAGCAATGGCCGCCATCTTTCATGATATGATGCACAAAGAAATAGAAGTCTACGTAGATGACATCATAATCAAGTCGCGAAAAGGCTCCAACTACATCATATACTTGCAAAAATTCCTCGACAGACTTTGCAAGTTCAATCTAAAACTGCATCCACCCAAATGCACGTTTGGAGTGGCCGCCAAAAAATTGATGGGATTCATAGTCAGCCGCAGAGGCATAGAACTAGATCCCTCGAAGATCAAAGCCATTCAGTAATTACCACCGCTAGAAACCAAGAAATATGTTATGAGCTTTCTAGGAAGGTTGAACTACATTGGACGCTTCATAGCACAATCTACGATAATCATAGACCCCATCATCAAGCTGTTGAAAAAGTATGCACCCACCAAGTGGACATACGAGTGTTAGAAAGCCTTCCACACTATCAAAATATACCTCTCCAATCCACTGATCTTGGTTCCCCCCAAACCAGGGAACCCATTGTTGTTGTATTTGTCGGAATCAGACAATGCATTTGGATGCATGTTGGCACAACACGACAAAACAGGAAAGAAATAGCGAGCAATTTACTATCTCAGCAAAAAGTTCACCGCTTGCGAGTCGAGATATACTCTGATAAAAAAGACATGATGTGCACTGACATGGGTAGCACAAAAATTGAGACACTACTTGTCATATTACATTACCCACCTAATCTCCAAGATGGATCATCTCAAGTACATCTTCCGACAGCACATGCCTATAGGGAAACTGGCTAAGTGGAAAATGCTCATAAGCGAATTCGTCACATATATGGTCTAGAAAGCCGTCAAAGGAAAAGCATTGGTTGATTTGTTAGCAGAAAGTTCGGTCAACGGAGAGTTTGCACCATTAAGGATGTATTTCCCGGATGAGAAAGTAATGGCAATTGAAGAAGACACCATTAAAACCTACTTAGGATGGAGAATGTTCTTCGAAGGTGTAGTCAATTACAAATGTTCAGGGATCAAAGCAGTTTTGGTCTAAAAATGGGTCAACATTACCCAAATGGCAGCAAAGATCAACTTTCGGTGCATGAATAATATGGCAGAGTACGAAGCCTGCATTCTTAGTCTTCGCATGGCCATCGACATGGATATCCAATAATTGTTGGTAATAGGATACTCAGATCTGCTAATTTACCATGTTCAGAGAGAATGAGCCACCAAGGGGAGAAGATCTTACCATATGTGAACCTCGCACATAGATTGTGCAAAAAATTCAGAAAGATCGAGTTCCGACACACGCTAAGAGCCCATAATGAATTCGCCGATGATCTTGCAACCATAGCATACATGATACAACACATTGAAAACAGTCATATTGACCCGCTGGAGATCAACATCATGGAAGAACATGCTTACTATTCTTATGTGGAGGCGGAACCAGATGGTAAACCATAGTACATCGACATAAGTACATATTTGGAAAAGGGAGAGTATCCCTAAAATATCACAACCAATCAAAAGAAGACCATCAGAAGAATGGCCAATGGTTTCTTCCTGAACAAGGGAGTACTCTATAAGAGGACACTCGATCTAGGGTTACTCATATGTGTCAATGCGACTGAGGCCACAAAATTGTTAAAGGAAGTACACGCCAGAACTTGTGGCCCTCACATAAATAGGTTCGTCTTGGCCAAGAAGATTTTGAGAGCAGGCTACTATTGTATGACTATGGAAACCGACTGTAGCTGATTCGTGCAAAGATGACATTAATGTCAGATCCATAGAGACCTAATCAGAGTCCTACCAAGTGAACTCAACGTCATAAGCTAAACTTGGACATTCGTAGCTTAGGGTATGGACGTCATCGAGCCCATAGAACCATCAGCATCCAACTGACACCATTTCATCTTAGTTGCCATAGACTACTTCACGACATGTGTCGAAGCTAATTCCCATAAGTCAGTAACAAAGAAAGTGGTAGTCAACTTTGTGCGAAACAATATCATATACCGATCAATTATAACGGATAACATAGCGAACTTGAACAGTCATTTGATGAAGGACATTTGTGAATAATTTCGTATAACTCATCAGAATTCGACCTCCTACATGCCATAGATGAATGGAGCCGTAGAGGCAGCCAACAAGAACATCAAGAGGATATTGAGGAAAATGACCGACAACTACAAGTGTCGACATGAACAGCTGCCCTATGCATTGCTAGGTCACTGAACAACCACCCGGACCTTAACCAGAGCAACTCCATAATTGCTTGTCCACGGCACCGAAGAAATGATACCAACCGAGGTAGGAATACCCTCGCTCAGAATCATACAAGAAGTAGAACTGGACATCGCAGAGTAGGTCCAAAAAATATATGAGCAAATGGCTCTGATCGATAAGAAACTGATGGTTGTTGTATGTCACGGTCCATTATACCAACAGAGAATGACACGCCCTTCAACAAGCGGGTAAGAGCTAGAATTTTTCAAATAGGGCAGCTGGTACTCAAACACGTGCTTCCATATCAAGACGAGTACAAAGGAAAGTTCGCACGTAATTGACAAGGGCCCTACATTGTGCACAAGGTACTATCAGGAGGAGCTACCATCCTCGCAGAAATAGACGACCAAGAGTGGCCCAAAGCGATCAACTCATATGCAATCAAGAGATACTACGAATGAAGACACGTCTCTCACTCTGTAAATACCTTTTACTTGTAATCACAATTTATTTACTTGTAATCATATTTTCTTTACTTGTATTTGTATTTTTTTGCTTGTAATCGCATTAGAAAACCAAATGAATTTCTTTGTAATGCACTACGCGAGGACTTGATTCCCCAAAACAGAATATGTAGGCGTCCATTCAAGACTTGATTGCTTTATTATAAAAACCCACATTTCTTTGTAATATGAACTACGCAATGACCTGATTTCCAAAGAGGGATACGTAGACGTCCATTCAGGACTCGATCGCACTATTATAAAAAAATCAACCATCTTTGTTTCAAACTATGTTCGACCTGATTCCCGAGCTGGGATACGTAGGCTCTCTTCGAGCTAAGTCGAACCAAATAAAAAAACCCAAAGAAATCCCTAGAATGCCTCTTAGACATCAATGATTCAAAGAATCACCTCAAAAGTATAGAGATCTCGAGTCGAAACTGAGAAGATTTTTGAGAGGATCTAAAAAATTCCACCAACAAACCCAGCACAAAAGGGTCAGCAGGCCTAAATTTGCAAACTGGGCAGAATTTTTGAGAAGATAGCACCGGCACAAGAGTAAACCGGTCTAAAACCCACAACTAGGGATTTTTTTCAGAAAGACCCAAAAATTTCTTCAAAATGAATCGACACAATAGTCGGCCGATCTCAAAACTTCAACTGGGAAAATTTTCAAGGGGGTCTCAAAATTTTACCAAGACAAATGAAGAGAAAGCACGGGGCACCAAGAAACGTCGAAGAACCTCGTGCAAAGCGTATATGTCATGACATCGAGTTAACAATATTTTTAAGATAATAAAATATTTTAGTAAAAAAATTGTTTTCTAAAAATAATTCAGATGTTCATTTTTATCTCATCTCTTATAATATCTGGCTCGAAAAAGAGGTCGATACTGGAGAAACAGAGAAACAACACAACGGGAGTTGGTAACACAAATCTACCCCATAGGAAACTAATGATTTTTTTGTGTTTGCAGGTTCCCAAAATGTCATTAGGAGAACGTCGGGTTTTTCTACTAATTTATTTGTTCATGTATGAAATAGGTACAACAGAAAGATATTCCGACATCGGAATTAGTGTTACACCCCGGTAACTAGGCCCTAAGATCCATAGATAAGACAAAGCGCCATAAGGGCATAATACTCGACCATAAAAGCCACGAAAAAAATGAAAGAAGAACAATCCAGACATGAGAGCCATATAAAGGGTCAAAATGATGTAAATCCGGCCAGAAGGCCACAATCTTCATTCCAAGAGTCAAAGCAATGTAAAACCGGTCGGGAGGCTGCAGTATTCACTCAAAGGGTCAGAACAATGTAAATTCAGTCAGGAGGCCACAATCTTCATTCTAAGAGTCAAAGAAATTTAAAACTGGTCAGGAGGTCGCAATATTTGCTCAAATGGTCAGAATGATGTAAATTCGGTCAAAAGGCCGCAGTCTTCATTCCAATAGTCAGAGCAATGTAAAACTGGTCAAGAGGCTGCAGTAATCGCTCAAAGGGTCAGAATGATGTAAATCCGGTCTGGAGGCTGTAGTCTTCGTTCCATGAGTCAGAGAAATATAAAACTAGTCAGGAGGCCACAATATTCGCTCAAAGGGTTAGAACAATGTCAATCCGGTATGGAGGCCGCAGTCTTCGTTCCAAGAGTCAGAGCAATATAAAATCAGTCAAGAGGTTGCAGTATTCGCTTAAAGGGTCAGAATGATGTAAATTCAATCAGGAGGTCGCAATCTTTGTTTCAAGAGTCAGAGCAATGTAAATCCAGTTAGGAGGCTATAGTATTTGCTCAAAGGGTCAAAGATGATGTAAAATCAGTCAATGAGGCTGCAATATTCATTTTCAAAGTCAGAGCATTGTAAATCCGGTCAAGAGGTTGTAGTATTTGCCTTCAAAGTCATAGCATTGTAAATTTAGTCGAAAAGGCAGCAGTATTTGCTCCAGAGTCAAAACGATGTAAATTTGGCAAGGAGGCTGCAATATTCGTTTCCAAGAGTCAAGACGACACGCAAAAGGTCTATTCATACAAACTGCATGCCGAGAGGGTCATTCATACAAATTTCATGTCGAGAGGGCCATTCACAGACGAGCCAGAAATAGAAAGTGTCATCCGCTCAACAAAAAATACATGACCCAGACGATGTCGAAGGTGGCATCCGCTCATGTCAATCAAGTCAACAGAGCCAGATGAGCTCAAAGGTGGCATCCACTCAAGTTAACCGAGTCAGATGAGCCGGACGGTGTCGAAACTTGCATCCGCTCAAACAACAACCAACAAAATCAATAAAGTCAGACGGTGTTGGAGGTGTTACCCACTCAAAATGGTCACCCAGAAGGGTACAACAAATAAAGCCATGCAGGTATGATAAATATAAATAATCAACATGTAGGTCCCATCACATGGAAACATGTCAAAGCTACCGGAGGTGGAAAGAAAGCAGACCAGATCCAGACGCATGCAGAGAAAATGTGAAACTTGTTCTTGGGCAGCCGGTCGAAAATATGTACCAATGAGAGTCAAGTGGCATGAATTCTCATACAACCTGACATATGTTGAAAATTCAGAGACCAGGGAACAACCATAATTTTCAAAGTTTGCGTAAAAACGAGAAGTACTTTCTAATTGGTCGACTAAAAAACTAGGTCAGTCAAATTTCGCTGCTCAAGGATGGTCTTGCGAACAACGAGGGGTAGTTGTTAACACATAATTTTTACCCTCCAATAATTTTATTTAATTATTCAAGGATCCCGAGTTACAAACAGAGTAAAATATACTTTTTACAAGATGAATGAATTTTACAAAATTATTCCGGGAGTATTTTATCATTTCATTTGACAAAATATCATTTCATATGTTGTATATCATGTCTTAATTTTATAATTTTGATCATTTTGGAATTTTAACAGACAATAATAAATTCAATTGTTTTAAAAAAATTCTCAATTTAAAGGAATTAATGTTCCACTCCGTCAAAGTCAGAAAATTGTCTAATTAAGTATGATAATTGAATTACATCTCAATTTTAAAGCATTAAAATCATTTTAAATGAGCTAAAGTTTGTAACTTTCAAATTAGTGTCAAATTTGGTCTTAATTTAACGTTTTCGACCTAGTTATGCTGTGTTTGAAATTGTCCCGTTATTTTTTAATTTATAAAATGACCACATTTACAAAATGTGATATGTTTATTTAAATTCGTTTTAAGACACATTTAGGCCCTCATCTTTTTAATTTGGCCGAAAACAAAGGCAAATTAGCCTCAAACATGGGCCAAGTCTGATTATTTGAGCGTGAAAGGGAAAGACGCCCTATTTCTCTCTTTTGGCTTCACGATTTGGGGTTCTCAGAACCCTAGCTGTGTCAATACCATTTTTGGCAATAGTCAAGCTTGTATGTTGTCTTGCTGCACATCTTCTTGGACGGAAGAAGAAATGGAATTAAATGCTCTCCTCTCTCATCCCACGGTACCGTAACCCCACCCCCATAAGGAGAGGCTACCCCTCTGTCCTTTTCACTTTTTTCTACGATCGTTTATGGTTTTTTGTCTCATTACGATTTGAAATCAGCATCTTTATCGGTTGAGAAATAATTTTTCCCTCAATTTGTGTTCTCCCACACTGATGTATTGAGCTTTGTTAGGGTTTCATTGAACCCTATAAATATACACCTTTGTTCTTCAATTGAATGGTTCGAAACTTGATACAGGCATTCAGATTGTTTGAGAGCCTTAATCGAGTTTAAATTTAACTAATTATGTTTAATTTGGGATTTAAATCCTTTGGTGGAACCCATACCTAGTATAATTAGTCGATTACAACTAAAACCTTTCCTTTTCCGTGTGTTTGCGAGCTTTGGAGGTGTGGAGAAGGAAGAACAAGGTTGGCCTTCGACCTTTTGGCTGCCTTCATATAAGGTATTTTCTTTTCCCTGTCATTATTTTTCTTAGTTTAGTATCTGTGTATTGTGGTAGATATGTGCTGATTTGAGGTGTTGGATAGCTGAGAATAGCATGGGATCATGATGAATATAAAATTTATTCATATATAATAATATATATTTTTATAAAATTATGTAAAATTTATACTAGGAAGAGTATTTTCTAACAAGTGTTATCCGAGAAGAGACAAAAATATGGAACACTAAGAGTAAAAGAAGCGAAGGATGATGTATCTACATTTCAAATTCACAAATTCATCTACGCTAATGATTCAAGATGCATCTAGACTTACATACCTAGCGACAAGTATGTATTAAAATGATCAGCAAAGAGAAATAGTGTAATCTTTTGGTCTCTTTTTTGTATTCTTCTAGTCTTTGTTTGAAGTAAAAATAGTTTTCTTCCTAGTCTCTGTTCATATCTTAATATATTTATAATACTATCTCAATTTTACTACTTTCTTAACTTGTAACTTTATATTTGTATTTCAAAGTGTGCTGAAATGATAATTTTTAACTAACCATTATTATCACATATATATTTTTATCACTAAAGCTATTCTTATATGAATTTTGTATTCTCACGAAGCAAAATTAATATATATATATATATATATATATAACTGATGGGTAAAATAGTAGAGTGAGAGTAATTTAGTTATATATTATTCCAAATCTTTAATGTTATTTCTTTTTAGTCCCAACCTCACGGAGGGATTAACTCAAATAGATTTATTAATTTAAGGGATTTTTATCTTATTTTCTCCAGTCCTAACCTCACGGAGGGATTGAATCAAATAAATTATTGATTTAAAGGCTAATCGCAAGAGGTATTTTCACCTTTCAGCACAATTCAAGGGAGAATATCTTTTGGTTTAATCATCACTCATTTTAAATGAATTAATTGAAATAACCTCACGGAGTGTTTAATTAATTATTTATTTATTTCTTAGTGAATAAGGTATAAATGTATTAGCAATAAGCAATTATTCTTTAGAAAAATACATGTAAAAATGGAGATTTTATTAAAACAATATTATCAAGTGAATTCAATTATTCCCAACTCTTTTTAAAATAGAAATCTTCCGAAAGTAGTTTGTTTTAATTTAAATAATCTATAACTTCAACACACCTTTCAGCAATTTGATTCTCTCAAATACTAGTCAAAATATTACAAGTCTCTAGTATAAATTTGTCAATCTCTGTGGGATGATATCATAAACTATACTAGAATTTGACATAGTACGATCAAATAATTCTATACACTTAAGCCTCGTCAAATTTTTGACGTTGTTGCCAGGTATTGGCATACATCTACTTTAGATTAAATATTTTATTACTAATTTGAGAACTTATTATTAAAACTAATCTTATCTTTGTCTTTCTTTATAGTATTATTATCTATTAAAATAACTATTACTATTATTTTAGGAACTAATTTCATTTGTGCTTTAAGAGTTTCAGGAAATTGATGACCCGCTCTTCTTCAAAAGAGTTAACTAAATACGATCCTGAAATTGAAAAACCTCTTTGTTTGCGTAGAAAAGAACGAACATCTTTTTCTCAAAGTATAACTCATGACGGAATGAAAAACCAACAAGAAAATAATAATAACTCGCCAGGAATTCCATCACCGGTCCAAGTAGAAGATCAATTTGATGAATTGGCACCAAGACCACCAAACAGAATCCTAAGGAATTATGCTAGACCATATCACTTCAACTGTGAATCTAGTGTGAGAAATCCATCAGTTACTGCTAACAACTTCAAAATCAGGACTGGATTAATTCAAATAATTCAACAATCTTGTACCTTCAATGGTGATCTAAGTGAAGATCCACATAGTCATCTGATTGATTTCTTAGAATTAGTTGAAACAGTTAAATCTAATGGAGTATCTCCTGAAGCAATCAAGTTAAGGCTATTTCCTTTTTCTTTGAAAGGAAATGTCAAAACTTGGTTGCGGAGTTTGCCTCAAAGGCCACATGGGATCAAATGACTCAAAAGCTTTTGAACAAATATTTTCCCCTACTAAAATCACAAAGTTAAGACAAGATATTACTTATTTCTTGCAGACCGACACTGAGTTAATTTATCAGGCTTGGGAAAGATTAAAAACAATGCTAAGAAAATGTCCACATCATGACATTCCTGAATATATGTAATTGTATATTTTTTATCACGGGCTAAATTATGGGGGGAAATACGGAAGAAGCATTACAAATGATGAAAGAAATCTCTGAAAATGTCATTCAATAGCATTCTGACTGCGTAATCATCAAGAAAATTGCTACTGTGAATCAAGCAGATGCTTTAAATACACCAACATAACAAATTACTTCTTTAGCACAAAAAATTAAAACTTTTCAGGTAAATAGACAACAGTCAAGCCAAGCGGAGGCTTGTGACATGTATGGAGGGAACCATCTAACTCATTCAGAATGATGAAAAGGTCAATGCCATTGGATACAAACTGCACTTTTGGTAGTCCATTGGCACAAAAACATCCAGGTTCAGTGAAGCAATCCAAATGGTGCTGAAAATTCTCAAAGCATTCAAAAGCAACAAGCACGGGTTCCATCAAAATTTCAGAATGAAAATCTTGGTCAACCAAATTTCATATCGTAGCAGCAACCAACTCCTTACCAACAAAGGTCTCAACAAGTTCATTCAAATTTTGAAACCTTTTTGTACAACTACATTGAATCCAATGATGAAACTAATAAGGTTTGAGATTCAACCAAAAAGAATCAGGAAATTCAGATAAGCCAACTGGCAACTGAAGTGGACATGATCTTGCAGTTTGCCATTTTAGCCCTGTACACTATCTCATCTGCATACTTGCGCTGACACAAGAACATAGTATCTGCAGAACGAGTCACTGATATCCCTAAAAAATAGCTCAACTTTTCCAAGTCAATCATAACAAATTTGGATTTAAGCAATGCAATAATCTCATTTTCAATAAATCGGAGGAGGCAGTAAGCATTATGTCATCCACATATAACAATAAATGGGCAATGGTACTACCGCGATGAAAAATAAATAGAGAGGTATCACATTTGTTGCATACGAACCTAATCTGCATAATGTATTATGCAAAGCGTTCATACCACGCTCGAAGGGCCTGTTTCAAACCATAAAGGGACTTACGCAGACGCTATACATACTGAGGGCTACTGGACGTACAAAACCAGATGGCTGATGCATGTAAACAGTTTCTTTCAGATCCCCATGAAGAAACACATTTTTCACATCAAGTTGATTAATCGGCCAATGCTTACCCAAGGAAATGCTTAGAACAGTGCGAATGGTAGCCGGTTTAATAACCGGACTGAATGTCTCACCACAATCAATGCCCTCTTACTGATTAGTGTCATTTGCCACAAGTCTCGTCTTATATCTCTCCAAGTCACTATTGTCTCAGTAACGAATCACATTCACCCCCTTCCGGTTTAAGAATCAAATCCCAAATGTGTTGTTTTATTAAAGTGTTAAATTCCTCATGCATTGCCGCATTTTAATTAGGGTGTTTGGCTAATTTGGGGTTTTTAGGTATTGGGAAAATTGTTTGGGTGGATAAGTTAAATTGGACTTTGGGTTTGAAAATTCCGTGTTGGGCTCAGACTTTCATATGGTGTGTGGGTTTAGGTGTAGGATGGGTATTTGGGTGAATATGTGGTGGTGGGTTACTGGTGGCAGAACCTGGGTCGCGATTTCTGTCAGATTGGCCGATGGTAAAGGGAACTGGGTGGTTGTTGTCTGATGTTGACATCGGGGGAGGTAAGGGTGGCAATTTGGGTGGAACGAAGGGGGCTGAGGCGGTGTTGTCAGGTATGCCGATGGTGGTGGGGTGGGTCTGTTTGGTTGGGTGTCGGTAGGGTGATTGGTGCCGGTGACTTGTACAATGGTGGTGTTGGTGGCGATCGGTGACGGGGACCTAATAGGCGTCGATTGGGTGTCGGAGATGGTGATCGGAATCGACGGAGAGAGTGGAAGCATATAATGGTGACTGGGTTGGAACAGGGGCACTGCCGGTAGCAGCATCTTCGTGAGACTGAGATGGTGGCACGGTGGTAGTGCGAGAGACAATGACGGGAGGAGAGGCGGTTTCGCTATCGGGGAACTGCCGATGGTGGCAGCGGCGTGAGTCAGTGACGGTGATAGAGTGTTAACTGCTGCCGGAACAATGGTAGCATGTCGGAGAGCTTGGTGGACAAACGGTGATGTGTCCGAATCATCAAGAAATTTATAATCAGTGACTCAAATTTTTTGAATGTTGTCAAACGGGAAAACATACTCGACAAAAGTGACGTGGCGTGAGATTATGATTTTGTCAGTGGATAGTGCATAGCACAGGTACCCCATATGGTTCGATGGAAGGCCTAGGAAGGCACACATAGTATATTTGGGTGCCAATTTGTGGGGGGTCGTGGATGTCAGATTATAGTAACACAGACAATCGAAAATTCTAAGATGGTCATAGGTAGGGATCCGATGGTAGAAAATTTTGGTGGGTGTCCTATTTTGAATCGCACGGGTGGGTAGAATGTTGAGAATGTGTTCTACCATTTTTAGTGCATATACCCAAAAAGTAGGGGGGAAAGACGCATGAAAAAGAGGGTACGAATCGTATTATTAATAGTTCGAAGAATTCTTTCGGCTTTTCCATTTTGAGGGGAGGTGTGAGGGCACGAGAAACAAAAGATCATGCCATTAGCCGCACAAAATTTATGAAATATGAACTTATTAAACTCTCGACCATTATCACATTGAAACGATTTTATATCTTTTTCAAATTGCGTTTTAACTAGTGTACGAAACTCTACAAATTTGGAGAACACTTGAGATTTGAGTTTGAGTGGATAAACCCAAAGAAAGTGAGAAATCATCCAAAAATACCAGATAGTATTTGTGGCTTAAGTTGCTAGTTATGGGAGATGTCCATAAATCATCATGAATAATATCAAAGGGGGAGAAAATAGTACTCATAGAAGCCGTAAATGATAGTCTAACGTGTTTCCCTAACTGACACGAGGATCAACTATGAGAAAGGTTCCCTTTGTTACATTGGATTAAATTTCGGTTTCTAAGAGAATAAAAAATGTGAGAATCCGGATGACCAAGTCTACTATGCCACGTAGAGGGAGATATGGTTGTTAAAACGGTGTAACACTAGTAGCGGATATGGGTAGGAACGGATATAGGCCCCCCTCACTATTGCATCTCGTAAGGAGTTTCCCGATACAGAGGTCTGTTATAGAAAATCCAAACAGGTCAAAATTAATTGAGACATAATTATCAGTGGTAAATTTTCTAACAGAAATTAGATTTTTGATGATGTTTGAGGGCATAAAGGACGTTTTTAAGAGAGAAGTGGGGATGCAGTGGTGGGGTAAGGGTGTGGCCAAATCCTTGAATTGGAATGTGATGACCACTACCGACCATAATAGATTGTGGAGTTGTTAACTGGCGCAGTTGAGGAATATTACCTGAATTGTTGGTGAGGTGAAATGTGGTGCCCGTATCCATATACCACGCATTATCGGGTTGCCGAGGAGTCAATGTGACGAAAGACGGGCCCAAATTGAATTGGGAGAGGCCTGGAGCGGACTGTTGGGCTCCAGGAAATAGGGCCGGATTACTCTGGCCCATTGACTGACTTGGGGCGGACTGGTAGGCCGCCTGAAATTGGGCCCAAAATTGATTTCTAAAACTTGGGTTGTTAGGCTACCAGATGTTGAGCCGCAGTTGTAGCCCCAACTGCTTCTGGGCCGCGGCTGCTAACTGCATGTCCCTAAATATTTGGCAGTGTTGTGTCAATATTGCCATGAATATATATATATATATATATAAATTTAGTGGAGACAACTTTGTTCTCTGGTAAAGTAAAGAAAAGGCTTACAACTATGTGCTCGAGTAAATTAAAGAAAAGGCAGACTAAAATTGTTGTCTCTATAAGTAAAGAAAAGGCATACTAGACTAAGTGAAAAGAAAAAATTGCTTATTGTTGTGTTGCTACAACTTTGTGCTCGGGTAAAGTAAAGAAAAGCTTCTGACATATGGGGCTAAACAGAAGACTGCTTCTCGGGTAACGTAAGAAAGAGAGCAGAGAAAAGAAAAAGTTTTGGTTTGTTGTCACGAGATGCAGTCGTCGAGGTGTGGCTGCGGGTGAAAGAAAAAAATAGAATTTAGGTTTTGGCTCTCGATACCATGTCAGATTGTATTAATTTCTCTTGGGGAGTCTTTCTCATTAATACAAATATATATAGTGTATACAATGAAAAATCTTATTACAATAAGGAGCCTATATTTACCATAATTATATAATACTAAATATGACTAAATAATACACATTATACACTTTAACAGATTTTTTTTTGTTTCGAGAATAACCAAAAAAGAAAATGGATTGCTTTGGATAAAATCTACATTCGCTATGATTAGTACTAACATATATAAATGAAATCGATATTATTTCCTTTCACTTTCACTTGACAATAACGAGAAACCAAAACAACAGAGAGGCCGATGCTGAGACGACAAAAGCATAATTATTCGTATCATCTTGTCGCTGATGATCCTTTGGAATGACTGCATTTTTATTTAAGTTGTAACCGCTGAAGTATTGAAAATTTAGTATACCGCACTACATCGTAATAATGATTATTTTATTTACATAGACAATGGAGAACAACAGTTGATCGTCGCGAAGCTCACGCCGATGTTGTAGCGTGAACCACTGCATTTTCATAGGCAGAAGCTTCCGTGCTTGATAGAAACTTGGAGTAATCGTCCAACTTAACAAAAGTGTTGTAATTATCTTACCATTATGTCAAAGCAAGGACAGTGAGGCCCAGGTTGGTTCATAAAAGGACAAGTACAACACCTGCATATGAGAAGCTAACAACTCTGTACAATTCTAGGCTATTCAGTGTGTATCTTCAAGCACAACACTTTTACATCTGACCCATTATTTGCACAGCTAGCACTGCGCCTTTGGCACTGCAAGTGCATGCATCCGACCTTTTGATATAGATGTCATGCTGTGTTTCTCAACCAGTGAGCATTTTCTATCTCACTTAACTAAATCGTACAGACTAAGACATTGGGCCAGTGCATAGCACGGGTATCCTCCCACTAGTATGGTAAGAAGTAAAAGAAAGCAAAAGTCATATATTATATTATATTATATTAAAAGAAGAATAATATAAAGACCAATTGGCAGACCCCTAAACCTAAACTTCATCTCACTTTCTCTCCCATTTAGCCTCCACCTCCCCTATTTTTCTTAGTTTCTTCTTCAACCTCAATCTCTCTTTCTAGGTATGTTTATATTTATATTTTAGAGTTTTTTATTCTACTTAACTTGGATTTTTGGTTTAATTTTACTCCAATAATTTGATAAATATATTGCCTTATAAATATTGAGTAGGAATTTATCGATTACAAGGTTGTGACGTTGAGAGAAGTCACTTTTCATCGACTATTACATCAAAATGACATTATATAATTGGGATGCAAATTCCTTAAAAGTGTATAGGTTTATTTACTTACATTGTTGCTTTGCGTTTTTTTTTTGTGACATAAATTTTTCTCTTCTCTAAATTCTATTAGCATTTTATAAATTTAACTTGCATATTCATATTAAATTTTTCTTGAATTTGGTCATTCTTTTTGTGCGAATTATTATTTCTTTTGAATTTATAAGGTGCATTTTAATCCTAAATGCAAGAAGATCAAGGATTCAACAATGATGCAGAGAGTGAAACTACATTTTCCTTGAATACGATCGGGTGTCAACATCTCCAATTTTCCAGATCAACTACTTAGAATTTCTTTATTTTTTGTTTTTGATGTATGCTAGTTTTACAAGAATGTGATTTTTAGTTCTTTCTTATTATCTAGCCTCATTAGCTAGTTATTCAGTTTGCAAAATTTAGTATATCTCTTGTAGAAGAGTTGTATATTGTGAATGATGTGAATTTTAGATATACAATTGTATATTTTAGAATTAATTTTCAGAACATCAAAATGAATCAAATTTCATTTTGAGTGAAATACGTGATATCCAAAGTTTATTATATTTCTAATTTTCATAAAATATGCATGAATATGGAATATTTAGATTTTAAAAAAATATTTGATAGGTTAAAAGATATAGCTACGTACTCGTTTATTGTCACTAATAAATTAATTTTCATCAATAAAATTAAAAGGTAAAAGAAAATCTAGTTACAAAATAAAAAATATAATTTTAAAAAAAATCTGATCACGACATTGTGATGACTTGTAGGCAGCTATGCATATTTGAATCCGTAGCTAAACAAAAAACTACGTTAGGAGGCTAATATGTGATAGCTACTTACTCAAATTTTTGTGGCAAAAGAAATATATTTTTTTCCCACAAGAATTTGTGTGGTTAAAGTATAGAAATAGCTACATAATTGATTTATCGTAGCAAAAGAATAAAATCATTAGCTATAGATATATATTTTATTCGTGGCAAAGGTTTTATCAATATAGTCACATTATAAAAAATCATAGCAATAAGTATTAGTCCTTTGTCATGGATGATGTACAGTTTGTAGCTGACTTTTGCTACGGAAATAAAAAATTTAGCCACAAAAAAAATCATATTTAGCTACGATACATTCTGTAGCTATATATGTTCGAAATTTACTAAATGTGGAATTACGTATATTCCATTATTTATGACTCAAACAATTGGGGCCCCGCACGTCGAAAACGTCGTTTTCACACACGTGCACACGTAGTGCCAAGTATAGCAAATTTCATTAGTGAAAGAGATATTGATACGTATGTAATACGTTTGAGACATAGAATTATGGACGGTTATTGATCGAATGACAATGTATTCCACTTTGGTAAAAGAAGGAAGAAGTGTAAAATGAAACGAGTCGGAAATCGCTGCGGAGCCGTGAAGGGTCGCGGCGCCACACCGTCGAAGCCGCGACGCCGGAGCCCCGCGACGCCTCCCAGACAGTGCCGCGGCGCTAATTGGTTGGCCAGTCACTGGAGCCGCGACGCTAATTCACATAGTCGCGGCGCTTCGGAGGCAGAATGCTGCGACGGAAAGTTGGAAAGATTTGACCTTTGGGGCTGGTTTTGGAGCATTGATTCTCCATTACTTGGCACATGAATTCAGTCATTATTTGATTGAATGTAACCCCTCAATTAAGTGTCATTACATGACTATTGAAGGCCATTAGTTGGCTAGTTGAGGGGTCTTCTCCTTACACTATAAATTGAGGCATTTGGCTAAATCGAGAAACACTACACAACACTTAGAAAATACTCCAGAATTTTCTGAATTCATCTTCTTCCTCTCTAGCAAAGTTACTATACTCAAAGTTCTTCAAGAGTAACACTTAAGTTTCCTTGCTCAATTGTTATGTTGTTGTATCTTGGGAGACTATTGCCCGCCAACGTAAAAGGAGATATACGGGGCAATCTTGTCTTAAAGACATCGTGTCATCACTCGACTCAGCAAATCACACAAACAGTTTGTTAAGTTTTTAATTTCCAGTTTATTGTAATACTTAGTTTATCCTTTCTTACCATTGTAATAGTTAACTTACTTCCCGCTCCCTACAATAATTGTAACCCAACAATTTTAAGACAAAATTTTGTTGTAAGTACTCAGAAAAAATATGACTGGAAGAGAACAAATTACTTCTGATTCTGCTGCTGCTGCTACTCAAGGCAATCCCTCTGCCTTCCTCACTGCTCAAGGCACACCTAATGCCTTTCCGGTTGCTCAAGGCTCATCCAACGCCTTTACTGCTGCTCAAGAAAACGTTGTCGTTCCTCCACCTGCTGGATTCCACCATGAACGCCCTGAAAAGTTCACGGGCTCCAACTTCAAGAGATGGAAACAGAAGATGTTATTCTATCTGACCTTTATGGGAATTGATAGTTTCCTAACAGAAGATCCTCCACAAGCTGGAGATGAAATGGACCCTTCGCCTACTGAAACGGTTGAAGGGGGCCTAGGTATCCATGTCATTAATGGCATGAAGATGTTTCTTGATGCATAGAGTCATAGTGATTTCATGTGTAAGAACTACATATTGAACTGCTTGTCAGATCCTCTCTACACGGTGTATTGCACCGTAGGCACTGCCAAAGAGTTGTGGGAGAAACTACAAAAGAAGTACAACACACAAGATGCAGGTACTAAGAAATTCATCGTTGGGAAATTCCTGAAATTTCAAATGGTGGATAGTAAAACAGTGGTGTCCCAAGTCCAGGAATTCCAAATGATTCTACATCACATGGATTTGAAAGGTATGAAACCAAATGAGTAGTTTTTTGTTGCATCACTGATTGAAAAGTTACCTCCCGCTTCGGCAAAGGCAAATCTGGCTGAGGCCAAAGGGAACCCAAGCAAGAAGCACAAGTTCCAGAAAGATGGCAACCCAAGCGGCGGAGAAGTTCAAAGGAAACTGTCACCACTGCGGGAACCCTGATCACATGATCAAGGATTGTCGTAAGCTCAAGACTGAGCAACAAGAGAAGGCTAAGGCTAAGGGCAAGGCACAGGTTAACGTCGTCAAAGACAAGTTTCTGGATGACATGATTGAGGAGTTGTTAGCGATGGTACTAGAAGCAAACCTTGTTGAGAATTCCATGCAATGGTGGATGGACACAGGTGCTACAAGACACATTTGTTTCAATAGAGATGCCTTATACACCGATTACAAATAAGAAGTTGTTCATGGGCAACAACGCTTCATCTGACGTGCTGGGGGTAGGAAAGGTAGTCCTGAAGATAACTTCTGGAAAGGAGCTCACTCTGAATGAGGTGATGCATATTCCTGCGATTAGAAGAAATTTAATTTCAGGTCATTTATTGGTTAATGCTGGTTTTAGGCTAGTGTTTGAGTCCAATAAATTTGTAATCACTAAGAATGGAACGTTTGTGGGAAGAGGATTCATCTGTGAATACCTCTTCAAAGTTAATGACATGTCTGTATTACGTACAAGCAATAATATTAAAGCTTCTTCTTACTTGCTTGAGTCCTCTAATTTATGGCATCATAGATTAGGACATGTCAACTACAAGTCCATCCAAAGGTTGGTAAAGTAGGAGTTGTTGTCATCTATCGACGTAAACCCTCAACATAAGTGTGAGGTGTGCGTAGAGGCAAAACTCACAAAGCTTCCTTTTCGATCTGTCGAAAGGAATACCGCTCCTCTAGAACTTATTCACACAGCTATATGTGATTTGAAGTTTGCACAAACTAGGGGAGGGAACAAGTACTTTGTGACTTTGATTGATGATAGCACAAGGTATTGTTACCTTTACTTGTTGAAAAGTAAAGATGAAGCATTTAAAGCGTTCCGACGTTACAAAGCAGAAGTTGAGAACCAACTAAGCATGCGGATTAAATCCATTCGTAGCGATAGAGGGGGAGAATACGTAGCGCCATTTGAGGAATATTGTGCTCAATCAGGCATTGTTCATCAAACGACGACTCCATACTCACCTCAGTCGAACGGTGTGGCGGAACGTAAGAACCACACATTGAAGGAAATGATGAATATCTTGCTCATCAATTCCGGTCTTCCCCAAAATATGTGGGGAGAAGCCGTCCTTACCGCTAATACGATTCTTAACAGAGTCCCAAATAAGGGTAAGGACAAAACTCCATATGAATCATGGAAGGGAAAGAAACCCACCTATAAATATTTAAAGGTGTGGGGTTGTTTGGCAAAGGTCGAAGTACCCAAGCCAAAGCAGGTCAAGATTGGACGTAAGACTGTAGACTGCATTTTCATCGGATATGCAAATAACAGTAGTGTTTATCGCTTCTTAGTGCATAAGTCAGATATTCCAGATATCCACGGGGGTACAATCATGGATTCAAGAAATGCTCAATTCTTTGAGGATATTTTTCCTAGAAAGGAAAAAGACATAACCTCTCGCAAACGAAGTTATGAACAAAACTCTCAGAAACCGGGAGTCGTTGACGGCCCAGATCTAGATGGTTAAGATCTAGTGGACCTCGAAGTGGCTGATATCCGGGATCTAGTGTTCCAGATTCTCAGAACATGAAGACTCCAGAGATGGAACCAAGGCGAAGTAAAAGGGCCAGGAAGGATAAATCTTTCGGTCCTAACTTTGTATCTTATATGGTTGATGATGAACCAAGGACAATTGCTGAAGCATTGTCAACTCAAGAGGCACTGCTCTGGAAAGAAGCTATTGAGAGTGAAATAGACTCCATCCTGCATAACCATACTTGGGAGTTGGTTGATCTTTCTCCGAGAAATAAACTGTTGGGTTGTAAGTGGATACTCAAACGGAAGTATAAAGCAGATGGGTCTATAGATAAGTACAAGGTCAGGTTGGTAGTCAAGGGCTATCGACAAAAGGAAGGCCTTGACTATTTTGACACATACTCCTCGATGTCTCAGATGACGTCCATACGAGTATTCATTGTGATCGCAACGTTGAGTGACCTTGAGATACATCAAATGGATGTCAAGACAGCCTTCCTAAATGGTGATTTGAAAGAAGAAATCTATATGGAACAATCCGAGGGGTATGTGGTTCCAGGGCAAGAGAAGAAAGTCTATCGGCTTGTCAGATCTTTGTACGAGATGAAACAAGCCCCGAAGCAATGACACGAAAAAATTGATAGTACTCTACTATCGAAGGGTTTCGCCATTAATGAGTGTGACAAATGTGTCTACATGAAAGGTAACGCTGACTCGTTCATCATGATATGCATGTATGTAGACGACATGTTTATCACAATGAGCAGTCCTAGTTTGATTCTAAAGACTAAAAACATGTTGAAACAATGCTTCGACATGAAGTATATGGGTATTACAAATGTCATCTTAGGGATAAAGATCTCTAAGACATCTGACGGACTGGTCTTATCTCAGTCTCACTACATCGAGGATGTGTTGAGAAATTTTGGGATGTTTGATAGTTCGCCTATTAAGGCACCACTGGATAGAAATTAAAAGCTTGATAAAAATTGTGGCGCACCCGTATGCTAGGAGCAATATGCACATGTGATTGATAGTTTGATGTACATAACAAACTGCACCCGACCTGATATTGCTTATGCAGTCAATAAATTGGCTAGGTGTACCCGTAATTCGAGTAATGATCATTGGCAGACGTTGAATCGGGTACTACAATACCTGAAATACACGCTAACTTACGGGTTGCATTATTCAAGATATCTAGCTGTACTAGAGGGGTACAGTGATGCAAACTAGATATCTGATATAGAGAACACCAAGTCCACCAGAGGGTATGTATTTACAATTGGTGGTGGAGTTGTGTCTTAGAAATCCTCTAAGCAAACTTGCATCGCCCGATCCACGATGGAATCGGAGTTTATCGCTTTAGACAAAGCAGGAGAAAAAGCTGAGTGGCTTCACGACTTCTTAGAGGATGTTCCTTGTTGGAACAAACCCATACCTTTTGTAATGATCCACTGCGACAGCCAGTCGGCTCTAGGAAGGGCATGAAATTCTATGTACAATGGCAAGTCTCGTCATATTCGACATAGACATAAGACCATTAGGCAGCTGATCACCACGGGTATAATATCCATTAATTACATAAAATCAAATGATAACATAGCAGACCCACTGACAAAGGGTTTATCCAAGGATCAGATGTTCTGCCTGTCTAGGGGAATGGGCTTATAACCTAAGATATAAGGACCAATACGGTGGTAACCCAACCTTATTGACTGGAGATCCCAGGAATTAGGTTCAATGGTAAAACTAAGCTGTAAAGGTTCAGTTGATCGCTTCGGTGGAAGCATGAGCACTTCGGATAGTGATTTCTGTAAAGAAATACCAAATCTAAAGCCGTTCCCGCGATAGACTATAAGTGTTATCTGCAGTATGGGTGAAGGTAAAGCTTCCAAAACCTTTAATGGTCCTCACCGGTTGAGGTTAGGTTTGGAGAAACTTTTAATGGTTCCTAACACTTGTAAAATGGGGTATAGCAGGATACCTTGTAGGAGACCACCTATTTAAGTGCGAGGATAGGCCGCTTCAAATGAATGCACTTAAGAATCCAAGAAGTGTCGACGGCCACAACGGACAAAACATTATGAAGAACTGAGTAAAGGAAGTTGTTGTGTTGGTACCGTTGACTTGACTTACACTAAACACTAACGGTTTAAGACATCACGTTCAACGCGCAGTAAGTAAGTCCGATAGTATTCAACTATGGAAGGTTCAAAGCGTATGCTACCTATCCAGATGCAACATCGGTCCGCTGAAAGATTGCTGGAAAAGGCATCATGTGTGTGCGCCAAAATCTCTTTCAAGAGGGGATTGTTGGAAATTTACTAAATGTGGAATTAAGTATATCCTATTATTTATGACTCAAACAATTGGGACCCCGCACGTCAGAAACGTCATTTCCACACACGTGCACACGTAGTGCCAAGTATCGCAAATTTCATTAGTGAAAGAGATATTGGTACGTATGTAATACGTTTGATACATAAAATTATGGACGGTTATTGGTCGAATGACAATGTATTCCACTTTGGTAAAAGAAGGAAGAAGTATACGAAGTGTAAGATGAAACGAGTCGGAAATCGCCGCAGAGCCGTGAAGGGCCACGGCGCCACACTGTCGGAGCCGCGGTGCTAATTGGTTGGCCAGTCACTGGAGCTGCGGCACCGCGATGCTAATTCACAGAGCCGCGGAACTTCGGAGGCAGAATGTTGCGATGGAAAGTTGGAAAGATCTGACCTTTGGGCTAGTTTTAGAGCATTGATTCTCCATTACTTGGCACATGAATTCAGCCATTATTTGGCTGAATGTAACCCCTCAATTAAGTGTCATTACATGGCTATTGAAGGCTATTAGTTGGCTAGTTGAGGGGTCTTCTCCTTACACTATAAATTGAGGCCTTTGGCTCAATTGAGAAACACTACACAACACTTAGAAAATACTCCAGAATTTTCTGAATTCATCTTCTTCCTCTCTAGTAAAGTTACTATACTCAAAGTTCTACAAGAGTAACACTTGAGTTTTCTTTGCTCAATTGTTATGTTGTTGTTGTATCTTGGGAGACTATTGCCCGACAACGTAAAATGAGATATACGGGGAAATCTTGTCTTAAAGATAAAGTGTCATCACTCGACTCAGCAAATCACACAAGCAGTTTGTTAAGTTCTTAATTTACAGTTTATTGTAATACTTAGTTTATCCTTTCTTACCATTGTAATAGTTACTTACTTCCCGTTCCCTACAACAATTGTAACCCAACAATATATACATTATGTTGTAGTAAATATTTTCTAAGTTTTGATTAGTTTTTCTTATGGATTAATTCAAATTACATATGCAATCTACATTAACCCAATTTTTTTTAGATAAACTACTAAAATTAAATTAAAAATTACTCGTTAATGAATATGTAGCCAACTAAAATTTGAGCGAGTTAGATGAATTGGACAAATTATGTTTTGGTTGAGCCAAATTTGTCATCCCAGCTTATCAGCAGTAGCAGGCAATAGCTTGCGTAAAGTATATGACTTCTCATCCTAGTTCATTCCACGTGAGAAAGAATACAATAGATATACAACAACATACCCAGTAAAATCCCACAACGTGGGGTCTGGGGAGGATAGAGTGTACACAGACCTACATCTACCTTGGTAGGTAGAGCGACTGTTTCAGAGAGACCCTCAGTTCAAGAAAAAGCACAAGCACAAGCAAAGTAAAACAAACAAAGCTACTAAGCCATGATAGCGAATTCTGAAAAAGAAACAATAACTAATGCAGGTAAATAAGACAAATAAAATACACATAGCATCATAAATCAAACGACAGGGGACTATAAAGCAATATTGTGCCTACTAGTATGATAGGCTAAACGGGCCTACAATAATAACACTACAACTATCAGTTTGTAAGCGTATGTAGGACTACACTGGACTACCTACTACCCTTCTACCCTAATTCGTGTCCTCCATAACCCTCTATCTAAGTTCATGTACTCAGTGAGTTGCACATACGCCATATCCCGTCTAATCACCTCTCTCCAATACTTCTTCGGCCTTCCTCTACCCTTCATGTACCTGTCCATAGCTACCTCCGCACTGGGCATTTATGTCTCTCTTCTGCACGTGTCCGAACCATCTCAACTTCACTTCCCGCATCTTATCCTCCACTGAGGCCACACCCACTCTGTCCTGGATATCATCATTTCTAATTATAATCCCTCTTTGTATGCCCACACATCCATCTTAGCATCCTCATCTCAGCAACTTTCATCTTTTGGATGTGCGAAGTCTTGACCGGCCAACACTCCACCCCATACAACATAGTCGGTCTAACAAACACCCTATAGAACTTGCCTTTAAGCTTTGGAGGTACCTTTTATCGCACAAGACTCCAAATGTGAGCCTCAATTTCATCCACCCTGCCCCAATACGATATCTGACATTGTCATCAATCTCTCAATTCCCTTGGATAATAGACCCGAGGTACTTGAAGCTTCCTTTCTTTTGAATGACCTGAGTACCAAGCCTCACATCCACGCCTGTCTCAATGTCACTCCCGTTACTGAACTTGCACTCCAAGTAATATGTCTTGGTCCTACTCAGCCTGAACCCTTTAGATTCCAGAGTTTGTCTCAAAACCTCCAACTTAGCGTTCACTCAGCTGCGAGTCTCATCAATCAGGACTATGTCGTCTGCAAATAACATACACCATGGCACCTCCCCTTGGATTTATCGCATCAGTCCATCCATCACTAAGGCAAATAGGAATGGACTAAGAGTTGATCCCTGGTGTAGCGCCATCATCACTTGGAAGTGCTCCGAGTCTCCTCATACTGTTCGTACCCTGGTCTTGGCTCCATCATACATATTATTAATTGTCTTAATGTACGCCATAAGTACACATCTAACCTCCAAACATCTCCATATAACTTTTCTAGGGACTTTATCGTATGCTTTTTAGAGATCGATGAAAACCATATGTAAGTCTCTCTTCTTTTCCATATACTGCTCCACTAACCTCCTAATAAGATGAATAGCTTCTGTAGTCGAACGTCCCGGCATAAACCCAAACTGGTTCTTGGAGATAGACACGCCTCTTCTCACCCTCATCTCCATGACTATTTTCCAAACTTTCATAGTGTGGCTAAGCAACTTGATACCCCTATAGTTGTTGCAAGTCTAGATATCACATTTGTTCTTGTACAAAGGAATTATTGTACTCCACTTCCATTCTTCGGGCATTCTCATTATCTTAAAAATAACGTTAAACAACTCCGTTAGCCACTCCAAATCTGCCCGGCCTGCGCTCTTCCGAAATTTAACTGGGATCTCATCAGGCCCGGTCGCTCGTCCCCTGCGCATCCTACGAACATCACCCTGAACCTTCTCAACCTTAATATTTCCACAATACCTAAAATCTCGGTACCTACCAGATTGCTCCAGATCTCCCAGCACAATGTCTCTATCTTCTTTTTTGTTTAGAGTTTATGGAAGTAAGGTTGCCACCTCCGCCTAATATGTGCGTCCTCCACCAATACTTTGTCGTCCTCGTCCTTTATGCACCTCACGTGATCCAAGTCCCGGGCCTTCCTCTCCCTTGCCTTGGCTAGTCTGTACAGCTTCTTACCCCTGCATTTTCCCTCTAATTCCATATACAGACGTTCAAAAGCTGTCGTTTTCACCGCTGTAACATCTAGTTTTGCCTCCTTCCTCGCCATCTTATACAATTCCCTATTCGTCCACTTCTCCACCTTATCCTTGCTTTCTACCAATTTTACATACGCCATTTTTTTCACTTTCACCTTCTCTTGAACTTTACCATTCTACCACTAGTCCGCTCGATGCCCACCACGACTACCCCGCGAGACCCCTAGCACTTCTCTAGCAACCTCCCGAATGCAACTGGTCGTCATGTCCTACATATTGGTCGCATCACCACTACTCCCCCAAGCACCCTTGGCCATTAACCTCTCCCCTATCTCATTTGTACTAGCCATAGTCAAACTCCCCCATTTGATTCTTAACCTGTCATCCACAATCCTCATCTTCTTCTCCATCTTGATTTTCAAAAGCTTATGTCGGGTTGTAAGACACTCTCTCGGAATAACCTTGCATTCTTTACAAAGACCGTTGTCAACCTTCCTAAGGAGCAAAAAGTCTATCTGAGTCTTAGCCACCGAACTACGAAAAGTCACAAGATGCTCCTCTTTCTTCAGGAACCTCAAATTGGCTATCACCATCTCAAAAGCTCTAGCAAACTCCAAAAGCGAGACGCCTCCCCCGTTCCTGTCCCCGAGGCAAAAACCTCCATGCACGTCGTCATAACCCCTCGGAAGTGCCCCGATATGTCCATTGAAATTTCTTCCTACAAATAACTTCTCAGTGAGTAGTATACCTCCCACCACTTTGTCCAAATCTTTCCAAAAACGCCTCTTCTCATCCTCGTTCCAGCTCGCCTGCGGCACATACGCACTAATAATGTTCATAGTGAACCCTCCAACTACCAACTTAATCGTCATCATCCTGTCATTGATCATCCTAACATTTACCACTAATAATGTAATAGAATAGATATATTGATGATAAAGTTCTAATCAGCCGTTTAAAGATAAAGTTGAATTCACCTATATACTAAATAAAATAATAATGAAGCGTATGTCATCCACTTTTCACTAGTTGGCTGATTTTATTATTTTATATTAATAATTAAACAGAATGGTACAAACAAAATAACAGAGGTGGCTGAATGATGACCTCACTGTGATAAATAAAGTGGAGTGATGAAATAACGATGAAAGAGCTAAAAATCTAAAATCTAAAAATGTCTGGGTCTATTTTCATTTCTTTAATTTGTTGTCTCCTTAGATAACCTTTTTTTTTATATTCAGTTTCTCGGCTTATGCCAGACTATTCCTGGAGATAATAGTCTTGGTCCCTCAGCACTATTACCAGTAAATCGCGGGATGTGCCTGAATGACTAGGATTTGAGAACAGAGCAACTGATATCACCTATAAGGTCCTATCCTAGAAGAGAGTAAATTATTTCCACCAGGATTCAAACCCACGCTATAGACCTCCAGCTGAATTTTAAGTTCCTCTTTTGTCATCCGGCTATGCCCGGGGACCACCTTCTCTTTTCTATGTAATCGTTTTGTATTTGTAACTACTGAATAAACTAAGTCTAGATTCGCGAGAAAGTGCATAAATAACCATTTTTATAAGGACTTCTATTTAAAGAATAAATAACGTTAACAAAACAATTAAAATTTGGCAGTCTCGTAATCAACTTTATACTATCGGGTCTGAAGTATCAAATATCTAAAGGGCAATGCCTTATCACGTTAACCTTAAGTCTGAAGTTTGAATACAGTTTAATTTGATCTGAATTTTAGTTAACTTTAAACCTCACTGTCTGAAATTAGCAACATAGACAGTAAAAAGTTTGCCAAAAATTGGCTAAACTTTAATAGTTTTTAAAAGGTGGATATGCTTTAAATGAGAGTGCTCAAGCGGCTAACTTATACTATCATTCGCATAACGTATGAACCATTAAAGGAAAAGGAGAATGTACTCTCTCCATCACAATTTTTTTAAAATTGACTCAAGTCATTGATAACCTCGAATTTGTCAGTAAAATTCACTTATCAATCCTCCAAAATCACTTTTATTACGACACTTTGAAGATAATTTGTTGAGGTGGCACAATGCTTACATCACACTTATTCTTGAGTGCGTGAACAATATCAAATAATATTTATCTATTTTTTTAGCTTGAATATATGTGAAATATAACAATTAATCAAGAAAGAAAAAAAATAACTAAAAAAATAATACTCTTGTTGCCCTTCTTACCTAATACCCCTTCCCCGTCGCCACCGCCACCGCCATTATCGTCATCGCCGCCGCCACTGCCGCTTCCACCGCCAAAATTCTGAGAGGAATGGCAAACCCGGGAAGGACATCATTTTCCCCTTTCGATAACCACAACTAGCTTCCAATCTTCACCACCACCACTGACGGTGTAAACCCATTTCAAAATCAAACCCAAATGTCAACATTGATAAACTCACTCAAATCTTTCCTCAAGAAACCACATGCTTTCCTATCTCTGTTCGTTAAGTATTACTCTACTAAACTACTTTTGTGTCCTTAATTAGTGAGTTTTGTTTTATTGATCTCGCCGGAGCATCGCCAGAAAAGTATAACATGACAGGGTGTCTTCTTCGGGAATTTTGAGAGTTCAGTGTTAACGGAGAAAGGAGGGAGAGGGGCGAGCAGTGGTCATCGTGGTGGTTTAGTGGTTGCTCCGGTTTACCGGAGCTAGAAGCTCCTCTCCGGGAAAGAGAGCAGGAGAAGAAGAGGGGGGGAGGGGTGTTTCTGTTTGTGGAAGAAAGAAAATAATTTTTTTTAAAAAAATTAAAATTCACTTGTTTCTGTTTTATTGATTGTTTTGGTGTGTGAATCGGAACTCATTATTTATATTTGACTGAATATTAATTTTATGTTCAAATGGTAGGGTTAATATTTTTTTAGAGGATTAATATGGTATGAGTCTCAATTAGAGTGTTGAGATAAATTTGAGAGTCTGTGATGACTTGAGCATTTTAAATTTGCCTATTCAATTCTAATATTTCTAATTAATGAGAAAAGAATGTATATGAACAAGACTCTCGGTGTCGGTGATTCATAACTAGCCTCTTTACGACATCTCTCTCACTCCAGTAGGTGCGCTACAACACTTGGGTGGAAATTAAAGTTTCTTAAGGTTATGCAATACTAGGAATATATCCTGTCCTTGTTTTTACTTGTCATGTCCTATAAGATTATCTAAATGGTGCTCTCAATTTTGGTGAATTTATGATTTAGTCCATAGTTATCCCTCTTTCTCTCCATATTTTGCTTGCGGTCCCTAAAATATGACATATTTTGCAATAATCTTCAGATTAAATATTTAAGACTTGCTTTAATACACAAATATTTATATTTAATGGTTTCATCTCCCAACTTGAAAATTTGGAGCTCCGGTGAAAATATATTCAGTATTGGAAATCCCATCACAGGCAAAGATATTATTATTATTATTATTGTTATTCTTATATAATGAAGCCCTACTATGCCACGTTATTGCTTTTTGAAGAGTTAACATGTCCCACGTCTCTATATATATCCTGTCCATGGCACCTTATTTGTACAATTCAACAGAATAAGTCACTAGATATCACGTGACACGTGTGATAATTTGCTAATGTTAAGATAGGTATTAAGTGATTGAAATAATAACACGAGAAACCAAACTTACCAACCAGTACAAAATTTACACAAGTTTGTTTGCTACCTGGCATCTATCAATTGCATGTGACCAAGGGCGTCTTTGAGCCCGTGTGAGTTGTGCTACCGCACAGGACCTTCGAAAAGTAAAAAAAAATTGGGACCTTTTTTTCATTTTTTATTAAGTAGTATTAGTCAAAATTTACTGTAAAGTTTCATAATTTGCAGGTCTTTGCAGGTCTTAGCCAAATCTAATTATTGAAATTATATATTTACTTATATTAATGTCACTTTTACGAATTAGAACATGACCCACTTTTACGAATGAGACGGTCGTGCATGTGACGATTTCATTTTAGGTCACGCTACTTTGTTTGATAACATAGTTGTGGAATAGATTTTATAAGACATAAATGGTGCAGAATAACATACAGAAACACAACGTATTATCACATAATATATACAATTATACTATTCAAGTGAGCGAAAAACACACACCTCTATAATAGCGTAACATTTTCTCAAGAATATTAATTCTTTCACATTATTCATTTGTGAGTTGTTTTAACTCATTTTAGGATACATCTTTTTTTTCCCCGCAAGGCAATTTAATCATTTCCCCTATCAGACTACCTAACAAACTAATGTCAGTTTAATTTGAATAACTGTAGCACCTCTATTTCCACCTCTGATCAATATGGATGTCAACTTGACACAAAACAATAATAATAAATACATGTATTTAAAATAACAGCATTACTCAATATTTAAATATATATATATATATATAACCAAGTAATTAAATGACTCTTAAGATTAATTTAATTACTTGGTTTTTCCCTTTCACAAATACGTGAAAGGTCTGCTAATTAACTATATAAGGTAAAGTCAAGTCGACATCATTATCCAATGGAGTAGATGGTACAAAAGAGACCAGCTTAATACATCTAACGCCCCTTTAACTTACCACTAAATTTCATTTAGACATTTGAACTACGGTTTGTTCCAATTGACTATCTGAACAAATGATAAAATGTTCATATTAGTTACTTTCGGTTCATATTTAAAAAAAACATTTACGTGTATTCCCAAGAGTCTATTATACAGTTAAGTTAACCACATATAATATGTCATATATTTTAATTATACACGTCAGCTTCAAATAGAACATGTCTGACATCTTTTAATTGGTTAGCTTATCTACGTATTGGACACTTGAAAATATGTGTAAAAAAATCCAAAAATGGTTAATAGAACACTTTATCACGTGTTCATATACACAATAAAAATCATAATTTGAATGTCGGAATGAAATACACGACAAATTAGAGGGGCTCTCTTGTGTATTAAACCAAATGGATCATTAGCTAATGACCATGTATTCCTCGTGGAGTTCTCTTTTAAAATTTCTATGTCCGTCGGAAATCAGGGAAGAGGAAATTGAGACAATAAACATTCAACACACCTCTAGTATTTTCTTCGTCTTAATTTATATGATGTAATTTAATTGGATGTAGAGTTTAAAAAAATTAATTAAATCTTGTGATTTATTTAAATAAATCAAGGATATTTATATGATTATAAATTATCTCATTAAGCGTAAAAGTAAAGTTTAGAATTAAACGGTTGTTAAATAAAAAAATATGTCCTTTTTTGGAATTGATTAAAAAAATGAGTGATATAATTTGGGATGAAGGGAGTAGAAATTACCGTAAGCTTCGTGATATCATTGTTAAGACTACTCATTGAGGAGTTGAAAATATTCCGTTGAAATAACCTTAACTTTTTGGTTTAGAAAATAATATTCCATTCACATTTTGAACGGGTTAAATCACGCTTTACCTCAAAGTTAAAAGCCAAATGAGATGGTCCCTAACTGAATTTTAAAAAGTCAGGAATGACTCTCAGTTAATATAAACTAAAACATATATTTTTTTAAATAATAAAATATTTAGGCTGTAGTGTTTTATAGAAATTAAAATTCCTACTTTCTTCTTTTTTCTCCTTTACTTTTTTAAATTCTTAAACCACGTTTTGCTTCATTGGAGTTTTTTAATGTAGAGCTTCATAAATTAATTGTTTTAAACAGTGCTATTACTTATTATCATTAGTATTGAATTTAAGAAAGACGAAACATATATATATATATATATATATATATATATATATATATATATCATTAGTATTGAGTTTTACTTTACCCAGTTAAGTTTGTATAAAGCAGTTTTTCTATTTTCACGTCATTTTGTCATATTCAAAAGTCATTGTAATAATTTTGAATAAAGTACTCTTAACATTTTCGAATGCTAATATAGTTTATAGTTGTTATGATATTTCAAAATTTTGAAAACCGCCTGAAAATGTTAATTAATTTTCAAAGAAATTTCTTTAAATCATGCAAAATATGAATAGGATATTATTTAATTACCGCAAGATATTAGTGCAATTAGATGCGGTTTGCTCGTTGAAATTATTGTTGGATATGTAAAGCAATACGGGAAGTAAATAAATATTACAAGTGTTCGAAAGGATAAACAAATAGCCAAATTCAAAACTGGCGCAAGCTTGTTGAGTCTTGAATATTGATAACCTGAAATCAAAAATACTAAATATGGATTGTTACAACTGGGGCTGAGTCGAGAGATGACTCTCTGTCTTTAAGATAAAATTACCCCGTATGTATGCTTTTACATTAACGGGCAATAGTCTCCCAAGATAAAACAACAACTAATCAACACTACAAAGCAAATAGGTTGATTCTGACGAAGAAAACAAATACGAAACGACTTGCTGAAGAATGGAAAAGGAAGGAAGAGTTTCTGTTTTTGACACTATTTCTGCTCACGTTTTTAGACAAAATGTGTGTTGTTTTCTCTTCTGTTTGGCTTTGTGTTTATATGTTGTTGTCTCATTTTTTCTGGCCCACACAATTGAGCTAAAATGCTCCAATATATAACATAAGGGGAATGACTCAACTGCCAAGTAATGGTTGTTTATGGCCATTAAATGAGGGATTAAATCAGCCAAGTAATGGTTGTTTATGGCCATTGAATGAGGGAGTTAATAAGCCAAGTAATGGTTATTTATGGAGGGAGTTAATCAACCAAGTAATGACTGGTTAATGTGCAATAACGCCCCCAAAAATCAACTCAAACGGTAGGCAGAAACTTTCTGCCTTCCGTCGTTCCTAATTTCATCTTTCCAAAAATTCTAGGGACCAAACTGTAAATATTAAGCAATTTAGGGTCCAAAGAGATAATATCAGAAGAAGCCCAAGTCCCAAGTCCGACGGGCGGGCGGCGGCGACGCGTGTGTGGGTTTAGCCTTAAACCCAAGCACATCTAGATCCTCCCTCCTTTAAACACATGGGTTACCCCTTGGGGTCCCAAACCCTTAGCAATTTTGAGACTTATAAAGAGAACAATTCTTCCTTTTCCCACCGATGTGGTAAATTTGTCCCACACCATATTTTCATGCCTCAAACACCTTACTTTGTAGACCAATATCTCTTTCATTTCTCAACCAAATTTGACGATTCTTGGCCCTACGATCATCTACTCACTTAGTAGATTATGCACGTGTGAAGAGACAAAACCTCCAACATGCGGAACCATAGTATTTAATTCATTAAATATGGGTGGACGCACTTCCTCACTAAAGGCAAATTTCCAATAGTCCCCTCTTGAAAGAGATTTTGGCGCACACACAAGGTGCCTACTTTCAGCAATCTTTCAGCGAAAAGATATTGCATCAGGAGAGGTAGCTTCTGCTTTGAACCTTCCCTAATTGAATACTATCGGACTTACTTACTGCGCGGTGAACGTGATGTCTTGAACCGTCAGTGTTTAGTGTAAGCCAAGACAATGATACCAACACAATAACTCTCCTTATTCATTTTTTATTCTTATTGTTTTGTCCGTTGCGGCCATGGACACACTCGGATTCTTAAGTACGTTCATTTGAGGTAGCCTGTCCTCACACTTAAATAGGTGATCTCCTAGAAGGTATCCTGCTATACCCCACTTCACAAGTGTTAGGAATCATTAAAAGTTTTTCCAACCTTAACCTCAACCGTTTGAGGATAGTTAAAGGTTTGGAAGCTTAACCTTTACCCACCATGCAGGTAGCACTTTAATGTCTATCGCGGGAACAACTTTGGATTCATGTTTCCCTACAGAAATCATCATCCGAAGTGCTCTTGCTTCCAACGAAGCGCTCAACTGCACCTTTTGCATCTTAGTTTTCCCATTGAACCAAATTCTCTGGATCTCCAGTCAGTATGGTTGGGTTACCACCGCAAAGGTTCGTATTATTTGAGTTTTAAGCCCATTCCCTAGACAGGCAGAACACTTGATCTCTGGGTAGTCCCTTAGTTAAAATGGTCTGCTATATCCTTTGATTAGTAATCAAAGAAGTGACACCTGTGATGATCAACTGCCATACGATCTTATGTCTCCGACAGATCCTGACAGATATGTCCAGACACCGTCATCTGTGTCCTTCCTGAAGCCTACCGGCTAGCCACAGTGTATAACTGCTGAAGGCACATGTTTCTCCCAATAAGAGACATCTTCTAAGGAGTCGTGAAGTTACTCAACTTCTTTCATGCTTTGTATAAAGCGATAAACTCTGATTCCATCATGAATCGGCCGATGCAAGTTTGCTTAGAGGATTTTCCAAGACCCACCATATATATTTACTTATGGTTTTGGTGTTCTTCATATCTGATATCTAGTTTGTATCACTGTATTCTCCCAGAACCGCTGAACATCCAGAATACCATAATTCGTAGATAAGCTAATATTTCAGATATCATCATATCCGACTTAACGCCTTCTATCAATTATTTCCAGAATCACGAGTGAACCTTAGTTCAACTGATCTGCTTTGTAGGCCGATACCAGGTCAGTTGCAGTGTGTACAATACATTGAACTACATGTGACCTGTATATATCGCTCTTTGTTTATGAGTGCACCATGATTCCAATCAGTTCTATGATTCATATCCATTGGTGGCTTCAACGAGACTATCAATTATCTCACAACTGAGTTTGGAGTTAGACCAGTCCGTTAGATGTCTTAGAAATCCAATTCTTAAGATGTCATCTGTGATACCCATATCTTTAGTTTCAATATAACTTCCACTTTCAGACTATTGATTTTTTAACTTCAGATTCATTGTTTCTGTGGTCAGATTCATTATTTCTGTTTTATCTGAAACATTTCAGGGACCAAAATGAAAGTTCAGGAAGAAGCCCAACAGTCCAACAAACCAACTCTGATCCTCCCATTCCAACTCTCCGGTTAGGAAGACTGTTTCAACATCCGTGCCGCACAAGACTGCAATGACCCTGGATGTTAAGATATTCACAGGAAAGCACGTGTACAAGTAGCCGAGGCCTTATACTCGTCAGTAGATCCATCTACTTTGTACTCACTTTTGAGTATCCTTTTTTCACAACCCAAAGGTTCTTTTTCCGGAGGAAGATCAACCATTACACAAGTATGGTTCTATATGATAGAATTTATTTCTCTCTATAGCTTCTTTCCAAAGCAGCGCTTCTAGAGATGACAATTCTTTGTTAATTGTCCATGGTTCGTTCTTAACCATACAAGCTAGAAGGTCTGGAACAAGTCTGTTTCCCTTCTTTGCTCCGTCTCGGTTCAACATCTAGAATCCTTGAGTTTTGTAGATCTAGAATATTAAGTTCCGGATAGTCAGCAACTTCCGAGTCTTGTAGATACGGAACGTCTAGTTTCGGACAGTCAGGCCCTCGCGGGTTCTTGTTAACCTCGAGTAATTACTCCTTTTTCCTTTTCAAGGAAAGTTATCTTCAAAGAATTCAACATTCTTTGACACCAAGAGGCGATAAGCACTACTGTTATTTGCAGATCCAGTGGATATGCAATCTACAGTCTTAGGTCCAACTTGACCTGTTTCGGTATCCCAACTTCTACCAAGACACCCCACATCACAACATTTGTATGTGAGATCATTTCCATATTTCACACGGAGTGTTATCCTTATCCTTATGTGTAGTTCTGTTGAGAATAGCATTAGCGGTAAGGATCGCCTTGCCCCACATAATTTGGGTGTACGGCTTTGTACTTGGCTAACATCGTTAGACTGAGGTGAGTAATAAACAGTCGTTTAATGAACAATGCTTCATATTCTCCCCCTCTTTCACTATGAATTCCTCAATCCGCAGGCTTAGTTAATTTTCAACTTCTGCTTCGTAGCGCTTATTCGCTTCAACAACTTCATCTTTGCTTTTCAACAAACAAAGGATGCAATACGTTGTATCATCATCAATGAAGGTCACAACGTACTTGTCTCCCCCCTCTATTTTGTATAAACTTCAAATCACTCATGTAGGTGTGACTAAGTTCTAGAGGAGCGGTGCTTCTTTCGCTATTCCTTTGACGGAATGGAAAGATGATTTTGCCTCTTCGTCTACCTCAGGAGGGTTTATGTCGACAGAAGGCAACAATCTCAACTTCGTTAGCTTTTGAATGACTTTCTATTTAACGTGTCTTAATCTATGATGGCATAGATACACGAATTACAAATATATCATTCATTTGGCTACAGACATACTGTACCATTCTTAGTTATTACAGACCTGTTGGACTAGTCTCAAACCAGCTTGACCAACAACATCCCTTAAACCAAGTTTGGGACATATATCACCTCATTTTAGAGTGATCACATTCCCAGAAGTCCTACTGATGACAACCTCTCCAACCCCTTCTACTGTAGAGGTGGCGTTGCTTCACATGAATAATCTCTTGCCCGTAGTTAGGGCATAACCGGATCACATGTGATCTGGATACTCTGGCCCACTCCAGTTACTTTGACAGACTGAGTGTCCAATTTCTTCTCTGCCTTTCTTTAGGCCTTTAGATCATTTAAGACCTGGAAACTCTGGCCCACCACACTAGGTATCCATTACTTTTTCTATGAAATAAATTCTGGCCCGACTCCAGTCGCCCGTAAGCTTTGTATGACTGAGTGTCCAATATCATCCTATCAAATGAATTCTGGCCCACTCCAGTCGCCTATAGGCTTTGTACGACTGAGTGTCCAATATCATCCTATCAAATGAAGGATCTTATGTCAAATAGTGTGACATGATCAACGTCTTAAGATAAGACATTCTTTTTCCCTTGAGATTGGTGCCCAGAAAATTATTGGCGCTTACTTAAGAGTGGTAACAGTTTTCGCACAGTCAGTTGATTTTTTCCCTCGTATGTGCGAATATACTTTACACACTTTTAATAATTACACTCAAAAGAACAGATCTTTTTATGTCGTTTACAAAATCTAATCTTTAAACAGGAAGGAAGATGAGATTAAACTTCTGATTTTAAAGCGTAAGGAATATAAATTATTTCCTGAAAACATTTTCATATTCCTCCTTACTTTAAGCCTTTTTTAATCAGACATCATTTAATCTTATTCTTGACAAGGAAGAAAAATTACTTATCTCAATTTCGGATTCTGGCCCACTTCAGTCACTTCATCGGATTGAGTGTCCATTTCATCCTTACCATAATTCAGATCCTTTGTCTGGGACAGATATAGGCCTTCTGCTACAAGATAGAACCACATCTTCAGCCTTCTCCTCTTGTCCCAGTTGACATCCTCAGCCTCTCGTGGGCGCTTGTTCCCACCACTCCCGGGAGCGGTGACACCATGAACACGTTGACCTTCAACATCATAATCAAAACTCTCTTCTACCAGAAAACCACAGCCATATACAGATTTGTTGACACAACTTTCGACCGACATCTTTCTAACACTAATAGAATCTTGTCTTAAACTTGTTGGATATGTAAAGCAATACGGGAAGTAATAAATATTATAAGTGTTCGAAAGGATAAACAAATAGCCAATATTCAGAACTGCATCAAGCTTGTTGAGTCTTGAATGTTGATAATCTGAAATCAAGAAACACTAAATCTGGATTGTTACAATTGTGGCTGAGTCGAGAGATGGCTCTCTATCTTTAAGACAAGATTTCCCTGTAATATGCTTTTACGTTAACGGGCAATAGTCTCCCAAGATAAAACAACAAATAATCAACACTACAAAGAAAATAGGTTGATTCTGAAGAAGAAAACAAATACGAAACGACTTGCTGAAGAATGAAAAAGGAAGGAAGAGTTTCTATTTTTGACACTGTTTCTGCTCACGTTTTTAGACAAAATGTGTGTTGTTTTTCTCTTCTGTTTGTCTCTGTGTTTATATGTTGTTGTCTCATTTTCCCCCCACACAATTGAGCTAAAAGGCTCCAATATACAGCATAATGGGAGGGACTCCTCAACTGGCAAGTAATGGTTGTTTATGGCCGTTGAAGGAGGGATTAAATTAGCCAAGTAATTGTTGTTTATGGCAATTGAAGGAGGGAGTTAATAAGCCAAGTAATGGTTATTTATGGAAGGAGTTAATCAGCCAAGTAATGGCTGGTTAATGTGCAATAATGCCCCCAAAAATCAACTCAAACGGAAGGCAGAAACTTTCTGCCTTCCGTCGTTTCCAATTTCATCTTTTCAGAAACTCTGGGGACCAAACTGTAAATATTAAGCAATTTGGGGTCCAAAGAGATAATATCAGAAGAAGTCCAAGTCCCAAGTCCGACGGGCGGGCGGCGGCGGCGCTCATGTGGGCTTAGCCTTGAACCCAAACACATCTAGGTCCTCCCTTCTTTAAACACGTAGGTTACCCCTTGGGGTCCCAAACCTTTAGCCAATTTTGAGACTTATAAAGAGAACAATTCTTCATTTTTCCACCGATGTGGTAGATTTGTCCCACACCATATTTCTATGCCTCAAACACCTTACTTCGTGGACTAATATATCTTTCATTTCTCAACGAAATTTGACGATTCTTGGCCCTACGGTCATCTACTCACTTAGTATCTTATTCACGTGTGAAGAGACAAAGCCTCCAACATGCGGAACTCTAGTGTTTAATTCATTAAATATGGGTGGACGCACCTCCCCACAAAAGGCAAATTTCCAACAATTATTAGATGTTGTTGGATTTTCCGAATCTTTCTGAAAATTTGAATCCCTCTCGTTTCTGCATTCTGCATTATTTTCAAAAACAAAAATGTCTCAAATTTCATCTGCTTCGTCATTTTGAGTTCCATGAAATTCTATAATTTGAAGCAACACTATTTATTGAATAGCTTTTCGTTCTATCCTGATAGTTATTAATCAAAATATATTAGATAACAGTGAGGGAAATTTCTTAAGAATATACAGGGAACTCTGTTAGTTTGAAATTAATTTTCGTTCTGTTCTAACTTTTACGTTTCTGATTTTCTACTTTGAACACGGTATAATAACAAATATTTTAGGTAATTTTTTCTTTTTTTGAGAAAACTCATACCATAATCTATCATAATTGGAGATTATTTTTGTCAATGCATGCAATGATCAATTCTATTTTAATTGCTGTGAATTAAGATCAAGAGGTTCACCTCCTTGTTAAAGTTCTCGTCAGCCACTAATAATATATATGTATGATATGTCTCTGTCTGGACCTTAATAGTTACGCCTATCCATATTCGCCACGTAGTAGTAAAAACGTATGGCTAACTTATTCATTAGTGTTAGACTATATAAACCGAATATCTTCCGCTAGATATTCCGTCGCAACGTTCCAAAGGCTTTCTAGAACTTCAAGAGATGACAAGGTGTCCTTTCCGATTATTTATTCCTCTAAAATGATATCAAACAAAGAGTATCTACATGCTGAATTTATTTGCTAAAGTCTGACATTTAAAGTGTGTTTAATACGGGAAAAATATTTTTTAAAGAATAGGTGGTTCTTTTACTTATTTATTTATATTTATTAAGTAAGCAAAAAAATATTATTGATGTGTAATCTAGAAAATTATAGAGGTTAGGTGGGTGAGCGAGTGGTGGGATTGCCGTGAGAGGAAACAATAAATTTGAAATGTCATTTATAAAATTATTTACTCCCACTAAAAAATCATTTTTTTAATTCTTAAAGAATTTAAATTTATAGAAAAAAATATTATTTAAAATATTTAATCACCCAACCTTGAAAGAAGTAAAAAAAATATTTTTCCCGTACTAAGCATAGCCTTAAAAATTGGACAGGGAAAATCAATGGCAACCATTGTCCTCAAAATGTAATCTCATTGGTCCAACACCAAATCAATGAGCAATTATCAATTAATTGGTGCAAAGAGATTAGTCCAACACCAAATCGATGGGCTTTATCCATTAATTGGTGCAATTTGTGACGATAGCTCATCCGTCGCGTACTTTTTGGCACATCTTTTTACATAATCATTTGATATACGAAACTTATTTTTTATTAATTTGGATTAGTTTTGGTCATATATGACCCACCATAGAGAAAACGTTTTTTTATTTGAAAGCTCAAAACTAAAACGTCTATGTAATACTAAAAGAATCTCATTCATCCACTACATGTTTTAATAGTCTTTTTCTCACGTTATTTTATAATAATTTGTGCCTAACGTTGTTCCAGAAATCGACAATTGGATTGAAAGTGACAGAAGAATTCATATAAACCATGGATTTCATTAACATATGAATTCGTCAAGAATCGACCTTACAGGTTGCAAATGTTAGTGTTCCATCATAAGTAAACCTTTTAACTTGTGAAACTCCTGTCAATAAGAGAGTGGCGCTTTCGTAATGTAATATTTAATTAAAAATACTAATTAAAAGACTTAATTACGACTTGTGTCATCTATTGGCAGAAATTATCACAAGATAGATGAATTTCTTGATTTCTACAACCTAGATATTCTCTAAGAGATGCAAAGCGTATTTTGTATAGGCCTAGCTCTCATACCATATTCGACTTGTTTTTTCAACACTCATAATGATGTATTCATACGTTATAGATAAGGTTTAAGAGAAGGACAAACTAATGGACTAATTTGCACTCCTTATGGGTGGACTCGACCCAATAACTATTTCTAAGACGTACTTTTAAAAATATCAAACTTTTAACGGTCTAAATATTCCGTAAAATAGAAACAAAGAATTTAAGATTTAACATAATTTCTACTAATTCACCAATTTATAATTCCTAATTTTATTTGTCTGAACAAAACATGTGGGGCGAATCCTCTCCCCCCCCCCCCGACCCGAACTGGAGTAACCGGGAAGAGAGGTATCTAGGGGTTTGTTGCAGCTGTCTCCCACTCCCATCAACTCAGGTCAAGTCAATCAGTCTCGATTTATGTAGGCGCAACATAATGTAATGTTGGTATTGTTGAGGTGTTACATCACTTGTACTTTAGGGTAGAAAAGTCTAATTTTGACTTATATAAAGATAGCTTAGGGGAGAAGGAAGGGGATCTTATCTTGACAATTGTAACCCTAGAAACAAAAAGCCCTCAAGAAATACACTTGGAGAACCATACTATTGTACCAATTGTTAGCATATTTGTATACGGTTATTCTTGCATTGTTTATACTGAAACTCTCATTTATACTTTCAGTTTGCTACATTCAATTTATGTCTTCACGAGAGTTTAGAATCATATACAATTCACTTGTCTTTAAACCCTATAAAATAACAAATTCAACCAGTTTTCCTAAAATCCATTTTCAGCGGTAAACAGTTTGGCGCCGTATGTGGGGATAAACAGTTGTGGTGTTGTCTCGATTCACTTCTAGAAACTCTTCTTCAAACATTTATCTATCATAACCAAGAAAGTATGTCAGGCTCGAGCAGTAGTTCTCACAGAAGGAAGGATGGGCGAGTCTCAGAGTATACTGGCGAGTTTGAACAAAGACGGGGGAAGGAAGAAAATGGAGCTTCGAAGGAGCACACTGACGGGAAAAGGGGTTACGATGATTCGGCCAAGGAAAGAGAGGCTTATTACGAGAAGTGTGGCTTTAGGGAGGAAGTCCGAGTTCGGTCTCACTCTAGGAAGAACAAGTCTTCCAAAAAGTGGAGACCTTCGACAAAAGAGAAGGTGATTGCCATGGTCGCGGCACATAATGTAATCATGCAATATATGGAGAGGGCCATAACTACCCTCGCCGGTCATTCTTGGACATGGACTCCAATACTAAATAAAGATGTTGTAAAAGCTCTTGAAATTCCAATGCCCGTGAGGCTGGAGGCAGATGATATGTCAGAATCGTCGGATGCATTAACAAAAGGTCTCCTTAGACTTGAGAAGGAAATGAACGAGCACATGAGCCAGATACTAGGAGCCCCTCTCATGATGAAAGGCGCGTGAGCAAAGAAGTACGGGGCATTGCTTTATCGATTGAAAGCGGCGCCGGTACTGATCCTGAAGAAATTCAAGATGTTGGATATACCAAATATGATGGAACACGGATCAGGAAGAGCATATAACAACTTTTGAAGCGACAATTACCAGACATAACCTAAAGCAGCATGAGATTGAATCAGTCATGGTAAAAAAATTTAACCAAATGCTCCTAGTGGGAGCACTTTCCTGGTATACTCATTTACCTGAAAACTCTATTGATTCTTTTGCTACTCTTGCAAATACCTTCATCAAATCCCACGCGGGGGCCCGAAGAATAGAGACACGCAAAAAGATGTATTCTTCATAAAACATCCAGAGGGTGAGTTGTTGCGAAGCTTCATCGAAAGGTTCCAACATGAAAGGATAATGCTGCCAGCTATTCCAGAGCTGACAGCGACTGCATTCACTGATGGCCTGAATACAAATAGTTTGGATGCATCTCGAAAGTTGAAAGAAAATCTGAGGGAGCTCCCAGCAAAACATAAAATAAGATAAATCATCAATAAACAATCAATATGCGTTTTGATGATGATTTGAGAAGTGCAACATCTATAGAAGTGAAAGATCGGTCCTTTGGGAGGCTGGAACATGTAACAATGTGGGCCATAGGAACCCTCAGGGCGGCTTTGAACCATTCTTAACTTGAAAACACACTATGTACGGCACTACAGATAGCTATAACAGGAACACTTGGGGGTTGGTCAGAAAGGATATCCAGTAATCGCTAAGCCACCATCAAAGGAGTCAGGGCCTCCCCAAATTGGTGGACTATAACCTCAGCACTAACGAGGTGGAACTGGTGGTAGTGACAAAAACCATGAAGGAGGCCATATTCCCACAGGAAATCCGGTCCAATCCAGATAAAATGAATACTAGATTATGGTGTCATTTTCACAGCATATATTACCACTCGACAAAAGACTGTGCGAACCTTTGGATCGAGGTGGCCTAACTATTCTGAGCAGGCCATATGAAGGAGTATATTAAGGACCGGGAAAAGATCAATTTGAGCAGAAACCACGAAGGAAAATCAGGAGAAGCGCCTCAGCCAGTGCACAATATCTACTTGATATTCAGTGAGGAAGAAATAAACAAGGTCACATACACATCAGTCAAGAAATCAAAGATCTCTATTTTAGACCAACTTCGGGAGTTCCCGAGGACTGTGATATCACGTTCTCCAACAGCAATTATGCGAGCCTAGCCTACCCGGACAATGATGCCCTGGTAATATCTATTCAAGTCATGAATTATTTATTAAGTCTGTGCTAGTTGATCCGGGAAGTTCAGCTAACATTATCCAATTACGGGTTCTACAATAAATTAATGTGACCAGCTTAATCGTGTTGGTGATCAAGGTGTTGTCAGGGTTAAACATTATAAGTGAGGTGAGTCAAAGAGAAATTGAGTTACATGTTCATGTCGGGGACCCTAAACAGAACATCATGTTCGACGTCATGGCTGGAGACATAACGTATAAATATTATCTTAGGAAGATCATGGACACATTTCATGAGTACGGCCCCATCAACCCTATATTAGGTGATAAAATTTCCTATATCCCGGGAATCATAGATATCAGAGGAGACCCGGACGCTGCCCGAGAGATGGAAGATATGTTTGTGGCAGCAGCGCGAGGAGATAAGCCCACTAATAGTAATTACAAGCTCTGGACTTGTACCCTGAGTCCATGGGGATTGTAGGTCCGATAGCATAGATCGAGGCATGGGATAAATTCAGAGGATCATACATGCCAATGGGATTTAAAATCCTTAAAGATAAAGACCCGTCTGAGTTGACGAAAGAAAATCTGGAGCAAGCGACGCTTTTTGAAGAATCTTAGAAAAATGTATACTTAGGCTTGGTACTTTCACCCGAGCTCAAGATTAAATTCTTGAGCTTTTTAAAAACTAACTCTGATGGTTTTGCTTGGTCTCATTTAGATATAACAGAGGAAGTGACCGCTATCTGCTGTAAGAGACCAGTTTGTCAAAGGGGAGATATCACGCTTGCTTAATATAAGGTCAATCTGGAGAGAGTTACAACCAGATTGGCTCGCCAATGTAGTAGTGGTGCCCAAAAAAACAATAAATTACGTATGTTTGTAGATTTTAAATATCTTAATAAGGCATGTCCGAAAGACTCTTTACCTATACCGTATATTAATCAAATGATCAATGCTCTAGGAGGACATGAGTTGCTCAATTTTTTGGATGCTTACTATGGATATAACCAGATTGGGTTGTGCCCGGAGGACCAAGAGAAAACTTCATTCATGACTAACTAAAGAATTTTCTGTTATAATGTAATGTCTTCGGTCTAAAGAATGCAGGGGCTACATATCAAAGGTTGGTAAATATGATATTTGAAAAACAAATCAGGAAATTAATGGAAGTGTACATAGATGACATGTTTGTTAAGTCTTTAGAAACAGAGAACCATATTACCTTTTTACAAGAACCTTAGATATCATACGTGAACATAATATAAAGTTGAATCCCAAAAAATGCTCCTTTGGGGTGGGGTGGGGTCGGGCAAGTTCTTAGGCTTCCTTATTTCAAACCGAGGGATAGAGATGAACCCGAACAAGATTAAATCCATTCATGAAATGCCGGAGGCGCTGGAGAATGTGAAGATGGTACAAAGATTAATAAGCAAAGTTGTTGCTTTAGGTATTTGTGTCACGGTCTTCTGACCGTTGCCACAAGTTATTCAAGTTTTTAAAAAAGGAAAACGGGTTCAAGTGGATGCCGGAGTGCCAACGGAGTTTAGAGGATCTTAAAAATATTTATCACAACTCACTTGGTGGCAAAACCGAAGGAAGGGGAGCGTCTGCTCATTTACGTGACCATGTTCGAAATCTCGATTAGTGCAGCCCTGGTACGAGAAGAGGGAATTGATCAAATTCCCATTTATTACATCAATAAGAATTTAACAAGGGTAAAATCCAGATATCCTAAACTAGAGAAGTTAACATTAGCTCTCGTTACGGCTACCCAAAAGCTAGGTCGTATTTCCAATGTCACCCCGCAATAATCCTCATGTTCTTCCCATTGTAGGACACGTTACAGGGAGAAAATCCTACAAGTCGGATAGCTAAATGATTCGCCAAAATAAACGAGTACAATATAATGTATCAGACCCGCTTGACGATTAAATCGTGAGCCCTTCCAGACATTATGATCGATTTTGACCTGATTAAGCAACCTCGGGGGACACAGGTATGAGTTAAATTTAGTTGCTTGTTTTCCTTTTGTGACTAACAGTGGTAGGACCTGGATTGGCTTGGCATAAATGAGGGTCGACTCTATAAAAATGCAGCAGGAACTGAAAATACGTGTTGTATTTACTTGATCGAGTATTTGTCCCCATGAGAGTTTTTACTGGCAAGGTTTTTAATGAGGCAACAACAATAAAGTGTATTACGAGCATGCATACACCGGGACTCTAGACAATAAATTAAATCGCCTAAAAAACCCAACAACCAGACCTAACATTTTGCTCTGAGTGTTGGGGTGAAGACGATGACAGAAGTAGGGGCCTCCTTTGAGAATTAGAAGAGATAGGAAGGCCTTTTCTTAATTCAGTTACTTTTCGCGCACAATGTAAAAGCCCGCAGAGGCTACATGAATTCTCATTTTTTGCGAAGACAAGGCATAACCCTTCTTAAATACAATCTTGTCTGTTAGTACAAATGGGGTTTTCAAATCCAAAAATATCCGCTTCGACCACTTGACATGACCCAAGGGCCTAAGAGGATAAAGGTACCATGAACCTTATGCCAATTAGAATGAGTTCGAGACATCCTCCTCATAGGCACCGAACATAAAGGGTCCTCCTTATATTATGAACGAGATGCATAAATTCCTGGTCATAAAATGTGCATCTGTATGTGAATTTCTCATATTGCGTGCAAAGTTTATGCAAACATTAAGATACAAATGAGAAAACATAGTCGTTAAACTTAAACACACGCGTCTGAAAACATAGTTCTGGAGAAAGGAATTTGATGCGAAAAGATCCCTGCGGCTAGGTATTCCCCCTCAAAATTAGGCAAGGCTACGCCCAATTCCTAGCATACCAACAGGACAAGTAAAAAATAAAGACATTCACAAGAACAAAAATAAACATAACAATTTCTGAAATAAAGCAATCAAGAGTCCGCAAAAGCAAAGACAACAGAGGATATCATCTCGGATGGAGCAAAAGGTTCTTACATCACTGGAGCAGGAGATGGGGGTTTTCGGCAGAAGGATCCTCATTAGCACAAAGCTCAGATGGGCTAGATCATCTGCCTCTTCTATGGATTTGGTCGGCCCCTCATCATCAGTAGACCATCCATCATCATTGTGGGGTTCCTTGATAGGATTTAAGGCTGGGAGGCCCGCTTCAGTAGCTTCTTCTAGGGATAAAGCCTTCGAAATCTGAGCATTGATATCAGTCATCTCGTCTTAAGCTTCTTGTAAAGCAATCCTACAGGCACGGTCCATGGCATACATTTTTGCAAGGATAAATTGCCTTCCCAGATCCTTCATATGGGCCTTGAGCTCAGCATACTTCAGCCAGTGGCATTCCCCCACTTCCCAAAGAGAAGCATTAGTATCGGAGAGGCATTTTTTTTACTCTGCCTACTCTTAGTTCCTGGCCAATTATTGTTGGAATCATCATTCAAAATCATCTTTAGCTTTCTCGGTAGCCAATTTCTCCTCAGTTTTGGCACTCAGATCGGCCTCAAGAGCTCGAAAGGCACTCTCCCTCCCCATAAACTCGGCTATATATTCTTGATGCTAAGCCTATTTGTCCCGTATATAAACAAGGTCATCATAAAATCCAAGTGCCTCTTGGCTATGGATTTTCCTCTCCTGCTCAGCCTGGGCGAGCCTAGCTTCCAACTCCTCCGCTACAACTAGATTGACCTCCAAGGCAGGAAGACACATTTGTAGCCTATCAAGCTATGCTTGCAGCTCCCTACCCTCGTCAAGAGGTGGGCCTGAAACAAAGACGTTATACAAATGAATGTAAGTAGAGTAACCAATGATAAAACTAAGAGAAATAGGTAGGAACCCGTGTACTTGGGCCACAACATGAGCACCATCGTTAAGAAGGAAATTGGTGGATACGTCCTTCATTTTTCTTCGATCCTTTTTAATGGCTAAAGGCTTCAAGTAATTGGCAACTCCCATCAGCTGAAAAAGAAGGTGGCACTTAGCCGGTACTGAAAAAGTAACATCTCAGTACAAGGAGGGATTTAGGATTACAGCAAGGAAGCTATTACCAAACCTCCTTGGCCCACATCTTATGAAGTAACTGGGGTAGGTTCGCTCTCACAACCTGGAAGTCGGGCAGTCCGATAAGAGGATGAAGGACGTGATCGCGAAGTAGCCATTGAAGATGAATGAGCAGAACAAATATACGTAAAACCTGGTTACTTGCCCTCATAACAGGGACTTTGATAGGTGGGCGAAAGGGTGACTCAACTATGGGAGCAATTTCCATCTATAAAAAATCTCTCTAAAGTAGGTCTCTAGGAGACAAAGTCCATACGAAGGGACCCGAGGCATAATTAATTTCCTCTTTTGACCCATCGCTTTCTAGAACAACGACAGCCGGTAGAACTTTAGTTTTTGAGTTAGAGAGAGCCTCATTACCCCACCATTGGGAACTTCTTTTTCCTTTCTTCTCCGGGAGACCAGAGCTGGAAGTTGATCGGATAACCCAGGTCGTGGTTTCTTGATCTTCTCCTGATATATATCCCATTGGGTCTGCTTGGCAGCCACCTCCGTATCATCAGAAACATCGGCCAACAGGCGGACTAATGATCCCTTAGGCAGGCCCTAGTGTTAGCATTTCCGATTGTTGCTTGAGGAGATCTCTTTCTACACTTGGAACGAGGGATCGAAAGAATTCAGGACTTTTTGGACCTACTCGGACAAACCCTCCACATGGTCAGATCTCTAAAGTACGGCTAAAAAAGAAGTATGTAGAACGAGAGATAAAAAGAAATCAAGATTTTTTGGACCCACTCGGACAAAACCTCCACATGGTTGGATCTCTAAAGTATGGCTGAAAAAAAAAGAAGTGTGTTAGGAAGAAGAGGTCGATACAACAGACTATAGAGACAATGATAAAAAAGGCTACAGAGGGAAACTTACGATTAGGACTCCACGACTCTTGAATTGGGGCTTATAGGACTTGACAATGTCTGAAGTGGCCACAATTATGAATCTTTCCATCAATCCACGATCGAAATCGTCGTCCAAACTAGTGATAAGAGAGTTATGGCCGCACTTGCTTGTCGTAATCACCCCACCTCAAAAATCTTGGGTGAATAGAGGTGAATTAGGTGAGAAAGAGTAAAGCTTTCTCCTATTTGAGATGAAATAAATCAGAGACACGCAACCGTCCTTCAAACTCTGGCCCAGCCTGGGCCAGACAGACATTGTATTTTCGTTAGAACTCCAAAATGACCAAATCGATTTTGGGGCCCAACTTCAGGGAAAATGGGTAGGTGTAGACAAAGGAAAACTCGAGTCTACTGAATGTGTTATTCTCACCAACCTGGGGAATATTCACCTCTGTCCCCTCCCAACCACAGTCCCTTTTAACTGTTGCAAGTTTGTTCTTACGGATGGAAGATGTGTATACCCTTGCAGGCCAATCCCTATTGTTGTTAGGGATAGAAGAAGTGGTGCAAACCAATGTATATTTTTCATCAGACTATTCTCTCTTAATAAACGTCTTTGCTGTCTGGCTGGGGGCGTCATATTTTTTTCTTTCTTTTTTGTGTTTTTGGCTAGGAGAGGACGACCGCCGATGGTAGACGGTGGCAAAGCAGAAATAGCAGAATCACTGTAAGCGGTGGAGGTAGTCAGGAAAGTGCAGCCTCTGGCAATGGATAACTCAGAAGATGTGATAAAGTAATTAGGAGATAGGTAAGATACATATGAAGGATCCAAGAGGAATGATGGAGCCTTTTTTCAAAAGAAAAGAGGTAAAGTTTTGAAGAAGAAAAGTTTCGAGTGCAAATAGAATTTTCTTTCAAGTGAAGAGGACAAAGGATTGCACATAGATGAATATAAGGTCGGGCCTCGAAAAGAGGTGACCTGTCATCATTATAAGACGCAAAGGTCAAGAAATATTTGGCCATAAGACGGGACACGTGGCAAGTGACGCCTTTGGAAAGGATAATCGATGGTTTGATTGATGACAAGACCAGCATGTTCGATAAGATGGTTAATCCATTGGAGGATCAGTGATTGGCGTGCAGGAAACTATTCCACTTTCCGAGGCCGAGTAACGAAGACTCGAAAAGTGGGGGACTATCTGTGTAGGGGAGATTCTCTCCTCGGACAAGAGTAACCATGGAAGAGAGGTATACGGGGCCTTCATTGAAGTTGTCTCCCACTACCACCAACCCAGATCACGTTTGTCAGTCTCAATTTGTATAGCCGCAATATAAGAGAACGTTGGCACGGTTGAAAATAAAATTTTTGACTTGTATAAAGATAGCTTAGGGGAGAAGAAAGAGGGATCTCATCTTGGCAACTTGTAACCCTAGAAACAAAAAGCTCTCAAGAAATACACTTGGAGAACCATACTATTGTACCGATTGTTAGCATATTTGGATACGATTATTCTTGCTTTCTTCATACCGAAACTCTCATTTATACTTTCAGTTTCAATATATGTCTTCGTGAGAGTCGATTGGATACAATTTATTTGTCTTTAAACTCTATAAAATAATAAATTGAACTAGTTTTTTTAAAATCCATTTTTAGCGGTAAACAAAGCATACGTCATAATTTTTAGTTCAATTACTTTAAACTTTTTTTGTTGTACGTTTTGAGAATAAGCACTTGAATGTATCACTTTGCTACAACCATATTTGTCGAAGAATATCAATCAATCAACACTATTGTTTCCCCAAAAAATGGAAAAAATTCTATTTCCAAGTGAAATAGAGTAGGACTTGTTGTTTCTTTGGTGGTGATCCTCTTCCAATTCTCAGCTGCAAAAAGTACAAAAAAAATTCACTTGTTTTGGAGCCTATAATTAAAATTAGAGTCATTTTCAACGTTGGCGTTAGAGCATAATTTAAGATTACCTAAAAAAAATTAAATTACCTCATGAAATTGCGTAAAAGAAACAAATCCTTACTGCTTTATAGAAAAATGTAATGTAATTTGCTTCATGTGTATCATTCGTTTGGATTTTTGGCATGATATTTATATTTTCAGAATCCATTAGTTTAGGATTTTTTTGTTAATATATTGTCCATTAAGTACAAGTGAGATATAATTTTCTAGAGTTATGTCGAAATTGTTATAGTTTTCTGTAAATTAAGCATTGTAATTTGATTTCTGAAAATTACTTGTCCAGAGTTAAATAGTGTGATATGATTTTTCAGAATCTACTCATTGTAGGCTTTCTGCTGATATTATTATTCATGTAAAATGGATTAAAAATAAGTGAGATATAACTTCTTAAGTTTCACAATAATTGTCACTGTCTTTTTAAAAATGTATTCTGCAATTTAATTTTCTGAAATTAAAGAATCAAATTTATGTCATGAATTTTGTTAGAAACGACTTGTTGTGATATTTCTGTTGATGTGCAGCCCATAATAAACGGACTTAGAATGAATTAGTTGTGATTTTTCAAAGTTATGCCATATTTTCATCATTTTCTGCAGAAAGTAGTTTACACGTTAAAGTTTAAAGTCTCAACTAAATGACATCTACAATTATAATAATTGAGTCACATGTCAATTGTTCTTTTCCGACTATTTATTAAAAACACAGGACTCTGCTAAGTGGTAACACGATGTAAAGTTGTTCGCTCATGCACGAACGAGCCAATCAATTCGGACGATGATCATTCCACACCGATAGGAGAACTCTTCTAGATACAATTTCACAGACTTCTTACTATTCGAATTAGAATGTAATATTCTGATATCAAATTTATTGCGATCCAAAATTATGTAATCGACCTGGAACACTATGTGATCCGTCTGAACCAACCAATACAAAAATACTCATTTATAAGCCTAACAAATTCATGCGAGAGTCTTATCAAATATCACTATTTAAACAATTAAAACTAAACATGAATGCAACCCTTATGTCAACATTTTCATTTAAATGGAAGTACATAAAGGTAAAGAGTTTCATTCATTCATGCCAAAAGAGTAACCATAGAATTACAACCACAAAGTAAGTAACTATTACTGTCTATAGAATCTCTATAACACAGAATAAAATAGTCAATCAAGACATACCCAGATGACTCAAAAGAATTATAACAAGGTCCTCCACGAGTAAACGTGGGGAGTATCGCTGAAAAGTGGCAAAAAAAGATGTGGAGTTGTGTTATTCACGGTGCTCAGGTTGCTACGGTCGAGTCCTTAAAAATAAAAATGAAAATTTGGCCAACGGGCCTAAGTTTTACATGCACATCATGTATCATAAATCATTTTTCAAAGAAGTGATACAAGATTTTAAAAAATCGTGTAATATGCATAGTCATTGATATAAGAAGTGCAGCACCTCGAATTTTTTTTTGAAATGTTTGAAGGCCAAACAAGTTGTATATGTGCTAACTACATTAGTATAAGTACGAACGAAGACTAATTATATGAATGATATTATGAGGACGTGATAATAAGTTTATATTAGAAGTGATTTAGGATCTAAAGAAAGCCCTAGGACCAAGTTAAGTTGGAAATCACACTATAGACTAATGTTTCATATGAGCGCACAAGTCCTAATTTCGAACGAGCACAACTAAAGATTTACAAGTAATTTGACAGTTATTTCGGTAAGAATTATGGGATACTTTCCTCAATCATTTTCTTCCAAAGAGGTGGTACATATACCAATATTACAAGCATAAATTAAGGTAATGAATAAGACAATATATGCTAAAATCAAACCTTCTAATCTATTCTAATTATCCCTACCATATACATAAGATATTACATTTACTACACTAATAATAATTAATAAATGGAATATTATTAATTATGATTATGATTCTATCACTCCCCCGCAGTCGAAGCGGGAGGGAGACGAATGCTGAGACTGTCCCGAAAATCTTCAAATAGTATCAGCGGAAGACCTTTAGTGAAGATATCTGCAATCTAGTAGAGCGATGGGACATGTAAGACGCACTTGTCCGCGAGCCACATTTTCACGAACAAAGTGAATACTTAGTTCGATATGTTTAGTGATGGTTCACCGGACTCTCTGAGAGATAGATAGCATTAGCATTATCACAGTATACCAATGTGGCTTTCAGAACCGGACAATGGAGTTCTAGGAGAAGATTCTGAAGCAAGCATGATTATGACACTACATTGGCGACCCCTCGATATTCTGCTTCGGCACTAGAGTGAGACAGTGTGGCTTGCCTTTTGGAGGACCAAGAAACTAAGTTATCGCAAAGAAAAATACCATAACCAGATGTAGAGCGTCTGGTGTCTGGACATCCACCCCAATCTACATCGGTGTAAGAAACCAAGGTAGAAGTCGATGATGGGTATAAGTGCAACCTATAATCTAGAGTTCCCTGAATATATCTCACAATCCGATTGAGTGTATGCATATGATCATCCATCGAATTATGCATGAAAAGGCATACTTGCTGCACAACATAGAAAATATCTGGTCTGGTGAATGTAAGATATTGTAAGGCCCCTGCAAGGCTGCGATAATGCGATGGATCAGCAAAAGGCTTACCAAAGAATGCACTCAATTTGGATTTGGTGTCTACTGGTGTTGCGGATGGTTTGCAAGAGGACATTCCAGCTCATTCAACAATCTCTGTTGTATACTTCTTTTGGGATAAAAATAACCCACCTGCATGACGTGTCATCGCTATGCCTAGAAAGTAGTAAAGAGGGTCGAGATCTTTCATTGCAAATTCTGAGGCAAATTGTGACATGATGGACTTGCGATGAGCATCTGATAAGGCTGTTAAGATTATATCATCCACATATAATAAAAGATAAGCAATATTATTACCTTGTAGGTAGATAAATAGTGAGTGATCAGAACGACTGTTAGAAAACCTAATATGTGCAACAAAATCCGCAAACTGCTTGTACCAGGCCCAGGGAGCCCATTTAAGCCCATAAAGTGATTTATTGAGTAGGCATACATAATTTGGATATTTGGAGTCCCGATATCCCAGTGGTTGATGCATATACACCATTTCATTTAGCTGGCCATGAAGAAAAGAATTTTTGACATCCAACTGATGGAGTGACCATGACTTTGAGAGAGCCAAACTGAGGACCGTCCTTATAGTTACTGGTTTCACCACCGGACTAAACGTCTCCCTGCAATCTACACCAACCTGTTGTGTCTTTCCATCACCTACAAGAAGGGCTTTATGTCTCTCAAAAGTACCATCAGATTTTTTCCTTCTGACTGAAAATCCACATCGACCGAATTATATTGGTATTAGGATGATGAGGTACTAACTCCCACGTCCTATTTTTAATAAGAGCATTAAATTCATCACCAATAACCATTTTCCAATTCGGGTCGCTGAGTGCAGACACAGGATTGTGAGGTAAAGGTGATTTTGAGACTTGAGTGTGTAGGCTATATTTTGTATTGGGTTTGACAATATCATGTTGACTACGGGTGATCGGATGACGGGTTGAATTTTCAAGTGGGCCGGTAGGTTGGGAAACACTGCTTGGCAGTTGGCAGAGGGCTGGGCTTTATCCCAAGCCACTACCAGGGATGGATATTATACTAGGCAGTGGGCTAGCAAGATTAGGCCCAATTAATTTGGCACTGTGCTGTGGCTGGGCCACTGTTATTGTCCCAGAAATATTTGGGCCCAAAACAGATGGCCCAGTTCGCTGGGCAATTGTGTCCTACGACTGGGCCACTTTTTCGTTGTCCAAATATTGCGGGCTGGAAGAAACAATAGGCTCTGAAAAAATATGGGACAAATACGGGGGCAATCCATCATCTAAAAATGCATAGGTGGAGGGTTCGAACTTGTGAATTTTACCAAACGGGAAATTTGTTTCATCAAAAAAGACATGATGACTCACAAGTATTTTATTTGAGGAGAGGTCATAACACATGTATCCCCGATGATTAGACGGATATCCCAAGAAAACACAAGGTGTGTACCGGGATTGGAGTTTATTGATAGTGGTGGATGGAAAAAGGGGGATAGCATAAACACCCGAATACCCGTAAATGTGTATATGAGGGGTCCCGTAAATAGAGTATTTTGAGAGGAGGCTGGTAGGATAGGTTTTTGTGAGGGAGTATGTTAAATAAATATGTAGTCATGTGAAGTGCATGATGCCAAAAGGAGGGGGTAATGAGGCATGTGCAAGGGAAGTTCGAACAATGTTATTTATGGTTCAGATTTTACGTTCGGCCTTTCCATTTTAAGAAGAGGTATGTGGACAGGAAAGTCGAAAGTTCAAACCATAAGTTACAAAAATCCCAAAACTGCCGATTATCAAACTCCATACCATTCTCACATTGGATATTTTTTATTTCCAGTTCAAATTGAGTTCGGATGAATGCTCTAAATTTTAGAAATGTGAAAAAGACTTGAGATTTTTTAGATAAGGGAAAAGTCCACAAAAATTTTGAGTAATCATCTAATAATAGCAAGTAATACTGATGGCCTGAAGAGCTCAAAATGGGTGAAGTCCAAATATCATAATGTATAATGTCAAATGGCAATAAAGTGCATGAATTAGATGAAGTAAATGACAATTGAACATGTTTACCCAATGGACATGAACGACATTTATCCAAAGTCCGTGTTTAAATACAAGAAATAAAATTATTCTGTTTGAGGGAGGCTAAAACAGATGCCCCTGGATGCCCCAAACGTTCATGCCATAATGAATAGTTAAAAGCTGCAAAGTAGATGGTAACTTGAATTGTTGAATGGGTGAAGTGATTGGATATAGCTCCCCTTAACTATCATATCTCATTAGAATTGTCCCCGTCTGAAAATCCTTCACGAAAAAATCCAAAAGGGTCAAATACAACAGACACTCAATTATCAGTAGTAAACTTTCGAACAGATACCAAGTTCTTAATTAATTGTAGGGCATGAAGCACATTCTTTAAGGTTAGTGGTGGATTGGGGGTGACAATTTAGTAGACCCATAACCTCGAATTAGAATAGAATGGCCATTTCCGACAATTATACCATTATTTTTGCTCAAATTAAAATAGGACGAGAGGTTACCTTGAGAGGACGTCATATGAGACGTTGCACCCGAGTCCATATACCAATTTGCATCGGGTGGATTGAGCCCAAGAGTGTGCATGACGGACTCAATGTCGGTTGGGCTTGCCATCGTTGAATAGGCCTCCTGCCACTGGTTCGGCATTAGCCCATTACTGCCTTGTCCGTGACTAAAGCTGCTGAAAAATGTTCTGGGCCCAAAACTGCTTGGCCAACCACTGCCTGGCCCGACAGTGGGCATTCCACTTGGACAAAAATTGGGCCTGGCCTAGTTCCCAGTTGGGTAAGGGTATGGTGGCACTGCCCACGGCCACTGCCAGGCCCACAGGGCTGGGCCACTGCGAGGCTGCCACTATTGCTGTCCGCCGGTAGTCTGCGTGCCGGAAGTTCCACCACCGCCACCCGAATTTCGGTGGCCTCCATTTTTATCATTTCTGTTATTTCCACCTCAATTTTTATTACCATTTTTTCCTTTTTGTCCCCGATTTTGTTGTGTGGGTTCAAAATGTATAGCATCGTCATTTGTGGGAGTAGCAATCATGGCAGAATTGGAGACGGAGGCGGCCTTTTTAGCGAAGCCCGCCTCTTCAAGTATAAGCATCGAACGTGCTTGATAAAATAATGGAAGAGGATTGTTCTGTAGGATGAGTGTCCCCACACCACTATAGGCGTCGGTAAGGCCGACAACCATTTGCAAAACCAAGCGATTGTTCGTAACCGGCGAACCAACGTTTTTAAGTTGATCCGACAAGACTTTAAGGCGTTGACAATATGCCGACACATTTGGAAAATCTGTCATATCAATGGTGGAGAATTCTTGTTCTAACGTAACGGCGCGGGAATTTTTGTTGTCTTGAAAAATGTCCTGCAATCGATTCCAAGCGTCCATGACTGTAGAATCTTGCTCCATTATTGTGTGTAGCAAATCCGAGGAGATTGTTGCATAAATCCAAGATAGAACTCATTAAGAGTTTTCCAGAGTTCTTGGTCATCAGCCGTCTTCAACTCCTTTCCTTTCCCATTCTCCGACGGGATTATATGATCAATCACCCGGTGGGAACGACAACAAATTTTAAACAGTTCAACCCAAGTGGCATAGTGAACATTTTCCATCTCCAGAGTGATGGAAATGTGCGTTTTAATGTTTGAAACGGTAAGGGCTGGGTGAAAATTGGTTTCGGAGTCAGGCATGGTTAATTGGAATACACAAAGTTGAACAAAAAAATTATGAAGAACAATAATGGAGATGAAACAAAAGAACAAGGAGAAATCAAAAATCGGTGGAGGGGTGGCCGATTTTTGGATGGGTATTTTGGTAGGGTAAGATCTCTTCCTAATCTCTTTATACCATGTAAGAATTATGGGATATTTTCCTCAATCATTTCCTTCCAAAGAGGTGGTACATATACCAATATTACAAGCATAAATTAAGGTAATGAATAAGACAAGATATGTAAAAATCAAGCCTTCTAATCTATTCTAATTCTCCCTACCATATACATAAGATATTACACTTACTACACTAATTATAATTAATAGTTGGAATATTAATAATTATGATTATGATTCTATCAATTTCTACGAGGAAGATGTAGTCCTTCACGTCTAGTTTCCAATGTTCCAAACTATTTTTTATTTCTACGAAGAGTTATACACATTTTACTGAGGTATATCAAAGCAAGCACCAGACGCATAAGGCGGCGCAATAGGCACATTCATTAGTGTTAAAAACTGGGCATTTAAGTGACGCAAGGCAGAAAGTTGGGGATAGCGCACCAAGGAGCATGTAAGACATCAATTTGGGCGCTAGACGACTGCAATCTATAAATACCAAGTCAGGAAACCATTTTTCAATTGATTTTTGGGCAAGTCTGACGGCTCTTTGAGGAGTTTCCCGAGCAAGGAACAACATGAGGCATCCTAGATGAGTTTCTTGGTATATTTATGATAAATTACCATTCATTGATGTTAATATTAACATTATTATGAATTAAAATCCATAGGTATCACTTGTTGGAAATTTGCCTTTGGCGGGAGTTGCGACCGACCAATTTTAACGGCTTAAACACTAGTGTTACGTATGTTGGAGAATTCGGTTCTTCACACATGCATGATCTACTAAGTACGTAGATAATCGTAGGGCCAAGAATCGTCAAATTTCATTGAGAAATGAAAGTGATATTGGTCCACGAAGTGAGGTGTTTGAAGCATGGAAAGTGTGGTGTTGTGTTCAATTCTCCCTCATCGGTAGAGGAAGAAAGAATTGTTGTGTATATAAGACTCGAAATTGGTTTGGGGTTTGGGACCCCAAGGGGTATCCCATGTGTTTAAAGGAGGGAGGACCTAGATGTGCTTCGGTTCGAGGAAAGACCACACGCGCGCCGCCCGCCCGTCCGGTCCGGTTTCGGGTCACGGGTCACGGGTCACGGGTCACGGGTCATGGGTCACGGGCTGTGGGCCTTCTAATATTATCTTTTTGGGCAAGAGAACTTTGCCAGAAGTACAGTTTGGACCAGAATTCTTTCAGATGTACAGTTTGGTCCCTGAAGATGTATAGTTTGGTCCCTGAAGTTTTCAGAAAATCAGAATTTCGACCGGTCAAAGCAGAAACGCCCAAGCACTCAATTCAGCCATTTATTTTGGCTGAATTACTCCTCCTATAATGGCCAAATCCGTTGGTCTTTCACCATTTATTTTGGTGGTTTTACTACCTCCATAATGGCCATTATTTGGCCAATAATGGTTGTTATGGGGGCAATTAAACAACCCTCCCTCACATATATAAACACCCCCTTACACCATTGTTGAGCACTACAAATAACAGTTTATAGACTATACACGAAAATACACAAGCAAAAACAGTTCTTCCTACAACTTCCAAGCATCATTTCGTTACTCAATATTCTTCACGGTAGCTCTTGAGTTTCCTTTGCTCAAGTGTTCCATTGCTGTTTTATCTTGGGAGACAAATTGTCCAGGACGTATAAATGATACATACGGGGCAATATTGTTTTAAGGACAGAGTGCCACACTCGACTCAGCAAAACCAGTTTCCATTTTTCCGTCTTCAACAAAATTGTAATTTCAGTTTTGTGGTTCTATTGTAATTTTCAGATTTCTAGATGAATTATTGAATCTTTGTTTATCATTTCGAATACTTGTAATAGTTATATACTTCCCGTACTGCTTTATAAAAGTATAATAGAGTAAAATCTCCCAACATCACTCCTAACTTCAAGAAATAATTATAAGCTCAATATTAACTCCAAGAGATAAATTCTTTATCTTACTCTCGAATATGATTATGATATGAGCATTTGAGATGTTATGTGAAGTAGGAATCACGAATCGAATTGAGATTTTTACTAGTTCTTGAAATAGGGGTTGATGAACTAGGATTCTTGATGGAGAAGAAGGTGAAAAGTAAAATTAAAATTCTTGATTAATGGTTTGGTGATTCTAACGCCTTCCATAGCTTAATTGTGATTAAGTATTGAATTGTAAGACACAAGCTATAAATTAAGGATCAATAATGATCATCTTGAAATCATTAGGTAAATGTAAGCCTCCCCAAATATTTATTTATATATATATATATATATATATATATATTGTTAGGAATTCAACTATATGGGATTGAATTTTTTCCATCTTTAATGACTTAAATACATGGGCCCGCATGTCGGAAACATCATTTCTTCGCACATGCCTAATATACTAAATGAGTAGATGATATTAGTGTCAAGTATCATCAAAATTCGTTGAGAAATGAAAGAGATATTGATGCACAAAGTAAGGTGTTTGAGACACAAATAGATGAATTGGTTTGGCCAAATAATAGAACTCCCACATCGGTTGAATATGAAAAGATTGAGGACTATATTAACTATAGTTTTGAGTAAGTGTTTAAGACCCAAGAGGTGACCCAAGTTTTAAGAAGGGGGAGGACCTAGGTGAGCTTGGGTTCGGGGCTAAGCCCCATGCGCGCCGCCGCCCGCCCGTCATGGGTCACGGGCCACGGGCTTTCTTCCAGGATGCTCTTTTGGTCCCTGAAATGTTCTTATTTACACTTTGGTCCCTGAAGATTTCGGAAACGTTGCAACGACTCTATCTTCTCCAAATGGCGCCAGCCAACGGATCTGACTTCAACAGTCAGAATCCGCCCTCTTCTTCACCTATAAATTGAACATTACTGTTCAGTTCAAACACACAAAAAAAAAAACAAAACCAGAAAATCCTCTCTTCTCTTACAATCTGTTCAATATTTCTTTTATTCGCCGGAATCAATATTACTAGCTTTGTATTGTTGGTTGTTGTTGTTTTATCTTGGGAGACTATTGTTCAATACCGTAAAAGCATCTATACGGGGCAATTTTATCTTAAAGAAAGAGAGTCATCTCTCGACTCAGCTTTTCCTTTTTGATTAACCTTTCTGATACACTTTTACCTACAGTTTAAGACAAACTATATTTCTAAGTGTTCGAAAGATGTCTTCTTCAACCATTGCCAATAGTTCTGCTCCTGCCAGTTTCCAAAGAGAACGCCCAAAAAAGTTTCTGAGTACCAATTTCAAGATATGACAACAAAAGATGTTGTTCTATCTTACTACGTTGAACCTGTCACGCTTTCTGACAGAAGATCCTCCTTCTGGTGGGGATGCAATAGACACTCATTCTAACACAACGACTGAAGTGGCTGAAGATATCCAGGTCATAAATGCCCTGAAGTTAACACTGAATGCATGGAATCATAGTGATTTCATGTGCAAAAATTACATTCTAAACGGTCTGTCGGATACACTCTATGTATATTGCACCGTGAAGACGACAAAGGAGTTGTGGGAAAAACTCAAGAAAAAATACAGCGCACGGGATGCGGGTACAAAGAAGTTCATCAATGGAAAGTTTCTGAAATTTCAAATGGTGGATGGTAAATCAGTGATGTCCCAAATCTAGGAGTTTCAAATGATTCTTCATCATCTGAATTTGGAAGGAATGAAGCCAAATGAGCAGCTTCTGATTTCATCTTTGACTGAGAAATTGCCTCCCTCATGGAATGAGTTCATGAGTTATCTCAAACTAAATACAAAAGAAATAGGGTTTGAAGACCTTATCATCAAACTGCAAATACATGAGGACAATAAAAGGGCTATATCTAAGGGAAAGCATCCAATTGAGGCAAAAGCGAATATGGTTGATTCGAAGGGAAACGCTAACAAAAAGTGCAAGTTCCAAGGAGACGGCAAAAGCCAATCGATGGAGAGGTTCAAAGGAAACTGCCATCACTGTGGAAAGTCTGGCCATGTTATCAAAGAGTGTCGCAAACTGAAGCGAGAGCAGAAGGAAAAGGCCAAGAACAAAGGCAAGGCCAAGGCTAACGTTGTACAAGACGATGGTGGTCCTTCGAACCTTGACGACATAATTGTGAACTTCTCAACTGTAGTGCTGGAGGCAAATATGGTGGAGAATCCAAAGCAATAGTGGATAGACACGGGTGCAACCCGTCATATATTCTCTGACAAGAGTGCATTCTCTTCTTACGCCCCAATCACAGGCAAAAAGCTATTCATGGGCAACGATGCTACCTCGGAAGTGCAAGGGGTTGGAAAGGTTGTCCTTAAAATGACTTCAGGCAAAGAGCTTACTCTGAAGGAAGTGATGTACGTCTCTGACATCCGCAAGAACTTAGTTTCAGGGCTACTGTTGGTCAAGGCTGACTTTAGACTAGTTTTTAGTGCAATAAATTTGTAATAACTAAGAATGGTAATTTGTAGGAAGGGGTTTCACGTGTGACGGCCTCTTCAAAATAAATACTATGTCTGTAATCCGTTCATCTAATGAAATAAAGCATTCCACCTACTTGCTTGAATTCTCTAATTTATGACATCATAGATTAGGACACGTTAACTATAAATCCATTTAAAAGTTAGTAAAATTGGAATTGTTGCCTTCCTTCGACATAAACCCTCAACATAAATGTGAGGTGTGCGTAAAGGCAAAATTAACCAAATCATCTTTCCATTCAGTCAAAAGAAATACCGCTCCTTTAGAACTTATTCACACCGACATATTTTATTTAAAGTTTGTGCAAACAAGAGGGGGGAACAAGTACTTTGTGACTTTCATTGATTATAGTACAATGTATTGTTATGTTTACTTGTTGAAAAGTAAGATGAAGTGTTTGAAGCATTTAAACGTTATAAAGCAGAAGTTGAGAATCCACTAAACCTATGGATTAAGGCAATTCGTAGTGATAGAGGGGGAGAATACGTAGAACCGTTTGAAGAATATTGTGCTCAATTCGACATTATTTATCAAACGATCGCTCCTTACTCGCCTTAGTCTAATGATATTGCCGAGCGCAAAAACCGTACGTTAAAGGAAATGATAAATGCTTTACTTATCAATTCAGGTTTAGCTCAAAACATGTGGGCGAAGCGATTCTTACCGCTAATACAATTCTCAATAGAGTTTCTCATAAGCGTAAGCATAAAACTCCATATGAATCATGGAAAAGAAAGAAACCCACTTACAAATATTTGAAAGTGTGGGGCTGTTTAGCAAAGGTCGGAGTACCTAAACCAAAACAGGTCAAAATTAGACCTAAGGCTGTAGATTGCTTATTCATCGGATATGCAAATAATAGTAGTGCTTATCGCTTCTTAGTGTATAAGTCGGAGATACCTGATATCCACGAGGGTACGATCATGGAATCAAGGAATGTTGAATTCTTTGAACAGATCTTTCCTTGAAAGGAAAAATAAATAATTTCACGCAAATGAAGTTATGAACAAAATGCTCAAAATCAACAAGACCCAGGAGTTTCTGATTATCCGAAACTAGATGCTCCAGATCTACATGACTCAGAAGTTACTGAATATCCGAAACTTAATGTTCCAGATCTACAAATCTTAGGGGTTCCAGAGGTTGAACCAAGACAGAGCAAAAGGGCCAAAAAGGACAAAACCTTTGGTCCAAATTTTCTAACCTATATGGTTGAAAATGAACCGAGGACAATTAAGGAAGCATGGTCAACTCCAGAAGCACCGCTTTAGAAAGAATCTATAGAAAGCGAAATAAATTACATCATGCAAAACCATACTTGGGAAATGGTTGATCTTCCTCCAGGAAGCAAACTTTTGGGTTATAAGTGGATACTCAAAAGAAAGTACAAAGCAGATGGAACTATTGATAAGTATAAGGCCAAATTAGTAGTCAAAGGCTACAGACAAAAGGAAGGCCTCGATTACTTCGACACATACACCCCTGTATCTAGATTAACATCAATCGGGGTATTCATATCCATTGCAGCTTTGCGTAATTTTGAGATACATCAAATGGATGTTAAGACAGTCTTCCTAAATGGAGAGTTAGAAGAGAAAATATACATGGAATAACCCGAGGGGTATGTTGTTCCAGGACAAGAAAAGAAAGTATGTCGACTTGTTAAGTCTCAGTACAGACTCAAACAAGCCCCGAAACAATGGCATGAAAAGTTTGATAATACTTTATTATCAAAAGGTTTCTCCATAAATGAATGTGATAAATGTATCTATATCAAAGGGAACTCTAACTCATTTGTCATGATATGTCTTTACGTAAATGACATGTTCATCACCGGAAGTAGTCTAAACTTGATCCTGAAAATCAAGAATGTGTTGAAATAATGTTTCGACACGAAAGATATGGGTATTACAGATGTAATATTAGGAATTAAGATTTCTAAGACAACTGACGGGCTGGTCTTATCTCAATCTCATTACATTGAAGATGTTTTGAGAAAATTTGATGTATTTGACAGCCCCCCTATGAAGTCACCAATGGATATGAATCATAGAATTGATAAGAATCGTGGTGCACTCGTATCCCAAGAGCGATATGTGCAGGTCATTGGCAGTTTAATGTACATTACGAATTGCACCTAACCCGATATCACTTATCCAGTCAATAAGTTGGCTAGGTTTACTCGTAATCCTGGAATTGATCACTAGAAGGCGTTAAATCGGATACTACGATATCTGAAATATTCACTGACTTACGGATTACATTACTCAAGATATCCAACCGTATTGGAAGGGTACAGTGATGCAAACTGGATATCGGACATAAAGAACACCAAATCCACCAGTGGGTATATTTTTACAATTGGTAGTGGGGCTGTGTCTTGGAAGTCCTCTAAGCAAACATGCATCACCCGATCCACGATAGAATCGGAGTTTATTATTTTGGATAAAGCATGAGAAGAAGCAGAATAGCTTCACGACTTCTTAGAGGATATCCCTTGTTGAGGTAAACCCGTACCTTCGGTGATGATTTACTGTGACAGCCAATCGGCTTTAGGAATGGCACATAATAGTATGTACAACGTTAAGTTTAGACATATTTGTCGGATATATAAGACCGTTAGGCAGTTGATCACTACGGGTGTCATTCCCATTGATTACATCAAATCAAAGGATAACATAGTGGATCCATTAGCTAAAGGTCTACCCAAAGATCAAATATTATGTCTGTCTATGGAAATGGGCTTAAAACCCTAACAATAAGAATCTGTATGGTGGTAACCCAACCTTACTAACTGGAGATCCCAAGAATTTTGGTTCAACGGAAAAACTAAATTGTAGAGGTTCAGTTTTAGCGCTTTACTGCAAGTAAGAGCACTTCGGATTATTATTCTTATAATTCCAAGGTTGTTCTCGCAATAGACATTAAGTGTTACCTGCATAAATGGTAAATGATAAGTTTTTAAAACTTTTAATGATTCCTAACACTTGCGAGTGGGGTATAGTAGGATACCTTATAGGAAATCACATATTTAAGTGCGAAGACAAGCCGCTTCAAATGTACGCACTTAAGAATCCAAGAGTTGTTCATGGCCACAACTGACTAAATTATAAGAAGAAATGAATAAGGGGAGTTATTGTGTTGATATCATTGTCTTGGTTTACACTAAACACTGACGGTTCAAGACATCACGTTCACTGCGCAATAAGTAAATCCGATGGTAATCGACTAAGGAAGGTTCAAAGCCGAAAGCTACCTTTCCTGATACAATATCTTTCCGCTGAAAGATTGTTGAACTTTGGCACCTCGTGTGCACCAATTCTCTTTCAAGAGGGGATTGTTGGAAATTTAACTATATGGGATTAATTTTTTTCCATCTTTAGTGACTTAAATACAAGGGTCCCGCATGTCAGAAATATCGTTTCTTCACACATGTCTAATATACTAAATGAGTAGATGATATTAGTGTCAAGTATCGTCAAATTTCATTGAGGAATGAAAGAGATATTGATGCACAAAGTAAGGTGTTTGAGACACAAATAGATGGATTGGTTTGGCTAAATAATAGAACTCCCACATCGGTTGAATATGGAAGGATTGAGGACTATATTAACTATAGTTTTGAGTAAGGGTTTTGGCCCCAAGGGGTGACCCAAGTTTTAAGAAGGGGGATGACCTAGGTGAGCTTGGGTTCGGGGATAAGACCCACGCCCACCACCGCCACCCGCCCAGTTCCGGCCGGGTCGGGTCACGGGTCACGGGCTTTCTTCCAGAATTCTCTTTTGGTCCCTGAAATATTCTTATTTATACTTTGGTGCATGAAGATTTCGGAAACGTTGCAACGACTCTATCTTCTCCAAACGGCGCCAACCAACGGATCTGACTTCAACAGTCAGAATCCGCCCTCTTCTTCACCTATAAATTGAACATTATTGTTTAGTTCAAACACACGAAAAAAAACAAAACCAGAAAATCCTCTCTTCTCTTTGCAATTTATTAAATATTCCTTTTCTTCGTCGGAATCAACATTACTAGCTTTGTATTGTTGGTTGTTGTTGTTTTATCTTGGGAGACTATTTTCCAATACCGTAAAAGCATCTATACGGAGCAATTTTATCTTAAATAAAGAGAGTCATCTCTCGACTCAGCTTTTCCTTCTTGATTAACCTTTTTGATAGACTTTTACCGACATATATATATATATATATATATATATATATATATATATATATATATATATATATATATATATGTGTATGTATACTCAAATTAGCACATGAATGACGATGGGTAATATGAATGTTCAATTATGCGATTGTTGGATGTGTGAACAAAATTCAACATCAAAAACAAAAAACAAAAAGAAATATTATAAGCTGTTGAATACTCTAAGTGGTCATTTGGTTGCTGATTAAAGTTATGAAAGTATTAGTAATACATTAGTAATGTAGGGATTAGTTATGCATGATTTAGTTATGCCGGGTTTAATTATTGCATCTTCCTGCATAAAATAATACATAAATTAACTCAAAATTATAAGTGTTTTAGTTATGTGGGATTATAAAATGATAACCAAACTCCGTACTTGGTGTGACAAATTTTATATAAACAATTAAAAACTACCAAACATGATATTAACTATGCTAGTTTTAATACATAAAAAGATTTCCCCTAACCAACAACCAAACGACCCTTTAATGATGTGAGGCCTTTTGAAATAAAACTGTGAGAACTCGACCCAAAATGAATAGCATCAACATCATTTTAAGTTATTTTAGCTCAACATATATGACATTGTATATAACCTCTTAAATATTTATTGATATTTTATTAGTAAATAACTAATATTTATACAATATTATAAGCACGCCCCTTGTAAAATATTGTTCGCCATTTTTACCCTCTAAAAATAAAATTTGCATTGGATGAAATTATAATTTAATTATTTTTCTAATACGTAAAACTTTTAAATCAACTAATTTTTTTATTATTAATCATTTTCTTTATTTGAACTATGTAAAAAATTATAATATTTAGGACTTTTGTCTTTTAATTCATATAAATCATTTCCTTTTCTGACTATAACATAACTATAATATCACTACGTTATTAGAATTTTTATTTTTCTGTGTTCAAAGCAGTAATTAAAAAATTCAATTTCTATTTTAAGAACCCAAAAAATAGATAAAGTCATTAAGGACAGAAATGTAGAAGAATCAGAATATTTTCGAGCCTACAAGGTTTTTGTGTGTCTTTAAGAAATCTAACCGTCTCACAGTTGTCAAGGTTAATAGATTAATTCCTCCCAGGATAAAACGGATAACTATTCTGCGATAGCGGCAATACAAATTGAAGAACTTCAGCTAACTAAAATGGTGGTAGCAAATCACACGACTCTATGGTATTTTTGTTTTAAAAATAAATGCAGATAATTTAGAGGGAAGAAAGATTCAGCTTTTTTGGTGTCTTTCAATGTTTAAAATATGAGGCAATGCCTCTGAATTTATAGACAATAAAATGGTGAGATGAAGAGGTGCAATTCAAAAGGTGCCTCTTATATTTTCTATTCACACCTTTTAAAAAAAATTCAATAATCCCCCACATGAATGGGAAATGACCATATATTTAAAAACATACATGAATAATTTGTGATTTGCAAGCAAAGATTAATCGCATCTGGATAAGTAGGTATCCCTTTGGACTTTTCGTAGTGAACATATGTCGAATATACTCGATCAATCGGTAGATTTGATATCTTTGAATCGTCGACCTTTGGTGTATACCTAGACAATCACATGTCACACGATTAACCCTTTAACCATCTCCGGTTCTCATTGCTGTGCTCATTTCAGCCATGAACCACACTTGATCTTGTAAGTGCGCAGAGAATTGGCCTTACAGAATTCTCTTTGAAGTGACTTACACTTCATACTTACATAAGTGATTCCTAAACGTATAATCCTTAGAAACACTATTTGATATACCCTGTAAACTTAGAAACAATTAAAATAGTCTTGACGCTTTATCCTTGTTACTAAACATTGTCTTCATCATGAGAATGGACCAAAAAAATTGTTTGACAATGTTGACCGTCAATCATAACTTTGATTGATCTCCTTGAACCTAGATCTTGGGATCTCCAATCTTTTAGGTAGAGTTACTATCATATTGACTTGTCCTCAGTCATAGTCTCATTCCATTAGATTTTTTAAGCTTGTTATCTTTCTGTGTTCAAAGCAGTAATTTAAAAAAATTAGTTTTTGTTTTAAGAACCCAAAAAAACAGAAAAAATCATTAAGGACAGAAATGTAGAAGAATCAGAATATTTCCGAGCTCACAAATTTCTTGTATGTCCTTAAGAAATCTAATCCCTCTACAATTGTCATGGTTAATGTATTAATTCCTCCCAGGATATAACGAAAAACTATTATGCGATAGCGGCAATGCAAATTGTAGAACTTCAACGAACTCAAATGGTGGTACCAAATCACACAACTCTACGACATTTTTGTTTTAAAAACAAATGCAGAGAATTTAGAGGAGAGAAAGCTTCAGATTTTGTGGTGTATTTCAATCTAAATATGAGGCAATGCCTCTGAATTTATAGACAATAAAAGGGCGAGATGAAGAGGTGCAATATAAAAAGTGCCTCTTTCATTTCCTATTAACACCTTTTAAAAAAATTCAACAATCACTTAATATCAAATTTCAACTCCTTTCTTATTATTATATTATGCTTTTGCTTCTTCTATTAATTTTTTAAAAAGTATTTGGATGTGTTCAGTATGGAGAAAAATGTTTTTCATGAAAATATTTTTCTAGAAAATGTGTTTTTGGAAAATAAGTGAGTTTCTTACTTATTTTCTTATATTCATTTGGTTAGTGAAAAAAATGAATTTCTTACTTAACTTTTCATGTTGATTTGGTTAGTGAAAAAAATGATTTTCTTACTTATTTTCTCATGTTCATTTGGTTAGTGGAAAATAAGTGAATTTCTAACTTATTTCATGTTCGGTTGGTTAGTAGAAAATATTTTTCAGAAATTCACCCAAGCCCCACCAACCCCTCCACCACCCACCCACCACCGACCACCCAACCAAATCCCACCCCCACCCAACACCACCCTCGAACGCACTTCATCTTCACTCACCCCTATCCCGCACCACCACACCCACTCCACCCTACACCACCGTTCCACCCAACCCCTCACCTATGTCTCTCTCAATTTTCTATTTCATATATTTGATTTTATTTTATAAAATTTTATTGAAAAATGGGAAATTTTGTTGAGTTCAACTTTGGATTGCATAATATTATTAATTTTCTATGATTTATCAAGACTATTGCTTAAATATCGTCGACATACAAAGTAATCACGTAATTGATGGATTCTTATAACCAATTACTCCTAAAACATGAGTCTATAAAAGACATAACTCGTGATTTTTTTCTTGAGATTTTACTGTTTGCCTTGAATTTTTTCTTTCTATATTTTATCCCTTTGTTGCAAAATATTAAGTTAACATTAATTATTTTTAGACTTTACATAATTCTAGAAGATATTTGGCCAACCTCTTGATTCCTAAATATCTAAAAGACCAAAAGATTCAATTTTGTATTTCATATAACAATTTTTTGAAAAATCATGATAAAATTATTTTTGTGTTGTTTATTTATTTTTAGTATTAAGTCATAAAAATAACGATGATTTTCATAAAATATTCCTACTACAATATGGTCTCACTGATATGGGTTCACTCGTACCAAAAAACTAGCATAGTAAATGATGGAGTAATAATAAATATTCGTAGACGAGAACCGATGAAGACTGCCAATAACATCTTTGTGCAAAAGATTCATTGTTTTATGCAACATCTTCTTAGCATGATGTCATGCAAGTTTTTAGGAAAAATTGTAAAGCATCGACATTTAAATATTTAACAAAAAAGTAAAAAATTATGAAAATACTATATATACAGAATTTAAATAAAGATTACACGAGGAGCAACAACTTTGATAATTAGAAAAGAAGTTGCGCTGGTATAAAACTGGCACAAAATCTAGAAAAGGAATCACATGAAATGTTAGAGCAAAGTTATAATCTGATATAAACCAAATCTCATTTTGCAGAAATTTGGCCATAGGAAATAAAAAAGGAAAAAGAAAGGAGAGATACAAAAAGAGAATAAGGAGGAAAATAGTGAAAAATTCGGTGGTGCATTTGTTAATTTGAAAAAAGTGTTAGAAAATTTCTTCCAAGAACTGTCAGTTTTTTCGAAGATTTGGCCAAACATCTTTAGGAAAGTTTGGCCAAACACCATCTTTATAAGTGAAAAATTTGGCCAAACACCATCTTTAGGAAGTATTTTGTTGGAAAATAATTTCATAAATATCTTTTACAAATTTCAACTTTTGCAAAAACTGTAAAAAAAAAAAAGATTCATTTACTTTTGAAACAAACATCAAAAATACTTTTAAATTTTTTAATGATGCATAGTTGAATATGTGGATAAAAAGTAGAGAGAAAGATCTGATAGTGAAATCTAAAGAGACCGTGTAGTGCTCGGTTCAAGTAAACTTAAGGGATGTATTTAATTAGGATTTTAAAAGATTATTTTGGGATAAATAAATTTTGTGGCATTCAATTAAGATTTTTAAATAATCTAAACAAGTCTTGTGGTATTAATCAAAATTATTATGATTTTTTAAAGAGTAACCAAATCTAATGGTATTTAATCAGGATTTTAAAAAAACAGCAAAAAATCTTTTAGTATTCAAAAACTTGCGAAACAATCAGAATTTTGTGTGACATTTAAGTGAAATGTATAAATATCAAACTTTATAAAAAAAATCTCACCCTTGTGGACAGGACATGATTTCTCAAAATTGCGAAATCTACAGAAAACTTTCCAATTCCAGAAGTCATCTCTAAACTCAGGGTTGTCGACCCTAACAGTTGTATGTGGCATCGTTGCTTGACATCCACATGACAGCCAGATTTTCTTTGAATCAGGAGAAAAGGATTCCCCATTTTTTTGCTTGGCATACATTGTTTTGAGGCCAGTTCAGAAAGGCATATTTATAAATGAAGCTTTGACAGAGATCAAGAGTAGCATTTGCACTTGTTCCTCACATTCTGTAAAGGTTCGCTTACGGTTAAAGAAATCCAGTTTAACCTAAGCCCTTATGTACCATTTGAAAATAGAACTGGCAGTGAAATGCCCTTACATAGTTCCTGTGAATCCCCACTTGCGGGATGAAACTAAGGGGGGTGTTATGACCAATTAGATCTGCTCCTGTCCTTGAAGATCTCATGGTCACTGATTTGGACACTATTGATTAATGTGTTCAACCATCACTTTAGGTATGTTATTCGCTGAAATACCTATGCATGCAAGTTGTTCATTGAAATACATGTTAGAAAAATTGACATGAAAAATCTTATGATAAATCTTTTAAAATTCAAACATAATTTTGATTGTCTTTTAAAATCTGTTAAGTCATTATATTCCTAAATAGTCTTTTAAAATTCACTGGACTTATTTATCACAAAATAGTCTTTTAAAATCTTAATTGAATACACCTCCTTAAAATTTAAACATATAATATTATAGGTATAATATATATACAAAAATTTACTATAATGTTAATAAATATTAAATTAAAGAAGCATATTTCTGCATTCCGTAAATTAAATACTCCAATTTCTCAGGAATTGACAAACGATATACCGGTTGATTAATATAGTAAACCTTAACAACGAAAGATCAACCTCCATACGTGTAATGAAAAAATAGGATAATTAACTCTGATTGCTTGAGATATGTCAAGCTTAAACCAAATTAAGTTTACACTATGGGAAAGAAATAATCTCTTGATTTTTTTCATTAATTGAAAAAGTATATATACAATTTACATCTTTTCATAATAGGAGAATCATATTCCTATTCTACTCCTAAAACCTTATTCTACTTGGACACTAACTATACAATTATGGTAATACAATTATGGTAAGTATACAATACTAATTACACTCAAATATTACCTAAACTAATATGTTCAATTCGTGACCTTCATATGTACAGCAAACCGAGACCAATCAATATACATATGATATATTGTATATCATATGTATATTTAACACCCCCACCCCCCCGGTAATAGCGGGCGGTCTTCGTACGCTGAAATTGTCCCTAAAATCTTCAAAGAGTAGTGCCGGAAGACCTTTGGTAAAGATGTCTGCAATTTGATACCTGGAAGGGACATGGCAGACATGTACTTGTCTACGAGCTACCTTTTCGCGAACAAAGTGAATGTCTATCTCAATGTGTTTAGTCCGCTGGTGCTGAACCGGATTACCTTATCATAATAAATCAAGGTAGCTTTTTGAATAGGACAATGAAACTCTAATAGAAGATTACGTAACCAACAGGATTCAGAGACCACAATGGCTACCCATCGATACTCAGCCTCGGCACTAGAGTGTGATAACGTCGACTGACGCTTTGCAGAACATGAGACCAAGTTATTACCAAGAAACATACAATAGCCAGACGTAGACCGTCTGGTGTCTGGACAGCCACCCCAATCAACATCTGTATACGAGACGAGTGTAGATGTCAACGAAGGATATAAATGTAAGTCATAGTCAAGTGTCCCCTGGATATACCTAATAATGCGTTTGAGCGCATTCATGTGCTCAACCCTGAGATCATGCATAAACAAACACACTTGTTGTACGACATACGTAATATCTGGTCTCGTGAATGTAAGATACTGAAGGGCCCCTGCAAGACTGCGATAGCGGGTCGGATCCTCATAAGGTGAGCCAGACGCAACACCTAACTTGGGTTTAGTATCAACCGGAGTGGAAGTAGACTTACAGGATGATATCTCAGCCTTCTCAATGATCTCAGTTGCATACTTTCTCTGGGATAAGAACAACCCATTTGCATGGCGAGTGACGACAATTCCCAAAAAGTAACTCGAGGGCCCTAAGTCTTTCATAGCAAACTCAAAACTGTGTATTGTCATGATAGACTGGCGTAATGCATAAGAAGAGGCAGTCAAGGTAATATCTTCCACATACAATAATATATAACCCAAAGACGAACCACGGGATATATGAACAATGAATTATCAGACATGCTATGAGAGAAACTAATAGTCGAAACATAGTCTGCAAACCTCTTATACCAAGCATGTGAGAGACTGCTTAAGCATATACAAGGACTTATTCAACATACAGACATGATGAGGATATTTGGGATCCCTAAACCCCAAGGGCTGATATATATAGACAGTCTCATTGAGATCACCATGTAGGAAAGTATTCTTCACATCCAACTGATGAATGAGTCATCCTTTCGAAAGAGCGAAGCTGAGCACAGTGCGAATGGTATCCGACTTGACCATTGGACTAAATGTCTCACCACAATCCACACCAACTTGCTGAGTCTTACCATCACCTACAAGACGAGCCTTATGCCTCACAAAAGAACCATTAAGAATTGTCCTTATGAGCAAAAATCCACATAGACCGAATTATATTAACACCAGATGGACGGGGCACCAACTCCCACGTCTTATTATCAATAAGAGCATTATATTCGTCGGTCATAACAATTATTCACTTAGGGTCATTTAACGCAGACACATGGTTATGGGGTATGAGTGATTTAAGAACATTAGAATTAAAATTGAAATGTCTTTTTGGTTTAAAAATACCTCGTTGACTACTAGTGACCGATCTATGACCGGGGGGGGGGAGAATTTGGTGGATTTTGGGAATTAGTGGAACACATGACGGACCGGCCAGCGAGCAGTGGGCTCGCTAGCCCAACACTGGAATTCGGTGCCTGAATCGGATTGATATCTGCCACTGAGCAGTGGCGTTCGGGTTGTGAAGCTAGCCCGCTTCGTCATGGGCGATTCTGAACTGTGGCTGAAACTGTGGGGCCAGCGGGCAGTGGGCCCGCTGGTAGATTTGGGTGCGGGACACGTTCGAAAAATGGTGAATAATATACAGGGATATATCATCACCCAAAAAATTATACGAACTAGGCGTGAGACTATTTACCTTAGCAAACGAAAATTGGGATTCATCAAATATTACGTGGCGACTAATAATGGTTTTATTAGATGATAAATCAAAATATTTGTAACCGCGATGATTGGACGGATAACCCAAAAACACACAAGGGGTAAACCGGGCTTGAAGTTTGTTGGATGGAAAGAGTGGATAACACATGCACCCAAAGACCCTAAGATGTGAATATGAATAAGTCTTATTATATAAAATTTGAAGAGGGGACGAATATGTCAAAACTTTGGAAGGAAGAATGTTAAGAAGATATGTAGTCATTAATAGAGCATGATGCCAAAATGAAGGGGGTACAGAAGCATGAATCAATAAAGTTCGGACAATGTTATTAATGGTACGAATTTTGCGTTCGGCTTTTCTATTTTGTGAAGACGTATGGGGGCAAGAAAAATGAAAATTTATCCCATTAGTAGCACAAAATTCTCGAAAGACCCCATTGTCATATTCTTTATCATTATCACATTGAATATTCTTTATTTTCCGTTCAAATTGGATTTTAATGAATGCTCTAAATTTTAAGGTGGAAAAAGTATGAGATTTTTTCGCTATTGGAAAAGTCCATAAAAATTTAGAATAATCATCCAAGAAAAGAACATAATATCGATGACCCAACGAACTAAGAACATGATACGTCCATAAATCGCTATGAATAATATCAAATGACATTAAAGTATGAGAATTAGAGTATGCAAATGACAAATTAACATTTTTTCCTAGAGTACAAGATTGACAATTCGGAGTACTACGCGTACCCTTACATTAAATAAAATTATTTTTCTCTAAGGGAGACAAAATAGATGACCCCGGATGACCAAGACGAGCATGCCACAAGGAAGAAGCAAAAGCGGCAAAAGCTGACGGTAACGCTTAACTAGAAAAACCGAAACATGGCGTGATAGAATAAAGATCTCCCCTACTATCACACCCCATGAGAGGACTCCCCGTCTTGAAATCCTTCACAGAAAACCCAAATGGATAAAATTCAACAGAAACAGAATTATCAGTGGTGAACTTACGGACAAATACCAAATTTTTAATCAATTTAGGGGTATGAATGGTATTTTTCAAGATAAGATGTGGATGGGGGGGGAGGAGACAACGTTGTATGATCATAACCACGAATTGGAATTGAATTACCATTTCCAACAATTATGTCACGATGGAAGCTCAAATTAGAATAAGACAAGAGAGTACCTGAGGCAGATGTCATGTGGGTCGTGACTCCGGTGTCCATATACCAATTCGGGTCTTGTGGATTTAATCCAAGTGTGTGCATCGCGACTTCAATGTCGGTTGGAGTGAGGCCCACTGCATGATGGGCCTGCCGAGGCCCAAGCACACTGGCCTGCTGCTCCGACCCATAAGCAGGCTTGAAACCCATGACTGGACCCGGGAAACTAGGCTTGTGCTGTTGAGAAATGGGGCCCCAATTTCCCGGGTAATAAGTTGCTGGAACAACGCCACTGTTTGGCCCAAAACTACCGGCCCACTGCCACTGCATGGGGGTCCAATACTGATGTTGCTGCTGATTGCCCCGAGGGCCTCCACCGCCACCACCACCGTTTCGGCCGCCACCCGTGTTGCCGCCATAATTTTTTCCATTATTTCCCCTATTTTTCCCCTTCTTGCCTCCACAGTTGTTGCGGTTTTGGCCCAAGTTGTTGTAACCGGAAGGAGGAAAATTGGACTCGGTCATCATGACTACGGGACTAGCACCGGTAGCCGCCTTATTGGCTAATCCGACTTCTTCGAGTGTAAGCATAGAACGAGCCTGATAAAATTGGGGAAGAGAGCTGCTTTGTCGAAGAAGCGTGCCAACACCGCTATACGCCTCCGAAAGGCCTGCAACCATCTGAAGAACCAGACGGTCATTGGTAACTGGCGCACCAACGTTGCGGAGTTGGTCTGCCAATTCCTTCAACCTTTTGCAATATGCTGAAACGTTAGGGAAATCGTCCATATTGACGTGGGAGAATTCCTGCTCCAACGTAACATCACGAGAATGTTGATTATCTTGGAATATATCACGTACTCTATTCCACGTCGTCATCGCCGTAGCGTCTAATTCGATAATCGTCTGCAATAGGTCGACATAAATAGTGGAATAAATTCACTGAAGAACCGTAGCATCAAGTGTCGTCCATAACTTAGGATCATCCTCGGGTTTTGGCACCGTTGTATCCGTATGAGCCGCGAGGATAATGTGATGGAGGACTTGATACGAGCGTGCATGAACTTTGAACAGTTCGGCCCACGTCGCATATTGGACGTTTTCTATTTCAAGAATGATAGAGATGTGATTCTTGATATTAGAAATAGCAAGGGCAGGGTGAAACGTGTTCTTAGCCATAATAGCAACGCAAGACGTGATGTAGGGATTTGGAAGAAGAAATTTGGGAAGAAAAAGAATTTCCGGGCACAAAAACCGAGGAAAGGGGTCGAATAACGGGCTATTTGGACGAAAATATTTGGGAGAGAAAATTAACCTAGACTTCTGATACAATGAAAGAAATAATTCCTTAATTATTTTCATTAATTGAAAGAGTATATATACAATTTACATATTTCCATAATAGGAGAATCCTATTTTTATTCTACTCCTAAAACTTTATTCTACTTGAACATTAACTATATAATTATGATAATACAATTATAATAAGTATATAATACTAATTACATCCAAATATTACCTAAACTAATATGTTCAATTCGTGACCTTCCTTTGTACAGCAAACCGAGACCAAACAATATACATATGATATACAATATATCATATGTAAATATATCATAAGTATATTTAACACTATGAGTAGAAATTCAACTGATGAAATCAAAACAAAGAAGATTTTTGGTTAAAGAACAAAACCCATTTGCAGATGCAGTCATCAACAACATACTCAGTGTGATCACAAAATGAATCTGCAGATGCAATCGATAGAACAAAAAAAAAAGACCTTTCTTTTTACACAAGCGACTAATTTCCTATTAATTGTTATCGGCGACGACGGACAATGTATGTCGACTAAATGTGATTCCATTGCCAAGAACATGAAAAAGATGGAGCAATCACAACAATTTCTCTTTTTTAATACGAAGAAGAAGGTGGGTTTATCGTGGTTGATCTATGGGGTTTTCTGCCAGTGAAATATGTTTAGGTTATGTGGGTGTTGAGTGGTTAATGTATGGTGTTTTATGGCAGTGAAATGAAGGAAATCGTAAAAGCTCCAAACTCCGCTCATGACGAATTTCAGATCGGGAAAAAATTTTACCGCCGAAAAAGAAAAGAGGAGAATGAAACAACTACCCAGTACACTATTATCGTCGTCGGTAATTTTCTAGTTTCTCCATAAACAATAACATTGAACCTTCAACCTAAAATTTGAAGAAATCATTGAGAAATATTTAAGAAGTAAAAAAGTAAAAAAACAAAGAAGAAGTAAAATTGCAAAAAAAACAAAGATTTAAGTGAAAAATACACGTCAGGTGCGTGTATTTGACCACTCAAACACAGATTTGGTGGTAGCATTTCCGGTCGGGAGAGTGGTAATAATTCATTTAACAAATAGTCGTGGTGCAGGGGAAGTACTAGGACCCCGTATCAAATTCAGTTAGGGTTTATTTTAGTCGTTTTTCCAAAACCTTTTGTTGGCGAAACACCATCTTTAGGAAGTATTTGTTGAAAAATAATTTCATAAATATCTTTACAAATTTTCAACTTTTGCAAAAGCGGTAAAAAAAGATTAACTTACTTTTGAAACAAACATCACAAATATTTTTAATTTTTTTTAACGACCAATAGTTGGTTATGTGGATAAAAAGTAGAGAGAAGGACGAGATTTAAAGATGCTGTCTTATTGTTCAATTCAAGTAAACTTAAATTTTTCAAGTATATATGCAAAAAAAGGAAATCCGGCGTACTAAGCTCCCGTTATGAGCGGAGTCCGAAGAAGGCCGGATCACAATAGTCTATTGTACGCACTTACCTTGCATTTATGCATAAGACTGTTTTCACAGCTTGAATTTGTGACCTCCTAATCACGTAGAAACAATTTTACCAGTTATTTCAATGCAATTTTGGTATATAGGAAATATTTACTATAATTTTAATAAATATTAAATTCTTAATTCATAATTTTAAATGTACAATTCGTTTAGGAGTAAAATTCGTAGTGTCAAATCCATTAAATTTAATTGTGAATATAAATAGGATGTGCTCTAACAAATATTCGATGAATATAGTGGTTAACAACTCCAATCACTAACCACATGAAGTGTTTTTGTTGGTTTACCTTTCATTATCACATGCAACTTTTAATTTTGTATAGTATATGATTATGATGAAAAAAATGAGATTATTATCTTTATAAATAATTTGACGTAAATTGAAAATATTAATATAAAAGTAAAAATAAAAAAAGAGAGACAAGTAACCGACCTAATTTGTTGCAGCGAGAAATAAGGGGAGAACGTGCGAAAATCCATGTTTCTCTGCTGAGTTGTTCCCAACGAATTTCCAAAACTACCCTCAGACGTGGCATACCGTAATTGCTCTATTGACAATGCCACCAAAAAAGAAAAAGGAGACGACAATCCTAAAGTAAAATCTCTATATTGATACTCAATAAATTAATAAATTTTCAAAGATAATATTTTTTTTGGTCCCAACTTAGACCAATTGATAAATTAATAAATTTTGATAAGATAATAATATAATATATTTTTTAAAAATTGCTATGTAAATATATGATCCCATTAATATCATAAATTAATAACTATATAAACTTACACAAACATAATATAGTTTCATCCATATTAAAAACATGAACTTATCTATTTTTTTTCTTATAACCTCCAATTTCTTCTCCATGTCTTGTATATCAACCGAACCACTCTCTCAGAAATGACGAAATGACGAAATGACGAAATGACGAAATACCGTGTCGTAGCTTAAATTTCTCAAGCTAATCTTGAGAAAATTGGTGCTCAGAATCTTGTTGAGGGTTAGCTCTCCGATTATATTCACATGATCTTGATACCGGAGAAACCACTCATAAACAACCTTCTCCATATCTGGAAATTTTGCTGGTTTGTGCCGCTTAATATCCCTTCCTATTTCTAGGTTGGCTTGAGAGATACTCAGTTGATTGTTTGAGTGTGTTTGAGATTGTACCTTGATTAACTTTCAAATGAAAATTTTCTTCAAGCCACAACTATAAATCTTTTTGAGTGCATGTCGAATGATCTCTCTTGTACTCACATAATTCTTTGTGTATTTGATCCGTCATTATTGATTTCGTGACACCTTTTAGATAAAGAGCCATTTTTGAGTGTGATTTCAAGAAATTTTCTATCTTATTTATATTTTCTGTCACCATCATGCGTTGAATGTTTTTAATAAAAATACATGAATAATACTTAATTATTAAGAAACAATGAACATTATTTATTAGTTTTCATTAATATTATGTACAATGAATCTATGTAATTCAATTACGTAATATGATACATGATTTTTTTAAAATATAATGTTTTTTGATGTAATTAAAATTTAACTTTAATAAATTACAAAATTTTCTTTAAATTAATTAATATTTCTATAAAATAATAAAATATGATGATGAATAATATTAATTTATAGATGTTTTAACGTATATGAGTATCCTACGGTTTGTCCACGCCCTCAATCTACCTCAGGGGTACACTCTGTGTTTTAAATATAAGTAAGAAGATACATGTTCCATTCCATCTCTTCTAAACCACCACCAGTAGTAGCAGAAACATAGGACTATACAAAGTTTATTTTTGTGTTTAGGCGGGGGTTCATCACTCTCAGCGCATTAATCTTCTTTTGTTTTCACCATGGATTCCGCTGATCCTGCTCGCGCATTTGTTAAGGACGTCAAAAGAATTATTATTAAGGTATTTTTTGTTTCTCATTGCATTTCTCCTCATCATTGGTTTGATTTTTGTATAATGGTGGTATTTGTGCTATGCTATAAGGTGGTTAAGCGATTTGGCTTTTCTCTATCGGTTCCTTTTTTTATCCGAATCGTCTTTTTGGATGTCTGATGAATGTTAATAGCGGCAATTCTGTTTTCGTTTTTGTTGGTGTTTTTCTTGGCTAGATTGGAAAAAGGGTCGAGATTGCCTATGTTTCATGTTATTTTTCTTGAATTCCTGCATTGACTATGATTTCTTTTGAGTTAGTGTCTATCGAAAACAACCTCTCTAACTTCCCACAAAGTCACAAAGGCTGCGCACATCATACCTTCTCCAGACACCACTTATGTAATTATCTGGGCCTGCTAGGGTTACTCTGGCCACCAAGGCTTAGTAAGATGGTAAAAATTCATTTAACATTTTTTTTTGTGTCTGCTGGTATTTCAACCTTGGTTTTCCATGATTTTTGCACACTTCTAGGTCTGGAGTGCAAGATGTTACCTTTTTTCTTTCTGAATCTCTATTGCTAATAATACATATGTAATAATGTGTTATGTCTTTTGCAAAGGTTGGAACTGCAGTGGTGACTCGAGGTGATGGAAGATTGGCACTTGGTAGAATGGGGTCACTGTGTGAGCAGGTGAATATTATGCTTGTTCAATTTCCACTAAATAGTTTCTTTGAATCAGATGTTTGCTTACAAACTACTTACAGATTCGGGAACTTACCACTCAAGGCTTTGAAGTTATTTTGGTGACCTCAGGTGCCGTTGGTGTTGGCCGTCAGCGCCTTCGATATAGGAAGCTCATTAACAGCAGGTTTCTGCTTTGTTCTTGTGCTCTTTGAAATCTTAAATTCCGATTCAACAAACCTTAATAAGAGGAATTATATTTATTTTAATTTAAAACTTATTCTCTAGATTCGTACGTTGTTTATTAATTACTTTTATAATATACGTTTTCTAATATGTATATTGACTTTTGAATAATCAAATCCATATCTTATAGTTGACATTCACTTTTCTTTCGAGAAATTTTCACCAATTGTTTCAAAATGGAATAACTGTTTAGTAAATGATCATCTTTTTCTTACAATTTGTGGAACTTTTAGACCACGGTCTAAATATCGCTTTTGGCAAATTGAAAATATTTTGAGAAAATCGTTAAACCACGGTCTAAAGTTTTGTAAGTTAGTAAGAACGTTAGACGACAGTCTAATACTTTTTCTGTAAGATTGATAAATATATAAACAGACATTAGACGATAATTTAATGTTGTCCGGAAGGGTAATTTCCCGAAAGGCGATATTTGCACAACTTTTTAAAATAGAGAAAAAGGGCAGCCCGGTGTACTAAGCTCCTGCTATGTGCGGTGTCCAGGGCCCCGACGGACCACAAGGGCTAATATTCACCTAAAAAAGAACATTGTGTAAATCAGGCCTTGTTCTTTATTAATTACTCCTACAACATAATGACTATAGCATATAATACTAAAATTTTGCCTAAATGTTTTCGAGGCCTAAGGCGGGGGCTTCAGTTGCTTTACCTTGAAGCCACCCCTGCTATTCGAATAGCTATGCAACCGCTTTCGAGTCAAATGCAACTTTTGGCATCATTAGTAAGTATGTGTATGACTCATGTTAAATGATATGTGTGAATGAGGACCTCTTACTGAAGTGCTAATATGAATAGAGTAGTGTATTTCATGGATGATCATCTTTGCCTATTGCGTTAAAAAACTTCGGATCATCTTTGCCTATTGTATTAAAAATTTCCTGATTATCTTTGCCTATTGTAATGTTCTGATGATAAGGAATTGTATTCCATTAGCTGCCTAAATTATGGATAAAACAATACAAGAGTACACACCAGAATGTTTTGCATCTGATCTCGTGTATTATTAGATATTAGAATAGTATTATCCTTGACGGCAAGAAGCAAAAGATAATATGTTACATTTTGGCATTAACAAAATACTACTTTAAAATATCAAGTATGTCTGATTCATTATGCGCATTTCAAACACGATTTTCTATGTACTAAATAGCTAATTGGGCCTTGTAACATCCCATGGACTGCTGCTGGTTGAACTCGAAAACTTGGCTTAGGCAAATTCCATATCGGAATGGGAAGCTTGCTAATCTGAAAATTTTTGTCTGTTGAGGTCTAGGTTTCCTCAAAAGTATATTTACTAATCCTTGGAAAGTCTCCTTATTTGCAGCTTTGCAGACCTCCAAAGGCCCCAAGGTGATCTTGATGGCAAGGCTTGCGCTGCTGTAGGTCAAAATGGTCTCATGGCTCTATATGATACGTTATTCAGTCAGGTAAAAGCTTGGCTTTTGGAACTTTTGTGTATATTGGTATGGTGTAATACCTCATTTTGCCATTCCTTCTTTGCTCAAAGGATTGTATAGTGACTTTCTCACCTTTATACAGTTGGATGTAACCTCAGCTCAGCTTATGGTGACTGATAATGACTTTAGAGATCCGGCCTTTAGGAGACAACTCAACGAAACTGTGAACTCATTGCTCTGTCTAAAAGTTGTACCTATATTTAACGAGAACGATGCTATCAGCACACGGAAAGCTCCTTATGAGGTATCGTTTCTCTTGTTTTACTGTACTTGCTGTATCTGGTGTTTTCTATAAGAGTCCCTTCGCTAATAGTTCAATAATGTTGTTTATGAGAATAAAACTGACTTGCTAACTTGTGTCTAAGACCGACCAACCAAGAGTGCAACTATTAAATTCTTGAGAAATGTTTATGCAGCTGTTTCAATTATGAATCCTCTAGAACCTGCTTAGTCATTGATATGTCTGAGACCCTGAGTTACATGTCTTCTTTTTATTTCGATGTTGTTTTTTACTTTATTATTCACATCACATGAACCCTTCTATTAAATTGGTTTTATGGCCCAAAATATCATCTTGATTTTGTTTGATCTTCAGCTTCTCTTTGTCGTGATTTGATTTTCAATTTTTAGCTAGTATCCATAGATAATAAGTTTTGAAGTTTTTTCATTTTTGTTTCATCCTCGGTTCATGTTTGTCTTAAGAGTTGACAGTTTTTAGCTCTCCTCGCAGGATTCTTCCGGAATCTTTTGGGATAATGATAGTTTGGCAGCTCTATTGGCTTTGGAGCTAAAAGCTGATCTTCTTGTTTTGTTGAGTGACGTAGACGGTCTTTACACTGGCCCTCCAAGTGATCCACAATCAGAGCTAATTCATACATACGTTAAGGAGAAGCACGAGGGGTTGATTACTTTTGGAGACAAGTCTAGAGTGGGAAGAGGGGGTATGACTGCCAAGGTAAAAGCTGCTGTCTATGCAGCTTATGCTGGCATTCCTGTTGTGATAACCAGGTATGGTATCAATACTTCATTTTGAACTCTATGTGCATTAGTTGAACTTTTAGCTTTCAATCGGGGTATAGAAGCTTGCGGATTTGAGTGGTAGCTGTTGTGTTGTTTTTTGTATATGCATTGACCGACCCCAAAAGTCATGATCCGAAGTTGTAGTTTGATGGTAAAAAAACTTGAAGATTTCTCTTTTGATAAAGAAGAGGTGTTTAAGAAGTTCTACAGTATTGGAAGCTTCTGCTTGATGCATTGACAAAAACATAAAATAATTAAAATGGTTGCATTAAATGAACCTCAGCCTCTGCATCAGACATCACAAAGATTAGCTAGTAAATTTAACCATTTTATGAAGTGCTTTATCTAGTTACATTAATAGGCCTAATATCACAAAGATTAGCTAGTAAATTTAACCATTTTATGAAGTGCTTTATCTAGTTACATTAATAGGCCTAATATCACAAAGATTAGCTAGTAAATTTAACCATTTTATGAAGTGCTTTATCTGCCGCTCTACCTATTAAGGTAGAGGTAAGGTCTGTGTACACTCTACCTTCCCCGGACCCCACGGTGTGGGATTTCACCGGGTATGTTGTTGTTGTTGTATGAAGTGCTTTATCTAGTTACATTAATAGGCCAAATGAGTTTTTAAAGGTGAGACCAGAACAACATGTTTGTAGTCGCATGAGTCGTTCAGTTGAAAACGAACAGAAATCAGTAACTGATGGAAGCATATCGCTTTTAGCAAAGCATTATTTCAACTCTTGCTGATTGCCTCTTGCTCTTTCTTTCTGTGGATCAAGTGGCTTCGCCAACAATAATATCATCAAAGCACTAGATGGAGAACGTGTTGGCACTCTCTTTCATCGTGAAGCCATTAAATGGGCATCAACAGGGGATGTTGATGCTCGTAAGATGGCAGTTTCTGCAAGGGAATGTGCCAGGCGGCTTCAGGTATTATACTTATACGACAGCTAAATTTTAGTAGAGCTGCATGCATGGATGTGGTTACTGACAATTTCTTCCTTTAACTTCAGGCCCTCTCTTCTCAAGAAAGGAGTAAAATTTTGCTAGATATAGCTGATGCACTGGAAGCAAAAGAAGAAGAAATCCTAGCTGAAAATGAAGCTGATGTGGCTGCTGCTCAACAAGCTGGATATGAGAAGGCTATGATATCTCGGTTAGCTTTAAAGCCAGGAAAAGTAAGATATTGCTCACTTAGTGTTGTGTAAATTATTTTCACTGAATGATCATGTACTTATTTTAGCTGAAACTAAATATAGATTTCAAGTCTTGCAAACTCGGTCCGTGTGCTTGCTAACATGGATGAGCCGATTGGCCGCATTTTAAAGAGGACGGAGGTAAGAATCTTGCTTTTCGGGCACTACCTTGTGCCTTTTAATGTTGTAACTTTGACTTGCAAAAAGACGAGGTGAACAAACCAGATATCAAATATTTGTACAATAAGATTGCTTTTATTGAGATTAGGAACAAAGATCAGTTTGCAGAGGAATCTTCTGAAATAGCTTCTTATGAATAACTTTCTGCAGCCCTGGACAATGTAGTGGATCAGACAATATAGTGGATGTGTCAAAGAGTGGGTTAAAAGAGTGTATCTTCCCCTAAAAGCAGAAATTCCGCAACCAAAAGACTAGCAGTGTATTCTTAGCAAATAGTATCTGTCCTATTCTTCTATCTATTCCATTTTCTATATTGAATACTTCTTTGAATGGAGTCTAGGCAGTTGCTAAAAGTAGCAACAACAGCAACAACATATCTAGTATAATCCCACAAGGTGGGGTTTGGGGAGGTAGAGTGTACGCGGACGTCACTCCTACCATGGAGGTAGAGAGGCTGTTTCCGATAGACCCTCGGCTCAAAGAAAAGCAAACCACAACAACCAGGAAAAAGAAATAACAGTAACGAAGCCATAGAAAAATTCTAAATAAAGCATGACAAAGCAGTATGGAAAAAGAAACGATAACGTAACTACCACAAAATCGTATTCCAATCGAAGAACAAGACACAACAGATAATAACAAGAATCAAAGGGCTAGAAACTACAAGAGTAATACGAAGTGTGACACGCCCAACTACCTAGTAGCCTTCTACCCTTATCCGTGTCCTCCATAACCATCTATTTAAGGTCATGTCCTCAGTAGCTGAAACAACGCCATGTACTGTCTAATCACCTCTCCCAATACTTCTTCGGCCTACCTTGACCCCTCCTGAAACCATCCAAAGCCAACCTGTCACACCTCCTCATTGGGGCATATGCACCTTTTTTCTGCACATGCCCGAACCATCTCAACCTCGCTTCCCTCATCTTGTCCTCCACGGAGTCTACACCCACCTTGTCCCGAATATCTTCATTCCTAATCCTATCTCTCCTCGTGTGCCCACACATCCACCGCAACATCCTCATTTCCATCATCTTCATCTTTTGAACGTGAGAGTTCTTTACTGGCCAACACTCTGCCCCATACAACATAATTTGTCTAATCACCACTCTGTAGAATTTGCCTTTAAGTTTTAGTGGCACCTTCTTATCACACAAGACCAGATGCAAGCCTCCATTTCATCTATCCTTCCACCAATACGATGTGTGACATCTTTCATCAATCTCCCAATTTTCTTGGATAATAGATCCAAAATACTTGAAATTTCTTCTCTTTTGAATAACCTGGGTATCAAGTCTCACGTTCATGTCATCCTTATGCGCTACTCCACTGAACTTGCACTTCAAGTATTTTATCTTGGTCCTGCTCAACCTGAATCCTTTAGATTCTATAGTCTGTCTTTAAACCTCCAGCTTAGCGTTAACTCCACCGCGAGTCTTATCAATCAAAACTATGTCATCTGCAAATAAATTACACCAAGGCACCTTACCTTGAATTTGCCGCGTCAAAACATCCATCACCAAGGCAAATAAAAACGGGTGGTGCAACCCCATCACAACCGGAAAGTGCTCCGAATCTCCTTTCACCGTCCTTACCCTGGTCTTGGCTCCATCATACATGTCATTGATCGCCCTAGTGTATGCCCTAATATCTCCGAATAATAGTTGTGGACAACTAAATTTTCCTTGGTCCTCTGGGTCTTTGTCACTAGTTGTATACCTGGAAATGCTAACAATTTTGTTTTATGGAAATCAAATGGTATAGACAACTATTTTTTACTCTATTGCATCTTTAGCCATGGAAAAGCTTGGCCAAGTTGTTGGAATTTTAGGGAATACTGATAAAGAGCATCCATTTATGACTAGAGAACTTGATCCTTGTAAAAAAACATATTACGACTAGAGAACTTGATCACTGATTTATCTTTGAATTCATTCTTGGATGTAATCTTGATTTCTGGAATGTTATCGCCTTATCCAGCTTGCCGCTGGAATCATATTGGAGAAAACATCATCTCCGTTGGGTGTTCTCCTGATTATATTTGAGTCACGACCAGATGCACTCGTACAGGTAAGCAGGGCCCGAAAATGTTTACTTTTTTTTAAATTAGTCAGAAGTTTTACTGCATGCAAGGTACTTATCTCCTTTATCGATCATTTTTTTTAAATTACCAAAACCTATCAAAAAGAAGAAAAAACAGACTGGTTGGATTTTCATGGTGTACTTGTGCAGCAGCTTGTCTTTTTCTTAATGCCAGGGTGTGAGGTTATGGTCAATTGTATATTGGAGCCGATGCATGCTTGAATTGTCTATTCTTGGTTTATTTCTTCACAAACCCTTACATACTATTTTGTGGAGCAGATAGCTTCTCTAGCAGTCCGAAGTGGGAATGGACTCTTGTTGAAAGGAGGGAAGGAGGCCAAAAGATCAAATACAATTTTACACAAGGTTTAATTGAGAATATAATATGTCTTCTCAGACCATTTCTCCACTTGGTAATGTACAGCTTTTCACCTATTCTTCTTTCCTTTTCTCGTACATATCAGGTGATTACCTCATCTATTCCTCCAAGTGTTGGTGAAAGACTTGTTGGGTTAGTGACTTCTAGAGAAGAGATTCCTGAATTGCTTAAGGTACCTTTTTTATAAATCGAACAGAAGTGTACATGAGACGTGAGTTTGGCTCTGATTTTTTCTCTCTGCCCCAGCTTGATGATGTGATTGATCTTGTTATACCAAGAGGTAGCAATAAACTTGTTTCTCAAATTAAGGCTGCAACAAAAATTCCTGTTCTCGGTCATGCTGGTAATTATATCTTATCTCAAATATTTATAACGTTTACATGCTATGTGCACAATTTGCTTCATTGGTAGCAAGCATGCTAAGATGCTACATTTTCTTCCTAGATGGTATTTGCCACGTTTTCATTGATAAGTCTGCTGACTTGGATATGGCCAAACGTATTGTTTTGGACGCGAAAACAGATTATCCAGCGGCCTGCAATGCAATGGTAACTTGTAATTCTTTGTCCTAATACAATGTCCAGTATCAATCATGCATGTAAGACACATTTTTAACATCATTTGTTTAATTACTTTTCTTTATAGGAAACACTTCTCGTTCATAAGGATCTGGTGCAAACTGGAGGTCTTAATGACCTGATTCTGGAACTTCAAGAAAGAGGTGAGGCTTCTTCTGCAAACTCCTTGTACATTTAAGCTTCTAAATGAGCTCTGTTAGTTCGCTTAGCTTTAAGCAAGTAATAAAGAATCTGAGTGTAAGTTTGGTAGTAACATGTTTCCTTGATGGTTATTCTGTAATTAGTTACTTCTTCGTTTTTCTTTTTCTACTTTAAGTGGCTTTTATTATTAAAATATATCTATAGAGAACAGTCCACAGAACGTGCATTGTGTCGTCCGATTTATTGTTCAGTATGATTTGAGAATTCTTCTAATTTCCTTGTTTAAACCTTTATTTTGTGGATACAAAACCAATCCATCATTTGTCATGCCTCTTAGAGACCATCGTTTACTTCATTCGTTACTTCAATTCAAGGCACCTCTTCCTTCATCCATTTTATGTTTCAAAGTGTTTCTCACCATTTTGTAACTCTCTAGTTTCACGTCATCTTTGTTTTTTAGTATTTCAGCTTTTAGATGTTTGGATCTCTGTTGTCCCACGGTTCAATCAATCAATTCATGATTTCCATTCATTCATCAACTGTCTAATATATGAATCCTATGTTTTTACTTTGCTCTATTGAGGTTAATTTAATGAACTGTCTGATCTGAGACATGAATCCTATGTTTTTACTTTGCTCTATTGAGGTTAATTTAATGAACTGTCTGATCTGAGATATGAATCCTCTTTATCTATTCTGCTCTATTTAAGTTAATTTCATTCCATTTACCTAGTAAATTATCTTTTATTTTGGCAAATTAGGGTTTCTATAAAACTAGAGATCCTCTAAATCTCACTCTAAAACTAGAGATTCTCAAAATACTTCGGATTTTTACATGTTTATGGCTATCATCTGTCGATCCTTCAACATTCACCAACATGACATGAAATTTATATATTACTGAATTTGCTATTTATTGTTTTTAATTAGAATTTTCTTTGCAGTTTATTTGACCAATGTCTTTGAAAGATTTTGTTAATTGTACTTTTGTGCTCTTGCATCTCAGTTGAACTGTAAACTGGACTTGGTAGTGTTCTTTTTCCTAATAGTAATTTTCAGATAATGGTATTTTCCCTATAAATCTTTAGGTGTAAATTGGTTGGAATCCTATAGATTTTAACCACATACAAGCATGGATTTTGAGGTTATATCTTTCATCAGCGTACAAGTAGATCAAGTGTTTTAAAATCTTCCAAATATTTTGTCCAATTGTTTTGCCTGACAGCATGATGAGTAGATATGAAGAAATGTAAAATGATTTGCAGGTGTTTCTTTATTTGGTGGACCTAAAGCAAGCTCCCTGCTTAATATTCCTGAAGCGAATTCCTTCCATCATGAATATGGTGCACTGGCTTGCACTGTGGAAATTGTTGAAGACGTGAATTCTGCAATAGATCACATACATTGTCATGGAAGGCAAGTTACATTTCTCACAACTGTTCAATTTTTATAGCCGTCATTTCCAATGTATTTTCTTTTATGAGAATTGCAAAATGCTTATGTGGTACTACCTCACTCGTTGACAGTGCTCACACTGATAGCATCATTACTGAAGACAAAGAAGTTGCTGAACTGTTTTTACGTCAAGTTGACAGGTATACTTGCCACTGCCTACTTTATTGCTCTTTATGGTTTTCGTTCATCCTCCTGCACGTGTAGTTTCTTGAAACATTATATACCAAGACCTACTCATGTCAGCTGTTAATGTGAGAAACATTTTACAATAATATTTGATCTTGTTAACGTAATGTTCACTTTTCAGTGCTGCTGTACTTCATAATGCTAGCACAAGATTTAGTGATGGGTTCCGCTTTGGACTTGGTGCAGAGGTCAGTATAAAAATCGATCAATAGATCCAGATTGTAATCTTTGTTTCGCAGTGTAACTTAACCTGATTGTTTTTGGCTGAATAGGTGGGGATTAGTACAAGTCGCATTCATGCTCGTGGTCCAGTTGGAGTTGAGGGATTGCTGACAACTAGATGGTATCATCTCTGAATTTCGACTTCTATATCTTTCTGGCAATTACGCTGACTTAGATACAAGTTATGTGGGAACGACATTGAACATTGTGTCTTATTATTCTCCCTGCGACTTGCGTTAATGTCTGCACATGCAACACCATTGTGGTAATCCTATTTTACTAGAAATAAACAGTTAGTAGCATTTACAAAAATGCTTCTTACCACGTCTTTGATTAGTTGTCGATAGCATTCCGTTTGGCTACTTGGTTGTATTACTATAAGTCTTATGATATAGTAAACAGTTATATGAGTTTTAGTTTCTGCTTGGCATATGAAAAGATTCTGGAAGCCAAACTGTAGTTACGGTTTTGTGCTTTTAGCACATAAGAAGATTCTGTAACTTTGAACTGAAATTCTATTGGGAACAGTGAGGTAATGGTACATTTTTTTGTATTTTGTAGGCTTGCAAGGGGATCTGGACAAGTCGTTGATGGTGATAAAGAAATTGTCTACACTCACAAAGACCTTAATCTGGAGGCTTGAGAGTAAATGTGTGTGTGCAAGTATTATAATTATGATTATTATTGTTATTATTATCCTCTGGATCTGGGAAGATGTCTTGTGTACACTTGGATTTGGTGCTTATCGTGGGATTTACAAGCGTTTCAGCTGTGGATATTGATTTATTAATGGCAAGAAAGAGGAACCACAGGGCAGGAGGATGCCTTACTGCTGGGCGCAAATAATTTTTTGTAATTAGCAGAGGTTAATGAGGTTGGTTGGTTTAGTAGATTACTATTACTTGGTTGCTCTAGTAAATTAGTTGCCAGATTAAGAGCTTTCGATTAGTTATTAAAACTGTACCCCAAGAAGAATAAAGTTGAGTTTCATTATATTGTTAATGAAATTTGATACTAGTTCTTTATGATATTTTCTTCATCCTTCATATTTCCGCTTTGTAAACTCAACTTATATAGTAATTAACGTGAGATTAGCAACCTAAAAAAAGATAAATAACATTAATTGGCAATCCTCTGTGAGTTGAGCATTTGGAACGGCCTCAACTAGTCTTTGAGATATGATGCTAGTAAAAAAAATGTTTAGATGCAATTCAAGGTGATCACGTAATTGATGGCTATCTCTAGTGAGTGGCCAGATAAAATAATAAAATTCTACTCTTTTGCTGGTCATTGTGTCTTCTTTCATTCTGTTTGTGTTTACAAATTATAATCTCACCTCCAATATCTACGTTAAAACTTCAAAAGTGAATGTTCATAGACCTGAAAAAGAAGGTTTCTTTTGGAGCACTTATCTACGGGTCTATTTAATATTGTATGATGCAAGTTATTTTTTTATGAAAAATATTTTTCTAAGAAAATTATTATTTTTTGATGTTTAGCTATAAGCAAGGATTTTTTAGAAGCTATTTCATAGAACTATCGACATTTAACTTCCTATTACATGCTCTAATACTTAGAAATTATTATTAATTTTTAGTACTCAAAACTTTCATCAAAGAACTCTGACATTTGTAAATATTATTAATTTTTAATATTTTTACTCACTAAACAAACATCGAGAAATATTTTCCATGAAAAATATGTTCGACCAAACAAACACTGAAAAGTATTTGATGAAAAATGATTTCATCATAATATACTCGTAATGATAAGTTTTCAAGCAAGCAAGGTAGTTGTTGACCTCAAGAAGAGCGTGTAATGATTCATAAAGATGGATGAGGTCAGTAACCAATTTAATCTGTATGTTGGTGTTAATAGCTATACATTTAATGACTTTAGATATTGATGGACAACGAATCGGCAAGATAGCTTTACATTTAATGAAGATATTGATGGACAACGAATCGACAAGATTCACAATCAACTTAATTAGGATGATTTTTACAAAGGAAAATGATTGTTGTACAGAAATTTTGTGGGCATTTAAGAATTTCATACAGACCGTAACTTTTTTGTAACAGTTGTATCCTCACACTGAAGTTGGGCGTAAATGAAGAGGGTTATAACAACGTCTTAACGCCGTTTTCTCTCTCCTTCTAATAATTAACTCATCTAATCAATGTTTTAAAAAATTAAAATATGCAGCACGCCTATCCTTTCTCCAATGGTGTGTTATATACGCCTCTCCTTATTCCAAAAATACACCTTTGTATTTCCTCCTTTCTCCAAAAATACACCTCTGTATTTTCTTACCGTATATAGTAAAATAAAATCCTACTATATTAATGCACCCTGTTTTATTTGGATCTCATTTCCCGCCATCGCCATTGCCATCGCCTTCTTCTCCTTCTCCTTCTCCTTCTTCTTCAGATATAACTAAGAAGTTTTATGTTGTATTTCTTGGTAGGGTACCCGGTATATACACGACATGACGCGAGTGTGAATCAATGGTTAAAGGGTTTAGTCGAAACCATTACAATTCGTACCGAACATATGAGAAAGCCCTTGAAGCTTACAACGATTACCAGAGATCTAATAGAAGTCAAGAGAATGTTGATGTTGTTGAAGAGCAGGCTGCCAAAGTTGATATTGTTGAAAATGTTGAAGCTGACTCAATCCACATTTTACAGGCTTTTATTGTTGGAATAGTTGTTGGGGCTGCTTGTATGAAGATAAATGAATGAAGGGTCAACTTCACTTTTTATTTATTTAGTTTAAGATTATATTGATGTTCATGATTAATATATAATATGTGGAAAACTCTTGTCCAGTGTGTAATTTTGACTTACTAACAGAATCATGAATAGTTTGTCCTAATAATTTTTTTTGTGATTATCATGATTAAGATCTAATTTCTGGAAATCTCTTGTCCCTCTAGTTAAATTGTTGAACTTCAAGTAGTATAATATGATCGATCAACTAAGTGAATATCCTGAACGGTGACCTAATATGACTTTTAATTGAACCATCAGATGAATGCATCCGACGAATCAACTAAATGAATAGCCTGAACGGGGGCCTAATATGACATCTAGTTGAACCACCAGATGAATGCATTTGACGGGTCAACCAAGTTAGATATTTGGTTATCATTGAAAAATTATTGAATTTTACTATGTTATGCTATAATTCTATCACAAAATTATTTTTTTCATATATAACTCTTGTTATATTATAAGTATATGCAGTAAAACACTATCATCTCCTAAGGAATAACCATAATTGTTTGCAAGAATAATTTCCCTCGAATTCCATTTTCATGTTCTTGTTGTTTCAATCACAAAATGAAGTCATTATAAATTAAAAAACATTAGCAAGGCCAATACAACCGACAATCTTAAGCACCAAGTTCAAGAACTACACACATTGCTCATCACATGATGGGTGGTTCAATACACTCGTGAAACGATTGCAAATTTCTCTCTGAAAGCATGTATTTTGTTTGCACGCAAACCCTCCATGATTTGGCCATCCATGATGAATTAAATGAACTTCAACGAGTAGATACCACATGATTCACCTATTTTGTCATGTGGGACACCCTTAACATGCTTAACCATCCACGGTTTGGTAAGTTTGTGTGTGGACAAATGATTGAACTTGCCGGAGTCTTTGAGCAACTTTGGAAACAACATCTGAATGAGTTTTATTAGACCGTCAACCTTTTCAATTTAGTTTACTCTCATGTTGCAGTTGTAAACCTCAATCGTGGCATCATTAATGACGAAAACAAGGGTGCAGTAGTGTTGGTTTTTCACATTTCATACACAAAACAATCTCTCAACACCTACCCAAGACATACCAAATGGTTGCGGTTGATCACCTGTCACATAATCCAGGATCTGATAATTGAATTCATACTTCTTCAACACATCTTCAATACTTCTCTGTGCTGCCGCACTCTTAACCACAATATCATCATATATTGCCAACAAGGCACTACAAAAAATACATCCATAATGACGTCTAATGGATCATAGTATTCATAGTAATTTATGCTACGACTCCGAATCAACACCATTTTTTCAGTAACGTGTTGCATTTTTTTTATTCCTATCACCAAATACATGCATAAAAAACTATATTTAGATAACTAATAGGAAGTTAACTTACATCATCTGTTAACCAAGAGCCGGGTCTGCTGAGGTACTTGAACCATTTAAAGTTCATGTTCACGGTATAACCAATGTGCTCTTCATCTGACCTCATGTTGATCCAGCTAAGGTAAGCTTTCTTCTTCTTAATATCAACAGGTTTGTAGAGGTCAAGTGTCTTCACAATTTTATCTGCTGAACCCTCAAAACTTTGCTCATGTATACCTCCTTTCAAATTACTCTTCCCACGTTTCTCTATTCTATGAATAATGGTATCATGTGCCACTCGAATATTTTCCACCTATTCTAGCACCTTATTTAAGGTAGGTGACTCACGAACACAATGACTGCAACCAACTGTATGCCTTGAGGTACCAACATCTCCTGCTGATACCCCTCTCTACATCAACAGAATCAGATGGACCAACTCCATCTCTTGAGCCGCCACAAAAAATATCACCTACACCTCTAGCAGCTCCTGCCCTTGTTATTGCCATTATCCCTTTCAATTCTTTTCTTAGCCTATCAATTTTTTTGTCTGGAAAATCTTGGTCAAGTGGAACAAAGTCCCTCATGAGTAAGGATAAGGAAATGATACACCTTCATCTGCAGCCATCGTAAAAGAAATGCGTTAACGAGCATAGAAGAAAACCAAATCACTAAAATACATCAAAATTGACAAATTAGCTTACATCTGAATGGTGTATTATACCATAGCCAAATGGATCAACATGTTGCCATAGAGATAAAGTTGTTTTTTTCTGCCATTTTAACATCCTGGGGAAAGACGACTCAGTTTATTAGGTGATAAGACGTCTAATTGACGGTATAGCATCATATATCCAACACTGACATTAAAAAATTACAATCATTACCTAACGAACTTGCCAGAAAAAACAGGTAAAATCTCTTTCTTTTCCATAGCTAATTTTGAAAAAAAATTTATATTATCGGCCATCCTTATCATATTATGGTCAATGTCCTTGCTGTTGGTGTGACACATGATTATGATATGAACAAAGTACACCAAAGATTATCTTTAGCCTCTCTGTTGTATTTAGTTTTCAAGACCTTATTTTCATGGATAGATCATCTGCTCGTAAGCTTGTCATTTTACCTAGGACTTTTTACAGAAGTGCAACAACACTAGGACTATTCAGGACAACATCTTCCTCCTCTTGGAATGGTTCGACAGTGCAACGAAGTCCAGTCACGATAGAAAATTTGTTTAAGCTGAAACAAATTGTCTTGCCGTAGATAAGGAACCATACCTCATGCTTCTTGTCGCATTTTGTTAGTCTACGGATGAGAAGATTGTGAACTAGTTGTCCGTTGAAACTATAATCTTGGCTCATTTTCGTGAAAGGACCAAAGCACATCTCCTCGAAATCATGTATAATATTCATTTCTAATAACGTGTTTTTGAAATCATCCAACTTACCCATAGAACATCTCTAGGTCATTTTAGCTGGGGTCCATGTTCATCCAAACGTGTCTTGAATCCGTAGGAGGGTATGTCGATGGCCCTCACACAGTCAGGTACTGAGGGTTTATGTAGATCCTCTTCATTGACAACATCATCCTTTACATGTTGAGTAAATAAAAAACTTAATTAGATTGCTAATTCAATTATGTTATTTACATAGTGAAGATATATAGAAAGCCACAAACCCCATTTTAACCAATAAAATATTGAATACTTATTACCATTTTAGCTATAAATTTTCATAAAAGCAATTCATACAACAAAGACATATGATAGGATAACCAACAAAGTAATCACGACTCATAAAATCACGGGGAAAGAAAATCTTTACCGATACCCAAACATACCTTAATGGTGGTTTATTCCCTCTGAGTGGTCTCTTTGCCATTTCCACTCTCATTCTGGTCACTGGGGCCTTCATCTGATTCCTCTGCTTCGTTTACACTATCAACATTCTCATGGAAGCTTGCATTTGAGTGATCTCCATTTTTCTCACCATCATCCTTTTCCTCTTCAACTACATCCACTTCATCTCCATCCCTTTCACAATTAGCCTTGTCATCTTCAACTAAATCCACTTCATCTATATCTTTCCCACCATCAACCTTGTCGTCATCACCTACATCCAATTAATCTACATCCTTTCGACCATCATCCTTGTCATCTTCATTCACATCCACTTCATCTCCATCCTTCTCACCATCAGCCTTGTCCTCTTCACCTACATGCAATTCATCTCCATCATTTTTACCTACATCCACTTCATCTCCTTCCTTTCCACATCATTCTTGTGATCGGAGCCTCTATCAGATTCCTATCTTTTATTGTCACTCCCATCCATGTCATCGGATTTTCATCTCCCTGTTCAATCTCACCCTCGTCATCAGCAACTATATTCTCTACACTTTCAATAGTGTTAACTGAAAGTATAACTTCAATATTTTTTCTAGATTTAGTTCTTGGATGGTTTTCCACCATTGGATGTTCCTTAACTTTCCTCTTCCTTTTCCCCTTTTCTTCATCATTTTTGTCCCCTTTACTCAATTTCTATCCAATATCAGGGTTCTCAGACTCTTGATTGACTTTTTTTTAAGTTTTCAAAAGAGTTACCGACGGTCTTGATGCACCCCTTTTCTGTTGCAAATTTTGTTCTGCGTCGTTTTACTGGTGGTTGTGGAGGATTTTTTACTGGTGCCGGTTCTGGAGGGTTTTCTACTAATGTAGGTTCTGCAATGCAGTACCGCCATTTTATTTCTCTCCTGTTCACCAATCCTGGTACGATGTTTTTTTGTATCTTTGATCTCACCATAATAGATTAAACTTTAGTGTTTTAGAGGGTAGAAAAATCAGAGAAGGAAGAGAGAACGTCGAGTTCCAAATTGGGAGGGGAGTATGAATGGATTTGAAATAAAACACATTAGTATTTTAATGTAGCAGTAGGAATAAACCTTTTTTAAATTTCTAACTTATATTTATTGTTTTCTTTAGTTCCAACCAAAATAACTTGGTTGATCCGTCAAGCTGATTCATCTGATGGTCAGCTAAGTGAAACATAGGAAAAACAAGGAAATAGAGAATTTAGATAATAATAATCACGTTTTTGGGTGTTAAAGCCACATATCAAGATATTGTATGTGTTAACATGTACAACCACGTTGTTTGGTTGAGTTTTAACAACAAATTAACTACTCAAATACATTTCCTCATTTACTTAACTAACTCTTACGTTGGATGAACTAATTGTGGTGTAGTAGCTTGTGCTTTGCGTGATAGTTCCAGTTATCAAGTCAAAAATCTTTTGACATACAATTGTATAAAAGCATCTAAGGTCCTTTAGTGGTGTGTATTATGATTTAATTTGAGCCATTTATTTATATAAATACTAATTTATTTATTTGGATTTCCCCCACAATAGGTTCAGCATAAATACATTTGGACTAACATGACTAAACAAATGTGGTTATTCCAGCCGAGCGGTGACAGTCATCTATGCGACGACCTGTTCTCGTGTTCGAATCCGGCGAGTCTCACTTATTTTTGTTTTATTATTATTCAAAACTTGGTTGATCCGTCAAGTTAATTCATCTGATGGTCAGCTAAGTGAAACATAGGGAAATGAAGGAAATAGAGGATTTAGACAATAATAATCATTTTTTGGGTGTTAAAGCCACATAATAAGATATTATAACTGATAACATGTACAACCACGTTATTTTGGTTGAGTTTTAACAATAAATTTACTACTCAAACACATTTACTCATTTACTTCACTAACTCCTACGTTGGACGAACTAATTGTGGTGTAGTAGCTTGTGCTTTACGTGATAGTTCCATTTATCAAATCTTAAATCTTCTCATACAACTGTATAAAAGCATCTAAGGTCCTTTAGTGGTGTGTATTATAATTTAATTTGAGCCATTTATTTATTTATTTAAATAATAATTTATTTATTTGGATTTCCCGCACAACAGGTTCTGGATAAATACATTTGGACTAACATGACTAAACAAATGTGACTATTCCAGCCGAGTGGTGACGAGTCATCTATGCGACGATATGTTCTCGTGTTCGAATCTGGAGAGTCCCACTTATTTTTGTTTTATTTGTATTTACAACTTGGTTGATCCTTCAAGTTAATTTATCTATTGGTCAGCTAAGTGGGGAAAGGAATGAAATAGAGGATTTAGACAATAATAATCACTTTTTTGTATGTGAAAAGCCACATAATAAGATATTATATATGATAACATGTACAATGATATTTTTTGGTTGAGTTATAACAATACATTCACTACTCAAAACACATTTCCTCATTTACTTAACTAACTCCTACGTTGGACGAACTAGTTGTGGTGCAGTAGCTTGTGCTTTACGTGATAGTTCCAGTTATCAAGTCAAAAATCTTTTGACATACAATTGTATAAAAGCATCTAAGGTCCTTTAGTGGTGTGTATTATGATTTAATTTGAGACATTTATTTATTTAAATAATAATTTATTTATTTTGATTTCTCCCACAATAGGTTCTGGATAAATACATTTGGACTAAAATGACTAAACAAATGTGGCTAAACGGAGCGGGATTGAATATTGGACTTGAAGATTTGAGAAGAAGTCATTTGTTTTTCGTCCTTCTTGTTGGTCTTAGTCGAGACCATGTTTTTCCTTTAGATTATCTTTAATTTCAAGCTTAGCTTTTAGTTCTTATTAGGACCACATTAATAAGCCATGTATTAGTAAGGAATGACTAGGCCATGTAATAGGAAGGAATGACTAGGCCATGTAATACGGGGACCACGCCGAAAAGCCTTCCAAGAAAGAGTCTAGGCCGAGGGTAAGATGACAAGATGGCAAGGACAAGAATCATCTAGAAGATGAGGCTTCCAAGAGGAGAATTCATGAACTAACTAGTTCGTGTATTTGACTACATAGGAGACATCAAGATCGGCCTAGGGGAGATGAAGAGTTGGCTGAAAATAACTCACCAAGTCACACATGCAAAGAATGGAAGCTTCCAAACATGTTCCAAGAAGATGAGATTTATGAGGAGCCAAGTTCATGCATTCTTCTACATGGGAGCCAAAAAGAGGTGTGAAAAGATTGAATTCATCCTTGATAACCAAGAAAGGCCGAAACCTTTCCCATTTGTGGAGTTGAATCCAAGAACGACCTTGCTTCCAAAGCAAGGCTGAACCATTTTCCCACTTGTCCACAATTGGCCGGAAACCCAAGTAGTTTTTGTCCTTTAATTTGTCTTCTAGAATAGTCCATGTACTACTATAAATAGGACCCTTAGGATATTGTAAAAAAGTAGAGAGTTGATTAATAGAAAAACTTGAGTTTTACTCAAAAACTAAAGTATTCAACTTTTGTGTTGTCTACCTTAGTTGGTCCTTGTGTGAGCCTTCGGTTCTTGTGTGAACCAACCCCTTAGTGTAAGTTGAAGCTAGGACTTGTGTGACCTAGGTAAACCCAAGCTAAGGTCCCTTCAGTGTAATTCTTGGTTAGAACTTGTGTGATCTAATCAAACCCAAGCTTAAGGAACCCCTTTGGTGCGAGTGGACGTTGGAACTTGTGTGATCCAACTAAACCCAAGCCTCTATCATAAGGTTACCGACCACTATCACTTGGCTTGTTTATGAGCTTGTACTTAGCAACCTCGATCAAGACCTTGTCCAATTGGCCAAACTTATCTTGGTGTCGACTCAAACATTAAAACCCTCGTGTCATTATCCTTGCTATATCGACCATCCTGTACTTGGTTTGTACTCAGGTTTGCACCTATCATCCCATGTTCATTCCTTGTTCAAACCACCATATTCTTTCTACCACCACATCCCATAAGACTTCCCAAACATTGGTATTGATCATGCCCTTGAAATGGTTCTCGGAAGTTCACTACCTAATTACGGTAATGATCAGGAGGAGGCTTCTGAGTTGCTTGTCCAAGAGGATCTTTGTTCATGTACGGTACCTATTTTGGTACTGAAGGGGAATGAAACATGATGCGTGTGCATAGATGGATGAACGATTTACAACTTCACCTTGAAGTGCGATTCCCTAATGCCGAGAATAGATGTCAATTTTGACAACTTGAGTGGAACTAGGTTTCTTCCCAAGATGGATTTGAGGAACGACTCTCAACCGATGAAGACCCAAAATGGAATTAAACGAAAGTTGGTCTCCAAAATCCAACGTCGATTGTACGAGTGGCTTGTGGTGCCACTTGGATCGCGGTTGTCTCCAAGCTCATTCATGAAGACCATACATAAGGTTCTATGACCTTCAATGGGAGACATATCATCCAGGGGTGTTCTTATGGACAAATCCGAGGTCATAGCTTTCCGAAGTTTTTCCTAGCCTACGGGTATAATTACGGTAAATGGTTACCTTGGTCTAGACTTTTTCTTTTATCATTTCATCCGGGGTTATTGTACTATGGCTACCCCTATAAATGAGCTAATGAGAAAGGATGAGTGTGAATGGTCTCGAGGAACATCGGACACCATGGAAGGAAGGATACGTGAAGCACCGACTCTAGCTATGCCAAGCGGGGGAAAGCCTTTTGAAGTTGAACATGAAACTAGCGGAATTGGTGTTGGTGTCATTTTTTTCTCTAGCATAAGATTGAGTGGGGAACGACATCATTATCCTACTTATAACGAGGATGTTCATGTTAATCCACCCAAGATGGAGATTTCCCGGAGTTGGACCGAGCATACAAGTGTAAGTAGGATAAGAGGCTCCTATTATTCGGCTTTGTTGTGTCATTGTTCCATTCAAGGTTGTATCACCCTTGCTATTCTGATTCTGTACCTTGAGATACCAATTGACATTGAATGTGACATTATAAGAGTTGGTACCAGATTAGTCCAAAATAAAAAGACTGTCACTTTCTCTAGCAAGAAATTGAGTAGTCCTCGGCGTAATCCTCCCACATATGACTCCTTGATCGAATGGAAAAATTATTTGGAGTGTGGTCCTTTCAAGCTATTTGTTAGGTTCCGAGAAGGCACCTACAAGAAGGAACCCCCGATTGATTGTGGAGGTTCAACGTTTCGTGGTAAAAACTTGTGCTCATATTTACGTGACGAGAATTCGAGGTTGAATTCTTTTGAAGAAAGGGAGTATGATGTAAAAATCCCCGTGAGCTTAAAGTTCCAATTTGATCCTCAAGGTGATAAGCTCGGCGTTCCAAAGATGGTTGATCATCCAATGATAATATGCTTAAAATGGCATGGAGTATGGAGCGGGATTGAAGATTGGACTTGAAGATTTGAGAAGAAGTCATTTGTTTTCCGGCCTTCTTGTTGGTCTTGGCCGAGACCATGTTTTTCCTTTAGCTTATCTTTAATTCCTAGCTTAGCTTTTAGTTCTTATTAGGACCTCATTAATAAGACATGTATTAGAAAGGGATGACTAGGCCAAAAAGCTTCCAAGAAAGTGACTAGGCCGAGGGTAAGAGGACATGATGGCAAGGACAAGAATCATCTAGAAGATGAGGCTTTCAAGAGGAGAATTCATGAACTAACCAGTTCATGTATTTGACTACATAGGAGACATCAAAATCGGCCTAGGGGAGATGAAGAGTTGGCTGAAAACAACTCACCAAGTCACACATGCAAAGAATGGAAGCTTCCAAACATATTCCAAGAAGATGAGATTTATGAGGAGCCAAGTTCATGCATTCTGCTACATGAGAACCAAAAAGAGGTGTGAAAAGATTGAATTCATCCTTGATAACCAAGCAAGGTCGAAACCTTTCCCATTTGTGGAGTTGAATCTAAGAACCACCTTGCTTCCAAAGCAAGGCTGAACCATTTTCCCACTTGTCCACAATTGGCCGGAAACCCAAGTAGTTTTTGTCCTTTAATTTGTCTTCTAGAATAGTCCATGTACTACTATAAATAGGACCCTTAGGATGTTGTAAAAAAGTAGAGAGTTGATTAATAGAAAAACTTGAGTTTTACTCAAAAACTAAAGTATTCAACTTTTGTGTTGTCTACCTTAGTTGGTCCTTGTGTGGGCCTTTGGTTCTTGTGTGAACCAACCCCTTAGTGTAAGTTGAAGCTAGGACTTGTGTGACCTAGGTAAACCCAAGCTAAGGTCCCTTCAGTGTAAGTCTTGGTTAGAACTTGTGTGATCTAATCAAACCCAAGCTTAAGGAACCCCCTTAGTGCGAGTGGACGTTAGAACTTGTCTGATCCAAACTTATCTTGGTGTCGACTCGAGCATTAAAACCCTCGTGTCATTATACTTGCTATATCGACCATCCTATACTTGGTTTGTACTCGAGTTTGCACCTAGCATCTCGTGTTCATTCCTTGTTCAAATCACCATCTCCTTTCTACCACCACATCCCCCAAGACTTCCCAAATACCCACACTCAAAGGCACCAACCGAAACCATCCACAATCAGCCGTATCATCCCAACAACACCTAACAGCCCACTGAACACCCCAACCGAGAACCTCACTGTTTTAGTAAATAATTCTTTTTTTGATAATCAAGAAATACAAAATAATTTAAAACTTTCGGTTATTTCACTATATATATGCTTTTAAATAAATCTCATAAAGACCGACTTTAGGATTAATTTGAAATAATATTGGTTAAGTTTGCTAGTTTAAAGAAAAAGGACATGATTTTTCCTTAACTTGGCATGAATTTTAAAATTAAGTCTTGGATTGACGTTTCCTAACTAAGTTTGTAACTATTGTCAATAAAGTAGGAAAAATCCTTTATAATCTATAGTTTGGACAAAGGGAACAAACAACTTAGCGGTTGACCTCTTTTAAAATAAAGTATAAATATGTTAAACTCTCTACTTTCTAAAGAGAAATATTTGAAAGAGATAAATCGTTTTGCTATTTCCTTTATGAAAAAGAAAGAAAAGATATTGTATATCAAAGGAATATTTCAAAGAAAAATTGTTTTACTTTTAAAGTGTTGTGTGAAAAAGCTATATTTTGGCGGAAAATGATTTGAAATGACAATATATTTGCAATACTTTTTAAACACATTAAGCATAAAAACTATTTTCTATTATATAAGACTCGAGATCAACCGTATCTTACGGATCCTTAATATCGGGGTGCCTAACATCTTCCCCGAGAGAACATTTGAACCCTTACCCGAACTATGGTTATAATTTAGAATTTTTCTTTGATTTGAAAAAGCCTTTTAAATATGGGTTTCTTAGTTTTCCATAGAAATTAGGTGGCGACTCTAAATAAAATAAATCCAAGAGTCCACAAGTTATCCAGTAGCTTTTATGCTCTGTGTAAAAGTGAACCGTAACAGATGACAACTCTGCTGGGGATGTTTAGGTTCTAACCATAAGAGTTTCAATAATATGAAATTGCTTGTGTTTATTTTCTTGCAAAATATTATTGTCATTCATGCATATCATCTTTCGCCAAATGACAAATCACACACGCACTTGCATCGGTGCACAAAGACGATTATGTGAATTCGCAGTCGTCCTCAAGTAAAAAACCAAAAATATTTCTTTGGAACTTGTTGAAGATTTAGTTGGTTTATTGAAGTCCAACAACGGTTTACCTCGGCCAGTCCACTCGGGTACCCAAGTTATTTGATTAAGTCCACTCTAGTTAACCTAGGTTAGAGCTAAGACAAATCCCTACTTAATTAGCGCATATTGACACAAGAAGGACTTTGAACATTTGAGATATGTTTGAAGCCCAATAGACGACTACTTTCCATATCCGCGCGGTCGTTGACCCAAAGATACGTTCATCCAACTATGTGTTATGTGCCAACATGATTTGCGCCATATGGGTTAAACCATTATCAGGTAGGCGGAGCCTAACTGTGTGTTTTCTGTGTAGATGTCTTCCAACATGCACTTCGACATGGTCCTGAAAGTGCCACAAATGCTAAGAATATGGTGGTTCGACTTAGATGACAGACTTCATAAAGAGGTTACTAGATGCCTAGGTCATTTACCCTCTCTCATGACTATGATGGGTTGTAAAGTGCTCATCGAGGTCTTAACTGAATACTAGGACAATGATAAGATGATGTTTAGGTTTGAGCTTATATAGATGACCCCGACCTTGGAAGAAATCCAGAATCGCATAGAGAGTAATGGAACCTGTCTTAGAAGGAGAAAGATTCCCGATCATAACCTCTTAGCTCCAAACAAACCTACCCTATTCGAAATCATGAAAATGTTATCCCTTGCCTAAGCCTCTTGGATATCCGAGAAAACAGTAGCCTCTTGGGACTTGTACCAGTGTTTTGAAAAAAGAGGGATTGATAAACCACTCCCTAGAGTTCTACACTTTCAAATACTGGGATGATACCCGACCCCTAGCTTTCACCATTTGCTTATTGGGTAATAAGGTGTTTCCTCAAAATCCCTACCTTGACATTAACACCTGAGTCATCACAATCGCCCATGCCATCTTCTACGGCATAACAAATAACGGAGAAATCAAATACTTTGACATAGTCCCAATCATCCTCGCCGAGATATACCTAGCCCTGGATAGATGTAGAAACCAGCTTAGGTATTTTCAAGGGTGCAACTTGTTGCTACTCTGGTGGATTTTGTAACATCTACGAAAATCCATAGAACCCTTAGTTTTGCCTAGCAATAGAAGAAAAGTTGACCTAAAAAACCATCTACCAGATTTTGCTGATCGGACTAAAAGAGAATGGTCCCTTTTCTTCGCAAGACTCAAAGAAAAGGATATAGAGTGGAGGTTTTCTGACTTCATTTCGACTGGGTTGTAGTTCGGGGTAAACAATGTCTATTCTTGACACTTATGGGTATCCATGGGGTTTACCCTTATGCACCAGCCCGAGTTTTGAGATAGTTTGAGAGAAGGCAAGATGTGCCTCAACTTAGGAGCATGAGAGATTATGTGATCGACTATGAGGAAGATAAGATCTGAAATGCCAAAGAATACATCTGAGAGTGGAATAGTCATCTCATATATGAGGTATGGGAAATTATCGAGAATGGAGATAAAGATTATGAGGATTGGTTGAAAGCAGATCTGTTAGGGGTTGTTGTGCCAAGGATCAATCAGTTACAGCGTGTCAGTGATAGAGAGTCCAACACCGATATCAAAGTCAGATGTATTCAGAGGCAAGGTGATGACAGAGATGCTAAGTACTTGGAGAATATAGAAGCTGATAGGAAGACCATAACAAGCTTAAAAGAAGATTTTGGCCTTGCACACGCGTGCGTAGAGGACATGAGAGATCAGATAAACGGGGTTCTGAAGGATACCCATTCAATGACCTTTTAGGAGAAGGGGTACATGGCGGATGCTTTGATGATGGAGGCACATCAGTATATTCAGATTGAGCTTAGGTAGGCCAAGAAGGCCCGGAAAGATATGGGTAATTATCGCAACCAGAGGACAACTCTTTTGATTTTTCATTATGCTTTATTTATGATGTAACCCTTGGGGGAGGTTATTATTAATGAAATGATTATGTGGACCATGACAAATTGGCGCAATTCATGTTCAAATGCTAGAAAGGTCTTGGTTTAACGAGGCTCAGGGGCGCATTTTTTATTGCAATTATGTGCAAATATATGATTGTGTGCTTCTTTCATACATTTATATTGAATATGATTGATTTGATGTTCTGGGTATCACCTTGAAAAGAAAAACATAAGAGCATTCCTTAAAACTGCAAAAACTCCACTTCCCGAAAAATAAACCCTACTTACCTAATCCATTTACATCTCCCAGAAATATTGACTTGCTGAGATGGATGCCCGATGTAGTTTGAGAGCCGAGACGCCCACCGCCAGTGTAAACAACAGAGAAGAGAGTGAAGCCTCACTCAGAAAGAAGATCGCCGAATTGGATAGAAGGATTGCCTTGGTTAAGACCAAGCTAAAAGAAGTTGACCACCTGCTGAACCTCTCGAAGGAAGTGAGAGGAATGATCGAAGACTATGTACCCCCTGCTAGGAAGTTCGGGGACATCTAGAACGCTGAAGGTTGAATCAGAGAGTCATCCACTTAAGGAAGCTACCACTGCTTCATCTGATGCCACTCTTGGGAGCAATGAGGTCCCACTAACACTAAGTGAGATACCTATACCAACCTGATAGGTCGTTGCTCTTAACGCCTATGTTTATCCTTACTGGGTAACCCCAGTGCCTGTGTTGAGTTCAGAAGTCTACGAAACCATGAGAGCAATGGAGACTGCACACCTCAGTGGTGTGAGACTACTACCATACGCTCTAGCATACGTGCACAAGAGATGTGTGTTCCATAGTACTCAACCGGGACACACCACTGATGAATGTGTGCCCCTCAGACGGAAAATAGTGCAACTAATCGACAATAGGACTATTAAGGAATTGATCGACAACGAGACTATTAGTGCAACTAAAGGTTGAATCTGAAGTCAGCCACTTAAGGAGGATACAACTGCTACATCTACTACCGCTCATGAGAGCGATGAGGTCCCACTAACACTAAGCGAAATACCTACACCAACTTGGTGGACTATTGCTCTTACGGCCTACGTTTGTCCTTACCGGGTAACCCTAATGCCCATATTGAGTTCAGAAGTCTACGAGACCGTGAGAGCAACGGGGACTGACACCCCACTAATGTAAGACTACTACCGTGCGCTCCAGCATACACGCACAAGGGATATGTGTTCCATATGAATCAACTAGGACAGACCACTCATGAATGTGTGCCCCTCAGAAGGAAGATAGTTCAACTGATCGACAACGGGACTATTCGTCTCATCTGGGACCTTACTCCCTATCACCACATGACCCAGTCACTGATATGGGAGGCATTGATACCAAGATCCACTTGTGGAGGTATGACTTTACCATATTCAAAGACTCCTACACCAAGATCTTCAAGAAGTTGGTCGATGTTGAGTAGATCCGTCCCATTGGAACCATATGGAAACCCTAACTTGCAGAGTTAGCGAATAGGAGGGTTGTATGTATCACTATAGAGCAATTAGTTACAACATCGAGGAATGTGAGGCATTCAAGTTTGAGCTGGAGCAACTTATCGGCAAGGGGGAGATTTGGGTAGTTCTCCTTCCCCGAAATGAGCTAATATAGTCCGAGGGCCAAACATGCGGTTGTAAGGGTGAAAACCGTCCATGGCTTCAAAGAAAAGTCATCTTTTTGGTAGATTTAGGCACCCCCAACAAATCAAATGTTATCCCTCCTATTTTTTTGTAAAAGAACTACGCCAGACATGATATTCCCAAGGTGTGATACTCAGGAAGCCCATATCGGGCCTGGTCTTAGGATTTTGGGTAAGTGAAAACTGGTGGGGAAAGGGATTATTTTATGCAAACTGAACTACGAACGTGCCTGACTTCCCCCGGCGGGATATGTTGGCAGTATATTCAACACTCGGTCCTTAATATATATAAATTTTTACGCCCCCTCCCTTTCTCCTTTATATAGAAACAAGTGGATCTACCTGGCAGACCAATCGTATGAAGCAAGTCAATCAACCCCAAAATTACCAAAAAGCCCTGATAAATCCTAAAATACCCAGAACGGAGAATTAATCGAATATTCGTATATGGATGTGTGAACTTGCGTGTTTACTTGCAAAATATGTGCTTATTATTGCATTTGATTTACCTAACTACGTACTAACGTCATCTGCCTTTGAGTGATTCTTATCTTACATAGGAGGTCAGTTCGTGTCGTGACACTAGCGTACTATACAAGGTCTAAAGCAGCAACAACATCCTGTCCGAGCATAACCAAAAAGAAATGACTGCTAGTTCAAATGACTAAGACAACATTAGGAATTCCAGGTCTCCTATGCGACATGAGGCAATTCATAATGAAGACATGGTCAAAATGCTGAGAGACCTTCAGAAGAAAACTGCCAGGTTGGAGAAAGTGAAAATTGCATGCGAAAAGTACCCTTCCCATCCCTATCCTTTCCAATTTAGGAATACTTCCCAAACTATCCCGCGGGACAGACCTACACCACTTAGGTACTTCATACAAAACTCCTCCACCCACAAACACCACTCAAATACCCGGGACCACCCACTCTGTCCAAGTCCCTTTAACCACTAGTACCACTACACATCCAAATGTCTCCAATTACATCTCCAAAAATAACCCAACCTATCAAAATATCTCTTTCCAAACCCCAGTAATTCAAAGCCACCTCTCGCCAGAGTGCACAGAACTGGACCATTATGAAGAAATGTAAAAGGCCTGGGAGGGCTGACCAAGAAAAGTTGGCCGAGAAAGTGAAAGTAGAACTGGCTCAAGATATGGAGAAAAGATTGAATGAAATTGTCCGGGCTGCTTGGAAAACCCCGGGGTTAAGTTATGATGACACGTGAATACATTTAGGGCTAGATCTATCGAAAGGTTTCACGGTGTCCAAGTTTGAAACGTTCAACGGGTCGGGAAACCCGATGGCCCACTTATGGTCATATTGCGACAAACTAGTAGGAGTTCGAAATAACCCTACCTTAATCATGAGGTTGTTCAGCCGAAGTCTTACTGGAGAGGCCTCCGAGTGGTTTGTTGCGCAAGATATGTGTCGGTGGATTAGTTGGGAGGACATGTCAGAGTCCTTTATGGAATGGTACAGATTCAACATTGAAACCATTCCTAATCGATATTACTTGGAAAAGATTATGCAGAAATCTATAGAAAGCTGCAGGAAATATGCAAGTAGGCGGAGAGCGGAGAGCGGAAGCTGCTGGTGTGCAACCACCTATGACGGAAAAGTAATTGGTCACCACTTTTATCAGAGAATAAGACCAGGATTATTACGATAGGATGCTTTCAATGGACGGACCACTATTTTCAAAACTAGACGAGATGGGGGAGGCCATAGAAGATAGTCTCAAATTTGAGAAGATCACCAGTGTGACTGGAATCCCAATCAAACACCATGGGAAGTATGTGAAAGAAAAGAGAGGACGTGGTGAACGTCACCCGATTATCCAGCCCCAAAATGAATAAACAGGAAGAATCCGGCTCACCCATGGAGATATATTAGTCACCGCCCCTAAATAGATACCTTACCTAACCATACAGCCCAATGCACATTTACTATCCCAACTCGGTTACCAAACCTCCCTAAGCTACCAAAGTACTCTGCTGAACTCACAAATGGTTTTGACAATCTTCCAAACCCCAGTACTAGTTACCCAAGCCCCACTAATTACCTAGCCCACAAAATTACCAAGCCCCTCAAAATTACCAAGCTCCTCAAAATTACCAAGCCCCATAGAATTACCAAGCTCCAGAAATTACCAAACCCAAAATAACCAAAACCAACCAGCCCAGCAACCTGTAATACGCTACGTCCCAAATTTGAGAAGAAACTGGCCCGAGTATTCACACCATTGTTGAAACGCACACCCGACTGCTAAAAAAATTGCCTGATGGTGGTATGATCCAGACCATACCACCAAATTGGTTGATCCCGTGAACTATTTCTATCAGCACGACCAAACATATGCTTATCACTATAGTGGGGCCGGATATAGTGAGGATTGTATTAACTTGAAGCATAAGATTTAACATCTGATCGATAAAAGAGAGATCACATTGCAGAAAATCGATCCCAATATGAATACCAATCCGCTGCCCAATTACGGTAACACCACTATTCACATGATTGAGAGGGAAGAACATTATGTAGTCTGTAAACCTTTGAGTCTGGCACTCATGGAGGTTCTTGAAAAAACTGTGGCGTCGCTGACCATACAGGAGCAACCTGGGTTTGATTTGCTTATTCCCGTGCCAATAATAGCTCAAGTGGCCCCAGATGTCATCCAACCGCCCAGAAAAGAATTCAAGGTTGAAGTCGCCATTGCACATGGCATGATCAGATCCTGGCGATGCTATATGCCCGAAGATATTGCCTAAGAAGCACCAGAAAAGAGAATAATCAGAGAAGACCAATCATAGAAGGTGAAGTTGAATATTTCTGGCGTAGAATGCAACTCAAAGAGTATTCTAGCGTTGAGCTTTTGAAGAAGACTCTGGCACATATATCAACGTTGGCCCTATTGTTATGTTCTTCCCAACACCGTTTGGCATTAATGAAAGTGCTGGATGAAGCACATGTTCCCGCCAGCACAAGCGTCAAAAGTTTAGCTACCACGATAACACATATCATGGGAGACCGCCGGATATCGTTCAAGAGAGAAGAATTGCCTAGGGAAGGGCTAATGCATAAAAAACATTGTATATCACTGTCGAGTGCAAAGGCAAAATCGTGGCATGAGTCTTCATAGACAATGGGGTCGGACTCAATATTTGCCCAAAGCCTACATTGGAGCAGTTGGGGGTATGATATTGGCAAGATAAGAAATATCTACACCAATGTGAGAGAGTTTGATGGAGCTCAACGTGATCCGGTTGGAGAAGTTGACCTATGTATCCATAGGACCCGCATAATTCACTACAGAATTCTAGGTCATATCGATCTCTGCCAACTATAGTTTGCTATTGGGAAGGCCTTGGAGTCGTACCACCATCTCTGCATAAGGATGTGAAATTCATATAGGAGGGACACGAAGTGGTGATACACAAGGAAAGAAGTATTCATAACTACCCCAAGAACTCTATTCATGTGATAAAAAAAAGTTCCCAAAGGAACAAATTTCTATGTAGTCGAGTTGGTAGGGGCCGTATATAAAGAGGCCGTGTTACATACCCCAATGCCAGCGCATACAAAATGATCGCCTCCACAATATTGGAGAATGGTTTTGAGCGGGGGAAGGGTCTTAGAAGAAATTTCCACCGTATTATAGAGTCGATCGTGATCCCAAAGAATCATTTATGATATGGTCTCAGATACAAACCATCTTTCAAAAAGTTTCTGATAAGAGTGGAAAGAAGAAGTGTTCCCTGAAATTACGGAAGCCAATTCTGAATCTGTACTAGTCATTTCCCGACAAGATACCATTGTCAGATGCGGATGATGCTGAGGAAGGGATATGGATGTTATTTTCAGAAGAAGACTATCTGGCAATCCTACAAAAACACAATGAAGTACCTACTATTCGCGACGCGAATCCTGGCGAACGACTCACCAACTGGACTTCCACTCCACTCCTGGTTCCTTGGTAGCCATGGTGAGATTTGTAGTCTTTAAAAATTGGTGTAGTACGGTCGAGGCTAGGCTATTCACCATTTACTTGGTTTCCTCGTGATGTTTGTTAAAAATGAAAATGACTCGACGTTTATCCGAGTCAGGACCACCTTTTGTATTAACTTTTGCAAATCAATGAAAGGCATCACTTATCAAAATTACGCTTATATTACTAATCACTCTTTTCATTGCTTTTCAATAATAAAAATAAATCAACCCTTTATGTCATAACATGTCACAAAATGAGCGAGTCAAGTGTTGAGGTTGAAGAAGAATACCACGAGGAAATAGAGTTACCGGAAGATCTCCTCGATGAAAAGGAACAATATGAGAATAGGCAGAAGCCTAACTTGGATGAAACCAAAGCCATCGACCTAGGGTTCGAGGGGATAGTTAAGGAGACATGGATTAGTGCGCACTTTGGGTCACCACAAAAGAAAGAGTTAATTAGTTTGCTAAAAAAATACGTGGACGTATTTGCGTGGTCTTTTAAGCAAATATATGCTCTATAGAAGGACATCAGACCTGGGTTGCTCAAATGTATGGATGCTATAGAAGCCACCAAACTACTAGAAAAAGTGCACGCCAGGGCCTGCAGACCCTACATGAACGGTTCATACTAGCGAAGAAGATCTTATGAATTAAATATTACTTGATGACTATAGAGGTTGATGTGCCAGATACATGGAGATTGATCAGAGTCCCACCAAACGAGCTCAACGCCATGAGTTCACCTTGGTCGTCCATTGCTTGGGGCATGAATATCATCGGACCAATTGAACCAATAACATCTAATGGATATCATTTCATCTTGGTAGACATAATTTCACAAAATGTGTCGAGGCTAGCTCCAACAAGTTAGTAACCAAGAAGGTAGTGGATGACTTCATAAATAACAACATCATTTTCCGATTCAGCATCTCAGAGTCAATCAGCACAAACAACAGGGCAAACTTGAACAGTCACTCGATGAAGGATATCTATAGCCAATTTCACATAACTCATCGGAAATCAACAACATACATACCGTAGATGAACGGAGTTGTAGAAGTCGCCAACAAAAATATCAAGAGGATATTACGGAAAATGAAGTAGAGTAGGATAACACGGAATGGGTTCAAAAGAGAATGAACAACTAGACCTAATTGATGAAACGTGAATGGCCGTTGTGTGTCATGGCCAATTATACCAACAGAGAATGTCTCGTGCCTTCAAAAAATGGGTCAGAGCATGAATCTTCCAGATTAGACAATTGGTGCTTAAGAGAATATTCCCTCATCAAAACGAGTACCAAGGGAGATTTGCACAAAATTGACAAGGTCCTTACATAGTTCGCAAAGTGATATTAGGAGGAGCACTAGTTTTAGCAGAAATGGATGGCCAAGAGTAGCCCAAAGAAATCAACTCAGACGCAGTCAAGAGATATTACGTGTGAATGCATGTTTTTCTATATAATTATATTTTCTTTACTTGTAATCACTACGTCAAGACCTATCTCTTATAGCAGAGATACATAGAAGGACTTGTTAAGGGTTCCAGTCTTTTCCTTGTAATAGAAAGAAAATCCAAATGACTTCATTTTTATGTACTATGAACTACGTAATGATCAGATTTCCCCTAAGGCGGGATACATAGGAAGTCTCCATTTTGGACCTAGTAATATTAATAGAAAAACTAATTACATTTATTTCGAACTATGTTCGACCTGATTCCTGTTGCGACAGGATATGTAGGTGCTCTCTAAGCTCGGTCGCACCAACAAAAAAACCAAAGAAATCCTTAGAAAGCCACAAGGGCAGAATTTTCGAGAAGATCTCAAAAATTCCAAAGTTGGAGTTAGAAAAGGATGATCGTTGTCACATATTCAACTTGGCAGAAGTTTTGAGAGAATCTCGAAAATTCCTTTCGAGAAGACTCGAAGTGCATCAACCGACATAAAATTTCATAACTAGGGCAGAATTTTCTAAGGGGCCTAAAAAATTCCTTCGTCATTTTTTTAACATTTCCAAGAAGTAATTGAGTAAACCATTGACAGTAGTTCCATAGGCATTGAAAAGGAAGAGTAAACCTCACTGATTTTTAACGCCTGAACCATAATATGAAACAAGTCGATACAGTACAAATCCAATTTGAAATATTTGAAAGGGTGAGTCTTCATAGGGAAATTTTCACTTCTTATGGACCCAAACCTGGGTGATCTATCCATGATAAGGATGAAGCTTGGGTGAAACTAAGTGGAGGTCCGAACCGACTAATGTTGAAGAATCAGTGGATGAGTTGTGGTTAGGGGTGAAATGCCACTTGAAACGGTGCAAGCTTCAGACTGGGCAGAATTTTTGAGGAGATCTCAAAAATTCCGCAATAGCAAAACTAAGAAGGAAGTCTCGCTTCGAAGGCACATGTCATGACATTTTAAAACAAGAGTTTTTGAAATAGTTATGTACTAATACTTTCTAAATCAGTACACTTTAAATTCTCAAAATATTTTCTTTCTAAACTCAACTATCTCATGCTACTGAGTCTAGAGCCGGAATGGGATGTGATATCGTGACTCGGAGGAAGAAGAGAAGAACCAATGACACGAGCTAATCTTGATTAAAACTAACAATTTTTCTGTAGATAAAGGTTCAGTCCGTCGCCAGAAGGCGGCAACATATTTTCACTAACCTGTTTGTTTATATTTTCAGAACATGGAAAAGTGCCACAACTGGCATAGACATAACCAAAAGGGTTGTACGAACGAATGAAAGGGCAACCAGATCGAGAGGGTCATAACTGACAAATTAACAAAAAAGGTAATTCGATCGAGAGGGTCACAACCTACACAAAGGATGGAGAAGAAGCAGTCCGGCCATAAATGCCTAACAAAAGTCCAAAATGATGTAAAACCAGTCAGGGAGACTGCAGTATTAGTCTTCCAAAGTGAAGACGATATTCATTCTCAGAGTCTAACGACGTAAATTTGGTCAGGAGGACGTAGTGTTAACTCCAAAGTCAAGAAAATGTAAAACCGGTCAAGAAGACCACAATATTCGCTCTCAGAGTCTAGCGATGTAAATTCTTCCAGGAGGCCACATTGTTCACTCCAAAGTCAACATGATGTAAAACTGGTCAAGGAGACTGCAATATTCGTTCTCAAATTCAAGGCGAAGTAAAACTGGTCAAGAGGCCATAGTGTTTGCTCCAAAGTCAAGACGATGTAAAAACTGGTCAATGAGGCTGCATTATTCATTCTCAGAGTCTAGTGATGTAAATCCGATCAGGAGGCCGCAATGTTCGCTCCATAGTCAAGAAGATGTAAAACCAGTCAGGGAGACTGCAATATTCATTCTCAAAGTCTAGCGACGTAAATCCATCCAGGAAGCCACAGTGTTTGCTCCAAATTCAAGACGATGTAAAATCGTCCAAGGAGGTCGCAGTATTCATTCTCAGAGTCAATGGATGTAAATTCGGTTAAGAGGCTGCAGTGTTCGCTCAGAAAGTCCAAACGATGTAAATTCGATCAAGTAGACAGTAATATTCATTTAAAAAATATCAAGATGACACATAAGAAATCTGCTCAACAAAACAAGCAAATACAAGAATGCTGAGAGGGTCATGCATCCACAACAAGGGTCGACTAGTGTCAAAGAGACACCAACCGAAAAAACATCCCACGATGTTACTAGGCAGATGGAAATACGTTCGGAGCTACTCATAGTGATATCCATTCAAGTCAGATCCATATCCATATGGAGCAACATGAAAAGTTTTCTTGCGCAGCCGGTCAAGACAAGGTTCCTCGAGAGTCAAGCTCTCTTGGCAGAAATCAGAAGTCACTCCATACCATGCTCAACCACACTTGTGTTCCTTTTATTTTAGAGGAACTCCCATATAAGGGATAACCTCTTCGTCCAATTGAGTTGAACTACAAGTGACATGATTCCCGAAACCAGGGATATGCAGGCAAACTCAATACCAGAGAGTTGGTCACATTCCAACAAGAGTCATTTTAAAATTTTGCTTTATTTAGTCATCTTTAGTCAAACTATAGATGTATGAATTCTCATTCGGCCTGAGATATGTAGGAAACCCAAAAACTGGGGTCCGACCACAATTTCAAAAATATTGCATAAAAATCGAGAAGCATTTTGACTTGGTCGGTAAAAATAAGGGTTGTCAAATTTCATTGCTCACGGATGGTCCCGCCATCCCTGAACAATGAATGGGCAATTGTTGACACCTAATGTTTACCCTCCAATATTTTATTTAATTATTTGGGGTTCCTAATCATGAACAAAGTGAAATATGCATTATAGAAAGCAAAAATAATTTTACAAAATTATCCCGGTGATAGGTTGCCATTTTATTTGGAAAAATATCATTGAATTTATTATTGTGAAATACTTGCATATTTTTATATACTTTTAAGAAATATTTATCAATTTTTGTAAATTAAGAAAGGAAATTATCTAATTAATTGTCTTAATTGACTATTATAAATTGATCAATATTTTACTCCGCAAAGTTAAGGAAATTGAATAATTAAATAGAGTGTCAAATAACATATCATTTTATTTTTAAAGAATTTTATATTTTATGGCTTTTATTTAAAGACTTGTTTTAATTTTGGCTCTAATTGATTTTCATTGGTCATTTTGGCCACAATTGAAATGTCAACTGGTCACATTTTAAATTAATTTTGGCAACATTTTGCAAAATTATCCCCAATTACCCCCAACCCCTTTAATTTAACTGAATTTGGGCCATTTCTTTTTTATTTCGGCGGAGTCTGGTCTGATTTGGACCTAACCCTGCCCAAAAGTGCCTTTAATCCTCTGCTCCGATGCCAAATATAGCATTATACATGCGCCATTTCGCTTTTGCCAGAGCCATTGGTGGCCATTTACGGCAAAGGTCCTAAGGCCCGAGCGGACCAACTGTAGTACCGGAGTGCAATGATACAAAGCTTGGTCCGGAAAGGCTGCCTAATAGCAATAATAAGATGGAAAGCATCAAATAACCTACATGCAGAAAAGGTCCAATACAATCTATTAATAAACTAGGGACGACAAGGCCGTCACGAGTATATAAACAACTAAAAATGGCCGACAAGGCCACAAAAGACATATATACAATAAGCTCTAGTCTGCAAGCCTCTACAAGTACTACCATGTGTCATCAAGTCGGTACAAGGCCCCGAAATACCCAAAATAACCATATGCATATGCAGTACCGCCTACCGAATCTGTACAACAACTCTGGGAAAGTGGAGTGTGACAACCAGTAGCAAGAAGCAAATATCAATGCAGGAAGTGATCCTGACAAAGGACAATAAGATTCATGAACTATAACAATATGAAACAATGAGGTTCGCAAGATTTAGTCTTTAGAATAGAGTTCCTTTTGAAGTGATAGCGTTATGGTTACATTTCTTCATAAATCAAGCCAAAAGAAAGAAAGAGTGAGCCTTAACATACCTTATCGATGGATCTATCTACGATCCACAAGCTCTCACACATTCTACGAATGACTATCTACATCATACGAAGAATTTATTCAATTCTTGGTTCAAATCTTATAAGAAAGTTCATTTAGACATTTTGTCAAACACCTTGCGTGCATAGCATTTGTAATCTCTTCATAACTTAATTAATACCTATAACAACACCACAATCTCCTCAAACTCATTCCTTAACCCCCCTAACACATACAAACATAATTCACTACTTCCACAACTCCATAACTTCATTAAAATATCCCAACAATACAACAAACAAGGTTCAATATTTCCAACAATCACCGTAGCAAACTAATAGCAAAAACCACTATCTATAACTTGTAGAGCTCAAGAACAAGGAGGAGACTATAGAACTTACCTTAAACCACAAGAATTGTTCTAAAACAGGGGTTACTTCACTCAAGAGAGTCTCCAAATTCAGCACAATATGGAGAAGAAATAATTTCATGACAATCACTAGATTCCTTACGTCACATTTACGTGATTTTGCTTTGATATTAACCTTGAACTAAGGGAGACTTATTAGAGAGGGTTTTGGGTCTCTTAGGGTTTGGAAAATGGCCCAAAAGTCGTGGAGGGTCCTATTTCTAAGAGGGAGAAAATATAGCACCGACATAACCCGTGGTGGGGTCTGCGAAGTGCAAACCGTGCTTGCGAATCGCAGGTTGGGTCCCAGACCTTGCCAGCATTCCGTCAAAAATTTCTATCCCGTAGCGCTTTCTTAAAATGTTCATAACATTTTGTACAAAGCTCCGATTGATGAATGATTTGTTGCATTGGAACGAAGACTCTATGAACTTGAATTTAGATATGTTATGAATCCCATAATTACTTATACACTAGGAGATATACCCATGTCAAGTTGGGCCAAAAATCCTATCTGGAATTCTTCCTGCCCTTCCCCGAGTTTTGACGAACTTAATTTTTTCAATTTGTCTGATCCTAAATTCTTACAAAACATTCATAACACTTGTTTAAACTTATTTTCATACAAATATGGGATCTTAACCTCACCGGGATTTACGTTACTTAACTTACAATGCATACGGGCGCTAAAATATGTGGTGTAACATTAATTACCCTTGTCTTCTCTTCCTTCTCTCCACCTCATGGCCACCCCGTGTGAGGTAATGCCACACCCCTCCTTCTGCATTACAATTAATGCTCCTTGTCTTATTGAAGATCAAAAGCTTGATCTCTTATTGGCCGGATTATTTTCTTTGTCGAATTTAAATAAAACATAGTGGAAAACCATTCTCCCACATCGATTGATAATGCGAATTTGAGAGTTATGGGGTTCTATATATATATAAAGAACCCCACCCTCATGGTTTCCACAAGCCTTGTGTGTGGTATTTCTGCCCGAAAATAAGCAAACGTCTCAGATTTTGAGCAAAATTTTGAAAACCTAGAATATTTTTCAAGGTTTTCACTAGTCTAAATTGTGTTCTTTTGTTTGAGTGTAGTCTGAGCTTTGTAGGATTTGTAGAAGGCTTTCCACTCCAGATTCTCATTCACGGCTGCACGTCGAATAGGAAAACTCAAATTCCTCTCGATTTTAGTTCCTTTTCATATTTTTATGTATTTTCTCTTAATCAATCGTGTATTAACTATGCTTGTCAGTATTACTGTCTATTTTAGCATTCTTATAATGAGCCACTTGGTCGTTACGAGTTTTCCTCCCTTTTTTTGAGAATATCCCTCGCTCAATACTCACCAATATGTTTACGCATGTAGGTTACGAGAAAAAGTGACCCTTGGCCATAATAGAGAGTAGATTATTTAGACTTGGGAAATTCCATAATCCCTGTCCCCACCTCAGCGAACACCGCACCGCCCCAGCAAACCCATCTCCACGCATAGTTCGCCGCTTCGGCGGAAGTTCAGGGACTTAATGATTTCTGCTTCAGTAGAGAATTCTCTCGATGGAGCGATGTCGTGCCAGCACCTTAGGGTCCGCGTAGGCGGACATTTCTAGGCAGACCTAATTCATATTTGCCAAATGTCTGCAACTCCTAGCCTCATTTTCCTCAAAACATTTTCAACTCCTTGGAGGCTAGTGGAGGTGAAATTTTGAAAGTTTCAACATCTAAAGTTTGGGGTAAGATTCATTGACCCCATTTATGATTCTTAAGCTTATTTGCCATGTTTTAATTGTGTCTCTCTGGTGAGAAAGAAGCCCTTTTGTTTAACAAATCTTAGGACTTGCTTAATTGATTCAATAACCTAAAACTTGAGTCTTGAGATGTATTTTCTTATATTAAGCATATTTTGGTGAGATAAATCACTGCTTTATGGATTCTTGAACTTACAACCATTACATTCTTAAATGAGATAAAGAGGAAAGTTTTCTTTAAAATGGAGGTTTTGACTAAATAGTGGGACCGAAGTAGATGGGTTAGTTAATGGTCAAAATAGATATTTGAAGGGTACCTCTCGAACTAGATAGCGTGTACTTCGATAGAAATAGCCTTATTTGTGACTCTATGTGTGTAAATCTAGGACTTTTTCTTGGTTGGTTGCATTATGGTCATCCGATACATCCGGAGTAAGCCATAGACTAGGAGTTCGTGGTGCCCGCTCGGCAATAAGGTAGGCTACGTTTTCTTTTATTGTAGACTCCGATAGAAGTACGTAGTAGTTATAGGTAGTAAGGGGTGTTGGGCGTGTTGGGAGTCCCACTTTAGCATTTGTGATGAACGCTTGAGAGGGTACCAGTGTATAACTGTAAATTCAGGTAATTTGGGTAATCGGCCTTAAGCGATTATGACTGCTGCTATTTGGGCTTATCGCCACTACTTGGTCTTGTCGCTACTACTTGAAATATATTATGCTTATTCATCGCATGGTTTCCCCCTCTAGGGAGACCCAGTGTATATTCAGGATTGTATGTTGTGTAGACTTGTAGCCGTGTCCATATGATATTGAAACATGTGTGGTGTGGGATTATGGACATGTTTATACAATACTATGAATTGACTTGTAATGCATTCATCACTCTGACTCTTGTCCGAACATTGCATAGGAACTGATAAATACTGATAAACTGATTATGTTGATTGCATGGCATACGCATATCCATCACATCTATACATTATATACTTGGCATTGGCTTACTGATATATTGCTGAGAATGGTTGGGGAAGTCGAATCTAGGGATATGTTACATGATTATGAGAGTGAACAAGTACCGGGTGCGAATCTATCCTATAGAACAGTAATGCAATTGGGTTATATAGGCCTTGATAGATGTTGGTTGTTGATTAGATACAATTTTGGAGAGAGTTATTGGTGACTTGGGCGATTATTATGGATAATTGTCCAGCATGTAAAGGTAAGGTGGGTAAGAGTAGTATGTGTGCCTGTGTGTTGCATTGATAGTTATTTGTACCAAAGGTAAGTGTCTAGTAAGACTTGTTGCATGATTAATGTGGTGTATTGACCTAAGTTTTAAGTGCATGGATTCCTAAATTTTACTATTTGGGGGGGTAGGACGTGTATTCTTGACTTGCGTAGGGAGAAATATCCTTAGAAATATTATCCAGTGGCATGACAGTAAACACATAGTGTCGTAATGGAACAAGAATAACTAGTTAACAAGGGCGTGGTAAACTTACTTAACTAATGGACTGGGTCGGATAATGTATTAAACAACATTATGGCCCTGGAAGAGTGTTAGATCTCTGAGAGTCAAGGTAAGAGTCTTTACGTGCTAAATGACTTAATTATTTTTAAATATAACTGATGCCTTGTGTGTTGAGTATACTGTAAACCTATAGATCATGACCTACGTGGATAAATGGATTAGATAACTAGCATGTTAATTGGAATAAGACTTATTTGTAGAGTCAACTTGGTACTTATATATATTACGTGACTTCTGTCATTGTCAACCTATGATACTTACGGGGGTACGTTGTGTACTCATGCTACGCTTGTTGCATCTGTTATGTCGATGCAGGTATTCGGTCTATTCAGGTTGTAGCTCGGAGTAGGGAAGAGTGAGACATGCCATAATTTACTGTAGCCTTGAACTCTATCTGGTCAGGCCGCCCCTATCATCCAGGGCGGTGTTGTTATATTCTGTCATTATTTTATCTTAGAGTCCTTGTACTAGTGACACCAGGTTTCAGGGTAGGAACTGTTGTATTTGATGAAAGTTTGTGATGTTTTGAAGTTTCATTGTATAAAGGTATTCCTTTTCTTATTTCCGCACTCTTGATTTAATATCTTTTCGCGATTTGAGGTTAGTGGTTCTCCTACAGTTAGTGTAGGTGCCCTCATGACACAATGAGATTTTGGGTCGTGAAAAATTGGAATCAGAGCTCTAGGTTCACCGGTCTCACAAAGTACAAGGACAATATTTAGTAGAGTCTCGCGGATAGATATGCAGGCGTCTGTACCCATCCTTGAAAGGCTGTAAGAAATTTTAGGAACTTCTCCATTCCTTAAATCCTATCATGCCACCTCACTTAGTTTGGTATCCGGGACATTCAAATTGATATCTAGTCGATTCTAATTGGTTCTAAACCCGACACTCTAAAAGGAGTGGATAGTGCGTGGGAATCATGTCCGAGGGTTATCTAGAGAAATCTAAATTTCTATTCCGGTTCAGGCTCTTCGCCGCAATGCACCCTTTCCCACACCTGCAGAGCTGCCACAGCGAAAGACGAGTCGCATGAGCATGACCCCAGCTGTTGACCAGAGTTTGCCCAAGCAAATAATGCCCCACCTCAGTGAGCTCGTGTCTGCAAAAAAGTTCCCGCCGCAGTGAATGATTGTGCCCTATCCAGAGTCCGCATACACGAGGTTATTCTCGTGGAAGCATGCCTACCATAAAAGAGCTTACTCCCGCCCCAGTGGAACCACTAGGCAGAAACTAGTGGGTTCTGCCTCTGTTTTCTCTCATTTTTCAACATATACATATATAAACTTAAACCTTGGCAAGTTCAAATCAAATGAAACCAGCAACCAAACACAAAACTCAACGACATCTAAATATCCAACAACCACAACCAAGACATAAATAAACGGTTAGCTACAAATATCCTAACTATCCGAAGCATTCACCAACTAAGGAAAACAGAGAATAAAAGCATACAAACCAAAGTATAAGTTATCCAAAATTATACAAATATCCGTAAGAGACAAGAAAAGTAAAGTGTTTGAATTAAACCCGACATAGCATAGAGACCAATACCAAATAGGAGCTCAATCTTGCCTCCTCTAGATTTCCCCCTCGCTACCTCCCTCAGTGTTATTGATGTTGTCTCCACCACCGGACTGGCACAGGAAAGAGTAGTCCTCATCATCATGCTCATCCTCAACCGGTAGAGGATCCTTATAGTCCAAATGTTTGAACTTTCCCTTGATTCCCCTCCACATCTTCATGAGTAGCTTTCCTCTAGACTTACTCTTTTCTTTTTCCTTCTCTAAACGAGTACAGAGCTACATGATCTCTGGCCAACTCCTTATACGCGGTTCCCAGAGTACCAATAGAGGCTTTGAGTCCCTTTTACGACTCGAGGTATTGCTTCATCTCCTCTTGGGTGAAGTAATGAGCAGGGACATTTGAAGTGCTAGCCCCGACATGAGGCTTAGGAAGTCCGGCAACCAAGTCTAGGATGTCTTGCAACTGAGACCCCATGGCACCAAAAGGCCCATGTGTCTGCGACTGCGACTGAGACTGAGAATCATCATCATCATCACTGCTTACATTCAAGCCCACCGTTCTCTTCTTGCTTTTTACCAAGGTAGCCATTCCTGACACATTCAGAGGATAGAAGGCCCCCTCAGGGTCAGTCCAGTCATCATCAGGACTATCGTCCACTCTTTTCCACCGGCATATCTCAGTAATCAAGGAAGGAAACATCATAATCGAACCATCCTTGATCAGATAATCCCTCCACTCTAGAATGACCTGATGGCCCACATTCACAGGGACATCATCTAGTATACACGCTATCATCAGAGCGCGGATGTATGCATAGTTAGTTTTGTTACTTGAGGTACGCACCATGCTTGTAATAATACTTTGCCACCTCTTTGCCTTAGCATTAAAGTACCGGTTGGTGATCTCTAACATTCTGTTTGCCCATGTGACCTTGTTTCTGTTCTCCTACGCCACCAGCTGTGACAATAACCATGTCCCATTCCCACAAACATCCTTGTCATCTATGCCCGCTGTAGGATTGTTTGGCAGCCCGTATATCGCATAAATCGCTTCCTCCCAATGGGTACCATTTTTCCCCGGACTTTTATTTTAGGATTTGGCTCGGTCAGCCTCGCACGTTTCAAATTGGCATAGAAATCTCTCACCCAATCTTCGTTGGCCTTGCAAGGATATGGAATAAAGTAATTCCATCCTAGATGCATCAGTCGCCTATAAAACTCCGAGAGACGCTCTTCCATGCCGGTCATATCTATGCGCCTCTCCCTCAACAATTTCTTGTCTTTCAAATTAGCGTAGTAACGGTTCTCACAATCTTTTAACATGAACCAAAAGGTATCATAAATAGTCACAGGATCTTCGTCGATGAGTCTATCAGTCCGGGCAAGGTTGTCCATCGGATTTTGGTCTATTTCAGCAAATTGTACCTACATTAGTCGAATTCAAGCCAGTTCAGTGATAGGAACATCTGTACTATGTTATTACGTGCATAGTGAGTCAAAGAAACCAACAAAAATCAACCCTAGCCGACCTATACAAAGCTACTATTTTGGACTGTCACTGACCATTTCCGCTTCCACGGAGTCGGTGCCGCCGTGGTAGGCTGGCTTTGACGGAATAATGTCTGCCTCAGCATAATATTTCAAGATCACAGTCATTCGCTTCAGTGAAGTTTCCTCATGCCCCAACGAAACTATTCCACTGAGGCGAGGTCATCGTCCCCAGCCCAAGAACCATACCCCAAACTCAAAAATATTACCCGATTCTCCAGAAAGAATGTCCCCTCTCGACCATAGGTGAGCAAGCAAGGTGATAGGACCCCTATTAAACTACTATTTCAATAGATCTACAAAGAATTCAACCCCACAACCCACCACTCGAACCCTGAAATTCCTCTCTGCAAATTTCGATAAACAAGTCCATTGTACACAAGGATAGAGTGCTACTCATACGATTGTGAAAGGTTACAAAAGACTTACTGAATAAGAGAGCCTTGAATCGTTGTTCCTCCGCACCTCAATTTCTCACCGTTTCTTGGGTTTTGTGTCACGCTTCGAAACACACTTTGGACGCAACAAGCATCTGATGCTATGAACAACACCGAAAGCACCTTATGAAATCAATGACGATTTATTCTCTTTCAGTAGTCTTTTAATATTTATTTAAAATAATCATTTATGATTAACTGAAAGCATACTCATGCTTTATAAAAGTCAGCGAAAGTCTAATATGAATAATCAATGATAAATTGGGCAAATGCCTCAATAAGTCATACGAGACTTCAACAACTACTCACAAACGGACAACTATTTATGGAGCTTCTAAGATAAACAAATGAAGTGCTTAACTTTGGGACACATCCCAAAAACTAAAATAAATAAATAAACATAGAGAGGTGTCTCACGAACAAGGGTGTGTGTTCACCAATAAATCTATAAAATAACAAGTTCTCCGACTCCGTACGCATACCACGAACCTGCTCTTCTTCACCTAATATACCATAAAAATAACAATGGTAGACCTGAGTACCATGTACTCAGTGGGTGTCTCGGGGACAATAGTTAATAGAAAAATACGTAAGTAGTAACTGTAATTGAAAACAAGTATTAAGAAATAATTCAAAACAAATGATAACATCTCATGAACATCCAGTATAAGTCAATGATGAAGATATAATCACTTTGAATTCTTAAGTCGTTCTTATTACCTTAAGTTCTTTAAAAAAATAGCTCAAAATCCCAAAGATGGAGTAAGATTATAACCTTAGTAAAATCACCAGTAAAATAACATAGAAATATATCAATTTCAACTTATTATACCGTTCATCACGTTAAGTCTTTTCAGTCATGAACTCAAGATCATAAACAAGCCACTCACGGGAAACCAAAGAATAACACATGCCATTACAAGCCCATTAATTGAAATGAAGGGATGGCCATTAAGGTTCCCTAAAACCGCATAGAAGCACCATATAGGGGTTGTCATCCTTAATAGCTCTCCTTCCTCTTGAAGAGCTAGGAAAAACCACATCGGGGTTATGAAACCTCGATGGCCACTCTTTCTCCCGAATGTCTAGGAAAACTACACCAAGACTATTGACCTTCAGTGGCTATCCTTTCTTCTGAATAACTAGGAAAAACCATACTGGGGCCATTGACCCACGATGGCCACTCTTCCTCCCAAATGGCAAGGCAAATCACACAGAGGCTATTGCCCTTCGATCGCTATTCTTCCTCCCGAATAGCTATTCAAAGTCCAAAGATTTTTGAAAACAAGTTTAAACCATCCCTTGTAGGGGCAAGGCATAGTCAAAGTCCAAAGATTTATAAATAAGATTCAACAATCCTTTGATAGGAAAAATCACAAATACATATAAATAGTATGATACACTTAAGGTTCCATGAGGGCTTGTCCCTCACGCACATGAAACCTTCCCAAAGAAACCATTTTTAAAGGTTGGAAAGTATGTTCGAAAAAGAGACATACAAACCATCTTTATAGTTAAAAGGATTTTAAAAAGAGACATACTTCAAATCACGCTCGTTTAATCGCACTACAATGTTCGTCACCCCTTTCGACTTTAATATGTAGCAATACATGTCAAAGAGATTCAATATTAGTAATGATACTCATGATTTTGTCATCTAGGCATTTTATCAAATACTTGGTCGTCATAAAGCTCCACAAGCTCTCATCGATGGAGTTTCTACACCCAACAATCCATCCCCTTATTTCTAGATGATTCTACAATCTCATGATGATACAACTAACATATTTGTTTGTTACCCATTAGATAACAAAAACCCTAAGTCAACGATCAATAATTCAAACATATAATTGTTCATGCTTTTCTATAAAACCCATCATATTTTTCCAAACTATAATTCAACAACTTATGGTCTCCAAATACCAATTACATAACTATATTCGAGTGTAGGATGAAGGTCTTACATTTTGATACCCAAGTCTTGAATTTCAGATTCTAGGGTTTCTTGTCCAAGATGAAGATTCAAGCAAGAATCTACGAATTCCCAAGGTTTAATCATGTTAAGAATCATGAAATTAATATAAAACTGATTAAGAATCATAGGAATGATCTTACCTCGATGTAGGAGGATGATAGGAAGAGAGGAACTTTGTTATAGGGTTTTGGGTTATTTTCTCTCTCTCAAAGTCGTCCAAAGAAAGTGTGGAATGACTCTTAAAATCCCTAATTTTCGTACTTAATATATTTGTTTCAGCGTCGTCTGTCGCAACGGTCAATGTTTGATCGCTACAGTAGTCACCACTCCCTAAGGAATTTATTTGCACCATCGTAGCTGTCAATTTTTTTACTGTTGCGACGCTCCCTTTGAGTGTTGAAAATTACTTTAGCCATAATTAGAGAGTGAACATCTATGGGCCTTATGCCTATCTTAATGGATTGAAACCTGACCCGAATTTACGGAGTGTTACATTATCCCCCTCTCAAGATCATTCATCCATGGATAGGAGTCATGAATTAAGATTTTCACTAAACCTCAAATTTTTAGAATTCCTATAGTTCCTTTGCAAAGAGAGCTATCCCCAAAGATCACACAACAACTAAATTCCCAACCATAGAGACATGGTCCTATAAAGGGTTCCCAGAGCTAGATCATTCAATCCTAAACACAAAAATAAAGGATTCATACCTCTAGTCTAAACCTTACAACAATTCAATAATCGAAAGGCTCAACACATACATACAATAGGGAATAAATTAGGGTATTGCAGCCTGACTGTCACTACCGACAACTAAATGGTAATCACACCCCTTCAAGTTCATCTTGTGAACCTTAAGATACAAAATAAGTCTACCTCAAGGTTTAGCAATATCACTCTTCCGCTCTCTAACAGGTCCATCGGGAAGTTCAAGCCTAATTATTTTGACTGACAATCTAGAGTTTCATAATACCTGGAAAGTCGTTCTATCCCCACAATCACCTCCAAGTCCATAGTTTCTAATTCAAACAAATCAGCAGTAATCTCATGACCCTTAACTACAACTACACAATCTTTATAGGCTCTAGAGGAGTAACGGGAACACTAGTACGAGTATTCACAAATGAAGGGTTTTTAACAATTGTTCGGGTTCCACTCCAAAATCAATGGCAAAGTACGGAGTCACATAGGAAATATTCGAATTCGGATCTCTCCGTGAATACACATCAAGAGAATAAATAGTAAGAATACATGTCTCAAAAGATCAACGACCAGACCTTACAATCACTATTGAAGAACTACTACAGAATTCCAAACGATTTTGTACCATCCATCGACTTATAAAGCATCACTAATGTGCACCTCATAGCACTATTATTAAATAGGTTAGAAACTACAACACGAGTTAAAGCCATTTTTGTGAGTCACAAGTTAGTGAATACATCAGAACGATCCTACATGAATTTCAAGATCTATAGCACAATCTAGAATCGAGAAGAATGAGAAAAACATATAAATTTCTTGGTAGTCATACATCCATACATGTAGCTAGTCTTCATGAAGAAGAATCCACTAGACACAGCTCCACAGACACTAGGACACATCTAAACCTAGACTCTGATACCAAGCTTGTCACACCCCGAAACCCACCCTAGACGCAATAGGCATCCGATGCTATGAATAACACCGGAAGAACCTTATAAAATCAATAACCATCTATTCTCTTTCAGTAGACTTTTAATATTTATTTAAAACAATCATTTATGACTAACTGAAAGCATACTCATACTTTATAAAAATCAGCGGAAATCTAATATGAATAATCAATGATAAATTGTGGCAAATGCCTCAATAAGTCGTATGAGACTTCAACAACTACCCACAATCGGATAACTATCTATGGAGATTCTAAGATAAATAAATGAATTTTCTAACTTTCGGACGCAGCCCGGTAACTAAAATAAATAAATAAACATAGAGCGATGTCCCGTGAGCAAGGGTGTGGGGTCACCAATAAATCCGGAAAATAACAAGTTCTCCTACTCCATACGCGTACCGCGAACCTGCTCTTCTTCACCCAACATACCATAAAAAATGACAATGGTATGCCTGAGTACTGGGTACTCAATGAGTGTCTTGGGGATAATAGTTAATAGCAAAATACATAAGTAGTAAGTGTAATTGAAAACAAGTATTGAGAAACAATTCAAAAAATATGATAACATCTCATGAACATCCAGTATAAGTCAATGATGAAAATATAATCACTTTGAATCCTTAAGCCGTTCTCGTTACCTTAAGTTCTTTGAAAAACAACTCTAAATCCCAAAGACGGAGTAATATTATAACCTTAGTAAAATCACCAGTAAAAGCCAGTAACATAAATATATATCAATTTCAATTTATTATACCGTTCATCACGTTAAGTCTTTTCAGTCATGAACTCAAGATCATCAACAAGCCACTCTGGGGAAACCAAAGAATAATACATGCCAATATAGGCCCATTCATTGAAATGAAGGGATGACCATTAAGGTTCCCTAAAACTGCATAGAAGTACCACATCGGGGTTGTCACTCTTGATGGCTATCCATCCTCTTGAATAGCTAGGCAAAACCACATCGGGGTTATGAAACCTCGATGGCCACTCTACCTTCCGAATGGCTAGGATAACTACACCGAGAATATTGACCTTTAGTGGCTATCATTTCTTCTGAATAGCTAGGACAAACCACACCAGGGCCATTGACCCACGATGGCCACTCTTCCTCTAGAATGGCTAGGCAAACCATACAGAGGCTATTGACCTTCGATGGCTATCCTTCCTCCCGAATAGCTAGGCAAACTACACTAGGGATATTGTCTTTCAATGGATATCCTTCCCCCCGAATAGCTAGGCAAACCACACTAGGATCAAAAGTGACTACCCTTCCTCCCGAGTAGCTAGGCAAAACACAAACAATAGAAATCATGGCAAATCAGCTAAATCACAATCATAACAAAGAACCTAAATCACTTACTATGGATTTTGTTCATCATCCCGTTAATAGGGGTACATCAAGTTATTAATAGGTGAAGAAACCATTTTAAAGTCATTAAATAAGTTTTAACTTCAACAAAACCCATTCATAGGGCAAAACACATTAAAGACCCAAGCTTTCTGAAAACAAGTTTAAACCATCCCTTATAGGGGCAAGGCATATTCAAAGTCCAAAGCTTTATAAATAAGTTTCAACAATCTTTTGATAGGAAAAATCATATATATTTATATATATATATATATATATGATATACCTAAGGTTCCATGAGTGTTTGTCCCTCACGCACATGAAACCTTCCCAAAGAAATCATTTTTAAAGGTTGGAAAGTATGTTCGAAAAAGAGACATACAAACCATCTTTATAGTTAAAAGGATTTTAAAAAGAGACATACCTCAAATCTCGCTATTTTAATCGTACTACAACATTCGTCACCCCTTTCGACTTTAATCTACAACATTACAGGTCAAATGGATCCAATATTAGTAATGATACTTATGATTTGGTCATCTAGGCATTTTATCAAACACTTAGTGGTCATGAAGCTCCACAAGCTCTCATCGATGGTGTTTCTATACCAACAACTCATCCCCTTATTTTTAGACGATTCTACAAACTCATGATAATACAACTAACATCCTTCTTCATTAGCCATAAGATAACAACAACCCTAAGTCAATAATCAACAACCCAAATATATAATTGTTCATGCTTTTCTATAAAACCCATCATATTTTTCCAAACTATAATTCATCAACTTATGGTCTCCAAATACCAATTACATATTTTTCCAAACTATAATTCATCAACTTATGGTCTCCAAATACCAATTACATAACTATATTCGAGTGTAGGATTTAAGGTCTTACCTTTTGATACCCAAGTCTTGAATTTCAGATTCTAGGGTTTCTTGTCCAAGATGAAGACTCAAGCAAGAATCTATGAATTCCCAAGGTTTAATCATGTTAAGAATCATGAAATTAATGCTAAAACTGATTAAGAATTATAGAAATGATCTTACCTAAATGTAGGAGGATGATAGGAAGAGAGGAACTTTGTGCTAGGGTTTTGGGTTATTTTTCTCTCTTAAAGTCATCCAAAGAAAGTGTGGAATGACTCTTAAAATCCCTAATATTCGTACTTAATATATTTGTTTCAGCAGCGTCTGTCGCACCAGTCAATTTTTGGTCATTGCAGTGGTTCCCGCTGCCTAAGGAATTTATTTGCACCGTCGCAGCGGTCAACTTTTTGACTGTTGCATCGCTTGCTACTGATTTCACCCCAGTCATTCTAATTATTTTCTAACTCATTCCATTCCACTTCCAAACACTCATAATACTTCCAAACATAACATTTGAGTGTTGAAAATTACTTTAGCCGTAATTAGAGAGTGAACATCTATGGAATTTACGCCTATCTTAATGGATTCAAACCTGACTCGAATTTATGAAGTGTTACATTTTAAGTCCACGTAAGTTTGGGAGTTGTAGTATTTGGAGAGAAGGGTGGAACTTTTTTGGGGTAATGAGGGGCTATTAATGTTAGAACATGTGGATTGAAGAGAGAAGAGGGAGAGTAACATTTGGAGCGGAGTGGGAATAAATGTGGGACCTCTTCTATTTTGGACTTTTACAAGTTCGATGTTTCGTCCCGACAGACTATCATGCGCCCCAGCGGATGCGTGGGCTTGGTCGGTTTATCCGCCCTGAGGTTCTGACCTCCATGGTCAATCCGCCTCTACAGTAGGTGTTATGCGGGAGTGTGTGCTCCCCTGCAAGGATAAGTTCCGCCCCGGTGCATATTCTTCCATTGTGATACTTTGGTCGATTGTGCATATATTTCCTCATGCCCGCCTATATGTATCGGTGTTAAAGTTTATGACTAGAGGCGATGTTTCCCCCATATGTTAATTGTTCTGCCTATCCCAAAAATGTATCTCAGGACCCGTATATACATTGTTCATAGGGCGCCAAGCCACCGATATCCTACTATCCTGTATGCTCTACTAGACAGATTCTATCTACCTATACCACATGATTCTGCGATATCAATGGTACCAAAAATTAAATGACATGACGTAAGTTGTGACAATGTGATTGATGGGGAGATAACTTACTGCGATTATTTCAAGACAAAGTTTTACAACGATTTCATTCTTGATTTCGATGAGGGTGAGGTTATAGCAAATGGGTACTAAAGACTAGTCCGGGTACTCATAGCGGGAACTACCATGTAAGTCAGAATCGATACCATGTATCCTTGATCATCAAATTCAACACCGTGCTAGTAATCGTTATGCGTAAGTAAGAAGAATCCCTGTGAGGCTAAGCCTCTGATCTTGTAAAGTATCTTTCGCCTACTCTCCATTTGAGGATAAACATGTGTTTAATTAGTATCTGTTGTAATGACCCGTTTGGTCGTTATGAGTTTTCTGCCCTCATTCCTAGAATATCCCTCACTCGGTACTCACCGATGTATTTACGTATGTAGGTTACAAGCTGGAGTGACCCTTAGCCATAGTAGGGAGTAGATTATTTAGACTTGGGAAATTCCGGAAGTCATGTCCCCACCTCAGCAAAGACCGCACAGCCTCAGCCAACCCGTCATCGTGTATAGTCCATCCACTTTGGTAGAAGTATGAGAACTTAATGATTTCGACTTCAGTGGAAAATTCTCTCGCCAGAGCGATGCTGCGCCAGTGGACATCGCTAGGAAGACCTAATTCCTATTTGCCAAATGTCCTCAACTCCGAGCCTCATTTTCCCAAACAACTCCTTGGAGGCTAGGTGGAGGCAAAAATTCAAAAGTTTTAACATCTAATGCTTGGGGTAAGATTCATTGACCCCATTTATGATTCTTAAGCTTATTTACCATATTCTTATGGTAGGTCTTGGGTGGGGAAGAAGCCCTTTTATTTTAAAAACCTTCGAACTTGCTCAATTGATTCAATAACCTAAAACTCAAGTCTTGAGGTGTATTTTCTTATATTAAGCATATTTTGGTGAAATAAATCACTACTTTATAGATTCTTGAACTTGAAACTATTACTTTCTTAAATGGGATCAAGAGAAATTTTTCTCATAAAAATGGAGGTTTTGACTAAATAATGGGATCAAAGTAGATGAGTTAGTTAATGGTCAAAATGGATTATTAAAGGATACTTCTCGGACTAAATAGCATGTACTTCAATAGAAATAGCATTATTTTGTAACTCTATGTGTGTAAATCTAGGACTTCTTCATGGTTGGTTGCGTTATGGCCATCCGGTACCATTTGAGAGTAAGCCATGGACTAGGAGTTCGTGGTGCCCGCTCGGCAATGAAGTAAGTTGTGGTTTCCTTTATTGTATACTCCGATAGAAGTACATAGTAGTTATAAATATTAAGGGGTATTGGGCGTGTTGGAGGTCCCACTTTAGCGGCTGTGATGAACGCTTGAGTAGGTATCGGTGTATAACTATGAATATGGGTCATTTGGTGAATCGGCCTTAAGACGATTCCAACGACTACTATTTGGGTTTATTTCCACTACTGGGCTTGTCGCCACTACTTGAAATCTGTTATGCTTATTCATCACATGGTTTCCCCTCCAAGGAGACCCAATGTATATTCAGGATTGTATGTTGTGTAGGCTTGTAGCCGTGTCTTTATGATTTTGAAACATGTGTGGTGTAGGATTATAGCCATCTTGATACGATACTATGAATTGACTTGTCATGCATTCATCACTCTGCCTTTTGTGTAAACATGGCATAAGAATTGATAAATACTGATTATGTTGATTGCATGGCGTACTCATATCCATCTCATCCATACATTATATACTTGGCATTGGCTTACTGATATATAATTGAGAATTATTTGAGAAGTTAGATCCAGGGATATGGTATAGGATTATGAGAGTGATGACCAATTATGACACTTCAGCCCTGTACTGGTATCCGATGGGATCGGATGGGTATATGGACCTCATGAGTTCCTCATGGGTCACGTGACAGCTACTGCTGCAGCGTGTGTGTGTACCATATATATATATATATCATTTGCATTCATACATACATCATTTTCATTGCATTTTATTTATACTTTTTAGGGTTGTTCGGCGTTGCGTGTACTCGATATCGATGTCTGGTGGACTTGATAATCTTGTGTCTATTGATGGAACAAGTACCAAGTGTAAATCTATCCTCCGAAATAGTAATGCAATTAGGTTATATAGGCCTTGATAGGTGTTGGTTGTTGTGTAGATGCAGTGTTGGAGAGAGTTATTGGTGACTTGGGCGATTATCATGGCTAGTTGTCCAGCATGTAAAGGTAAGGTGGGTAATAGTAGTATGTATGATTGTGTGTTTCATTGGTAGTTAATAGTACCAAAGGTAATTGTCTAGTAAGTCTTGTTGCATGATTAATGTGGTGTATTGACCTAAGTTTAAGTGCATGGATTCCTAAATTCTACTATTTGGGTGGGTAGGACGTGTATTCTTGACTTGCGTAGGGAGAAATATCCTTATAAAGATTATCAAATGGCATGACAGTAAACACATAGTGTCGTAATGGAACAAGAAGGCTAAGACTCATAACTAGTTAATTAGGGTGTGGTAAACTTACTTAACTAATGAGTTGGGTCAAGAGTGTATTAAACAACATTATGGCCCAGAAAGAGTGTAGATCTTTGAGGGTCAAGGTAAGAGTCTTTACGTGCTAAATGCCTTAATTGTGTTTGACTGTAACTGATGTCTTGCGTGTTGAGTATACTGTAAACCTATAGATCATGACCTATGTGGATAAACGGATTAGATAACTAGTATGTTAATTGGAATAGGACTTGTTTGTAGAGTCAACTTGGTACTTATATTTGTTATGTGACTTTTGTCGTTGTCAACCTATGATGCTTATGGGAGTATGTTGTGTACTCATGCTACGCTTGCTGCATCTTTTATGTGGATGCAAGTATTCGGTCTATTCAGGTTGTAGCTTGGAGCATGGGAGAATGAGGCAGACCATCCTTTCTGGTAGCCTTGATCTCCATCTAGTCAGGCCGCCCCTATCATCCATGGCAGCGTTGTTATATTCTGTCATTATTGTATCTTAGAGTCCTTGTACTAGTGCACCAGGTTTTGAGGTAGAAACTATTGTATTTGATAAAAGTTTGTGATGTTTTAAAGTTTCATTGTATAAAGGTATTCCTTTTCTTATTTCCGCACTCTTGATTTAATATCTTCGCGATTTGAGGTTAGTGGTTCTCCTACAGTTAGTGTAGGTGCCCTCACGACACAATAGGATTTTGTGTCGTGACAATGCTTTAGTTAGTCTAGGTTAATTTTTGTTCATTAAGTTACCAAATTGAGTTATGTTTAATGGGTTGTGTGTACTACTTGATACCAGTTTAAATTGGCATGTTTGAATTAGTCAATGCATTTCATGATGTTTTCCATTTGAGTTATTCATCAAATTTGTATATTTGATCACTAACACCTGTGTTGTGCTAGGTCCATGTTTATCATTAGGTAACATATAGAATGTAGTTCAGTACTTGTTTAAAGGATCATGACATTAGACCAGCTAAGGATTAGCATGATAAGATGCTTATTTCTGCTTTTTAAATAACATGATCTAGGCTAGTTGAGGTATGAATATATGGTCATGCTTTGTTCTTCTATGTATTTGAGGTTGCATAATTAGTAATAGCCTGACATCATGCCAAAATAACTTGAGAACTTGTTTGCCAGCTTGTCTCATACCCTTTTGTGATGTATTTTACATGGATTCTTAATAGTAAGCATGTAAGATCTGTGTTTTTATGAGTGTGGGGTAAAGTATCAACCGTGTGCATGTATGTTTTGGTCTCTGGACATAGTACCATCATATTGGACCCAAAATATGTGTATAAGCCTGTCTTGCTGGGTCTTTCAACTGGTTTCTACCTCTGGATATTTATTGGTTTGCTTTTAATTGTGTCTTACTAGTTGATTGACCTGTAATTTGTTCAGTAACCACCCTAGCTATGTTATCCCCCCATTTGAAATATCATTAGGTCTAAAGAGTAGCATGGCCATGACTCTGTATGTGTATCTTGGTTTAAATGATCTTGAAAATCTGAGATATTACCTGTGATTGGTTAATTAGTTCATTCTCTGCTCATCAGAAATACTTAGTGAATTGACATAGGCTTGCCTCATTTGTTTAAGTGTCACTATGCATAAAACTCACATAAATAGGGGTAGTATCTTCTTGGATTGGTTTTTGAGTGAGCTTTTCATTTGTAGTATTCAGTTTGTTTCCAAGAGTTTTTGTGCCTTTATGCTTCCTCAAATAGACTTATATGCATAGTGTCATCCTATTAGTACCCTAATATGCCCCTCTGAGTTCACATATGTCATGTCATGCATAGCTCAATATTTATAATTCAGCATACTTGAGGTGCTAATTTCAAATAACCATCCAAGTTCACTTATTTGTTCTTTATTATTGTTTTAAATTGGTTGTGTATCTGTATTTGTTTTTCCTAGTACATGTTTGATTTGGTATGTAGTCTGCCAAGTCATTTGTCACTTGTCCTACTTACTAGATTACTAAAGGGGGGGGGGGTGTTGTGCATCTATATATTTAACTGTATATAAAGAAGATGTATTCATTATGGTTTGGTTGTTCTAAGTTATTAATGTCTGGGTTGTGTACCTAGTAGCATGCTTTATTTTGCCTTAACATGACGATAGCCCTGTTTTCCCAAGATACCTTCCCCAATAGGTTACTAAGTCATCTTTGTCCATCTCTCATCTCTGCTTAGTTAACCATATGTATACCTAAAACTAGTTGAGTGTTATCACATGGCATGATTAAGATCTTGCATGTTTGGCCTAACCTAAATGGTTCTGCACCATTGGATGTGGTTCTCAGGAGATTACTTGTTATTTTCTATGTTTCAAATGTCCTCTTTACTGTTTACCTTCTTCCCTAGCCTGCCCAGATTGGAATACATGTTCATGTTTAGACTTGTTGGTCTCCCAGGTCATTCTGTCTTATAATTCACCTATCAAGTTGCCTAAATAATATATGTGTCAGTGCTTTCCACCTGTTTGGACTAAGCTGTGTCATGTTGGTTTGCTATCTGCATGTGTCCCATGTTTAATCATATATATGATGATCATATGGTAAGAATATAGGGCATGTTTTGGCATTGGGGTTTGCTTTGACAGAGTAGAGGGTCTAGCAGATGATTTTAACTTAGAACTCCTATTTCCAGATCACTTGTTGAAAGATTTGTTTGTCTTTGATTCCTATGTTTGTCCACATAAATCATGGCCTTTCAACATTGTGAAATAGCCTTAATTCTTAAATATTGATGTGGATTGCCTATTTATTCTTGTCTGGATTCAAGTTTAAGCATAAGAACTTGTTTTTTCCCCCTCCCTGATTGGTTTTGAATATGTAGTCTTTGGCTTGTCATGCTAGCTGCATCTCTTAGCCTCAGATTGTTCTTGTTGGGATTCCATATTCTTTTCTGTAACCTGAAATTGTTCACTTCTACTATGTGTTCCCATACTCTTTCCAATATGTGTGGCATATCCTAAGATATACAAAGCCTTGGGTATACATAAAATGTATATCAAGATTGTATATCTTTAAATATCCCTGGGTATATCACCTATACTTTGAATATTTTAGGTATATCAGCCTTATGTATTCCAATAATATCTATTGTGGCTGGTGTATTGATGAGTGTATGATAGTTGGGCCTTAATGCATCTGGGCTACCCTTTCTACGTTAAAGTCCAAGGGTTATTTTTTGGGTCTATTTTGTTCCTTTCTCCGCACTGTTTGTTTTGTCAAAGGCCCATTACTTTAATTTATATTGCTTGGACTGCACCACATGCTTGCCAATTCTGTTCATTTTCCTAGTTTGTTGTAATAACGAGTTGTGTGTATTTGTATGCAATTCTGTACCAAATGTTTGTTTCTATTTTTTATTATTGATAAGTCTTGGATATTTTCTAACTCTTATACTCGTTGCCCCCCTCCTTTTGCATGGCCATGGGCCCACGAGGTCCACATTCTTTCATCGAGTCCGAGAATATGAAGGCTCAACCATGAGTAAAAATTGTATATATATATTTTCAAGAAGTTCCAACCATGAGTAAAAATGGTGGAAGGCCCAGTCATGGGTGAAAATAGTATAGAAAATTAGGATGTTATCTTTTGTGCGGTAACTGGTGGGCCGGTATACCCATCAGCCCATTTTATTTATATTTCGTATCATTGAGTGTATATTATTTGTAAAAATGCATATTATATTGGAATCTTAAAGTAGAACTTAATTATAAAAGTTGTTATTTTATGTCCGTATAAGAATAAAAAGAATCCTTTTTTTATAATCAAGAAATAAAAAATGTTTTAAAACTTTCGGTTTTTTCGCTATATATATGCTTTTAAATAAGTCTCATAAAGACTGACTTTAGGATTAATTTAAAATAATATTGGTTAAGTTAGCTAGTTTAAAGAAAAAGGACATGATTTTTCCTTAACTTGGCATGAATTTTAAAATCAAGTCTTGGATTGACGGTCCTAACTAAGTCTCTAACTATTTTCAATAAAGTAGGGAAAATCCTTTATAAACTATAGTTTCGGCAAAGAGAACAAATAACTTAGCGGTTGACCTCTTCTGAAATAAAGTATAAATATGTTAAACTCTATACTTTCTAAAGAGAAATATTTGAAAAGGATAATTTATTTTGCTATTTCCTTTATGAAAAAGAAAGAAAAGATTTTGTAAATCAAAGAAATATTTCAAAGAAAAATTGTTTTACTTTTAAAGTGTTGTGTGAAAAAACTATATTTTGGCGGAAAATGATTTGAAATGACAATATATTTGCAATATTTTTTAAACACATTAAGCATAAAAGATATTTTCTATTATATAAGACCCGAGGTCAACCGTATCTTACGGATCCTTAATACCGGGGTGCTTAACACCTTTCCCGGGGATCGTTTGAACCCTTACCTGAACTCTGGTTATAATTTAGGATTTTTCTTTGATTTTTGAAAAACCCTTTTAACTATGGTTTTCCTAATTTTCCATATAAATTAGGTGGCGACTCTAAATAAAATAAATCCAAGAGTCCACAAGTTATCCAGTAGATTTTATGCCCGCGTAAAAGTGAATCGTAACAGTTATACTCTATATTTCGCAGCCATATTTGAAATATTGATCACATGATTTGCTCGTCTTAGATCATATCTTCTCATTACTGCAGTATTTTTTATGACTACTCTGATGTCGGATGTGCTGATTACTCAAACGGTAAGAATGATGCTCTCTCTCGCCCTGGTAATATCTCAGGGTCCCACAACGGTTGGAATACATACTTAGCCTCGACATCCTCGCTCCATCTTTTGTTATCTCTAAGGCTAATATTCGTTTTAACTTGTCTTTATAATAGAACTGTATAGAATAGGGCTCTGTCTTTCTTGTTCTTCTGCTATTAAGGGTGATTTTATAATGTTCTGAGTCGCAATTTCTATAATTAGACTTCTGAGTTGCTTAGTTGATATAACTCTCGATTTTCCTCTTCTTTCTCATCCTTTAAGTAGACTTAAGTGTCTTTCAATACGAGGCTCAGGGTAGTAGCTTATTACATTAGCCTTTCATGGACTGCATAGGACATCCAAGCTTTTGTCTGGGACATGGACCCATTTTTTTCTTTTAAAAGATGTACGAAAATCTCCTATAGTTGTAAGAGTGTCCACATATATTATGCGTAGATAATATTTCAAATCTTAAGTGTATTTATAACACAGCTAATTTTGGGTCATAGGTCGAGCAACTCCTTTCATGCCTTTTTAGCTATCTTGAAGCGTAAGAAATTACTTTTCCTAGTTCGTCCTGTCTCTTGCGGCCTGAAGTGCCCACACATCTTGGGCCTTCCTGTAACTCATATCATCTCGAGTAACACTCTTGATTCTACCTTCTCATTCTCTAGCCACGATAGGTGCTACTATCTTATGAGACACACACAATGCTCTACCGAGAGTGTTGTTACAAGATTGTGATGCTTATATTGAGGCCCTCTTTCTTATTTCTTCGACTAGTCTTCCATTGTGGTACTTAGGAAAGACCCTCTGATTCTTGAAAAGTTGCGAGCCCATCACATCGTATACCCAACGGAATTCTTAATGATTTTACCCGCTTATACTTATCATTAGTTATTTACATTTGCCCCTTGTGCTCATAGGGTTACTTTTGAACTCAAATTCTAACTATTTGCCTCTTCTGTAGGCCCAATAGCATCCTCTTCTACTTCTATACACTTACACAATATCTTTATCTAATACAACTCCTATCTTAATACTTCCCGATGAATATTATCTTATTTGCAAGACTGAAATTTCATATGTTGGGGTTCACTATACTTATTCGGCATAATCTAATGAATTACATGTGACCTTTTGTTTCGATATAACTAGGATCTTCATACCTCAACTACTAACCATTTGCCGATCCTTTCTTTTATTTATGCTTCAGGGAACCTCCCCTGAATTCTATCTTTTATCTTGATTTGTCTCTTATCTATGTCTTAATGTATCAAATTTATCTTTACACTTACTATCGATTGACATCTTTTGCCTCCTTTCTGACGTCACTCTTACATAATGTTCTGGAGTTGTAACATATCTGTAGGGTTGAATGAATACAATCTCATTCGTTTTCACCTTTGGTTGCATTTTTCCTTCACCATTCTATATCGAAATCCCGACTTAATACCATATTGCATCATCTTTCCACTTTATGGGAATACTAACATTTAATGCTCTGGAGTTCTACTTGTAGATGTTTTACCCCTTCATTTTCAGTGTCTTTTTACATTTTCAATGACCTTTAAAGGTTACTCTTCTATCGTCCCGTTTATTATTGCTAGAACACCACCTTTGTAATTCTCTCGATGTCAACTATTATTGAAATCCTCAGGGTCCTTAATTCATGTTCGGTTATCTTATTGATTAGTCCATATTAATTTATGTTACCCCGGGAATCTAATTTAGCCTTCCGATAATCTTATTGGAGTCATCAATTCACTTCTCGAAATAAGGATATAACCCTATGGCCTATACTCACTTATGCTTATCTTCTCATTTACTTAGCTATAAACTTTGTCATCCTGTCATATTCTGACATACTGTCATCACCCATTTATCACGTCTTACTCGTAACGTTTCACTTATTCTTCTACTATTCTTTTACTAATGTCTCCGTCTTTTACCCTATTCTGGAAAACATCAACAAGGCATTCTTTCGCTTTCAGCTTCCCTTAATCTCAATTTGTTCTTCGGGTCACCTAACATTCTCTATTTACTAGGAAATGAAATCATACTAAGGTAAATACTTATCCCTTCTAGGATTCAAATACCTAACTTCTGAACTTTCTAAACATTCTAACAACCATATTTGGATGCACTATTCTAGAGTACACCACCTAGACGTCTCATACGAGGAACTATTATCATGCTTCACAATATCTTTCAAAAATGTCATCTAGTGTTGCAGTCTATTGATAGCTTTGGGCTACTCTAACCCCAGCTAAATCCTGGAATCCCATCATTTTCTTAAGCTATGGCTGTTAGTCCTCACCAAGCATAACTAAAGTGGGTGCAACTAATTGTACGTACCTCTATTACTGTTGAAAGTGGACTCACAATAATCATATTTCTCTATCTGAATTATAAATACTTATAATCTTCACTGAGTGGGTACCATGTACCCTATTAACCTTGTCTCTTTTTCCTGCTGAAACTTATACTTTTCCCTTCGGATACTCTCATTGCCTTTTATCCACGGGGGTGTGTTAGATATTCTCTTCTTAGGGCCTTAAACATGAAATCTGCACCTCCGATATGAGCAATCTGATAGGGCCTCATACTAGGCCACGTTATCTGGAACTCTCTCTACTAGTGCCCTTACCTGCTGTTGTATTAGTGCTCTGGTTAACTGTAAGCTTTCTGATGGCAAATATCTTTGTATGTTAACAACAAACGTAAGTCCTGACTCAAACTCTTATGACTCAGCTCTATATCACGATTTGGATTTGAAAGAAGGGTAACATACTCTTAAATGCCATGTAGCTTCCTGTTTATATAATGTGGTTCACAATACACTTATAAACAAGATTCTACTAGACACGACTTATAGACTCCCTAGAACAGAACTGCTCTGATACCAATGTGGTGCACAACACACTTATAAACAAGACTCTACTAGACACGACTTATAGACTCCATAGGACAGAACTGCTCTGATACCAAGTTTGTCACGCCCCAACCTGGGAGGCGTGGTCGGCACCCGGTGCCTTACTAAACCCGAGCGAACCAAGCTGTAACTGGCTTACTTTAAGATATTTTCCAAACAACCTGGCTGACGAGGCCCAACTGTAAATCAATCAACATTATCTGAGGCCAACAAGACCGCCTTGAATATCTGTAAATAGCAAATCCCAAGAAAAGATATACACAAGGGCCGACAAGGCCACGATACTGACATACTGAATGTACATCACACATCTACAAGCCTCTAGAGAGTAATAGTTGTACTATGTTCTGGACATGGCCTCGACCTACCCATCATTTGTATATATATACCAAACTCTAAACCTGGCAACTCCGGATGACATGGAGCTTACCACTTAAGCTGATACTAAGCAACATCTGCTATAGAGGTCCATCTGGCTGTCTTTCAGGACCCGCAGGCATGAAATACAGCGCCCCCGACAAAAGGGACGTCAGTACGAAATAATGTACCGAGTATGTAAGGCGACTAAAATAACTGAACTGAATATAAGATATGCTGAATATAAAATGAGTCGTCGATGGAAATCTGGAGGTATACTTACCTGTCTCTGACTCCTAATATTTGTACAATGCAATAGCAACCTATTTGGCCTCGTATGTAGTATCTAAACATGTGTAAATAGCCCCGAAGGCAAGTGCATAGCCCCGAAGGAAATCTGTATATGTATAGCCTCGAAGGTGATTGTATATGTATAGCCCCGAAGGCAAGCACACATTTATATAGCCCCGAAGGCAAGTGTGTAATTGAATAGGCCCGAAGGCAAGTGAAGTGAAATAGCCCCATATGCAATGTGTAACTCTATCTGTTCTATAGTCATATATCCTATCATAACCAGCCTCGTATAGGGCTCGATATATCTCTCATCGACTTGAATAGCGTCGGTGTATTTTTGTACTGTTAGTATAACGGAGTGTAAAATAAACCATTTTCACATAGTAAATAGTAAAATTAACCCTTTCCCGAAATAACATACATTAATCTGTGCAACCAAGGAGACTGTTTACCATACAAACGGAAACAATCATGATTTAGTCAACCATGTAACGATAAGAAGCGATCATATTAATTCAGAGACCATCGCCTTCTTGAAGAGGAAGAGCAACGAAGTATCCCATTTTAAGCCACGGAGAAATCAACCAGTCAAGTTCTAAAGATTGGAACCACAAATTTATACATGATTAATCCAAAGATTTAAAGAGAACCTCTAATAGAATTCTTTGTTTTTATATACACCGAAAATTACAGACAGACAAACCTTCGATATCGCATATGTAACACATTTCACAACAGCTAATCTTCAGCATATTACCTTACATCACTCACTTTTCCATACTTTTACAACTGAAGAAGATGAAATTGAAAAACCAACCAAATAAAGGAAAAGAAAAATACATTTTGAACAAACTGAAAAATATAACTTATTGCACTAGAAATTACCCTCACATCACTATTTCTGGTTTAAGGATGCTAGATTTGATCTCCTTGTGGGGTAAGACTACTCCACCATTGCTGTAAATTTCATCACAAACATGGACGTCTTCTCCGAGAATGGTCATATTCTCAACACGAGCCCATTGTCCAACAGTTGAGTGCCAACCAATGATGCTACTTGAGATGCATGCGTGTTTCTTAACACGGACTCCACGCATGACAGTGCAACGAGAGAGTCTAACTCCAGACTCAATCACACAACCAGGGCCTATCGCAACATCTGGTCCAATCAAGCATCCTTCTCCAATTTTTGCAGTCTCATCCACTATGACATTTCCAACAATGAGAGGACCTGATGCCAGTTTTGGTGAAGATATCTTCTTCAGAGAATCTAGGTAGAGTCTAAGACCAGTGATGTAATCCCTTGGCTGTCCAATGTCCATCCAAAACCCAGGTAGGACCATAGCAAATAGCTTTTTCTCGGCAGCAATTTTTGGGAAAACTTCTTTCTCAATAGACGTTGGTCTTAATTGAATTCTCTCTAGAACGCAAGGGTCCAGCAGGTAAATACCAGCATTGATCTTGTTGCCAACAAATAACTTAGGCTTTTCGACAAATCTCTCAACTTGGCCAGTGGATTCTTCCATGACGACAACACCATATTTGGAAGGCTCATCCACCTGTGATGTTTACCTTTTATACTCAACCATCATCCTCAAAAATCTTGATTCAAACAGAAAATGTAACTAGGAACTCACCTTAGTCACCATTAAAGAAGCCTCGCCTCCATGGGATTTGTGGAATTCAATCATCTCCTTGAAAGGATATTCACTGATAACATCACTGTTAAGAACAAAAAATGGCTCACCAGAATCATCTACCAGCTTGTCTCTAGCCAAAGCAAGGGGACCCGCAGTCCCAAGTGGTTCAGTTTCTTGAGAACATGTAATCTTAATCCCGAGCTTTGTCTCAAATTCTTTCAAGAAGTTCAGCATCACCTGTGTGGCGTTTAGATATTCTTTTAGTTGCTCATTATATGTAATTAAGATGTCTAAATGGAAAGAAGCTGACCTCAGGCTGGTAGTTAATAGCCAAGATCACTTCAGTCACTCCAACAACCTTGAGAGCCTCGATCTGACATTCAAAAAGACGAATGCTTCAGCATGATTTCTTTTTCACCAGCAAAAAGGAAAGGAGAACATATAGAATGTGAGCAAGGCACAAGTAAATTCTTATTTAGATTTTCCATTCCTGGCAGAGGCAGGGGTAATTTCAGGACATAGGACACGTGAAACTCTGAATGAGGAAGACAAGGTACGCCAAATCATTTTATCTAATATAAAGTCCAAGTAGGAATTACAGAGCTGAAGACCTCAAAATTCACCATAACCAACTAAAAGGATGGAAAGCAATATGAGGAATTTGCTTAAAAGGCACATAGAATGATCATTATAAAGAACCATCCATATTGACTGTAAAATAAATTAGGCTAACCAGGAGTTGTGATAAATGTTACCTGATGCAAAATCATGGGTTTGTTGGCAAATTCAACCAGTGGCTTTGGGACACTAAGAGTCAATGGCCTCAGCCGAGTACCAAAACCTCCAACAAGAATAAGTGCCTTCATCCTAATTTCTCAAAACTCCTGCTAATAATAAGACTTTTATTCAGCACAGTTGATCATAACACATTAGAGAAGAAAACATGTACTGAATTTAAAAAATGGGCACTCTCCTCTCCACATTTATCCAGCCAAAAGGAAGATACGTGCAGGACTATGTAACCTTATATTGACATCCGTACAGAAGAAGCAATGACGAAAGCTTTACTATTACTCTCACCTTTATGTAAAGTCGGTTGTCCATGACAGGTAGCTTATAGAGATAGTCACACATATAATGTTCAACTTGGAGACTCATGAAAATGTCCAAAACTTATACATGAATCTTGAAATGAGCTGAAGTCATAAAGTGGTTCAGTAAAGTCAGTCGAAACGGAGTGTTTTGCTGGAAAGAAGACAAAATTCCAGCTACACCCTAGGCTGGATCACTTAATGAGAGTGGCAATTCCATCCAATTTTTCATATTGTTTTGTAAATATAGTAGATTGGATTAGACAGTTTAAACTGAGTTACATAACACAATGCCTCTGAAATTTTACAGTCACAGATTCACACTATATCAAAAAAGAATTGAAGATGCTACTCTCTCTGTCTCCTCAAAAGGGGAAAGGTGTTGGACGGAAATCACACTTATAGTCATGGTTACCCTTAACAGCTTCAAAGTTGAATCATTAAACGATTTTTGTTATTCACATTTTGTACCTGTTATTTTCCTTGTATATTGTCTTAGCTATACTATTATCTTACAAAGGGCAGCCCAGTGCACTAAGCTCCCGCTATGCGCGGGATCCGGGGAAGGGCCGGACCACAAGGGTCTATTGTTCGCAGCCTTACCCCACATAATTATCTTATAGAAATATAAAATTGAAATTTTATCCTTAACTTTGCACAGAGGCATCAAAAATACATTTCCCTTTCTCATTTTCTTTCGCTGATAATTGAGCTACAAGGCCCACAGCTAAGCTTTGAACATATAAAAATATATAACAGGTGGAAAAGAAAAGGTTAAAAGACTATTGTGTTTGGTATTGACGAGAACATTTCCTGGAAAAAAAAATGATTAAAAGACTATGGGTATGTTTGCTATGGAGAGAAAATGTTTTTCAATTTATCCATGTTTGGTTGATTAAATTTTTTCTAGGAAAATAAGTTGCTTTGCCACATGTGTTTTATATCTTGCTATTTGCTGTCTCCGGCAGGTACTTTTCTTCTGAGCCAGGGGCCTACGGAAAACAACTATCTACCTTTGTAAAGGTAGGGGTAAGGTCTGCGTACATCCTACCATCTTCAGACCCCACCTTGTGGGAACACACTGGGTTTGTTGTTGTTGAAAACAAGTTGCTTAAAAATCATAAGAATAATCACTTGAGGAAGTAGGAAAAACAAGTGTCATATGTAGCCTTTCCATACCCAAAACTGAACATGTGAAAACATGTTCCTTCATAGCCTATATCTCTTTTAGGAAAAAAAAAAGGTTAGGGGACAAAAGGAAATGTACATCAGCTGCACTGGATAGCGGGGACAGTTGGGGAAAGGAAAATAGAAGTAGCGAAAAACCTCACCTCATTCCCAGCTGTAACCCGGAAACTCGGGCATAAAAGCAAATTTCATAGCTGCAGAAGATGACATTGAAGTTGTAGAGGTGTCTAAACGACAAATAAGATTACATGGAATGTAACATTTGTTATACCGTAAGGAAGGGAGGGTAAAAGACAAAGACATCAGATCACACTATTAACTAAACGGAACACATACATCTCCCATCAGATATGTGTTAACGACAAACGAAACCGAAACATCAAATAAACACAAAGAAATGCCAAATTAAGAGCGCATTATCAAATTAGCGTAGAGGCAAAATGAAATCCATATATGCATGAATACGCAAATTGAGAAAGATAGGGTGAAATTCACCTTGGAATCACATATCTAAATATTTCAAAGACTCTGTTGACTCAAGTCAGGATAAATTTCCCTGAAACCCCAAACAGTGACTGTCGGGTTGTGTGGTGTTAGAATTAGAAAAGACTAAAAGAGTCACAAGAAATACATATGTATAACATACAAATCTGTATGTGTTTCAATCATAAAAAAATGTAGTATACTGGAAAGTGAACCGACATCTTTAATACAAAGTTTTAGATTTTACCTTCAATATCGAGCTTTCTAAAATAAGTTAGAATTAGCTATGAGTGGAAATAAATACCAAAAAGATGAACCAAATCAAACTAATTTGGTTTTTAAATTCGTTTGATTCTCAATTTTAAGATCCCGAAATACCAACTTTTATCACATAAGTTCAAAAAATATAAATACTGTACATTAGGCCAAAAATATGCTGATTAGATGTGATCCAGTAACTTGCAACACAAGCCCATTCCTAATCCCTTTAGTTTCGGTTAAATATACACATAATATATTGTGTATATTGCTACATGTATATTGTGTATATTGCTCTCGGATTCTCCATTACACAAAAAAGATATTTTAATTTACATTCTAATGTTCTTAAATCACCCTTACCCCGAAATCATGTGTCTGCATAAAATGACCCGAATTGAAAAATTGCTATGACCGATGAATTTAATGCTCTTATTGATAATAAGACGTGGGTGTTGGTACCCCGTCCATCTGGTATTAATATTATTCGGTCTATGTGGATTTTTGCACATAAGAAAAATTCAGATGGTTCATTTGCCTGACATAAGGCGCGGCTTGTGGGTGATAGTAAGACTCAACAGGTTGGTGTTGATTGTGGTGAGACATTTAGTCTGGTGGTCAAGACAACTACCATTCGCACTGTGCTTAGCTTGGCTCTTTCGAAGGCATGACCTATTCATCAGTTGGATGTCAAGAATGTTTTCCTACATGGTGATCTCAAGGAAACAGTCTATATGCATCAGTCGTTGGGATTCAGGGATCCCAACCATCCTCATCATGTCTGTTTGTTGAAGAAGTCCTTATATGGGCTTAAGCAGTCTCCACGGGCCTGGTATACGCGGTTTGCAGACTATGTTTCAACTATTGGATTCACTCACAGCAGATCGGATAATTCATTGTTCATCTACCGTCGTGGTTCATCCGTGGCCTATATCCTGTTATATGTGGATGATATTATTTTGACAGCCTCTTTCGATGCCTTGCGCCAGTCTATCATGACACTGCTCAGCTCTGAGTTTGCTATGAAAGACTTGGGGCCCTTGAGCTACTTTCTGGGGATTGCTGTCACTCGACATTCCGATGGGTTGTTCTTATCTCAATGGAAGTATGCAGCTGAGATCATCGAGAGGGCTGGGATGTCATCATGTAAGTCCACTTCCACTCCAGTTGATACTAAGCCCAAGATAAGTGTCGCAGCCGGCGTACCCTATGAGGATCCGACCCGCTATCGCAGTCTTGCAGGGGGTCTTCAATATCTTACCTTTACGAGATCGGATATACATATGTTGTCCAGCATGTGTGTTTGTTCATGCATGATCCCAGAATTGAGCACATGAATGCACTCAAACGCATCATTCGGTATATTCAAGGTACACTTGACTATAGTTTGCATTTATATCCTTCCTCGACGTCCACACTTGTCTCGTATACAGATGTTGATTTCGGTGGCTGTCCCGACACCAGACGGTCTACATCAGGCTATTGTATGTTTCTTGGCAACAACTTTGTCTCCTGGTCTGCAAAACGTCAGTCGACTCTATCCCGCTCAAGTGTCGAGGCTGAATATCAAGGGGTAGCTAATGTGGTTTCAGAATCATGTTGGTTACGTAATTTGCTTTTAGAGCTTCATTGTCTCATTCAGAAGGCAACCTTGGTTTATTGCGATAATATTAGTGCCATCTACCTTTCTGGTAATCCGGTTCAACACCAACGCACTAAGCATATCGAAGTGGACATTCACTTTGTCCGTGAAAAGGTTGCTCGTGGTCAAGTTCGCGTATGCCATGTCCCATCGAGACATCAAATTGCCGACATCTTTACAAAGTCTTCCCTCGGTCCTTTTTGAAGATTTTAGGGACAGTCTCAGCGTTCGAAGACCGCCCGCTATGACTGCGGGGGTGTGTTAAATATACACAATATACACACAATATACATGTATATTGTGTATATTGCTCTCGTATTCTCCCTTGCAATTACCGTATATAGAGTATATATTTAGGTAATATTTAGTCTCCTAGTTTAGGTAATATTGTAATGTAATTAGTATTGTACACTTACCATAATAATTGTATTACCATAAATGTATAGTTAGTATCCAAGTAGAATAAGGTTTTAGGAGTAGAATAAGAATATGATTCTCCTAGTATGGAAATATGTAACTTGTATAAATAGTCTTTCAATTAATGAAAATAATCAAGGAATTATTTCTTTCAGTTTCATATTTTCTAAGCTCCAATTTGGCCATAGATTTTAGAATATTTTTTTTCAAAAATAAATTTGAAACATTGTTTGTCCATGAAATTTGATCGTTTTTGAAAACAAATTGAAGAAAATTTTTCAAGTTTCAAAAACTGGTTTTGGATCAATTTTGGGTAAATTTTTCTTCCACTCAAAAAACTTTAAAAATGTTCAAATAAAATTCATGTTCAAACACAACTTCAACTTTCAAAAACTATTTTCCAAAATAAATTCAATTTTTTTTTTAAGTTTCACAAAACTTATGATCAAACGCTAGCCAAGTCTAATAGAATAAACCGTAGCCTTGCCCCCTTATAGGCTTATCATTAGTTCCTCACATATGAAGAATGAAGAGCGAAGAGAGTGAGACTATGAGCTTTGAGCGACTGTGACTGCGACCAGTGACTAGCGATGATTGAGTTTAGGTTATTATTTATCAAGGTACACATTTCTCTCTTATCTCTTTGAATTTCTTAATTTTATTTAGTTGCAGTTGGCTTGAAATGAATTATTTTGCTTGATTTCTGGCTTGATATTTGGAACTTAGTCTTATATTTAGATTTTTTTCATGGACATGTGAAATCTTTTATTATGATTTCTGTTGAGCTGATGCCATTATTTTCTTTAATTCTTGATTTTGCTATACATCCTCATTGAATAATCAATGTCCTCGACTCGTTGTAGTTATTGGTGTCACCTCATAATTTTGTGTATGAGGCTATAACTCATGTACGATTTGTTGTTAAACTAAAAACTATGTCTTAGTTCCTGATTGATGACCCTGCTCGAATATAATTTCATTTTCTTTCTTGATAATTTAGTGGAAAAATTGTTTAGTATGTGCTCGAGACATAATGAGAAGAATGTATCGCTCATTATTGTTTAGATACATTGTTGCAGTGTGTTGTTCATCTTGTTGGCTTGTTCATCTTGTTTTTATTATAATGTTTAGTTGGTGTGGATCTCAAAGAGTATATGTAAAACATGAAAGAACTAATGTGTGGTCTTCTTATTTCAACTTTTTGCCCCTTATGGTCTCTTAGTTCCTGTTTTAAAATTTTCATATATGACGGTTGAAAGTAGAGTAAGTGAGGACGGTTCAACTGACAGCTTTGTTGAGTAGCGACTCAATGATTGATTATGAGCTTACATTGAAATTTTGATGATTTGGCATATAATTTACTTAATAACAATCAATAACAATCAAGGGAGTATAAGGAAAGATTTATTGAAGAGCCAGACACCCAAGTAGATCTCCAAATGATTTAGTGAAGTAGTCATATCAATAAAGGAACTGCTCAAAGGATTTGATCCTTACTCACGCAACTGGAGACTGGAAGTTGTTTCATGCCGACATTGGAGAAAACAAAATATTGACTGACTCCTATTAGATAAAAAGTTGAATTTCAAGTTATAGTAATATTTTCATAAAATATCATAAATTGATCAACATGGAATTAGCATTAAAGTAGGACAAGAAAGCTGACGCACGTACAAGGAAAGAAGGAAGATTCAAGTCAACAAGGTTTGATTTTTCAAGTACAATTATGAAATAAAAACTTGGTTGAATTCTACAAGAAGTGGCAACTACTTTTATATATATAAAAAAGCAGCACGAAAAGTTTTGGAGCTTGACAATTACCACAACTCACAACATTCCAACGAGAGGGTTAGTGAGCGCAGTCAACACTAGTCCTTAGAAGAACCAACTACACGACGACAAATAACCGAGCTTATCAAGATTTATCATTAAGTTCTTTAGTGTCACACCACAACTTAGAGGAGGCAGACAGTCACCTAGTGACTTGTTACGCGAGTGACCCATTTTGTAAAATTGATAACTTACTGTGTTTGAAATATCTGCAACCATATACATATATATATATGGGCCTATAAGGCCTCAACCCTATATGAACTCTCTACTGACATGACATAGCTGACCATAGGTATACATAGGTCTACAAAAAGCCTCTAATAGTATCTGAGATCATAACTTGGTCGGGACCCCGCCTACCCATGAAGTCTATAAACATGATCTATCAACTTGATGACTAGACTTGGCTGCACTCCGGATGAAATGGAGTCTTACCGATCCTCAACTGAATATCAATTGTTGGCCTTAACACATCTGAGTTGTGTTGATTAGTTTTGATGATTGACAAGCTGAGTATGCAAGATGTAAGGTCTAGATACATGTGATAAGTGAACTAAGCTAGACAGATGACCGAGATACAAACAGAGGTTCCAAACACACAGAAATGTCAAGAAGGAACGAGCAGGGTAAATATAACTGGTCTAAATACATGTTCTATTGCAAGAATGGATACATGCATGACAATGTATGAATCAGGTCCTAGCAGTGAATGACTTAGATTGGAAAAAGGGTTTCCACATCAGAATTGGTAACGAAGTATATGAACTAGGTCTATGAAAGTGTTCCATCATGGAGACAGATGCAGATGATAAAAAAGAAGAAGAGATGAACAACCCAAGAGAGAGCAGTTCGATGATGACTAAAACAAGTACGTAAAATGTTCTATCTCATGAGGTCAACAAGTGTAGTGGTTGAATGAGCTACACATGATAGAATGAAGTGATCAGGAGTAGAGGTGAAGAAAGCAGTTGAAGAGAAACAAACACACAATAACACATGATGAATGAAACATGTTTGTTAACATGTTCCATCCAACTTCTCATAAGCAGGTTAGAGTTAGATGCTATGTGTACGAGAGGAGATCTATGGAACAAGTATTTGAACATGTTCCATCTCAGAACAGTCAGAAAACTCAGAGGCTAGAGTACCATGTGGTTGAACCAGGTCCTACAACATGTTCCAATGAAATTCTGCAACGACTAGGATTTGTGTGTCTTTATGAAAATGTCTTGGCATATAAGGCGGCAGGATTCAGTACTATACTTATCAGGATTCTGCACCATACTTATCAAGATATTTTAGAGTCATACAAGGAAACTAAATATGCGAAAAGGTGTAAGAATCCTAATTAACCTCAAACCATATTCTACCTTGATGGGTTGTATCAAACAAGGCTTAGGCCAGCCACAGTGATGATGTCTAGTTGCTATGTACACAAGGTCTTAACATGAAGATTGTTGAGCACTCATGGAGAGAAATCAAAATATATTGAGCGAAAACTCTTTATGCTATATCGAGAGTTCTGATTCAAAGAAGTGTCACCCTAATACATCGAAGCATGATTGAAGAAGTTGTGTTAAAGAGTTTATGCTTACAGTTTTCGAGTTGAGATTTGTGTATTAGGTTTTGTTTATCGAGTAGTATCTTTATCCGCTTTCTTAGAAGCATACAATTAGATTCATGACGTTGTAAATTCAACTTCAAGTTAGAGTTTAACTTGAATATTGCTTGCTAGTCAAAGGTTGATTAGTAAGATAGGAATTAAAGTGTAGTTCCTACGTTGCACAGGTTGTAACTTGAATTATAGAGGCTCACCGTTGTAGTGGAGTTTGGAGATAAATCCTAGAGAGGTGTAGGTCATGGTTTTTACTGCCCTTGTGAGCTAGGTGGTTTCAATATAAAAATATAGTGTCCTCTACTTTGATGTTCTTTATTATTCCGCAGATGCTATCCGTGAACACATGTAGAGTAACGTGTTCTATCCTTATGCGAAAATCGAGTGTTGCGTACGATTGACAGTGTAACGACCCAAATCGGAGGGTCGCGACGGGCACCCAGACCCTACCCGTCGGGCACCACATTAACACTCCACCCTTAACCACATTTCAACACGGACTGAGCCATGATAGATTATGGCGGGGTTCCAACCCAAAAGCCCCAATTTACACACCAGGGCCGGCAAGGCCATATACGACAACTAACCACAAGACACATTTCTACAAGCCTCTACAGAGAAGAACATACCACGACCAAATCGCGACTCTGAAACAAATAGAGTGCTCTGGACACCAGCTGAACCAACAACCTACTAGTGTGAACCGTCACCTTCTCAATATGAACATGCGGGCATAAAACGCAGCGTCCCCCAACAAAAGGGACGTCAGTACGACTGATGTACTGAGTATGTCAGGCATAAGAAACAACATAGCAGAGATATATCATAGTCTGAAACAGAAACAGTTGGACATCAGTAAATGCCTCTAAGGGCCCTATTACACATGCTTAAATGTTATGCTTTATGCAGTATACACATATATATCGGCCTTTTCGGGCATCTTTCTTACCATACTAGCCGTTATGGGCCCTGTAGCATATGATGTTTAAAGAATGTATGCATGATGCACATATGGTATATATATATATATATCATATATATGTTAGTATTGCAGATCGTGCAACCCGTCCCAATGTCAGTGTTGCAGATCGTGCAACCCATCCCAATAAGCCATGTAGGCATCACATCACATCACATCACATCATGTTGGCCTCTTAGGGCTCTTTGGTGATAGTCTGTACTAGCTGTAGGTGGTGTGCGTATATAACGCCTTTCCCTCTTTTCCCATATCCCTTACATATATAATATTTACCATATAGTAGTGTGCATAGCACAAGTGGTCCAAGGTAATAGATGAATGCAATGCAAATGAATATGCATGAATGACAATAAAATACCCCGAGTGACATAACATCCTTGTACCCTTGGCTAACACGGTGAATATCAACACATTTTATGTATGCATCAATAAGGACTTAGAAACATTTTAGAAACAGGATTTTAACACCAGAATTAATAACATGATTTTTCCCAATTACGTAAGAGTAGAGTAATTTATGTAGAAACACAATGGTTATGTTCCGCACATAGAATTATGCCAAAGGAATGAAAGAGCCTTGCATACCTTGTTGTCGAATTTATCTAAGTTCCACGGGTCCTTGTAAGCTCTATGAATGATTATCTACATCATACGGATGATTTAAATCACAATCGAATCAAGATACTAAAAACAGATTTATAGGGACATTCTAGCGAACACCTTGAACGCGTAGAACCTATATTCCTTCTACATCGAAATCTAAACATAAAGCGAAACATCCAGCCCCCTTAATCCTTCTTCTTATATTACTACAATCTTCAAAATAGTACAACAATTTCACATACAATCCCAGCAACTCTCAGTAACGACAGTCCCAACAACACCCAACCTAAATTCGCATTTTCGACAATCGTCTTTAGAACTAGTAGCAAGAAACGACTTCTGATATTGAATAAAATTCAAAAACAAAGAAGATTACCTCTGTTAGTCGCAGTGACGAGAATCGCCAGAAAACCTTTCGCTCGCACCGAATTCCGCCCAACAGAATCGGAAGCACTCGAATCATTTTGCTCAAGTCTTGCCGAGACTCAAAGTCTCGGCTTGGTTTCTAAACCTTCGACCTTGCTTCACAGTTCCACTTCACTGGAACTAAGGTCTAGACACCATGAATTTCTCTCCCTTTTGGTTATATGGAAGCTCCCGAAAACCCCTAATTTTGACCGAAACTTTCCAGAAAACCCATCAATCGAGACTTCCTCTATCCGCTAGAAATGTGACCATTAATTCCTCACAGATTCTTGATGAAGATGAAGGTTGAAGAAATGGAATTGAAGAAATGAATTAATGGAGAATAGAAGGGCTTATGGTTGCTGTCGGTCGATCGGTTTGGGGGATTAGTCACCCCCAAATCGTTTATAAGATCACACGTATCAATTCCACTATATATTGTCCCTTCCCCAATTAATTAATCCCATAATTAATTAATTATACACACAGTTAAATTCCCGGTCTCCAATTATTTAAATCCCGGCGATTAATAAAATCCTCCTATGACATTGTCATAATTCCCGTAATAAAATACCAGTCTATAATCTCTTCGAGGATACACAATTATTATTACACACCACCGCCATATTATTAAATCCAAAAATTATTTCGGGGTCACGTCCTTCTATAAACTAATTTCCTTATTAACATACACAAGTACAACATAAAGTTTTTCCCGGGTCCGGGTCTACTCACCTACGTTACGTGTTCAACCGTTACCCGAAAATACGGGATGTTACAGACAGTAGGTCGTGCAAACTATCAATTGGTATCAGAGCAGGTTCTCTTCAAAAAAGTTTAACACCTTAAGAGAAAGATCATGATGAATGTTGCATGACCTACATGACACTTTGAGGATCAATCAATCAGAAAGCCACCGCTATTTAATACATAATACTATCAATGGTTGAAGGTTCGCATGAAGGATCACCTGCAAGATGAGGATTATGAGTTATAGGAGAGGGTCATAGAGGGACCTAAATATCCCACAACGGAGGCAGAATATGGAATAGAGGTAAAGATGGAAAAGGTTAAATATATTGAGTGCGACTACAAGATTCTTGTAAAGAATGCAAAGGCCAAGAACACTTTAATATATGGTTTTGGACCTGCTGAATACAACAGAATATCTTGGTGTACAACAGCCAAGAAAATTTGGGATGCTCTACAGAATGCACATGAAGGCACTAGATAAGTGAGGATTTTTAGGAAGGCCATGCTGGCTATTGACTACGAGAACTTCATGATGAAACCTAGAGAAATAGTTGCTGAGATGTTCACCAAGTATACTTCTATCGTGAATGAGCTGACATCTCTTAGTAAGATCATTACCACCTAGGACTGTGTTGATAAGATTCTGAGGACACTTCCAAATACCTTCAAGATGAAGGTCACCGCAATTTGGGAGGCTAAGGACATAAGAAGTATGCCCCTTGATAAATTAGTAGGCAACCTGAAGACATATAAAATGGATATGGAGAACTCCATGAATCAGGAAGCAAATATAGGGAGGTCCTTAGCACTCAAGGCTTCTGAAGTCGAAAATGAAGAGGAGATGGCCTGCATTACCAGAAACCTCCGAAGGTTCCTCAAAAGGGAAAAATAATATGGCGGTGGTAGTTCATCTGAGAAGAGAAGGAGCTCTGATAAGCCCCATTTCAGTGGATGCTTATATGATAAAATGGATCACATGATTAAGGACTATCCGCTGTGAGAAATTGAGTGGAAGAAAAATAGAGCAGAGAAGGAAAAAAAGAAAGAACTGGCCAATGAAAAGAAGGAGACCTCTAAAGCTATAATGGCCGTGTGGCGATCGGATGATGAATCAGAGGATGATAATGGTCATTGTGAGCTTATGGCTATTGTATACTGGAACTCCGATTGTAAAAAGGAGGAATCTGAGGACGACTTGCAGGTATGCGTCATTGAATTAGAGGACAAGTTGGACTCTTGTTCAAAGAAAAGTCTCACATCATTAATACTCACTATAAGTGGTGAATATCTGGAGATGAGCACAAAGAGGATGTCGCTCAGTGAACTTACAACCCTTAAATATCTACTAATGAAGTGTGAAGATAGTAGAAATAAAAGTGAAAATGAGAATCAGTTGTTGAAAGAACAGGTTGCTCAACTTGGTTCATTCATTTTGGGTCTTCAATCTGAGGTTCTAAAGCTGACTATCAAATCAGAAAAGTGTGATTTGAACGATGAGCAACTTAATATTGAGTTTGAGTTTAAATGGGTAAAAAGAGAGCTGCATCTGGAAAGGGAAAAATCCAAAGACATTAGTTCAAAACTGTTTAGAACTGAGCATGTTCTTGAACGAGCAAATATCTAGACTCAAACTTATCTACTAATTTCAAAACTCACAAGTCCAGCACACAATAATAACTACTTGACTGAGATTTGATGAGACTGCTGAACATGAAGGGTCAGAAGAGGCATTATGCATTCTTTGTGATTAGATGTGATATTGCAAGATTGAATGTCCAGTTGATATCAGCTATATGATGAGAAACTTGAAGATTTCAAATCGAAACACCAAGCCAATTAAGAAAAGCACAATAGGTTCACGTGGGCGTTACCTGAATGGACAAAGAAAGATTTGATCCATCCGATGGTCAAAGGAAAAGGACCCAAACTTTCCTGGGTGCCTAAAATTAACATTTGATTGTTTTGCGGGTAAAAGGAGCAGAAAGCAAGCTATGATGATATATGAATAGTGCTTGCTCAAGTGATAAAAAGAGTTTTTATATAAATTCTTCTCTCTTAGAATGAAGGGAAGAAAAAGTGTTGCAAAAAGAGTCTATTCAACTTATTGAAAAAGAAGGAGATCAGACAAGAGGAACCTTCGATGAACGTGTAGATGAACTTGGTTCACCACTAAAAGTCCTCTAGAGAAGATGCACGATGCGAAGACAGTGGGAACACATGATATAGCCATCTTGAAGAAAATCAAGCCATAGGGGGTATCATGCTTACAAGATACAAGTCTCATATGAATGGACTATATGGAACAAGGAGGAGGCTTCTAGCTACAAGAGCAAAATGGAGGATCTTCAGAATTATGCATGTTTATGCGCCTATGAAACAGGTAGGAATTTGTTCCTTCAAGTGATGAAAGACGATCAACTGGAACAAGTAGGTATACTGCGGAAAATCAAAGCTGAGATTCTGGATCATAAAAGAAGCAAAATCACGAGGACACATTCTTAGTGAAAAGTAAACATGTGGTCAGATTTTGTTCTGCAATTAGCTTATATTATGGCTAAATCTAAGGAGTCTAGTATGTATGTAGTGTGAGTCATCACACAAACACTGCTAGAACTCCAGCTTAACTCAAGGTTATTTGTCACACTAAAGGGGTTGGTTAATCCCTATAGCAGATTAAATTGAAAAGGCTCTCCCAGATAGCATGTAAAAACTATGATAGAATCAAAAAATGATTAAAGTTGCACATATGTTTCTTAAAATTTGCTAGGAAGGTTGTCTCAGACTTTGTGGTTATTCAAGTAATTAGGATATTATACTCAGTCTTGTACATAGAGGCGGAGCCATGATTTCAGGTTTGTGGGTTCAAAATTTTAAGACAGGACAACAACCTCAAGCTAATGTATAACAACCGCCAAACTAACGAACAAGTACGGGTGAATGTTTTGTTCTTTGATTTTCGGTTATTCAAATGTGTGTACCAATTTTTTTCAAGTTCGGTTCAATTTTTTCGGTATGAGACTTGATTAATGAGCTATTTTTCTACTTGTAAAATGAGCTACTTTTTAAACTAAAAATGGGTTAATTATGTATACCCAAAGAACTAGACAATTTCTAGCCAAAGATAGAATGAAGGACAACATGAATAACTGAGGAGTCTATTTTATGTATATTTTTTTTAAATAGAGTACATAGAAAAATCCAAGAAGAAATGATGGAGCTGCATTTCAAACCCACATCTCATAGGGAATATGGGGCTTTGCTAACCTCTTCTGCACCACTGAACCATCCGCTATTTTTGTAATTGGGTTCACACGTAATATATTGAATGTATTCACTAGATTTTCTAGTACTAATACAAGGTCTACACAAAAGCTATTGGGTTCGTGCGAATCTCTCTATTCTATTGTAGCTCCGCCCCTGCTTGTACATTTAGTTGTACATCCTATACCAAAATAAGTTCATGATCTCTCATAAAGTTTAACATGATGACTGTCACAAAACATGCCTTAAATTAAGAATTGCATAAGGTTAGCCAATGCTTCAGGTATGTATTCTTTTCCCTACAGTCAATTATATACTCAGATCATGAAACAACTTGGACAACTTGTCATCTATGTCCTTGTCAAACCCAACCACCATCGAGAATAGAAATAGTGTATCATGATGGCAATCATAAAAAGCCTCCATAATTAAATCACTCTCTTCCCAAAAAGGACTCTTCATCTTCCACTCTGATCACTACATAAACTGTCGCTACTCCTTCAAATCTCACTCACCTCAGCTCACCACAAAACCAAATAAAAAAATGTGTTTGTCTGATTTCTCTTGAGGTTCTGATCACCTTTTACTTTCACGCACTCCCTTAATTCCACAAAATCAGACTATTTACTCCACTTTACTCTCACTAACCCATATTTCCCTATCATACATATGTATACACCAACTGGAAAGGCGAAAGGAGAAAGAAAATTGGGTGGAGCTCATAAAAAGGGAAAATATGTTAAAAGCCCTAAAATAGGGGAAAATGTGCTGGAAATTAGTAGTACAACAACTCCTCAAGAAAATGAGTTGTTTGACATCGCTAGCTTATCTCTGAACGATGCATTTGGGTCATTACAAAAGAGGAGTTATGGAGATACGAGGGTTCATGAATAAGTATGGAAGGTTGAAACAGAGAGAAACCCTCTGTCATTCTAACAAAGAAGAATAGTCTGGATCTGGGTCCTCATGGCAAAAATTTGTGAACAAGGATAGTGGATCTTCTTGGGGTAAAAGGTGGACAAAGATAGAGATCTACCCAAAAGAATGGGCTGATTCAGACAGTGATTACGGGGAAATAGACGAAGAAGATATATCCTCCCTTTTCTAATCATAGTCAATCCACACCCCTAGCTAAAACTTCTCAGAAATTAAACCTAAACTATAACCTCTACATTGGTCACATTCACTAGCAAAGTGACTAGGTTATCCCTAATTTTATCCATGTATTCATCTTAGAATCTAGTTCCAAGTCTGTTGAAATGATCTGTTGTATATGGTTGTAACCAGGGATTTGAATTGTACTTATTAAAGTTAATGAAAAATAACTATTGCTTTTCACAAATTAGTGCCTTATTTGTGTGATACAAATGTTCTTTTCTATATGAGTGACTGATTCTTGTCTTGTGTATATCTGATATCCCTAGTGGCCATGAGTTCAATATCGACCATTAATTACTGGATATAATTTGAGTTAACTTTTTAATAATGCCAAAAGGGGAAAGATGATCACTATGCTTACTAGATCACTGTGATTACTTGCTTATTGACCTTTTATGTTAACATAGTTTTAATCTTACCTCATAATTTAATGTTGTGAGTGTATGGAACAAACTGCCTCTGACGTGAATAATATGGGGTTTGTCATCATAAAAAAGGGAGAATTTATCGGCATTAACACATCTGAGATGAGTGAATTAAGATAGAAATATGTCCTAGATACAAATAGAAGTTCCAAACACAAAGAAATGCCAAGCAGGAACGGGCATGGTAAATAGTATGGGTCAAAAGACATGTTCTACTGCAAGGATGGCTACATGCATGGCAATATATGAATCAGGTCATAGCAGTAAATGTCTCAGATTGGCAAATGGTTTTCCATATAAGAACTGGTAATGAAGTATATAAACCAAGTTCATGGAAGTGATCCATCATAGAGACTGATCCAGATGATACAAAGGAATGAGAGATAAACATGCCAAGAGAGAGCAATTTGATGATGAATAAAACAACCAAGTGAATGTACTATCTCACAAGGTCAGCAAGTGTAGTGGTTGAATGAGCTACACATGGTAGAATGAAGTGATTAGGAGAAGAGGTGAAGAAAGCAGTTGAAGAGAAATAGACACAGTAATACATGATGAATGAAATAGGATTGTTAACATATTCCATCCAACTTCTCAGAAGCATGTCAAAGTTAGATGTTATGTGTACGAGAGGAGATCTATGGAACAAGTATTTAAACATGTTACAGCTCAGAATAGTCAGAAGACTCAAAGGTTGGAGTACCGGGTGGTTAAACCAGGTCCAAATATATGTTCCATAGAAATTCTGCAATGACTAGGATTTGTGTGTCTTTATGAAAAAGTCTTGGCGTCTAAGGTGGCGGGATTTAGTATTATATGTATCAGGATTCCACAACATACTTATCAAGATATTTCAGAGTCCTACAAGGAATCTAAATATGCGAGAAGATGTAAAAATTTCAATCAACCTCAAACCCTATTCTATCATGACGGGCCATATCAAGCAAGGTTTAGGTCAGCCGTAGTGATGATGTCCAGTTGCTATATATACCAACTGTTAACATGAAGAACTTTGAGCACTCACAAAGAGAAATCAGAATATATTGAGAGAAAACTCTTTATGCTATATTGAGAGTTTTGATTCAAAGAAGTGTCGCCCTAATACATCGAAACAAGATTGAAAAAGTTGTGTTATAGAGTTTATGTTTACAGTTCTCGAGTCTAGATTTGTGTATTAGGTTTTTTTTATCGGGTTGTATCTTTATTCGCTTTCTTAGAAACATACAGTTAGATACAAGATGTTATAAATTTAACTTCAAGTTAGAGTTTAACTTTGAATGTTGCTTGCTAGTCAGAGGTTGATTAGTAAGATAGGAATTAGAGTGTAGTTCCTAGGTTGTAACTTGAATTTGCAGAGGCTTACCGCTGTAGTGGAATTTGGGGATAAATCTCACAGAGGCGTAGGCCGTGGTTTTTACTACACTTGTGAGCCGGGTGGTTTTCATGTAAAAATATTATGTCATTTACTTTACTGTTCTTTATTATTCCGCATACGCTATCCATGGAACAAGTAGAGTAATATGTTCTATCCGAAGATGAATATTGAGTGTTGCGTAGGATAGATAGTAGGTCGCGCAAACTACTATCAACCTTGACTATTGTGAGGGCTCGTTGAACTAGCTAACTAAACCTGTAGGCATGAAATGCAGCTCCCCCAGCTAAGGGACGACAATACAAAGAAATGTACTGAATATGTCAAGCAGATAACATAAACATAACAAGCACTGAGCCTCCTAAACATGAATAATATACGTTAAAGATAACCCTGCTGGAAGAATAGAATGATTATACCGAATGATTTAGGTCGGATTACCATACCACTGGTCATTTGGAACCATACGATCATTTTGTCTATGTCGTTAGAACTTTTATATGTAATGACGCTCTGTGAGTAACGTATGTTGTACCCTTTGTTTTATTTTCTTACCTCAGCTAGACCATAAACTGTCAGGAACTTACTTGTACATAATACTTTATATCGTGAAACAACCGTAACATACATGGGAAATAAGGGTGGAACTTACGTGTAGCAAGGCAGACCATCCGTAAGGCTCACTTAGTATATGAGTTGGGCTATGCGTGATTATGGACCGTCCATAACCAACTCTTATAGGGTGCCTATGCATTCTTCTAAAGACCATCCATTGGGTTCATCTCTATTTACGTTGAACTACGCGTGTCATAGTTCATCCATAGTCAACGTTCATGGGGAACCTATGCATTTCATAGACCATCCATAGGGCTCACATCACAAGTATATGCAATATCAATCATAACATAAAATGTAAAGCTAATAATTGACAAGCTAAAGAATTGTGGTCTTTCATTATGAAATCGTTCGCATCTTATTATCTTCTTTGCTTCACTTCTTGTTCTACTAGATTTACGAGTTCATAGAACTATTTCTGCGATAGGGGAATCATTATCAACAAACGTCATACGCCCCAAAAAATAATTATAAGCTTAATCACTCTATACACTATACGATACTTATATTTCGTTATGTTATTCATATGGACACCATGAATCCTAGCATTCATAAGCTTAATCATTTATACACTATGAATTACTTCTTAATCCATTATACTATTTACAAAAAGAGGTGGCCTATAATCCAACCTTTTGATATCTTATAGATTATATATTCTTATACAAGGCTCTATTCCCCCTTGCGGTATACATGAGGTATTACAATAAGATGGAGGTTCAACAATCTTATGTCCTATATTTACAAGAACCCATTAGCTGAGATCAACCTTTCGAAATAGAGGATCTACGATAGCTCATGCTTTAAATCCATTAAAGGGAAGATGTATCTGATGTATCCTGTGGAATCATACCGAAAATAAAGAAGGAAGGCCTTACATACCTTGGAATTGAATCTTTAATGACGACAATAAAGCTCGCCTACTCAAACAGTTTACAACACGAAACAATACTATTATCAACAAGAAGGAACATACCAACTAACTATCGAGCGACAAACTCGTTTTACAACAAATCGGGCAACATCTCCCCTATTTTTTACATCCCTCAAGTCAAGAACAACATCAACACAACAAAAATCAACAACTATATGTCCACCACATGAAGAAGAACAAGAACATCCCCTGAAAACATCACACAAAAACACCCTTAACCCAACTTTAACATAGCCACAAATATTTGTGATTTCATCACTATCCAACCCATCTAAAGCTCTATTAAGCTCAAATACACGAAGAATAATAATATTACTTGAAGGGAAAGAACTAGATCTCCTTAACCTTACTTCAACTTGAAGGAATCTCTATCTCACAAGGAAAAAACAAGCTTATACTTGCACTTCTATGATCTTCAAGGGAGAAATCACTTCAATCTCTTGTAGAACTTTATTTAGATGATATGAAGATGTCTTGGGAGTATTTTGGAAGTGTTTAGGATCAGAAATATTGAAAAATGAAATCCCAAAGATGAGCCACCTCTTTATATACAATTGGATAAGTTTCCACCGCCTATGTGGGTCTCAAATGGAGCTTTCTTGTGCAGTCTTGCAAAAATTTAAATATCTTTCTACTCCGACATCATATTGACAAATGATTTAATGCATTTGAAATTAGAGTCGTAGACCTTCGATATGGTGGTGGATCACCCTGTAAACAAGTAAATTGGGAGAAAAACTCAGTGACATCTAACCCAAATTTCAGTATATTTATGAATGTAAGTTGCGATAGCTTTTGCCAACTTTTATTTTACAACTTGCTTGACTTCAACACTAAACGTATGACAATTATATGATTCAAATACCTCATAACACAACCTTCTTATCACGTTAGGAAATCCTAGTATTACCCCAAAAGTGCGGGCTATAACATCGGCCCGTACCTCTAATGTACGGTCCGTAAGTCGCTCCATAAGTTGGAAATTTTGTGAAAATTCACTCGCTTTGGTTCGTTTAACCTCTAATACTTTGGTAACTTATTAAACATGGTTTTATCACCTTATAACCTTGAAGATACTCTGCTCTCTGAGCTTATGATCACTAGTGCACGACGTAGTTAAATGTATGAAAGATATGGGTTGTAACATTTAGTTTGTCTAGGTTAGGTTCTGTTGTGGTTCCATCTATTCACCTTTTCAAGTATTGTGTAATAGGTGCATGTTGGTTAAACTGTTACTATTGTGATTTAGCCGGACTGTTCATGGAATATGTCCTTAAGTTATTGTAACCTGTTCAAAGAGTTTTGGATTATAGTAAAAAGATTTGGTAAATCCTATGAAGATAGATCGTGGTTTTTGACACCCTTAAGCAGGATGTTTTCTACGTGAAATTCTTGTGTTGATATTTTACATTCCACTGCATTACCTTCTTATGCAAATACTCTAAAACCCAAATTCTTAGAGTGTATAGGAGTAACTCGATCCTAACAAACTTACCTAATATAAATGATAGCAATGACATCACACCTGAAACTCAAGTTACAAAGAAAAGAAAAGGGATACAAGCCAGATCAAAGGTTTGAGATCATTTTGATAAGATTGATGAAAATAATATTAGTAAAGCAAGGTGTAGGCATTGTAAGCAGGACTATTGTGCTAATACAAGTAAAAATAGAATAATGTGATTGAAAAATTATTTGAATGGGTGCAAAGTACATCAACTTTATACTGAAACTGCTAATACTCCAATAAAGATATCCTTTCTATCTTTCCAATAGGATAGGCCGCTTTGGAGATTTGACTAAAAAGTAGTTAGGAGGGCTTTAGTTGAGATGATAATTATGAATGAACTACCATTTAGCTTTGTATAGAACGAAGGCTTCAAGAAGTTTATAAGTCAACCCCAACCTCTATTTTGACTTCTTTCCGGTAGAACAATAACAAGGGAAGTGCAACAAAAAGGATGCCTTACCACAGACACATGAAAATGTTGCAAAGACTTAATTATATGTGTTTATTTACTCATTTTATTGATAGAGATTAAGATTTTCATAAAAATACTCAATGTGGCATATTTCTAGTAATGAGGGTGAGAAAATGACAAAGACTATTCGTAAGTGTTTGCTTGAATGAAATTTGGACAAGGTGTTCTATGTTATTATTGATAATTATTATTCACATGTTGTTATGATTAGAGAATTATCTAAATAGTTAAATATGTGAGAAACTAATATAATAGGTGGTAAGCATCTTTATCAGAGATGTATGTGTTAGTTTTGCTACAACCTATACACTCAAAGAACCTGAGGTAAAGTTTCGGTTAAGTAAATCAACACAAGAATTAGCGTGAAAAACTTCTTGCTCAAGGGAGAAAAAATCAAGACCTACCCATGTAGGAATTTTTCCAACTTCTACTAAACTCGAGCAACTTGTTTAAGGTTACAATGGCTCTGACTCCCAAGGAACTATTCCAAACAATTCCTATCCCAACTTTCTCTTCATGTAACAATTCCAAATTGTTGACTCTCTCTTCAATGACTCTACCCAGTCAGAGAAGACCCTTACAGCTCGCTACACACCTATTACAATTACTAAGAAAAGTAAATAGATGGAACCACACAAGAATCGAATTATTAAAACTCAAAAATTGAATGATATATCTTGATCGGAACAAGTTCTTTGTTGATGCTCTAGTTGGCTCCTTCAAGACTCTGGTGTTGATTCTTCTCTCACTCTAGATGTCTCTCTCTTTGGTTGTGGTCAAGCTTCAAGCATTTTGACGTGTTGTATTTGTAGGAGTGAATTGCCGCCTTAAATTCTCCAAATTCATTCATGAGTTGGTTTCATAAGTTCTACTAAAGCCAATCCTTATTGATATGGATTTCTCTCTTTCCTTGTTTACATGCATACAATTTCTTTTTCCTATTTCTAATATAATTCCACGTGTTTACTTTATGATAATGTGTCCATAACTCAAACTCCAGTTCCTTTTCATATAGGAATGAGTCAAAACATCCATTGATATTTTTGATAGGTTAACTCAAACCATTGAGATTCTGATACGAGAATGGGAAGTGATTTATATGGATTTCATTACAGTATTGCCCCATTCCTATTAGAAATTTAATTCTTACCGAGTTGTCATTGACGGAATTATAGAATCATCTCATTTCTTGTTAGTTAAGACCACTTCTTCAGTAGAAGATCACATGAAGTAGTACATCAAGGGATAGAGCGGCTCCATGACATTCTATTGTCTATTATATCAGACGGAGGAGTACAATATACAATGAATTTCTAGAAAACCTTGCGATAAGGCTTGGGGGCATAAGTAAATCTTGATATAGCTTTCCATCCGCATACAGAGAGTCAAGCGGAGCGTATGATGATGCCATGATTGTGTCTGATAGGCTTTAAATCGAGCACTTATAGGGTTTGCTTATAATGACATTTACTAGCATAATATCAAGATGGATCCTTATGAGGTCTTAAGTGGACGTAAGCACAAATCTCCTATTAGATGATTTGAAAGAGGCAAGTCAGAGTTATTGCAACTAGATTTAGTCCAGCAGACCATAGAAAAAGGCAGTTGATAACGAGCCAAAATACCGGAAATCATAAGCTAAAGTGCAATGCCGAGATTTAGAAGCTCCATTTTGATAATAGAGCTTTCATGAAGATATCACCTATGAAAGACATGATGAGATTCGTGAGAAGGGAAAGCCCAACCCAAGATACATTGGATCTTACAAAATTAATGACATCGATCTTAGCCCAAGATACATTAGACTTTATACAATTATTCAGAAGAAAGGCTGAGTGGCCTACGAGCTAGATTTGTATTCAGAGCTAGAGTTTGTTCATCCAATAATCCACATATCTATATTGTGAAAGTGCATCGGATACCCTACTTGAATTACCCAACGGATGACATTTGGATTACAGAAGAATTACCCTACAAGCAAGTTCTAGTGTCTATCTTAGATCGGGTAATCCGTAAACTAAGAATTTAAGATATAACTTCCATAAAGGTGTTGTGGAGGCACATGAACGTTTGTAAAAAGACATGGAAAGCTGAGAAAGAAATGAAATCTAGACATGCCATACTAATCCGCATCCTATGATGAGACGATATTCGAATTGCAAAGTTGTAGCATGAATTAGACACAAAAAGGTATACATAAGAGAAGTTACAGCCTGAGCTGTTTTGATTAACGTTGATGTCCGTGTGGAGCCCAGAATTGTTATCAGTTGATTATGGCCATATATGGTATATATACTATATTTTTTTGTTGCATGACAGGTTGGGTATAGCCCCATAAGCATGGGAGACTTTGACAAAAAAATTTGGAGAAACTATAAGGACCGATCGTTTCCCTAGGTATGCCTTTACATTCGAGGATGAATGTTCTTAAAGAGGGGAGGATGTTATATCCCGTACTTTTAATGTCGAGTTTGTCGTGAGTTAACTAACATAGGCTCGAGGTAATTAAGATCCCTCTACAAGGTTAAGGGAGGTTTTAAGCACGTGTTGAGTAAGTATCGTAAGAGTTTGAGGCTAAACAAATCGAAGGAAATAAGTTCATCGAAGTTCGGAGTGGGCAGACAAGTATCATGGACCATGAAACCTATTTATAGCCCGTCAATTGGACAACCTCCACCGTAAAGTTCTAGGCATAATCTGGATTTTTAGAGCCATTTCATGGCCCATGAATCCACCGTGAAGTTAAGGTGGTACCAACCTTATATATGGGTGTTGAAGTGGTGGGATTCATTCCACATCTCATTTTTGACCTCCACAGCTCCCCTAGGTTCCCAAGCACCCTCTAAACATTCTCCTAAGGTTTCAAGGTGCTTTAAGGGAAAGACACCCAAATTCAACATCAAAAGTCTTGTGGAACTTGAGGGAAGTACTTTTATGGTGTTGTTGTGTTGAAGATTCATCCAAGTTGAAGGAAGCTTTTGTTAGAGGTTTTTCTTGTTGGATCAAGGTAGATTCTACTTCATCTATGTATATCTAAGGTTATGCAAGTCATGGCTAGCTTGTTGAAAATTCATGACGTAAAGGTCAGAAATCATGGTTGTATTGACGTTGTATGTTGTACTATTTTGAGACATATATATGCCCTTATATTGCTGGAAACTATGAATAATAACTTAAAGATATTTTTTTGGTTGCCAAAGAGATGTTTTAAATGAGGAAGAAGTGATAGATGAGCGTTGGTTGTTGTTACAAGACAAGTTTGTTACTCGGTTTATCGTATCCTAGTTCCCTTAATTATTGATAGTTCTAATGTTGCCTTATTGTAGATTGAAGTATTATACAACTTGAGTACGTCACTGATTGTATCAGTTAGAAGATGAAAGGTATGTTAAGGCACTTTCCTTCTTTTTGGCATGAATCTGAACGGAATGAACGTAAAAAAATGTCCCTCCAAAAAATGGTTTTATTCATGTTAAGCTAGAGATGTTCATGTTCTTCATTCTATTGAATTATTTCTTGAATCATGTTTGTCCTTTGTTGGGAGTACTTTTCATCTCATAAGATGTATCTTTCATTATATTATGTCCTTTTCTTGTTGACAATATGATGACTTGATAGTTACATAATGATAGTCGAAGGTGTAACGACCTTACATCACTTTGATGAGTTCAGAATGTTCCTTATGGTCTTAATGTATGTATATATGTATGTATATAGTATCTGAGATGACCAACACGATATATATGTATAGCAACACTGATCAGTTGGTTATGATGATGATGATGATGATGATGCCCACAGAGACTGATTATATAATCTCAACGACATTATATACGCATATATATTGTATTTATGTATATAATGGCTCTCAGTGTCAATTTAGAGTTCCAGATTGACTCTTATTGTCTCATTTATGGTCATGTCTCTATTTATGCTTTATCTGCCTTACATACCAGTACATTATTCCATACCGACGTCCCTTTGCTGGGGCGCTGTGTTTCATGCCCCCAGGTTTAGGTAGATAGATTGACGGACCTCTTCAGTAGGATATCCAACTCAGCGGTGGTGTGACGCACTCTATTCTTCCTGAAGTTGTTGTAAAGTGTCGGTATGCTATGAGATCTATGTACATATGAATTTTGGGTATGACGAGGCCTGTACCGACCTTCTTGTCAGACATGATGCTCTTAGAAGCTTATAGACTTTAGTTGTATATCTAGTTATCATGTATGGCCTTGCCAACCTCTTTTTTGGTCAGTGACCCATACTATGGTCTTGTCGGCCTTATGTATGTATATATATTTTTGGGTTGTTCACTCATTCATATTGTATGTATAGATTGCCTTGATGGTCATTTTGTGGCCTCGTCAGCCCCACATGAGTTATTATCGTTCTATCGATGGATTAGATATGTCACGACCTTGTCGGTCCAAACTTTCTATATGTTCAGAGTATGACTTCAGATGTGGTTCGCTCGAGCCATTACGTCATCGGATGCTGGCCACATCCTCCAAAGTTAGGTCGTGACACTGTTGCGGATAAGATGAGGAAAGCGAAGTTGAGATGGTTGGGGCATATGAAGAGGAAGTGGCAGATGCTCTAGTTAGGAGGCGTGAGAGGTTGGCTATAGTAGGTTTTAGTAAAGGTAGAGGTAGGACAAAGAAGAACTGTGGGAGGTGATTAGACAGTACATGGTACATCCTCAGCTTATTGTGGACATGAACCTAAATAGGAGGGTTTGGAGGTCGAGGATAAGGGCAGGAGGATAATAACTAGCTGAGCGTTGTCATACTTTATGTGGGAGAGGAAGGGGGTTTCCTATTCTCATCTTCTCCTTATTTAGTAGTATTAGTTAGTATTCGCGTAGTATCTTATTCTTCTAATTTTCACTACCTATTACTTCATTTATTCTGCTTATCTTGCTATTTTGCTGTCGAATTTTTTTTCTATCGTGCTTTAATTACACTTATTTTGAGACAAGTGTCTATCGGAAACAACCTCTCTACCCCCACAAAGGTAGGAGAAGGTATGCATGCGTACATCCTTCCCCCAGATCCCACATGTTGGGTTACACTGGGTGTGTTGTTGTTGTTGTAATAATGAAAGTATTACTAATTGTTTGCAAAATTTTATGACGCGCTACAAGTACCACAGAAACAGAATGGTTTTTTGAGATCTCCCTTGATATTCGTGGAGTTTTCAACAGTAGACATGAATCTCCTTAAAATTATTGGTGCAAAAACACTTATAGTTGAAATTAAAAAAAAAATCTTCAAATTGAGGTACATATAACTCACTCTCTTTAAGTAGATTCAAGCTCACTAAAAAAGAATATTCACCGGTCCAACGGTAATTCTCTTAACTAATTTCCTCCAAAATACAATAGTCTGACAACATCATTTCACTGGAAATACTTTGGACATGTTGTTGAGTCCACTCTACCATTAACAACATCGCCTTCAACAAAATAAAACTCTCATTTTTCCTCAAATGTACCTCACTTTTGTGAATTCTAAAATGTGTTTTATGGCACAATACAAGGATGAAAGGTTCCTATTTATAGGTGTATGTTGGTGTTCTTCCATGGAGTTACTATAATGGTAGTGAGTTAAAAAACTGAGGAAAACATAGGAGATCATTGATTGGTGGCTAGTTATGTGGCCTTTATTGGGTTAATGATATCATAGTACATGGGAGAGTGGTTACAAAGACTTATGACCAGGATAATTAGTTAGTAGGAATTATGTCCACTTTCTACACTTAATGGTCATGATAAATTATACAAATTAATATTATCATTTTAACATTAAAATATAATATTCTTCAACAATTTCTATTGTCGTGGGTTTTTTTCAATTCTCATCCGGTGTTCTATATTCCTGCCATAACTTTCATTAGTGTTGTCGTTGGCATGAAATAATGAATAGAATGCAATAACACACACTAATGGCGGAAAGAAGACCAATTTATAAAATTTTAAATTAATCAGAAATGTTTATCAAGTAACCAAATAAATGGACGAGATTTATTCATTATTAAATGTTATGGGCTTAATCTTATTGTGCCACACATAACAAAGAAAATTTAATATAGCCTACTTACTTTGAAACAATAGCTTGGAAGAATTTTCGGTTGTGAAATCATGTAGCAGAAAAGTCAGTTTTAGAAGCCCAAAAGAAATTCTACCACTGTCTTACAATGTATGTAATGACAACTTTTTAATAATATTGCTTTGTTTATAGCTTCGAATTGTTTTTTTTTCAAAATGCTTCAAGTTGTTGATATAACAAAAGATCGTAGAATGCACGTTTATATGTCCATTATTTTCTGACTTGGAATATATAGCCACACTGCCCCCACCATCCGGAGAAAGAACCAGGATCGACCAAAACGCTAGTTTTATTTTAGAGAATGACAAAACTTCAAGAAAAAATTGTTGAAGAAAGAGACTGAATGAGGTGAATAGTTCGTGCCATGCGATATGAGTGCTCATCTTTGGAGTGAGGTTGTTGAAAGTTGGAGTCATGTGACAAAGGAATCATAAAGAGTGTCTTTATTTCAAAATTACGGTAATGTATGTTCAAAGGACTACATTATTTTTTAAATAATGTCTCACCACATGTCTATGTGATTCATCTGCCATTGGGACTCAATGTTTAGCTTCAAAGTTGAAAAACGATATAAAAAAAGACCCCACCACCCCACCCAAAAACGCCCATCCCCACTCTTAATTTCATATACTACTATCAACTTCAGAGCTTTGGATTCTAAAATCATGTGATTTTTGACTAATCTTGTATGCAGAGATACCACAAGACAGAGATATGGCATGGTGGGTGATATTTGGCACAAATATCTATATTTCCCGTCACTTCACCTCTAACTCTTAGTATTTTATTGCATTATTTATAGTGAAATCGTTGTATTCGAGCTTATGTTGGTATGTTTGCGTATTTAGGTATGAGGACAAACGAAGAAAAATCAAGCAATTTTGGAGACATTTGCACATGAACGAGGTGACGAGAGGATCGCGCGACACTTAGAGCGAATTTTGGAAACTGAAGGACAATGTGCGTTGAACACATGTTGCGGATGCAAGTATTACATGCGTTGAGCCTGCGTTGTGGATGGATCACGCAGGAATCAACTCTCTGATTCTCGCAAGTTTTGGTCTGATAGACACACCCGCGTTGGACACACGACATGGGTGTAACGCGGGGATTCGCCTAGAAATCCCAATTCGTTTGAGATTTGATCTACTTATTTTAGCTTTTAACCTAGACTATAAATAAACTAATTTTATTTTAGAGAGGCATGCTGGGATATTATTTTGAGACTTTGTAAGCCGACATCTCCTCTCCTTTGTTATTTTTTACTTTATTTTCTCCATAGAACCCTAGTTTATTCATGAATTCATTCATCTTTTTTCGAATCATGAGTAGCTAAATTCCTCTTTTCTAGGGTTGTGGCAAAGACATGAAAGTTAGTTTGATAATAATTTTTATCTATTAGATTTCCGTTATTTGGGTTGCTTATTTTTCCTTGTACTTAATTATTTAATTACTTGATCATTAATTAGACACTATCTGTAGTGTGCGAATTGAACTAGGGATATGGAATTTGTATACGTAATAAGAATAAAGAGCTTGTTCAAATAATCGTTTCACTAATGAGGATAAGAATATACCCTTTAGCCTTGCTTAGTTGATTGCAAAGATTTAAATGCGTTCTTGTTATTTTCTTATGACCATAGGGATATAGGCGTTAGAGTGATTTGAATAGACTTGTGAGCAACTCGGAAGATACTCATAAAGTAATAATTACCCCGTCAACTAGTAACCCAGGAACCTGAATTTCATTCTCATATGATAAACTCAAAAGTCTCGTCCCAGTTTCCTTTGTCACAAATTGCTTATTTTACTACTTTCTATTAGTCGATACGTTAGTTACAACAACCCTCTTGATTTTTACACTCTTGGATAGTTACATAAGAATTTGAATTAGTTGAGCAGTAGAAAATATAAGTTCCTGTGGGTATAATATCTGGACTTTAAATCTTATATTATTTGTACGACCGTGTATACTTTTTTGCGCATTTGGGAGCAAAAATGGCTAATTTTTTGGATTCTCCCAATCCAAAAAATTAGCCATCTATTCGTTTTTTGAAAAAGACATGTACTTTTTTGGTAAGAAAAAGTAAAGCACAAATATACACTACATTTGCAGCTCCAAAAACATCAAGATTCTTTGGAGTATAGTTATTTTTCATTTTCAAAACGTTATCTTTAAAAGTTACTACTAACCGGGCACAAAATTTAAGAAATAAGGGGAAAATTTATTATATTTATTAAATCACTCTTATTTTAGTGTCTATTTTTGTTGATTTTTTTCATAATAATTACATCTTTAAAATTAAGTGGGATTCAATAAGGGTAAAATAAGGATGGTGTCATTAAATAGTTATCAAATAAGAAAATGTGACATTTATTTTAGGACGGATTAAAAAAAATTGTATCACATAAATTGGGATGGAGGAAGTATTTTTTAGCTAAATATGAAAATAAGACGTTGAAGTTACGTAATGATATATCATTGGTTTCCAACTTGAATTGAATTTTCAGCTAAAGATTGTAAAAGTTAATATGGGCCTTATTAATCTTTTCACTTTAATTCGAAAAGGGTAAATTTCGAGCAATTTTCTTTACTTTAGGATTTCCATGGGGTCGAGAGACTACACGGTAAAATCACTTTATTGTCAGGCACTGTTTCATTCGTAATGAGTGGAATGGACATATATATTACTCAACTCAATGCCTTAGTTTTATATGATGATCAACAACAACACGGAGAGGCAAGGTAGTTTTATGATCAATGAGTTAGAATAGTGTAATTCTCTTTCGGTGAAGGCTTCTTATTAATGCAATATATATAGGTATTTATAATTATAAAATTGATTTGGAGAATGATCTCTAAACCTTATTAGAGAAGGATCTCTAAACCTTATTAGAGAAGGATCTCTACTTTACATAATTACACTAGAATAATAATTATAAAATATATGGAGAATATTAATATATTCTCTATCACACCCCCTCAGTCGGAGCGGGAGGAGGCTGAACGCTGATACTGGATCTGAAGTCAAGGAACAGCTGCCGAGGAAGTACCTTAGTGAATATATTTGTGTACGGATAGGAAGAGGGAACATGTAACACCCGAACATGGCCAATGACAACCTTCTCACGAACAAAATGAATATCCATCTCAATATGTTTGGTTCGCTGATGCTGAACCGGGTTATGAGACAAGTAAACAACATATATGTTATCATAGTAGACAAGATATGCCTTACGTAAGGGACAATGAAGCTCTAGAAGGAGGTTTCTGAGCCAACAAATTTCGGCAACAACGTTTGCAACACCTCTATATTCTACTTCTGCACTCGAGCGGGAAAGCGTGGCTTGCCGTTTTGCAGACCATGAGATGAGGTTATCACAAAAAAATACACAATAGCTGGAAGTAGATCGACGTGTGTCTGGACAACCGCCCCAATCTGCGTCTGTATATGATATCAGTCTGGTCAGTGCAGATGGATAAAGATGTAACCCATAGTCAAAAGTACCCTTAACATACCGAATGATATGTTTAAGGGTTGTGAAGTGAGGCTCCCGGGGATCATGCATGAACAAACACACATGCCGCATAGGCCATATCGGGCATAGTAAAAGTAAAATATTGAAGTGCACCAACGAGACTCTTATAAAGAGAAGGATCAAGCATCAGATCTCCATCATCCGCGCTAAGCTTCGACTTTGAGTTGACTGGAGTGGACATGATTTTGCAGTTTGCTATTTTAGCCTTGTAAACAATCTCTTCGGGATACTTTCGCTGACATAGGAACATTGCATTCTCGTATTTGGTCACAAAAATTTCTAAGAAATAACTCAACTTACCCAAGTCTGTCATGGCAAATTCAGATTTTAGCATGGTAATGATCTCATTTTTCAGCACATTAGAGGAGGCAGTCAGGACAATATTGTCGACGTAGAGCAAAAGGTATGTAGTGTTATTACCTCGATGAAAAATAAAAAAGTGAGTTATCACTTTTGCTGCATAAACCAAATCTGCAAGATGTAAGTGGTAAAATGGTCAAACCAAGCCCTGGGCTTGTTTCAAGCCATAGAGTGACTTTCGAAGCTGACATACATAGTGAGAAGCCGAAGGATGCACAAAGTCAGGTGGTTGATGCATGTATACAGTTTCTTTCAAATCCCTATGTATGAACACATTTTTCATATCAAGTTGATGAATCAGCTAATTCTTTCCCATATCTATGCTCAAAACAACGCGAATGGTGGCTGGTTTAACCATTGGACTGAATGTCTCACCACAATCAACTCCTTCTTCTTTCCCCATGCCATTAGCCATATAGCCACATGCAATGAATCACATTCACCCCATCTAGTCTCGGGACAAGATCCTAAGTGCGCTATGTAGTGAGCACATTAAATTCCTCACGCTTGGCCGCATTCCAATTCGGGTTAAGCTTGGCTAATTTTGGGTTTTTAGGTATAGGTGAGATGGTCTGAGTTGATAGGTTAAAGTGGACTTTCAGTTTGAAAATCCCGTGCTGAGCACGGGTTTCTATACGGTAAGTCAGAAGTGGGACTTTTGGGCTGACGGGAAGTGGGGGCAGTGGGGATGGCGGGGGTTGTGGCGCCATTAGGGGCAGAGGGGTAGTTGACGGGTGCTGCTGGGATGTCGGCGGGCGGTTGGGGCAGTGAGGCACGAGACTGGTCGAAGAAGGCAGGGCATTGAGGCAGTGAGGCAGGGGACTGGTCGACGGAGACAGAGAGGCCGTGACTGGAGCAGTAGGTGGGGTGGTGTTTGACGGGACTTGGGGAATTGATGGGATAGAGGGGGGAACCGTGACGGAACAACCAAATTATTAGCATTATGTATGGCATTTCACAGGAGAGGGGAAATGTCCTGGTCATTAAGGAAATCGTGATCAGTGACTTGAAGTTGTTGGAAATTTGCAAACAGGAAAATGTTTTCCTCGATTGTGACATGGAGAGAGACTAATTTGAGAGGGGCCATGGAGGCAAGATTTGGGTAGCATATACAACCGAAAATTTGAAAGGTGATCATATGAAGGGATCCGACGGAATAACATTTCGGTAGGAGTTTTATTTTTAAGGGTACGGGTAGGTAATATATTAAGAAGGTACTCTACCATTTTAACGCGTATACCCAAAAGGTAGGGGGAAGAGAGGCATGAAAGAGCATTGTACGCATCATATTGTTAATAGTGCGGAGTATTCTTTCGGCGTTACCATTTTGAGGTGAGGTATGAGGGCACGAGAATTGAAATACCATGCCATTATCCGCACAAAATTTATGAAAGGGAGAATTGTTAAACTCATGATCATTGTCACATTGAAATAATTTTATGGCCTTTTCAAACTGTGTTTTACAATATGTTCGAAATTCAAGAAACGTGGAGTAAACTTGAGACTTATATTTGAGCGGATAGACCAAAAGAAAGTGAGAGAAGTCATCTAATAATACCAAATAATATTTATGACCCAGTTTAGCAGGGGCCATGGGACCGTAGGCCTGTTGTTGGGCCATGGAGAAGTGGGCCTGATGTTGGTGGCCCGTGTACTGTGGGCCTGGAGGTGGGCCCAGGATGCTGGGCTACAACGAGAAATATCATTCCATGTTCGTGGATGGTAGGGTAGATAGAAAGACGAGGTTGTTAAATAACCCTAAAAGCGAGCAATATATTTTTCAGGGCGGCGAAAAGTTACCGGAATCCATTGATTGGAGAGAGAAAGGTGTTGTTGCAGGAAAAAATCAAATTGTAACGGGGGAATTGATTTTTCTATCAGAGAAAGAATACTGAATTGGTCTAACCACCGGTGAATGAGATGTTGAAGACGCAAGCTGAAATATGTAAGGTGACTGGACTCACTGAGGTTACTCTTCGTAAGGTGTACAAGGAGCTTTCGAAGAACTGGATGATCTCATACGAGTAAGCAAAATTATTAATCAAGGAAAAAAAGGGAACTATGTAAGTTGCCTGAGGTATTCTTTGATGCCAAAGCACTGAATGTGTTGAATTTGAATGGATTTAAGATTGAATTACCCTCTAATGGTAGTACTAGTATAAAGTTGTCATATTTGAGAGAGTTGCACCTCTGTGATGTATTTTGGAAGATAAATTTATTCAATTTATGAAGAAGAATTGCAAATCCACTCGAAGAAGAATTTCAAAGAAAAGTGAGGGATTTCAGAAAGAAGGGAGGGGGTAGGGTTTTGCTTCTGATACCATGTAAAATAGTATAATTCTCCTTCATTTGAGGCTTCTCATTAATGCAATATATATAGGTGTTTACAATTACAAAACCTATTTGGAGAAGGATTTCTAAACCTAATTGGAGAAGGATCTCTATTTTACATAATTACACTGAAATAATAATTACAGAATATATGGAGAATATTAATTACAGAATATATGGAAAATATTAATTACATGATCTCTAAACCTAATTGGAGAAGGATCTCTAAATCTTATTGAAGAAGAATCTCTACTTTACATAATTACACTAGAACAATAATTACAAAATATATGGAGAAACTATTTTGTTTATTGGGATTTATGACCACAAGCATGTCGATTTGATGGTATACAACAATATATATTAAGAGATAAGAAAAAAAAGGGGGTTTCGACTAATCTTCACTTCAATTTCAATGGAAATTAAAGGGGAAAAAAGATAAATAAAAACTTCATAACTGAGAACTTCAGGTGAAAACTGTTCCATACAATATGTTGAATATTTATTGCCTTGACAATTGTGCGATTCTTGTATGATGAGACTCTTTGTGATCCAATCATAATTTATTTTTTGTTTATTGAAATTGAAAGGGATATTGCTACTTACTTGTTACGAAATGATGCTTTCCATTTGAAAATGATTCTCAGAATTTGACTTATGAGATTTCTGGAAGAGAAGGCAAGACCCCAATTTGCTATATATCGGATCTCATGTAAAGAGCTCCAAAGGATGAGTCCAAAGGCATAGCATGATCATAATTCACTATTAATTTATTATGTGAAAATACAAATGAAATAGGATCAATGCGATCCCTTTGGACGCCTCCTTCAGTTGCTGATCTCTCCTTCTCTCTCTGTGTGTGTGTTGAAAGGGCCCAAAGGAGAGATAGAAGAAAGTGGTCTAAGAGTGACTCAAATGTATAAATAAAACTACAAGTGCTCTTGCAACGACTTTAATTCATGTGTAAAACACTTAGTTTATAGTCTTTCAAGAAAATTTTCCCCATTCCTCTTCTAAAGATATTTTTTTAATTGTAGACCCCATCTCTAACAAATCAGACAGAACGGGTCCAGCAGCGTCCCTTCTTAGCTAGAAATTCCCAACAAGTTGGACAGTAATAAACTTAATGCATTTCTCTGATGATATAATTGTTTTGTTTCATGGTCTTGTTTAAATTGGTCCCATTCCAGTAATACTTCTCCCCACCACCACTCGTAGGCACCCAAACTTTCATAGATATTATGCATACTTATTTAACAAGGAACGTCAATATTCTATCTATTTCTTTATACATCTAATTCAACTGATTACAAATTAATAGAATGAGTTTAATTTAAGCTAAATAAATAGTGATACCTTTATTATGTTATCATATAATTGAACAAAAAATATATAACAACATATCCAGTAAAATCCCAAAAAATGGGGTCTGGGGAGGGTAGAGTGTACGCATACCTCACCTCTACCTCGGGAGGTAAAGACGTTGTTTTCGGAATACCCTCGGCATAAAGAGAAGCAATTCAAAGCAGTATGAAAAAGGAAATAAAGAAAATGAATAAATCATGGCAACATATTATAAAATAATGATAGAGGAGTAACAACCATAAACGGAGCAATAACAACCACAAAGTAATATGATAGCCAAAGAACAAGAAACAAGAAATAATAGTTGTAGCGACTCATCCGATCGTTTTTAGCTTAAGATCCTTACTTGACTGTTTTACCCTTCCCATAGACTCTATGTGGGATTTGTAATCCGCGGGGATGGGTGGCACGGATCCCGGGATCCATTATAGGAGTTTCGGATGAAAAACCCAAAACTAGAACCTTGGGGTTGAATAGTTTAACTCAAGGTTGACTTTTGAGTATATGGATTCTTTTCAGGTTCTATCGCTTCCGGTAGCTCCGGAGGGTCATTTATGACTTAGTAGAGTCATTGATTCACTTCTAGAGGCAATCAGATGTATCTTGTAGTCCTATATTTAATATTTAGATATTTGGTTATTCTGGACGATTCTTTAGAAGAGTATATCTTAGCTCAGTTAAATGGAAAATCTGAGGGTACGAGTGAGTTCGTAGCACTTTTTATCCTAGGCGAGCATGTCTGGTTTGCTTTCGGGGGGTCTCGGGAGTATTTTGGGTGGTTGATGGAAGTTTGGCATAGTTTTCATGCTGCTGGTGTCTGGTGTCCGCCCCGACGACATTGTGTTTGCTACTGCATGTCCGCCTCTACAGAGGTTGGCTCGCAGAAGCGGGTAAAGAGCATATGATGAGTTTTCGCTTTAGCGGAGGGATTTTTCGTAGGGGCGGGTACGCCTCTGCGGGATCGGGTTCGCTATGGCACTGGGGTGAGCTATCAAGTGACTGCACCCCAGCGAGGTTATTTTTCACGGGAGCGAGACCGTAACAGCGGAATCGATTTCGCTGGGCAGAATCGCTAGACCAGAAAACCTAGATAAATGCATAGGTCGAATCACTTTTCCAAAATTAGATTTTCTCGAACCTAGAGCCACAAAGAGGGGTTTTCTAAAGATTAAGAGTGGATTCATCCTTGAGGTAAATGTTTCCAACCTTTATGATTTTGTTTCATGATTTAAGGTCCTTAATGGTGTTATAGTGTTCATGTGAATTGGGTAAAATGAATTATGGTTTTCATATGAGTTTAAGAGAGTTGTATCCTTGATTAAAAGGTGTTTGTGGATTAGTATACTTTAGTTTTTATGAATTAGTGATGCAATATGTTAGATCATCATGTTGTAAAGCTTAATTTGAGTATAGAAACTCATTTGATTTGGGAGAAAATTTTACAATTTCCAAATTGGGCCTTTTTGTATATTGAACAATTGAATGTCTAAATGAGTATAGGTTTAAGAAACATTAGGATATGATTACCTAGTATGTACTGATGTTTTTTGAATATTAAAGTTTGAGTCTTGACGACATGGGCCCGCGGTTGATTTTGGGAGTCTTGCTTTGTTAAGGATCACGTCCTTATATGTTGTGTAAGCCTATATTAAGGAATAGTATATGTGTGAATAGACTTCAATTATCACGAGGCACAATGGAAGGGCGAGGCTAGCGCAGAGATGACCGTTCGAGGCTCATGTTCGGCCTAGAGGTAGGCTACAGTTTACTTTCACTAGAATTCGATAGAAGTACGTAAATTGATATAAATATTAAGGGGTATTGGGCATGTTTGGAGGTCCCACTCAGCCTGTTATGATGAACGTTTGAGTGTGTACCGGTGTTGAACTGTGATTTTGGGAATCAGTCTTCTGCTGGTTTCGATTGCTGATTGGTTGGGCTTGTCACCATATTTGTTATTGTGTGTTGATTCATCACACATGTTTTTGATATGATATCCATATTTGTACTTGGAGTGTATATTGTTGAATTCTTGAAAGCATGTGATATTCATCTCTATACTTGGTTGCATCTTATTATATCATGATTTCTTGCCTTATATTGTCATTGCATTCATACACTCATGGTTCTGTGATATCGATGTGAGAGTGGTATGGAAATATTGTGGGTCCAAGAGACTAGAAAGGTAAGAATACTTATGAGATTATGACAACATTTGAGATGATGATGATGATAAGCGGGGAACGGAGTTGCATGGCTGCAATAGTTATTCAGCCAAAAGCTGGGCTCCGTGAGAAAATTTTGGAGTATATGGACTTCGCGAATGCCCCATGAGTGTGCAGTTCGTAAAATTTGAACGCATATATACTGGAATTGAAAGGTACATGGCATATGTATTGCATTCATTCCATACATACCTAATTTCATGCTTATATGTTCATAGATTAAGTGTTGGACTTTCAATTGAAGACTTGGGTGATTTATGAATATCGTATGATTTGAACTAATCATTAAGTACTAGAATACTATTAATGAACATTTATGTAATTGGATACTAGTTAAGTATGTGAAATTTCATATGAATGAGTGACTTGTAACTTCAATGACTTGTATGAACTACGTGACTTATTTGGGTATTGAACTATCTAGCATAGGATTATGTGGTGTCAATTCAATATTTATCTCTTTTTACGTATCTTCCGTTGTTGTCGGCCTATGATGTCTACAGGGGTACTTTGTGTACTCATGCTACATTTGTTGTATCTTTTTTGGTGTAGATACAAATCCCACTACCTGTTCGCGAGTTGGAGTGTGAGTCCGAGCAGGTTGCTTCTAGCGTCCAAGGTAAGGATGCTTCTTCCAGCATGCCCCAGGATGCTTATATCTCTATCTATGTCTTTATTTGATTTTGGAGACACATTCATACATTTCTCATTATGATTATTCAGTTTTGGGACTATGTTGCCCTTGGATTTCAGACTTGTATCGGTTTATTAGCGTTCTTGTATTCACATACCAGATTTTTAAGGGATTTTTGTATTAGTCTTCAGACTTATATTTCCGTATTTATATCATGAGACGGACTTATATAGTATTTACTATCTTTCCTCTTTTGTTTATATTATATCATGTGAATGATTCAGGAGTGCTTCACCTACCGGTGAGAATTGCGTATGTGTCACCGCGATCCTTAAAAGGGGTCGTGACAATAGCATAAATTAAAGGGCAAGAAACCACTACAGTAATACTACGACTACAAGTATGGAAGGCTAAGTGGGGCAATGCTCAACTAGCTACTAACCTTCTACTCTACTTTATGTCCTCCAAAAACTTATTGCTCTCAAACGCACATGCAAGCGCACGTGGTCGTATAAGTAATAGTGTGATTTCAGAAATCTGATGTCGCACCCACATGGACTTATGATTAATCGTCACCTAAATTAAATTAATGTTAATTATGTATTCAAGTGATAAAATTCAAGGTTATAATTAGAAACTACCTGAAATAAAAAAAAAACAAATAATGAACTTCAACCACGAAAGAGCGGGTTTTTATATTATCAATGATATGAAACCGATCTAGGGCTATGGGTTATCTAACAATCACATTGTATTCATCAATTGATTCAACTTCTTAATTTATCTAGTTTACTGATTGACATGGTTGTTATTACGACTACGAATCTCTCGCGTCCTCTAGTGGCCTATTCGTATTACTTTCACACCAATATCTCTATGGTCATTAACCTTAACACGAATACATTTATATTTCCTGTATTCCAACCAAGCAGGGTGAAACTAGGTATATCTCTATTCCAGACACAGAACTGGTCCCTGATGCCAAAGATGAGATCCTAACCCTATTGCTATCCTAGTATTCATATCTCCAGTTTAATCTAAGAATCAAAAATAATATTCGATTGGTGATCAAGCAACCAAATAATTAAACTGAGGATTAAATAAATAAACTAATATGATAAACTACTTAATTGAAATCAATATTTGAATAACAACGTTACCATAAACCTTGAACGAAAAGTTTAGCTCCACATAGAAATGGAGGAAATACAACAAATCATCCAAAGAAATTATAAAAATGAGTAGTATGGAGAAGAAAAGGTAAAACCTAATAATCTCAGGCCTCCACGACGGCTTCTAGCTCTCTCTAGGTCAAAGGTCCTGGACTCAGTGTCACAAGTTAACTCAAAGTTATGTAAAAATCATATAAAATATATATTTATAGGGTACCCAAAGATCTGAACTTTTGAAAACCAAATCCAGAAAACTCGGACCGGGAAAAAAATAGCTGGCTCCCTGCAAGTAGCGCGCAAATAGGAAAAGATTCAGAGAACTGTATTCGGCGCGATAGGCGCGAGACGCGCACTGATCGCCAGCCATAGGAATTCAGGTACCTTTCATCATTTTTTCAATAGCTTTGATTTCTACTTCTGTATGTAAATTAATATCTCCGATCATTTGGAGAATGATTGTATCCCCCTTTCATGAGCATTAATTACTCCAATCATGCGGCCACTAGTGCTTTTCTCCTCTCTTTTCTCCTTTCTCTCGTGTTTTATTTAATTTTTTCTTTAAATAAGCACAAAGTAGTATAATCAATAGTAAAAAGAGAATAAAAAATATTAAATGTGAGGCAAACAACGAATAAATATATGCATTTTAGGTCAAAAACATCACTGGGACTGCGTCATGTTCTTTCTAATCACCTCTCCACAATATTTCTTCGGCCTACCTCTACCTCTTCTAAAGTCATCCATAGATAACCTCTCACACCTCCTCACTAGGGCATCTATGCATCCTATTCACATGCTCAAACCACCCCAGTCTCGCTTTTCGCATTTTATCCCTCATCGAGGCCATCCCCACTTTGTTCTGAATATCATCATTTTTAATTCTATCTCTCCTAGTACATATACACACACATCCATTGTAGCATCCTTATTTCGCTACTTTCATCTTCTGAACATGAGAGTTCTTGACTGGCCAACACTTTGCACTTTACAACATAATTGATCTGACCATCACTTTGTAGAACTTGCCTTTAAATTTTGGTGCAACCTTCTTGTCACATAAGATAAGAATGTCAAGTGGGTCGGGATGGCCTAGCACGGACCCGGCTAAGGGAGGGTAGGGCTGGGCTAGGTAAGTTTCATTAGGGGGATGTGCCGAACAAGGTGGACTGTCCGGTAGCCCGGCCCACCAGTGATCCCAGTGACCCAGCCCACTTTGAATATTGTTCATATTCTAAAAAATATTACCACTTAGAGACGCGGGGTTCGAACCCCATACCGCTCGCATGTAAAAAATACTCTCAACCATTGAGCTATATCCTTATTTGTTACCTAAAACAATTAACAATCATATATGACCATTATAAATAAATATGTTTTTTTAAAAAAAAATCAGAGCCTTTGGGAGTGCGGCCACCAACGGTCCAATTAATCTTCAAACGGCTATCTAGTCGTTTTTACCCTCCCCCACCCCCAAAGCATCCCCTACCCTCCCAAACTTATTTTTAACCCCAAACTTTAATATATTACAGTTTGAGCCTATTTTTAAACTATAAATACCCCTCCATCGTTCTTCATTCTTAAAGTTAAATATTTAATTTGAAAACCATTTACCTTTAAGCAATGATTTATAACCACACAAAATATATGTGACTCATTTAACACCACAAGCTTAAAAGTTTTCTCTTCTTTATTAAACTATGTGTCCAGTCAAATAGACATATCAACAACTACAAATAATTTAAAATAAAACTTTAAACTTAAACTGATAACATTGTAAATTCAAAAACACACAAACTTGAACGGCGAAATATTACAAATCAAAAGTTCAAAACATACAAATTAAACGACTAACATCGATTGGAAAATTTAAAGAAGAGATAAAGTTCATAGTTCAACTTCATGCCTTTTTACCAAGTGCCTACGCAACACATCGGTACCCCCCCCCTAAGACCCGATGCTCCAAACTTATGGAGATATATGTCACCACAATGTTGACATTTAACATGTTCCTCATCTACTCGCTCAAAATGCACATACCGCACTTGAAGTTGATCTTCGAACTCGAGGAGAAGGTGGAGGATTATCCATGGAAGTTGAAAGTAGAAATGTACACTAGTTGAATATAAAATTTAGATAAAGAGAGAATTGTGTGAAAATGAAGAAGAATTTAGGGGTATTTATAGTTTGAAAAGGGTTCAAATAAAATTGGCAACGACTAGCTTTTTAAATTTACAACAACTAGTTCTTTTAATTGGACAAGCACTAACTTTTTTTAGTCTAGCAATTTGATCATTAGATGTAAAATGTTAATTTTTATTATTAGTAAATTTAGATGTCTATTTTAGTATTAGAATTTTTAAAATAAAACAACTAAAACCCAGCCCGGCCCACTAACTAAAATCTGACCCGGTAAGCCCACTATGTACCCCTATCTGGGTAGGGGCTGGGCCAGACACCCTTTTCTCTACCCAAGGCCGACCCCCAATTCGGCCCTTAACAACGACCCAGCCTGGTCCCCTAAATGGTTCGATGTGACCCACATTAAAATAGCCCTGCCTGACCCGGCCCTACCCACTAGACATGCTTAACATAAGACTCCTGATGCGAGCTTTCACTTCATTCACCCTGCACCAATATGATGTATGACATCATCGTCAATCTCCCTATTTTCTTGGATAATAGACCCAAGATACTTGAAACTTCCTTTCTTTTGGATGACCTGGGTACCAAGCCTCACTTCCACACTAGCCTCATGTGATATGCCACTGAACTTGCACTCTAAGTATTCTATCTTGGTCCGACTCAACTGGACCCTTTAGATCCAGGGTTTGTCTCTAAACCTCCAGCGTAGCGTTAACTCCGCTGCGAGTCTTGTCAATCAGAACTATGTCATCCGCAAATAACTGTAACATTTCGTAACTTCGAGCTATGATTTGAATCGTACGTTGGGAAAATGATGGAACCAAGATAAAGAGTGTAAAAAGTGTTTTTAAAACTAAAATCAAGGCATAAGAAGATTCTTAGGAAAAATTAGAGTCGAAAACTACTCTATGGAGTATGTTTTAAAGTGAGTTTGTAGCAAACCTCATTTAAAATGGGGTTATAAATACATCTATAAGGAATTTGGAAAATCTCCTTAATGTGAGTTGTATCCCACTGAAATACCTTTCCCTAGATATAAGGACCACGTCAAACGAATTTCTATACAAGAAGTTATGGTCGATTTACTGAAGATATGTAAAATAGAAATTTTGATTCTTATAGGACTAGGTTTTAAGGCCTAAACCTTTATGATAACCTATAAATACAATCCTAAAATATTTTATGTAAGGATTTTCGACCAGTGCTGCTACCAAACATCTAAGGCGAGTTCTTAATTCAAATCCCTATGTCAATTATCTTAACTTAACACTAGATTAACACCGAATCATTATTTGGAAGCGCTAGATTTTGAAAAATCCATTCAACGGCGAATTTGGAATGAAGCTTTAGAATTTCTTCAAAAGGTAATCCCCTCAATCATTAATGGATTATATAGAGTTATTATTATGTTTTATACATTTAATGATTGGTATAGTCGTAAAATATGATTGATTTAGATGCACTCCATCAAAAGTAAAATCCTATTAATTTTGCTATAGATTTTCCCTCCGACCAGCCATCTTCCTTTGGAATATTCAAATAATTTAACCATTGGATCGAACCCAAATTGTAACTAAGTGGTCACAATATATAGTTCTTAAATGTGAATGGTGAAGATCGGATTTGCAAGTCTGGAGTAGTGTGGTTTGTGCTATGAACAATAGCTACGAAAATCAGTGAAAACTCTTCTCAAAATTTCAAGTTCAAAGATTTGAGTTTCTTCTTCGAAAGTTGAGATCTTTTCTTTAAGTTTTGGAGCGACTAAGTTATGTAGAGCTTCTATCCACGTGTGGGAATATCCATGTCCTTCCCCGGGCTATGCTTTTTCATGAAACATGAATTCTTCATAAGTTTAGGGTTATATTCCATTATCATGATAACCCTAATACATGTAATATTATTATCCGTCATATCCATATTACAAGTCATCAATTGTATTCATCATAGGTCATTATGATTGTCATGAACCTATCTGTAATTCATAAACGCATGCTTTGAATCTCATGAGTTCTTAAATACAAGTTCTAATTACTATTACTCAGTTTCCATGCAATTATACATGCTTTTCATGATTTATGTAAGTTATATGATATATCTTTTCACATGTTAAACTATAATTGCAAACCATATTGTACGAGTTATTTTTATGAAATTCAAGGGCTTACAAGCCAACTATTTTCAAGTACATGTTTTGGGGAGTTGCATAGGTTACTGAGAAGGCTCGAACAGCCTGCAACTACATATGCCAGTGTAGGATAAGGGTCGCTCCTCCCAGAGGACGATACCTTCAGATTATTGATGGGATCCTTTCATGTCATGTCCATGTCTCATATCTCGGCAAGGTGTGGGAGCGCTCTGCTGGCCGGGCCAGGTACTAGACTCCACGTACCCACATGGTGATTTCATGTTGTCGGTTATACTATTGCTCTCCCCACAGATATACAAGTTTACAAGATTTCATACATGTTGTTTTATTCATGTCAGATCATGTTCATGTTTCAGTTTCATGTTGTCATTATTTCACGTGCCTTCTTATTCTTTCAGTATCTTTATATACAGTACAATTCAAATGTACTTACGTCCCTTTTCCCGGGCCTGCACTTCACGATGCAGGTACTGAGTTTCAAGACAATGATCTGCACGCTAGGTCACTCGTATCAGCTAATAGTGAGCCCCATTTCATTCGAGGTGTCAGTTGATTATTTTTCATGATTATATTTTAGAGTAGAGGTATGTCAGGTCCTTATCCTAGTAAAAAGTTTTGCGCTCAGACTCATGTTCAAAGGTTTCATAGACTAGACTAGTTTATCATGTCATGTCAGATTTGAGTACTCAGACTTATTATGTTTTCAGACTATTTTCGCAATATACTTTCAGACTATATTTTCAGTATTATGTTTTAAATGTTTTAGATCATTACTATAGCATGTTTTGATGCCCATGTTAATTCAGCAAGCCATGTGGTTCGCTCGGCTACATGCAGTTAGGCACCGAGTGCCGTATTTCGCCCAAGCCATGGTTCGGGGCGTGACAATAACATACACCATGGCACCTCACCTTAAATTTATTGTGTCAATCCATCCATAAGCAAGACAATAAAAATGAGCTAAGAGCTGATCCATAATGCACACCCATCAAAATAGGAAAGTGTTCTAAATCTCCTCCCACTATCCTTACCCTGGTATTGGTTTCCTCGTTCAAAAGGGTATTTTCTTTCTTGAATGAATTTTAGGAAGCATTTGTTACCTTTTTATTTATGTTAGGAAGTTTAGGGATATTATTTTTCTTGTGAGGAAATTAAAATTCTTAAAAAAAATTGAACTATGTCTTTCACTATTTTATCCCTTTTTAGTAACACTAAATACTCGTACAAGGCACGTGCATAAGAAGTAACCAAACAAAACCATATAAAGGAAATCTTTTCTATTTCTGATAAAGAATATTTTCTGGTTTTGAAGTTCGAACGGTGGTCATCTATTTTACTTCCCCCGTTAATTTTTATTTGTTCATTTTTTATTTTACACGTCCCTTAAGAAATAATAATTGATATGGATATTTTAACACAATGCCAACAATAATTGATATTGAAAACTGTTGGAAATTTACTAATGTGGAATTAAGTATATCCCATTAATTTATGACTCGAACAATTGAGGTCCGCACGTCAGAAACGTTGTTTCCACACACGTGCACACGTAGTGCCAAGTATCGCAAATTTCATTAGTGAAAGAGATATTGGTACGTATGTAATACGCTTGAGACATAATTATGGACGATTATTGGCTAAATGACAAAGTATTCCACGTTGGTAAAAGAAGGAAGAAGTGTACGAAGTGTAAGATGAAACGTGTCAGAAATCGCCGCGGAGCCGTGGCGTAGGCGCTAATTGATTGGCCAGTCACTGGAGCCGCGGCGCCACGACGCTAATTCACAGAGTCGTGGCGCTTCGGAGGCAGAATGTTGTGACGGAAAGTTGGAAAGATCTGACCTTTGGGCTGGTTTTGGAGCATTGATTATCCATTACTTGGCACATGAATTCAGCCATTATTTGGTTGAATGTAACCCCTCAATCAAGTGCCATTACATGGCTATTGAAGGTCATTAGTTGGCTAGTTGAGGGCTCTTCTCCTTACACTATAAATTGAGGCCTATGGCTCAATTGAAGAACATAACACAACACTTAGAAAATATTTACAGATTTTCTGAATTCATCTTCTTCTTCTCTAGCAAAGTTACTATACTCAAAGTTCTTCAAGAGTAACACTTGAGTTTCCTTTGCTCAATTGTTAAGTTGCTGTTGTATCTTGGGAGACTATTGCCCGATAACATAAAAGGAGATATACGGGGCAATTTTGTCTTAAAGATAGAGTGTCATCACTCGACTCAACAAATCACACAAGCAATTAGTTAAGTTCTTGATTTTTAGTTTATTGTAATATTTAGTTTATCCTTTCTTACTATTGTAATAGTTACTTACTTCATGTTCCCTACAACAATTGTATCCCAACAAAAACTATTTGGGGAATAAGTAATCAATGCTAAGGGTAAAATATGAAAAAAGAAATGTTTTTTAGTATAGTGGACAAGTAAAGTTAACAGAGGAAATACTTCTTTAGTTTTTCCTTTTCCGTTTCTAGGAGTCTCTTGAAAATTTTAATTTCCAAATCTTTTGTTGCATTCAATTATTAATTAACGCATTAGTAAGTTTTCACAATTTTTTTGTGGTTGTAAACATCTGATGTACATACCATATTTCTGCATGTTTGGTTTTGTCAATGAACCACAATGATTGAGAACATAGTATGTCATAATAATTAAGTAGCTAATTTATTACCAAATTAAGAAATACAAATACGTTTAGTGCACAAATATTTATATGATCATGTCACTTGTAAAATAATTATAGCTAACTGTATTTATGGTATTTTTTCTTAATAAACTGTATAGCCTATAAGCACAAAATCACAAACTAAAGAGCATTGACCTCCCAACCACCTTCTAGGAAGGGTGCCAAGAGTATCAAGCCTCAAGTAACTAAGTACAAATAGCTTCCAAAAACAACTATACGTTTTCTAGCTTTCTTTGCTCCTATGAACAAGCCTATCCTTTCTTTCACTATGAATTTTATCTGTTGGACTACAAACCTTGTATGTACAGTAAGCTCTCTAAATATCTTTCAATTTCTAGCCTGTCATGTCCAGTAAATCATAGCTCCATGAACTGCAACAATTGTATCCTTCTGCATTTTACACTAATGATGCCTCTTGATACATCTTAAGACCATATTTGATTGCAATAGAGGCATCTAGAGTCCCAACCACTGATTTATTCCTGCATATTGTCCCTAAAATCGTTCACACTCTCCAAATAGATGCTGAGAGTCTTCCTTCACTTCCTTGCCACACAGTACACAGTCAAATGTAGTGCATTGAATCCCCATTTCAGCCATCCTGACCTTTGTGAGGAGCTTGTTTTGGAATGCCAACCACAGGATAAATATATGCTTAGGCTGTAGCATTTTACTCCAAATCAAATCATGACCATCCATTCTTGTTCCTCTCCCAACTAAGGAAAGATAACTGTGAGATACAGAATACTTACCATTGCCAGTGAATATATATGCACCATTGTTGTACCACTGCTGCATCTCGAACTTCATCTTGTTGAACTTCCTCCGGTACCAACTAGAATCTTGAGGTGCCAAATAAAGCCAGAACTCCTCCCCGGGTTTCATATACACTCCATGAACTCATTTCACCCACAAAGCTTCCTTGTTTGTAGCTAGTAACCAAATCAACTTCCCAGAGATGCAAAATTTCACTTCTTACTACTCCTTATATTAAGACCACCCTGCTTCTTAGGTTGACATATTTTCTCCCAAGCCACAAGTGAAACTTTCTTTACCTCCTCACTACTTCCCCAAAGAAACTCCCTACATTTCCTATACACATCCTTCAAAATACTCTAGGATAATATAAACACAGCACCCCAAAAGTTATGCAAGGAGAATAGGATGGAATTAATGACCTGCAACTTCCCAGCATAGGACAGATGCCTCACAGACACTGCTCTAATTTTCTCAGTGATCTTCATTCTAAGTTGATGAAAATCCAACTTATTCCATTTCTTTGGAGACAAAGGTAGCCCTAGATACTTCATAGGAAAGGAACCAACCTGAAATCTAGTTGATTCTAGCAGCTGAACTCTAGTAACATCATCTACACCAGCCATATAAATGCTAGACTTATCAAAATTTGAACCAAGTCCAGTGGCTTGTGAAAAGTGATTCAAAGCTTCCATGATTCTCTGCAGGGTACATTACCTTTGCAGAAGATCATAAAATCATCTGCAAAGGTTAGGTGAGTAAGTTGCAAGTCTTTACACATAGGATGGAATCTAAAGTCAGCTCATCTGCTTCAAGATCCTATTAAGATATTCCATCACTAAAACAAATAATAGTGGTGAAATAGGGTCTCCTTGTCTCGATCCTCTTCTCCCCTCAAAATACCTACAGCTCTCACCATTAACCTTCATTGAGAACCTAGTTGTTGTCACACACACCATCACCAGTTGAATGAATTTTGGAGGGAAACCATAACCTACAAGCATTTGCTTCACAAAATCACATTCCACCATATCATAAGCCTTCTTCAAATCAATCTTCATAAGGCACCTAGAAGAAGCCATCTTCCTATTGTAATGCCTCAGAATATCATGACACATTATGACATTATGAGTCAGAGATCTGTCTTTAACAAATGCAGCTTGTGTCTCACTAACCAAAGTGGGTAGTACTGCAGCCAATCTACTACAAAGTGACTTTGAAATGCCTTTATAGAGGACATTACAACAAGAAATGTGCCTAAATTGACTAGCATGAGTATTTATGGTATTAATTGGTAATCTTCAATAAATTTAGTAATGCGTTATAATTGGTAATTTTTAATATATGACAAGTAACCTGCTATAATAGATTAATGATATATTATTATAATATTAGTATATATAACTCAAATTCAATTAAAATAAATAAAGTAACAATATAATAAGGCAAAAAGGTTCCAGAAGCTTTCATACAATGCAACCTAATTTTTCTCTTAAACATTGACCTATTTGACATAAAATACTATGCTCCTAAAGCATTACTGCTACTAAATAGTAAATACTCTCGAAATTTCCTGGTTGACTTCATCCTCCGTTTCCCATTAAATAATGTTTATAGGAATTCTTAACTAATGGGTCTTTTCAACTTCCCTTAAACTCATCAGTTCTAAGCTTGCATATAATTATTTATTACGATAATTGGGGTTAAAAGAATTGCTCTACATAATCTCTTCTTCTTCTTTATTTAATTTACAGGGTAGAAACGAAGAGAGATGGAGAAAACCATGCGGATGACTCCTGAATTTTATTCAACAACATTGAAGAGGAAAAGAGTCATGTTGGAGCAAGAATATGAGTATTTTCTGAATATATCAGTGCACGAGGGTGAAGACATTGATTGTGTCACAAGACATTGGAATGGCCAGAAACGGATATATAGAGTTTTTGGATGGGTGAATCCTGGAGAAGAATTCGTGACTCCAGCAGCACAAGGATTGCCAGATCCAGCATGGAATATAAAATACCAAGTTCCCTTAGGGAGGTACGATCCCTACAACTACTTGAAATTGGAAGTTGTTCGAGTTACGTCAAAATCCAATCCTGGTACATCAAGTGGTTGTATATTGGTAGGAAAGGCTCAAATTCCTTTGCCAAAACTTGGCCAGAGAAAAGGTGGGCGTCACGGCCTCGTAGCACCGCGGCGGACGATGGACTCGGGCAACCCTTGCCATGGAAGTGATGAGGCGACCAACCTATTTTTATGCTACGTAGTTTATGTTCTAATGTTATTCAACTCCTGAAATACGTAGGAAATTATTCCTTCAGTATTTCATTTCATCCATTGAAGATATATACAATCATGGTATGTAGTAATAATCTAGGTTACCTAAAATACAAGATGCTAATTACTACCTAATTGATTTGTCTAATAATTATAATATTACTAATTGATTATAATTACATGATTTATGGTGGAGGATGATATTATGAGATTTCTTCCATAATTATCGTGTAATAACAGTCCAACGCAGTCTTAGCGGGAGGTTCACGGATGTTGAGACTGTCCCTGAAATCATCAAAAAGTACGTGCGGAAGTCCTTTGGTGAAAATATCAGCAATCTGATAACAGGACGGGACATGGAGAACTCGGACTTGTCCACGGGCAACTTTTTGCGGACAAATAAAATATCAATTTCAATGTGTTTTGTGCACTGATGCTGAACAGGATTGCCGGATAAGTATATCGCACTCACATTTTCACAATAAACCACCGTTGCCTTTTCAATCAGACAATGTAGCTCCAATAGTAGATTATGGAGCCAACATGATTCAACAACCACATTGGCTACACCTTTCTATTCTGCCTCAGTACTAGACCGAGACAGTGTGGATTATCGTTTGGACGACCATGAAATAAGATTGTCCCCCAAGAACACACAATAACCGGAAGTGGAACGTCGTGTGTCCGGGCAGCCACCCCAATCTGCATCTGTGTAGGCTGAAAGATGCTTGATGGATGACTTATACAGATGGAGGCCGAAATGGAGAGTACCCTTCACATACCGCAAAAATCATTTTTATAGCCCTCATATGCTCATCCTTCGGATCATGCATGTGTAAACAGACTTGATGAACCGCATAGGAAATATCGGATCTCATAAAAGTCAGATACTGTAAGGCTCCTACAAGGCTTTGGTAAAGTGTCGGATCACTATATGGAGTACCGGCTGTGTTACTCAATTTCGTCTTTATGTCAACTGGAGTATGTGATGGTTTGCAGGAAGACATCCCTGCTTTTTCAATTATTTCTTCGGCATATTTCTTTTGACTCAGAAATAGACCACTTGCATATTGGGTGACTGCAACGCTAAGAAAATAATTCAACGTACCCAGGTCCTTCATTGCAAATTCTACTGCAAGAAGAGACATGATGGACTGGCGAAGTGAAGTGGATGATGCTGTGAGAATAATATCATCAACATACAAAAGTATATAGGCCATGTCAGCGCCCTTCCGATAAATAAACAACGACTGATCAGACTTGCTGTGAGAGAACCCCAACTTGGCGATGAATCCTGCAAAATGGTTATACCATGCTCTAGGAGCTTATTTCAAACCAAGGCAAACATGATCTGGATGTGAGTAGTCTCGGAAACCCAATGGTCGATGCATGTACACTGTTTCCTGTAAGTGGTCATGTAAGAAAGCATTTTTAACATTCAATTGATGAATGGACCAAGATTTGGAAGGATCCAGACTGAGAACCGTCCGAATAGTTGCTGGCTTAACCACCGGATGAATGTTTCACCACAATTGACCCCAACCTGCTGAGACCTGCCATCACCAATAAGACGAGTTTTGTATCTCGCAAAAGAACCTTCAGAATTCTTCTTATGACAAAAAACCCACATAGACCGAATGACATTCACATTAGACGAGCGTGGTACTAATTCACACGTCTTATTATTAATAAGAGCATTAAATTCGTCTAACATGGCAGTTTTCCAATTCAGGTCGGACAAGGCCGCTTTGGGATTTTTTTGTATAGGTGACTGTTGTTCTGTGGATAGTAGGTTAAACTGACGTTTGGGCCTAAATATCCCGTGCATAGCACAAGTTTCAATGATCTGAGGCTGTTCGGGAATGGTAATGGGCCAAGGGGGAGTGTGATGGCCGGTGTTGGGTTGGTTTACAGGTGTAGGTAAAGGAGCAGTGGGCTTCCCCACTCAGGTTTGCCCGCCATGAGAATAGGACTGGGCAGAGACCCTCGGCAACACGATTGTGGTCTCCGGTCCAGTCCCATTTTGTGGATGGGCTGAAACATGCTGGTTGTTTTGGGAAGGTGGTTCCACATGTGATTGGGTGTAGAGATGGTGGTGTAAAATTGGATATAGTCCATTATTCAAAAAATCATATGAAGGTGAAGATGCCACATGAGACTTAGCGAACGGGAATTTAGACTCGTCAAAAATCACATGACGACAAATAATTATTTTCCCATTCGTCAAATCATAACATTTATATCTCATATGATTTTGTGGGTATCCCAAAAACACACAAGGAGTAGACCGAGCCTGCAATTTGTTAATGGAAGTAGAAGAAAACAAAGGATAACACAAACATCCAAACACCCTTAAATATGTAATAGACGGGAGACGATGATATAATATTTGTGTAGGAGAGACATTAGATAGCAATTAACTAGGAAGAATATTTAAAAGGTAGGTAGCCATTTAAAGTGCATGGTGCCAAAAATTTGATGGTGTGGAAGAATGCACAAGCAGAGAGTGAATCATATTATTAATCGTTCGATTTTTTTTTCGGCTTTCCCATTTTGTGGTGAAGTATGTGGACACGAAAGATGCAAAGACATCCCATTTTGGTGACAGAAATCAGTAAAATGAGCATTTATGAATTCCCCCCATTGTCACATTGAGAACTTTTAATGCTTTTGCCAAATTGAGTTTTAATAAAAACACAAAATTATTTTAAAATGGTGGATATTTGTGATTTATGTCCCAATGAAAAAGTCCACAAAAAATTCAAATAATCATCTAGAATGAGCATATAGTATTTATGACCTGTAGAACTCAAAACGGGTGATGTCCACAAATCACAATGCACAATATCAAATGACATGTAAGTATGAGAATGAGAAAGAGGCAAAAAGAAGCTTAACTTGTTTATCAAACACGCAAGATTGGCAAACAAAAGAGACCAAAGGTTTATTACACAAAACCAAATTATTCTTCCTAAAATTACTAAAAACTTGTGCTCTTGGGTGTTCCAAACGATTGTTCCATAGAGTAGGAGAAATGGCAGCAAAGGTTGATTCTTTGTTCATTCTATTTTTGGAAACAGAAGTGATGGGATATAAGTCCCCCGTGCTATTGCATCTCATAAGTGGCATCCCCGTATGAAAGTCCTTCATAGAAAAGCCAAATAGATCAAAACTTACAGAAACATTATTGACAATTGTAAAACGTCTAACAGAGATCAGGTTTTTAATTAGATTTGGCGCATGCAAGACGTTTTTCAAGTGTAAAGGTGGGTGTAGATAGGGTAGTGTTACTTGACCAATACCACGAATTGGAATTTCCTTCCCACTGCCGACAATAATATTTTTATTATTTCTCGTATTACAATAAGATGAGAAATTACCTTGAGATGCCGTCATGTGTGATGTAGCCCATGTGTCCATGTACTATGACTCATCGAAAACACTTAGATGCATGTTATTTATGGCCTATTCAATGTCAGTGGGCGCACAGACTACCGAAGATGGTGCCTGAGCCGCAAATGCATGTTGGGCATGAGACCCTAGAATTCCGGGTTGGCGAGTTGAAGGTGGAGGCCTGGTCCACGAAGAAGTAGGGTACGGACATGGCGGGGCAGCCCACTATGGGGCCCAGGCCCATGGTGGGAACTACCCCCACTGATTACCGCCGATGCTACCTGGACGCCACTGCCCACTGCCGTCGGCGGGTTGACCACCGCCACGGCTTCGTCCCTTTACACCATTATTTTTTCCTTTGTTATTGGTACGGTTTGAACCCCATTTTTTGCCATTATTTTGACGATTATTATTGCTCCCCGAACCAGAATTTTGGGGCTCCAAATTCGTGGAAAACAAGTTGGTGAAAACGAGAGCGGTGTCGACGGTGGATGCTCCAAAAGATGCTTGTATAACATCCCAGAATTTTGGTCAATAATTTGAGCACCTAAATGGAGAAAATAAACCCGAGCATTGGAAAACTTATGTTATGTTCACGTATGCTAATAAAGAGATTAGTATATAAAAGGATCAAACCCCGAAATAATTTTGGACATAATAAGTGTGACGACGGGGAGAGGAAATAAATTTGGTGGGTGCTCAAAGAGGTTATGTACTAGTGGCATATTAGAAAATTATGACATTGAGTATATGGTGGTCTTATAAGTTATCAAGGTTTAAGTGAATTGGGATCACAGAATTAAATATGTATGTGATTGATAAATTATACGGAGGCTGGTCACTTAGTTAATTAATTATATTGCATGAAGGCGGGTATGTGTCAATGGTTAAAGCTCCCCACCGTTGAGAATAATTTGGGTAGGGGACCAAATAATGGCATACATTGAATGCTAATGTAGATGCTAATCTAAAACATCTATTAAAGGGAAATTGCACGAGAAACACCCCTTGTGCTTAAGGAAATGTTAAATGCTAAACATTTCATTCTTGCAGTAAAGTAAATAAGAGAATTCGGTTAGTCTACTTTGAGAATTAGTTCTTTCATTTTGGATTCTTTTCAAGCAAACAACGTACATCAACATGAAGAGACAAAAAGGTGTGCAACAACCATTCATTTTAGCTTTGAACAAATATTGTGTTAAGTAAACATCCCAGTGAGCAGAAAACATTAGAAATGGACTGGTTCCGTTATTAATCGAGGTATGTTAAGGAAAATTATTTCTTTCTTTTGCCATGTTCCATGTAACGAAATATAACCGTGATATTTCTCCATAATTTATTCTACTCTTAGAAATTAAGAATATTCATGTTATTGATTCCTATATTAAATGCATGTCTAAATATGTTTCTAAGCTTTATTAAGGCATACGGAAAAGATGTTAATATTTACGGCGTTAACCGAAGGTACAAGAAAATTATGTCATTTAGGATATTTTATTGTGATTCATGAATTTTCATTTGCATTGCATTCATGTTTTACCCAAGACCGTACATTGGGGACGGGAAATGGGAAATGCCGACCACATGATCAGCTGGGATATGATAATGATAAAGTCTGTGTGGCTTAATGAAGGAAGATGCCTGATTAAGGGCCAATATATATATATATATATATATATATATATGTTGTGGGGAGGAAAATGCTCTTGTGTGGCCAGTATATATGTATTTACCGCATTATGCATGACATTTAGACATATTATGCCCACAAAGGTCGATATGAAATGATGCCCACAGAGGCTGTTATGGTAAGGCAGATGCCCAATGGGGCCGATGTATATGTATACCGCATTGTGTATGATATTTAGGCATGTGTCTTAGGACCCTCAGAGGTACTTACTATTGGTCGGTTGTTTCTGTTTCAGTTGTTGTTATATCCCTGTTATGTTATTATTCATGCCTGAAATACTCAGTACATCAGTCGTATTAACATTCCTTTTGTCGGGGGACACTGCGTTTTATGCTCGCAAGTTCAGTTAAAGAAGGTGATGCTTCACGTTAGTTAATTGCGAATCCAGTGGATTTTTTTAGCACTCCCCTTGTTCGGAGTATTGATCCAATTTTGGTACGGTACATTTGTACTTGTATTTATGGGTATGGAGGGGCCCTGTTCCGACCTTTGATGTTTCTATTCCTAGAGGCTTGTAGATACGTATCCTGTGTGTAGTTGTTATGTATGGCCTGGTCGGCCTTTGGGTATGTATATATATATATAAGATGGTTATCCGACTTTATACAATCCTTTTTTGGCTTAGTCCGTGTTTAATTATGAATAGGTGTTGATTGTAAGGTTAGTGGTACCCGACGGGTGGGATCCGGGTGCCCGTCGCAGCCGTCCGGTTTGGGTCGTGACAAACTTGGTATCAGAGCATGTCTATCCTAGGGAGTCTACAAGTCGTGTCTAGTAGAGTCTTATTTATGGATATGTTGTGCACCATACTTATAAACAGGAGGCTGCCTGACATTTAGGGATGGTTTCAATTCTTTCATATCATAGATCGTGCTATAGAACTGAGTTATAAGTATTTCGCTCCTAATCTATTTCGTATTTACGATTCCACCAATGCCTACTGCAAGGAAGAAGTCCAAGAATATAAGGGAATTGAATACGGTTGCGGGCGAAGGTGCCAGCTGATTTCCACCCGCTAGCAAGGGCCAGAGTGAGACCCTCGGTGCCGGTGCGATCCCTTCGTACGATTCTCTTAGTTAATCACCATTAGAGGAGAGTAGTAGAGCTGCAGTGCCCCAAGTTCCTCCAATAGATACTCCAGACGTGGATTTTGATATGCGAAGTGCGGTTTAGTTATTGACACGATTGATGGCCGATCAGTCCCAATGTCAGGCTCCCAGTCCTTCTGATAGAGCTGCTAGCACAAGAGCTTGGGATTTCATCAATCTAGACCCTCCGGTATTCACAGGAACAGACTTGAACGCAAACCCGCAGAATTTTCTAGATCAGGTACAACACACTTTGCGGGTGATGGATGCTACCGATACCGAGTCGGTAAAGTTTGCTTCTTATAGACTGCGAGATATCGCAGTAACCTGGTATGATACATATGAGCAATCTAGGGGACCTCGTGCTTCACCGGCTGCATAGAGAGAATTTTCAGAGGCCTTTTTACAGCATTTTCTGCCAGTCGAACTTCGATGGGCCAGGCAGGACAGGTTCCTATGTCTTGAGCAGGGTGACCTGAGTGTTCAAGAATATAGTTATCAATTTAATTCATTGGCCCGATATGCTTCTACGATTGTAGCAAGATAAGTGACCGAGTACATAGGTTTGTTACCGGCTTGGGGCCGCACTTGGTTAATGAGTGTACTACGGCTTCTTTGAATTCGAGTATGGATATTGCTCGCATTCAGGCTTATGTACAGAACTTGGAAGATCGTAAGAGACAACAACGGGAAGATCGAGAACGTGATAAGGGCCAGCATAAGAGGGCCCGATCCGTCGATGACGTGGAAGATTTTAGAGATGGGCCCAGGCCACAGCCTCAAGGACACCCATCTTATCCGGTAGCTAGCGCATCATTATCGTTTTCAAGGACGAGGGTTGATCGGTTTGTTCAATCGGGACCAAGTCAGGGTTCACACATGTCAGGATCTTATTAAGGAGGAAATTCTATTTAGAGGAGTCCACCGTTGATTTAATGTGAATGATATGGTAAGACCCATCTAGGACTATCCGACAAGGAACAAATGTGTGTTATTCTTGTGATGAACCTAGTCATGTTATGTGAGACAGTCCGATAAGAGGAGAAGGTGTTATGGTTGGCCGGTCGAATCTGTAGCAGCTTCATCATGGTCAGTACGCCCGTCAGGGTAGAGTCATCACACATTATTCAGTCAAGGTATAGGTAGGGGCAGAGCAACTAATTTTAGTGGGGGACAGAACCGTACTTAGACGTTGATGGGATGACGGGATCGGGAATCCTCACTTGATGTCGTTATAGGTACGTTATCGATCTTTTCACATAATATGGATGTGTTGTAAATTTGGTATGTAACCCGATTGGATATGAGGTAACCACACCAGTGGGTGAGTCAGTAATGGCTAGACGGATCTATTGAAATTGTGCAATATTAGTTTGTAGCCATTAGACCCTAGCGAATTTGGTGGAACTAAGAATATTTGTATTTCTGGGCTACGTAACGGGAATTAGATATATCACCCCAACATTCGAAAACGAATGTTTCTAAGGGGGGAAAGATGTAACATCCTGGAATTTTGGTCAATAATTTGAGCACCTAAATGGAGAAAATAAACTCGAGCATTGGAAGACTTATGTTATGTTCACGTATGCTAATAAAGAGATTAGTATATAAAAGTATTAAACCCTGAAATAATTTTGGACGTAACAAGTGTGACGACGGGGATCGGAAATAAATTTGGTGCATGCATAAAGAGGTTAGTGGCATATTAGGAAATTATGACATTGAGTATATGAAGGTCTTATAAGTTATCAAGGTTTAAGTGAATTGGGATCACGAAATTAATTATGTGTGTGATTGATAAATTATACGGAGGCTGGTCACTTAGTTAATTAATTAGATTGCATGAAGGGGGTATGTGTCATTGGTTAAAGCTCCCCACTGTTGAGAATAATTTGGGTGGAGGACCAAATGATGGCATGCATTGAATGCTAATGTAGATGCTAATCTAAAGCACCTATTAAAGGGGAATTGCACGAGAAACACCCCTTTTGCTTAAGAAAATGTTAAATGCTAAACATTTCATTCTTGCAATAAAGTAAATAAGAGAATTCAGTTAGTCTACTTTGAGAATTAGTTCTTTCATTTTGGATTCTTTTCAAGCAAACTTCGTACAACAACATGAAGAGACAAAAAGGTGTGCAACAACAATTTATTTTAGCTTTGAGCAAATATTGTGTTAAGTAAACATCCTAGTGAGCAGAAAACATTAGAAATGGACTGGTTCCGTTATTAATCGAGGTATGTTAAGGCAAATTATTATTTCTTTTGGCATGTTCCATGTAACGAAATATAACCGTGATATTGCTCCATAATTTATTATACTCTTAGAAATTAAGAATATTTATGTTATTGATTTCTATGTTAAAAGCATGTCTAAATATATTCTTAAGTCCTTATTAAGGCATACAGAAAATATGTTAATATTTACGGCGTTATACGAAGGTACAAGGAAATTATGTCATTCAAGATATTTTATTGTGGTTCATGCATTTTCATTTGCATTGCATTCATATTTTACCCAAGACCATATATTGGGGACGGGAAATGGGAAATGCATACCACTTGATCAGCTGGGATATGATAATGATAAAGCATGTATGGCTTAATGAATGAAGATGCCTGATTAAGGGCCAATATATATATATATATATATGTGTGTGTGTGTGTGTGTGTGTGTGTGTGTGTGTGTGTGTGTTGTGGGGATGAAGATGCCCTTGTGTGGCCAGTATATATGTATTTACCGCATTATGCATGACATTTAGACATATTATGCCCACAGAGGCCGACATGAAATGATGCCCACAGAGGCTGTTATGGTAAGGCAGATGCCCAATGGGGCCGATGTATATGTATACCGCATTGTGCATGATATTTAGGCATGTGTCTTAGGACCCTCAGAGGTACTTACTATTGGTCGGTTGTTTCTGTTTCAATTGTTGTTATATCCATGTTATGCTATTATTCATGCCTGACATACTCAGTACATCAGTCGTATTGACATTTCTTTTGTCGGGGGACACTGCGTTTTATGCTCGCAAGTTCAGTTAAAGAAGGTGATGCTTCACGTTAGTTAATTGCGAATCCAGTGGATTTTTTTAGCACTCCCCTTGTTCGGAGTATTGGTCCAATTTTGGTACGATACATTTTTGCTTGTATATATGGGTATGGTGGGGCCCTATCCTGACCTTTGATGTTGCTACTCCTAGAGGCTTGTAGACAGGTATCCTATTTGTAGTTGTTATGTATGGCCTTGTCGGCCTTTGGATATGTATATATATATATAAGATGGTTATCCGACTTTATATAGTCCTTTTTCGGCTTAGTCTGTGTTTAATTATTAATAGGTGTTGACTGTAAGGTTAGTGGTACCCGGCGGGTGGGATCCGAGTGTCCGTCGCGGTCCTCCGATTTGGGTCGTGACAACTTATTTTGAATTCCTTGTTTCCTCGAGAATTAACCTCGAACGGGCCTCATAGAAAGGAGGCAATGGATTACTTTGTTGAATGAACGTTGCAACCCCATCATATTGTTCATTCAATCCGGCAATCAACTGAAGGACTAACCGTTGATTTACCACGGGCGAACCAACGTTGGACAATTGGTCTGCAAGCATCTTTAATTCTTGATAATAGGCTGAGATGTTGGAAAAGTCATCCAATTTAACATTCGTAAATTGGTGTTCAAGATAAACGGCCCTAGAAATTTTGTTATCTTGAAAAATGTTTTGCAACCGTTCTCATGCTTGTTGAGCCGTAGAATTGGGTTCCAAGATAGTATGAAGAAGATCATTTGAAATGGTTCCATAAATCCAATGAAGGACTATAGCATCTAATCGAGACCATAATTTCTTGTCCACCGTAGTGGTATCCGACGGCGATTCGGATGGAAGGATATGGCCAATCACCTCATAAGCACGGCAGTGAATTTTGAATAGTTCTGCTCATGAGGTATACTGCCCTTACTCCATTTCAAGAGTTATGGAGATGAATTTCTTGACGTTATTAACGGCAAGAGCGGGATGAAATGTTTGTTTTTCGGTCATAGGTTCCACTTAGAATCAAATGAAGAGAAGAAAATGGAGTTGTGTTTTGATGGAAGTGGAGAAAAAATAAGAAAACCCTTAGGATTTGGGATGGTAGTTTTGCCGAGGGGGGGTTTGGTTGAATTCGGCTAGGTTTTTTTTTTTTAAAGAACGGTTTAGGGTTTTTAAGTTAGGGTTTCGGTTGAAAATATTAGGAGAAAGGGAAGAAGAAATCATGTAAGGAGAGAAAATAATTAGGGCAAGGATTTTTTGGCTCTTGATACCACGTAGGAAATGATTCCTTGAGTATTTCATTCCAACCATTGAATATATATACAATCATGGTATGTAGTAATAATCTAGGATACCTAAAATACAAGATGCTAATTACTACCTAATTAATTTGTTTAATAATTATAATATTACTAATTAATTATAATTACATGATTTATGGTGGAGGATGATAATATGGGATTTCTCCCATAATTATCGTGTACTAACAAAATAGCCTATTGATTTTCTTTTGAAGTATTATATAAGGTAGTAGTATTAGATTGTGACTCCAATTGACTCATTTTCCATGCCGACATAGCTTTGAGGAAATAGTATAGTGAACAACATATGTTCAAGGATTTTTGTCAATCAACCACCTAAACAGAAGTTTCAAGGTAGATTTAATACAAGTTGAAAGACATAGCACTGCCTACCCTGGAAAGTATTTATCATTTCAAAATTATATTTCCTGTAGACTTAATTTCTTTATCAATATGCTATGGTGCGAAAGGTAAATATTACCTATCCGGTTTTGCTAGTAAATGGAGTGTTTATTTTCAGCACACGCTTTGTTATTGGGAAATCAAATCATATGCTTTCTAAAACTTAATCAAACATAACAAAAACAGACTTTCAGACTGCAGAATGGAAACAACCCTGTTTGAAATCAACATTTTGAAACTAGAATGTAATATAAATCATGATGAGCGCAGTAGTCCACGTAGATATTTATAAGGTTGAAAAATAATTGTTCAGTAATTTATATATTTTAGGGAAAAAACTCAAATGTATCATCGAACCATTAGAAATGGCCCATTCATGCCACTCGTTAGTTGGACATATGAATGTCATCGCCGCAACACATTTGGTTCATTCGTGCCACTAACCAGTAACAGAGCTCTACTGCTACCAAGTCAGATTTTTCCAGGTGACATTATCTAAACCCTTCATTACTTACTAGCCCCCACCCCTCTCACGCCCTTTTACCAGAGGCATATGCGAGTCATTTCTTTAAGTTCAGTGGCAGATTTAATCTTTTTTTCAATTCGTTATCACGTTCCAACCTCTATTACCACCCCAAATATCACCATGCAAAGACATATATACTCTTAATTCACACACTCATATGTACTTCCACACCCATCTACACCTCATTAGTGTTCTCTCTTTTGAACACGTCTTTTTATTTTTCTTAAATAAATTTTATGTCATTTTCCCAAGTCAATATCACGTCCCAACCACTGTAACACACCAAATTCTACCATGAAAACACATAAATACTCTTAATTCACACACTCATATGAACTTTTCTTATCCAGCTATACCTCATTAGTGTACTCTCTTTTAATCTCGTCTTTTTTATTCTTAAACAAATTTTATGTCCTTTTCCCAAGCCATCACCATGTTCCAACCACTGTAATAACCCTTATTCCGCCATGAAAACACATATATACTCTTAATTCACACACTCATATGTATTTTCCATATCCAACTACACCTTTATTAGTGTACTATCTTTTGAACCCGGTTCTTTTTGTTTCTTAAAAAAATTATGTGTTTTTTAAATCTTTTTTAAGAGCCATAAAATACGTGAAAATTTTGAATAAGATAGTAATAAGATTAGATTCATAATCCAATTAAATAAGAGAGTATAGCGTTTTATGTAAAATAATAATATTATTAGTATAAGAGACAAGTTTGTCCTTATAAGTTTGTAACATAAAATTATAAAAAAAATGAGAAGTTTATATTGGAATATGATTCTAAAAGGTTGAATGTCATGCATTAATGATAAATAGAAAAATAACATAAATTAGTTTTGTTACCCAATAGAGTCATGTATTATATAAAATTGGGAAAAGGCTCAAATATGCCACTGACCTTGACTAAATAGCTCACACATACAACTGGTAAAAGGGGTGAGAGAGGTGGAGACTGGTAAGTAATGAACAGTGACATACACATGATTTTTCATAAGGGGTGTCACCAGAGAAATGAATAAACAAACTTTCTAACGAATTGTACCCACTGTGCATGGGGTTTTTAGTTTAAGTGACAGTTGAATTTAAATGAAAGTGTAAGAGAATAAAAAATGAGGCCGAGCAGGTTCGACCCCACGACCTCTCATGTAAGTTGGAACGACCATTAAGCGAATGCGCAATAATGTTTACAAGCAGTGTCCTTCTACCTTGTATTTCATTATATATATATATATATATATATATATATATATATATATATATATATATAGTAATAAAAATCGACAAAGCAGTGTCACTTGACACCCCTCGAGCCAAGGTAAATTTGTCACTGGTAATAAAGGATTTAGATAATGTCACGTGGTAAAATTGAGTTATGTTAGTGGTTAGTGGCACGAATTAACCAAATGTATCGCGGAGATAGTACTTTAAAGCCCAAGTATTAACGAGTGACATGAATAGGTCATTTCTGATAGTTCGACTATAACGACCCATTCAGTCGTTTTTAGCTAAAGACCCTTAATTGCTTATCTGACCCTTTTCGTAGACTCTGCGTGGGGTTTTTGATGCATGGGGATGGGTGATACGGACCCCGAAGACAATTTATATGCATCTTGGATGAAAAACCCAAAACTAGAAACTTAGAGTTGGATAGTTTGACTCAAAGTTGACTTTTGGCTAAATGGGTTCGTTTCCGAATTCCGTCACTTTCAGTATTTTCAGATGGTCATTTAGGACTTAATCGAGTTATTGTTTCACTTCTCAATGCAATCGAATGTAATTTGTGGCCTTAATTGTAAAGTTTGGATTTTGATTTATTCTGGATGATTATTTAGAAAAGTATATCTTAGCTTGGTTAGATGATAAATCCGAGTGTACGAGCGAGTCTGTATCACTATTTACCTTAGGTGAGCATGTCTGGTTTGTGTCTAGAGGGTCTTGGGAGTGTTTCGGGCGTTGGATAGGAGTTTGGATTGATTTTCCCATTGTTGGTTTCTGGTGTCCACCACGGCGGCACTAGTTTTCTCTCCGGTGTGTCCGCTTCGGCATATCCGCATCGGCGAGAGGTTGGCTCGCCAAAGCGGAAGATTGGGAGATGGTGGGTTTCTTCCGTAATGGACGATATCCGTCGGGGCGAGTCCGCCACCGCGGAGTCGTGTCCGCCGTAGCGATGGATGAGGTGTCAAGTGATACCGCCCCAGTGAGGGTTTGGTCTACCACAGTGGGTCCTCTCCAGTAGAGTCGATTCTACCAGAGCGAATGTACTATATCAGGTGCCTATAAATGCTTTTAGGTCAGAAATCCTTTTCCAAAATAGAAAACCTCGAGACCGGAGCCATCATAAGATGATTTCCAAAGATTTAGGAGCAATTTCATCTTTGGGGTAAGTAATTCTTCCTTTATGGATTAAGTTTATGCCTTTAAGTTCTTCATTAATAGTGATATAGTATGAATAAGAGTTGTGAGAGATGAGTTATGCATGTTTGTGAGATTAAGAGAGATATGTTATTGATTAATGGAGGTTTATGAGTTACTTTACTTGTATTATTATAAATTAGTGATGGATATGGTTAGAAGATCATATTTAAGGCTTAACTTGGTTGTAGAAACTTATTTCAATTTGGGAAAATTTCTAGGGTTTTAAATTGGATTTTTTTTATTATTGTCCAATTGAGGGTTCAATTGTGTATAGATTTCCAATTAACTTAAGGATGTGACTACCTAGTATGTAATCTTGGTAATTGTGTATTAAAGTTAGAGTCTTGGTAATGTGGGTCTAAGATGGGTAATTAAAGTCTTGTTTTATGTTGTGTTAACTTTATATTAACGATATAATATGTGTGAATAAACATCGATTATCAGGAGGCACAGAGGAAGAGCAAGGCTATCACCAAGGCTTGATTGTGTAGCGCTCTTATTTGGCTCAAAGGTAGGCTTTGATTTAGTTTTTTGAGACTTTAATAGAAGTAGTAATTAGTTATAAATATTGAGAGGTATTGAGCGTATTTGGGGGTCCCACTCAGCCAATTGTAATGAATGTTTGAGTGGGTACCGGTGTTGAACTGTGATGATGGGTAGATTTGGGGGATCAGCCTTGTGCTGGTTCCGACTGTTGTTATATGGGCTTGTCATCATATTTGCCATTGTTTGTTTACTCATCACACATGTTTTCGATATGATATCATGACTCTGACTTGGATTTACCAATGTGTTATTGAATTCTTGAAAGCATGTTATAAGTCATCTTTATACTTGATTATATCTCATTATATCATGATATCTTGCCTTACATTGTCATTGTATTCATACACTCATGGTTCTATGATATTGATGTGAGAGTTGTATGGATATGTTGTGGTCCAAGAGACTAGAAACGTAAGAGTACTATGAGATTATGACACACTGATATGATATTGATACGCGGGAAGCGGAGTTGCACACCTGCAATATGATTTAGACTTGATAAATGAGTCATGGTCTCTAGTTAGATTCGTGTGTGGAATTCTGACTGGCTATGAAAGGCACATGGACTTCACGGGTCCTCCATTGGTGTACGGATCATAATAAAACCTTGACGTACTATATACCATGTTGAGAAAGGTACCTTGCATATGCATTGCATTCATATCATTGATAAACAGTGATATTATTGTTATTGAGTGATTGTGAATAACTTGGCTAGATTCTGAAATTGAAAGTACTATCGATTCTACTTGATCCCTGATATATTGTTGAACTCTATGAACATCATGTTGACTATGCTATGTACTTGGTTTATTGAACTGTTAGTATAAGATTACTTGGTGTCAATTCGGTATTTATCTCTGATTATGTATCCTCCACCGTTGTCAGTCATTATGTGTATGGGAGTATGTTGTGTACTCATGCTACAGTTGATGCGTTATTTTTGGATGCAGATTTAGTACCTTCAACTCTGCAGGACCATGTGGCTAAGTCAGAGCTGCTGACCTTCAGTGTTCAGGGTGAGAATGTTTCCTCCAGCATACCCTTGGCTACTCTTATTCTATTTACTGTATTTTGTTAGTATTTGAGAGACATGTTGATACTATGTATTCAGTTTTAGCATGTGTGTCGATTTTCTCAGACTTATTTCGTATTTTCTAGCGCTCTTGTATGCACAGACTATATCACTTGGAAGTGTTTCAAATGTATCAGACTTATGATTTTTTCCTCGTTTATATTATGAGACAACTTATGTAGTAATTTGTTATCTTCCACTTTTATTGTACTATATCATGTTAATGATTTGAGAATGCTTCACCTACTAGTGGGATTATGTAGGTGTCACCACGATTCCTGGAAAGGGTTCGTGACATCGATGGCGTACTTGAGCCTTTTCCATATATTTAATAACCAAGAATATACAAAACACTTAATAAATAAAGAAAAAAATAACAAGCTTCAACCGCTATTGCAATTCATCACTTCAGGAAGTAAAGCTTCTCTGTGATAGGTTTTAGAATATATGAACAAATTAAGTGGAGATGGGGGAGACCAAATAGAAGACGGAATTGTTGGAGATGTAGATATAAGGATATCATCCTATTCTCAAGATATGATTTGATTATAATCCCTTGTAATCTGGTTGTCACTAACTTGATTAGGATTTCATTACAATTAGGATCTTCTATATTTGATAGGATATCTCTTACTTTCTTGTATAAATACTGAAATATTATGTGAATAATAGACAAAGAATACAACCATATTCTAAATCCTTCATGGTATCAGAGTTGCTCTCCGTACGACAACTCTAATTTTTTTCCTTAGTTTCAGAATCCTCCAGTATCATCTTTACACATGGAGAAAACCACTCAGTCTTCCATTGCACTAACAATGACCATTACCAGTTCAGTTAACCTTTCAGTGGCATCACTGTTAACGTCATCCGCAACTTTTCATCTTTCTCCAGTTTCCACTATGCCATATGTCATGTCTACCTGTTACACCTCGTAAGATTAAGACGATAATTAAGAATGTCATTAAGGAAGCAAGATTCGGCTATTGAATATAAGGAATGCTTACATATGTTAATACGGGAAATTAGTGTATAAACGGATGTTATCCCGGAATAATTTTTCTTTAGTGCTATACACATGACGACGAGAATTAATCATAGTAGTTGAATTTATTCCAATGGAGTTATATGGACTAGTATTGTATTAAAAAAAATTATGACATTGAGGATACAAGGCTTATGAAATTCTCGAGAATTAAAAGAAGTGGGTTTGAGATTTACTAATTGAAGAACTTGGGGGCCAAAGTGTAAAGGAAAAAAATCAGATTTTTCATATAACCTTACACCTACCTCATCTTCTTCCTATACTTAAACAAAAAAAACCAAACTCTCCTCTCATTCTCTCCTCCAAACTCATCCGAAAATCACCCTCCACCCATAACCAAAATTAAGGTTTTTATCTTCTCTTCCTAGACTACATTTTTCACCAAAAATTAGAAGCAAAACAACACCAAAAACAGTGGCAAAACAGCCACTGCTTGGCCGAAATCTGTCCAGAAAATTGAGATTTTTGGGATGAAATTTTGGAAGAAAAACGTGTAGGAATGATGGCTTAACATTGTAGAATACTTGCATGTCAATTGGAGTAGAAGAAGTGAACAAAAAGGAGGAGAAAAATTACAAAATAGTGGGGATTTTCGGACAAACAGTGGCAGAAAATTTGCGGACTGTTTTGACGAATTTGAGGTATAAAAATTCTTCTTTCTATGATATAATTGGAATGCATGTTGTTAGAATTAAGGTAATGAATTTTTGTTACGGAAGAATTGGAATTTAAGCATTACATGTGACCATTTTGGGCTAGTTGCCAATTTGGGACAGATTTTGGTGTTGTTGGATTCGTTGGTTATTGTTGTTATTGTTATCACTAATTGCATGATGAAATTGAAAGGAAACGTGGAGATTTAGTTGAATTAGTTATATGGAAGTATTAAAATCCGAAATTGGATTATAGGAATTAAGATAAGAGTTATGGAATTATGACATGTTGTGGCCAAGAACTTGCATGAAATTGTTGGACATGTTGTGATATAAATGGACTATTTTGTGGTGTTATAATTCTGAAAATTTAGTCACCATTATGCATGTTTAAGTGTGGTAATTTCTAAGGTAAGTCCTAAAGGAATAAGGGTGTGGAAAGGCATAGAAAGGCTTCACATTCTACCCTCGTTGTTGTTGGAACATAGGCTGTTTTGTGGGCTGTTTTTAAGGTGGATTAAGAGGCTAAATTTATATGAGAAGTGGGTGCATAAATTCCCTTTATTGTTGTCTTGGTTGTGCCCTTAATTGGTGCTTGTTTATTGATGTTATTAGTCTCGTTTGGAAGTTGTGAAAACATGTATAAACAGGGGAAGTGCTGCCCAAATTTTTATAAAATAAGAAGTCGTTATTCGATATAAAGTATGCTAGCGATCATAGAATTGACGAACGTATTACCATTATTATAGGTTGAAGTTCTAAATCGAGACGTACTCTAATATAGAGTTGATTAGTTCGTCTAAGAGGTATGTGAACTATTCCTTCTTTCTTTGGCATGATTTTTATTTAATGAAGGTACGGCGGACGCACTTTATTCTTATACAGTTAAATTCCTAAAGAGGATTGTTATGAGAAGTGCCTATGATTTTTCATCAAAGATTTTATTATGACATTATTACAATGATTTTATTGAGAGTCAGATGATAATTTTTACTTGCATATGGTTACTCATGATATCTACTCGTGCTAAGTGTTACTACTTCACCTCACCGAGTCCCGGGCTGAGTTACATTCGTGCACAGCTTTGCATTTTTCACCGAGACCCTCAGTAGAGGGCCGGGTTACCGAGTCCCAGCATGGGCCAGGTTATGATATGATTCCACCGAGTTCCGCACTAGTGGGCCGGGTTACGTTACAGATATATATATATATGTATATGGACAGGCACTCATGTTTTCTTGACTTGACTCTCATTTTTATAAGGCAACTGAGTTTTATTGTTTATGGCACAGTTGGATTTGGATCCTATTTCTGTTGGCTACTTATGATATCATATGCAGCATTTCATGTTTACATACTCAGTACATTATTTTGTACTGACCCCCCTTCCCTCAGGGGGCTCGTTCATGCCCGCAGGTACATGTGCTCAGTTTGGTGATCCTCCGGTTTAGGTTCCTACTCAGCAGGTTGGAAAGCTCATTTGATCCAGAGCTTTGTCATTTTGGTACCGAACCTCTTTTAGACTTATGTTTGTATTTAGGGGCACGACGGGGCCTTGTCCCGTCATATGTCGTTGTTCTTCTTATAGAGGTCTGTAGACAGTGGTGGGTTGTACTTATGTAAGGGTTATAACTCTGTTTTGGTCAGCCATATCATTGTACTCTATGTTGGGGGTGTTCCCGTGTATATATTATATTATCTGTTGGTAGCCTTATCGGCTTGCCTGTATATTGTGTTGGCTAGTTGTGACTCCTCAGGAGGCAGGTACATTCGGGGGTAAAGGCAGCCTTGTCGGCTTGCCTACCCTGGCATATGTTGTTATTGCAACGTTATGCTGCCGGATTTCAGACTCATTAAGGGTTAGTTGGATTATGTGTGACAGGTTAGTATAATGACGTCATTAGGGCGGTTAGTCGCGGCCCGTCGGGTCGGGTCGTGATAAAAGTGGTATCAGAGCAGTTAGTCCTCGGAATGTCTACAGACCGTGTCTAGTAGAGTCTTGCGTATGGGTATGTTGTGCACCATACTTATACGCAGGAGGCTGCAAGGCATCTAGGATTGGTTTCTATTCTTTCATCTCTTATATCGTGCAATAGAGCTATGTTATTAGGATAATTCCTTTCTGACGACTTACGATATTTACAGCTATGCCTCCGAAGAAGGCTATTGACCCGAAGGGCAAGTCTACTGGGGATACCAGCCAGATTCAGAGAGTTACTAGGTCCCGTACCCAGTCTATGCCGGAGACTATGCCCCAGTCGACGAGCTCTGCTTTATCGCCACCACCAGAGGCTCCAGTTCAGGGGGCAACATCACCAGTTTCCGAGGCCCCAGCACCTGAGCCTCCAGTTTTTCAGCCGGGGGCAGAGGACAGGGCCATGAGAGATGTAGTTCAGCTGCTGACTAGCTTGGTAGCAGGGCAGAACCGCAGACAGGGACCAGGAGTCGACCCTAGGTCTGACAGTTTGAGGGTTCGTGATTTCTTGAGTTGTAACCCTCCAGAGTTTTTCGGGTCTCAGCCCGAGGAGGACCCGCAGGAGTTTATCCGGCAGATGCAGCGTACCTTAAGGGTAATCAGGGCTTCAGAGACTGAGTCTGTGGAGTTGGCTTCGTATAGAATGCGGGATATATCTACAAACTGGTACGAGTCTTGGGAGTTGTCTAGGGGAGAGGATGTTCCTCCAGCTACATGGGATGAGTTTACAGAGGCCTTCCTTGGTCACTTCTTGCCTCCAGAGATGAAGAGAGCTAGAGTGGACAGATTCTTACAGTTGAGGCAGAGTGGCAGGACCATTCGTGAGTATAGCCTGGAATTTGATTCATTAGCCAGATATGCACACACTATTGTAGCAGATATGGCAGATAGGGTGCATCGCTTTGTGATGGGGCTGGACCATTATCTGATCGATGGTTGCATGGCGGTAGCTCTTCAGCCGGGTATGGATATTGCTCGTGTCCAGGCATATGCACAGGGGGTTGAGGACCGACATAGAAGGCGACAGCCAGACAGAGGTCATGACGGGGACCAGCATAAGAGGGCTAGGTCGGCAGCTTATTCCGGTGAGTCTCGAGGCGCATGGGGCCCAAAGAAGGTCAAATATTCACCTCACCAAAGACAGTGCTCCTCTACGATCTACGGCGGAGGTTCGATCGCCTCGGTATTCAGGAGCCGGACAGAGCTTGAGGCCGGGTTCTCGAGAGGAACAGGGGCCTAGTCGATTGAGACCACCTTATCCTCGGTGCTCTCGGTGTGATAAGTTTCATATTGGGAATGTCGTTCGACCACGGTGCTTGCTTCTCTTGCGGCCGTCAGGGCCATATAATGAGAGTGTCCCAACATAGGTAGTTTAGGTGGTGGCTCGGCCTCTGGGGTCAGTCTTTGGTTCGTCGTCATCTATAGCTATGCGCCCCATCGGGTGGGGTAGTCAGACGTCAGCAGGCTGTGGTAGAGGTCGTGGCAGAGTTTCTAGTTCCGGCGGTCCTTCGAACCGCATATATGCTTTGGCCAGTAGACGTGATCAGGAGGCATCACCAGATGTTGTTACAGGTATACTATCGGTCTTTTTCTGTAATGTATATGCGTTGATAGATCCAGGTTCCACCTTGTCCTACATATCCCCTCTTGTTTCTAATAGAATAGGGATAGAATCTGAGCCGATAGAACTATTCGAGGTAGCTACACCGTTGGAGATTCGGTTATAGCTGAGCGTGTGTATAAAAATTGTTCGGTGGTGATATATAGCCGTCATACCTTAGCAGATTTGATAGAGTTGGATATGGCCGACTTTGATGTCATTATGGGCATGGATTGGTTGGCTTCTTGTTTTGCCAATGTTGATTGTAGAGAGAAGTTGGTTCGATTTCAGTTCCCAGGCGAGCCAGTTATAGAATGGAAAGGGAATGCAGCATCGCCGAGGGGTAAGTTTATTTCATACCTCAAGGCAAGGAAGATGGTCAGAAAAGGTTGTATCTATCATTTGGTTCGGGTGCATGATACAGAAGCGGAGGTACCGGCTCTTCAGTCAGTTCCGGTAGTTAGTGAGTTTCCGGATGTATTCCCGGACGATCTTCCAGGTCTCCCTCCAGAGCGGGAGGTAGATTTCAGTATAGATGTATTGCCAGGTACCCAACTTATATCCATTCCTCCTTATAGAATGGCACCTGCAGAGCTGAAGGAGTTCAAGGAGCAGCTGAGAGACTTGTTGGAGAGAGGTTTTATTAGGCCAAGTACATCTCCATGGGGAGCACCAGTGTTGTTTGTGAGGAAGAAAGATGGATCACTGCGGATGGGTATGGATTATAAGGAGCTGAACAAGGTAACCATCAAGAACAGGTACCCCCTTCCCAAGATTGATGATTTATTTGACCAGTTGCAAGGTGCTAAGTACTTCTCGAAGATAGACTTGCGGTCAGGTTATCATCAGGTGCGGGTAAGGGAGGCAGATATTCCAAAGACATCATTCAGAACCCGATATGGACATTATGAGTTTAGGGTGATGTCTTTTAGACTGACCAATGCTCCAGCAGTGTTTATGGATTTGATGAACCGAGTATTCAGGTCGTTCTTTGACATGTTCGTCATTGTATTCATTGATGATATCCTGGTTTATTCCCGTTCAGAGAAGGAGCATGCAGACCATTTGAGGACGGTACTTAGGGTCCTCCAGCACCAACAGTTGTATGCCAAGTTTTCCAAGTGTGAGTTCTGGTTGACTTCGGTGGCATTCTTGGGGCATATTATTGGGGCTAATGGTATTCGGGTGGATACACAGAAGATTGAGGCGGTGAAGACTTGGCCCAGACCTACGACGCCATCGAGGCACGCAGATTTTACGGGGCTAGCAGGGTATTACAGAAGGTTTGTGGAGAAGTTTGCCTCGATCTCAGTGCCTTTGACTAGGCTAACCCAGAAGGCAGCTAAGTTTCAGTGGACGGATGCTTGTGAGCACAGTTTTCAGTTGTTGAATGAGAAATTGACTACGGCTCCAGTTCTGACTCTTCCTGAGGGACCGGATGGTTATATCATTTATTGTGATGCTTCAGGCATTGGGCTAGGTTGTGTGTTGATGCAGCATGGCAAAGTCATATCTTATGCCTCCCGACAGCTCAGAAAGCATGAAAAGAATTATCCCACTCATGATTTGGAGCTAGTAGCGGTGATTCATGCCTTGAAGATTTGGAGACATTATTTGTATGGGATTCATGTTGATATTTATATGGATCACAAGAGTCTCCAATATATTTTTAAGCAGAAGGAGTTGAACCTACGGCAGAGGCGGTGGTTAGAGTTGCTAAAGGACTATGATGTTGATATCTTGTACCACCCGGGAAAAGCCAACGTCGTGGCAGATGCTCTTAGCCGTAGATCCATGGGTAGCTTGACGGATGTGCAGCCAGACAGAAGGAAGATGGTTCATGAGATACATAGGCTGGCGAGTCTTGGAGTCCGGTTGGTGGATTCGAGAGATAGCGGGATTCTTATTCGGGATGTTGCGGAGTCCTCTATCGTGGAAGAGGTAAAGAGACGTCAGTATGAGGATCCTGTTCTGGCCCGGTATAGAGATGCAGCTCTCCGAAAGGGAAAGACTCTATTTGAGGTTACACCTGATGATGTGCTGAGGTATGAGGGCAGATTATGTGTACCTGATGTTGTAGGGCTACGACAGCAGGTTATGGGAGAGGCACACAATGTCCATTATTCCATTCATCCAGGATCGACGAAGATGTACCATGACCTTAGATGCTTATATTGGTGGGATGGCATGAAAAGAGACAGCAGAATTTGTTGCCCAGTGCCCGAATTGTCAGCAGGTTAAGGTTGAACATCAGAAGCCTGGTGGATTATTACAGGAGATTGAGATCCCGACTTGGAAGTGGGAAGTGATCAATATGGACTTCATTACAGGCTTACCTCGCACTCAGCGAAAGTGTGATTCCATATGGGTTATCGTGGATAGGCTGACGAAATCAGCCCATTTTCTTCCAGTGAGGACTACTTACTCAGCTGAGGACTATGCTAGGCTGTACATCAGAGAGATAGTGAGACTGCACGGGGTTCCCACATCTATTATATCAGACCGAGGAGCTCGGTTCTGCCTAACTTCGGAGATCATTCGAGAAGGGATTGGGGACACAAGTGAGTCTCAACACGACATTTCACCCTCAGACGAGCAGGCGGCAGAGCGCACGATCCGGACATTAGAGGATATCTTTGAGGGCCTGTATTCTTGACTTCAGAGGTAGTTGGGATGACCATTTACCACTCATTGAGTTTGCTTATAACAACAGCTACCACTCTAGCATCCAGATGGCACCGTATGAGGCTTTATATGGAAGGAAGTGCAGGTCACCTATTGGTTGGTTTGATGTAGGTGAGACTAAGTTGATCGGCCCAGACATGGTTCAGCAAGCTGTTGATAAGGTGAAACTCATTCGGGAGAGGTTATTAGCGACCTGAGTCGGCGAAGTCATATCGCGATAATCGACGTCGACACTTAGAGTTTCAGGTTGATGATTGGGTGTTCCTAAAGGTGTCACCCATGAAGGGTGTGATGAGGTTTGGCAAGAAAGGGAAGCTTAGCCCAAGGTACATTGGGCCTTACCAGATCATTCGTAGGATAGACAAGGTTGCCTATGAGTTGGATCTACCGCCTGATTTGGAAGCAGTACATCCAGTCTTTCATATATCTATGTTGCGTAAGTGTATTGGTGATCCTTCCAAAGTCTTCCCAGTAGATGATGTCCAGGTGACAGAAGAGTTATCCTACGAGGAAAGCCCCGTAGCCATACTTGATCGCCAGGTCAGGAGATTACGGACGAAGGATGTGGCTTCCGTCAAGGTATTGTGGAGGAACCACAATAGGGAGGAAATGACCTGGGAGGCAGAGGATGAGATGAAGAAGAAGTATCCTCATTTGTTCCCTGTGCCTCCAGGTAATTCAATTCAACTCCCCATTTGATTATTGTAATTGGTGAATTGCATATGTGTGATATATTGTGGCCCTCTGTGGCATCTGTTGGTTGGCTGACTATAGGCGGATAGGCATAGTTATAAAGGAGACTCTGCCGAAATTTTTCTAGCATTAGACTTATTATGAACATTCGAGGGCGAATGTTTCTGAGAAGGGAAGTATGTTACACCTCGTAAGATTAAGATGATAATTAAGAACGTCATTAAGGAAGCAAGATTCGTATATTGAATATAAGGAACGCTTACATATGTTAATACGGGAAATTAGTGTATAAACGGATGTTATCCCGGAATAATTTTTCTTTAGTGCTATACACGTGACGACGAGAATTAATCCTAGTAGTTGAATTTATTCCAATGGAGTTATGGACTAGTATTGTATTAAAAAAATTATGACATTGAGGATACGAGGCTTATGAAATTCTCGGGAATTAAAAGAAGTGGGTTTGAGATTTACTAATTGAAGAACTTGAGGGCCAAAGTGTAAAGGAAAAAAATCAGATTTTTCATATAACCTTACACCTACCTCTTCATCTTCTTCCTACACTTAAACAAAAAAAACCAAACTCTCCTCTCATTCTCTCCTCCAAACTCATCCGAAAATCACCCTCCACCCATAACCAAAATTAAGGTTTTTATCTTCTCTTCCTAGACTACATTTTTCATTAAAAATTATAAGCAAAAACAGTGGCAAAAACAGTGGCAAAACAGCCACTGCTTAGCCGAAATCTGCCCAGAAAATTGAGATTTTTTGGATTAAATTTTGGAAGAAAAACGTGTAGGGATGATGTCTTAACATTGTAGAACACTTGCATGTCAATTGGAGTTGAAGAAGTGAACAAAAAAGAGGAGAAAAATTACAAAAAAGTGGGATTATATGACAAACAGTGGCAGAAAATTTGCGGACTGTTTTGACTAATTTGAGGTATAAAAATTCTTCTTTCTATGATATAATTGGAATGCATGTTGTTAGAATTAAGGTAATGAATTTGTGTTACGGAAGAATTGGAATTTAAGCATTGCATATGACCATTTTGGGTTAGTTGCCAATTTGGGACAGATTTTGGTGTTGTTGGATTCGTTAGTTATTGTTGTTATTATTATCACTAATTGCATGATGAAATTGAAAGGAAATGTGGAGATTTAGTTGAATTAGTTATATGGAAGTATTAAAATCCGAAATTGGATTATAGGAATTAGGATAAGAGTTATGGAATTATGACATGTTGTGGCCAAGAACTTGCATGAAATTGTTGGACATGTTGTGATGTATATGGACTGTTTTGTGGTGTTATAATTCTGAAATTTTAGTCACCATTATGCATGTTTAAGTGTGGTAATTGCTAAGGTAAGTCCTAAAGGAATAAGGGTGTGGAAAGGCATAGAAAGGCTTCACATTCTACCCTCGTTGTTGTTGGAACATGGGCTATTTTGTGGGCTGTTTTTAAGGTGGATTAAGAGGCTAAATTTACATGAGAAGTGGGTGCGTAAATTCCCTTTATTGTTGTATTGGTTGTGCCCTTAATTGGTGCTTGTTTATTGATGTTATTAGCCTCGTTTGAAAGTTGTGGAAACATGTATAAACAGGGGAAGTGTTGCCCGAATTTTTATAAAATAAGAATTCGTTATTCGATATAAAGTATGCTAGCGATCATAGAATTGACGAACGTATTACCATTATTATAGGTTGAAGTTCTAAATCGAGACGTACTCTAATATAGAGTTGATTAGTTCGTCTAAGAGGTATGTGAACTATTCCTTCTTTCTTTGGCATGATTTTTATTTAATGAAGGTACGACGGATGTACTTGATTCTTATACAGTTAAATTCCTAAAGAGGATTGTTATGAGAAGTGCCTATGATTTTTCACCAAAGAGTTTATTATGACATTATTACAATGATTTTTATTGAGAGTCAGATGATAATTTTTACTTGCATATGGTTACTCATGATATTTACTCGTGCTAAGTGTTACTACTTCACCTCACTGAGTCCCGGGCCGGGTTACGTTCGTGCACAGCTTTGCATTTTTCACCGAGACCCTCAGTAGAGGGTCGGGTTACGTAGGATGGATCCATAGATGAGATATGACTTTACCGAGTCCCAGCATGGGCCGGGTTATGATATGATTCCACCGAGTCTCGCACTAGTGGGCCGGGTTACGTTACAGATATATATATATATGTATATGGACAGGAACTCATATTTTCTTGACTTGACTCTCATTTTTATAAGGCAACTGACTTTTATTGTTTATGGCACAGTTGGATTTGGATCCTGTTTCTGTTGGCTACTTATGATCTCATATGCAGTATTTCATGTTTACATACTCAGTACATTATTTCGTACTGACCCCCCTTCCCTCGGGGGGCTGCGTTCATGCCCGCAGGTACAGGTGCACAGTTTGGTGATCCTCCGGTTTAGGTTCCTACTCAGCAGGTTGGGAAGCTTCTTTGATCCAGAACTTTGTCATTTTGGTACCGAACCTCTTTTAGACTTATGTTTGTATTTAGGGGCACGACGGGGCCCTGTCCCGTCATATGTCGGTGTTCTTCTTATAGAGGTCTGTAGACAGTGGTGGGTTGTACTTATGTAAGGGTTATAACTCTGTTTTGGTCAGCCATATCATTGTACTCTATGTTGGGGGTGTTCCCGTGTATATGTTATATTATCTGTTGGCAGCCTTGTCGGCTTGCTTGTATATTGTGTTGGCTAGTTGTGACTCCTCGGGAGGCAGGTACATTCGGGGGTAAAGGCAGCCTTGTCGGCTTGCCTACCCTGGCATATGTTGTTATTGCAACGTCATGCTGTCGGATTTCAGACTCATTAAGGGTTAGTTGAATTATGTGTGACAACCTAGTATAATGACGTCATTAGGGCGGTTAGTCGCGGCCTGTCGGGTCGGGTTGTGACACTACCCTTTCATGCCTTTCTTTTATTATAAATACCCACTCTACTGTCATACCTTTCATACCACTCATGAACACCATTTTACCAGAAAATGACTAGCAACCTATATCCGTTAATACCAATGCTCAAGCCCTGTGAAACTTTCATCCTCTAATTACCAACTTTGGTACTCTCAGTGGCGTTCTATCTTTATTGGTTATAACTTCACTTCGTATGTTGTTTCTCCTTCTACAGAACTGCAACTAAACTCTTTGTATTGGGTTCGACAAGACCAATTCCTTCAAAGTGCACTTGTAGTTTCTCTCACTATAGAGGTTGCACCGTCTGTGCTTTCAGATACAACTTCCTATGCTCTGTGGACAACTCTCCACAATATGTATTCCCGACCTTCGCGTGCTCGTCTCCTTACACTCAAGGAGTCTTTGACCCGAGTGAACAAATGTACTAAATCTATGGCTATGTACCTTCAACAAGTGAAGTAGCTTGTTACAACTTTGAATGGTGCTGGAGCAAATCTAACGATGGGTAATGTTACCATTCATGTCCTTAATGGACTGCCCTCTTAATATAATATGATATCTGTTGTGGTTCGTGCATGAGAAACTACTCTCTCTTTTCACGAACTTCATGAAAAGCTTTGTGATCATGAAAGCAGTGTTATTCACGAAACTTCCTCCAATTCTGTTCCAATAATGAAAAATTATACTTATCACAATAATGGATCGAACAGACACACCAATCACATAAATCATTCCTCTGCTTCTAGAAGCCAACCGATCTCAAATCAACAGCAAAGTCAACGAATCAGAGATATGGTTATAGCATGATTTGTCAATATTTTGACAAGATTGGATATATCGTGAAACAATACTAGAAGTTATTTCCTTAGTTTAAGCAATCTGCCATGCATGGCTCGAGTTTCTCCACTGTTGGAAACACAAGGGCTCCTCCTAGAGCAAATTTTGCTCAAACCTCCAACCAAAATAATTTTAATTGGTTGGTAGACTCTGTTGTATCTCACCATGTGACTGCGGATCTTCAAAATCTATCAATTCATTCCGACTTTGATGGTGGTGAAGATGAAATGTTGGGTGATGGTAAACTTTATTGGATATTGTAAAGCAGTACGGAAAGTAAATAAATATTATAAGTGTTCGAAAGGATAAACAAATAGCCAATATTCAGAACTGCCGCAAAGTTGTTGAATCTTGAATCTTGATAACCTGAAATCAAAAAACACTAAATTTGGATTGTTACAACTGTGTGCTGAGTCGAGTGGTGACACTCTGTCTTTAAGACAAGATTGCCCTGTATATATGCTTTTACATTAACGGGCAATAGTCTCCCAAGATAAAACAACACTTAATCAACACTACAAAGAAAATAGGCTGAGTCTGACGAATAAAACAAACACGAAACGACTTGCTGAAGAATAGAAAAAGAAGGAAAAGTTTCTGTTTTAGTCCCAACGTTGGATATTGTAAAGCAGTATGTGAAGTAAATAAATATTACAAGTGTTTGAAAGGATTAACAAATAGCCAATATTCAGAACTGCCGCAAAGTTGTTGAATCTTGAATCTTGATAATTTGAAATCAAGAAACACTAAATCTGGATTGTTACAACTGTGTGCTGAGTCGAGTGATGACACTCTGTCTTTAAGACAAGATTGCCCCGTATATATGCTTTTACGTTAACGGGCAATAGTCTTCCAAGATAAAACAACACTTAATCAACACTACAAAGCAAATAGGTTGAGTCTGACGAAGAAAACAAATACGAAACGACTTGCTGAAGAATAGAAAAGGAAGGAAGAGTTTCTATTTTAGTCCCAACGTTGGACTGAATTTCAGTGTCTCTTCTGTTTGTATCTGTGTATATAAATGTTGTCTCATTTTTGTTGTCTTTTTATTCTGTTTTTATGTGTTTTTTGTGTTACATAATTGAGCCAAAAAACTCAATATATAGCATGAGGGAGGGACTCCTAACTGCCAAAATATGGCTGTTAATGGCCATTAGTGAGGGCTATTAATGGCAGGTTTATGGCCATTAGGGAGGCTATTTATGGAGGAGTTAATCAGCCAAGTAATGGATGTTTAAATCACACTAACGCCCCAAAAAACAACTCCAACGGTAGGTAGAAACTTTCTGCCTTCCGTCGTTCCCAAATTCAACTTTCCAGAGACTCTAGGGACCAAACTGTAAATATTAAGCAATTTGGGGGTCCAAAGAGATAATATCAGAAAGTCTCATGACCCGAGATCGGATCGGACGGGACGGGCGGGCGGCGGCGGCGCGCGTGTGGACTTAGCCTTGAACCCAAACACATCTAGGTCTTCCCTCCTTTAAACACATGGGTTACCCCTTGGGGTCCCAAACCCTTAGCCAATTATGAGACTTATAAAGAGAGCAATTCTTCCTTTTTCCACCGATGTGGTAGATTTGTCTCACACCATATTTCCATGCCTCAAACACCTTACTTCGTGGACCAATATCTCTTTCATTTCTCAATGAAATTTGACGATTCTTGGCCCTACGGTCATCTACTCACTTAGTAGATTATGCACATGTGAAGAGACAAAGCCTCCAATATGCGGAATACTAGTGTTTAATTCATTAAATATGGGTGGACGCACCTCCCCACCAAAGGCAAATTTCCAACAATCCCCTTTTGAAAGAGATTTTGGCGCACACACATGGTGCCTACTTTCAACAATCTTTCAGCGAAAAGATATTTCATCAGGAGAGGTAGCTTCTTCTTTGAACCTTCCCTAGTTGAATACCATCAGACTTACTTACTGCGCGGTGAAGATGATGTCTTGAACCGTCAGTGTTTAGTGTAAGCCAAGACAATGATACCAACACAATAACTCTCCTTATTCATTTTCATTCTTATTGTTTTGTTCGTTGTGGTCGTGGACACACTTTGATTCTTAAGTGCGTTCATTTGAGGCGGCATGTCCTCGCACTTTAATAGGTGATGTCCTATAAGGTATTCTGCTATACCCCACTTCAAAAGTGTTAGAAATCATTAAAAGTTTTCCTAACCTTAACCTCAACTGTTTGAGGATCGTTAAAGGTTTGGAAGCTTAACCTTTACCCACCATGCAGGTAGCACTTTAATGTCTATCGCGAGAATAGCTATGGATTCATGTTTCCCTACAGAAATCATCATCTGAGGTGCTCTTGCTTCCACCGAAGCGCTCAACTGAACCTTTTGCAACTTAGTTTTCCTATTGAACCACATTATTGGGATCTCCAGTCAGTATGGTTGGGTTACCACCACAAAGGTTCGTATTGTTTGGGTTTTAAGCCCATTCCCCTAGATAGGCAGAACACTTGATCTCCCGGTAGTCCCTTAGTTAAAAGGGTCCGATATATCCTTTGATTAGTAATCAAGGAAGTGGCACCCGTGATGATCGGATGTCATACGGTCTTATGTCTCCGACAGATCCTGACAGATATGTTCAGACGCCGTCATCCGTGTTCTTCCTGAAGCCGACCGGCTAGCTACAGTGTATAAGTGCTGAAGGCACGGGTTTCTCCCAATAAGAGATGCCTCTAAGGAGTCGTGGAGTTATTTAACTTCTTTCATGCTTTGTATAAAGCGATAAACTCCAATCCCATCATGAATCGGTCGATGCAAGTTTGTTTAGAGGATTTTCCAAGATCCACCATACACATTTACTTGTGGCTTTAGTGTTCTTCATATCTGATGTCCAGTTTGCATCACTGTATTCTCCCAGAACCGCTGGACATCCAGAATATCATAATCCGTAGATAAGCGAATATTTCAGATATCGTCATATCCGACTCAACGTCTTCTATTGATCATTTATTAAAATCATCAGTGAACCTTAGTTCAACTGATTTGCTTTGTAGGCAGATACCAGGTCGGTTGTAGTATGTAACATACATTGAACTACATGTGACCTGTGCATATCACTCATTGTCTATGGGTGCACCATGATTCCAATCAGTTCTATGATTCATATCCATTGGTGGCTTCAACGCGAGTGTCAATTATCTCACAACTGAGTTTGGAGTTAGACCAGTCCGTTAGATGTCTTTGTTTTAATCAGGGGGAGTGAAATACGCATTGTACTCTTTTTTCCATAACCAAGATTTTGTCCCATTGAATTTTTCTGGTAAGGTTTTTAATGCGACAACTAGCAATGCGTATTACAAGATATGTGTACTCTTTTTCTTTCTAGAATTTTTTCCATTAAATTTTTCTAGTAAGGTTTTAATGAGACACATTATCTATTAATGGACATTCAAGGAGGAGTGTTATAAATATTAATTAATGTATGTCCATAACTTGGACACCAAGTTGGCTTTGGTTGCTTGGCCACCAAGTTAAATAGTTGACCACCAAGTTGTTTTCCTCTTATAAATAGGAGATTTACTCTACTTTGTAAGAGATCTGTTTGAACAATCTCTTTCTATATACTTGTCTTCGGTGTATTTACTTTATAATCATTATTTTATAACACTACCAACCTTTTTCTTTTTAAGGAAAACAATCTTTCTTTTTCTCATTGCAAATTAATTGATTTAACTTTAGCATATGTATTTTTTAAATGTTATAAAAATAAATAGTAAAAGTGTTTTTTTTAAGGTAAACAAACAAAATACATTCTTATAAATTAAAATTGATCTTTCTTTTTATTATTTTAAATTAAATATGATCTACGTTTAACATGCCCATATGCTCTAAATCATGGTGCATTCTTATAAATTTAAATTGATCTTTATTTTTGTTATTTAAATTAAATATGATCTAAGTTTAACATTCCCATAATCTCTATATCATTGTAGAGTTCAATTTTAAAGTTGAAAATATTTCTAATGTCATCTTTCGAATGTTTAGGGGTTGTTTTTTACTCTAAATTATTTTGGGATTATAATCTCGGAATTATAGTCCTGAAACTAATTTATTCTATCTGAAAGTGAGATAAAATAATCTCGTGTTTGTTGGATATTCCACCTTATCCCACGTAACAAATGACCCCTTAAAGTTTAAACCAATGACAAATTTTCATGAGTATATGGCTACATCATAGGACATGCTAATTTAATTCAAAAGATGCTATTTTGGGGACACAAACTTTAAATAATTGTTACTAATAGCTTAATTTTCACCGACAACATTAGTGATTAAAATCAATTTTTATTAGATAACTTTTTAAATTTTATTCTGTTATTTTGTTACTACTGATATTTTTTTTACTCCATGAATAGCTTAATAACATTTGATTTGTTATTTAGAAACCAATAATATAGATTAAAAAATTAATAAAAAACATTCATTAAGTTAAAAAATTATTGATGTACCTTGACTTGATCAAACTTTTTAATCATCGCTATTTATAGTATTTTAAAGAGAATTGATAGATACGATTACATTATTTTGTTAAACGATGCTATTACTCCTAGTATGATAGGTATTATTACGGTTTATCCTTTCAAAAATGTTGGGTCCGTGCGCGGGCTAGTCGCCCCTAGTTCTTTTATATGTCAGTAATTATTTAATCATATTTTAACTTTTTATTCGTGTGATCAAATTATGAAATATCTATATTATTTAAAAGCATGAATATAAATATTGATTAACTTAAATATCCTTCAATATGTCACTAAATTGTTAAAATATTTTTCTAATGAAGGAATTAAAGATGGTTGTAATGGTAATATTCAACCTTCAGTGTCTACGACTGAATCGAACTAGAAACTATAATTTAACTAAAGTTAGAGTTGCTGACAAACTATAATTTAATACGCTTCTAATATTAACTCAACTTAATTTACCGCTTTTAACGGTAGAGGATAGAATCATAATTTGTGGTGGGGATCAATATATTCTAATTTGTTACTATTAGTTTTGGACACCAACTACTAGATTAGAGTCCCTCATATCTGGATAGCTTGATTTCCTTTAGTTCTTCTAAATGATTTCCTTTAATTTCTTAATTATTTCTATTTGAGCTTTGGCACTAAATTTCTGTAAATATGATGCATGTGCTGTTTTTTTTTTTTTTTGTGATAAATTGTTAGGGAATAATGGTAGACACTAAGAGTGGCCAGTGGGCCGGGCTCGGGTCTGGCGGGGTCGGGGTCGGGGCGGGAGAAGGGGTCGGGGTCGGCGGGTTCTGGCGGGATCGGGTCTGGCGGGACTGGAGCAAGTCCCGTCCCGATCCCGATCCCGTCGGTATCGGGTCGGGGCGGGCTCGAGTCGGGGTCGGGCTTGAGCTCGGGGAGGGGTACGGCGGGTTTTCCTTTTTTTTTTTTTTAAATAACATATGTATAAAAAAACTCAATAAACAAAACAAGATAGTGTAATAAAAACATCCCAAGGCTGTTTTTGTGCCTCTTATATTATTTAATAGACATATGATTTTTTTGTAATACAAATACAATTGTCTAAAATCTAAATTGCAACTTTGTGGTGTTATCCAAAAGTTGCAAATTACATAATAAAATTACAATTAAAAAAATTACATTATCAAAAAAACCTGTTCTAATTACTTGATGATTTCATGTGCTTCTACGGTTGGAATTGGTATTTGTTGGTCAAATTGATCCACGTCGCTTCCACTACCTTCGGTTAAGATTTCGTTGTAGTTTTCATCATCTTCTTCGTTGATCTCCGGTTGACCGCACCTTCTCCGCTTCGCTCGTATCCAATATCTGAATAATACTGCAATTTCCAAGCTGTCTCCGGCTAATGAGTGTTTGTGGTCTCCTATTTGATATCTGCCTGCAGAAAAAGCGCTTTCAGACGCAGTTGACGACGCTTGAATGTTCAAAACATCTCGAGCCATCAATAAAAGTGTCGGAAAGGTCTTCTCATTCCCTCTCCAGTATTTCAGCAAGTCTTCATGTTCATTTTCATTGATAACTTCTTGATACGGTACAGAACCCTGCAAAACAAAAATATCCAACTCGCTAATTTGGTTAGTAGTAGAGGTACGGCCGCACATTCTATTTCTGAGGCTTTCAATACTAGCCGCAGAAACAACATGTCTTTTGTGAGGTTGTGTTGAAGATGAAGAAGATGGTATGGAAGCCGGTAAGTTACTAGCATTTTCTTGTTGATAAAATCTATATATATTTTTGCATTGGTGTTCTACGCTAGACAACACTTCTTCTTTAGTTTGTTCAATAGGTGGTGGGTGATTTAGATTTTTGGGACTTGGAGGTGGTAGTACTTCCATACAATCGTAAATAGTTTCAATTAGTGATTTAGTACCGTCTATTTTAATATTAGGATTTAATCTGTAACCAATAATATAAATAGAGGGAATAGGAATAAAATATTTTTTATTTTGAGAAACATTTTTAATAGTCACTTTATAAGCTGGTTTTTCCATATATTCACTAAGTAATAAAAATATTAGAGTTATATAAAATAACATAGTTGAAATAGTAGGATAATATATACCGAAAAATTCTTTTGTTGCTTGAAAAAATTTCTCTAAAAATACAATAAGTTCGGAAATTTTTTCCCAATCACTATCTAAAATCATATCAACTGGCTTTTTATTATGAGAGTTAAAAAATAAAGTTATAGGTAATTTATAGTCATAAGCAACAAGTAGTTGCTCGTATAAAGAATTCCACCTAGTGGATACTTCTTGTGGAATTTTTCTATAAGGTAGTCCACAATCATGACAAATTTTTTATATTCTTTTCTACGTTGTGCTTTATTACTTTTAAAAATAAAGTTTATAGCAAATTGTATTTTACTAAGAATGTCTTCAAAAAGTGATAGACCATCCTTTACAATTAAGTTTTATATATGGCACACGCATTTTATATGAAAATGGTCTGGAAAAGATGGAGTTAAACTATTTTTAAAAATTGTAATTGCGTAATTGTTATTAGAAGCGTTATCTAATGTAATAGTCATAATTTTATCGGTAATTCCGTAATAATCGCACACTTGATAAATATTTTCTGCAATAAAAGTATCAGTGTGCCTATCATCTATATATCTATACGCTAAAATACGTTTTTGCATAGATCATTTATAATCTATCCAATGACAAGTTACAGTTAAATCATCATGGCCGTTAGTACTACGACCTATATCAGACGTGATAGATACTTTGCCATTAAAATGATATAATGAAAAACGTAAATATTGTTGATATTCATGCGCGAATTTAAATACATCTCTCTAAACGGTTGATCTAGGAAAACCGTTAAAAGCAGAATTATATATATCTCTAATGTAATGAATAAAACCGGGAGATGAAGGAAATGAAAAAGGAAAACCCTCCACAGCAACTAATTTTGATATTGCTTCCCTATCTCTATGTTTATTGTATTTAGAGCCTACAATTTCCCCCCGTCATAGGGTTAATTTGACCTCAGATTTGGTCCGGACAAGACGGTATGTGAACCTTGTCCCGATGGAGCGGCGTTATGCACCCGATTTTGAAGCCTGGTATTGGGCATACCTAGCTGGATGAGCACTTACTACGTGTCTAATTAAACCCCCCGTCCCACCGTGACCTTTTCCAGTTTTAAATTTTAAAACATTTTTACAAATTTTACATATGGCTACTTGATTCTCTACGTCCCTATCAAAAAATGTCCATGCATCTGATTTTAATGGTCGTTTTGCTGGACCTCGTCTCATACTAGGGGAAATAGGAGGTATTTCAGTTGAAGGTGCACTAGTGGGTGTGTTGTCATCAACATTAGTGGGTATATCATCTAGATCATCGTCTAAATTAAAGTCTTCTTGAGTTCCAGAAAATAGCTCCTGGTATAAATCTAATGGTATTGTAGGAAAATGTTGAGTATCAACAAAATCATCCTGTGTAGGAATAAGATGACAAGAAGAAGTACTCTTGCCCTGGTTGCCTCTACTAGAAGAAGCACCCTTACCCTTAAACATACATTTTAATCCTTCCATTTTAATTATGATAATAAATAATTAAAGACAATAAAATTAAGTTCGCTAAATAAAATAAACAGACAATAATATTTTAATGAAGGAACGAATGTACCAAACGCCGACGTAACGTCGACGTGTAATCGAGAGGTTGAAAATTGAAACTTTGCTCGATGGAAGATCCTCAAGCTAGTTGCCAACTTTACTCCCAATTCCCAAATGAATAAATAAAATTGAATATTTAGCAAACAATGTAGACTTGTAGAGAGATATATTTAGAAATTAGAGAGATTGTAGGAAGATTTGTGAGAAAGATGAAGAGAAAATGAGTTATTTATAGTTGGAAAATTGGGTTAAAGTGTAAATATAATAACTTATGGGTTAAAAATAAATATTAAGGGGTAGGGGGGTTGGGGGGGGCCTAAAATGGCCGTTGGCCAACGGCCATAATCTAAAATGGTCGTTAGTGCAACGGCCATTTTTGCAAAGGGGTGAAAAGGGCGGGGTCGGGCTCGGGACGAGGTCGGGGCAGGGTCGGGTCGGGCGGGCCTGGGGCGGGCTCGGGTCTCGCGGGACGAGACATCGTCCCGTCCCGAGTTCGAGGCCCGCCCCCGTTATTATTTTTTTTTTACGGGACCGGGACGGGCTCTGGATGGGGTCGGGTCGGGGTCGGGCCGTCCCGGCCCACTGGCCAGCCCTAGTAGACACTAGTATATTTAAAGGACCAAACAGATAATTTTGTCATTTTGTCTATTACTAGTATTATCTTCTTTTTATAAGCGTATAAGAGCTAGTTCTTGGGAATTATTTCCGTTAGGGATGGCAGGTGAGTATAATTTTGCGGATTCCACACCGCATCCGCCCCAGTTGGGGCGGGTATAAGTATAACTTTGACGGGTAGTAGGTGGATATGGGTATTGAAAATGTACCCGTCACGGGTAGGTGGGTAGGTGGTGGATTTGTAGTCATATCCGCCCTGCATCCAACTGCCTACCCGCCCGCCTTATACTCGCCCCAAGCCCAAAATATTAGCAGCTCATAAGTCACGACAAGTCTCTCATTCTCCAACAAAACTCAAAACCCTACGCCTCTTCAGTCCTTCACGCCTTCACGCCTCCCTCTCTCTCGTTCCTCTTCACGTCGTCTCTCCTCCCTCTCTCATTCTCGACGTCTCTGCCTTTTTCTTTAAAGAAAAATCACAAACTTTTGTCACGAACCACCTCGACGTCTTTGCCTTTTTCTTTAAAGGAGATATTGATCGGGAAATATTGGAAAGTATTGGTGTCTTTGCTTTGTGCTTTGGGTTGTCTTGGTGAGGTCAATTTTTATGCATTTGTTAAGTTTTACCTATTGGGTTTGTGGAGTTAAATTGAAAAAGTTGAAAAACTTTAGCTTATATAGCTTAAATAATATTTGGATTTTTTCTACATTTGTAATATATAGCTATTTAGGTGGATAATTTTTGGGTTTTCTTGAAAATTTTGTTTTCTTGATTCTTTGTTGTGTAAGGGGGAAAAGGTGAAAAAATGGGGAATTCTGATGGTGCAAAAATCCGGAATTCTCCTCCCTCTCTCCCAAAGAAAATGAGACTGTGACAGTATTGATTCTTGACTCAAATTTTTTGGATAATTTTTGGAATTTGAATTTTTGGGATCATGTTGATCACAAATGAATTGATTATAAAATATGGCAGGCGGGTACATGCGGGTATTGGCGGGTTACGGATATCCACTTGGGTGGTGGATCGAGTGTGAATTTAGGAATATACCCGGCTAGGCGGGTATGAATGTTGAAAATTGTACCCGCCACGGGTGGCGGGTATAAAATTTTCTGGCCGGTACGGGTGCGGGGGAGGGGTACCCGCACCCACCCCGGCCAATTGCCATCCCTAACTTCCGCTCTCCTGAATTGAATTTTTCATCTTAATTTAGTTAGGATTTGAAATTGAGAATCTCCTGAGTAGAGATGGCGGTAGATCCTGGACCCGGTCCGGATCTGATGGATCCAGATCCATTTTATTTTATAGGATATGGATTTCAAAAATTTGGACCCGACGGATCTGAGGTTCTGACGGATCGAATCTGGATCTTGTATTTGAGATCCGTATCCGGTCCAAATCCGATCTGTGAATAGGTTTTTTTATTGGAAAGAGTATATTATATAGTTATGTTTGTTATCGAGTGATAGGAGTATTTATTTGTCATGAATGAAACTTATTGTAGTATGTGTTTTTGGAGTTATTGGATCTGGATTGAAGAATCATAGTTCGTCTTTCAAATATGAGATTTGATTTTGAGCTAGAATGGTTATTTTGGTACATTTATTTTTTGATATCACTTGAGCCAGTGTGTTTATGTGTTTGAAGCATGTGCTGGAATCACAGAGTTTACTGCACAAAAGTTAACTAATGTGGTCGTGCTCATTTATCAATTTATGCGCTTTTCATGTTTTGGGGATCAAATTGTTAGTTCTTTCTTTTTCTTAAGTGACATGTCAGGATGGGTTATTCATTTCAGATGATGAATTAAGTATGTTGCAAAGTGTTTTTTTAAACATTGTTGGTTATGACATATATAGCATGAATATGATATGATCGAGCACCATCCTTTGGGATATTCTCATTAAGCTTGAACAAGCTTTACTAACTCTGCCTTTGCAAGTTTCATTTTTCTGATTGATTTTTTGAAGTGTGAAACTTGAGAAAGCAATCTCTTTAAGAAAACTCTGTTAGTCTATTTCTTTTTTAGCCTTACTACTACCTTAAGAAGCTCAAGTTTATGGTTCTGCTCTGCTCTTTCAAGGCAAATTTTTTTACATATGGATCTAGATCCGATCTATGTATCCGGTGGATCCGAATGATCCGGATTTGAATATGATTTTTATGGACCTGAAGGATTTGGATCCGGATCTGGATCCAGGTAGAAAAAACAGATCTGGATCTGGATCTGGATCCGATCCGTTGCCATCCCTACTCCTGAGGCGGATTTTTAGATCTTAGAGATTTCAAATGGTTTATTCGGAGAAAGAAGAATGTATGGAGAATGGGGAGGAATTGTCATCTTCGAGGTTGAGGGAGATCTATTGATAGTAATGATAATGTATTGCACATCCTCGTAGTTCGGCCCTTTCCGGATCCTGCGCATAGCGGGAGCTTAGTGCATATGCAGGTTATGGGGGCTTGCCGAGCTGATCAAATGTTAAAGCCTTTGTTCAAGATGAATGTTACCACTGAAGACGGTTTATTCGCTCATCTTACTCAGGTACCTCTTTCCATATCTACATTTCCCTTTGCTTTTACCACTCCATTTTATGTTTGTTTCCTTGCTTTACGGATACTCTTTACAATAATTCCTACATACAAAATCTCATTGAATATTTTCTCTCTGGAGTTAGGTAATTGTCTGAAACTACTTTTTTCTTTACCAGCATTTTGAACCAGCAGAAGTCGGTATGGTCGGTATGCTAGTGAGGTGCTTGTGCATTTCCACTCGTTTCAGTTGGTGTTGGGAAGACCAAGAAGCAGGGAACCCTGTTGTGGCCTACTAACACAAGGAACTGCCTTCAACTTTTCCTTCTCGGACGTCCATCCGGTTTGATGGTTAATTTTTGTGGTCTCATGTCTTAGTAACTTTTAAATCAGCTCTTTCCCACTTCATTGGTTAACCTTGTATAGTGTTCTCTATGTTCACTTCTTTCTCCATAGATTTGTTTCCCAAAATTATATTCATATACTTGTCCAGCAAGTTAAAGGTAATTATATTTCTTTACCAACATTGCTTCTTAACAATGTACCAGGTCTGGAAAAGAGTAGCATTTGACTGGTCTATTATTTTGCTTGTTTTGTTGTGACATGCTAGGAAGCACGTCTGGACAAAACACTGTACAATTTGAAACCCAAAAACAGTACATGACCACTTAAAGTATCCTTCAATGTATTATCCACTTGTAATTTAAGTACCTTTTAAAACAATTGAATAATTTAATAATATTTGTATCTGGTACTTATCTTGGTGCCTTCCCATTCGAGGGGTGGGATGTAGATATCTAGTTTGTGATTGAATTGCCGGACCAGACTGAAGACTTATTCCTTATTAGAGCAGTAAACAAGAGTATTGATGATTAGTTGTGGACTGATGGTAACAACTAACGAAGAGGAAGAGAATTATGAAGTTTATGTGAGTTTGCAGGAGGAAAAAGCTTTTTACCTATCATATTCTTGCTATAATTTAGAAATAGAAACCTGTTCTGTGTGTACATGCATACATACTTAAAATATATTTGACTGCACTATGTATTGCCTCCTTTCGTTCATTATCTGCTGCCTATTTTGTGTATTGAATGTTTGTCACCTGATTACAAAATTTGTTTGTCCTCGTATTGTTAGTTCCACAGAATAGATTTAAGTATACATACTCAATGTTAGATTTTACTAGGGAATTTCTTCCTTACTGATCGTTAAACTTGTTTACGAGTCACATTTTGAGTATATTGTACATGAATTGCAGACACTTCTTAACTATCTCATGATTGATACTGAATGCTGGATATTATCTTTAACCCCTGCGCCTTGATCTGAGAGTATTCATAGCTAGGAGGTGCATATTGACATGTGGAGACAGCATGGAGGTTGGTGTAATGTGTGCATTTGTTAATTTGTATGGAAGCAGATTAAAAAGAATTCTTTATCTGGTAATCTTTGAGAGTGTTTTATCTCTTAATATAAATCTGCGGAGGTGTTTGAACCTGTTAGTGGCTAATGATCCAGTATACTTTATGTTTGTATTAACTCTGCTTCCTTCATAATTCTGTTTTGACTGTATTGTCCTAAAACTTCTCCTCTTGGTTATTTCCTTGATTAATTGTAAGACTCCTCTCTTCTTAATAGGCTTAGTAAGGTATTTCTATTGTATGCCTGGAGTTTTTCCTGAGAAGAAGTTGCAGGATCCTGTATTGTTTATTAATGGTGGCAATTGTTCATGCTTCCAAATGAATTTATCTTTTCACTTGTAGGTTATGTGGGCGTATACTAGTATGATCTCTGAATTAAGAAGAAGTAAAGGTAGTTTCATGCTCCTATAATACATAATTTAATTACTTTCCGTCTGAATTATCTTTACATGTCTTATACTTCCTGAGAGTTTTGTTACATGAATTAGTTGCCTTCTGACTGATTTCTGTTGAAGTTTCAATATTGTAGTAGGTTAATTTCTGCTGTTTAAATGCTAAAGCGCTGTTATCCGTCTATGACATATATTTTCTTTTAAGTTGCAATCAGTATGTTGTTTAGATTTTGTTTATCTTTTGAGATAACATTCAGTTATCAAGAAGATTGCACAGGAGCGGGTTTACCTGTGCGCACTCGAAGGGTAGCGGTTGTGGGTTCGCTTGTCATAAAAAAAATTGCATATTGATGTTGGTGTTTCAAAGAGAGTAAATTGATTCTTGCATTGCATATAATTGCGAAATAATTTATGATTTATGTATTTGTATGTTTGTAGTGCTCCCCCCCCCCCCCCCCCAAAAAAAAGATTGCATATTGATGTTGGTGTCTCAAAGAGAGTAAATTCATTCTAGCATTGCATATAATTGCGAAATAAATAAAAAGAAAAGTAAGAGTCGTTACAGGAAAAGGAAAGAGCCACTCCTGCAGTGGGAGTTGTGTCAGTTGCCTGTGTCTTTTTCTAGTTAGTAGATTTATCTATTTTAACCAGTTTTTGTTTTTTTAAAAGATCATGATTCATGAGTCCACCTGAATGATAATATTTTTGTGCATGAGAACATGATTTCTTGTACATATATACTCTCAATGATTCTTTGGGGCCAATAAGAATTGTTATTTATTGAAAAACAATAGAAAATAAGAAGAAGAACATGCATTTGTTGGAACTTGGAAGAATGCAAGAAAGCTAGCATTTGAGAATTGCAGAGAATCTGATTGTCTCAAGTTTCTGTTTAAACTAATTCGAGAGTTCTATATTGAGAAGGGTGTATACTAGGTCACATTGGTGTGGACCTCTGCCTAAGGAATTAGATTTAGGATGCTCAAGTAATAAGTGTATGCATGTGCTCACGTTTGATTGCTTATGTAACATGATGAAGTCCGACTTCTTCTAAACATTTCTATTTTTCTTCCATTGTCGCAACAGGGGAAATTTAAACCTCATGGTTCTGCCCACATCTGAGTTGCGCATTGCATTCATTGGTGATGATGGCAGCACAGAGAGACTTGCGACATTCTATCGTGAATCTGATTGTGCTGTTGTAGAGATTAAAGATATTATGGCAGACAATTCAAGACGGCCTTTTCTGCTAAATATTCCAGATGGAGACTTTCTATTTTTGGTGTTCAGAAAAGTCTAAGCTCCTAGGCAATGAGCTGAAAAGAAAGGTAAATCTGTTGAACTTTTTTAATGTTGTTTACGCTTACATATATAGTAAGCTAATCACATAATTTACTCTTTCTTGTGCTTGGCGCAGATGAAGGATTTGCTTGAGCAGAAACCTTCCTTAGCTGAACTAACTGGAATCAATGAATCACGGATTGACTGTTTTGCCATTCATCTTCGTGCTTATCTCATTGGTTCAGCAGTCACAAAGGCTCAAGCAAGTTCAATGCCGTCAACAAATCCTTCTAGGAATGGCGGCATTGGTGCTTGTGAACTTGGTACGTCAGTTGCATTTCAAATACCTCAGCGCTCTCGACATTACTGTGTTCAAGCACCAAAATCCAGCTCTCTTAATCTTGGTAGCCTTAGTCCTAGGTCTAGTTCTTTTAAAGAGAGCTTGCTCAGGAACTCATCATCAGTACGTATTGCTAAATACAGAATAAGGGGTCGTGGAGATGGCTATAATTCATGCTTGGATAGCCAGACTCCTTCGAAACTAGGCAGAATATATATGCCTAGTTCAATTTATGTACTAGACGAAAAGCTTCCAAAAAAATCAAGTTCTACACTTTTTTGGAGCTACTTGTTTCTGACCATCCCTTTGTAGGCTCTGCAGCTATCATCCCTCTTTTGATTCAACTATTTTCGCTCCTTGTTACTGTTGGTGACCTCCTGCTGCGTCCACTCAATACTCTGTTGGAACTCCACATCTGCCTATTTTTTCTAAAGAGTCGCTGTCACTACCACAACTCTCTTCGATGGCAGATGCTCGTTCATCTTGTATTTTGACACCAAAGTTGCCTATTAACGTTACTGATGTCTCCACTTTAGATTTGCCACCTTTGCTGCCTGACCCGTTGATCAGGTTGCCACTATCTTTTCCAGTTTCTCAACAGATTCCTACTTTCACACCATTGATGTGTGATCCTATTATCCATATTCTTGTTATTGATGTTTGCTCTTCAGGGCAAGGCTACTTGGTGAGTGCTGGACCTGCTATATCTGGCACTCTTGCACCATTGCACCCAAATCTTATCTTCTGAACCATTTAGTCCCAGAAACAGAATCAGTAGTTGAAAAAAGTGATAGGGAGACACTTCGCTTGCTCATAAATGGTTCTAATCACCCCAGCAAACAGCTAATTGATGTACTTCCTTCTGTGTTGTCTAGTAGTGAACAGACCCAAAATATGCTGGCTGCTGAAAGCCGTAGTTTTTACTCCGGGTCCATAAATGTTGGTACCATAGCCAACGGTTTTGCAACTATGGGTTTGATCTCTCTTTCCGAGAGGTCTCTAGGAAGGTTCAATGAAAGGCAGATTGCCACGGAGAGCAAAGTTGATCAGGTGAACAAACGCGTCGGTTCTCGTGAATTGGCTGAGGCATTTAACAGATGTTGAAGAGGAAAGAAAGAATTGACAACAACAGTCGTTTTGTTTCCTTTTATGGTGTTTCTGGTTTTGCTGCTGAAGTTGTAGATATCTTTGCATGTGGCTTTGTTTTGTCGAATGTAATTAGTTGAATTTTACGTTTAACCTTTCTCGAGTTGTGATAATAGTCTACTAATTGGACTATTATGTCTTTTACCTGTCTGGTTCTGGCAAGAATTCTTGAGAATATTCATCATTCATATTGCAGGGCTGACTGCTCGACTAAAATCCTTAATGAAAAATCTTTAGTCTTATAGGTTAAACAATCCTTAAATTGCAAAGCAAAGATGAAGGAAGTGCAACATCAAGAAAGACCGAAACGAGAAATCCTAGTGTTCTCGGTTAAGCCTGCAACGCAGAAAGTAGCATAGGTTTCATGGTGTACTGGACTTGCTATGTGAGTCAGTTCATACCTAATTTTTTCGATCGTACAGTCAATGTATTCAAATCATAGAATTCTCGTAAGTCCATGAATAGCCCAAGTAGAAGTGACGGGGAGGACTCTTTTTCTTGCTTCTTTATTTGACTTTGCCTTGCTGAGTTAAGATGATGAACTGCAACCTAAATTACTTGATGGTCATTGTGGATTTCATTGTTCCATTGATGTTTGAGGTAATCAATCAGGAGTGGTGATCTACCATTTCTTCATGATTGAGAAGTAAGGCAACAATGACTGTAAACTGTAATGGAAGAAAAAGAGAAGAAGAGAGAAGTGGATCGAGTGAGAGAGAGAAATGGAGTGGAAAGCTTTGGGAAAAATATCTGATTTCTTAACTTCCAACTATGAGTACATGATGTATATATACAACACAATGTCTACTCTAGAAGCATCTACTTAACCAACTATTAATTACTCTACATTTCTAAGTAACTAACTTGTAACAACCATAACAAACTATAACAACTTCAACTAATTAACTACTTAGTAGTTATACAATGTGGTGTAGCTTAATGGACAATGGTGCATCTCCCTAGCTCATTTACACCCTCCATCAAGCTAGGATATGTGAAGATGTTCTTCATGCCTAGCTTGGACATCAAGTGTGTATGATGTGATCTTCCAAGGGCCTTAGTAAGCAGATATGTTGGCTAATCTGCAGAGGGCAAATATATAGTGTGGACCACCCCCTTAAGTATCTTTTCTTTAATGAAATGACAATCTATATCAATGTATTTTGTACGCTCATGGAAAACTGGATTGGCTGCAATCTGAATAGCAGATTTGCTATCTGAAAACACTGAAACTGGAGTCTGAATCTCTACTCCAAGTTCTTTATACAGTCCAACAATCCATACCATTTCTCCTACTGAGGTAGCCATGGCTCTGTACTCAGTTTCAGCTGAACTCCTAGAAATAGTCTCCTATTTTTTTTATTTCCATGACACTGGTGAGGAACCATACAATACTAAGTATCTAGTGATTGATCTTCTACTGTTGACACATGAACCCCAATTAGCATCACAAAATACTCTGACCTGTGAATCACTAGACTTGTTCATAAAGATTCTCAATCCCGGTGCTTGTTTGACATATCTAACGAGCCTAAGTCCTGCTTCCATATGTGTTGTTTTGGGATTATGTATGAACTGCCTTAAATATTGTACAACAAAGGCAATATCTGGTCTTGTTGTTGTCAAGTATAACAATCTCCCAATCAACCTCTTATATACTATGGGATCTGGTAGAGGCACATCTGATTCATTCATAACATGATTTGAATTGGCTGATATAGCATGCTGATCAAATACTGTAGTAGTGAGTTGTTGATTCATGTCCATGAGTGAACATGCTGGTTTGGCACCTCTAAGTCCCATATCTGATGTAAGTTCTAAGGTATATTTTCTCTGATGCATCAGTTTGCCCTGAGAATTTCTTGCAAATTCAATTCCAAGGAAGTATCTAAGCTCTCCCAAATCTTTTATCTTGAAGGCTGAATGTAAATCTTCTTTTGTGGCTTGAATGAGTTCTGGATCATTCCCAATAAGCAATAGATCATCAACATATACCAGCACCACCACTATACTGTCATTCTTCAACTTGGTTAACAAAGAGTAGTCCCTGTGACTCTGCTGAAATACAGAAGAAATCAAGGTAGTGGTGAGTTTGATCTTCCATTGTCTTGATGCTTGTTTCAAGCCATACAATGACTTTAGCAACCTGCAAACTTATTTCTTCCCTCCCTTGTCATCAAAACTAAAGCCTTCAGGAACTGTCATGTATACTTCTTCATAAAGGTCTCCTTATAGAAAAGCATTATAGACATTCATTTGGTGAATGATCCACTGCTTGGCTGCTGCAATAGAGATAACAAACCTCAGAGTGGACATCTTCACTACTGGTGAGAATGTCTCCTGGTAATCAAGTCCCTCATTTTGATTATAACCATTTGCAACTAATCTGGCTTTGAATCTTTCCACCTCTCTTGTTGCTTTGTATTTGATCTTGTACACCCACTTGTATCTTATGGCCTTCTTTCCTTCTGTAAATGTAACTAACTCCCATGTTCCATTATCCTCCAAGGCTTTTATCTCAGTCTGTATTTCCTCAATCCATCTTTTGTCATGTGCAGCTATTGAGTAATTATGTGGCTCAGTGTCAAGAGAGACACTAGCCACAAACTCTTGATACTTATTTGACAATCCTGTATAATCAACACTGTTAGATATAAAATACAAACAATTTGAGGAGCCATGCTTAGTGACATAATCTTTATGCCAAATAGGAGGCCTGCTGGTTCTGGTAGACTTCTTAGTCTCGGTCTCCATCTGCCTGTGATCTAGAACCTCTTCATGTTGTGTTTTTGTAGGAATACCCATGTTATGTATCACACCTTGAGCATCCAGGTCTGGACTCATATGCTCATTAACTTCCAACCTCATGTTATCTACTTATGGAATAGAGGCCTTCTGTGAATTAACCAAGTCATCAAAACAGAAATGTTCTTGTTTCTATGAATTTCTTTTTCTGCTCATAAAGAATTTCTTTTTCTCCATGTCATGCAGTTTATAGCCTTTTTGTACAGAACCATACCCAAGCAAAACTCCTTTCACAACCCTTGGCCCAAATATCCTGCACAGTGAGTAATGTTGGAAAACACAGACAACCTATTACTCTGAGATGGTTAAGTGATGGTATCTTCCCATACAACATTTCATATGGAGATTTATTTATATAACTATGGAAGGAATTCTATTCATGATGTACACAACCCCCTCCACACAGAACCCCCAAAATCTGTTAGGAAAATTTGCTTGGAACTTAATGGCCCTGGATATTTCTAATATGTGTCTATGTTTTATTTCCACTACACTATTTTGTTGTGGTGTGTGTGGATATGAACTCTTATGTACTACACCATACTGCCTAAACAATTCATTACAGTTATGATTGAAAAATTCAGTGCCATTAACAGATCTTACTTTCTGAATCCTCATTTCAAATTGAGTATTGACTTCAGTGAAGAAATTTTTAAGTATTGTAGACACATCAGACTTCAACTTTATTTGAAAAACCCAAGTCCATATGGAATAATCATCCACAATAGTCAAGAAATATCTCATTCCATTATGTGTTTCAACCTTATAAGGTCCCCATACATCCATATGCAAAAGTTGAAAAGGTTTTGTTTTCCTACTAATGCTGTTAGGAAATGGTATTCTTGTCTGTCTAGCAATTGGGCATATCTCACATTTATTCAAAACAAAAGAGGCATCACCTTTGAAACATGAATTTTTTCTTAATACAGTCATAGGAACATGACACAACCTTTGGTGCCAGATGACTACATCTACATGATGTGAGGCTGACAAGCACTTACTCAACCCTCCTTTCTTATTCTGTGTGTCCAAGTAGAATATGTACAGTCCTCCTTCTTCATTACCAATCCCCCTTACCTTTCCAGACAAAAGATCCTGAAATATACAATATGTTGGGAAGAAAGTAAGACTCCATTTTAGCTCTTTTGTTACTTTGGACACAGACGTAAGATTGAACTTAAAATTTGGTATACATAGAACATTTTTAAGGACATCACCTCGTCCCATGTGGTAGTCACCAACATGTGAGATTCTCGCTGAGTCTCCTGTAGATAACTGTACCATTCATGTACCTCCTGTCAGATTATTTTTACTTTGTAAGTAATTATGATCATTAATCATATGATTAGTCGCACCTGTGTCTACTATCCATTTCATCAGAACTCCTGAATCAAAAGCACATTTACCTGCCATATTGGGACTGCCACTAGCCTCTTCTTTGCTGTTGATCAACTTGAGAAGCTGTTAATGTTGGCTAGGAGTAAACTGTTGGTTGTGTGCTACTGGATCTGTAGGCCACATCCTCTGATTGTGATTATAAACAGGTTGACTGAAACGTGATCCTAGTTGTTGTCCAAAGAATTGCTTATGCTTCTGCTTCATGTCTTGTTGCTGGTATTGTACCTTTCTATCCTGTCTTGTGTCTTCAAATGTTGAATCTCCTCCAGTCACCATATATGCCTTTTTTCCTTTGTTCTTGAAATCTTCAGGATACCTAATGATCTTGTAACAGTCATCCTGTATGTGTCCAGTTTTGTGACAGAAGTCACATTTCATCAACTTGTAGCAATCCATCCTAACATGTCCCTTCATGTGACAGAAATCATAGAATGCATTATAATTATATAGTTTCTTTTGATTCTGATTTCCATTTCTGAATCTTCCATTTCCACCCTTGGATGTGAACATGGCTGAAGACTCTATTGTGTCTTGCATCATCCTGCTTCCTCCTGCCATCATTGTACAATTGCATACATCTGATTCAAGCTTGGCACCTGCTGCATCATGATTATTTGGCTTCTGACCTGACTATAGCTGTCATCTAGTCCCATCAGAAATTGTAACATTCTTTGATATTGTAAATTATCAATGAAATCCTTAGCCTTAGCACAACAAGATGGTGGTGGTACAATAGAATCATATGCATTCCAAAGATCTTTTAGCCTTGAGTAATACACTGTAATTGATTGTGATCCTTGTACCATTGTAACAATTTCCTTATGCAGTTGAAAAGCTCTAGAACTATTTATCTTGTCAAATCTCTCCCTTAATTCTTCCCATATACTATATGAGTCAGAATTAAACAATATCCCACTGAGTAGGTTTTTATTTACATTTCCCATCAACCATGAGATAACAATGGAATTGCATCTGTACCATAGTTTTGCCAAATCGCCATGGAAAGCTTCCCTTCTTACTGTTCCATCCACAAAACTTATCTTATTCTTTCCCAACAAAGCCAACTTCATTGCCCTGCTCCACAATGTGTAGTTGTCCATCCCATTCAATATAACTCCTACTGATAATGACATTGGTGCATCAGATGGGAACAAATATAGTGGATGATTATGATCTATGTTTACTGTCATTGTCGTGGTTTCACTTGACAATTCTTTTCCATCTTTAGTTATCACAAAATTAAATATGCAACAGAAATTCAATCTCTACCAACTTCAATGCAACTATGTTCCAACTTCAATGCAACTATGTTGAGAACTTGAGATTAGGGATGAATGTTTTACAGTTGTTGCCATGACCCAAAATATCTAGTCGTGATGGCACTAACCCCAAAGGTCACTAAGCCAACCACAAACTTTTTAACCCAAATGAAGTAGAGATTTAAAATGCAGAAATAGTTAAGTAAACCGAATTAAGTCTTAAAAGAGTACGAGAACTAACAAGAGAATAATACAAGTCTGGGAAAACATCCCGATAAGACATAAGCTATTCGAATGTAAAACATATGAAATGAAAGATAACATGGAGGATTCGGTGCCAGAAATCTCTATAGTGGCTCACCCTGAATCGTCCGATCATGCTCCTCAATTGGATGAGTAATCACGTGCTCCGCTAGTAGTAGGAACTGAACCTGTACACAAAAGGGTGCAAAACGTGAGTACGGGAAACAACGTATACTCAGCAGTATCATCGACCGACCCTATATTAAATGGAGACGAGAGTTGGCCTTTCGATTACTACTTCTACACTAACCGCCATTAGTTTACCATAATTATAATAATACACTATATCAAGAAAATATCAACCAAAACCTAGGTTATAACATCTAGTTCCTCAAATCTGAAAAGGTTTCCACATAGACAAGACAATAGAAACTAATCCACAAAACAAATATGAAACACAGACTATGGATGAAATAAAATGAGATGCAAATCAAATACAATGCAATGCAATGCAATGCAAGGCCTTTCCATCACCGATACACACACGTTTGAATATTAATGAATCATAACCCATGGGGACTTGAGAGGTCCATATACCACCCGAAATCCATTCCCTTCGGGTTCTCAGTCATTGTTAGGCTCACAATCACATCACTTAGCCAAATGTAGCCTTACAGTACATGTCTCTAGCCATCTAGGCTCATATCAGCACATCACTACGTCCGAAATCATTTCCCCTCAGAACCATATATGTATCCTCAAGTATAACGTGCATGAGATATCATATTAAACATGAATATGACATGGACAACATTAAGAACCTATGATATGCAATAAAGATTCTATGTTTAATCAATTTATGACACAAAGATACGACTTTTAGCCATTTACATAGTAAAGACTCGATCTTTTGCTTCTTTTTTACTTTTAAACAAGTATACGTGAGTAATGGGAACACAGAGTCACATCTAAGACCAAAATATAATAATGATGCGGAAAGTACGCTTCATACCCCAATCACAGATCCAAAGAATCGTACTATTATATTCGCTAATGCCCAAAACATGCCATTCACTATATAATTTAAAGGTGTAAGTACCCATACCATGCCACCGATACCCAATACAAGTGCTCGTCGCCTCACAAGTATCAGGACCCCTTATTATCCCCATTACGCCCTCTTATTTAGTTAACTAGACCAACCATGCAGCTTTAAATAAGATACAAGATCTCAACTTGCCGCGAATAACGACAAAGATTTGTGATGCAAATAAGGAAGGGTGTAATTAGGTAAGTGGGTCATAGTTTGGTTGTAAATGGGTCGACCCAAAATGGGTTGTCGGGTGGGACATTTCGACCGGACAGTGTGGTGTTGTGAGGCTTGGTCGGGTAGATTTAGGAAGAGTTGGGTTAAGGCATTTTATGGGGGTATTTCAAGTATGTTGAGGGTGATGTTCATGCTCGGGGTTTGGTGGTTTGATAGTGGCAAGGTGGTGGTAGCGGACTGGAAAATTGAGGTTCTCGATAAATGGTGTGTCGTAGACTATTTGGTGTTGTCGAGGTGACACGGGTATTTGTGGACTGTTTCGGGTGATGACCTTTTATATGGAGGTTAGAGGAGTGTAGTGGTGTATGGTGGTGGAAGGAACCAGGTGGTTTGAACAAGGAATGAACACGAGATGCAAGGTGCAATCTCGGGCACAAACCAAGTGACAGACAGTCGATATAAACAAGGATAATAACACGAGGGTTTTAATGCTCGAGTCGACACAAAGATGAGTTTGGCCAATTGGACAAGGACTAGACCGGGCTTTCTAACTACAATTCTGTGAACAAGCCAAGTGAGGGTGGCCGGTAACCTTATGATAGGCCCTAGGCTTGGGTTTGGTTGGATCCCACAAGTTCCAACGTCCACTTGCACAAAGGGGGTTCCTTAAGCTTAGGTTTGATTAGGTCACACAAGTCCTAACCAAACTTACACCGAAGAGACCTTAACTTGGGCTTAACTAGGTCACACAAATCCTAGCTTCAACTTACACTAAGGGGTTGGCTCACACAAGAACCGAAGGCCCATACAAGGACCAACTAAGGTAGACAACACACAAGTTGAATAACTTAGCAATTGAGTAAAACTCAAGTTTTTCTATTCATCAACTCTGAATATTTACGATTTCCTTAGGGTCATATTTATAGTAGTAAATGGAACATTCTAGAAGACAAATTAAAAGACACAAACTACATGTAAACTTTCGACCAAGTGTGGATAAATGGGAGCGAGTTTGGGTTTACTTGGTGACTAAGGGTGTTTCAACCAAACCAAGACAATGGGAAAGGTCTTGGCTTTTATTGGGGACAAATGATGAATCTTTCACACTCCTTTTGTGGATTCCATGAAGAATAATGCATGAACTTGGGCTTCATAAATGTCATCTTCTTGGGATAGGTTTAGAAGCTTCCATTCCTTGAACATGTTCTTTGGACGAATGGAAGTGAGCATTTCGACCAACCTTTCATCTTCTTGGTGTCTTCCATATAATCAAATACATGAACTTGTTACTTCATAAGTTCTCCCCTTGGAAGCCTCAACTTCTAGATGCTTCTTGTCATTGTTCTCTCGGCTTGATTAGTTCACACGACCTAGTCACCTTATTACAAGGCTTGGTCATTCCTTTTTATTACATGGCTCATTAAATGTGTCATAAGAAGAACTAAAAGTTAATCTAATAAATAAAAAGAAGCTAAAAGAGAAACATGGTCTCGGCCAATACCAACAAGAAGGCCGAATAAAATGTCTTCTTCTTAAAATTTTCAAATCCAATCTTCAATCCCGCTCCATATTCCATGGAATTTTAGGCATCTAGTTGTGGATTGATGGTTTATTGTTGGCATCTTCGGCATTGAACTTATCAACTCAACTTGAGGGTTCAAGTCCATGGTCTTTATTTCATCAATCTCCCATTCTTTAAAATAATTTGTCGTCCAATTCTCATCATCTAAATATGAGGACAAGATTTTAACACGAAATGTTGACCCTCCACAACCAACCGAGGGTTCCTCCTTGTAGGTGCCTTCTAAAACCTAGTAAATAGCTTGAAAGGACCACACTCTAAATAAATTTTCCATTCGATCAAGGAGTCATAGGTGAGAGGATTGTGCCGAGGACTACTCAATTTCTCGCTAAAGAAAGCGATGGGCTCTTTGTCTTGGATTAATATAGTGCCAACTCTTCTAACATCACATTCAATGTCAATTGGTATCTCAAGGTACGGAATGGGGACAACAAGGGTGCTACAACCTTAAATGAAATAATGATACAACAAAGTCGAATAATGAGAGGCTTTTATCCTACTTACACTTGTATGCTCGGCCCAACTCTGGGCAGTCTCCATCTTGGTTGGATTAAAATGAATGTCCTCGTCATAAGTAAGATAATGATGTTGTGCACCACTTAATATTGTGCTAGATAAAAAGATGACACCAACACCAATTACGCTAGTTTCATGTTCAACTTCAAATGGCTTTCCCTGGCTTAGCATAGCTAGAGTCGATGCTTCACGTATCTTTCCTTCCGTGGTGTCCGATGTTCCTTGAGACCATTCACACTCATTCTTTATCATTGGCTCATTGATAGGGGTAGCCATTGTACAATAACCCTGGATGAAATGATGAAAGAAAGAGGCCCAACTAAGGTAACTAATTACCGCCATTATACCCGTGGTCTCGGTACAACTTCGAAAAGTTACGACCTTGGATGGGTCTACAAGATTACCCCCAGATGAGACTAAGTGTCCCATGAAAGGTTGTTGATCTTCGCATATGATCTTCATTAAAGAGCTTGGCGACAAACAGAAACCAAATGGCACCATAAGACATTTGTACCAAACAAACTCGATCTTGAAGGTCATCTTCCATTCAACTTCTCCTCGTGACCTTATTTGATGGTAGCCACTCCTCAATTCTAGCTTGAAGAATAATTCTGCCCCTCTCAATGTATCCAAACCGTCATCCACTCTCGGCATAGGAGATTTTCACTTCAAGGCCGTTTGGTTATCAACATATATGTGCCAAGCTTCATTTTCCTTTGGCACCAACAAAGCGGACGTCGCCCTAAGGCTTTTTTGTGTAAGGCCTTTGCCTAATGACTCTTTCTCTTGGACTTGCAATGCCCTAGTCTCTTCCGGATGACATCCATAGTTTTGGTGGTTAGATAATGAACTTCTTGAAAATAAATAAGAGTAAGTTCACTACCTTTCATTGGTAGTGTTCCGGATGCAAGATCTTTCGGAAGCTTCTTCACGTCGGTATCTTCAACTAATATACCTAGAGGACTCCCCTTCTTAAATTTCTCCTCTATTTTTTGTGCATCAATTAAGAGAGTCTCGGCTTTGCGTTTCCTTGCCCTTCAGATTTTCATGTCCTTCACCTTGCTAGGTGACAACGACACCAACTGGATCTTCTTGTCATTATTTCAAAAAGAATAGTTATTCCTCTCTCTATCATATTATGCCTTTCGATCAAGTTTCTATGGTCATCCTAATAAAATATGACACGCATCCACTGGGAGGATGTCACACCATATTTTATCTTTATACTTTCCAATCCGAAAGCTAACAATAGTTTATTTTACCACTCTTAGCCATTCATCTTGGTTTAGCCGTTGGAGATCATATGGCTTCGGATGATTGCGGGTGGGTAATTTTAACTTGTCCACCATCTCCACGGAGGCCAAGTTGACATCACTTCTTCCATCAATGATCATGTTGCACACTTTGTCTTTTACCTTGCATCGAGTGTAAAAAAGTTGTTCCGTTTGTGTATTCTCGTGTTCTTCAAGCTGAACACTCAACACATGTCGGAGAACTAAATCTTCACACACCTCCGCAAGATCAATATCTTCCTCCACATTTTCTTGATCATACAATGGATTAATAAATAAAGTACTACCCTTTTCTTCAACATGATACAATGGATTAGTAAAAAGGGTACGACCTTGTTTTTCCTCTCGGATCTCTTAAATTTTGGTTTCCCTTTCATGTCGTGGGTTGTTTTGCACAACCCTGGATTCATCTTTATTCCTTGCAGCATGCTCCACAAGTTCCTTTCTCAAGGCCTGCGTACGTTCCGCAAGAATGTCACTTACGATCCTTCTTAGTCTTTCTTTTTTTACGTGAGCCATATCGTCAAAGCGCGGGACGGGATGGCCTCGCTCAGATATCAATCTTATGCAAGTAAGGAGGGGTGTAAATGGGTCGAATTTTGGTTGTAAATGGGTCAAACCAAAAATGGGACCGAAAGTGGGCTGTCGGGTGGGACGTTTCGACCGAACAATATGGTGTTATGAGGCTTGGTCGGGTAGATTTAGGAAGAGTTGGGTTAAGACATTTTATGGGGGTATTTCGAGTATGTTGAGGGTGATGTTAATGATCGGGGTTTGGTGGTTTAATAGTGGAAAGGTGGTGGTAGCGGACTGGAACAATGCGGTTCTCGGTAAATAGTGTGTTGTATACTGTTTGGTGTTGTCGAGGTACACGAGTATTTGTGAACTATGTCTGGTGGTGACCTTTTATATAGTGGTTAGGGGAATGTAGTGGTATATGGTGGTGGAAGGAACCATGTGGTTTGAACATGGAATAAACACGAGATACTAGGTGCAATCTCGGGCACAAACCAAGTGATGGAGGGTCGATATAAACAAGGATAATGACACGAGGGTTTTAATGCTCGAGTCGACACCAAGATGAGTTTGGCCAATTAGAAAAGGACTAGACCGGGGTTGCTAAGTACAAGTGTCGCGCCCTATTTTGACCTGCTCGGGTCAAAGCGGAGCACAGACGTATGGGTGATTCCTGGGTAAAAGTAAGGATTGAGGAGTCGCCACCTCATTATATTTTTTACGGTGAATTAGGACACCTAAATATTAAACTAAATGTTGCAATATAACTCCAATTTTAAAGTCTGCGAAACTAATGAGATTCTAGGTAAGAGTTCTTTATTATCCTAAAGGGAAGGGGTTAGGCATCCTTTAAGATCCGCTAACTTGCGATTTTCCGGTCAAACTCAGGTTAATTATTACTAGGAAAAATGCGTGTTTTAAAAGTATAATAGATTAAAAAGATGTTTTACAAATATTTAGTAAATGATGCATTTTATACAAGTACGTATTCGGATGACATAAAAAGAAAGATACATGTAAAGTTTTGGAAAATATGCATTTGTGATAATAAATTATTTATAATGCCAAAGTAAAATTTTGGGAATCATTGAATTGTAAATTGACAAAAGATAAACGTATTCGGAATGATTAATAAAGCAAATAAAAGATGACAAAAGTTGTTTTGAAAATCTTGAATACGCGTGACGAGCCTAAAAATAAATAAACTAGCGAAGGATTTCTAAGTTTGAATTCGACCGAGCCTACAAATAAATAAGCTAGCGACGGGTTTCAAATCTTAAACTACCCTATGAATTAATTATAAGTTTGCCTATTCTAAGTATTTCAATAGTTACATAAGTGCGATAAATAATATTACAATACAGCGGGGTAAAAGCTGAAAAAGAAAGTAAATAAAATAAATAAACTCCGAGGAATATCTGCATTTATTTATTTTATTCCCTGCAAGCTGTCAAGAACAAACAGTTAGAAACAGTTAAATACAAATAACTTCGGATCCGTGTCCAAAACAGTAAATGTTTTGATCACGGAGGGCTCAGACTTAAATTTTGAAAAGACCATTCCAATCACGTCATGGCTGCAAACATATGACTAAAGTGGTTATTTTGATTACCTCGCCTATTAAACGTGTTGGTCTCTAAAAAAGGATCACTATAATCACGTCGTGGCTGCGAATATATAACTTGTTGGTTATTCTAGTCACCTCGCCTACTAAACATGTTGATCTCGGATGAAATAAAAAGGTTTAAGCCTCATCCTTGCCCAGAAGTTATATATCCCGTCTTTACAACTGTGGAGGCCTCAAAATCGACGGATATTTTTCATCGGCCAGTGTAGTATCGTGTTCAAATAAGCAAAAAATGAAATCAGAAGAGAAACAGCAGCAGCAGGCGATAAAACAGTAAGCAAAAAATGATTTCTGAAAAAAGACGCAGTGTTTAGTTTAAAACAGTAAAAAACAGTAAAATATCCGTTGCCTGGATACTTAAAACAGTGCTGAAAACAGAGAAATGAAATGAAAGAAAAGCGCGGCCTCGAATTCAATTTCATCGGCCTAAATGCGATATTAATAAAACAATAAAAACAGTGCCAAAGAAACGAGCAGCGAGCAATTAAAGTATCCGACCCGAATTCTAAAATTCTGGAACCGAAACAGGATTAAGAAGTATTTATGCAACATCAGACCCGGATTATGAACAGTGACCCGAATGGGTGACCCAATTATGGAAAATGGATTTTTTCAGATAACCAACAAATAAGATACGAAATGCAAGAATTCTGGAAATATCCGAATCGGGTCGACCCGACCCGGGTCAGTGACCCGACCCGATTCAGTGACCCGACCCGAATCAGTGATTCAAACCCGAATCAGATTTCAACACCAATTTCAGATAACCAACATACAAGATACAAAATGCAATACTTCTGAAAATATTACCCAAACCGGGTCGACCCGACCCGAATCAGGTGTCAAAATCCGAAATCAAATATTCATCAAATTCAGATAACCAACATACATAAATATGAAATGTAAGAATTCTGAAAATATTACCCAAAGCGGGTCGACCCGACCCGAATCAGGTGTCAAAAATCAGAGAATCACAAGTGGAGAACAAACCTTTTCGGACTTGATTCTTGAATAACAAGGAAGGCAAATGTTTGAAATCAAGAACACAACAAATATTTATATATTGAATCATTTTCCAAAAATCCTCCGAAAAACCCTTTGAAAAATCCTCGAAAATCTGTCCTCAAATCCCCTTTAAAATGAAGAACAACATGGGGTATTTATAGGTGGATTCCCCCTTAATAACGAGTTTGAAATTTGATCTAAAGGCAAAAAAAAATCTGAATTTTGGAAGCGGATTTTGGGGGAATAGGGTATGGTGAAGTGATGGGAGGGGTGTGGTGGTGTCAGGGTTTGGTGGTGAGGTGACGGGAGAGGCAGGGTGTGGGTGTAGGGGTGGCGTGCGGGTTGGACGATTTAGAGAAGGGTTTAGGGTTTTCGTTTGGTAGGGGAGGGTATTTGGTTTAAGGGAATAAAAAAAGGAATGGGTATAAAGTTGGGTGTGGGTCGGGTTGGGCGAAGTCGTAAGTGCAGACGAGCGGGCTTTGGGGGGAATTAAAAGAGTTTGTTGGGCTTGGGAGTTTTGGATTGTGGGAATTGGGTTGTGGTTTTGGTTGGGAGTTAAAAGGTTGTGGGCCGAATGGGTATGGGCTGCGGGACTAGCTAATGGCCGGTTGGGGCTGGGGAGTGGGCGTTGGGCTTTGGTTGTGGGTTGTGAGAATTGGGGGAAATAAATGGGAAGGGAAATGGGTTTGAATAAAAGGGGAAAAGGGATGTTGGGCTCGAGTCTTGGTTGGGCTTTAAATTTGGCCGAATTGGGTCGAAGAGTAAAGGGGGAAATGGGTGTTTTGGGCTTTGGTGAATAAAAAAAAGAGTTATGGGTTTAGAATATAAAAGGGGTTTAATATTAAAAATGCTATTTTTGTAAAAGATGTGAATTATTTAAAATAACATAACGATGTGATAATAATAAAATATAATATTTGCGAAATGTTTAATGCTTAATAAAAATGGAAATGCGATGCAATTGAGAATAAAATAACATGGAATTTTCGGATAAAACTTATGATTATGATAAAATGCAAATGATAGAAAAAAATACGAATAATAATAATAATAAGAGAATAATAATATATATATACGCATGTATGTATATAGATAAAAATTGTTTTGAGGTGTTAAAAATATTTAAAATTGCAAATAAATTGGAAAAGACGGGACAAAATTGGGTGTCAACAGATGCCCCTCTTTGGCCGGAAATGATGAAAGAATTTTCGGACAAAGAAGTTGACCGAGTTGCCAATTTTGTTCTGATTATCGGGACTCGAAGGAACGATTAGGGATGCATGGGTAGAAATAGGATCCCAGGGGGAGAGAAGTTATTGAAAAAGTTGGTGCAGATTCAAGAAATATTGCCCCAGTGTCGAGTTATGATGACACTGGTCGCAGATGTAACAAAACTATTGGGAAAGAGCGGATCGACGTTCGAAGTAGGTCGTTGACCAAATTGCCTTGGTTCGCCGTAAGATATAGTTCCACGTTGTGCTGAAGGCTCCCGCCGATTCAAATTCCTGTGGACCAAAGCTAAGATAAAAGTTAGTGTACAACTGTTGCATAAGATATGTATGTGAGAATATGACTTTGTAAGTTGAAATGATGTCGTTGCTTAATATTGTGCAGATGACGCCGTTGGCGGGCACCTGTTCACACTTTAAAATAAAGTACCCGCATTAGAAGGTGGGCGCCTGACTTAAATTGAAATACCCGCATTAGGAGGTGGGCGCCTGATTTAAACCATACCCGCATTAGAAGGTGGGCGCCTGATTTAAAACATACCCGCATTAGAAGGTGGGCGCCTGATTTAAAACATACCCGCATTAGAAGGTGGGCGCCTGATTTAAAACATACCCGCGTTAGAAGGTGGGCGCCTGATTTAAAACATACCCGCGTTAGAAGGTGGGCGCCTGATTTAAAACATACCCGCGTTAGAAGGTGGGCGCCTGATTTAAAACATACCCGCGTTAGAAGGTGGGCGCCTGATTTAAAACATACCCGCGTTAGAAGGTGGGCGCTGATTTAAAACATACCAGCGTTAGAAGGTGGGCTGATTTAAAACATACCCGCGTTAGAAGGTGGGCGCCGATTTAAAACATACCCGCGTTAGAAGGTGGGCGCTGATTTAAAACATACCGCGTTAGAAGGTGGCGCACGATTTAAAACATACCGCGTTAGAAGGTGGGCGCTGATTTAAAACATACCCGCGTTAGAAGGTGGGCGCTGATTTAAAACATACCGCGTTAGAAGGTGGGCGCTGATTTAAAACATACCAGCGTTAGAAGGTGGGCGCTGATTTAAAATATACCCGCGTTAGAAGGTGGGCGCTGATTTAAAACATACCCGCGTTAGAAGGTGGCGCATACCGATTAGAAGGTCGATTTAAAACATACTCCAGAAGGGTGCATCGATTTAAACATACCCGCGTTAGAAGGTGGGCGCTGATTTAAAACATACCGCGTTAGAAGGTGGGCGCTGATTTAAAACATACCCGCGTTAGAAGGTGGGCGCTGATTTAAAACATACCCGCATTAGAAGGTGGGCGCTGATTTAAAACATACCGCGTTAGAAGGTGGGCGCTGATTTAAAATATACCGCGTTAGAAGGTGGGCGCCTGATTTAAAACATACCCGCATTAGAAGGTGGGCGCCTGATTTAAAACATACCCGCATTAGAAGGTGGGCGCCTGATTTAAAACATACCCGCATTAGAAGGTGGGCGCCTGATTTAAAACATACCCGCATTAGAAGGGGGGCGCCTGATTTAAAACATTCCCGCATTAGAAGGCGGGCGCCTGATTTAAAACATACCCGCATTAGAAGGTGGGCGCCTGATTTAAAACATACCCGCATTAGAAGGTGGGCGCCTGATTTAAAACATACCCGCATTAGAAGGTGGGCGCCTGATTTATGTCGTCGTGTTGACGTAATGTAAAGTGTGACCCTATTGCCATGCCATGATAGTTAATGTGTGGACAATGCGATGCAAAAGTTGAGTAGATGAGAGTGCGACCCTGTAAGTCGAAATACCGTTCTTTGCGTGGACACAACACGGTTGGGAACATGTAGTTTAGCATGACGTCTTTGTACAATCTCCAAACAGGAAAGTGATTCTTGTAGTGAGTTGCGATGCGGAGGCCCTTGCGAATCTGCACATAAATGTTGCAGCTTCCCTGATGTTTTCGACCTGAAGAACCTGTACTCAAATAAATTTATGAGTTTTGGGAGGGGGGAGTTGATTCGTGTTGACTTTGTAGCTTCAGCCTTGGTATTTGCATGTCCTGCTAACTCGGACCCGTAGCCCCTCTCTGCTTCCCAGTCTTGGCCAGCCGTTAATGAAAACATTCGAAAACAATTTGTAGAAATGCATCTTTAAAAAAAATGGAAACATAAAAATTCTATCGAATTTTGATGAAAATATTTGTTGAAAAATAATTTGCTTATAAGAATTACTGCATATATATATATGTCTGTCGAACAGTGACATGCGGTGAAACAAAGCAAACGTCTTATCCAAAATTCTTCTGGCTGAAGACTTAGTTTGCCGATGCTTTTCCATGTTTATCGGCGTCCTCTGGCAGTGATCCCTTAAAAAATGCCCCAGTTTCCGATATGTGAGAATGACGATATTTTGAACGGACAATCGAGTCTTGTGTAGATTGCTTGCCTGCCCTATCAGGGTGATCAGATGGGTGCATTTTGTCATGTGTGAGATAAAGTAAAAGATTTTCTAATGATGGGACCGAAGCCGATTTAGGCCGCCTACGTATCCCCATGAGGGAATCAGGTCATAACGTAGTTCATTACAAGCAAAGGGGATTGTAAGAATTTTCTAAAATGGGACCGAAGCCGATGTGGCCGCCTACGTATCCCGCCGAGGGAATCAGGTCATAACGCAATTCATGTTACAAAGAAATGTGTTTTGGGGGAAATTTGCAATCTAAGAAACGGAACCCGACATGGGTTCTTTGCGTATCCCGCCAGGGAGCGCAACTTTTACAGCATAAGAAGTGCATTACATAGAAAAATCCTAAATGTAGTATCTTTTCACTGCATCTGCGTTGATAGCTTTTGGCCATACTTCACCGTCCATTTCAGCTAGAATTAATGCTCCTCCAGTCAACAACCGGTGAACCATATAAGGCCCTTGCCAGTTAGGTGCGAATTTTCCTTTAGCTTCACTTTGGTGCGGGATTATACGTTTTAGCACCAATTGCCCCGGTTTGAAAGTCCTTGATTTTACTTTCCTGTTGAAAGCTTTGGCCATTCTGTTTTGATAAAGTTGCCCGTGGCAGACAACGTTCAATCGCTTTTCATCAATCAACATCAATTTTTCGTACCGATTCTGTATCCATTTTGCTTCGCTCAGCTCGGCTTCTTGGATAATTCTCAAAGATGGTATTTCCACTTCTGTTGGTAACACAGCTTCTGTTCCATAGACCAAAAGATACAGTGTTGCCCCAGTAGAAGTCCTGATTGTAGTGCGATAGCCCAAAAGTGCAAAGGGCAAATGCCCATGCCAATGCTTGTAACTATCAACCATCTTGATGTTTTATCCAAATCTGGCTTTGACTTATTCCAAAAATGCCCCAATTCTTCCGGTTGTAAGTCTTTCTTATATTCTTCGAAGCCTTGCTTGTTGTTTGGGATCTTGTTTGCTTGTTTCATTATATATCACATATTACCGACAAATTAGTTTGCATGATGAAAAAAGAAAGGAAAATTATTAAACAAAGTAGATTTTAAAATAGCAAAAGCAATGCAGATCTATCGTTTTAAGCTTTCAAAAGGTGGAGACAAAATATATTAAATGCATATATGTGATTCAGGCCTCAATCTGAATCGCATTGTTTCATTAAATTAGCGCTAATACAATTTGGATAGGCATGATTGGGAAATAAAAGATGGGGTGCTCCGCCAGTTTTAGTCAATACGAATCAACCTTTGGGGGGAAATAAATAAAGCAAAATAAACCTCCTGAAAAATGAAGAAAGCCAAATTAGTATAAGGCGAGTATTTATTGCTTCAAATAATATGCACATAGTGGAAAGCAGTTGAAAATAGCAAGCAAATTGTATATGTGCGTCCTAATATACATGGGACCTCTCTTATGCCAGAGGTAGGCCTAAACGCCATATATGAGAGATTATGACATAATAATCCAAGCTGTCAAACTGCAATGCTTTCGTTGGAAATGAAGACAACGCATGTACACTTTCCAATATCAGCATGTCATGATTAGGCTTGGATTAGTCTACCATTAACACGCTACACATAATATGTTGATGGTCGTTGGGGGAGCGAGACCCGTCGACAATTTTGGTAGGTTTCTTAATTGTGGAGTCGATGCCAAGGATCGATCCACTTAGGGTGTATGCATGCATGACTTAAAATAAATGGTGGTATAGCTCTATCTTAAATTTTCTAAGATTTGGCTGACTAGACACAAGGTTCCCGAGCGGACTACTCGAGTGAGAAGGCTACGCGGCCACCGGATGGTCCGGACACTCCGCGCATACGCCAACTCTCCTAAAATTTGGTAATTTGAAAGAAATTTGCGGGTGCGCAAAACACACCTCGCGTGTAATGTGTGATAGTGTCAATTTTCCAGAGTGGAAGAAATATGAGCGAAATGCCAATTTTAAGGAAAGCAGTAAAACAATATATCAATTAAAGCAGTTATGCATGCAAAAAATTTCACAAAGGAAACAAATCAAAGCATTACATCAAACAAAGAGTGAAAGTAAAGCACAATTATAATTAACCTGAATTTGTTATGGTTAAGAACCTGAAAAATTCCCAGTGGAGTCGCCATGCTGTCGCGCCCGTTTTTGACCTGCTCGGGTCAAAGCGGAGCACAGACGTATGGGTGATTCCTGGGTAAAAGCAAGGATTGAGGAGTCGCCACCTAATTATATTTTTTACGGTGAATTAGGACACCTAAATATTAAACTAAATGTTGCAATATAACTCCAATTTTAAAGTCTGCGAAACTAATGAGATTCTAGGTAAGAGTTCTTTATTATCCTAAAGGGAAGGGGTTAGGCATCCTTTAAGATCCGCTAACTTGCGATTTTCCGGTCAAACTCAGGTTAATTATTACTAGGAAAAATGCGTGTTTTAAAAGTATAATAGATTAAAAAGATGTTTTACAAATATTTAGTAAATGATGCATTTTATACAAGTACGTATTCGGATGACATAAAAAGAAAGATACATGTAAAGTTTTGGAAAATATGCATTTGTGACAATAAATTATTTAAAATGCCAAAGTAAAATTTTGGGAATCATTGAATTGTAAATTGACAAAAGATAAACGTATTCGGAATGATTAATAAAGCAAATAAAAGATGACAAAAGTTGTTTTGAAAATCTTGAATACACGTGACGAGCCTAAAAATAAATAAACTAGCGAAGGATTTCTAAGTTTGAATTCGACCGAGCCTACAAATAAATAAGCTAGCGACGGGTTTCAAATCTTAAACTACCCTATGAATTAATTATAAGTTTGCCTATTCTAAGTATTTCAATAGTTACATAAGTGCGATAAATAATATTACAATACAGCGGGGTAAAAGATGAAAAAGAAAGTAAATAAAATAAATAAACTCCGAGGAATATCTGCATTTATTTATTTTATTCCCTGCAAGCTGTCAAGAACAAACAGTTAGAAACAGTTAAATACAAATAACTTCGGATCCGTGTCCAAAACAGTAAATGTTTTGATCACGGAGGGCTCAGACTTAAATTTTGAAAAGACCATTCCAATCACGTCGTGGCTGCAAACATATGACTAAAGTGGTTATTTTGATTGCCTCGCCTACTAAACGTGTTGGTCTCTAAAAAAGGATCACTATAATCACGTCGTGGCTGCGAATATATAACTTGTTGGTTATTCTAGTCACCTCGCCTACTAAACATGTTGATCTCGGATGAAATAAAAAGGTTTAAGCCTCATCCTTGCCCAGAAGTTATATATCCCGTCTTTACAACTGTGGAGGCCTCAAAATCGACGGATATTTTTCATCGGCCAGTGTAGTATCGTGTTCAAATCAACAAAAAATGAAATCGTAATGTAAACAAAGAAGAAAGAAAGATAAAGCGATAAGCAAAAAATGATTTCCGAAAAAAGACGCGGTGTTTAGTTTAAAACAGTAAAAAATAGTAAAATATCCGTTGCCCGGATACTTAAAACAGTGCTGAAAATAGAGAAATGAAACGAAAGAAAAGCGCGGCCTCGAATTCAATTTCATCGGCCTAAATGCGATATTAATAAAATAATAAAAACAGTGCCAAAGAAACGAGCAGCGAGCAATTAAAGTATTCGACCCGAATTCTGGAACCGAAACAGGATTAAGAAGTATTTATGCAACATCAGACCCGGATTATGAACAGTGACCCGAATGGGTGACCCAATTCTGGAAAATGGATTTTTTCAGATAACCAACAAATAAGATACGAAATGCAAGAATTCTGAAAATATCCGAATCGGGTCGACCCGACCCGGGTCAGTGACCCGACCCGCATCAGTGATTCAAACCCGAATCAGATTTCAACACCAATTTCAGATAACCAACATACAAGATACAAAATGCAATAATTCTGAAAATATTACCCAAATCGGGTCGACCCGACCCGAATCAGGTGTCAAAATCCGAAATCAAATATTCACCAAATTCAGATAACCAACATACATAAATATGAAATGCAAGAATTCTGAAAATATTACCCAAAGCGGGTCGACCCGACCCGACCCGAATCAGGTGTCAAAAATCAGAGAATCAAAAGTGGAGAACAAACCTTTTCGGACTTGATTCTTGAATAACAAGGAAGGCAAATGTTTGAAATCAAGAACACAACAAATATTTATATATTGAATCGTTTTCCAAAAATCCTCCGAAAAACCCTTTGAAAAATCCTCGAAAATCTGTCCTCAAATCCCCTTTAAAATGAAGAACAACATGGGGTATTTATAGGTGGATTCCCCCTTAAAAAACGAGTTTGAAATTTGAATTAAAGGCAAAAAAAAATCTGAATTTTGGAAGCGGATTTTGGGGGAATAGGGTATGGTGAAGTGATGGGAGGGGTGTGGTGGTATCAGGGTTTGGTGGTGAGGTGACGGGAGACACAGGGTGTGGGTGTAGGGGTGGCGTGCGGGTTGGTTTAGGGTTTTCATTTGGTAGGGGAGGGTATTTGGTTTAAGGGAATAAAAAGGGGAATGGGTATAAAGTTAGGTGTGGGTCGGGTTGGGCCGAAGTCGGTAATGGACGAGCGGGCTTTGGGGGAATTAAAAGAGTTTGTTGGGCTTGGGAGTTTTGGGTTGTGGGAATTGGGTTGTGGTTTTGGTTGGGAGTTAAAAGGTTGTGGGCCGAATGGGTATGGGCTGGGGTGGCTAATGGCCGGTTGGGGCTGGGGAGTGGGCGTTGGGCTTTGGTTGTGGGTTTTGAGAATTGGGGGAAATAAATGGGAAGGGAAATGGGTTTGAATAAAAGGGGAAAAGGGATGTTGGGCTCGAGTCTTGGTTGGGCTTTGGGCTGGCCGAATTGGGTCGAAGAGCAAAGGGGGGAAATGGGTGTTTTGGGCTTTGGTGAATAAAAAAAAGAGTTATGGGTTTAGAATATAAAAGGGGTTTAATATTAAAAATGTTATTTTTGTAAAATATGTGAATTATTTAAAATTACATAACGATGTGATAATAATAAAATATAATATTTGCGAAATGTTTAATGCTTAATAAAAATGGAAATGCGATGCAATTGAGAATAAAATAACATAGAATTTTCGAATAAAACTTATGATTATGATAAAATGCAAATGATAGTAAAAAATGCGAATAATAATAATAATAAGAGAATAATAATATATATATATGCATGTATGTATATAGATAAAAATTGTTTTAAGGTGTTAAAAATATTTAAAATTGCAAATAAATTGAAAAAGACGGGACAAAATTGGGTGTCAACAACAAGCCCGTGAACAAGCCAAGTGAGGGTGGCCGGTAACCTTATGATAGGCCCTAGGCTTGGGTTTGGTTGGATCACATAAGTTCCAACGTCCACTTGCACCAAGGGGGTTCCTTAAGCTTGGGTTTGATTAGGTCACACAAGTCCTAACCAAGACTTACACCGAAGGGACCTTAGTTTGGGTTTAACTAGATCACACAAGTCTTAGCTTCAACTTACATTAAAGGGTTGGCTAGCACAAGAGCCGAAGGCCCACACAAGGACCAACTAAGGTAGACAACACACAAGTTGAATAACTTAGCAATTGAGTAGAACTCAAGTTTTTCTATTCATCAACTCTAAATATTTACAATGTTCTAAGGGTCCTAATTATAGTAGTAAATGGATCATTCTAGAAGACAAATTAAAAGACACAAACTACATGTAAACTTTCGGCCAAGTGTGGATAAATGGGAACGAGTTTGGGTTTACTTGGTGACCAAGGGTGTTTCGACCAAACCAAGAGAATGGGAAAGATCTTGGCTTTTCTTGGGGACAAAGGATGAATCTTTCACACTCCTTTTTGTGGATTCCATGAAGAATAATGCATGAACTTGGGCTCTTCATAAATGTCATCTTCTTGGGATAGGTTTGGAAGCTTCCATTCCTTAAACATGTTCTTTGGCCGAATGGAGGTGAGCATTTTGACCAACCTTTCATCTTCTTGGTGTCTTCCATGTGGTCAAATACATGAACTTGTTACTTCATAAGTTCTCCCTTTGGAAGCCTCAACTTCTAGATGCTTCTTGTCCTTGTCCTCTCAGCTTGATCAGTTCTCACGGCCTAGTCACCTTATTACAAGGCTTGGTCATTCCTTCTTATTACATGGCTCATTAAATGTGTCTTAAGAAGAACTAAAAGCTATGCTAAGAAATAAAAAGAAGATAAAAGACAAACATGATCTCGGCCAAGACCAACAAGAAAGAAGGCAGAATAAAATGTTTTCTTCTTAAAATCTTCAAGTCCAATCTTCAATCCCGCTACATATTCCATGGCATTTTAGGCATCTAGCTGTGGATTGATGGTTTATTGTTGGCATCTTCGGCATTGAACTTATCAACTTAACTTGAGGGTTCAAGTCCGTGATCTTTATTTCATCATTTTGCCTTTCCATAATGCTTCAAAATAGTCCCAATCTATTCAAATTTGGATAATACGTTAATACACAATTCTATCAATACCCGTATTGCTACATAAATCTTTCGGACCCAAAAGGTCACTCAAAGTAGGATCCCGAGTCTCGAAGGTAGAAACAGGAAATTTATTCCAAAACTAGTTCACCCAACCCCTAGGGAGTCTATATACCAAGAATCATCCATTTCATTCTTAAATCAAGAATCCCCAAATTCTATCTTAGGGTTCATAAGCCCATGAAATCCTCATCCCAAATCATAATTTCTATCATGAATTTTTTTTCTAATCAATGTAATAATCATAAAAGGAAGATTAGAAGCTTACCCAATTTATATATCTAGCAAATCCATAAAAAATCTCCTTAATCTGAGCTCTCAAATCCAACAAATGAGTAATGAAATATCTAAGTTTATGACTTTTTAATGTCTGCCCAGTGATCCTCGCACTTGCGATTAATTTCTCACATCTACGAGCTCGCTTATGCAGCCTAAAGCCTCGCAGATGCGAGGCCCAAAGATCAGCCCCAGTTTTGCAGGTGCGGCCTACTCACAGATGCAGCTTCACAGCTGCGAGCTCCTCCATCGCAGATGTGGCCAAGCCCAAGGCCACCTCTCATCGCACCTGCGACCTATCTCTAAAAAATGCACCCTCTCAAATGCGAGCCCAAACTCGCAGAAGCAAGACACCAGAAAACAGAAACTCCAAACTAAGTTCAAATTTTGAAGCAACACCCGAAACTCATATGTGACCTCCCGAAAACAACCAAATATGCAAACCACTTCTAAAACATGCAACACACTTCCTCGCACACTCAAAATACTCATACGAGGTCGTCTTGACCAGTTGTTGACTATGGTCAACTCCAATTTCCTTAAATTACTATAATTCCAACCAAGTGTTCAAAACACACCTGAATCCCTCGAAAACAGAACCAATGACTCGACTAAGTCATAAACAACATTTCAAACCTAATGGAATCATAAAACTTTAAAAAAGACTCAATTGCCCTCGATGTTAACTTTAGTCAACTAAAACTCATTTCTTAACTTAAGAACTTTCCAAAATTCACAAACTTAGCCGAATCACTCGGGACTCGTTCCAACCATTCCCCTAAGTCAAAAATCATATTCCGGAGCTAACAGAACCATCAAAATTTGATTCTGAGCACATCTTCCCAAAAACTAACTCTTAGTCAAACTTCTGAAACTTAAAACTTCCAAAACTCAAAATATAGATTTTCTTCTATCATTTTCATCTGATTTCCTTGAGAATTGCGCCACCCATCTCCGCATATCAAATACAACAAAACAAAGCTAGGAGAAGGGGTATTTACGAGAAAACAAGTAAAATATCCAAAATGACCTAACGGGTCATTACATCATGCACCACTTAAACACATGTTTATCCTCGAATGTAAGAGAGAAAAGAAGTACCTGAATCTTCAAAAAGCTAAGGATATCTAGTCCGCATATCCGTCCCAGTCTCCTAGGTAGCCTCTTCAACCAGACAATGCCTCTATTGAACTTTCACCGAAGCTATCTCTTTGGATCTTAACTTTCGAATCTGCTTATCAAGAATAGCAACCGACTCTTTCTCATAAGTCAAGTTCTGATCAAGTTGTACCGTATCCCACTGCATCACATGAGAACTATCCGAATGATACTTCTTAAGCATGGAAATATGAAACACAGGGTGAACACCCGACAATCTTGGAGGCAAATCCAACTCATAGGCTACTTCACTAATACGCTGCACATTCTTAAAATGACCAATGTTCCTGGGTTTCAACTTGCCCCCCTTCCCAAATCTCATCACACCCTTCATGGGCGAAACTTTCAACAGAACTCGTTCACCAACAATGAACTCTATATGACGAACCTTCTGGTCCGCATAACTCTTTTGCTGACTCTGAGATGTGAGAAGTCTCTTTTGAATCCACTTGATCTTGTCCAAGGAATCACGCAACATAAATATAGCCTAAGGCCTAACCTTAAATGCATCAAACTAACCAACTGGAGAACGACACCTCCTACCATATAATGCCTCAAACGGTGTCATCTCAATGCTAGAATAATAACTGTTGTTGTAAGAAAACTCAACTAAAGGTAGGAACTGATCCCAATGATCACTAAAATCAATCATAGAGGTCCATAACATATCCTCAATGACCTGAATAGTCAGCTCGGACTGACCATCCGTTTGAGGGTTAAATACTATGATAAGCTCCACCCGGGCCCAACTCCTTCTGTATAGATCTCTAGAAACTGGATGTAAACTGCGTGCCCTGATCCGAAATAATATAAATAGGCACCAATGCAATTGAACTATCTCTCGGATGTAGATTTTGGCCAACTTCTCTTAATTATAAGTAGTCTTAACCAGTACAAAGTGAGGCGACTTCGTCAACCGATCCACAATCACCCAAATAGAATCAAAATTTCCCAAAATCCATGGTAACCCTACCACGATGTCCATAGCGATCCCCTCCCATTTCTACTCAAGTGTAGGTATCCGCTGAATAAGTCCACCAGGTTTTTGGTGCTTATACTTCACTTGTTGATAATTCAAACACTGACATACAAATTCCACAATGTTCCTCTTCATACTACAACACGAATAGTGCTATTTCAAATCCCGATACATCTTCATAGCTCTTGGATAGATAGAATACCTCAAACTATGAGCCTCCTACAAGATCAACTTAATCAAATCCTTATCTCAAGGAACACATATGCGACATTTGATTCACAACACACCCTCTTCATCCAAATTGCCTCTGTGGCCTTTCCTTTCAACACCTTGTCCTAAATCTTGCACAACTTAGTATCATCAAATTGTCGAGTCCTAATCTACTCCAATAAAGAAGACCAAACCTCCACACAAGCTAGAGCCTAGCCAGGCTCAGAAATATCAAGTCTCACCAACCTATTTGCCAAAGTCTGGACCTTCATAGCCAAAGGTCGCTCCCCAACCTGTAAACATGCTAGGCTACCCATACTCATCGCCTTTTGACTCAAGGCATCCGCCACTATATTGGCCTTGCTTGGATGATAAATGATTTACATATCCTAATCTTTGAGCATCTCTAACCACCCCCTCTACCTCAAATTGATATCCTTCTTATTGAAAATGTGCTGAAGACTTTTATGATCGGTAAACACCTCACAATACACACCATAGAGATAATGTCTCCAAATCTTTAAAGCAAATACCACCGCCGCCAACTCCAAGTCATGAGTAGGATAATTCTTCTCATGTACCTTCAATTTCCTCGAAGTATAGGTTATAACTTTACCTTCTTGCATCAAAACACAAACAAGGCCAATACGCAAAGCATCACAATAGACAGTAAAACTCTCTCCTTCAATGGAAAGAGTTTCAAATTGAGTTGTAGTCAATCAAGTCTTGAGCTTTTGAAAGCTTGCCTCACACTCATCCGACCACTGGAAAAGTACATTTTTATAAGTCAATCTGGTCAAGGGAGATGCAATAGATGAGAACCCTCCACAATACGCTGACAATAACTAGCGAGGCCAATAAAACTCTAAATCTTTGTAACTAAAGTAGGTCTAACCTAATCACGAACTGCCTCAATCTTTTTGGAATCCACCATAATACCATCCTTAGTCACCAAATGGACCAAGAATTCCATAAAACTAAGATAAAATTCACACTTCAAAAACTTGGCATAAAGTTGCTTCTCTTTCAGAATTCCAAGCACAATCCTTAAATGCTACTTGTGCTCTGCCTCACTCCGAGAGTAGAGCAATATATCATCGATGAAGAAAATCACAAAAATCCAAGTATGGTCTAAAGACACCGTTCATCAAATCCATAAACGTTATTGGGGCATTAGCCAGTCCGAAAGACATGAACAAGAGCTCATAATGACCATAACAGGTCATGAAAGATATCTTAGGGATATCTTCCGCCCTAATCTTCAACTGGTGATAACCGAAACTCAAATCGATCTTCGAGAAGATACCCTGAAGCTGATCAAATTAGTCATCAATGCGAGTAGTGGGATACTTATTCTTGATTGTGACCTTGTTCAACTGTCGATAGTCAAACACATTCATCCTTCTTCTTCAAGAACAACACCGGAGCACCCCAAGATAAAACACTCAGCCTAATAAAATATTTACTCAACATATCATGTAATTTCTCCTTCAACTCTGCCAATACCATTTGATATGGAGGAATAGAAATAGGCTTGGTGCCCAACTCCAAATGAATACAAAAATCAATATCATGATCCTATGGAACACACGACAAATCCTTCGAAAACACCTCGAGAAACTCCATACTGTTGGTATTGACTCAAGGGGAGGTGTATCAACATTAGTATCCTAAACATACGCCAAATAAGCCAAACACACTTTCTCAACCATTTATCTAGCCTTAAGATAAAATATCACCTTCTTCGGTGCATGACTAGTAGTAACCTTTCACTCCAACCTAGGAATTCATGGCATAGTTAACGTAACTATCTTGGCATAACAGTCCAAGATCGCGTGATAAGGAGACAACCAATTTATGCCTAAAATAATGTCAAAAAATCTACCATGTCTAGAATTATCAAGTTAGCCCAGGTGTCATACCCCTTATCAAAGTCACAACACATGATCGATACACCCGATCCACCACTAACGAATCCCAACAGGAGTAGACACACTAACAGGGAAGTCAAGCGACTCAAATAATGTTATAGCTGGACGACGACAAACTGAAATAGTACTATGATGATAATATTGAACCTCTGCCTCTGGTATACCAAGGAAATCATAGCACTGAGCACGACTACCCACAACATGAGAACCTCCACGACTACCACAACCCGAATAAGAACCACCCGTACTTGAATGGAAACCTCATCTACTACTCTACGCACCGCCTCTAGTTGGATGTGTTGGTTCCCTAGATCCAGAAACTTGAGAACTGGAGTGCTGACTACTCTACCTGAGCTTGGGGCAATCCCTCACAAAATGTTCTAACCCCCTACACTCATAACATGCACGAGAAGACATAGGCAGCTGGGATGAGCTGGAATAACCAGAATGATCACCTCGACCTTCAGGTCGGGAAGAGGAACCTCGGGAAACCTAACGTGAGCTATAACCACCATGACCTTGAAAACCACTGATCGAAGTATGTATCACTACCTAAACTGGCCTGTTGAACTGGGGCTATAACTACTACCATGATAACCTCTACTTCCAGATGAGGTACCTCCATAACTGCCTACGCTGGGTGCTTCTTGCCCGACATATCCCCAAACTTCTGACACCTGATACCTCAACACTATTAGAGGCATCTACTACTGCCTAAAAAGTACCTCTCAAAGCTGTCACTTGTGTCGCTGTAACCTCAAGATGATAGGACAAACCAACTTGTGAATCCTCTCCGTCTCATCTAACAATAGAGTCAAAATATGGCGAGACAATGAGTGGAACCTCATCTCGTATTCAGTTACAATTATACCATCTTTCTCTAACCTGTCGAACTGCTCTTGTCTCTTATCCCTTAAGCTATGGGGAACCCACTTCACCAAGAATACTCTAGAAAACTCAGCCAAAGTAAGTGAAGGCGACTCAGCTGGCCTAGTCAGCAAACACCCTTCACCACTGCTTGGTAGGGCCAACCATCTACATAACTATGAAATTAATCCCGTTGGACTCAACCAACCCCAAATTGTGCAACCTCTCAAGGAAACTCACTAGGAACTATAAGCATCATCATTAGGATGTCCATCATACTATGGTGGCTTCGTCTTCTCAAACTTATCCCACTTCTTCTTCTCATCAACTGTCATAGTAAACTGAATAACTGGACGGATAGTAATACCCTGAGCTGGATAACCCAGAAATTAAGGAGCCACAACAGTAGTTGGATGTGCCCTTGGGGTCCTATACCCTATAACTGTCTGACCCCCAACTTTGGTCTATGAACCATCTAGAGAGAATTGTAGTGCTTCTGACTATGTTCAACCCTCAAAGACACTCATAATATGCGCCAGGGTATCCTGAAGAAGAGGATTAACAATGAATCCCTTAGGTGCCTGGACGGGTTCAATATCCCCTGCTTGCACTGGCTCCTCATCCAGACCCTCATCTGGCTCCAGACTCAACTCTCTAGAATGGGCCTGAGCAACAGCTGGTGCTCGACCTCTGACTGGCGTAGCAATGCGAGCCCCTACCATGACTTGTACCGCATCCCCTGCCTCTTCCATGAGCAATAATACTGGTATCAGTGCGGGTTCCTAATCTCTGACTGTAACTGTACGTGTCCTTACCATCTATGAGAGAGGAAAACAAAGGAACTCTTAGAAACCATTAGAATCAAGTACGAACGATAAGGAATGAAAGATTAGGGTTTTTCTAGATGTTCTATAGCCTCTCAAAGATAACTACAGACGTCTCTATACAGATCTCAACACTCTACTAGATATTATTCTTATACTTGTGAGATCGATGAACCTAATACTCTGATACCAATTTATCATGACCCCAAATACTGAGTCGTGATGGCGCTAACCCCAAGGGTCAGTAAGCTAATCATAACCCTTTTAACCTAAATAAAGTAGAGATTTAAATGCGGAAATAGTTAAGTAAATCGAATTAAGTTTTAAAAGGGTACATAATAAAGATAATATTAAAATACAGTGAATCCCCAAGTATGGTGTCATGAGTACGAGAACTAACTAGAGAATAATACATGTCTGGAAAAACATTCCAATAATACATAAGTTATCCGAATGTAAAAGACAAGAAATGAAAGATAAGAAGGAGGATTTGATGCTAGGAATATCTATAACGGTTCACCCCGAGTCATCCAATCAAGCTCATCAACGGGAAGGGTAATCACGCGCTTCGCTGGCACTAGGAACTGAACCTGCATACAAAAGGATGCAACAAGTGTAGCGTGAGCACGGGCAATAACGTGTACTCAACATCATCATCAACCGACCCTATTTTAAACGGAGATGAGGGTTAGCCTTCCGATTACTACTTCCACACTAACTGCCATTAGTTTATCATAATCATAATAATATACTACTTCACGGAATCATCAACCCAAACCTAGGTTATAACATCTATTTTCTCAAGTCTGATAAGGTTTCCACATAGACAAGACAATAGTTACTAATACACAAAACAAGTATTAAACATAGAATATGGATGAAATGAGATGAGATGCAAATCAAATACAATACAATGCAAGGCCTTTCCATCACCGGTATACACATGTTTGAATATTAATGAATTGTGACTCATCTGGACTCGCGAGGTCCATATACCACCCGAAATCCTTCCTCTTCGGGTTCTCAACCATTTCTCGGCTCACAATCATATCACTTAGCCAAATGCAACATCACAGTACCTATCTCTCTAGCCACCCAAGCTCATATCAGCATATTACTCCGTCCGAAATCATTTTCCCTCGGACCCATATATGTATCCTCAAGTATAACATGCATGAGATACCATATGAAGCATGAATATGACATGCACAACATTAAGAGCTTATGATATGCAATAAAGATTCTATCTTTAATCAATTTATGCCATAAATATCCGACCTTTAGCCATTTACATAATAAAGACTCGATCTTTTGCTTCTTTTTCACTTTTAAACGAGTGATGGGAACACACAGCCACATACAAGACATGCATATAATAATGATGCGGAAAGTACGGGATTCATACCAAAATCACAGATCCAAAAGATCATACTATTCTATCAGCTCATGCCCAAAGCATGTCATTCACTACATAATTTAAAGGCGCAAGCACCAATAACATGTCACCGGCACCTGATACAAGTGCTTATCGCCTCGCAAGTATCGGGACCCCCTTATTATCCCTATTATGCCCTCTTATTTAGTTAATTAGACCAACCATGACACTTTAAATAAGATACAAAATCTCAACTTGTCTAGAATAGGAGTCCGCGAATCACCCCAAAGTTTTGCCTTTCTGTAATGCCTCCGAATTGTCCCAATCTATTCAAATATAGATAATACGTTAATACACGATTCTATCAATATCCATATTTCTATATAAATCTTCTAGTCCCAAAAGGTCACCCAAAATAGGATCCCCAGCCTCGAAGGGTAAAATGGGAAATTTATTTCAAAATTAGTTTACCCAACCTCTAGGGAGTCTATATACCAAGAATCGTCTAAATCTAACATTAATTTCTTGCTTAAATCAAGAATCCCTAAATTTTATCTTAGGGTTCATAAACCCATGAAACCCTCATCCCAAATCATAATCTTTATCGTGAACTCCATTACTAATCAACGTAATAATCATAAAAGGAAGATTAGAAGCTTACCACAATAGATGTATCTTTCAAATCCCTAAAAACATTGGCTTAAACCAAGCTCTCAAGTCCCAACAACAACAACATACCCAGTGAAACTACACAAATGGGTAATGAAATGTCTAAGTCGAAATAGGACTTTTTAATGATTGTCCAGAAATCTTCGCACCTGCAATGATTTTCTCGCATATGCTAGCCCTTTTCTGAGGCCCAAAGCCTCGTAGATGCGAGGCCCACAGATCTGCCCCATCTTCGTATGTGTGCCCCATTTCACAGATGCAGCTTCGCACCTGCGAGCTCCTCCATCACAGGTGCAGCCAAGACCAAGGCCACCTCTCCTTGCACTTGCGACTCATTTCTCGCAGATGCAACCTCGCTTGTGTGAGCCCAAACTCGTAGAAGTGAGACACCAAAAACTCCAAACCAAGCTTAAACTTTAAATCAACCCCCGAAAGTCATTTGAGATCTCCTCTACACAAATCAAATATGCAAACCACTCCTAAAGCATGTAATGGACTTGCTTGTGTACTCAAAATACTCGTAAGAGGTCGTCTTGACCTGTTGTTGACTATTGTCAACTCTAATTTCTTTAAATTACTAGAATTCCAACCAAGTGTCCAAAATAAATCTGAGCCCATCGGGAACCAAACCAATGACTCGACTAAGTCATAAACGATATTTCAGACCTAATAGAATCGACGAAACTTCAAAAAAGACTCAATCGTCCTCTATGTTTACTTTAGTCAACTAAAACTCATTTCTTAACTTATGAACTTTCTAAACTCCACAAACTCACCCGAATCTCACCCGAATCACTTGGGACTCGTTTCTACCATTCACCTATGTCAAAAATTACGTTATGAAACTAACTGAACCATCAAAATTCGATTCCAAGTGCATCTTCTCAAAATTTAACTCTTAGTCAAACTTCTCAAACGTGAAACTTTCAAAACTCAAAACTTAGATTTTCTTCTATTGTTTTCATCTGATTGCCTCGGGAATCGCGCTATCCATTCCTACACATCAAATACAATAGAACAAAACTAAGAGAAAGGGTATATATGGGAAAACAAGAAAAATGTTTAAAACGATCTAATGGGTCGTTACAGTTGTCCTATTCTCCATACAACTGTGTAATTACTTGAAGTTATAGGGAAATAATTGGTTCTTACTAATTTCTTGTCTTTACTAATTAATCTTTGGATAATTTCAGATACCTCTTACCAAGTTCATAGACCTCCGGTATGATTTATGATATTAAGTTTACCTGTCTTCTTTTGATTTTTCGTGTAACATAATTTTAATTTATTATCACTAATATAGAGAGTTACAGTTTGACCAATTTACCCTTTTAAATATAATTGGACTATTTTGATTAATTAATTTCACGTAATTATTGGTCTCTCTCAGAAGTTCTCTGCAAAAGCAAACCATTCATCCTCTCTGAAGCATGATCATGCTCTATACCATCTCAATCTCCTCCACAACAATTTGTTATTGTCCATGAAGATAGACTATTAGTATCGCCCTTCAATATCCTGCCTTTGAATCCCATGAACAAAATCTTAAAAACCCACATCAACAACTGCATTCTGAAAAGGAGATTATTACTTTTTCTTTATTCATCACTTAGAAAAGAAGGTACAATCATGAAAAAGAGATTGCAAAAATTTGAGAGGAAACTGATTTGGTCTTCTAAACTATGGTTTCCCCCCCTTAAATTTATATATGCATTGGGTACTTTGTGAACTCAGATCTCCTTTTATATCCACTCTCCCCCATTCCATTTGTATCATATTAAGAGGATATTATCCTATTATTCAAGAAATATTAAATAATGCAAAATCATTCATGATCATTCACCCTTGATTCAATCATCTTTGAATGCCTTACCTCAAATAGAATCGAGAAGTGTAATAACCTATATTTTTAGCGAGGAATTATTTTGTCTTTAACCAAAGGAAAAAAATATATCAAGATATTAACCAAAAGAAAAAAGGAAAAAGTAAGGTTTAACTATATCAAGTGGGTAAGCCCAAAGAATAGAAAAAGAAAGAAGGGAAATTAAAGTCTTTTGGATACTAAAGACATCAGACGTGAGAACAGCGCAGAAGCAGAAGGAAGGAAAACAAGAAAAATGCAATAGAAAAAAATAGAAGAAGAGGAGAAAAATAAGAATTTTCCATCCAACTCATCAAGGTAATGACTCTAATTATTTATTTGAGTTTATTGCATGAATATAAGAGATTTTTTATGGTAGAAACATGGGAAAATTTTGAGGATTTGAGAAAGTTTTGTTCTAGGATTCTTCAACCTAAATTAATGATTTGAAAGGACATACGATGTTGGATTTTAGACCTCTTTATATCATTGACATCGTCTCATCAAGAACTTTCCGAAACATATGACTTGTTCAGTTTTGAACCCATTGATCAGAGGGCATTTTCGTCCTTTAAAGTTTGACTTTAACCGTTTAAGCCTCCCAAAATATAAAAGTGGTCTACCCTAAGGTTTTTCACTATCCTGAATCCATTTTTGAATAGATTAGATCGATTAGAAGATTCAATGATGCCGAACTTGATCTCAAGAAAACCGTTCGAGCTTGGACTTGAAGTAAGTGAGACTTTAAGCTTTGGATACTTGCTTTTCAAACTCATTTTAAAAATATGTTTTGTCTTCCCGGTCAATGTATTGGGACAAGAGTGTGCTTGGCAAAATCGGTGGTCCTTGAGGACAGCCGCGTATATGCTATTTTCGAATAATCTAACACTCTCTTTATAAAAAAATTTGTGATGTGATACGACTGTGAGCCATGAGATTGAGGCATTGTGTATGCTTCCCTGATCATTGTGTATGCTTCTTGACTTCATTGGGACATTGTGTATGTTTCTCCAAGCATTGTGTATACTTTTTGATTTTATTGGGACATTGTGTATGTTTCAGTGGACTCATGGTGTTGATTAATTTCTTTAACTGTGGATATCATATTATGATATAACTCATGTACATATTATTTATGTGCTCGTTGTGTGTTATATTTTCTAACGCTTGTTCCAGGGGTATTTACAGTGGCGGGTCGAGGATTTTACTGAGTTATATTTATGTATAACTCACTCCTTACTTGTATGTCCATGTTGATACTATTGGAGACGACAAAGCTAGTAGCTGACGAGTTCGCTAGAGTTCATCCAGTTGTTGAGGTGAGCCGCCGCATTGTTCATGGAGGCTACCAAAAAAGTCTTTATTATTTATTTATTGATGTCTTTCCTTTCGGGATTTACATATTCGCGTCTTTTGAAATTCTCTTAGATGCTCCATGCTCTAGTGTGGGATTTGGGCAAGAGTGGTATATGAATATTATGAGATACAAATTATCAGTAATTAATTAATATATTATTTAGATTCTTATTTAATTCATTACATGTTGCAGATTAATGGTTAAGATATGAAGTTTGGTTTTCCTGGCCAGTGGTGTGTGCTGGGTGCCAATCACGTCTAGGGGTAAGTTAAGACGTGACAAAGTTGGTATCAGAGTTTAGACTTGTCCCGGGTCATGGAGCAGTATTTAGTAGAGTCTTGCTCATGGGTATGTATACGTCCATACTTATGACCTTGAGGCTACTGAAAATCTAGGATGTTTTCTCTTCTTTCATTCATTAATCGTGCGTTAAGATAAATTGAGTTTAATCTTTGGGATGTTCCCTTTGCAGACGGCTAGGACACACATATCCTACTATGCTAAATGACATAGTTGACTTGAAAGTTTTTAATACCATGTATGCAATTGAGAGTGTGATTGAGTACATGAAATATTGGGTGCATTGGTTATAATTGAGATTGGACAGGTTGTACGCTTTGGACATCTCTATTTACAAAGGTTCTGCCAAAGTTTTAAGAAGTTTGAGAGTTAGTGAAATATTGAACTTCAAGAATCCACGTGAGTCAAAAAGTATCCGAATTATATGATTTTTGTGTAAGACAGACTATTCAAATCTGAGGTTGATGTATAACTCTCTATTATGAATCTAATCAGTAAAAGAAAGAGTGTGGCGAGAAAGTAATGAGTTTAATATTATACTCACGCCAAAGTTATTGGGCTTTATGGTGAAAGATACTTTGAGCAAAGTGCTCATATGGTCTTAAGATGAATGCCTCTTAAAGTAATTTTCTATTTTTTTGTAATATTATGATGGTGATGTCATAAGCCTGACTTTGGCGTAATAATATATCATTTAAACGTATTAAGAATGAATATGATACTGACGCTACGAGATGCACAACTTGTTCGTGGAGTAGGTCTGTGGATGAATTCCAGACTGTGACCGAGAATAGACTTAAATGTAAAAATTTATGAACCAACATGGTAAGCAGTTGAGTATAAAACTCAGTGTATGGTGACATGATTAGTTATTGAAGAGAAAAATAATAAATATTAAGACTATCACGCACCATAAAAATAAGTGAATCATTAAAGAAGTTTGAGTAAATGAAAATGACATGACTGCCATAGAGAAAATAACCAGTTCGCGCAATTTTATTAACATATGTTGAATTCGATAAAGCACAAGCTTTAGGAAGATGAACAACACGTTAATGAGATGATAATTTAGATGTGGATAAACAGAGAAGTTGAGTACTTCAATGTACCATTTGGTTTTTCGATCTAAGTGGGGGAGTCTACTATTATTGACTAGTTTATCGAACATGTATGGACACAGTTAAGAGTTATGATGCACTTATGTACTGTTATAACTTGACATAAATTGATCTTGAGGTCATCTTTGATTTGGATTGGACGACTTCATCTTCTCCTACGCTTGATTTCCATGAAAATAATGTTGAATTTTCTATTTCCGTTGAGCCGGTATTGCTTATAAATGATGCACTTTGTATATCTATGGGCTAATCTACCCCATCAGTAATGGTTGAACATACATGATAACTAAAGGGCATGCATTGTATTCAATTATAATCTGGCGCACCAGAGTTGAGAAGTAGACTATTGAGTTAATCTCAGTGGTTAAGGAGTCTCCTGATGTGTTTTGAGAACTTACACAATGTACCACCTGAAAAGTAAAACTTGAGTATATATATTGTCTGAAAGATAATTTATTTTTATTTGGTATAATATAATGACTTTGTGGAGTCAAGCAAAACAAATATAATTTACAAGGCTTTGTGATTAAGAGGTCACCATATCAAGCATATCATCTTGAGATGTTGAATTTATGTTGTTGAGAAGAACAGTAGATCAATGCAGATGTTTATCGATAACAGACAAATAATGTAAAGTGTCATGAAGGATAAATATCTTTTTTTCAAACACATATGATTTGTGCCCTCAGTTACAGGGTGTTACATGTTATTTTTAGATAGACTTGTGATGGAGATATCATAAGTAGGGTGAGAAAGTGTTGAATAGTCTAAAGACATGTTCTAAGACTCATGGTTACCGTGGAAATCTAGTGACATATCTTGGATAGTGAAAGAAATTAGTAATCGACATGGACTAGATGAATCGAGTATTTAAATTGTTATAGTTTGTGTAATTATATTCATTAATGATATATGAGAATAATTCATAGTAGATATAAGCATATCTAGCAGTTGAAGAGGGTTGTATGTACATCTAGGTAACGTTGATTAAATATCAGAAGTCACAAGTGTGAATTGTATTTCAATACTGTGATATTTTAAGCCTTGTTTTAGCTAGTAAATACGTGAAAGATTGATGGTATGAACACTAAGGCAAATGTGTGACGTTAAAATAATCTTTGTTTGAGTAGGAAAAGTTGATCGGTACGAGAGTCCTAACCTTATTTAGGTTATTCATAATTTTTTTGCGGAGTACTTGTTAATGAATAAAGGAGTATTATGTTCAAGAGTTGAATGTGCATACACATATGGTGGATGACTTGAGATTTGTACTCGACAAGATGCAATGTTTTACGAAATTTAGTACCATTGAGATCTACAAATAGGTATTGGGATCAGAGAAACAGCCAACAATGATATAAAGTGGTATGAGATATCACAAATGTTATTCTTTAATATTGAAAAATGTTCATATGTTACCGCAAACGTGTTAGTCTATAAGAGAAAGTAAAATAGATCATTATAGAATTTGTAGTTGGTCTATGCATTTATTCAGGAAGTTGTGATCCTAGCTTGGGTGATATTGATAGGCTTAGAGATAGTGAAAACCTGATTCAAGTTGAACTTCTTATACTCAACAAGCCTATGTGGCGATATGTTTGAGAGATAGTGCAATGACACGAGATGCCCGTATTGTCATATGTGATAAGAGTAACAGTGCACTGGAATATTTATGTAGGGGTGAATGGATGTGTTTCAGCGTTATTGTACGTAATAGTGTTACATAGGGGTGTATGGATGTGTTCCAGCACCGCCTTATATCTGAGCAATATGTAGAGGGGTAAGGATGTGTACCAATGATGTCGTACATGAGAGTATCATGTAGGAATATTTGGATGTGTTCCAGCACTATCATATGTAAGGATGGTGGATGTGTTCCACCATAGGACTGTGCTCGTGTCACCTTGATGTGTTCTTACGAAATAGGGGCATAAGAGGGTATAGATATGCAATCTCAACAATGGCCAAATGGACATGACATAGAAAGTGGTTCATGATCAGTTGCATCTGATCGAGTTCATGTGTGATAGTAGTTTACTAACTCAGTATGCATATCTTTTCAGTTTAGATCTTATGTGGATGTTGTTGTATTACTCTATCTATTTGGTTTAATATGGTAAGTCATGGTCATTGAGTCTAGCTTTGATTTAACGAGTCTTGAAAAATATTTGTTGAATGTGAAAATGACTTAGGACATTATAGAGTAGCAGAAAAGTCTTATGGAGATAAGGAAGCTAGTGGTATGGAGATCAACGAAGGGCAAAAAAACATTTTGACCCCCATGAAGGGAGTTACGAGATTCGATAAGAAAGTTAACTAAGTTCAAACTATGTTGGTCCATATGAGATTTGGATCGGATCGGATCAGAGGCATATAGACTTGCTTTGGCTTCAGAATATTCGATTGTACATTCTATTTTTTTATGTGTCCACAATTAGACGATACGTTCATGATAAGATCCATACAATTTAGTCTGTGATTGTGAAAACTATATGAGAATTTGACTTGCGAAGAAGGTGCAATATCTATTGTTATTAGACAAGTGTGGCAATTGAGATCGAAGAAAGTTGATTAATTGAAAGTATGGTGCACAAGCCTTGTGTTTGCGTTTTATGTGGATATTGATATCGTTCACTAGTTGAGCATCTCGAACTTGAGAAGACAGAGCTAAAGTATGAAGAAAATTAGTAAGATAGTCCTTGAATAAGGTTGATGGGTGACCGTGTGTTTATAAAGGTTTGTTTTACTGTTAGTGGTATCGTGATATATGTAAAACAAATAAGTTGGGGCCCAAGCATATTGCTAGTGAGGTTTTGGTAATAGATTGTTGTCGTAGCTAAGACACTTGTTATGCTACAAGAGGATTATGTTATATTGTGAGAATACGTATGGAGAGTATATTTATGACCCGACTCACATTAATTAGATTGAGAGAGCGTCAGTGGACGAGAATTACGCTTTAAGGAAATCATTATTGCATTTTTTAGTAAATGAATTTGTTAATTATAGTAGAGCTATCTACAAGAAATGACTACTTGAGAGTACGAACAAGACCCACGTAGTGAGTATTTATATCCTGACACTTTCAAAAAGATTTTGGATACGTTCGAGGATGATCGTTAGTTTAAGTGGGGAAGAATGTAACTACCTATATTTTAGCGAGGAATTATTTTATCTTTAACCAAAGAAAAAAATATATCAAGAGATTAATCAAATAAAAAGGAAGAAGTAAGGTTTACATGTATCAAGTGGGTCATGCCCAAAGAAGAGAAAAAGGAAGAAGGGAAATTAAAGTCTTTTGGCTACTAAAGCCATCAGACGTGACAACAATGCAAAAGTAGATGGCAAGAAAACAAGAATGCAATAGAAAAAAAAATAGAAGAAGAGGAGAAAAAGAGAGGAAAAGAGAAGAAAAATAAAGAATAAAGATTTTTCATCCAACTCATCAAGGTAATGACTCTAATTATTTATTTGAGTTTATTGCATGATTATAAGAGATTTTTTATGGTAGAAACATGGGAAAATTTTGAAAATTTGAGAGAGTTGTCCTAGCATTCTTCAACCTAAATTATTGATTTTAAAAAGCAAATGATATCAGATTTTAGACCTCTTTATATCGTTGGCATCGTCTCATCAAGATTTTTCCGAAAACATATGACTTGTTCAGTTTTGAACCCATTGATCAAAGGACATTTTCGTCATTTAAAGTTTGACTTTGACCGTTTAAGCCTATGAAAATATAGAAGTGGTCTACCCTAAGGTTTTTTACTGTTTTGAATCTATTTTTGAATAAATTGGATTGATTCAAAGAGTTAATGATGTCGAACTTGATTTTAAGAGAATCGTTTGAGCTTGGACTTGAGGTAAGTGAGAGTTTAAGCTTTGGATAGTTGCTTTTCAAACTCGTTTTAAAAATATATTTTGTCTGTCTGGTCCATATGTTGGGACGAGCGTGTGCTTGGCAGAATCGGTGGTCCTTGAGGCCAGCTGCGTATATGCTATTTTATAATACTCTAAAACTCTCTTTATAAATTGTTTTGTGATGTGATACGGATGTGAGCCATGAGATTGGGCATTGTGTATGCTTCTTGACTTCATTGGGACATTGTGCATGTTTCTCCAAGCATTGTGTATACTTCTTGAATTTATTAGGACATTGTGTATGTTTCAGTGGACTCGTGGTGTTGATTAATTTCTTAAATTGTGGTTTATGACAAGTTATTAGTGTAGATTTTGTTGAAGTATATACCATTCTTGATAAATAAAGGTTTGAAACTTGTTGGATATCATATTATGATATAATTCACGTGCATATTATTTCTCTGCTCGTTGTGTGTTATATTTTCTAACACTTTTTCTACGGGTATTTAAAGTGGCGGGTCAATGATTTTACTATATAACTCAGTCCTTACATGTATGTTCATGTTGATACTATTGGTGTCGACAAAGCTAGTAGCTGACGAGTTCGCTAGAGTTCATCCAGTTATTGAGGTGAGCCGCCGCATTGTTCGCGGAGGTTACGAAAAGAGTCTTCATTATTTATTTATTGATGTCTTTCCTTTCGGGATTTACATATTCGCGTTTTTTAAAAATCTTCTTAGATGCTCCATGCTCTAGTGTGATATTTGGACAAGAGTTGTATATGAATATTATGAGATACTAATTATCAGTAATTAATTAATATATTATTTAGATTCTTACTTAGTTCATTACATGTTGCGGATTAATGATTAAGATATAAAATTTGGTTCTCCTAATCAGTGGTGTGTGCTGGGTGTCAATCACGTCTAGGGTAATTTGGGACAGGACAGTAAGAGGACTTAGTGAGCACATGCTAAGAAAATAATATAAACTAAAAATCAATACATAAATGGAGTTGTTATAAATATTAGTAGCTATTTATTTATGACTTAATTCTATATATCAGTTGAGGTAACCATGCTACCAAACTTGACCCGTAATTTACTTTCTTACCCTATTTGGCCCATTTTATATATAGCTTGACTTCTGCACAAACACGCAATTCTCCCTACTTTCCAAATCGACAACAGCTATTGCCAAAGGAACAAACTATCATTATCATCAACAACTGCTACGCACAATAACATACCCATCTTGCCCCTATGACTCCATTAAAGAAGCTTCGGAGCTCGGACTCCATTAAAGGAGCTTCGAAGCTTGGAATTCCATTGAAGGAGCTTCAGAGCTCGAAGTTTTGTTACGACGAGACTCGGACTCCATTAAAGGAGCTTCCGAGCTCGAATAAGTTTTTCTGATCTAAAAATCTTACTCAAAGTTTAACTCATATAAAAAAGAATTATTCAAAGCTTAACTCAGATCTGAAAAATCTTACTCTAAAATGATTGAGTGAAATTAAAAATCATTGAAAAAACTTGTAGTAACCTGAATCTAGAATGCTGGGTTGATTGAGTGTGATTAATGTTGGTGTTGGGAATCATACAAGCTGAAAAAGGAAGTTGAAGATGAAATCGAATTTCCATACAATATTAATCATCATTGTACAATATTGTACAACATTATATTATAATTTTGTATAATGGGGGTGTGAACACAGTTATACAACATTATGATTTCTGTTCGCGAGTATTGTTGATATACCAGAGTACGTATAACAATGTACAAATGTAAAATTAATTTTTTTGTGTTGTCAATGTTTAAGGAAATGACAGAAGCTTGATTTTATCTCTAACGAGGTTCATAATTTAAGGGGAGAAGATCAACATCATATTCTACAGCTCTGAGCCTATTATTTTTGGGCGAAAGCTTTGCAATTTAAGTTATGGGCTATACTTTTATTATGTAAATCAGCATATTGTGCTGTCGTGGAATTTTTTCTTTATTTTGTTATGTATGTCAATTTGTCAATTTCTTTGGAGAAAAATTAAAATTATTGACTTTGGGAGCAAGTTAATTTTTTTCTATAAATGAAGGAATTATACTTCATTGTATAATTATCCCTTAAGAAAAATAAAAAAATTTCATCTCTTCTCTCTTCATCTATAATATTCTTCTTTTATCTTTATATTCTATAACACGTTATTAACATACAACCCTAATCAACTTAGTAATTGGACATTAATATAAAGCCGCCGAATATTTTCCACTTACTCGTCGTTCCAAAGGTATGATTTGTATTATTAATTTATTATGTTGATTCTTAAAGTATTGTGGGGGAAGCAAGTCATATTACTGAGAATTTTGAAAATCTACACAAGATAATTCCAGAAGATAAAATTATATTGAGTTAGTAAAGTTTTGTCATTATACTAGGTGGAAATAGCCCGTGCACGCACGAGCCCAGCATTTACCGTAGCTGAAAGATTGTATTCTAAGGTAATTTTATTATTTACACTGGATGTTACATGGGTTGGCACATGACTCATTATATATATATATATATATATATATATATATATATATATATAAAACTAGCGTAATTAACTGTTTGGAGCCATACAAAATTGGGGACCCAAAATTCCTTAGTAAATGTAGTTCCTGCTATGTCTGCCCTCACAAACACCAGAGGAACTGCCATCACCTTCCCTTGTGCTCCTTCCTTTGTCAGCAGGTCCATCACCTTATTCTGCTCTCAATATGTGTGGTTGATCTTTGGACATCTGCATCAATAGCCTACATTCATGAAGAATAAGTGTTCCTTCCTTTAACATTCTAATCACCTCAAGAGAATCAATGCGCACTTGTAGTGGAACAGTTTTCTAATCCAATGCTAATTTAAGTCCCATATCAAATGTATTAATTCAGTAAGAGTGTTAGTAGCATAGGGAGTTCCTCCCATAAACCTCGCAATCCAGTCACCTCTGTTATTTCTGATAACTCCCCCAAAACCTACCAACGAAGAGCAGATCCATCAGTGTTGATACTGTAGGAGTTTCTGTTAAGAGGGTTCTATTTTAGGCTCACTGATATTCTAGTCTTATTATTTCATTAAGTGGTTATGATGTGAAAGGCTTCTAGTGGAGGTGGATGCAATGTCTTTCTTTTATTGAAAAGATTGTTGTTTCTGGTTAGCCAGAAGAGCTTCCCATTTTAGACTAGAGTTGTACTGTTGTTGATGGATGTTGTCCCATGTTATTGCCCAAGTATTGTAGTTAAATTAGAGACCATGTTTGCAGTTATCATTGTCAAAATTTTGGATGATGTTGTGCCAGAATAGTTGGGAATTGGGACAGTCAAAGAAGATGTGTCTGATGGTCTCAACTCTCAAGAGATTTGCTACAGGAGCAATTTGGGTTCACATTGAGGCCAATGTTATGCAGGTATGCATTTGTTGGTAACTTTTCATGGAATAAGAGCTAGAAATTATTTTGATCTAGTTTTGAACTTTGAGTTTCCAAATCCAGCTAAAGTATTTAATGTTGGTACTAGATTTGGGGTGTGTCATATGGTCAATAGCCTGGTAGGCAGAGCTGGTGAAGAAGATGCCATTAGAAGTGGCTCCCCAAAACATTTTGTCTTCTCTACTGGAAACATTTGGAATGAAAGTACTGTTAAGTACTCCCATTATCTGATTAGGAATGGGCAGGGAAATTTAATCAGTGTTCTAGGAGTCATTAGAAAAAATGGAGTCAACGTTAAAATCTTCATCTTGGGGGGGTTAAGGGCCCTTGGATCATGCTTCTGATGGAGTTATGATAAGGGAGCCAGCTATCAGTAATAAACTTAAAAACATTAGAGCCAACAGTTTCTCAACATGTCTAATAAAAGATGCCTGAGGCCATCTGGACCACTTGCACCATCACCTGCAAGTTCAAACACTGCATGTTTAACCTCCTCCATAGTTGGGATAGCACAAATACCTTCATTATTCTCTTGAGAGATCATTTCAGGAATATGATCTAGTATAGAAAAACCAGTTTGTTCTTGTTCCATCTCTTGAGTGAATTAATTCTGATAAAAAGGAGATTGCCTCAGTAGCAAGATTATCAATTCCTTCTATCCAGTTTCTTGCTGCATTTTCGATTCTTTTTATTTGAGTTCTCTTCTACCATTCACAATGTTATGCAATAACCTGGTGTTTTTATCACCTTCAGTAAAACAGTCAAAGCCAGATTTCTGTCTCCAAAATTCCTCATAATGCAAATATTTCTTCAATTTAGCTTGTGCCCTTTGTAGAATCATTCTATTGGTTTCAGTAGGAAATTCTTCAAACAACTCCTCCTTGACTCTAACAACGTCTTCCCTGATACATAATTGCTTAAAGATATCCTTAAAGGTCTGCTTATACAATAATGACAAAGCAGATTTCACACTTTTCAGCTTCTGCTTAAAGGATAAGAAAGCATCATCTCCTGAATTATCAGCTTGCCAGTGTCATCTAACCAATTCATGAAAGTTCTCATGCTCAGTCCAGAATTTTAAAAATTTGAATGGTTTAACAAATTATTGAGTCTGAGTACCACAAGACAATAACATATGGGCATGATCTGAGCTAGTCCTGGATAGATGATCAACTTCTAATTGTCCAAACCAATTCTGAAAAGATTCATTGGTAAGAATCATGTCTAATATTTTAAAAACACATTCCTAATCAGTTCTTCCATTCCACCAAGTGAAAGGGCTATCTTTATAGCTAACTTCAGACAATTCACATGAGTTAATGCAAAAAGTAAATTCCTTATATTTATAAGGATAAAGTGGAAGCACTCCAATTTTCTCCTCCTCATTCAAAATCACATTAAAATCACCCCCTATCAACTAAGGTACATTCATCCCTTCAGAAATATAGTTCAAGCTATCCCACAGAGATAATCTCTCTGAAGCATCACATTTTGCATAAACCATAGTAGCAACCATAATGCTATCCAGCTCTTGGAAGTGTAGTCTGCTGGTGATCTATTGCTTATCATTCTCCAAAATATCCACCTATATATTATCATTGACAAAGAATCATATTTTACCATTACAGTTGTAATAAGCATACTTCATTATAAGTTTCCTCCTATATTGTTGTATATGTCTATGCAAAATTGATAGAAAGTAATGATGAGGTAGAGAAGTGGACGAATAGGGAATTGTATAAGATGGCGAGAAAGGAGGCAAATCTAGCAGTTATGGTGGCGAAAACGTCATCTTTTGAATGTTTGTATGTGGAATTAGAGGAAAATGCGGGGATAAGAAGTTGTACAAACTACCCAAGGCGAGGGAGAGGAGGGCTCGTGACTTGGATAACGTGAGGTGCATCAAGGATGAGGACGGAAAAGTACTGGTGGAGGACGCGCATATTAGGCGGATGTGGCAATCTTACTTCCATAAACTCTTGAATGAAGAAGGAGACAGAGACATTGTGCTGGGAGATCTGGAGCATGCTAGTAGGTACCGAGATTTTAGGTATTGTAGAAGAATTAACATTGAGGAGGTTAAGGGTGTTGTCCGCATGATGCGCAGGGAACGAGTGACCAGGCCCGATGAGATCCCAGTTGAATTGTGGAAGAGCGTAGGCAGGGCAGGTTTGGAGTGGCTGACTGAGTTGTTTAACGTCATTTTTAAGACGGCAAGAATGCCCGAAGAATGGAGGTGGAGTACGATGATTCCTTTGTATAAGAATAAAGGTGATATTCAGAGTTACAACAACTATAGGGGTATTAAGCTGCTAAGCCACACTATGAAAGTTTGGAAAAGGGTCGTGGAGACGAGGGTGAGAAAAGGCGTGTCTATTTTCGAGAACCGGTTTGGATTCATGTCGGGGCGTTTGACTTCAGAAGTCATTCATCTTATTAGGAGGTTGGTGGAGAAATATAGGGAGAGGAAGAGAGACTTACATATGGTTTTCATCGACCTCGTTAAGGCATACGACAAAGTCCCTAGGGAGGTTCTATGGAGATGTTTGGATGTTAGAGGTGTACATGTGGCGTACACTAGGACGATCAAGGATATGAATGATGGAGCCAAGACCAGGGTACGGATAGTAGGAGGAGATTCATAGCTCTTCCCAGTGATGATGGGGTTGCACCAGGGATCGACTCTTAGTCCATTCTTATTTGCCTTGGTGATGGATGGCCTGACGCGACAGATCCAAGGGGAGGTGCCATGGTGTATGTTATTCGCAGACGACATAGTCTTGATTGATGAGACTCGCAATAGAGTGAATGCTAAACTGGAGGTTTGGAGACAAACTCTGGAGTCTAAAGGGTTCAGGTTGAGTAGGACCAAGACAAAATACTTGGAGTGTAAGTTCAGTAATGGAAGCGACCTTGAGACAGGCGTGGAGGTGAGGCTTGATACTCAAGTCATTTTGTAGAAAGGAAGCATCAAGTACCTCGAATCTATTATCCAAGGGAATGGAGAGATTGATGACGATGTCACACATCGTATTGGGCCAGGGTGGATGAAATGGAGGCTCGCATCTAGAGTCTTGTGGATAAAAAAGTGCCACAAAAACTTAAAGGTAAGTTCTATATGGTGGTGGTTAGACCGACTATGTTGTATGAGGTGGAGTGTTGGCCAGTTAAGACTTCGACATCCAAAAGAAAAAAGTTGCGAAGATGAGGATACTGAGATGGATGTGTGGGCATACAAGGAGGGATATGATTAGAAATGATGATATCCGGGACAGAGTGGGAGTGGCCTCAATGGAGGATAAGATGCGGGAAGCGAGGTTGGGATGGTTCGGGCATGTGTAGAGGAGAGACACAAATGCCCCAGTGCGGAGGTGTGAGAGGTTGGCTATGGACGGGTTCAGGAGGGGTAGAGGTAGGCCGAAGAAGTATTGGGGAGAGATGATTAGACGGGATATGGCACAAGTGCAACTTACTGAGGACATAACCTTAGATAGGGGGTTGTGGAGGACACAAATTAGAGTAGTATGTAGTCGAGCGTAGACCTACTTACGTTTACAAACTAGTAGTTGTAATGTTATTATTATAGGCCCACTTAGACTATCATACTAGTAGGCGCAGTAATACTTTATAGTAGAGTTTGATTTCTACTGCTATGTGTTCTTTAATATACTTTATGTATCTTATGTACCTACATTAATTACTGCTTCTTTTTCATGATGCGCTACCATGGCTTATTTTCTTGCTTTGCTTGTGCTTATGCTTTGTCTTGAGCTGAGGGTCTCTCGGAAATAGCCGTTCTACCTATCAAGGTAGTGATAAGGTCTGCATACACTCTATCCTCCCCAGACCCCACGTTGTGGGACTTCACTAGGTATGTTGTTGTTGTCTATAACATTGGAAGGGTTCCATAAGTGCTATCAGACTGAGTTTGTGATGTATATGAAGCATTTGCACTCTATGAAAAGCTTTCTAAGTTCTAACTGCTCTAATATTCCAAAAGAGAGTTTTAATAATCATTTAAGACTGGATTTAGCAACCCTCTTTGATACCACCCTGGTAGGCTGACTATCATTGTTTCCATGTTTTCTGGAGTCCTTGTCCCATTCAAATGAGATTTTGGTGAAAGTCATGCTTCTACTGCAACGTGATCAAAAGCTTGTGAAATAACTTCTTTTACATCAGTACTTTTGAAATATGTTATCCTCTCAGTTGCACTGTCTTCTACAATTGCTTCCTCTATATTGTGAGACACAAGATCATGCAAATCCTTCATGAGGGAAGTAGTTCTCCCACTGATGATCTGTTGATCCTCTGGGAGCTGTATAATTGCTTGGGATTTAGAGTGTTCAATCCTTATGCTAGTATCATGCTCCAAATGTTGGTCCACCACTTTAAAACCATCTAGCCTTTCTAGAGGATCATCAGCTTAAATATTGTCTTTTGGTTTATCAATCACCTCAATTTCATCATTTTTATCAACTAAAGAATCATAATCCTTAGATAATTCAATTTCATGTACCTATACTTGGTCAGACTCAACTACATTCCTCTGCTCCTTATCAGAAATATTCTCTGGGACATGGGACTCTCCCTCCCTATGTTCTCTTGATTGTGTTGTGTCCACCAAATCTTGGTTATTGTGTCAATCACCACTTCAACATCATCAGTGCCCTCAGCATATTTCACTCTAGTTTTATGCACATGAAAGGAATTTTCTACCTATTATTTTGTATTGATCTCAACAGAGTTCATGGCCTTTGATCCTTCATCATCATCAACTTTTGAAATCTCCTAATTAAATGTTCACTCCCTCCATCAGTGTTCTTTGGGCTTCACCTCTGCATAATTCATGGGCTTTGAATCTTCCTTAATATCACCTTTGTTATTCTCATAACTTAGTTGTTCATTCACTCCATCAAACTTGTTGCAAGGTACCTCATTCTCAGATGTGTTGATTTCATGGTTGACCTCAATGGTCTGCTCCTCTACTTGTAATACATTAAACTTATTTTGAGTAGACACTTCATTAGTTCTCTGCCCCTTTGCAACTGCGGTTTTAGCTGAATCATCAAAAACTCTATTGAAGGAGATGGCATCTGAATTATCATGGTATCATTAGAAAGGATGGATTCTTTACCATAGTTTTTAAATTCATTATAAAGGGTCTATTTAGCGAGATTTTTCTCCAGTAGAATTTGTCTGTACGAGTGGTTGACGTTTTGGTCTTCTTCCATTGAATTTTCACTTGTATCTGGTGGGTCCAGTGGGACTAAGGTAGTCGATGGGTCGTTTGGAGGGGGTTGGTGCTCATCCATGGTTTATTTGTCTGTTTTAGATTTTAGAGTGGTTAGAGAAAAATGGGTCATTCTCACATGACTGACTCATTCTTTACATCCATAATTGCATTGTTCATATTTACATGTTTATAGAAGCTTATATTGACAAAAGACAATACAGTAACACAGTCAACCACCATGTTATTGCTAGCAATCTTCTTATTTCTAGGTGTAGTTGTAGCCATCTTGTTGCAATATCTGACATCATAATGTAGAGGAAAGTGTGTAAATGGAGATGGTAGAGAGAATAGTAGCAGTAAAGTTGGGTTCATTAATTGTGACAGACATACCTTTTTAGAGAATTTTCTATCATATATGTTCTTTTATTTCCTTAGCGCAGCTCCCAAAAAGGAGGTCGCAGTTTCATATTTAACCTGCTTCAAAAACATCTTGCATGGGGAGTAAAATTGCGAGAATACACAACCTTTAAATCATACAAAATAGTATAATTTTAGTTCAACTCTAACTGTGTTGGAGTTAATGATAGGCTGAAATTTGGAGGACGACCTTAGAGTCTAAATGTTTTAGGTTAAGCAGGACGAAGATGGAGTACATGTAATGCAAGTTTAGTGACATGAGGCAGGAAACTGACGTGGAAGTAGAGGCACAAGTTATACTTAAAAGAGAAAACTTCAAGTATCTTGGATCTATAATTCAAGGAGATGGGGAGATTGACGATGATGTCGCACACCGTATTGGAACATGATGGATGAAATTGAGGCTCACCTCTGGGTGATTTGCGATAAGAATGTGTCGTCAAGGCTGAAAGGCAAGTTCTACAGAGTAGTGGTTAGACCAGCATTGTTGTATGGGGCAGAATACTGATCAATCAAGAACGCCCACGTTCAGAAGATGAAGGTAGTAGAGATGACGATGTTGAGATGGATGTGTGGTCATACTAGGAGAGATATGATTAGGAATGAATTTATACAGGACAAGGTCGGAGTGGCCTCCGTGGAAGATAAGATGAGGGAAGTGAGACTAATATGGTTCGGACATGTGAAGAGGAGGTGCGAGGATGCGCCAGTCAGGATGTGTGAGAAATTGGTGGTAGTAGGAGTTCAGAGAGGTAGAGATAGACCAAAGAAGAATTGGGGGGAGGTGATTAGACACGATACACAACTCTAACTGACCAATGACATGACCTTAGATAAGAAGATTTGGAGGTCGAGAATTAGAGTAGAAGGTTAGTGGGTAGTTGAGTTTTTGTCGTAGTGTGTGGGAGAGGTAGGGGGTTAGCCTCTTCTTCTCCTCTTCTCCTTTTATTAGTCGTATTGTTTAGGTATCGCATAGATTCTCACTCTTTATGTGTGTATTACTATGTGTTGCTCCATTTGCTTTATATCTGGATTTTTTGTTGTCTTATTTTCCTTGCAATCCTGCATCTACTACTTTCCTTTTGAGCCGAGGGTATATTGAAAACAGTCTCTCTACCCCATAGAAGGGCGAGGTAAGGTATGCGTACATCCTATCCTCTCAGACTCCAATTTTGTTGGACTACTATGTTGTTGTTGTTTAACTCTATCTGTGCTACTAAAAGTAACGAAACACAAAAATTGTGACCGATAACTTTAGAAATGAAAAAAACTTTTTCATTTCATAAATGTTAAAAATAAATATGAAATAGCACATATATACTCCATTTATTTGGAAACTTAGGAGTTTAACAATAAAATAACATGTTCTATTTATTCATTGTTGAGTAATCTTTATTTTAATAAAATAGTTTAAATTAGTTAGTTTCGTCTACGCTATTATTGTCATAAAATTCATAATTAATAAGGAAGACGACGAATTCCTTCATACAAGAAACACACTAATTCCTTCAAACAAGAAAAACACTAATTCCTAATAGAAAAATATCATCATTGTGTACTAATTTTTAAATATTTGTAAAAAAAATATCATCATTGTGTACTAATTTGTAAAAAAAATATCATCTATATCATCATTGTGTACTAATTTTTTTTAAAAAAATTAAATATTATTTATGTTAATCTTGTAATATTATTTGGGTGAAAAATATTTTTTCCCTTCAATCCTGCTTAAAAAAATTACATATCTCCCAATTTCGAATAATAATTGTTCTTCCCCTTTATCTCATTTAAAAATTGTAGTACCTATCTTACTCTCTACTAGGGATGGCAATGGATCGGATCTGGACCGGATCTTACTAGATTCAGATCCAGATCCGTTTTTCATACCTGAATTCAAATCCAGATCAATCGGGTCCATAAAAATCATATTCAAATCCGGATCCACCGGATCCACGGATCGGATCTGGATCCACATGTAATTTTTTTTGTCTTGAATAATATTTCCACCTGTTGAAACTTTTTTGACAAAATGAAACTCAATCTGATTGAAAAAAATGATTGAGTTCATTCAATCAACCAACACAAACATGACAAATTTAAAAAACACAATGAGTATATTGGCAGATATGACATACAACAAACAGTAACCCACCATCACCAATCCCAGAACCAATGTACACCCATTAAAGCACATTTAAACTTCTCTTGAGGTAAAAGAACCATATTAAAGTGACAAAAGATGCAAGATAGGATGAAAATTGAACTCCTCTGTTTACAAGAAATATATAGCAATAAGGATTTCTAATATTGAAAGAAAAAGAATGAGCGTTTCTGATTTTGAGAATTTTTTATTGTGAAAGTTGGAGTCTGGTAGGATTTCTAATTTTGAAAGAAAAAGCAATGAGGGTTTCTGATTTTGAGAATTGGAGGCTTGGAGCTTGTAGGGTTTCTTTTGTTAGAGATATGTTTCCGCTTAGTTTTTTATTGGGCCTTTTGAGAATTATGGGCTTAAACGTATGGACTATTTAAAAAATAAAGTCCAAATCTGAATGTAAAATACAGAAATTATGAAAACATTTAAGAAAATACTTATAAAATTACATTCTAGGTTATAGATATATTTAATAAAAATGGATTCATGGGTCGGATACGGATCTCAAATACAAGATCCATATCTGATCCGTCAGAAATGAATCCGGGTCTGATCTGGATCCGTCGGGTCCAAATTTTGAAGATCCATATCCTATAAAACGGATCTAGATCCATCGGATCCGGACCGGGTCCAGAATCCACTGCCATCTTTACTCTCTACGTTAATACTTTTCATTTCTTTTTACTTTTCAATATTAGGGTTTTTTTAATCCATATTATGGACTTACATGTAGGACCAAAACAATCTAACTTACGAAGTAAAAAAAGTTAAAAATAGTTGGAGCTATTATTGTTCTGTGTAAAAAAATAGGGATGTTTTAACTCAAAGTCCAGACTTAAGGGACTATTTTATCTCTTCTTTCAAACTTAAGGAACTATTTTAGCTCTTCTTTCATTTTTAAAGTGATTTTTGTCATTGTTACTTTGCAAGACAAATGTATAAACTTGAATGACCATATGAGAAATAAAAAAAATGAATGACTTTACTAGATAATATACTTAAGTTGAATGATTATATGTGGAACTGACTTAAATAACAATTTTCCCTCCGTCAAGCATACTTGTAAAATAAATATGCCGATGAGCAATAGTTATGCATAATCTGAAGTAGGGAGGAGACACCATAAAATGATGTAGTTTAGTGGATGGGGGTTGCTTATCTCTTATTTAGAGATCTCGAATTTGAGTCCTGAGTATGAAATTTTTTGGTAGAGAGCAATTTTCCCGAATGAATCATATGTTGTGCGAACACAAATATAATTGAACTCTAATGCGAACATGGGTGAAAAAACAAAGTAGGGAGGAGATCGAAATAAGTGGAATAACAGACTCAGCAGCAGCTAGCCTCTAAAAAGTAGAGTGGTAGGTCAACTTGGCCCAATTGCTCACTCTTTCTAATTTGATCAGTCCAAAAAAACTAACAACTCCCTGTCACATACTTTGGAATATCAAATAGTGCAAAGTGACAAATGTAGATAGAATCAGCTAAAACGGCCACTGCCTCTACTAGTGATAGTGACATGTCTGCATGCCTAATTAATGTCATTTGGTTCAAAATTTCTCAAAAATGAAAATGAATCCCACTGACTTTCTACTAATTTGTACGTACACGAGGCAATAGTGCTTCCCGTTTTGCCTTTAATTTGCGAAAAGGAAAAATACTGCACTATCATTTTGTCGAAAGTGTAATTTTAAATATTATAAGTACATGTATTTTGATGTTATCAATGTAATTTTTAGGATATTTACGTGATTAGATGCATAAGTGCTTTATTTTCGGTCATTAGCAAACGCAGATGGGCTTTCACACCCGCTTATGTTGCTGCTACTTGGTGGGCTCAATTGGGTGAAAATTTTGAACTTTAAAATTCGATGGTGTTTTTCGTAGCAAGTCTTTATGTTAATTAGGTGCATGACTCTGTGTTATGAGATAATCAAGTTCATAGTGAGAGTGAAAGCATTTAGTTATGTAGAATTTTCCTTTAGCACCTATATAAAACCCATTTGTAATGTTATTATGATAAAAGTGAAGTTTTTCTAATGATATGAAGTGATATCAATGTCTGTCTCCCTCTTCCATCATCTTTGTGCCCTATGATCTTATCAAGGGCCATCTTATATTTCCAACAAGTAGTATCAGAGCGTTGATTTGATCCTGAAAGATGTAAAAGTGAAGATTTTGACAATCTTCATATAAGGTGTGTCTCCGAGTTTGAGGACCTGTTGAGAGACCGACTATTTGCAAAGAGACGTGGATCCTTACAGGTTTGCGAAGAAACAATAACCCATCGAGAAAGTGTAAGTCTTGATAGAGTTCACAAGATAAGAAAGAAGACAAAAGAAGTCTTCCGTAAGTTTGTGTTCGCAAAAGTAAAAAAATAGAAGAAAATGGAGAGTGAATTTACTGATTGTTCAGTTTGAACCAATTTTGAAGAAATTACTTGAAAAGTTGAAATTATAACCGGAAATTTGTGAATGTGAAAAGTTATGCCCATATCATCAATCTAGTTCTTTGTAAGAATTATGGTTGAAGGTAAAGCTGAAAGGAGACACAAAGAGGATGTTGAAAATGAAGCACAAATCATCAAAGAATAATGAATAATCCATATGAGAAGAAAATTCAAGATTAAGGGGGAGTGTTAAAATATAATTTGAATATTATAAGTCATGCGCTTTGATTTTATTAATATGGCTTTTAGGATATCCATGCGATTAAATGTATAATATTTATGTTATTTAGGTGCATGATTTTGTATTTTTGAGATGATCAAGTTCATAGTGAGAGTGTGAAAGCATTAGGTATTTTATGTCTAGAATTATCCTTTAGCACCTATATAAGTTCTCTTTGTAATGTTATTCTCTCTATCCCAAAAAGATTGTCTTACTTTCCATATTAGTTTGTCCAAAAAGATTGACACATTTTTATATTTAGAAATAATTTAACTTTATGAGATGATTTACAGTCACACAAATATCTAACACTTGTTTTGGACCACACATTTCAAAAGTCATTCTTTATTTTATAAATTCGTGTCAAGTCAAACTAAGACAATTTTTTTGCGACGAAGGGAGTATTATATAAGTGAAAATTTTCTAATAATATAAAGTGAGATTAATATTTATCTCCCTTTTCCATCATCTTTGTGCACTATAATATTATCAAGGACCACCTTATATTGCTAAAATATTTACGGTGGAGATACGATTAGGTAAGGGTGAGAAACCTCTGTCCGAAGTAAGGCTGTCCAGTGGGCCGGGACGGCCCGATCCATCCCCGGCTCGTCCCGGTACCGGCCCCGAACCCCCTTTTAAAATACGGGATAAAAAATATCGATAGCGGGTTCGAACTCGGAACGGGACTAAGGCTCGTCCCGTCTGTCCCGATCCCGGCCCGCCCCGTCCCATCCCCTTTGTAGAAACTAGCCGTTGCACAAACGATCACTTTCAATTTTAGCCATTGGAAATGGCTAGTAAGGCCATTTTGGCTCTCCCACACCCCATAAAACTCCTACACCCTTAATATTTATTTTTAACCTCTAAGTTAGTATATTTTCATATTAACCCTATTTTTTAACTATAAATACCTCATTATCCTCTTCATTTTTCTCACAAATCTTCCTACCATCTCTCTAATCTCTCTCTCTCTACAAGTCTAAATTGCACACTAAATATTATATTTCATTTGCTAATTTCTATCAAAGTTTAAAAATTAGGAGTGAAGTTGACAACTAGCTTGAGGATCATCGAGCAAAGTTTCAATTTTCAACCTCGATTACACGTCGACGTTTGGTACCTTCGTTCCTTCTTTTAGTTAAATTATTATTATTACTTAATTTTAATTATCGTACTTAATTTTATTAACTTTAATTATTTATTTGCATAATTATAATGGAACGATGTGGACATTTTTTTGGTAGAGGTATTAGGTGTAACCGGGGTAACAGGGGTAAGGGTGAATCTTCTAGTAATCCTAATTATGATGATTTCACTAATGTAGATGAAACTAGTTTTTTAATGTTAATATTAATATATCATTAGATCATGAGGTATATTCTGCGTCTGAACCAGACTTTAATTTAGAAAATGAATTAGAAGATAATTTAGATAATACACTCACTAGTGCAACTCCACCTCAGGCTCAGACCGAGTCTCAGGCTGAAACTGAAACTGAAATCCCTCATTCCCCCTACTAGGCAAAAAACAACGAAAATTAAAATCACTTGCATGAGATTTTTTGATAGGGACATTCCTAATCAACTAGCTATTTGTAAAATTTATCGCGAAGTTTAAAAATTTAAAACTGGAAAAAGGTTAAGGTGAGACATGATGTTTAATGAGACATGTAGAAAACTCTCACAAAGGAAGGTATAACCAATACTTGACTGAAAAAGCGGGTGTGCAAATGTCTTCTGAGTCAGGACAAGGTTCACATAGTGTCTCCGACCAAGTACAAGGTTGAATTAACCCGATGACAGAGGGAGTTATAGGTCTAAAATATGATAAACACAAAGATCGGAAAAATTATCAAAATTAGTTGTGGAGGATTTGCCTTTTTCATTTCCTTCCTCTCCTGATTTTATTCATTACATTCGAGAAACATATAATCCTGCTTTTAACGGTTTTGCTAGATCAACTATTAGAATAGATGTTTTTAAATTTGCGCATGAATATCAACAATTTTTACGTTATGCATTATTCATTTTAATAGCTAAGTGGCTATCACTTCTGACATAGGCCGTAGTACTAATGGTAATGATTATTTAATTGTTACATGTCATTGGATAGATCACAATTGACCTATGCAAAAACTTATATTAGCATATAGATATATTGATGAAAGGCACACTGGAGTTTTTATTTCAAAAAAATATTCATGAAATTAGTGAATATTATGGAATTACTGATAAAACTTTGACTATGACATTAGATAATGCTACTTCTAATGATTATGTTGTAAACATTTTAAAAACTCGATTGACTCTATCTTTTCCCCATATTTTTCATGTTAGATGTGCATGTCATATTTATAACTTAGTTGTAAAGGATTTACTAAAACTTTTTTAAAACATCCTTGATAAAGTACAATTTGCTATCAACTTTATTTTTAAAGGAAATAAAATACAAAGATGCAAAGAGTATAAAAAAACTTGTCATGATTGTGGATTAACTTATAGGAAAATTCAGAAGAAGTTGCGACTAGGTGAAATTCTTTGTATGAACAATTATTTGTTGCTCACGAGTATAGAAGATCTAACTTTATTATTCAACACCCATAATCAAAATCCAACGGATATGCTTGTAGGTGATGATTGGGATAAAATTTTGGAACTTATTGTATTCTTAGAGAAAATTTTTTTAGCTACTAAGGAATTTCCTGATATTTATTATCCTACTATTTCATTTATGTTATTTTATATAGCTTTAATTTTTTTGTTATTTAATGAATATATAAAAAAACCAAATTACCACTATTTATTTTATTGGTGTTGTATTAAATCTTACTATTAAAATAGACGGTTGTAATGCCCTTATTGAAACGATTTACAAATGCTTAGAAATACTTCCATCAGAACCAACTGAAGAATCAACTAACGAACCAACTAAAGAAGATGTTATCTCTAGCATACAAACACAATGCAAAATTATGTATATGTATTACCAACAACAAAGTGCAAATAATCAATCGGCTTCTGTACCATCATCTTCTACTTGACTTTAACCTTATAAAAAATATGCGGTTTATGCTTCAAGTATTCAAGGCCTTTGAAATAGAATGTATAGTGGTTCAAGTGCTTCACAAATTAGCGAGTTTGATGTTTTGCAGGGTGTTGTACCATTCGAATCAATTGCCAACGAAAATGGACGTGAAAACTTGTTGAAATACTGGAATGAGAATGAGAAGACATTTCTGACTTTATCAAAGATGGTCCGAGATGTGTTGAATATTCAAGCGTCATCAACAGCTTCTTAAAGCGCTTTTTCTGCTGGAAGGTTTCAAATAGGAGAGCATAGACACTCATTGGCGGGAGACAGTTTGGAGATTGCAGTTTTATTTAGAGATTAGATTAGAGCGGAGCGTAGAAGGTGAGGTCAACCAGATATCAATGAAGAAGACGACTACAACTACAACAAAATCTTATCTGAGGGAGCAGCAAGCGACGTTAAACAATTTGACCAACAACTTTCAATTTCAACCGAAGATCCTCAAGAGATAGTCAGAAAATTAGAAAAAGTATGGTTGAATATGTAATTTTTTTAATGGCAATTTTACTATGTAATTTGCAACTTTTGAACTATGAAATAAAGTTGCAATTTTGAAATTGTATTACAAAAACAATCATATTTCTATTAAATAATATAAGAGGCAATTAGCATTGGGATGTTTTTTCACTATCTTGTTAAATTATTTAAGTGTTTAAATATATATTTTTTAGAAATTAAGTGTGTAGAGAAAAAAATTAAAGTCCCTCCAATCCCCCTACCCGACCCGACCCGACCCGACCCCCAAAATTCCGTCCCCTCTGCCGGTGGGATGTGGGACGGGACGGGACCTCTTCCCGTCTCCCATATCCCGTCCCGTCCTGTCCTGCCAAACCCGATCTCGACCCCCACCCCGTCCTCCCAAATTCCATCCCATCCCACTGGCTACCCTTAGGCCGAAGTAATCAATATCAATCACTTCACTATGTAAATTCTTGAAAATTTGTGTGTTATTTTTTGGTCTAACAGATATTCTTGACAATCCCTTCATAAAAGTAGTACTTAAAAATTGAGAAGAGAATAATTAATTGAAAAAAATAATTATTTGATTATTTTCATTAATTGAAAGAGTATATATACAATTTACATATTTCCATAATAGGAGAATCCTATTTCTATTCTACTCCTAAAACCTTATTCTACTTGGAGACTAACTATACAATTATGGTAAGTGTACAATACTAATTAGACTACAACATTACATATATGTACATGGAAAGATACACCATAAACTTCACCATAAACTGCCCACGGATGGGCAGTAACGGGCAGTAACCTACCGAGAACAATATACCATAAATATACATAATATACACATGTATATTATGTGTATATTATGTATATTTAACAGACCCCCGCAGTCATAGCAGACGGTCTTCAAACACTGAGACTATCCCTAAAACCTTCAAAAAGGACCGAGGGAAGACACTTTGTAAAGATGTCGGTAATTTGATACCTGGACGGGACATGACAAACGCGTACCTGACCACGAGCAACCTTTTCGCGAATAAAGTGAATGTCCATTCGATATGTTTAGTGCACTGGTGCTGAACCGGATTACCAGAAAGGTAGATGACATTAATATTATCACAATAAACCAAGATCGCTTTCTGAATAGGACAATGAAGCTCTAACAACAAATTACGTAACCAACATGATTTCGAGACCACTTTAGCTACCCCTCGATACTCGGCCTCTGCACTAGAACGGGATAAATTCGACTGATGCTTCGCAGACCATGAGATCAAGTTATTTTCAAGAAACATACAATAGCCAGACGTAGACCGTCTGGTGTTCGGATAGCCACCCCAATCAGCATCTGTATACGAGACAAGTGTTGACGTTGATGAAGTATATAAATGCAAATCATAGTCAAGTGTACCCTGAATATACCGAAGGATGCGTTTGAGCGCATTCATGTGCTCAACTCTGGGATCATGCATAAACAAACACACTTGTTGTACGGCATACATAATATCTGGTCTCGTGAAAGTAAGATACTGAAGGGCCCCTGCAAGACTGCGATAGCGGGTCAGATCCTCGTATGGTACGCCGGCCGTGACACTAAGCTTGGGCTTCGTATCAACTGGAGTGGAAGTGGACTTACAGGATGATGTCCCAGCCCTCTCAATGATCTCAGCTGTATACTTCCTTTGAGATAAGAATAACCCACCTGCATGACGAGTGACAGCAATCCCCAAAAAATAACTCAAGGGCCCCAAGTCTTTCATAGAAAACTCAGAGCTGAGCATTGTAATGATAGACTAGTGTAAGGCATCGGAAGAGGCAATCAAAATAATATTATCCACATATAACAGAATTTAGGCCAAGGACGAACCACGACGGTAGATGAACAAGGAATTATCCGACCTGCTGTGAGTAAACCCAATAGTCGAAACATAGTCGGCAAACCGTGTATACCATGCCCGTGGAGGCTGCTTAAGCCCATATAAGGACTTCTTCAACAAACAGACATGATGAGGATGTTTGGGATCCCTAAATTCCAAAGCTTGATGCATATAGACTGTTTCCTTGAGATCACCATGTAGGAAAGCATTCCTTACATCTAACTGATGAATAGGCCATGCTTTCGAAAGAGCCAAGCTAAGCACAGTGTGAATGATAGTCGGCTTGACCATCGGACTAAACGTCTCACCACAATCTACACCAACCTGATGAGTCTTACCATCACCTACAAGCCGCGCCTTATGTCGGGAAAATGAACCATCTGAATTGTCCTTATGAGCAAAAATCCACATAGATCTAATAATATTAATACCAGATGGACGGGGTACCAACTCCCACGTCTTATTATCAATAAGAACATTATATTCATCGGTCATAGCAATTTCCCAATTCGGGCCATTTAAAGCAGACACAGGATTACGGGGTAAGGGTGATTTAAGAACATTAGAATGTAAATTAAATGTCTTTTTGGTTTAAAAACACTCTGTTGACTATGAGTGACCGGTCTATGACTCGAGGAAGAATTAGACAGATGTCGGGAATTTTCTGGACTCGGGACAGACTGGCCAGCAGGCAGTGGGCCTGCTGGCCCAACACGGTAAACCGACGTCGACACTGGACCAGTTCCAGAATTGGGTTGGACTGCCCAATTGCTGAAACTGGCCCAGTGACTATACTGGGAATCGTAGCTTGTGACGGACCAGTAGGGCCAGTGGGCAGTGGGCCTACTGGAGAATTTTGGGTGGTGTTCGAAAAATGGCGAATAATATATGAGGATATACCATCATCCAAAAAATTATACGAACTAGGCATGGGATTACTCACCTTAGTAAACGGAAATTGGGATTCATTAAAAATGACATGCCGACTAATGATGATTTTATTAGAGGATAAATCAAAGCATTTGTAACCACGATGATTAGACGGAAAACCCGAAAACACACACGGAATAGATCGGGTCTGAAGTTTGTTAATTGTGGTGGACGGGAATAACGGATAACACAAATACCCAAAGACCCGAAGATGTGAATACGAAGGAGTCTTATTATATAAAATTTGAAGGAGGGAAGAATATGTCAAACCTTTGGAAGTAATTATGTTAAGGAGATATATAGCCATTTGTAGAGCATTTTTCCAAAAAGATGGGGGTACGGAAGCATGAATCAATAAAGTTCGGACAATTTTATTTATGGTACGAATTTTGCGTTCGACTTTCCATTTTGTGAAGACGTATGAGGATAAGAAAATGAAAATTGATCTCATTATTAGCACAGAAATTCCGAAACACCCTATTGTCATATTCTTTTCCATTATCACACTGAATATTTTTTATTTCTCATTTGAATTGGGTTCTAATGAATGCTCTAAATTTTAAGAAGATGGAAAAAACTTGAGATTTTTTCGCTATTGGAAAAGTCCATAAAAACTTAGAATAATCATCCAAAAAGAGAACATAATACCGATGACCCAAAGAACTAAGAACAAGAGATGTCCATAAGTCTCTATGAATAATATCAAATGGCATTAAAGTATGAGAATTTGAATCTACAAATGGCAAACTAACAATTTGGAGTACTACGCGTACCCTTACATGAAATAAAATTATTTGTATCTTATGACGACAAAATAGATGATCCCTGATGACCAAGACGAGCATACCACAAGGAAGGAGAAAGAGTTGTAAATACGGATGTCAAGGCTTGACTCGATGGATCGGAACTGGGTGTGATAGGATAAAGATCTCCCCTACTGTCACACCTCATGAGAGGACTTCCCGTCTTGAAATCCTTCACAGAGAAACCAAATGGATCAAATTCAATAGAAATGAAATTGTCAGTAGTGAATTTACGGACATACACTAAGTTTTTAATCAATTTGGGGGGCATGTAGGGTGTTTTTCAAGATAAGAGGTGAATGAGGGGGAGACAAAGTTTTATGACCATAACCACGAATTGGAATAAAATTATCATTACCAACAATTATGCCGCGAGGGTTGCTCAAATTGGAATAAGACGAGAGTGTACCTGAATCAGATGTCATGTGGATAGTGGCACTGGTGTCCATATACCAATTCGGGTCCGGAGGATTTAAACCAATCGTGTGCATTGCGACTTCGATGTCGGTAGACGTTGGTGCCGCTGCGTGATGGGCCTGCGGGGGCCGAGGCCCAAGTACCCCTGCTTGCTGCCTCGGCCCAGAAAACTGACTGTAAGTGGACCAGGTCGTGGTGGGCCTGGACTGGTGCTAGGTAGCTCACTGCCAGTGGGGCAAAAAATGGCTTAGCCTAAATCGTGGGGCCTCATCGCCATTTGCATAGAGGCCCATTTGTGGGGCCCAGCTGCTATTGACCCGCTGCGAGGGCCACCACCGCCACTACCATTGTGCCGACTACCGCCGTTGTTGCCGCCGTGGTTCTTTCCATTATTTTTCTTATTTCCACTATTTTTGCCGCCACCGTTGTTGCGGTTTTGGCCCGAGTTGTTGGAACCGATAGTATAAACCATGGACTCGGTCATCATGACTATGGGACTAGCACCGATAGCTGCCATTTTTGTCATGCCCGCTTCTTCGAGTGTAAGCATAGAACGAGCCTGATAAAATTGCGAAAGCGGATTGCTTTGCCGAAGAAGCGTGCCAACACCATTATAGGCCTCAGAGAGGCCGGAAACCATTTGGAGGACCAAACGATCATTCGAAACTAGCGCACCAACGTTGCGAAGTTGAGGTTGGTCCACCAATTCCTTTAATCTTTTGCAATAAGCTAAAACTTTAGGGAAATCTTCCATATTGACGTGGGAGAAATCTTACTCAAGTGTAACAGTCCTACAATTTTGATTATCTTGGAATATATCACGTAATCTATCCCAAGTGGCCTGCTCCGTAGCATCAGGTTCAATAATCGTTTGCAAAAGGTCGGTAGAAATTGTGGAATATATCCACTGAAGGACGGTGGCATCAAGAGTCGTCCACAACTTAGGGTCATCCTCGCGTTTTGGCACCTCCGTATCCTCAAGAACAGCGGGGATTATGTGATGGATGACTTGATGCGACCGTGCGTGAATTTTGAACAGTTCGGCCCACGTCGCATATTGAACGTTTTCTATTTCAAGAACAAGAGGGATGTTATTCTTGATGTTAGAAACTGCAAGGGCAGGATGAAACGTGTTCCTTGATGTAGACATACTGATAGAACAATATGTGATTGAGGGTTTGGAAGAAAAAATTTGGGAATAGAGGAGGTACCGGTGGGCAGGAAATCCGAGAAGAAGGCTCGAAAAACGAGGCAGATCGCCGGAAGTTGGAGATTTTTTAGAGAGAGGATTTTAAGACCTAAACTTCTGATACCATGAAAGAAATAATCCCTTGATTATTTTCATTAATTGAAAGAGTATATATACAATTTACATATTTTCATAATAGGAGAATCATATTTCTATTCTACTCCTAAAACCTTATTCTACTTGGAGACTAACCATACAATTATGGTAAGTGTACAATACTAATTAGACTACAACATTACATATTTATACATGGAAAGATACACCATAAACTTCACCATAAACTGCCCACGGATGGGCAGTAACGGGCAGTAACCTACCGAGAACAATATACCATAAATATACATAATATACACATGTATATTGTGTGTATATTATGTATATTTAACATTAATCAATAATAGGAAGATTACATTGTTCTCTTTCACTGATATTCCATACCCAATGATTCGAGCATCTAGGAGTTGAAATGGACCAGATTGATTTTAAACTTTATTTTTAGAAGAAAGGAAATGATAATTCACAAGTTTGTATATAACTAAATACATGTACTAAAATACCATCGAAGAATCTGGTGGGATGAATAAGATCTCTCAATTATAATAAGAAGTTTCAGATTCGAGTCTTGAAAATGAGAACCGTTCATAATTTAGGAAGGCTTTCCCCTGTAATGGCCTGTTGGGTCGGGTAAGTGTGTGTGGGAATATCAAACGGTGGTTAAAAAAAAAAAGGAAAGAAGATATGTCCTAAGACGCGTGTAGTAAAATTTGTAAAGTGTGCAGACAAAGAACCATGTATACATGAAAATTAAAAGAGACAAGAGGCAAATATATTAAGAAGGATTTCATTTGTGAAGTTTGAAATCATCACAGGGCTGAGACGGCGCCTAACAAAAAGTAAAAACCTAGATTTACATCAGAAAGAAAAATCCAACATCTTCATAATTTTGATCTGATCAGCCCCATATCTGATATGTTGTTGTTGATTGGAGGTGGAGGTGAAGCTGCTGGGAACTGGCGTTAGCAATATCGATTCCATATCTACCCCGAGATAGAGAATCAAGAGAACTGCTGTAAGATGATCCAAAAGCCATTAAAGCAGCTTCATCATTAGATTTCTCTGAAGATAGTAACTTGTTGTTGTCAAGGGACAAGTCGATAGCGGTAAGATTAACAGTGGTAATATCATGAATGCTAGGTCTCCTCTTATCTTTCCCTCCTGCAAGCTGCCTCAGATAGTATTTCTGAGCATGGCTGGCCACCTGTGTTGGGGTTTTCGAGATCACAAAATTCCTAGATATGTTCCTCCAGTTCCCTTTGCCATGCTTCTCAAGACCCATCAGAAACCGCCTATATACACCATAATTATATTATTGTTAACATCAACTCAAGATCAAAGTGCTAATTACTCTATATGTTTCAATTTATGTGGCATCTTTCGAAAATCGAGATTCAAATGAGTTTTTTTTACCATGTTTTTATATGCTTTTTTAAATATTTTGAATTTTCTATCATGGTGATTTATAGTATTTTTACGTAATTTTCAAATATGTAAATTTTATTTTTCACACAATAAAAGATTATATTCCATCCGTCGCAATTTATGTAGCACTTTTCGCTCTTCGGGAAACTGTATGAAATTTGACCAATATTTTAGAATGTATTTTCTTACAAAAATGATATAAGAAAAGTTGATAACTTATACTTTTCATTTAGTTTTCAAATATATAAATTTTAATATTAAAATATTGAGTTAATCTAATTCAATTTAACTTGAAAGTTTAATCAAATTAACTCTCGAAAAATGAAAAATACCACATAGGACATAGAAAGTATGTAAAAACTCACAATCAAAATTAACAGTGTTGACTTTCGATTTCCGAAAAGTGACACATAAATTGATACGGAGGGAATATGAAATTGGAATGAGAAGATAGGTATGAATAGAGTGGACCTGTGCTCTTCCTCTGTCCATGGCACACCTTTCTTTCTTTCTTGATCACAACACCTGCTGCTGCCTCTATTTCTAATTAATGTCGCTTGACGACGACGATGATGATCCTGCACCAACTCAAAGTCCTGAGGAATTGGGACTAATCCTGCTTCTATGTCACTTACATCTGCTGCTAATTCGTTGTACTGGTTCATCACATCGTACACACTCTTCCCAGGGATCAAATTCGCCACCTTAAACCATCTATTTGGAGTTCTCTCATCATATATCGCAAGTCCACTTTCAAATCTTTTGTTCTCTTCTTCTGTCCATTCACTGCTCCTCCTCTTCATCATCCACCTTGAACTAATTGGTATTAACCAACTATTACTAGTTTCCATATTTACTACTGTATTTCCTTATTACTTAGACTACACTACTCGTGTAATCATATACTGGGAATAAGAATACCAACTTTAGTAAATAAACAAAGATCATCCAGTGATCCTAAGAAACCAAACACAAAGAAGGTATTCTCGTGTTTGCTATTTGTGCAAGCCAAAGGCAAGAAGAAACAGAGGAGAGTGGCAAAAAAGAAGCTGAATGTTGTGTATTAGTGGTCCTAGTGTATATTATGAACCAAGATGATGGAGAGTGGAGCAAAAATAAGAAAAAGAAAAATGCTACGTGAAGGAATACGAGTTGTTGAACAGTGAGTGGGTACTCCTTTTTTGCAATAATACATGTCAAACGGTATCTGTATACTACTCCCTCACCCCAATCTATTTGACACTTTCCGTTTTTTCTAGAATGACCTGGGTTTGAACGTAGAATTTTTAGATTTTTTAAAATATAATTTATATATTTGAAAGCTACGTAAAAAATTTCATAAATTACATAATGAATAGTTTAAAATATATATTTCAAAATTTTAGTGAAAAAAATAACTCATTTGATTCTCAAGAAGCAAAAAATATTAAATAAATTGGAACGGAGAAATACTAATAATTTCCCACGAATTGGTTTTAAGATTAGTGTGATTGCTACCAAAAATATCAAATAAATTGAAACGGAGGAATACTAATAATTTCCCACGAATTGGTTTTAAGATTAGTGTGGCTGCTACCAAAGGTAGTGTTGGTTTCCCAATCATAATCACTTTTTAAATGACAGCTCAAAGGACAAAGATAAACATCTCTTTTTCTTATTTCTTTTCCATGGGGCAAGTGACTTCTTTTTAGGATAAACATCTTTCTAGCTATCTAATACTCTCTCCCATTCAATTTATGTGACATTGTTTAATTTGACACGAAATTTAAAAAAAAAGACTTTTAAAATTTGTGGTCTCAAATAAATTTTAGATTTTTATGGGCTTATAAATTATTTCATTAAGGGTAAAAAAAAAATTTAAAGTTAAATTATTTCTAAATATAAAAATATGACATTCTTTTTGAAAAAGATTAAAAGGAAAATGACTGCTATATAAACTGGGACATAGGGGCTATCTATTTTTTGTTTAGTCATTCGTTTTTCGGAGGGGGAGCTTTACCGAAGAACTTTTTGCGGTCCGCTAGCAAAGTGTCTCAGCCCCAGCCAGACTGAGAGTATAATGTATGAGGTCCATGAGGGGCACTGCGACAATCACTTAGGTGACCAATCTTTCGTTAGGAAACTCACACATTCCGGATATTATTGGCCCCAAATGGAGAAAGACACGAAAGATATATCAAAAAGCATGGCAAGTGTCAACGGTTCACGAGCCTCAAATATCATCCCCTCGAACCATTACACTCCGTACTTGAACCATGGTCGTTTGAAATGGGGAATTGATATAGTGGGACCCTTACTAACAACCCTTGAAGAGATCTGCTACTTGTTGATCCTCACAAATTATTTATCCAAATGGGTCGAACCCAAAGCTTTCTCCCAAATTCGGGAAAGAGAAGACAACAACTTCATCACCAGGGTGTGACAAAAAAGATAGCACGTCAGTTCATCGGAGCAAAAATCACTCGATTCTTCGAAGGATGGTCAATTAAAAGAGTTACTTCAACACCATATCACCCGGGGGACCATACTCATTTTTTTTAAAATGGATGGAAAAGGATAAAGGTAGAGCCAGAGGAGTTTCCCACGATTCTATGGGCTTGCTGAAAAATAACTCAAAACAGCATAGGAGAGACACAATTCTCCTTAGAGTACGTAATGGAGGCCCTAATCCCTATATAAGTAATGGAGCCAACTCTCAAATACACATATGCAACCGAAGAGTCCAACAAGGAAGCAATGGAAATAAGGTTAGATCTCCTGGAATGACGCCGGGAAATGGCACATCTCCGGATGACTGCTCAGGAGAAAAGGATTAAGAGGTATTACAACATGAAAGCTAAACTCTGATACTTCAGACCCAAGGACTTCATACTCAAAACGGTAGTCCTAGATATCATCGAAGGGAATACTAGAAAGCTTAGACCTAACTGGGAAGGACCATAGATGTGTCGTTGATGGGGGAGCTAGTATCAAACAACTAGAATACATCCCATCTAAAGCGCTACTACATATAAAGGTGAATCTGATGATCGATCTTTCTTTTTTGTCAATATCTCTTATTATTATATTTATGTGTACTAACCTTTTTTATGAAGGACCTAGTTGACCTAAATGGTAATTAAGGACTCCTGAGAGACTATGAGAACACCAGTTGTTCCTTGCCGGGAAATAGTCCCTAAACGTCTGAACAAATCAACACTTACTTCATGAAAAAGTAATACACACCGCCCTATCTGTCTTATTTTTAGGAGCAGGACCGTGGGAAAGCACTCCTTGTATGATAATAAGGTCAATATGCACCCGAGATGACAGACTAATGCTACATGATCTAAGTGTCTGAGTCCTCGTACCTTGCACACAAGCACTCGGGGGATGTATGGGGATAAGAGATAGAAGACTCGATGAAATCTTAGCACTCTACAAATTCTCCTGACAACCGAGATAAATCCTTAAAGGAAATGTCAATAGCGAATTGCTAAGACATAAACAGACGAAGGCACGCATCATCCCAATGGATTTTTCCTGCAAAGTTTTTAATGAGGCAACGACCTACATCGTATTATAATAGGGCACAACCGATGATAAAACTCTAGTATGTGAATCCTCGTACTTCGCATCCCAACACTAGGGGGAGACTGAAAGAAATAATCCCTTGATTATTTTCATTAATGAAAGAATATATATACAATTTACAATTTCCATAATATGGAAAATCCTATTCCTATTCTATTTCCAAAACCCTATTTTATTTGTACAAGAATTCTACAAATATGGTAAGTGTACAATGCTAATTAAATACAACAACCTTTCCTAAAATAAGCCTCCAAACTGTGATATACACGGTTATATGTAACATGTATATCACGGTCAAAATCAGCCGAATATGGTATTCATTACACCCCCGCAGTCATAGCGGGCGGTCGTCATACATTGAGACTGTCCCTAAAATTTTTAAATAGGACTGATGAAAGACCCTTAGTAAAGATGTCTGCAATTTGATACCTGGACGGAACATGAAAGACGCGTACTTGTCCACGAGCTACCTTTTCGCGACAAAATGGATATCCATCTCAATATGTTTAGTGCGCTGGTGTTGAATCGGATTCCCAAAAAGATATACGACACTAATATTATCAAAATATACCAATGTAGCTTTTTGAATGGGAAAGTGAAGCTCCAAGAGAAGATTACGTAATCAACATGATTCAGAAACCACATTGGCTCGATACATAGAGTCTGTAGTACGAGTCACTGATATCCTAAAAAAAGAGCTCAACTTTCCCAAGTCAATCATAGAAAATTCAGTCTTTAGTAAAGCAATAATCTCAAATTTTAATAAATCTGAGGAGGCAGTAAGTACAATGTCATCCACATATAACAACAAATAAGCAATGTTACTACCTCAATGGAAAATAAATAGAGAAGTATCACATTTACTGCATATAAACCCAATCTGTAAGCTGTACCGTGCAAAGTGGTCATACCACGCTCGCGGGGCCTGTTTCAAACCATACAGTGACTTACGAAGATGGCATACATACTGAGGAGCTGCTGAATGGACAAAACCAAGCGGATGGTGCATGTAAACAATTTCTTTTAAATCCCCATGTAGAAAAGCATTTTTACATCAAGCTGATGAATCAACCACTGGTTATCCATTGCAATATTCAGAACGGTGCGAATTTTAGCCGGTTTGTCAACAGGACTGAATATCTCACCAAAATCAATGCCCTCCCGCTGATTAGTGTTAGCTACAAGTCTCGCCTTATACCTCTCGAGCTCACCACTGTCTCTGTATTTGTGATGAAAAATCCACATGCATCGGATCACGTTCACCCCGTCCGGCCTAGGAACCAAATCCCAGGTGTGCTGTTTCATTAGAGCATTAAATTTCTCACACATAGCCGCATTCCAATTCGGGTCTAGTTTGGCTAATTTTGGATTTTTGGGTATTGGTGACACGGTTTGGGTGGACAAGTTAAACAATACTTTGGGTTTGAAAATCCCATATTGAGCACGGGTTTCCATATGGTGGGTGGGGGCAGGGGTAATTTCGGTATGTTGAAGGAGTTGTTGATTAAGGGACCGAATCGGCTGATTGAGTGGGGAACATGAACTATGGTGGACGACGTGGCGGGGTGGCGGGTGGGTACCTTCTGGGCATGATAGTGGTTGTGATATTGTGGGGGTGTCGATCGGGGCTCCGGGTGGGTTGAGGGTTGGATGGGTGTTGTTGGATATAGCGATGACGGTGGATGGGTCGACGATTGAGTGGTTTGGGATTTCGGTGACGGGAGATAGGTCAGGGGAAGGGTGTCGAACTGGAGAGTCAGCGATGGTGTGGTCCGATGGTGGAGACACATCGGCTGGGCAATGAAGGTTTCGGTGACTGGTAGAGTAGTTATCGTCGGAGCGCCGGCTGCCAGGGGTGGCGGCAATCGGCGACGAGGGAGGCTGTGGCAGAGATGGTGACTGTGGTGGAATGATTCTATCAGAGGTGACAGCGGTGGGTAGCAGTGGTAGACTAGTGGTTGTTGGCTGACGCAACTGACTGAGGATGACGGGGGACAAGTCTGACTCATCGAGAAAGGTGTAGTCCATTTTTTGGTATTTTTAGATGTTCAAAAAAGGGAATATGGTTTAGTTAAACGTAACGTGACGTCAAACGTGAATTTGACGGGTACGCAGGTCATAACACAGATAACCCCTATGTTTAGGTGGAAACCTTATGAAAACACACGGAGTGGTTCGTGGTGCTAATTTGTGAGGGGCTGTGAAGGCAAGGTTTGGATAGCAAAGGCAACCAAAAATCCATAGGTGATCATAGGAGGGGATTCGACGATATAAAATTCCGGTTGGGATCATATTGTGAAGGGTGCTAGTGGGTAAAATATTAAGGACGTATTCTACCATTTTGACCGCATAAACCCAAAAGAGGGGAGGAAGAGAGGCATGAAAAAGGAAGGTACGAACCATGTTATTTATGGTGCGAATGATTCGTTCAGCTTTACCATTTTGAGGAGAGGTGTGGGGACACGAAAATAGAAAAACCATGCCATTGCTTGTGCAAATTTTGTGAAATGTGGAATTAATAAATTCACGACCATTATCACATTGAAAAGATTTGATGGCTTTTTCAAATTGCGTTTTGACAAAAATACGAAACTCAAGGAATTTTGCAAAAACCTCTGATTTGAAATTGTGGATAAATCCAAATAAAGTGAAAGTAATCATCTAATAAGATGAGATAATACTTATGATCAAGAGAGCTAGTAATGGGAGATGTTCATAAATCAGCATGGATAATATCAAAATGAGAAAACGTAATACTGAGAGATGACTTAACGGAAGACGAACATGTTTGCCTAATTGACAAGAAACACAATTTTGGGTTAGTTTTCCATTACAATGAATAAAACTATTGCTTCTAAGAAAATTAAAAATAGGAGCTCCTAGATGGCCAAGTCTATTATGCCAATTTGACGGAGAGATAGCATCGAGAGAAATGGGAGAGCACGAGCTGGCAGCGGAGGTGGAGGGGAATGGATAGAGATCCTCCGTGCTATTGCATCTCGTAAGAGGTGTCCCCGTACGAAGATTCTTCACAGTAAAACCAAAAGGGTCAAATTCAATAGAGAAGGAATTATTACGAGTAAATTTACGGACAGAAATCAAATTCTTGATAATGTTTGGAGCATACAGGACCTTATTAAGGGAAAAGGATGGGTGAGGCGGCTGAGTGTAAGTGGTACCATAACCCTTAATTGGAGTGCGGTTACCATTACCAACGGTAATTTATTAAGGATACTTCAAACGAGAATGTGTGGAAAGATTACATGCAGACCTGGTGAGGTGAGACGTGGCCCCCGTATTCATGTACCAATTTTTATCGGGTTGCTGCATTTAGGGAGTTGAACTCTTAACCCAAATTAGTGGGGTTCATGCCCACTGGAAAGAACTGCTGCTGAATCGTGAGGTGGGCCTGCTGCTGGCCTGGTCCATGTGTGAAAACCGATCTCTACCTTGGGCCTGGTCCAGGGCCCAACAGACCCATAGAAGGGTAAGTCGACTAGGCCATAAACTGTTGCGGCTGGAACGAAGCCCACTGTGTGTTTCTAGGCCACTGGCCAGAATTGGGGTTCTACTGCTGGTCATTTCCACCGCGGACATGACCGAAACCTTTGCCACTATTTTTGTCGTGTCCGCCTCTGCCACTGCAGTCATCCCGCGACTGACTGTCTAGTGGTGGTGGCTGGGCGGAGGCGTGTTTTCAACTGCTAATGCCTTTTGGTTATGTTTTGGCACGTCTAGTTTCTTACAAATTAATTGAGAGTGTGCCTTGTTAAAACTCGGTAGTGGGTCGGCTTGTTGAATCATAGTGGCGAGAGTATCAAATTCTCCTTTTGGTAAACCCGCAACAAGTTGTAAAACCATCTTTGTGTCGGAAACGGGTGTCCCCACGTTCGATAATTGGTATGCAACTAGTTTCAATTGTCTACAATATTCGGACATGTTGGAGAAAATTTCAAGACGTGTATTATTGAATTGTTCCTTCAAATACACTGCTTGAGTATTTTTATTGTCCTGGAAAATTTCTTCCAACCGAATCCATAATTCACGAGCCGAGGCATCTGTTTTCATAATGGTGTGGAGAAGGTCTTTAGATATGGTGCTATAGATCCACTGTTTTACCATAACGTCAAGATGATGCCATGTCTAGTATGCAACATCGAGAGGGCGAGGGATAGAGTCATCGATATGATCAAGTACATTATATACACAGGCGTGGATAGTGAATAGTTCAACCCACGAGGAGTAATGACCGTCTTCTTGATCAAGAATTAGAGGGATAAAATTCTTGATGTTCGTGACGGTAAAAGCGGGTGAAAGGAGGATGTGGAAGAGACATAGGGATTATTATCGACGACTGTGGATTATGCGGAAGCTTTGGGAGAGGTGGGGGTAGACATGGTGGCTACATAATGAGAGAAGAGATGCCAAAAAGAATGGGGGTTTTTGCCGATGGCTGCTGCTCGTGAGGGGGGGGGGGAGGCGGCAGCGGCGGGAAAAGAAAATTAGGTGTATTAGGGTTAGACTCTTGATATCATGTAAGATTGTATTAATCTCCTTTAGGGAGCCTTTCTCATCAATACAAAATATATATAGGTGTACAATGTGGAATCCTTATACAATAGGGATCATATTTCTACCATAATTACATAACACTAAATATGGTATAATTACATAATATACGTTCTAACACAATCATATGTTGTCCTGATGATGCTCCTGGTTCTTGTCCGCAACAGGTTAGTCGAGCCTATAGCTTCTCATTCTTGTTACACGTGCTTTGACTTTCTCAATCTTGGCCCTGGGTTTTTTTTTTCAAAAATAGAACGTCTGCTTCATGCGCGGACACTCTATCCATAGTAGCAGTGGCACCCTCCCAAATGGATTGCTTAGCAACCCCTTTGGAAGGATGCCGCTTACGAAACAAAGATAATTTAATACTAACAACGTTCAAAGAGATTAATTTAAAAAGACATTCATAATAATTTAGTAGCGTAAATAGGCCCATGCGATAAAGGTTTCAAGTGCAATTTTTTTTATAAAAAGACACTTCGTAAAATTTGTTTAAATGAAATACCATATCAAAGTATCAAGATAATATGACACCACTCTTCTTGAATAATCAACACGTTAAAGAAACTTCTTAATAAAATTATATTTTTCGTTCAACATCACTATAGGTTCATATTGTACATGAATTTCAAACTTGCGAGTATAAAAAGGAGAACTAGTCTTCTCCTTTATACATATTTACAAGACAAAAAGTAAATTTAGCATATTACAAGACTTGGGTTATTAACACACCCTAAAGCAGCAAAACATGTCACCAAATTCAAGTTACAAGCTTATGGTCTTGAGATCCAACACCTCCAAAATTACATAAATACGCATGACACATAGATCATGTACAAGTCCCAAAACTATACAAAACCTAGATGCATATGCAAATGTGATCTCCACAAAAGATCCCCAAAAGGCATTCTTCAAATCTCTTCGCCCAGATTACCTACGATAGAAAACAACTATCGCTAAGCATAAATTTTAGTGGCATATAAACTTTGGGCTTGGAGCCATTAGATTCTCCAATTGCCTTATCAGTCATATAGATAGCTCAAATGAGACAAAAATATAAATCAAGTAAGAAAATATATCAAAAGTATCGAGTATCAAACCTTGAAGTGTTTCCAAATATTAATATCAATGTTCAAAGATTCAAGTGTCAAGAAAGCTTATAAAATCAATCCAAGAGAGTTTGCCAAATATCAAGATGTACGTCATGCCATCACACTAAGCATATTCAGATATCAAGATGGACCGAAGGCACAAATCAAGCAGCGTTGAAACCCAATAATCAAGAGAATCAAGAAACATATTTAAAATGGCTTTCTAGTTCGTACTTAACACGGACAAGTTCCATAATTAAGATGAACCATAAATCCAAAGTCAAGATGGAAAAAGATCTGAATAAAGAGGCATGCAGATAGAGGTGACAAATTTACTGCCGCAAGAAGGACAAAGTCTCAACAAGGATGCAAAATAATCAAGCAATCTATACAAGTGGGAAATTTAGCAAATATCTTACAATATTGAGATAATACCAATAGAACGATATAAAGTGAAGAGAAAGAAAGCAAAAGTTCAAGTTATTTCCAAATATCTGGCAATTAAAGATATTTCAAGATCAAGTTTATACAAAAACCTTGGTGTTTATACCTCCCTAATATTTATTTTTAACCCATAAGTTATTATATTTACACTTTAACCCAATTTTCCAACTATAAATACCTCATTTTCTCTTCATCTTTCTCACAAATCTTCCTACAATCTCTCTAATCTCTCAATCCATCTCTCTACAAGTCTACATTGTCTACTAAATATTCAATTTTATTTATTCATTTGGGAGTGAAGTTGGCAACTAGCTTGAGGATCTTTCATCGAGCAAAGTTTCAATTTTCAACCTCTCGATTACACGTCGATGTTACGTCGACGTTTGGTACATTCACTCCTTCATTAAATTATTATTGTCTGTTTATTTTATTTAGCGCACTTAATTTTATTTACTTTAATATTTATTAGTATAATTTTAAATTTATAATTGAAGGATTTAAACGTATGCTTACGGGTAGGGGTCATGCTTCTTCTAGTAGGGGCAACAAGAGCAAGAGTACTTCTTCTAGTTATCCTATTTCTAGACAGAATTATATTCCTTCACAGGATGGTTTTGTTGATACTGAACATTTTCCTACAATACCATTAAATTTAGACGAGGAGCTATTTTCTGAAACTCAAGAAGACTTTAATTTAGACGATGATCTAGATGATACACCCACTAATGTAGATGACAACACACCCACTAGTGCACCTTCAACTGAAATGTCTCATATTCCCCCTAGTATGAGACGAGATCCAGCAAAACGAACATTAAAATCATTTGCATGGACATTTTTGATAGGGACGTAGAGAATCAAGTAGCTAGACGTAAAATTTGTAAAGATGTTTTAAAATTTAAAACTAGAAAAGGTCACGGTGGGACGAAAGGTTTAATGAGACACGTAGCAAGGGCTCATCCAGCTAGATATGCCCAATATGAGGCTTCAAAATCGGGTGCGCAAACATCCGCTCTATTGGGACAAGCTTCACCTATTGTCTCGGACCAAGTACAAGGTCAAATTAACCCTATGACGGGGGAAATTGTAGGTCCTAAATACGATAATCATAGAGATAGGGAAGCAATAGCAAAATTAGTTGATGTGGAGTGTTTGCCTTTTTCATTTTCTTCATCTCCCGATTTTATTCATTACATTAGAGATATGTGTAATTCTGCTTTTAACGGTTTCCTTATATTAACTGTTAAGAGAGATGTATTTAAATTCACACATGAATATCAACAGTATTTACGTTATTCATTATATCATTTTAATGAAAAAGTGTCTATCACTTCTAATATAGGCCGTAGTACTAACGACCATGATTATTTAACGGTAACCTGTCATTAGATAGATGATAAATGGTCTATGCAAAAACGTATCTTAGCGTATAGATATATAGATGATAGGCACACTGGTACTTTTATTGCATAAAATATTTATAAAGTGTGCGATTATTACGGAATAACTGATAAAATTATGACTATTACATTAGATAACGTTCTTCTAACAATTACGCTATTATAATTTTAAAAAATAGTTTAACTCCATCTTTTTCAGATCATTTTCATATAAAATGTGCGTGCCATATATATAACTTAATTGTAAAGGATGATCTATCATTTTTTGAAGACATTCTTAGTAAAATACAATTTTCTATAAACTTTATTTTAAAAAATAATAGAATACAACGAATAAAAGAATATAAAAAAACTTGTCACGATTGTCAACTACCTTATAGAAAAATTCAAGAAGAAGTACCCACTAGGTGAAATTCTTTATACGAGCAACTACTTGTTGCTTATGACTATAGAAAACCTATAACTTTATTTTATAACTCTCATAATCAAAATCTAGCTGATATGGTTGTAGATAGCGATTGGGGAAAAATTTCCGAACTTATTGTATTTTTAGAGAATTTTTTTCAAGCAACAAAAGAATTTTTTGGTATATATTATCCTACTATTTCAACTATGTTGTTTTATATAGCTCTAATATTTTTACTGCTTAATGAATATATGGATAAACCAGCTTATAAGACAGTTATTAAAAAAATGTTTATCAAAATAAAAAAATATTTTATTCTTATTCCCACTATTTATATTATTGGTGTTGTATAAAATCTGACTATTAAAATAGACGGTACTAAATCACTTATTGAAACTATTTACGATTGTATAACAGTACTACCACATCCAAGTTCCAAAAATCAAATTCACCCACCACCTATTGAACAAACTAAAGAAGAAGCGTTGTCTAGCGTAGAAGACCAATGCAAAAAAATATATAGGTTTTACCAATAATAAAGTGCTAGTAACCACCGGCTTTCATACCATCTTCTTCTTCTTCTTCTTCTTCTTCTTCTTCTTCTTCAACATAACCTCCCAAAAGACATGTTATTTTTGCGCCTAGTATTGAAAGCCTCATAAATAGAATGTGCGGCGGCCGTACCGCTACTAACCAAATTAGCAAGTTTGATATTATTGTTTTGCAGGGTTCTGTACCGTACGAAGCAGTTCTCAATGCAGAAGGACGTGAGGACTTGCTGAAATACTGGAGGGGGAATGAGAAGACCTTACCGACACTTTCAATGATGGTCCGAGATGTTTTGAACATTCAAGCGTCATCAACGGCGTCTGAAAACACTTTTTCTGCCGGCAGATATCAAATAGGAGAGCACAAACACTCATTAGTCGGAGACATCTTGGAGATTGTAGTATTATTCAGAGATTGGATACGAGCGGAGCGGAGAAGGTGCGGTCAACCGGAGATCAACGAAGAAGAAAATAAAAACTACAATGAAATCTTATCCGAAGGTGGTGGAAGCGACGTGGAGCAATTTGACCAACAAATACCAATTCCAACCGAAGAACCACAGAAAATTATCAAGAAACTAGAACAAGTTTTTTTCAAAATATAATTTTTTCAATTACAATTTTATTATGTAATTTGCAACTTTTGAACACCACCACAAAGTTGCAATTTTGACAATTGTATTTGTATTACAAAAAGAAATCATATGTCTATTAAATAATATAAGAGGCACAAAAACAGCCTTGAAATATTTTTATTACACTATCTTATTTAATTATTGAATTTTTTATATATATGTTATTTTTTAAATTAAGTGCAAAAAAAAAACGCCTCGGATCTCGATCCCGCCTCGACCCGATTCCACTTCCCCGTATCTTTTACAAGGGTTTATATATAGTAAATACATAATCAAATATCTATATAAGCTCAGTGATTTCAACATGTTGAACTAAACCTGATATCGGTGAAAATCACCCTAAAATTTTAAAATATTAATTCTTGACAGTACCATTATCTTGTGTTGTGGTTCCATTTTGAAGAGGTAAAAGGTAAAACTAAACTTTGTGGTCTTCATGAAAGTTGTAGATAAAAGTCTTGGGGTTTCAGATAAATTTAAATCACCTAAAGATCAGATTTTTACAAAAGGTTATGCTCAAAATACTAACAGTAGTACATGGAGGGTTTGTAAAATAGAAATCTAGACATCACCTGACATGTACTTCATCACCTGCCATGTTTTGGGTAAACACAAACAATTATAGGTTTTGGATCTTTAACAAAAGTTGTATATCTATGAAATAGCTTTCCAGATCATCTTTTCTCACTTAAAACATTTTTTTATACAAGGAGATATGATAAAAACACTAACAACTGTCTAGTGTAAAAACGAGTTTAGTAACTTACCACAAAAGAGAGGAGCAACTTGTGGTTTAGCAAGAACAATAATTGATGGTTGGTTTAGTTGAATAACCTGAAGGTTTTGGTGTAATATTGCTAAAGATAATAAGGAGCGAGAATTGGAGCTTTCTTTGGCAGGAAGGAATTAAAATGAGAGGTGCTTTTCTCACAAAAAGGGATATATATAACTTGGATAAAGATCAAGAAGTGGGCTGACCCAAAATTCTTAATTCTATTATATTTCATACTAATTCAACAAAAATGATAAAAAGAGTGTTCTACATCCTTATAAATATGACCACAATATAAAATAAGCAATTTTCGAATATCATCAAATTTAAGTTTAGAAAGTACGAAGTAAAATATATATCCTTACTATAAAGATATAGTCAATTAAAATATAAGTATTAGTCTAAAGATTTCAGGGTGTTACAATAGCGGTCAAAGAGTCCTGAGCCTGACTCCACTCTTCCTTCCACTCGTTTAGTTGAACTTGGAGAAGGTTGGCCTCCTGACTGCAAGCTCTTCTCCGCTTCAAACTTACTTTAGCTTGGCCTAGAGCTCCTCGACTTATGAAAGTCTAGCCTCAGCGGCCAACATACGTTCTAGGCCGCGTCTCTCTCAGCGACCAACTCGGCTTTCTCGATAATCATCCTCTGAAGCTCATCGAAGACGATGAGATTGGAATGAAAAGGAAATTTAAGTTAACATAAAGAGGGAAATAAAGAAATGTTCAATAGCAAAGGAAAAAGAGGGAAGTTACATGTGTGACAGTGTGCATCCCGACATTAAGGACACTCGGAGAAAGATTTTTTCATTTTCTCCTGGACCTTCTCAGAGGCAACACGCTTCTTGTAGTTTGCCACACCAACGGGCTTCGAGAGAATATGACATTCTAAAGGCACCAAGAAAGAAACACCTCCCATACCGAGGGGATCTTGGATAGGGGCCGGATAGTGATCCACCAGTTATTCTTGGTGGACTGTCGAGCTGATCTTCTTCAGGGATCGGAAGATGGAATAGTCTGTAAGACTGCCGCTGCCGGACAATGGGGTCGAAATTTGAAGGGGGCATGTTCAAAGGCGTAGCACCCATAGACGCACTCCCCAAGCCAACAAGAGCAAATAGAGTCCGGGCATCCGAGCCCTAATGTTCCATCACATCGAGTTCTTGGAAGATCAAAGGTCTTCTTTGGGAAAAGCAATGGGGACCTCGGGCTTGTTCCTACTCTCACCTCTTGCAAAGGGAATTTCATCCTCAGTTTCATCATCATCTAGGTCATCCACGGGAGGAGGAACTTTGATAACCGGGGCTTGAATCTTTTCTTTAGAGACCCAAAGAGGATCCCTACTTGACTCCCCAAAATGCCCGGAGGTGTTCTTCTTAGCCCGTTTGTCTCTAGACCAAGGACTGGCAGAAGGAACCCCACAAACTATATTCTATTCCTTTTCCCGTTGCACGATGCGGCTGGCCTCGGTCAATCAGTTGACACTTTGGCCACGGGAGTTATTGAGGAAACCTTAGGCAAACCTGGAAAAAAGAAACAAGGAAGTCAAAGGCAAGTAATCTTGTCTTATTGGTGCTCTCGGGCCCTAATCACCAATTCTGAAGATGATCATGATCGAGGGTGGTATGACCAGTTCTATATGATCCATACCTAACACTTCCATGATGATGATCTCGGTCATTTCTTAGAGTAGTGGAATAGTGACCGTGAGTATCAGTGCCTTAACTTCTCGTATTCTTTTTACTTCTCTTCTAGTAATATCATGTTTTCTTTTCCAGCAGCCCCAGTGGTGCATGAACCCTTTCCTGACATCTTCGACTGGGTGATAGGATGGCTCCGGATTCTCATAAGGCCGAGAGAACTTGGAGGGCTATTTTTGCGGATAAATAAAGAGGGAAAAGCCATGGTAAGTTCCTCCTCGCCATCTTTGAGGTTCCACTAATTAAGTTTCTAAAATGTCGTCCTTATTTTTCCTTTTCCCCTGTTCTAGGTCTCCCCGCCCGCCGAGGTTCTACCAAGAATATGCCTTCTCAGGATGAGGCTCGGGCCCATATTGCTAGGGCTGCTGTGGAGGCAAGAGAGAGAAGAAAGCGAAGGCTTCCAGATGAGACTAGGGCATCTTCCTTCGAAATTTGCTCACATGTCAGAATGCGCCGCCGATTCAATGAATATTGGAGGGAGGAAATGCAGCGGGTGGTCCATATGGAAGATGGTGAAGAAGAAGCCACAGAACCTGAGGATGCGGGAGCCTCCTCCACTGAAGCCTTCAGGGAGCCGGGAGTCATTGAAGGAAAACCCGAGATCATAAAGAGTGGAGACACGGGTGATGGCTCTTTGATTCCTTCCCCTTCTGCTATTGGTTCTGACCTTGGTTTGGAAGCCTCCCTAGCCCATCTTGCGGGCATCTTTCTTCAGGTAACCTGAGTCTTTTTTTCTCATACCATTTATTTTTAGGGTGAGTGCATAAGCTAAGTTTTTTCCATCTGATCTTCTTTCAGAGGCATGCCGACATCTCTTCAACCATCGAGCTTTTCAAGAGCATGCCATCATCTTCTCAGGACGTGGAGAGGCTGACAAAGGAAAATCGGTGCCTCCGGGATGAGATTGCTAGCTCCGATATGAGCATAGAGATCTCATGTAATGAAGGACCATCCTGGAGGGTTGGCGGGAAGAGCTAAGCATGCTCTGGCAATTTGGGATAAGACTTTCCAAACCATGACCCAGGCTCGCAAATTAATGGGTGAGAGTTTGGTCCACGCTGAGCTTCACCGTGATGTTGCTTGGGCACGGGCACAAGCACTTGAGGCTTTCCATGCTCGGCTTTAAGCCCAAAATCAGCTCATTATGTTTCATCGAGAGGCTGATCAGCAAATGGCCACCTTGCTATAGGACTATGCTATCCTCCAAACATGGTTCGAGGTCTTGCAAGGCGTAAATAAGAGGAAAATTGATGTCTCATCGGCCCTTATAGATGAAGAAGTGGATTTTGGAGTGGTTGTGAAAGATATGGATGAGTTACGTAAAGAGACACATCCCTGCTCTGATGCTTCTATTGGCTCCTCTAATGGCGACGGTGCTCCCCCTCGGCTTAGCTTTGTATGTCTTGAGCCTCTGGTCATTAGTTTGGAGGCCTTCCAAGGGTTTGTTCCTGCAACGATGATCAGCACCGATGTCGAAGGCTGGTACCACTCTTTTCAGTGCTAGTGAATCTGTGATGGTGTGCCCTTTTAATGAATGCTTCTGTGATGGACCTTCGTTCCCTGTGGTGAAAGTTTTTTTTTTACCGTTTTGGCTTGTGCATCATACAGTGTCCAGTGGATACTTCCGAGCCCTGTGCCCTTTGTTGTCCTAGCTTTGAGCCTCTGTGCTCTTATTTTGTTGGATCTTTGGGGCCCGTACGCTCCTTTAAAAAGAAATGTTTCTATATGAGCATTTCACACTTCTTTTGTATTAATGACAATTAATAGTTCGCTTTCAGTTTTACTTTCCCATGCTTTGACATGTGCTTTGTTTTTTGCAACAATTGCGATCATATAATGACCTGTTGGTTTTTTAATTTGGACTTAACCGTCGAGGCATGATTGTCGCGCTCGTCTACCAGAACTATGCTAATATTCAAGCATTTGTTGTTTAAGCCAAGGTTTGACGGCCGGTGCACGCTTATGTAATTTTTACATTTTGTATTTGAGGTCGTCTTTCCTTGACCTAATCCGGGAATGTCACATTCGGGAACGCTATCGCGAAATTGGGATTTAAGACATCCAATTTAGAAATAAAGGAAGATGCTTTATTTTCAGTGTTGATAGGGAAGACGTTTCAACCCATGTAAACGCACAAAAGGTTCAAAGAACTTGCACGTCCGGAGGCTCTATGGTCGTGTCGTGTTATTTGAAGCAGTTTTATGGAGCCGTATGATTTTCGAGTTCGGTTTTTCCCTGAACATTCTTTCAATGTACAACTTAGTCAGAAAAATTAGTGAAGGCTTTTCCATTTCATTCTTTTTAGATTACAAGGGACAACTCATTGTGCAAATACATGATCCCTCTTTGGGGGTTTTACAAGATTACAAAAAAGAAATTGCGCACGTGTAGTGACTGCTAGCAGTCCCAGTTTGAGCAAGTCCATACTCAAAGAGATTTCGCCTTCTGAACATACAAACCCATTCTCTCCCTCTGGAACTCGAGTGTGAGGTACCGAGGAGTCAAGTTTTGAGATGCGATACGCCAGGCCTGATGTGCCTTTAAATTGTTGCCTCATGAAAAACGTTACTGGAAAAACCTAATTGGGACAAAACCTCAGTCAAGGAAAAGAGTGTAATGTGTATGCGTCCCTTCTGGGGAGACTACGATTTTGCGAGCAGTCCCTGTCAAGAAAAGAGACAATTAACCGAAAGTAGATGTTTTTTTTAAGACAAAACATACCTGCCTCCCTTTAAAGGTAAAATCTCTTCAAGTGACTAACGTTCCAGTTGTTCTTCAGTTTTTTTTCGGACTCATCTTTGATCCGGTAGGATCCTTTTCCCCTGATTATTGTTATTTGATATTGTCCTTCCATATTTTCTTGCAGTTTAACCGCGTTCAGATCTCTTGTTGCAAGAGTGACTTTTCAGAAGACGTGGTCCCCGATTTTAAAATACCTTAAATTCGTCTTCCTGTTAAAGTACCTCTATACTCTTTGCTTTTGTGTAACCAAACGTACGAAATCCAATTCTCTGTTTTCCTCCAATAACTCCAGTCCTACCGCCATGGCTTCTTTGTTAGATTCTTTGGTGGCCTGGGTGTATCGGAATATGGGTTTTCAACTTCTATGGGTATCAAGGCCTCAACTCCGTAAACCAGGGAGAAAGGGGTTTCCCCGGTGCTTGTCTTGGTCGTGGTCCTGTAAGCCCACAACACCCCAGACAGCTCTTCTGGCCACTATCCTTCCGATTTTTCCAACCTATTCTTGATGCTCTAGATGATAGTCTTGTTAGTGGACTCTGCTTGCCTATTTGCACACGGTTGATAAGGTGATGATGTGACTCTTTTGATTTTCAACCCCTCCAAGAAATTGGTTACTTTCTTTCCCACGAACTTCCAACCATTGTCATAAGCAATCTCCTTTGGCATTTTGAACCGGCAAATAATGTGGTCCCGATGAAGTCTATAACCTGGTTCTCTCGGACCTCTTGGTATGCTTTAGCTTCCACCCATTTTGAAAAATAGTATGTCAGGATTAACAAGAACCTTACCATTCATATAGCTCCGAGTAATGGCCCTACGATGTTTATCCCCCATTTCATGAATGGCCACGGGACCACCACCGAATGGAGTGGTTCGGTGGGGTGATGTATCATAGGAGAGTGTTATTGACACTTTTCACACTCGAACATAGGCCTTGGCATCATCTTCCATCTGAGATCAGTAATATCCGGCCATTTTTATCTTTTTCACCAATGAGTCATACCCGAAATGATTTCCGCAATTGCCCTCATGTATCTCATTCATCACATACTCAGCCTTTGTTGGTCCTAAGAATTTAGCCAAGTGCCCGAGGTAGGATCTTTTGTACAACTCTCCATCGTGCATGCAATATCTAGCTGCCTTGATTCTTAAAGCTCGAGCATGTTTACCGTGTTTTGGGAGAGTCCCGGTCTATAAATAATTAATGATGTCATTCTGCCAATCCCACGTTAGGCTGGTGGAGTTTAACTCGTACAGGCCAGGATCTAAGAACAAAACACAGGAGATGGACCATGGATTTTGACTCTCCTTTAGTTTCCCTGGTCAGAGAGCTTAGGTTGGCCAATGCGTCAGCTTCAAAGTTCATTTCTCGATGGATCTGCACCACCTTCCACTTCCTGATTTGAGTCAACAGAGTGGTGGCCTTGCTTAGGTATCTCTACATTCGGTTGTCTTTGGCCTCATATTTTCCCAATATTTTATTAACAATCATCTATGAGTCACTTTTGAGCTATATATTTTCGGCCCCAATTCCTCGAGCCAATTCCAAACCTGCAATTGTGGCCTCATACTCAGCCTCATTATTAGTCAAAGAAATATATTTAATCGCTTGCCTGATTGTATCCCCTGATGGAGTAATTAGGACAATCCCTTGCCATGTACCCTTCATACTTGTGGCTACATCCGTATATAGGATCCCGAACCGCTATTTTGGTTTCCCGAACCGCCTCTGATAGCCGTCCGTGGTTGATAAGTGATGTCATACTTGCAAATTTCGATTGACCAACTTGCTAGCCTGCTCAAGAGTTCGGTTTTATGCAAGATATTCCTTAGAGGAAAAGTGGTGACTATACATATGGGGTGACATTGAAAATACGACCTCAGTTTTCGAGATGTGACTACCAGGGCCAAAACCAACTTCTCAAGGTGAGGGTAGTGGGCTTCGGTCTCGGTTAAGGCCTTGCTAATTTAATAAACAGGAGATTGCGTATATTTTTCCTCTCGAATGAGCATAACACTTATAGCAGTTTCAGATATGGCGAGATAAATCAATAAGAGTTCATCTCCATCCGGCTTTACGAGTAGAGGTGGGTTGGTCAAGTTTCTTTTCAAATCCTTCAGCACCTATTGGCATTTTGAGGTCCACTAAAAGTCATTCTTTTTCTTCAGCAGGCCGAAACCTTTCTGGCATTTCTCCAATGACCTCGATATGAATCTCCCAAGCACAATTATTCTCCCAGTCAATCGTTGTACTTCTCGAGCATTAGTGAGCACATTCGATACTTGCTCGATTTCTCGGATATGATCCAGCTTGGCCTCAATGCCCCTGTTTGATACTATGAATCCTAGGAACTGTCCTGATCCGACTGTGAAAGCGCACTTCTCCAGATTTAGCTTGAGGTTATATTTGCGGAGGATCTCAAATACCTCCTGTAAATGTCTAATGTGTTCCTCTATTTCCAAGGACTTAACGATTATGTCATCTAAGTAAACCTCCACGCTTCGACCCAAATGATGTTGAAACATCTGCTGTGTCAGCTGGTGGAAAGTGATCCCTGTATTTTTCAAGCCGAATGACATGACATTACAACAGTAGGTACCGTCCTCCATTATGAAGAAAGTCTTTTCCGGGTCCAGCGGGTATAACCATATATACTCAAATCCTGTAGAGACGTCTAGGAAACTGAGCAACTCGTGTCCAGCCACCGCATCGATAATATAGTCCATGTTGGCCAATGGGTAAGAGCTCCTTAAGCACGCTTTGTTCAAATATTTTAAATCTAAGAACATTTGGGAAGTATCAGGTTTCTTTGGAAGTACCACTACGTTTGCTAGCTAGTCCGAATATTTTACCTCCCGGAGCACTCCCTCTTTGACGAGTTTGGACACCTCTCTTTTGAAAAATTGGTTGCGTTTTGCTGACATCAGACGTCTCTTTTGTTTAACGTGCTGACATTTCTAGTTGACACACAACTTGTGCATGGCCAGTTCTGGAGGCACGTTTGTAATATCCATTGTGAGCCAAATGAAGCTTTTCATGTTATCATTTAAAAATTTAACTAAATTTTCTTGGAACTCGGGAATTAAACTCGAGCCCAGGTATACCTGCTCCTTGGGTCGGCTTGGATGGCAGGTAGTCAACTCAAGGTTTTCTACCGTGGATCTCCTTGCGTCTAACTCCTCTGGCACGACAAATCCCCGTGGTACCCGATCTCTCTGATCCTTAACTGCGTTTGGGATCTAAATGTTTTTTAGAAAATAATTTTTGCGCACTAGACCGAGACGGGAATAGGCTTGTCCGGTCCGGGCAACCAAGCTTTCCCTGGGATCTCGCCTCGTCCCACGTCCCCGTACCCTCATCCCAATTTGCTCCGTCCTCCAAACCGATACCAACAGCCTTATTCCAGAGTATTGTAATGATCTCAACAGTTTCCAATTACGAAAATGGTAATTATATTGATATCTTCTCAGTAATCCAACAATTACAACTCCAAAACAGTAAATGCGCAACAATAACTACTAGATTCACCAATAAACCAACTACAACCAATTCGATAATATAAGGAACTAATTTACTACGATCACAGCCACAGACTCTAATTAAGCTAGAATCCATTCATCAACTCGACATTAGCTCAACATACCTGAACAATAGAAATTGTAGCTGTAGTGAGTAGCCTCCAATGTCATAATTAGGAAAGGAGAAGGGAGAATATCGGATTGGAGAAGATTAGTTATAAAGAGGGAGAATGAGAGAGAGAGTGTGTGCACGAGAAATGCATACCCAAATCCCTCACACCCTTTGCACTGTACTCCTTGCGTATATATGTGCTCAGCTATTTGAATCTCAGCCATCCGCTACGTCTGATCTGGGCTGTTTATTTTTATTAGCTGGAACTTAAAATAAAGTTATAATAGATACTACCCGTAGGACGTCGCTTTCATTTAATTGTTTCTCCCATTTCGAACCCGGATCATAACATTCCTTTCCCCTTCAAAACATTCTTTTCCTCAAGAATGTGTACTTTGTTTGCTGAATGAAATCTGGGAACTAGGCGTTGGTTAAGGACCAGTCCTCCCAAGTAGATTCTTCAGCAGCAAGATTTTCCCATTGAATGAGAACTTTCACAGTCACTGCTTTTTTAACCTTGATCATGCGCCTCTGAAGTATGGCTAGATGGTTAACAAGTATCTGACCATACTCTCCTACTATTTGTAATTGTTGTTGAGGGGTAACAGTTGGGCCAATTCTCCTTTTGAGCAATGACACATGAAAATTAGATGTAATAGAGCAGTATCAGGGAGCTTAAGTTTATATGCAACAGTGCCAATCTTCTGTTCTATCAGGTAAGGGCCATAGTATTTTGGACAAAGTTTGATGTTCTCCTGAGTGCTATAGAGGTTTTCTTATAGGGTTGTAACTTCAGATATACCCAATCTCCCACATTTAACTGTCTCTCAGTCCTGCCTTGATCTGTATAGTACTTCGTTCTAGCTTGAGCTTGAGCTAAATGATCCCTTCGTACCTGCTAAAACTAAACTTTATGCTGGATTAACTCTTCAACACTTGTTACTAGATTTTGGGCATATGGGCTCATGGGAATTTGTGGTGGATCATAACCATATAGTGCATGGAATTGGGTGCACTTTAGTGATGAATGATAATTGGTGTTGTACCACCATTCAGCCAGATGCAACCAATTTGCCCATTGTTTAGGCTTGCTTATTGTCATAGCTCTAAGGTATCCTTCCAAACACCTATTCAACCTTTCAGTTGGGCCATCAGTTTCAGAGTGGTATGATGTACTCATGCATAAGGTTGTCCCAACTGCCTTGAATAGTTGTTGCCAAAAAGCACTACTAAAGATCTTATCTCTGTCTGACACCATGGTACTGGGAAATCTATATAGCTTATAGACTTCTTTTATGAATACATTAGCCACATTCACAGCAGTATAAGGATGTTGTAGAGGGATATAGTAAGAATACTTGGTGAATCTGTCCACCAATACCAGTATCACATCCTTACCTTGTGATTTGGGAAGTCCTTCAATGAAATCTAGGCTAATATCCTTCCAAGCTTATGTTGGTATCTCCAGTGGTTGCAGTAGGCCAGGGTGAGCCACATTTTCATCCTTACTCCTTTGACATATGTCATAGGTAGATACAAAGTCTTGCACATCTCTTTTCATGCCTGGCCAAAAGAAATACAGTTGTAATCTCTTCAAGGTACCCTATTGTCCTAAATGCCCTCCAATTTCTAAAGAATGCACAATTTGTAGGATTTGTTGTCTTAATGTTGTAATTCTGCCCACATACAACTTGCACTTGAATCTCAAAACTCCAGCTACAAAGCTGTAATCAGGGTGAGTGTTTGGATCCACTGTTAGTGTAATGATGAGCTCTTGAGCAGACTCATCCCCTTCATAACTCTTCTCCACTTCTTCCATCCATGAAGGTTGCACCACAGACATAGCATGAGCTTCACCCTGATCTTCTTGTACCCTTGAGAGTGTATCTGTCACCCTATTTTCTGCCCCCTTCTTGTATTATATTTCATAGTCTAGGCCTAGCAGTTTCGTCAACCCCTTTTGTTTGATTGCAATGCTCACCTTTTGCTCCATCAAATACTTTAAACTGAAGTCATCATTCTTAATAATGAAGTGCCCTCCTTTAACATAATGTCTCCACCTATCTACAGCTGCAATTACTTCCATACACTCCTTTTCATACACTGACTTACCCAAATGCTTTAGTGTTAGGGCCTTGCTATAGAATGCTATTGGTTTGTTCTCTTCGGTTAACACTGCTCCTAGTCCACAATGACTAGCATCAGTCTCAATCATGAACTTCTTAGTATAATATGGCATGGCAAGCACTGGTGTTTGACTCATGGCTTGCTTAAGCTGTTGAAAAGCTTCCTCAGCATCTGAATTCCAATGGAATGCATTTTTCTTGAGCAAATGTGTCAATGGTTTGCATATGCTGCTATAATTCTTGAAAAATCTGCTATAATATTCTGTCAACCCCAAAAACCCTCTCAATCCCTTGAGACTCTTTGGTTTTGGCCAATTCATTATTTTTTCTACCTTGGAAGGGTGAGTAGCAACACCATGGACAGTGATTATGTGTCCTAAGTATTCCACTTGGTTTCTGGAAAAAGTGCATTTGGACTTAATTGCAAACTGACAGTGTTGTTGCAGTATTTCAAAGGCCTGCCTTAAGATGTTTTACATGCTCTATTAATGACTTGTTGTACAATAATATAGCATCAAAGAAAATCAATATGAACTTCCTTAATAGGGGCCAACAAGGAGTTCATGAGAGCTTGGAAAGTGGCTGGTGCATTTGTCAAGCCAAAAGCATGACTTTGAACTCAAAATGACCATGATGAGTCCTGAACCCTGTCTTGTGCACATCCTCTGGTTTCATTCTTATCTGGTGATAACCTGCTCTTAGGTCTAACTTAGAAAAATAGCTATACCCTCCCAGTTCATCCAAGAGATCATCAACAATGGGGATAGGGAACTTATCCCTGATAGTAATCTTGTTAAGCTCTCTGTAATCTATGCAGAATCTCCAGTTACCATCCTTATTCTTAACTAGTGGCTTGGTTGAATGATGCCTTGCTCTAACATTTCTGTCACTTGCTTCTCCAACTCATTCTTCTAGTAGTGATTGTACCTATAGGGTCTCAGTGACACTAGACTGGCACCTGGTACAATGAGTATATCATGGTCATAATCTCTGGTTGGGGTCAATGCCTTTGGCTCCTCAAACACATTAGCATAAGTCTCCAGAACTTCATGTACTTCCTTGGGAACCTCCTCTTCGTCTACCACCTCTTGACTCAACATAGTGAAGAAGTGTGCAATAAATGCTTGCCCTTTCTTTAGCAATTTCTCTACACCCTTGGCTGTAATCTGATGGATTTCTCCATGTCTTAGATCTCCCTTTAGTGTCACCATCTTCCCATCTTTCTTGAGTTTCAGCAGATAGAGCTCATAGTCAAAAGTGACTGGAATATGAGCTCTCATTCAATCCCCATCTAACACCATATCACAACTATCACTGTTAAGTAGTAGAGACTTTATGTGTGAATTCCACCCCACTGGCCTTTCATTTGATTGTAACACTCTGATGACTGTACATCTGTTGCCCATTTGCTACTGTTTCTCTCAGAAGTTTGTCCATCTGTGCTGTTATGCCAAGTTCCTTGGTTTTGACTGTCAAGGAAGCTATGTGTACTTCCTGAATCCACTAAAATAATGATAGACTTCTTCTTGATTTACCCCCTAAGCTTGAAAGTTCAGGAGTCCAAGACATGGCATTCAAACACACTACTTCTTCACCTTCTATCATTTCTTGTGTGATCTCCATATCCTTAGTTAGGGGCACTTGTTCTTCCTCTTGTGGACCCTCCTCAATTTGCTCTTCTTCTACTGCAGACATGGCATTGAGTTGCTTATCTTTGCACACATGAGCAGTGTGTTACCTTTCCCCACACCTTCAGCAAGCACCAGGAATTCTCCTAAACTCTGACTTGACCTCTAGCTTGGTAGTAACCTCAGGTCCCTTTCTAGGAGTAAAACTGTTTTTGACTGGATCCTTGTTGAATGGTACAATAGTTCCCTTGTGCACCCACTTGCTCCTCTTATCCCTAGCATTGATAACTCTCTCATGCTTTCTGGCTAGTGACGCAGTATGAGAGAATGAATAAAGTTCATGCATCTTGATCGTCTGCCCACCTCCTTGAGTCCACCAATGAAGCATTCTAGCAAAAACTCTTCAGGTACCCTTGGATTCCTCATCAATACTAATGCTCTGAGATCCTCAAACTTTTGTAAATAAACATTGAAAGTAGTAGTTTGAGTTAGCATCTTGAAATCATTCACAACCCTTTCACTGTTCTCATCAGCATATCTGTTGATCAGCTCCTCACAAAAGTCCTCCCACCTCACTTGCCTATTAGTAAGGGTATAAGAGAAATATCAATTTTCTGCATCACCCTCTAAGTGAAGTGTTGCCATCTCTTGCTTTTTAGCTGCATTAGTGATTTTTTACACATTGAAGTACCTCTCACACCTTCTTAACCAAGTTCTAGGCTCAACACCACTATGACTTGAAAACTCCAATTTCTGATGAAACTCAGCACTACCTCCATTTCCATGACCATTATTAGCCCCATTATGATTGAACTCCACCCTCCTAGGTCTGGGCAAAAACCCATCCCCTCTACGACCTTGCCTTGCTTCTGTATCTTTTCCTAAGTCTCTTTCAAGCAACCTCATTAGCCTAGCATGGGTTTCCTCCATTATTTGTTTCATCCCTAACTGAGTAGTACTCATCTTAGTCATCCTAAAAGCTAGAGCTTCAAACTTAGAATCAGCTTCCCCCTTATTAGCTTGATTCTGAACCTCAATTTTCTTAAACTGTTCTTCAGCTTTCCTAGCCCTCATAGCCTCAGCCCCAGTCATTTTTCCACAGGTATAATGAAAATCGATGCTCTGATATCAATTGTAATGATCTCAACAATACCCAATTACGAAAATGAAAATCATATTGATATCTTCTCAGTAATCCAACAATTACAACTCCAAAAAAGTAAATGAGCAACAATAACTACTAGATCCACCAATAAATCAACTACAACCGGTTCGATAATATAAGGAAACTACAATTAAGGAACTAATTAACTACGATCACAGCCACAACCTCTAATTAAGCTTGAATCCATTGATCAGCTTGAAATCAGCTCAACATACCTGAACATAAAAAATTGTAGATGTAGTGAGTAACCTCCAATGTCGCAATTAGAAAAGGAGAAAAGAGAATATGGGATTGGGGAAGATTAGTTAGAAAGAGGGAGAATGAGAGAGAGTGCACGAGAAATTCATACCCAAACTCTTCACACCCTTTGCATTGTACTCCTTGCATATATATGTGCTCAGCTATTTGAATCTCAGATATCCACTACGTTTGATCTGGGCCGTTCATTTTTATTAGTTGGAACTTAAAATACCGTTATAACAGACACTACCCATACCAGCGTCCCTTTCATTTAATTGTTTCTCCCATTTTGAACCCGGGTCATAACAAGTATATATTTTTAGAAAGAAAAAAGTGAAACAGAGAGGAAATTTGCACGCACCAGTTGCTATTCAGAAACATTTGTCGTTGCATTTTCGAAGGAGAAACAAAGATTGAAGTAGAACCTTTACCATTTCAAAAAGACAAGTTAGATCAAAGGGATGCCTGAAACAGAGATGTAAAGAGAGTGTGAAATAATAGAAACCAATTTCTTCCCCCAAAATCTGAAGCAATTTTTGCAGAATGAGGGCGAGAAGGAATTTCTAAAAGGATAAAACACTCTGCTTTGCTCGATTTACACATAGGGATTTTGCTTCTTGTCTCAGCAATTCTAAGACCGTTGCATGGTGATGTCAGGTGTTCTCAAGTATTGGCAGGATTCTTGAGAAAAATTGACCAGACCCCTAGTTACTATTGCAGAGCTTGGACTGCATGATTTAGTTAGCTTAATATATATGTTCTTTTTATTTTCTTAAAACAATATCTTTTTCATAATGTCTTGATAAACTAATTAAAGTTGAGGCACAAATATATTAAGGAATTAACTTAATGCACTTCTAGAAAAAAAGATTTGTGTGATAATTATGAACTTAATTATCATCGTATCTTACAGAATGTTTCAAACTATTCATTTTAAAAAATGTATTGAAGCGACAGAGAAAGTTAAACTATTCTTGTACAAGCTTCTAGGAAAACAAATTTGTTTAATAGTTATGAACCTAATGATCATCTGATCCTAAGTTTTAAAATATTTTTGTTCACACTTTTTGCCTAATCAGCATCTTCGTTCTTTACAGTAAAGTTTTTGAGTTTCGTTCTGTACTTTGATTTAGGTTGTTGATTTTGCATCCATATGAAGAGAGATGCACATTGGCAAAATTTAGTTGAGAGCGCAGTGAAAGGAAATGCACTTACAAGGTTAGATAAGCATTATCTTTTAAGCTTTTAGCTGTTAGAATATACCACTGTCAAACCTGAAGAAACACAAAACAGGATGAAACATATCACATTTTTTTGTATAGTACAAATATAAATGACTTACAAGACTAATTTGCGTCTAAATTGAAACGATTGGGACAAATATCTGATAATTAAATTAGCGGGATGTAAGTGGATTATTTGGTACAAATGCAGCTACATTAATGCGATTTTCCTAGACCATGTAGCATCAAACAAGTGTTTCAAAGTTATATTGCAGTATATATATAATATGGTTCACAAAAATAATCAAGAATGGAGTAGTATTTCACCAATAGACTGGGAGACTTCCCATCATCTTGTGGTCCAAAAAATCTTTTATGCATTCAATCGTTCTCAACCATTTCTCATGTGTTCAATTTTCTCTTGCATTTTGGATAGTCAGTTGGAGGAGGTAAGATTGATTGATTAGGGCCTTCTCCATTTTCCACCAAAAATGCCATCTTTAGTTGTATGAACCTCCAGATGACAGTGCAGAAACCAAACACCTACACATCAAATTCATATTTATAAACAAACAAACGAAAGCTTCTCTAAAGGACAACTATCTCTTCAGTGGCGGATTTAGAATTTAGAATCAGGTTGTATGTATATGTTACCAGGGTTATCTGCTCGGAATCTAATGGCAGCCCATCCAGCTGTTGGTACACTCATAGTGTTCCTCTCAACAGGGTCCACAAGGTTGAACTTGTTTGGATCATTTTTAGGATCATAATTGCCGACTCCTTCCCCAACTACAAAGAAATTAGATCCATGTAGATGGGTTGGATGGCTCTCTGGTGCGATCATAGAAGTTCCTTGGAGCACTACCTGGATAGTTGAATTAAAGGCAACTTTGTAAACTTTTGTACCATTTTGAGTCTGCAAATTTTTTGGTGGAATGCCAGTATAGTTGAAAGGGATTGCTGGATTTCCAGGAAAATCTGTGGTGTAGACTCCACTTATGTTATAGTAATGTGCTTGGAGTATAGCGGTTGTAGGCATCACAAATGTAACATTATTGATATCTACCACCACTTTGCTTCCATTTTGGCATGTCGCACAAGGATTAACACCAATACCCACAACAAGAAGTAGAGAATGATCAATAGTCAATGGGACATTAGCAGGGTACTTTTTGGAGTTAGGCTCCTTAGGGAGTCTACAAAAATGTTGGTTACTGGGGTAGCATTTCGAGGGGGAATGGTAGTGAGAGCTCTAGGGTAAAATTCCTCAGTTCCTTCATAGCTCACAGTGCCAGTTGCAGTGAGGTTATCAGTGGCTACTGTGGTGTCCATGAAAGGACAAACGACTATCAGATGCTTTCCAGCATGCTGATCAGCAGTGAGAATGGCATTTGTTGTCTGTCCTGGAGCGATGAAAATGGTGTCCGTCTTGAAGGGCTTAACATAAGACGCGTCAACCTCAACAACAGTCAGATTGTGCCCTGCAATCTTGAAAAAGAGCTCTTCGTTCAAACCTCCATTAATGATACGCAGCAAGTAGGTCTTGCCACTCTCCACATACAGGGAGTAACCTGCATATTACCGTAATCTCAGTCAACAGATACCAATTTGATTTTCATCACTTATAATCAGGCCAACTAGCCTTATACGTTAGTCAATATTTTTTTTGTATCTTTGGCATGCTATAACTGCATAGTTTGATCTTAATTCGATGGAAAAAGCTGCCCGAAGTGTTTGTAAGTTCTCCTGTATAATTTCCACGGCTTTTTTTGCATGACATAATGTTGAAACAGATGAATATCTCTGACTTTGATAGATATTCATCAATAAATCAATAGATATATTTCCTTATGTTTTCCCTGCAAGGATGTTTTGCTATAGTACTTTTATCCAGTTCATAACATTGTTGGTATAACGCATGTCGTTACCCTTTGAAGAACAATTTGGTGCAGGACCAGGATGGCCGTTGATGGTGTGTGCATCTGATACATTGGGAGCCACTCCTATTTTCATAGCTTGGTTGATTACTGCCTCAACATCTGATTTCCACCATTCTCCTGCAATTCAAGACTTCCGTTAGAACAAATTACCGAAACTGTCCCTTATAGTATGGATCTTGTTTTTTCTGCATACATCCAAAACAATAATAATCATTGAGCAAAACGGAGTCAAAGGAAAATAAAACCTTGATGTTACCTAATATTATAATTTTTTCCTTTTCTGGCTTGGGAAATGGATATGGAACACCTCGTTTGGGGAAGATGACAATGACACCATGTACTGTTGCCCTTTGCCAGTTAATATGTGCATGCCAGAAAAGGGTACCTCTCTGCCCTGTGAGGGTGAAGTTGTAGAGATAGCTTTGCCCTGTCTGTATAGGGCACTGTGTTATATATGCTGGTCCATCGGACCATCCTGTTCGAAGTTGTCTCACTCCATGCCTGAAATTTACTATCACATTATGACCTCTGTGTTTGTTTATGCACTGACATGAAAGTCAGTTGTTTATTTCATTTAAGTTTAAGATGGCTAAAATTAATAGTTTAGTTTATCATACCAATGGATCGTAACATTGTCTTGGAGGTGGTTGACAACCCTTACAAGCACTGTATCATCTTCTCTAGCATAGAGAGTAGGCCCTGGAAATTTTCCATTTACAGTGATAATGGTCTTAGTCGCACACAACCTTGTTGTATTTAGCATAATGCTGAATTTTTTTCAATCCCGTAATCTTATGTTTGAATTTTCATAATTGTTAATCGTTTTAACAGAGTAAGATATATATATATATATATATGTATATATATATATATGTATATATATATGTATATATATATATATGTATATATATATGTATATATATATGTATGTATATATGTATGTATATATATATGTATGTATATATGTATGTATATATATGTATTTTATGCATGCACTTACAGTGACCATTTCTGCTCGGGCTGATCGGCGGATCTTTCCATCATCTATATACCCCTAGAGGTTAGAACATAAATGATAATCTGTTTAATTAATCGTTTTTCAGAGTTAATCAAATAATAAACATGTAATAATCTTAGGTTCGATTTCATTTTTTAATAAAGCGTCTATAATCTCCTATCAACATTCAAACATCATAGTATAGTCTCCTATCAATATCCAAACATCATAACAATAGAGCAATTATACTTATCCAATTTATGATTAGAAACATATAGTTCAAGCACATACCTTTATTCAGATTTTCAGATCATCTGAGTAGCTCAACCCACCTATGGCGCTGCCTCCCTAACGTCTCCTGACTTCACGGGATAAATGGTCTGGGTGCTTGGGAGTCCTCACGATATCCTCTGATAATCGTCTGAAAGGTGTTGTGTTTAAACTGATATAGTCCTGAATCATAAACTATCAAAGTATTTTTTACTCTTACTTTTATGGTGTTCTTTAATTGATAAACGATTATACTTCTGGTGTTCTTTAGTTGATAATCGATTATAGACTACGAGTTGTTTAGCTGAACATTGAGAGAATTTTGTAAAGTTGTGTGTATTTCTGAATTTTTCGAATGACGAATTTTTTGAATGAATCTTCGTCTTGACAAGAGGCTCTTTATATAGATAACCTCGGCTATTCACTATTCTTAACTTTTTTAAAGTAAACAGTATTACTTTTAAAAAGTCGTAAAGTAAACAGTAATCAGACAAAATACTTTTACAAAAGCCATAAAGGCTATAGTGTCCACAGTGCCTTGACTGCTCCTTTCCGTAAAGTTGTTTTGTAGTTTAGTCTTTTGCTTTCCAAAAAAGTCGTAAAGGCAATAGTGCCTGTCTGCTGCTTTTCGTAAAGCTGTTTTGTCAGTATTCGGCTAATCTTCAGCTGTCCATTCTGCCTTTGGCGTTGTTCGGCAATTTGTTCAACTGTCATTTTCTGGCATGACTTTCGTGAGAAATGTCATTTTTCTTGTTGGGCTGCTGTCTTTTTAGTGTTTTCCAGCTGTCCGGTTGATAATTTTCTTTTGAAAATATCTGTTGGGGATATTCTGTGATATTCAACTTTAATCATTTTTGGGCCGTAAGGCCATAATCATGTTGGGCACTAAGGCCTCTTTTGTTTGGGCTTTATATAGTTTAAACTATGTTAAACCATATTCTTTTGGATCGAATGACCTCTTTTCTGGATTACCAGTAGTTTAATCTGTTTGGGCTGTAGAGTCATAATCTGTTTGGGTTACGTAGTAAACTACATTCCCTGACCAGTATTCAATAGAGTTATGCAAAGTGAATTACATTCCCTACATCATAATCTTTTGGTTTCAGGTAGATGAATCTACATGATACCTGTGAGAATAATCAATTCTTCCCTCCTTATTCAAAAGGATCAGGACTTTGCTCTTTTTTTATATTTACCGTGGATGGTGATGGTACGTCTGTTTTAATCATAGGTCACTTTCTTTGTTCAGTCATGGTTTTATACTGTTGGATAGTCTCCTCAGCATGGGTATGCTTCAGATTGGTAATCTTGTCGAGTAAGAGAGTTAATTCGGTAGTCTCCTTTACTTCAATATCATTATCATAGTAAAGGGTCATAATTTCTTCAACATCTCCTCTTCTGGAACATCTGATGACAGATGTTTTCCGATTTCTTAACATATCCTCTATTCTGGTTTTTAATGTCATTAGTCCAAATACTCGTTTAGTGCTTATCCAGTCTTGGAACTTCTCCAGTGTACAGGGAATTTTCATGTTTAGATTTTTGTCATCCCCGCTGATGGTGCTGTTCCTTCCTGTTTTAAAGATTTGACATATGACAATTGGTTTACCTTTTAGATCTATTGATGCATCTAGAATCTGTATTCCGTAGATCCCTTTGCCAAATGATTCCATCATTAGCTCCGTTGATCTTGTTATAATCTGTGGTAGTTTGGTAAGGTTAGTCATCTTATCATCTGTGATAATCTTGTCGATGAATCCATAAGTGAATAATCTTTCAACAATATTCGGGTTTGCTCGTTCGCTGCATATAAACCTGAGATATTTACTCAGTTTTGCACTGCGTACAATATCAGGGTTAGTCTTATAATCATAAAATTTGTTAATTTTCTCATAAGCATTAATCACTTCAGGTATATACTTCAAGTTGTCTGCCATGGATACCGGTGATGAGGTTGAAGGTATTGCTGATGGCATGGTTGCAAGTTTAGATGAGAATGACACAAAGGTTTTTTGTTGTACTGGTGGTATTGTAATCGGTGTTTTTGTAGAGTTTCTTTTTGTAAGATTTTGAGTTTAGAAAAATCTTGTATAACTTTCACTAACTTGTTGATGGTTTGGGTATTCTCTTGTAATTTGGTAATCATCATTTCATTTGTTCGGATAATCTCTTGCATGGCTTTGGCTATATATTCTTCGAAATCGCTGCTGCTGTTAGTCGACATTGTTATATCTGCTAAGAAAATCAGCTAAAACATTCTTAGTTCCAGATATATTTTTAACAATAAAATCATAACAACAGAAGAACGATTGCCATTTTCTTCTTTTATTTAATTCTGGTAAAGGATCAATTCGATTTGTTATAAACGCCTTTACCTGAGTATTATCAGTTCTAACAATGAATTTTACTGGTAGTAAATGATAATGAAATCTTTTTATTCCAAATTTCACTGCCAATAATTCTGTTTCGTTGATATGGTAGTTTTTCTCGTTAGGCTTCCACGTTCCACCTCCATATCCACAAATTAATCTTTTTTCTTTATCAATATTTTCTTTATCATATGCTATTAGGACTGCTCCCCATCCTATGTCACTAGCATATGTAAAGAGTTCTAATTGGTCTTGATCTGTTGGTACCCTGTGTTTTGGTAATGATTTTACCTTTTCTTTAATCTGGTTTATCGCCTTGGTATGTTCTTCTTTCCATTCAAAGGTTACATTTTTTTTAATCAAATCTTGTAATGGTTTTCTTAGATATGGTAAATCTTTTATATGATCTGAGGCATAATTTATGACTCCTAAGAACTGTTGTACTTCTCTTTTATTCTCTAATTTTTCTTTAAAGTTTTTAATCTTTGTTACAACATGTTCTTGTAACTGTATTCCTTCATTATCCACAATGTATCCTAAAAATTCAATACTATTCTTGAATATTTCTGATTTCTTTTCAGAAAGTAATATTCTGTGTTGGTTTACCGTTTCAATGAATTGTTCTATATGTTTTATATGATCTTTTAAATCATTACTGTAACTCAGTATATTATCCACATATATTATACAGAAATCTGCCAATTTTCTAAATACCTGGTCCATTCTTCTCTGAAATATCTGTGGTGCATTTTTTAATCCCATAGGTAGTACATTCCATTCATAGTGTCCTTGAGGGGCACTGGATGCTGTTAAAGTTCTAGATTCATTGGTCAACTTAATCTGCCAAAATCCGCTTTTACAATCGAATTTACTAAACCATTTTTTGTTTCCTAATCTGTTGATAAGGTTTCTTTTATAGGGTAAAAAGTATCCATCAAAAATAGTCTTTTTATTCAATTCTCTATAATCAATTACCATTCTAGCCTTTCCTCGTTTTAGTTCGTTATGCTTTCTTACTAAAAATGCTAGGCTACTATGTGGGCTTTTACTTTCCTTTATCACCTTCATTTCTAGTAATTCCTTAATCTAAATTTCAAACTCTTTTTGATCCGTTGGGCTATATCTTATCGGTTTTGTTCTGACTAAATCACTTGGATCTGTCAGTTTTATTTCTCCGTATATTTTCTCTTTTTCCCATAGCAGCTGCATAGGATTTTCTCCAAAGTTAGTTTTTAATCTGTTAAGATATTTTTCTTTTAACAGTTCTAAGTTATTACTTCTGTCTTTTTTTATTGTACATAATCTTAATGTATTTACTGGTAGTATTCTTTTTAATATTATCAATTTATTACATGGTGATTGTAAGCTAAAAGTATTCTTATTTATAACCTGTGTTTTGAAATAATCTAGGAAGTTATTTCCTAATAAAACCTGTTGTTTCATATTATCTAGTTGATATCCTATTGGTAATCTAAAAATAGTTTTTCCTAGTATAATTCTCATATTTTCTGCTATTATATCCAACTTCTTTGATTGTTCATTAAATCCTGATACTTTAGCTCTATGTATTCTGGATCTTTTCCATCTATGTGATTCTAATACATCTTTTCTAGCTAAGCATATATCTGCTCCACTATCAATGAATATTTTCTGTTTTATCATTTTATTCGGTTTATATTTTATATGGGCTTCTATATTTATTGCTACCATTTAGTCAGGTTCATCCAATCTTCTATTGAGCTCTTCATCTTGTTCGTATTCTTCAATTTCTAATTAATCAGTTTGATTTCTTATAGCTTCTTCTATTAGTCTTGCTATCTCTCTTTGTTTCCAATGTATTTTATTTATTTCTTCTCTTATCTTTCCAAGTCTCTTGGTAATCTTATTATATCGATCATTGTAATACATACTTCCTGTTTCATTAACTGCTGAAGTCATAATCAGTTTATGTCGAGTATACTCCTCGTACTGTATCCAATAATTTCTCTCTTCTATTAGTTTTCTTTTTTCTCTTTCCAATGTATTCATTTTATTCAGAACTCTCTTAACTATCTGATTGTTGGTTAATATAACTCACTTTTTCTATTTCTGATCCCTCATCTGTTTCACTAACATAAAAGTCTTCGTAATCATACCACTTATTATTATCTTCTTTAATCTGTTGTAAGCTCATTATAAATTGTTCCGTATTTATATATTTCACTCCTTTTTTCTTTAACTTTGGGCACTTATTGGCATAGTGTCCTTTTTCGTTACAATTCCAGCATTTACATTCTTTAATTTTTTCTTCTTTAGTCTTATCTGTTTCTATAGGGTTTACATTTCTTCTTTTCCTAAATTTTCTTTTGTATCTAAATTTATTCCTTGTATCTGGATTGTTTCTATATCTCCTAAACCTCTTTTTCTTATAGGATTTATAATAAGGTCTTTTCTTATATTTCTTATATCTTTTATATTTGTGATTCCTTTCATCTTTCTCTTCATGTCTTCTGTGCCTTCTATGTTTTTTATATTTCTTTTCTTTTCTATTATCATCGCATCCAAATATTAACCTTCTTTCAGTAAATCCACATATTTCTCTTAATCCTATTTTCTTATCTTTTTTAATCTTTTGCTGCAACCTGTATTCTTCGCATTTTCTCATTAGATATGCTCTAAGTACTCTTATTCTTTCTCCTAGAGTATTTTCTTTTGGTTCTAGTTGAATATATTCTTTTGATATTTCGATATTATATGGTATTGGTAAATGGTCATATTATAGTTGTTGGTAAATTATTCCTTCTTCAGGTAAGAATCTTGCTTCGTAAAAGAATTTACTAAAGCTAATCGTATATTCTGGTAATTTGTTTATCTTACAACATTTCATATTATTCAAATTCATTATTATTTCAGTTTTTCTTTCTGCTAGTACATTTTCCCTAGCCAATAACCATTTTTCTCCTAAGAATTCTCTTTTTAATAGTAAATCAAATATCATTAGCATAGACTTCCAATCAGTTGCATGACTTAATACTTCTCCTCTTAGTTGATATGCTATTGATTCTATCCAGTATGCTGCTTTTCCAATTTGTGTTTTAGATATTAGATCATACATATAATCTAAATTTTCTGTTTGTGTACTATTCATTAATGCTATATACATTCCTAAATTCCAATCTGTTATTCTTCTTCCTACTTCTTGTTCATCGTAAACATTATCTAAATCTAAAAAGTATCCATTATAGTTTACTCCTTGGGTCAATGATCCTACAAATTCTTTAAATTCAGCTTGTTGTCCAATGGGTATATGATCTGGTAATCTAGTTCTTCTTCTTGTTATTACTTCTAGATTAGGGTCTACTAATTCTTCTTCGGGATAATCATCTGCATCTTCATTAATTATATTTTCTGATTCAATCTCGGTTTCTACCTGTCCATTGTATTCATCTTCTATATCGCTATCCGGTTCATCTTCTATTATCGCGTTTACTCTTTTCATGTTTTGCAAAGCTTCTATTATTTGGTTATTTTCTTTTACGATTTCTGTGTTCTCAGAATCTTCTTCTATGAATTCTACTACTTGTAGTTCTTGATTAGTTTGTTCTGTATTATCTTCCTCTGTATTACTATCTGAGGTAGTTTCATCACTTAATCTAATCTTTCGTACTTTTGTTTTTCCTTTTAATCTTTTTAACTGTTCCGTTAGGATTTGTATTTCTTCCCTGAGTTCTAGTAACTCTTGTTTTACTTTCTTTAATTCTTCCTTTGTTTCTTTTAATTCTACTCTGGTTTCTCTAAGTAGGGTTTTTGTATCCTTATGTTTTCTTTTATATTTTTTATACTTGTCATACCATTCTGCATTATCATTTGATTTTAACTTTAAGTTTTCTGCTTTTAATTCACTAATTTGTTGTTCCTGTTTATCTAATCTTAAATTTAGGTATTCGTATGTTGTTTTTTCTACGTTTTTTTCGGGTATTTCTTCCTTTTTTGGTGTCTCTTCTTTTACTGACTTCGATCTCATAGGTTCGTATTTATGTCTTTCTTTTTCTATAATATCTTTACCATGGGTTCTTAAAAATGTGATCGCACTAGGTTCCATTAGAATTTTTCTTCTTTATTTAATATCACTAGTCTGTCTAGAGTTTCTGTTACATCTTTTGATAATCTAGGTTTTATCTTACTTATATCTACCATTACTGGTACTTTACTTCTTCTCCAAGCATCTATTGGTACCATCTCTGGTTTATGACTATTCGTCTTAGTTATCGTATTTTCTTTACTCGTACTTGCTTCATTGTTGGTCTCTACCCTTTTACCTTTGCTTTTTTCTTCTAGCAGTATATTCATTTTTTCTAATATTAATTTAAACGTTGGTTATCTCAGATACATTCCGTAAGTTAGTCAATTCTTCTCTTATCATTTGTTGTGTTTTAGCTTGATTTTCCTTTATTTCATCCATTTGTAGTAGGACGCTTTTCATTTTTTCTTTTAATATTATTTCTTCCCATAACTCATCTATCTTATCGTTGGGATTAGTCAGGATTGTTTATTCATTTTTTCCATCCGTTACCCATGTCTATCCATATTTTATCGAACTTATCACATTGTTTTTCTAGTTCTTTTATATCATTTTCTAACTTCATTTCCTTTGCGTTTTATTCTAAGTATTTTAGTTGGGAATATATTTCTCTTGATAAGGCCGTCTTTATAGTCTTTAATTTTTGTTTTTTCTTTATTATTTTTAGTTGTACGTTCATATTTTGTTTATGAATCTGGTTTTACCTTGATCGTTGATTTCAATTCCGTTGTTGTTTATCTTGTAGTTTATCATAGTTAAAAAATCACTTCCTAATAATAATTCGTTTAAGCTATCATATTCTATTACTCTTATATTTATCTTATATTCTAAATCTTGAATTTTGAATCTTAAATTTATACTTTTAGTAATTATTATTTCTCTTTCATTTTCAGGGTAATTATAAGTTTGTGGTTCTATTATATTACACTCATTTTCATTTATCTTGCTTATGTGTATAAAACTTTTAATTGCTCCTGTATTTATTTCTGCTATTCCATCTATGATTATCCTATTTTTAAATATTATAACTTTAATTTTTAATCTGTTGCAGTCTATATTTATTAAATCTATAGTCCTAGGTTGTATACTTGGTAAACTATTCTGTTGTATTATTAGCGATTCTCTAGTTATACTTAGTCTAGATCCTTCTATTCTTGGTATTAATCTTCTTGAAGGTGTTAGTGTTCTGGTTTTAAAATCCATGAATATTTCTTCTGGTATTGTTATCTTAGAGTTTTCCTTATGCTCAATTTGCTCAAGTATTTCTTTATACATTTTTGGTACTATAATATTCATTTCATGTTGTTTCTTTACATGAAGATTTCCAGTTAAAGCGTATATCATTTTTATTTCTATACTCATTACTTTACTTCCTGGTGGCATGTTTATTCCATCTAATTTATAGTATAGTGTTAAGGCTAAATCTTTATGTTCATCTTTTAACGATAAGCTAAAGTATGGTTGTATTGTAAATTTCAATTTTTGGTATATTAAATTTCCTTTTATTACAGATATTAATGCATCTTGTAAATTTCCTAATATTCTGTCATCTAATACGTAGATTTGTATTGGTGTATCAATATTCTTTTGAAAATATGCTTTTATTGTAAATTCTACTCCTCCAAAGTAAATATTTCTATATTTCTTTGCCTCTTTAGTCGATAATTTGGCTAGTTCTCTTTCTATTACTTCATCACTTATTAAATTAATCTTAGTTCTGCCATTTGTACTAGTAGTATCAATTATATTTTCATGTTTATGTGCTATGTATCTTATTTCCTTATTCCTTTCAAACCATTTTGTTTTAAATATCTTTTTTACAGATACTTCTTCTTTTTCATCTTGAATCTTTTGATATGTATCGGGTTTAAAACTTAGTGTTTGAATTGTTCCTCCTTCATAAGTATTCATTTGATAATATACTTCCTTTGAATCTGTTTGTATTTCTTTTCCTTTATCCATATTTTAGTAAATCTATGTATTTATATTGTTCTTTTATGATTTCTTTTAAATCTTTAATCTCATCTTCATTTTTTATCTTTTCTCCAAACTTCTGTTCTTTTATTTTATCGATTTCTTCGTCTTTTTGCCTTAGTCTTTCCTCTCTTAGTGCTGATAGGTTTCTTAAGAATGTTATCTTTTCTTCCTGTTTATTAATTGTTTGATAACTTTCTTGTAGTTGTTTGTCCTTTTCTTCTATTATTTCTATTGCTATTCTACAACTTACAATGTGTTGATTTATATCTCTATTGTATGTAAGTGGTCTTTCAGCTATTCTGTCTAACTGTAGTCTTTTTTCATGCAGTTGTATTATTCTATTTTCATCCATAATGTTCTATTTCCATTCTTAAATCTGATTTTATTATATATATCTGTTCATCTTGTTCTACTATTTGTGTATTTAAACTTACTAGTCTTTCATATGAATCTAGGTTTTCATCTATTACTCGATCTATTAATTGTAATTGTTTATCAATAAATCCTTTTTCTGGTGTATTTATTTCGGAATTTCTCATTTCTGATATCCACTTATCCTGAGCATCTACTATTATTTTATGACTATTTCTATCTTCGATTAGTAATCTTTTTATATCTCTGTGTATCCATAAAATCTGATTTAATCTTCTAACATTTCTAAACGATAGATGTTTTTTCATTGTCTAACACTTGTTCTAATTACAAGCTTTGATACCATTTCTGCTCGGGAAAAAATGAAGTTGCAAGAGCTACCAGAACAACAGCTCGAACCAAAGATGCCATGCGACTACTCTGGCTTTGCTATCTGTTTGTCTTCTTTCCTATCTGTTTGTCTGTGTCTCTCTCAGTATGACTCCTGCTAACACAGAAAATTGACCCTGATGACATTATAAAGGAATGAAGTATATTGATGCTACGTCATTTTTACCTGGTTAGGTGAGTGAACAAATGCACAAATTTCTTGCATATTACATAAAGTAGTCTTCTCTCAACTAAGTACAAGTTGGAACATAGCCATTTATCGTTTCACCCCATTTTCAGATGTATGAATCCAGGCTTTTTCAGATATACCTTATCTGTATTCGTATCTCAGAGTACACAGTTGGGGTCAAATTCATTGTTGAGATTGTTCAAATGTTTCAGTCACTTTGCATTTCAAAAGAAGAAATCTTGAAAATATGTTTGAATGTGGAAAGCAAATATAGTTTGTATTTCATTCTTAAACAGCAGATAAGACGAGACCCTTCTATTCCTTCGACAAGTCAGATATATTAGTCCGTATATTGTATATACTGCAGTGAGAAAATGAAAGCAAAGATCTTGCTAACCAGGACTTGAAGGGGATGCAGCCTTTGTACAATGGTCTCAGCTGCACCTAGTATTTTCTACATAATAACATAAATATATACGGGAATAACTACTAAAACCTCACCAAATATGAAATTCAAAAGTAGAACGAACTCAGTTTAAAAATTTTAAAGTTGAACCCACCAAGTTTAAATACTAAATCTCCTCTAGCAAGGTCCGTAATGCATATTATGAAGTAGTTTATACTATTAAGAGCAGGCGGTGACTACAGTAGTTGGAAATGTTCTAGGAATATATTCACTTCCAGAAGAGTTTACTGTATAAAAGAAGGTGAAATTGAAACTGAAACTATACAAAGGTCTGTACATAATATTTCATCTGGAAGGTTGTTACTGATTAAACAGTCTATTAGTTGAAAAATATTTTTCATTGATAAGGAAAATCCTTCTATAATTGCCATTTAAATGATCTAAATGAGGATTTGTTGGAAAATTAGATGTGTAACACAGTAACAACTCATCTCTCGTCCCCACCCTCAAAATCAACTTTTGTACCCACAGTAACAAAAGACATTTGAATCTTTTCAAACCATCTGAAGTAGATGGAAAAGAATACACAAGTATGAGAATTAACTATTTGATGATTCACTCAGGTTAATACTAATTAACTAAAACCATAGAATAATTCTAGCCAAGAGGCAGATTCTTTTAGGCTCAGAAATCAACCTTTAATGACATCTTATTGATTTTGGTATCTGTCAAGGCAGCTGAAATATATGGTCAATTTACTCTCCAGTACATTCACTTTGAGAGGAGGTATCTATAGCACACTTCATTTTATTTATACAAGATTTATAAAGAAATCCCAAGTAATCTATGATTGTGTCCTTAGAGGCACCTTCCAGTGGATTTATTTCAAATGTCCAGTTGACAAGAGTTGTATCATCTTCATAGTCAAAGAGATTTAGTGAATTTGTGGATCCATCAAGACCTACATTGCTTGCTTCCAATTTGTAAACATAACTATGTGATGAAGTGTCCATAGCAACAAGCCTTTCCTTGATCCAGGACCTGTCTCCATCCTTTTGGGGTAACATGAAACCAGAAACTAGACGGACGTATCCCGGGAGTCCTTCTTCACCAGCTAAATCAGTGCATCTTTCCACCATTGGCATCCATTCAGACACTCTGCTACTTTGTGATACTAAGTTCCACACTTGGTCCATTGGAGCCTCCACTAAGCCTCCAACTGATCCACGCCATTTCTCATCATTCTTCTGTAAAAAAATTTGAACAGTTTACATATGAGCTTTAACTATTCTATAGCAACAATAAATAGAATAACAACAAACTCCACAGAGGAATTAATCTGCTATTTGAAAAGAAATGCATACTGTTTAACATGTTTTGAATTGAGGGACCAGGCAATTTATTTGATTAGATTTAAAAGCACATCTGCAAATTATCTTTATTTTACACTGATCATGTAGGGCTAAGGAAACCAAATGATGTGCATAGTGTTATACCATATCCATGTTTTTCTTCAATCAGTCGTGAAACGGTATGGCTTCAAATAAGCTGCCTGCTTAATATTGATGTAATAGGTTTCAAAGTTTTCTTGTTACAGTATCCTAAGAAACATTGGTATTTGCCTATTTGGACTATATATGTTTTCACAAGGAGTTAGATAACTTCAAGGCCATGTTCTCTAGCTACTTTCAACTACCCAACAAATTAAGTACGCTACTTCCAATGTTTTACAGGAAGATATCAAATAGCTACTGAAGCAAGGAAAGGAAATTACCCTTGTAATTTTCTCCGATATCACAAGTTGGTGCTTCTGTATGAAATGAGTTTTAGATTAGGTGAGTCCTCTTACTATGACATTTCATTTTGGTAGAATTTTCATTCTTATTTAGGCAAAAAAAAAATAAATAGCCAAGTCCATGCTTGTGATCCTCTATCCGAAGTCTCACCCGTGCGTTAGTTAAAAACAAAAGTAGAGTCTGATTAGAAAGTGGATGAAGGTGCATTAACAAATTTATGACACTTCAATGTAAACCAAATGATACAGCCATAAATTGTCTCTTTTTGTGCCCTCCAGCATTTTAGGAGTTGTTCAGAAAACAAAGACTCACCAAGAAAAATATAGAAAAAGAAAATTGCTTGACTTCACAAATTTGACATTATATTGTGATCATCTTAAACTTCCTCCATATGTACTCTGATAGAACATCCTTGAACTTTACACATGGATATTTAGATATTTAGCCTCAAGCAGCAGCACCAACTGGTTGAGCAGCCTTGAGCCTTGAAGATCCATAGAGTGTTTCTTCAAAGCGGATAATCTCATTCTTTGAGCCATAAGCTACTTGAGTCCTCTCATCAAGACTTGCGATCACCTTGTCAAGAACTGACTGTTTCCCGTCACTACTGTAGCCTCCAGCTTTCTCGATCAAGAATCCCAAAGGTGCCACTTCAAACAGCAGTCTTAGCTTAGCTTTGGCAGATGGGGATGTCACATTTGTGAAAATGCCTTTCTCCTTCACAATTATCTGCACATTTCAAAGTATGAATCTACCATTTAAACAACAGCCAAGGAGATCAAGGGATGTACTTGAGTCCTCAACAAAAATACCTGGTTAACATCAGGCACCATTCCTCCAGTGTATCTCAAGGTGTATTTCTCTTTGACATAGTAATCAATCAGCTGTTGCAATGAATGGAATATCAGAATGAGTCTGAAACCCAAATGTGAGTAACTGAAAACAAAACTGAATATTGATAGTCAAACCTTGGCATAATCAGGATTGTCAAATGTGGCTCTCAAATTTCCAGGGGAAAACATTTTTCCTTCTCCAATTTCTGTGGTGTCCTTGACATGTTGCCATTTTCCTGAGAACACGTGGTTAAAAGAATCTTGAGATAACAGGAAAGCATTAAATATTGACGACGTGGTGAAAAAGAGGAGCATATGGTGAAAAGTTGGGGGATGTTAACGTTGAAACCTTCATCGAGGAGGAGGAATTCATGGGTGCCAGGAGCGTCTTTCAGAGCAAGAACATATGTAGTTCGAGGTCCAAATATTCCCATGGCTGCAGCAACTTGGTATCTTCCTGTGACCCCTGTTAGCTTATCTCCAGGCCACACACCAAAGATGGTTCCAACTGTGAAGTTTGTGTCCACAATACTGGATCCATCAAGTGGATCAAAGGCAACACTAAATCCTCCTGTTTGATATAAACAGTTTCATCAGCTTTTATGGAAATTAATTTAGTGCTAAATATATCTTTCAGCCAACCTTCAGCAGGGCCTCCCATGTCTTGGAGCTCAGGGACTTCCTCAGAACAAGCGTATTTGCAGACGTGTGAATAAGTCAAGGCCTAGCCATCATTTTAAATTGTCAGTACTGTCATTATAATGCATACATGAAACTAGACCTACACTAAGCCAAGAAGTGTCACAAGTTTGCTAATTGTCATTTTACCGTACTCAACCTGAACTTTGGGTCCAACTCAATCTCAAAAATAAACTCAGATGGTCTAAGAATACATAATTATAAGGAGATAACAGCACATGTGGGACAACCAATCACCAGACTAGTATACTCTTAATTTCCGCGTGAACCTTAGAAAATTTAGTAGTATGTCATCTAATAATTTAGCCAAAAACAGTATAAACCTCAAAAAGGAGCTTGTCTGCGAGCATATCGACAGCGAGCTGCTCATCTCCAAAGGAGTTGACACAGGCTGTTCCTCCACAAGAAGCTGTTCTGACTTTGAAGGCAATTGTTCTAAGAGCTTCTCCCATGCTCATCATCAGAGTGATCAGCCCCTTATCTGACGTTGATTTTGTAAGAAACTCTTCCTACAACATACACATATATATATATATCATTACTTAATTCTCCAATTTCTCAAACTTAAGTATCGATATTGAAAGACCTTACCAAGCTATCACCAATCTCACATTTAGTCACCAGGGAAGAGCTTTTGGTCTTTGAAACATTGAGTGATGATTTAGGGGCAAAATGCAAGGATTCCCCAAACAAAGAGCTTGATTTCAAACCCTGCAAAAAATAAATTTATGATTATTCTCTATATATATGTACACACCTGTGTGTGCTCATAAAGTTAAATTATATTTTAAATATAAAAAGGTGCTAATCTTTTTGAGACAAACTAATAAAGAAAGATGTACGTACCCTGACGCTGAATGATGAGGAAATGGACCTAGGAGCTGCTAGTGTAGTTGAATGTTGAGAAGAAACATTTGGGAGGACAGCTGCACGTGCGAAGCATGTGATACTACTCTCCATAGTTGAGAATTATGCTTTTGGAGGCCGGAGAGAATGAACTGACAAATACTACTACAAGAGATTGAGAAGAAACATTTTTTGTGCATGGACACAGGGGAGATAAGCAGTTAATGTGATGATGCCACGTGGATGATACTGTACAGATACGCTGATACATAAACAAATGTATGGGATGAGATTAACGACCATCGCTCATATGCTTGTGGTTCAAATATCTGTAATGCAAAAGGGATATGGTACCTAATTCATTTTGTTTTTACTTGGCAATTTGACATGCATGCCACTGTTAAGCTCCCTGTCACGTTATTAAAGTTAGTGATTTTAGGAAGTTGGAAAAACTACTACTCTGTACAACCTAATTTCTGTGACACTATTTCATTTTTAGTTAATCCTAAAGAATTTTTTTTTATATTTAGTAATAGTATAATTTTACATTTTTTATATTTTTCCTAATGAAATGATTTATAGTCATAAAAATATATTTAGCTTGTTTAAATCGAAAATTTTATTTTATTCTTAAACTTCGTGTCTAATCAAATATCATCACATAAATTGAAATAGAGAGAAAATTAAAGGAATATGTTCCCTGTCTTTTTATTCATTATTGTGTATAATATATAGTAGTAGTACATGTTTATTGACAAAGCTACAGTTAAGCTACAAACTAGGTAACTAATTTGACTAATTATAATTAGAATATTAACTAACCAAATATAAAAGATATACAATGATATGGCAATATTCTATCACACCCTCGCAGTTGAAGCGGGAGGTTCTCGTATGGTGAGACTGGCTCAGAAATCATCAAAGAATATGCGTGGAAGTCCTTTAGTAAATATGTCAGCAATTTGATACCAAGAAGGGACATGAAGGACACGAACTTGTCCACGAGCAACTTGCTCACATATAAAATGAATATCCATTTCAATGTGTTTAGTGTACTGATGTTGAACGGGATTGCCGGAAAGATATATCACACTTACATTGTCACAGTAAACCAATGTAGCCTTGCGGATTGGGCAGTGATGTTCCAACAGAAGGTTGCATATCCAACAAGATTCGGTAACAACATTCGCTACTCCTCTGTACTCGGCTTCGGCACTGGACCGAGACAAAATAGGTTGTGGCATAGGATATATATGGTCTCGTGAAAGTGAGCTATTGTTATGCTCCTGCTAAACTGCTATAGTTAGTGGGGTCGTCATATGGAGAACCCGAAGAGGCACTAAGTTTGGATTTAGTGTCCACCGGTGTTGGGGTAGGTTTACAAGAAATCATGTTGGCTCGTTCAAGAATCTCTTCGGCATAATTTCTTTGACAAAAACAATAAGCCACTTGCATGTCTCGTAACGGCAATGCCCAAAAAATAGTGTAGGGGCCACAAATTCTTCATAGCAAATTCAGAAGCAAGGAGTGACATAATGGATTGGCGAAATGCATCAGAAGAGGTAGTTAGTATGATATCATCAACATATAACAGAATGTATGTCACGTCATTATCCTTGCTATAGATGAAAAGTGAATGATCAGATTTTCTATGTGAAAAGTCAATAGAGGATACAAACTCAGCAAACTGTTGATATCGTGCATGAGGAGCTTGTTTCAGTCCATATAGTGATTTATTCAAATGACACAAATAATCTAAATGAACCGGATTCCTGAATCCCATAGGCTGATGCATACAAACGGTTTCTTCAAGGATAAATCTCGAACAAGCCTCATAGAACGGAGGCAACTGAGTGCTTCGTTGGAGGATTGTAGCGACACCATCATAATTTTCATTTAAACCTGCAATTAGTTGCATGACCAACCGTTGATTTGTGACCGGTGCACCAATGTTGAAGAGTTGATCAGTAATCATTTTGAGTTCTTGACAACTGGCCGACGCATTAGAAAAATCATCTTGTTGAATGTCCTTAAATTGATTTTCTAAATACAAGGCACGTTGTATCTTATTGTCATGAAAAATGCTTTCAAATCACTCACATGTTTGTCGTGCAATAGCGTCGATTTCAATGATTGTATGTAAGAGATCGTTCGAGATTGTGCCGTAGATCCATTGTAGAACAACTGCATCTAATCGTGACCAAAGTTCTTCATCAAGACCATCATGTTTCTCCATGTGCTCGTCAGTGGGCTTGGGTTTAAGAGGGATGATGTGATCGATGACTTTGTACACACGACAATAAATCTTAAATAATTCCGCCCAAGATGAATACTGAACTTTTTCCATCTCAAGAGTTATGGGAATGAAATTCTTGATGTTGTTAACTACAAGAACATGATGGAATTTAGGTTGTTCAACCATTGAAAAGTGGGGATGAAGAGAGAGGGAGAGGGCTTTCGAGAAGAGGAGGAGGAAGATCACGGAGTAGGACGATGGCCGGGGGGGGGGGGTAGCCGACGCCTTAAAACCCAACAATTACTTACCTAAAAAAGCTCCAGCACAATCTACTAGCAAGCTAATTCATGAACTTTAACAAACAAAAGCATTTACCAATTAATGAACAAGTATATATGTTATTATATCTATATATTGTATATTGTATACTATATATGTTATTGTAGAGTACAATTGGTTGGCATGTATAGAGTAATATATTCATATATTAGGTATATTGTAATATTATATACTATATGCACAAAAGATATTATTATATTAAATACTATATATAATATACTAATTTCTACTATTAATCCAAAAATATTTTATTCTCAATCTTTTCAGTTAAATTTAACAATTTGAATATACCATATATTTTTTAAGTATATTCTTATATACTTTTCTTATACCAATATTTTTTAAGTATATGTTTATATACTTTTCATCTATTAATATTATATATTCAAATAATTTCTTTTCTCACAAAAAAATAATTGTATCAGTCATCAAGAGAAAATTAAAAAAATAATAAAGAGGAGGAAAAGAAAGAAAAAATACTTTTAAAATGGTAGATGGAATATGTGTTTGAAGCTAATTTATTTTGTTTATTTAGAAAATTATATTCTCTCTCACGCCCTTGCATAGACTTTGGGGGAGAATGCTTTGAAAGAAAGAGAAAGCAAAAGTGGATATGCATTCATGGTAATAACTCTTACATTTATGTGTTATTAATATTTTAGGAATGTAACAAGTTGTATTTTTGTAATTAAAAAGTTAAAATTTTGAATAAGTTGTATTTATGTAATTTTTAGATGTGATTTATCAGCCTAATACAAGATATATAAGAGTTAATTATATAATCTACAACTAATTTAGATATTATAAATTGTGCAACTTAAAGCTAAAAATAAAGAGATTTTTGCTATGATTAAAAAGCTAAAAATAAGGAGATTCCCTATATTAGTGATAACATAATTAATAGAAAATAAAAACACAATAATTGCTTACCTAAAAGAGCTCCAACATAATTTACTAGTAAGCTAATTCATGAACTTTAACAAACAAAAAAAAAGCTAGTTCATGAACAAGTATATATATATAAAAAATTTAGAACAAGTATATAAATTATATCTATATATTGTATATTGTATACTATATATGTTATTGTAGAGTACAATTGATTGGCACGTAGAGTAATATATTCATATATTAAGTATATTGTAATATTATATACTACATACACAAAAAGTATAATTATATTATATACTATATATAATATACAAACTTAAATAAACTAAATTCTACTATTATTTTCAAATATTTTTTATCATCTTTTCAGTTAAATTTACCGATTTGAGTATACCATATATTTTTTAAGTATATTTTCATATACTTTTCTTATATTATATACCACATATCATATCATTTCATGTACTTTTCTTAATATTAATATATTTAAATAATTTATTTAGTCACAAAAAAATAATTGCATCAGCCACTAAGTGAAAATTTAAAAAATAAACAGGATGAAATGAAAGAAAAAAAATATTTTTAAAACGATAGATGGAATATTTGATTTGAAGCTGTTTTGTTTTGTTTATTTGAAAAATTATATTCTCTCTCATGTCATTCTCATAGACTTTGGGGGAGAATAATTCTGAAAGAAAGATAAAGTAATATTAAAGTGGATATACATTAATGGTAATAACTCCTAAAATTATGTGTTGTTGATATTTTAGGAATATAAAAAGTTATATTTTTTGTATTTTTGTGATTTTTTAAAAGGGGGGTTTAAGCCCAAGGGAATGACTTCTGAAATTTGCATTCTTAGAAGCCGGGTGAAAATTTGTTGCAAATAGTTTCACTTTTTGAAGAACTTGCAGTTTTATCTCTTAAAAAGTTTGCACTCTAAATTTGTACTTTACTTCTACCGACGTTTTGAGATCATATTCTTGTTTAAATAACCTGAAAATGTTGTTAGGAACAGTGTTTTTAAAAAGGTGTGTGCGTGAGGCAAGACTTTTTACTTAATATAATGCGAGGTGTAAGCTCTGAGGTATGTAGTGTAAGCCTTATGAATCTTTAAAATTTTAATCTATATTGTAGTAAAATAATATAATAACACAAAATTATAAAAATTACATAATAATATTATTATTTTTAAATGAAAATATGATTAAAGAAACTCATAGAAAACAAAATTTCTAACATGATTTTACAAGTATAAATAATACAATGATATAAAATCTGTTATGAGATGCAAATAAATAACTTTCAATCTATAAAAAGAATTACAATTTCTTAAAATATATTACTATCATACTATGCAATTTACCTTCCTAAAAGAAAATAATCAATAAATTTATACTCCCTCCGTTTCAATTTATATGATGTAGTTTGACTTAACACGAAGTTTAAGAAATATAGGAAGACTTTTGAATCTTATGATCTAAAATAAGCCAAAGATATTTGTGTGGTTATAGATTATCTCGTTATGCATGAAAAGTAAAGTTTAAAGTTAAATTGTTGCCAAATAAATAAATGTGTCATCCTTTTTAGCACTGACTAAAAAGGAAAATGTGTCATATAAATTGGGACAGAAAGATTAATTAAAACACCACTACTTCATGAATAAAAATAAAATTACTTTCAAAGAGCGAAATAAGAAAATATGATAATTTTGAGACACATGAAAGAAAACATATGAAGACCAATAACAATTGAAGATGTAAAATTCGCTATGCATTTTTAAAAGAAATGTTAAGTGAGATTCATACTCATGATGTTCCCAAACAATAAATATGCAATACTACGACTTATTATTTGAGTTAGTCTCAATCTTGATTAAAAAAATAGTAAGCGTCATTCACTTATTAAGGAATTATGAGGGTTGTTGCTCTCAAACGCACACGCAAGTATACGCGATCGTACAAGTAATATAGGATTGAAGTCCAGATATCGTACCCACATGGGCTTGTGATTAACTATTTACTAAATTAAACTAGTGCTAATTATCTAAACAAGAAATAAAATCCAAATTTATATATATATAACAACAACATACCCAGTGAAATTCCACAACGTGGGGTCTGGAAGGGTAAAGTGTACGCAGACCTTACCTCTACCTTGGTAGGTAGAGCGGTTGTTTCCGAGAAATCCTCGGCTCAAGACAAAGTATAAGCACAAGCAAAGCAAGAGAAATGGTCAGACTTGGGAAAAAAATTAAAGCAGTATGAACATGTTGGTATCAAAAGCGAATAAGTCATGATAGCGTATTCTAAAAAAGAAGCAGTAACAAACACATGTAAATAATATAAACAAAGTACACTACATAACACATAGCAACAGGAATCAAACGACAGGGGCCTATAAAACAATATTGTGCCTACTAGTATGATAGACTAAGCAGACCTACAATATTAACACTACCACTAACAGATCGTAAGTGTAAGTAGGATTACGCTCAACTACCTACTACCATTCTATCCTAATTCATGTCCTCCACAATCCCCTATCTAAGGTCAGGTCCTCGGTAAGTTACAAATGCGTCATATCCTATTTAATCACCTCTCTCTAATACTTCTTCGGCCTACCTCTACCCCTCATGAACCCGTCCATAGCCAACCTCTCACGCCTCCGCACTGGGGTATCTGTGTCTCTTCTCTGTACATTCCAGATCCCCCAGCACAATGTATTTATCTCCTTTTTCGTTCAAGAGTTTATAGAAGTAGGACTACCACCTCCACCTGATATGCGCGTCCTCCATCAGTACTTTGTCGTCCTCGTCTTTAATGCACCTCACGTGATTCAAGTCACGGGCCCTCCTCTCTCTCTCCTTGGCTATTTTGTACAATTTTTTATCCCCGCATTTTCCTCTAATTCCACATACAAGCATTCAAAATCCGCCGTAACCACTAGCCTTTCCTCCTTCCTCGCCATCTTATACAGTTCCCTATTCGTTCACTTCTCCACTTCATTCTTACTTTCTACCAATCTCGCATACGCCACTTTCTTCGCTTCTACCTTATCTTGAACTTTACCGTTCCACCACCAGTCCCCTCGATGCCCACCACAGCTACCCCGCGATACCCCTAGCACTTCTCTAGTTACCTCTCGAATGCAACTTTCCATCCTGTCCCACATACCGGTTGCATCCAACTACTCCCCCAAGCCCCCTTGGCCATCAATCTCTCCCCCATCTCTTTTGCACTAGCCATGGTCAAACTCCCCCATTTGATCCTTAACCTATCATCCATAACCCTCATTTTCTTCTCCATCTTGATCTCCAAATTCATCACCAAAAGCTTATGTCGGGTTGTAAGATACTCCACCGGAGTAACCTTGCAGTCTTTACAAAGACGGTTGTCACCCTTCATAAGGAGCAAAAAGTCTATCTGAGTCTTAGCCGCCGAACTACAGAAATTCACCAAGTGCTCTTCCTTCTTCAGGAACCTCGAATTGGCTATCACTATCCGAAAAGCTCTAGCGAACTCCAAAAGTGAGACGCCTCCACCATACCTGTCCCCGAGGGCAAAGCCTCTATGCACATCGTCATAACTCTACGAAAGTTACACGATATGTCCATTAAAATCCCCTCCTACAAATAACTTCTCAGTGTGTGGTATACCTCCCACCACCTCATCCAAATCCTCCAAAAAACGCCTCTTCTCCTCTTCATCCAAGCCCGCCTACGGCGCGTAAGCACTAATAATGTTCGTAGTGAACCTCCAACTACCAACTTAATCGTCATCATCCTGTCATTGACCCTCCTAACCTCTACCACCTGATCCCTTAGCTCGTTGTCTACTAAAATGCCTACCACATTCCTATACCTCGACCTACCCGAGAATCATAACTTATACCCTTTCACATCCTTAGTCTTAGGTCCTACCCATTTGGTCGCTTGGACACAAGATATATTAATCCTCCTCTTCTTAGAAATCTTAACTAGCTCTAAGGGTGGCCAGTGGGCCGGGTCGACCCGATCCCGACCCGACCCGCCTCGATCCCCCTTAATAAAATTGACAGTGTCGGAACTCGAAATTGAGACGGGACCTGGGCTCATCCTGCCCGGGCCTGTCCCGCCCAGCCCCGATCCTGCCCCGACCTCACGCCGATCCCGATCCCCCATCCCCCTTTGCAAAACTAACCGTTGAAACAACGACCAAATTTAGATTTTGACCGTTGTGCAACGGTCCAAACGACCATTTTTGCCACCTATAAACCCCACTACCCCCTTAATATTTAATTTTAACCCCTAAGTTAGTATATTTATACTTTAACCTAATTTTCCAACTATAAATACCTCATTTTCTCTTTATTTTATCTCACAAATCTTCCTACAATCTCTCTAATCTCTCTACAAGTCTACAATTACATTGCCTACTAAATATTTTATTTTATTTGCTCATTTGTATAATTATATCAAAGTTCAAAAATTGGGACTGAAGTTGGCAACTTGCTTGAGGATCATCCATCGAGCAAAATTTCAATTTTCAACCTTGATTACATGTCGACGTTACGTCGGCGTTCAGTACCTTCGTTCCTTATTTAAATTATTATTGTTACTTTATTTTAATTATCGCACTTAATTTCATTTATTTTAATTATTTATTTGCATAATTAAAATGAAAGGATTAAGACGTACGATTATGAGTAAGGGTAAGGGTGCTTCTTCTAGTAAGGATAACAAGGGCAGGGGTACTTCTTCTAATCATATGAACAACTACTTGTTGCTTACAATTATAAAAGACATGTAACTTTATTTTTTAACTCCCATAATCAAAATCCAACTGATATGCTTATAGATAATGATTGGAAAAAAATTTCAGAACTTATTGGATTTTTAGAGAAATTGTTTCAAGTAACTAAAGAATTTTCTAATATATATTATCCTACTATTTCAACTATGTTATTTTATATAGCTCTAATATTTTTTTTACTTAGTGAATGTATGGAAAAATTATCTTATGAGGCACCTATTAAAAAATATTTATCAAATTAAAAAAATATTTTTTCCTATTCCCACTATTTATATTATTGGTGTTGTATTATATCCGACTATTAAAATAGATGGTTGTAAAACACTTATTGAAACTATTTATGATTGTATAGCAGTACTTCCACCTCCAACTCCAAAAAACTCAAATGAATAACCATCTAAGGAACCAACTAAAGAAAAAATTTTGTCTAGCATACACGATGAATGCAAAAAAGTTATATGCATTACAACAAGAAAGTGTTAGTAACCAACCAGCTTCTATACCATATTCTTCTTCTTCAATACAACCTCATAGAAGACATGTTGTTTCTGCGGCTAGTATTGAAAGCCTTAGAAATAGAATGTTTAGTGGTACCACTGCTAATCAAGTTAGCGAGTTTGATATTTTTTTTAGGGTATTGTAATGTACTAAGCCGTTCTTAATGAAGAAGAACGTGAAGACTTGCTTAAATACTGGAGGGAAAATGAGAAGACATTTCCGATACTAGCAAAGATGGCCCGAGATGTGTTGAACATTCAAGCGTCATCAACAGCGTCTGAAAGCGCTTTTTCTACCCGAAGATTTCAAATAAGAGAGCACAAACACTAATTAGCGGGAGACAGCTTGGGGATTGCAGTATTATTTAGAGATTGGATACGAGCGGAGCGTAGAAGGTGCGGTCAACCAGAAATCAATGAAGAACATGATTTAAACTACAATTAAATTTTGTCCGAGGGAACTGGAAGCGACGTCGACCAATTTGACCAACAAATTCCAATTCCAACAGAAGAACTACAAGACATTATGAAGAAATTAGAAAATGTGTTTATAACTATGTAAGTTTTTTAATTACAATTTTACTATGTGATTTGCAACTTTTGAACAACACCACAAAGTTGCAATTTGAAATTGTATTACAAAAAAAATCATATTTCTATTAAATAATATAAGAGGCACAAAAATAGCCTTGGATATTTTTATTACACTATCTTGTTCAATTATTTAAGTATTTATATTCACAAGTTTCTTGAAATTAAGTGTTTAAAAAAAAAGAAAACCCAGACCCGACCCCGCCCCGCTAATACCGGTCCCCCTTTCTGGCGGGATGAGGGACAGGACGGTACATCGACCTGTCCCGCCAGTTTTGACCCGCCAGAGCCCCGAACTAGACCCAATCCCCAGTCCCGCCGGGTCCCTGTCCAAACGGACCCGCCCCGCCCCGAACCCGGCCCAATGGCCACCCATAACTAGCTCTATTGACTTCCCCGTTAAAGTCCCAATGTTCCAAGACTCAATTCTCAGCCTAGCATCTCCGTTACCCCACTTACCCCCCCAACTCTCGCCCCCGTCCCCGACCGAGAACATGACCCTAGTCTACCATTATTCACCAAAGCCACTAGAGCAAAAAAAATACTAGTCAAAGGTTAACGCTAACATACACATGAACCAATACTAAAGCACAAGTTAGCAAGAATCTAAGGGTAAGCCAGGCTACTACAGACTAGAATGATAAAACAAATGACAAAAAGAATAAGTCAAGAATGTAAAGTCAAGAGTCAATAACACGCAACACGCAAAAATTTAACTACAAGGATAAGAACAAATATTGAGTATGAGCAACTGGAGGTACCAACTCCAGGCTGATAGAACATGTTCACACGCCAGAAATCACTGTTCACACGTTGGAAAACACTGTTTACTGCCTAAAATCACTATTTTTGAGAGAAGCACCGCGTATTTTGACCGGGAATTGCTTTTCGATGTCGGAGATGAAAGACGAACCTCGATCTGTCCTTCCACGCTCTTTCATGAGCAGTCGGAGAAATTTTTCCAAAAAGCTTATCGCCGGCGCGTGCACTTCAAACATGTGTAATCCGGCCACCGGATTCTGGGTTTATAAATAGGTATCGATCGGAGTATTTTTAGTGCTCTGACTCCGACGAAGTCTGATCGAAAAATTAGAAATAATATTTCACCGGCGAGTGTACGGTTGAAGGTTAACCGACGAGATCTGTAAAAGGTGAAGAGTAGTAGAAATATATAGGATGGTGGGATGCACGATTGAAGATGACTGGTGAGAGATCTGGACTAAAAATGAAATACAACAATTATTAAGTGAGAGATCTTGACTAAAGATGAATGGTGAGAGATCTGGACCAACAATAACCAAACCTAGAAATGCTATTAAGTGAAATCCTTCTCTTATGTCAAAATTTTTAGCACTCTATATCTGCAAAGCAGTGTCGTTGCCGGATCCACTTTTCAAACTAAAATCAAGAGCCCAAGAACAAAATTGTAGTGAATAGATGAGATTTTAGAATAGTTCCTTATCTCCAGATCCAATATGTTTGACAAAGCACTCATCTCCGATCTCGGAGAACACAACAACTCAACATAGTGCTGACAGGGCAATAACAAAAGTCAAGAAGAGAAGTTTATATATATAAACTAACTAAAAATAAAAGAAAACAAATAATGAACTTCGACCAAGAAAGAACATATATGAGAAAAGATAGATCTAGGGCTATGACCACTAACATTCCAGTTGAGTCTTCCAATCGTTACACCTACTGATTTTCCTGAGTTACTATTTGACGAGTTGTTAACTTTATGAGTATCTCTCGAATTTCTCACAAGCTTATAGATGTTACTCTAATGTCTATATCTATATGATCGCTAGAAAATAACAATAACACATTTAAATTTCCGTAACCAACTAAGCAAGGCTACATGGTATATCTCTATCCTCAATAACGAAACATATTCTTACGAACAAGCTCTATTTATTCTTATTACGCATGAAAATTTCCTTTCTCAAGTTCAATTCACACGCCACAAATAGTGTTCAATTATTGGCCAGATAATCAAACAATTAAGCACAAGAATAAATAAATAATCCAAAGATGAAAAATCAATAGATATAAACAATAATCAAACGTCAACTTTCATGATAGCATCAAAACCCTAGAAATAAAGAGTTTAGCTCCACATAGACATGAAGGAAAATCAACAAATCATCCGAATAAAAATATAAAAATGAGAATTATAGAGAAGAAAAGGTAAAACTCTGTAACTCCGGCCTCCACGACGGCTCTAACTTATCTCTAAGTCCAAAGTTATGTCAAAATCGTGTAGAATGTGCATTTGTAGAGTACAAAAAAGCCTGTGCTTTTTTTAAAAACCAAATCCAACTCAAATCCGGAGACACCCACGTCGAGCAGGCAGCATGCAAGCCAAAACAGATTCAGAGACGTATATTTCTCGTGACATATGTGTGACGTCAACTGTCCAGTCGGTATTTTTATTTCGTCTAATTTCAAGTGTTGCGTTGTTCTTTTCTGTTTCACTTTGATTTTTTTTGTCTCAACTTGTTTTTTCTTCTAATTGAGAGACAAAGCTTAGGAGGTGAGCCCCACTTTGTCTCCCCCTCTTTTCCTTTTTTTGGTTACGCATTTTATTCAGTTTTACTCTAAACCTCTTCAATTTCACACCCTTTTATTCTTACATAATAAAATATAATATTAAGTACATTCACTAAAATTAATACTCAAAAAGAGATTAAAAGTACTAAAATGTGAGACAAACAATGGATAAACATATGCATTTTTGGCCAAACATCACCACCCCACACTTAAACTCTTGCTCGTCCTCGAGTAAGCATATAAACCACTCTCAATAAATCAAGCCTTGGAACACAACCACTTTGGTTGATACCAACAATTAGGCCCTATAACAACTCAAACCATTAAATATACACTTCCTGATCATCATACAAGATATACAAACAAACAACAAACTTTTAACCTCCTAACCTCAGGGACGGACTCTAACTCATGATCAAATTTAAGCTCACTCACCTACTCTGTCAAATCAATTTAATAACATCATCTATCTATCATGAAATAAGTTTCCTCACATGAAGAAATAGTCCACACACTCAAATCAAATAATCAAATGTAATTTAAGGACTTAGCATCAAAACACAACTCTCACACTCACAAAGAAATTCACATGTATGCAAAAAGAACCATAGGCTTGCCCATTATGTACATATATACTAATTAAGTATGCTCGAATAGAATTAAATAGGATTTTAACGGGCTATAATGTTGATTAGCGAATGGGTAGGAAAACTATATAATAGTGACTTACACTTCCCTAAGCACTTTGCACTTTCTAGACTTCATCACCCATTATTTCATCTCTTAACTTTATTTTTCAGGCCTCTTTTCATCAATTATTTCGCTAGTAATTCTCATCATATCAAGAACGCTTCAATTTTTTTTCTCAAAGCAATTTTTCATTTTTTTTCATGTCACGTAATTTCTAAGAGGATTTTTTCATCACTTTGTATCTATCATTGGTCACCATGTTTCACTCGATCATCCCTTTCCTTCAGATTTCAAATTATTATCAGTTATACTACAGTGCTCAGGAAAGAAGGGTGCAACAACTAGGGATTCAATAAATGGGTCAAGGCAAAAATACGGCTACCAAACGAAAGGTTACAGGCTCAAAAGACTACTAGTGGTACGGTATCTGAAAAGGCTAAAATTTACCAGACATATCAAAGAAAGCGTATTATCATCTTCTAAACAGAGTAGCACTTTTTATTTCACTTCAATAACATGCAGAGCAAGTTCTAGACTAAGATGCAAAATATGAAATATAAGCAAGAAATTCTCACCACACATGTCACAAGTCTCAATCAAGATGGATCAATTCTAATCTAGGACATAGAGGGTCATGGCGAACTACAAAATAAGAATAAGCTATATACAGAGTCACAACCTTGAGCCTATGTGTCAGAAAGTCTGCTATTCTATATTAACACTCAAACATTCACATGAAAGTACTACTCAAGCTCAGGCCTAAATACGCTAGTATTAAGCAAGTCAAAAGGTCTTTTCTCTCTCTCTTTTATTACTCCTAAACACTACTCTTAAGAATTAAAAAAATTACCGGATTTAAAGGTCCCCCTCGAAAAAGAATCGATTTCATAAGAAACCCAAGATGGCAGGTGATGTATGCCACTAATGATGGACTTAAGAAGCTACTAAGGAAAATAAAAGAAATCAAAATGTTTTTAAAACTTTCCATTTTTCTGTTTTTTTTCTAAGACTCAAAGACTACTAAAAAAAATCCTACGCCATATTTGTCGCACCCTTAACCTCAAAGATTTACTATACACAGGGACATATTTTCCACCTCACACTTAAGACATGCAGTGCCCTCAATGCATCTACAAGCAAAAGAAAATAAAGCAAAGTAAGAAATACTCCTTGAGGCCCTCTAGGGCCTAGCTAGCAGCATAATCTTCAACATCAAGGGTCGGGACGACCCCATACTTAAGCTCAAACATGCTCCTCAACTTTAACTTTGGGTACTAAGACTTTTCCTAATCTGCAAAATAAAAACAAAATAAAACGTAGCACTATAAAAATGAAAATCTAAAACTATTATACATCGGGTTGCCTCCCAATAAACGACTGATTTAATGTAGCAGTACGACGCCATCACTTTCACTATTTTTTCTTCCACTTTGACTATATGAATCGTGCCCCTAATTTTACATCAAAATTTCTGTCATGTTCATGGGGAGGTGGTGTGAAAATAAAGGAACCAAGCAATATATATCACATCTTGCACTTCTTGGCCCTTAAGTGAGGTATTTCGATTTGTCTATTTGGTGTGGCACATTTTAGAATGTAAGGGTCTTGTTTCTCATCTATACACTTCTCCAAAGCTTGGAAGACTCAGTTTTCATGTCGTCAACCAAACATAATGTAGAAAAATATTTAGAATGACGACCAACACGCCCCAACTTCAAAACTGCATTATTTTTAACATCCTCACTTTTGTACACTTCCTCAACATTGACATCACCAACCATATTTTTATTGAATGGATGGAGTTCCTCTTTTTTCTCCACAAGTGGGTCAATATCCACAACAATTGGCGGTTGGGCATCAGACGTCTCAACCTTTTTATTCAATTGAGCTTGCAGGTCATGGATTTCTAAGCCAAATTGATCTATCTCTTATCTTAGCTCAGCCATGTCTTCTAAAAGTTGTATCGCCATGTTTGTAAGACCATCACAGAGAAATCCATGAAATTTCATTTGTTGAGGTTGTTCATTTAGCCAAGATTGATTCACTATCTTTGCTTCGTTAAAGTTATCTCCTTACAAGAACTCGCTCGCTTCTTCTGTTTGAGGTTCGTCTTGGATATTGGCTAAGACTATAACTTGCAGGTCATTATGAGTTTTAGCCTCGGCTTGCATCTCTGTGAATTTGACACGAATTCTCTCTACGAATTTTCATATTAATACGTTGTTCTCCAATTGTTTCTCCATTATTCTTTTTGCCATATCGCTATCCCTGGCAAGACGTTCCGCATCCTCCACTTCATTACTCCTGTCAACATCACAAACAACAGGAGAAACATAATAAGGGCTCGAGGATGGGGAATGAGAGTTAGGACAACCATTCCAATGATTGTCTTGACTACCACATATACTACAAACATTCCACTCAAAGGATTGGGGAAGTGCACACAATCCATTCCCGGAATTATTATGACAGTGTGGCTACAGGTGGGGTCCTCCACAAATCCAACAAGAAACACCAAAATAGGAGCAATCAATAATCAACCAATTTTTATTCCAAGATGTCATATCAAGAAAGATAATCAAAATATTAAATTAAGACTAAAAATAAAAATAAATAATGAAAAAAACTTGAATAGACAAAAATAAAAGTTTAATCTAGATAAACAGTTAATTTCTAAGTCCCCGGAAACGGCGTCAAAAATTTGTTGCTCCAAAACGCACACGCAAGTATACACGGTCGTACAAGTAATATATGATTGAAGTTCATATATCGTATCCACATGGACTTGTGATTAACTATTTACTAAATTAAACTAATGCTAATTATCTAAACAATAAATAAAATCCAAATTTATATTTATAAACTAACTAAAAATAAAAGAAAATAAATAATGAACTTCAACCAAAAAAGAACGGACATTTATCGAAGAAAAGATAAATCTAGGGCTATGACCACTAACAATCATGTTGAGTCTTCCAATCGTTACACTTATTGATTTTCCTGAGTTACTAATTGACTGAATGATGTTAACCTTATGAGTATCTCTCGAATTATCAGAGACGTATATTTCTCGCGACATATGTGACGCCAACTGTCCATTCGGTATTTTTATTTCGTCTAATTTCAAGTGTTGCGTTGTTCTTTTCTGTTTCACTTTGATTTTTTTTTTGTCTCAACTTGTTTTTTCTTCTAATTGAGAGACAAAGCTTAGGGGTGACCCCACTTTGTCTCCCCCCTCTTTTCCGCTTTCTTTAAATCTTTTGAATTTCACACTGTTTTATTCCTACACAATAAAATATAACATTAATCACAATCACTAAAATTAATACTCAAAATGTGATTAAAAGTACTAAACTGTGAGGCAAACAATAGATAAACGTAAATATTTTTGGCCGAACATCAAGGGTCAATAGTATTAACTAAGGAATTTGACACATGATTTATGTAAGAACGGTTAGGTGAGCCCTGAACGTTGGGATAAGACGTGTTTAGGGTGTACAATCACGCGTTTAGGGTGTACAATCACGCGTTTAGGGTGTAAGCCTCACAGAACTAAGCCACACATGTGAGCCTCGAAGCGTTTTGCCAGTGTCTCGCACCGATTAGGAGTCATTAATTTGAAAGTTTTACTTAGTAAAAACAGCCTTTTGCAATCTAAAAAAGTGCTAAATAATAGTTAAAAGAAAACCATTAGCAAACGTTATTATTTAGACATGCCTAAGTCTAATTATACTAAATTCAACATATAAAGGAGGCGGAGAGGTAAGTGATTAAGTCCACTAAAGCTGTACTTAACGGTACATACAAAAGCCAAAAAATCCAAACGAACAACCAATTAACAATACAAACACATAAGAGGAAGCAGGAGCGGATCTATCTTATGTCGAGGGATTTTACGTGATACTAATTCGTTGATTTTTTTTACTAAATATGTATATATAATTAAAAGGCAGAAAGCAAACATAGAGGATTTATTGCATAAAGTGACACCCCTTGACACAAAATTCTAGTTAGCTCAATTGGTTGGACGCTTAATTTTTCAGATGAGCACGCGCTGCGCAATATCATTTGATTTTTTAAAACCTTTACGGATCTACAATGATACTTGTTGAGGTTCGAATCCATGACCTCTTTGAAGTTATTAAAATATTAACCAATTGATCCACACTCACATTTTTACATTATTGTGACGGTAAACAATTTAGACAATAAAAATGGATCTTGCTGCTTCCCTACTTAGTTGTTGTATGATTCTTTTTTATAACTTTTTTTCTTTCACCTTCTTTTTTGCTGATAAAATTGATATTAAGAACAATTTACGAAATTAAATGATTAATGAGTTGTTTAGTAATCATTTGGTGCCCTATATAAAATAATATATTTAATATTATTTCTAATGTGGTTATTTTGAATACATTTCAAAAAAGAGAACTCATCAAGAAAAGTTAAAGTATTTTTTTATTTTAGACAAGTTATAGTAATGTACATGAATTGTGTTTTATTTAATATGGGATTATATATTTTTTTCTCATTTTAAAATGTGACACCACTGACAAATAAAAATTCTGCTTACGCAACTAAGAGGAAGTGTTAGTGAACATTACAAAATTGATAAAAAGATAAGAAAGTAAGAAAGAAAGAGGGGGGCTGCATTCTTTTGCAAAAATCCAACACCTAGCTGAAGACTCTGAAGAGGACGCAGACTCTGAAAGGGAGAATAGATTTAGCGACGAGCAACTTCTGATTTGGGCAGAGGGGGAGTTTCTCAAACTTCAGACATGCTTCGATAGTGTAATGTAAAAGTAAAGAAAAGAAGAGACAAGGATTATAAGCTATTCTTAGTAAATAGAGAAAATGGAATCTGTATTGCTAGTAAGCTTATATTCAATGAAACATGTCTTCAACACTTGGAAGTATTACAAGCACAAATGGTAATCTTCAACCTAAATTAAATAGGGTAACATTTAACCAAGAAGTTCAAACAAGAGGGGTAATAAACTAACAGGTTATTTGCTGTCAGATGTTAGTAAGGTTAATACTCTATCTAGTTAATTTTACTTTTTAAAATGACCTTTCCCAGAAGCATGTTCATTAACTAGCTCAAGACTTCAACATGTGCAGTTTATTGTGGCATGCTTTATGATCACAGAACTTCATATATATATAAAAAGGAATATACATAATGTTGAGATGCTGTGATTGCAAAAATAGTTCAAGAGCTTATGGAGTTTCAAATCACGTACAAGTGAGAATAAACGTTTGAGGAAGAAGGACAAAGATGTACAATAAGAAATACACAGTACCCTGAGGTGGAGCGACGTGTGTCGGGGCATCCTGCCCAATCTGCATCCGTGTAGGTGAGTAACTTGGTTGGGGCGGAGGGGTAGAGATGTAATCCAAAGTCTAATGTGCCCTTAAAGTATCTGATAATACGTTTGAGGGCGGCAAAATGAGACTCTCGTACAATACATGGTTAGGCTATAAAGTATTCCTTCCCCCTCACTAGTATCCATCTGATTTTCATCACTATAACTATTACTCTCAAACATTATAACTCAAACTCTCAGGTTCACAAAGCTCTTATTTTCCGGTGATGTTGCAAGACGACTACGCCAGGACACTTCAATAAGATTCATCTACTTTATGTGATTTTACTATTTCATTATTTACAATACTCGTTCATAGTTTTGATTACGATACTCTAGAATTTAGCAAAAAAAATATTACTATTTGGTCACTATAATCTACGTGATCGCTTAAACAAATTCAATTATTATTCTAAATGACGAATTTAATGGTACACAGTTTGGCGTTTACGAGAGGACAGAACAACTGCAATATTATTTTGACATGTTATCAACTCTTTGCTAACTTGGAAATCATTGCCATGTCGGATATTAAAAAAGACGCTCAGTTGAACACTAACCAGGTTAATAACGACGACACAGTCCCCTTTGACGGAGAAGATTTGACAGTATCACCAGGTTTCGGGGGAACAACGTTAGAAGGGAACCAGATCTGGAGGGATGACGCCACTCGGACTGCCATTCACATCGGAGGTCGGAACCATGGTAACGAAAGGGCTCATACTCCCAAAGATGTGGAAGATTATTACGAGGCCGACATAAGTGATCAGGAAAATAATACCCCACTTGGAAGACATGGATGAGCAGGCAGGGGCAGACCTATGTCCATTTTTGTTATTCTTCTTGACCCATTAGATTCTGCCAAGACTAGGTATAGTTATATAGAGAATATAAGAAATTTTAGTATACAAACTCAAAAATCACCTTAGAAGCCGTAAATTCAATTGGATGCTTTGATTTTCAAGAGAAACTTTAAAGATTTGGATGGTTGGGACACCTGAATTTGAACCTCGCTTAAGACTTTATTTTCATTAATTTTAATGAAGCACCCACAATTTTTAAATTCTGAATTCACCACTTCGAACGGGCCGTTATGGATCCCGTGGGATTGGATATGTGGCTCCAACCTTGAAGCGGTGGTAAAACTCTTGTCATCCCAACATAATCAATTGATGGCTCAATTGCAACATGTGGAAATGGCTGTTTCAATAACCCTCAATTAGTATGAATTATTACCTGCATCTTTTAATTAATTAAAAGTATACATAATAATATCGTATAGTTAAAGTTCATGCCTCTCTTTTATCTCCTTTAGTTTTTTCTTTTGGGTTTTATAACCTTATTAGGCTTCATGATATATTTATTTTTAGATAATGAATCAAATCCCATCCAAACTATCAGGTTTTTGTTAGTATTTAAATTATGTCTAGTTTATGTTACCATTTGAACTATAATTTTCAAGTGTTAAACCATGTAAATAATCATGTTTTTATTAGCTTCAAACTTAAAGTATGCCTTATTTACGTTACTCCTCTGAACTATAACTTTCAAGTACTGGACCCCTACTCATTATATGTTATGTAAGTGTGTTCACGCTCCCAAATAATATTTAAAAAACATCAAGTGACACTACACGTGTTATTTAACTTTTTTTTTTCTAGATTTCATTTAGATTATTAATGATTTTAATTTTAACATAAATTCTAACTAAATAAGTAAAGATAAATAAAAACAAATGTTAAAAGTAAAAAGAAAATAAAAGTTAAAAGAGAAATAAGAAAAGGTAAAGAGGAAAACATAAGAGACACCGTTTTTGTCTCATTTCGCTGAGAGCTCTCTGGCTATAGAGAAATTAATAACCAGTTTTCATTCGGCTCGATTTAACAGCGATTTCAAATAGTCATTGATTTTATCGTGTCTTGAGTTTATGTGAATCAAGTATCGTGAACAAAAAAGTCCTAAACTTTGAGAGGCTGAAGAACATATCTATATATTCACAATCTGTTTTTTGTCTCCTTCATCTATTTTGCTTAGTTCATGGCTTAATTAGCCGGTTTAAAAGGCAATGGCTTTTTTTGCCCCTCACGAGCCTCTAAGGAGGTAGTTACACGCACTTTGCCATATGTTAAACCTAGGGGGTTTTAGCACCTGAAAGTTATAATTTAGTAGGGTAATATAAACTAGGCATAAGATAAATATGAAACTAATAACAATATGATAGTTTAAGGGGAGGAGAGGGGAGGGGGAGGGGAGGGGTTTAGCACCTGAAAGTTATAGTTCAGGGATAATATAAACTAGGCATAATTTAAGTATGAAATTAATAAAAATATAATAACTTAGGGGGGTTTATCATCTGAAAGCTATAGTTCGGGGGAGGGGGTAATAGAAATTAGGCATAATTTAAATATGAAACAAATAAAAACGTACAATAGTTTAGGAGAATTTTGATCCATTTTAACTTACTTTTATGTAGAGTTTCAGTTTTAAATATATATTGATCCATCTCATTACTTCTATTATTGTTAGTATTGGAATTTTACTTCTACGGTTAACCTTTGTGTAAAGTATTTATTTTATTTTCATGTTATTCTTACATATTCAAAGGTCTAATTATTTTATTGGTAATTACTTTAAATAAAAAAGTACAATTTTCAATATTAATATAGTTTACAACTGACATGATATTTCAAAATTTTGAAAATCACCTTCAAATGTTAATTCAAAGAAGGTTTTAATTCAACAACAGATGAACGAGATATTACTTCCTACGCTTAAAATTTTAGGATTGTTAAATAAAATTTACTTATATAATTTTTGTGTTTTATCATAAATTAAAAGTTATTTTTGACATTTAAAAGGAGATACTAATTAGTTACAGTAATAGTTTACAAAGAAAAATCTACTGCGTGTATAAAGAAGCTTTTATGAATATTTAGTAGTTGATAATCAATAAAAATCTGTAAATGTTACATGAAATATTGTTGTAACTATTAGAGATGAAAATTTGAATATGTCTAATATTTCTCTGAATTACTAATGACTCAGCCTTCAAATATGGTTCTCAACTCTCAAGTGAAGATAAGATGTGCATCTTATAGGTAGGTTTGAGATAAATGCTTCCAATATATCAGAAAGTGAGATGTACAGAGAGTTATAGATAATGAAAGGAGATACTAACATCTGTGATTGTCGCTTAGCATGTCTGTTTGGAGAAGAATTATTCTGACTGTTTGTGGCTAAAATAAGTGATGTTTTTTCTGAACAACACGTTAACAATGTAGTTCTTCGGTCATTTTGTCTATGTTATAACACAAGACCAAAATTTATGCTGCTATACATTAAGTATTTCCCTTTTGTTAGAACTATTACAGTTCAAATGAAATTCTTGAATCACATTAATGTTTCAACTAATTTTAAGGTACCAAAGTATTGTTTAAGAGGAATTATTGTTAGGTTCTTTCTGTAATTCACACATAACTTATAATGCAATTACCTTTAATCATCATTCCGCCCATAGCGCGGGGTAAATACACTAGTACAAAATAAAAAAGCAATTAAATATGTCTTTTCTTGAAAACGTTGTATCCTTTCAAATTCCAACTGTATAATAACTTATCACTTTTAAATTAGTTTTCCAATTGTTGCTTTTAGAAATAAAAGAAATTTATATATTTAAATTAAATTAGATGGTCTAAGTACTGCCAATTAGTGATATACATAGCAAAAGTCATTCCCTTCATATTCATCCATTTTCTCTTCATGATGCAAGCCAATTCGCCTTTTATAATCTGCTGGCAATTGTTCTTGTTCCTTACCAAATTCTTGGAAAAATATTTTGTTTCTGTCGGGGTTGAATTTTTGTGGTAGAAAAAAATTTAAAAGTGTGTAACTAAATTAAAATTCTCTTGCACAATTTTACGTTTTTAGATTACTTTTACATATATTTACAACAATTTTACGATAGTAATATGTCAATTCAATAGAAACTTCTTTGTTGTACTAGAGAAAAATTCAATGATGAAGGATCCGATCGAGATCATTTTAGTTCACCACAAAAATGGCAAGAAGAATTCAGCACTTACCACGTTGATATTGTATAGGGCAAAATTCGTATAATATAGCAGAGTGAATTGTGTCATGATATGTGACAGATGACAATGAGTCAGATACACCTCAGCTTCTTGTGCTATCGTTTGAACAGGAGCAGCACCGGAGGCGTTGTTTAGCTGCGAGGTACCGAGAATAGGGAAGGTTAAGTGAATAGTTCGAAGCCCAACGGGCAGCCGTTATCTATCCGATCACACACCTTCCAATGGAGCATTAATGACATTTATGGAGACACTAATTGCCCAATTATTACAATATTTATTTATTTGTATTAATAAGGGCGTATATTGTGGGGGTGTACCCTGAGCTCTAGTATAACTAGTACTCATTATTCCATTGTAAATCATCATATACAAATTATTACAATGCACTTTTCGATATCATTCTTCGCATCAATATTTGTGCTTTCATATTGATCAAATTCACTACTCAGAAGCCTTACCAATAAGCTCATAACAGGCTCAGTCTAATTATCTCTTAACTTTATCTTATTCTTGTTTATTTGCATCATATATTGGCTAGCTCTATTGCTAAATCAGTCACTTGAGACCTACATGTCCGTGACCACGTGTACAAATTCAATTCTACTGTTTTACGGGTAAACAGTTTGACGCCCACTGTGGGGCGTAGGCAATAGTGGTGTCACAAGTGACCCCTTCTTCACTAATTTAATCTTTTCTTTAAGTCTTGTTTTTGTTTAAGCAAATAGATGACGGGAATGGAAGAACTCAGAGGCAGCCGCAACACCGGGAATAACATTTACAATATCCCAATCGGACCAGATGGCCTTCCGGTGGTAGACCAGGTATTAGACGACCTAATGGTCGTAGACGGAGCCACCTCTGGGGCGGACGAACCCGAGAGGAGGATTTTCCCAAAGACGAGATGCTCGAAGAAGCCATGCAAACCCTAAGGGCGCAGAATGCAGCGATGAGTGGACAGTTGGACACCCTAAGTGCTTCTTCTCTGAGTTTGTGTCCAACAATGCTGGAAGCACACCAACGGCCGCAGCCACGCCACCGGCAAACACCACAAGTGTTGCGGGGAATGGTCAAAACAAGCTTAGACTTGATAACGCTTCAGGAAGTGAATTCCTGAAAATCATTTCCAGCAGCATGTTTTGAAATTCATGAAAGATATGACAAGCAAAGTGGATACCAACGCGAAGGAGGTAGAGAAAAATGTCATGGAGTTCCAGCACCGGTTAAACTAGATACTGGGAGCCCCTCCTGTAATTGAAGGACCGGACGCGAAGAGATATATTCAGTTGGCATACAAGCTAGAGGCTGCGTCTGAACTGATTCCCAAGAGGTTTAAAATTTCATTCATACCTAAATATGATGGAACTACGAATTCGCAAGAGCACATAACGATATATAATATAGTTGTTAAAGGGAATGATCTGAAAGAGCATGAGATAGAATAAGTTTTAATAAAAAAATTTGTTGAAACGTTTGCTAAGGGAGCTTTGACATAGTATTCACTTCTCCCTGAACACTCAATTTGATCGTTCGCCATGCTTGTCGACATGTTCATAAAAGCCCATGCGGGGGCATAGAAGGTGAGTACAAGAAAGGCAAATATCTTTCGCATTGCACAGAGAGATACCGAATTCAAATGACTTCTAAACCTTCTTAACCTCCATCTAAGTCGTAAATGACCCTCGGAAAGGGTCTCGAGTCACCGAAACTCAAGTCGGCTAATTATGCTTTCAATTGCGCACAAAATGATAAGGTGTAACACGAAACCTCTTGTTATACTCTCAACATTTGCCCAAAACTTTCATTAACCTCCCATAGGCATCACAACTTCTTCACAACTTGCATTAGTTTGTCACGACGCACTCGATGTAAGGAATATGAGCACATATGGATTAGCGACTCTTAAATATTAGCGACCTCTCAATGATTTAACTTAATCACTTTGTTTATATTCTTAGGAACAACCTCTCACTTTCCTTATGCCCACTAACTTACGGGCCATTCAATGTACGAAGGTACGAGGTGTAACATCCTTCCCCTTTAAGAACACATCCTCGAATGTTGGGGTATCACAGCTTTAAGGTCTCAACGCATAACTTCTCCGAGCTCCTCTTGTAAAAGGAACTATCTCAACCTGCCATGCAGTCCAGTGAACACAACTATTGTCTCACAAGGCCACAAAATCTAATAGGTTTTACAGTATTGGCTCCACATGGCCGTACGTTTATCCATAACATCGTATAGTAAGCCCACCTTCAGCGTTAACCCTCGATATCCGGACGACATCCTCAATTCTTTGTTACAACCATCCCTTCGGTGAGGTACACAATTGTTTAATTTCACTTGTTCTACTTTCTGATCATACTGCCATAATTTATGTCTTGTCTATTCAAGTTGATCATCTAAATTCGCGTGTCCATAAACCATGTATGCAAATATAACTGTACAGTTCTATGTGTAAAAATTGGTCATGTGTTGTCCCTTGTATTATCTCATATATTTTGGTGGCTTTTATGTCCTTTAGGGGTCAGTTCGTAGGGTTTATTAGGTAGAATAATATTGATATCAAATTTTGGTATGTTTGATTGCAGATTTTACCTATGTACAACTAATACCAACATTACTTATACATCATATTCAATATTATTTTTATACATAGTAATAATGACATTAACAATAAAATACTATTTTTATATTTATATTTAATATTATTTTTGTTAATGCAATACATGTTATTTCTAATATAATAAATCAGACAATCAATTAAAAATAATGTCTAGCATAACTAATTCAAATATTATTTGTCTTGTTCCCTACACCCTAAAAAGAAGGTTAAACCCCGCCCCCCACAATCTTTGACTGGTCAATAGTTCCCATGAGTCAACTCAAAACTCAGTGTCTTTTGTCTATATCTGTCAGTCCTTGTGATCACAACCTCCAACTGGGATCAGACAATGTGAACTTTGACTTTCACATCCTATGTCTTCTTTCCTTTGCCACTGCCACTCTCACTTTGTTTAGTTTAACAGGTACATCTCTAATTGTTTAGAGGAAAATTCTTGGACTATTCTTCTGTCGTGGTGGATTTGTTCTCATTGCACTAAGTCATTATTATATTCACAACCAAACAAATTAAATCTCCCACTGACAGTTCTAATTAAATTATCTTATTGAATGAATCTTAGTAATAAGTGAGCACTAAGTACAACACTAATTTAACATCTTTTAATGACCTATCTAGCTAACCATATCTATGGTCTACTAACTCAAATCACAAATATTTTTAATTATATATCTATATTATTTTAAAAATATAAACACCTAAACTTACAAGTTAAATTATCAAAATATTCTTCTAAATAAATTAAATGAATTATTTAAATAAAAGATGAATTTATTCTTTATGAAAAGGTGTTATCAATCTAAAACTTGTTTCCAATACTAAATGGTACATCTATTTTTAAAAAGATACATTTATTGTTTGTTGAATCTATATAAATATCTATCCTTCTTTATAGAAAATCTACACCAAAAATTTTAATTTTATCATTCCACATAATTCAAATCATAAACATTTGTGATAGCCATGCAATGCCATCAAAATATATACAATTAGTAAATTTAATTGCAATGCCACTATGGATTTTGGAAGGCTTCATCTACTCTTTTCTCTATCTCAAGAATTTTCGTGACACCATTCGAAGAAATCTATTCATCACTTACATTTTATATTAATTCCAACTTCATTTACTGAATAGCAATATTTACCTAACCAATTCATTAGGCAACGACTCCTTGTATAATATTTTTCACTATGATTCTAAAATATCATAATTACTTATCCTAAAAGTCCTCAAAATCATTGAAATACGAGTAAGTCCACAATCTCATATACGTAATTGGTTAATTTTTGAAATTTCAGAAAATAATCCATGCAAATTATATTATGATATATATTTATTTATTTTGACTGATCATCTGTGATATTTATCTTCCCCCCCCCCCTTTTTTCACATAAAATGAGTTTCACATTTGATGTCTTCGTCATATTTTTAAGTTATGATCATAACTGGTAGATAAATTACTATGAGTATCAAGAAAGTTTAGAGAATGAGATTATGTACTCAAGTTATTTAATCATTCATAATGTGTGTCTTCTTTGTTTTATTCGCAACCATGCAACGTCAGATCATAGGACACTGATCAATGTGTTTAAAACTCATTGCAACAAAGTAGTATTTGAACAGTAACAATTCTTAATACATTATGGATAACAAATATTTTTATTGTTAGATTTATCTTTTTTTGTACGTGTTTGTCATGATTTGCTATGTTTAATCTTCCATCTTTTAGATATCGTGTATAATTTTTCTGATCCTATATAAATAAAATAGCATGATCAATAACGATATTAAAGACATTTAAAATACAAATAGTTAATATTAACATTTGTAATTTTATTTAATTCAAAAGATATCATACTTCATATTATAAAACTAGTGATAGCAATAGTTAATATATAGATTTATCAAAATAATGTTTTTTTAACAAAATAGATAATAAAAAAAGGATAGTCCGATGCACAGACAATTCCGCATTAGCTGAGTTCAGGGAAGGGTCACGTTAATAGTTATTAACTATAATAACCTAGAATTAACTATTTTTAGCAGGATTCTCGAAAGGGATGAGACTGAAAATTTACTAATTAGATATCTCATGATGAAGGTCAATGTGATAACAACAAACTGCCCAACAATCTGAGATGTACCATAACTTTTCTTATTATCTTACTCTCATCGTGATTAATTTTTATGTATTTAATGTAAAGATATCAAAGAGAATAAGCTCGAAATGAATTAACAACTTATACCGGTGATGTACACAGCTTTTAAATAAAATAAAAATTATGTATTACGAAATTTGAAATACACGAGTAATGCACGTTACCAGAGACTCGTCTAACAAAAAAATTGAATTAGACTCAGCTCTTTATGAGACAGTGGCAGCTTTTATGCATGTCTATCCCCCTCTACACAAAAAACAAGGCAAAAACAATTCGATCAAATCCTCAAAGTTCTACTGTCACATTCCCTAATTTCAAAGCAGTGTGGCATAAACAAGACCCCCGTTACTATGTAAATAAAGCAAATAAGATAAACCCGATATATTTAACTTGAAAACCGTAGTATATATACATATATCGATATGCTTCTGCTTTTGTACGTAGTTGAACAATCAAGACTAAATTATATAGGTAAATGGAAGAAGGAATGTCAGTGAGGACAAGCGGTGGCTGTGGTGGAGGAGGGACAAAGTGTGGACGGTGGAATCCCACAACTGTGCAGGTGAAAGTACTAACTGACTTGTTCAGGTCAGGACTCCGTACCCCAAGTACTGATGAGATACAAAAGATATCTTCCCAACTTAGCTTTTATGGAAAGATTGAGAGTAAAAATGTCTTCTATTGGTTCCAAAACCATAAAGCTCGTGAAAGACACAAACGTCGTAGGGTTTTGGTCGATGAACCAAAAGAGGAAGGATTCGACTTCTCATGCCAAGATAACAATATCACTTCAACCAAATGTAAGTTATAAAATCACCATTCTTCTCCGTTCCGTTCTTTTTCTCCTACTTAAGTTTCTCTTACATGCTGGCCTAAATATTTTTCATGACCAAATATGTGTAAATCGTACTCCTGTGTCTTCTATCTCAATTTATATGACACATTTTTCTTTTTAGTCGGTCTAAAAAATAATGACACATTTTTTCTTATTTGATAACAAATTAATTTTAAACGTAACTTTACCTTTTACCTTAACAGAATGATTTATAACCCCACAAATATCTTTAACTTGTTTTAAACCACAAAATTTAAAAGTCTTCCTTTTTATTTCTCAAGCTCCGTGTACAGTCATACTACATCATATAAATTGAAAAGAATTGAGTAATTTTTTTGAAGTCAGGATGTATTGCCCTGCTGTACTGATATATCATGTTAAAATATGTGACTGTATAGTTTAAAAGCTTAGAAAAATTCACATTTAAGTGTATATTCCTATTAATACGTCTGAAAACTGTTTTGTTCCTTGCAGATTTTTCAGAGATAAGCATCTTTAACCAAGTAGTCGAGCAGCCAGAAAGAGTGAAAGAGACTTTGCAACTATTTCCTCTGAATTCATTATATGAATCAGAGTCAGAGAAGCTAAGGTTTTATTGCAAGGAGAACGCTGCGTTTTCATACAATATTGGGCCAGAAATAGATCATCCAACTTTGGATCTCCGTTTAAGCTTCCTGTGATCACGGAAAAAGATGGTTCAGTTACTGATAGCAGTAAAAACATATTTCTAGTATTTTAACGGTGGCCTGCATGGTTTTTGAACTTTTAGGTTTTAGCATGAACATATATTAAGATCATAATTATGAGTAGTAAGAATAGAAAATAGTAATGGCAGGTGGGGGTTGAAAGTTTGATGTGTGATGAATTGGTAAAATGCACGTCGCTCAAGAAATTGAATTGAAACTTGTAATATGCTTCGACATTCTCCTCTGCATGCTCACTGGGACTTTGTTTTTTACTCTCTGTGCTTACTCTGCCGGATATTTTATAAGTAAAACAATGTCTTGGAGTAGTAAATTATGACTCCGATCATATAAAAAATTTATCACTCTTAAGAAAATCATTAGAAGAATTAACTAAGAAAAATATAACATTTGAATGGACAGAAGAACATACTAAAGCTATAAACAAAATCAAAGAAAAAGTAAAAGTCTTATCAAAACATAAAATATCAACATAACAAGATCAACTAGAACTTTTTACTGATGCTAGTGATATAGGATGGGGAACAGTCCTCATAACTTATGATAAAGATGATATAGATAAATAAAAACCATTTATATGTGGATATGGAGGTGGAACATGGAAGTCAAATAAAAAAAATTATCATATTTGAAAAAGAATTATTAGCTGTAAAATTTGGAATAAAAAGATTTAATTATCACCTATTACCAATAAAATTTGGAATAAAATTCATTATCACTTATTACCAGTAAAAAATGTTGTTAGAAATGATAATACTCAAGTGAAATAATTTATAACTAATAAGATAGATCTTTTACCAGAACTTAATAAGAGAAGAAAATGACAATCATTATTTTGTTGTTACGATTTTACTGTTAAGAATATATCTGGAACTAAGAATGTTTTAGCTGATTTTCTTAGCAGGTGTAACTATGTCAACTAATAATAACTTTGAAGAATTTATTACCAATGTCATGGAAGCTATCACTCAAACCCATGAAACCATAACAACAAAAATACAAGAATGTACCTTCTTATAAACCAACTCAGAGAAGCCTTACAAGACCAAAAAACCCTGAAAACTTTACAAATCAGTGATGTTCAATCAAAATCACCTACAACTACCCCTGAAAAACCAAACAATCCTACTAAACCTTCAGCACCTATTACACCCAAACTTGCACTATAACATCTTCAATAGCATCCTCTTCCCAGATATCAACAACAGTATCAATGAGTGATAAGCTGAAATACACACCAGATCATATCAATGCTTTTGAAAAAATAAATAAGTTTTATGACTATAAATCTAACCCTTATATTTTAAGAAGTGCTTAGCTTAGCAAATATCCCAGATTTTTATGCAGTGAGAACGCTAATCAAGATATAGTATCAAAATTATTTACTTATGGTTTTATTAATAAAATAATAGTGGATGAAAATATGTACAATATTGCAAAATTACCTAGTATCATTGTAGAGTCTACAAAGGCCATGATGGACTCTTTTGGAAAAGGCATATATGGAATACAAATGTTTGATGCCTCGACTGATTTGACTGAAAAACCCATAGTAATCTGTCAACTATTCAAAACAGGAAAAAATAGAAATATTAGTGGAGACGATGGAGATTTAAAAATGAAAATTCCTTGCACCATTGATAAATTTTAAGAATGGCTCAGTGTCAAACGAGCTATTGGACTGTTAACTTTAAAATTCAAAATTGAAGACATGTTACGAGCCAGAAAGGCATGTATCATTGGAACAACAAAAGGAGGAGAAGTAGAAGAGCTGATAACCCTATATTAGAATAATGATATAGTATCTCAAGATACTATTGACCTTACAAACTTGCATGACCGAATCATGAACATGAAGCACATGCATGCAAAAGAAACTGTGGAACAATATCAGATATTGACATGTCAGAAGAAAGGGCCTGTGATAAATACTAAACATATTATGAATAACACCATAAAAAGGGATCTTCTAATCCTTTTGCATGATACGACCCAATGTAGTTTAACTACAGCAAGCCATAATGTAATACTTTGATACGACCCAATGTAGTCTAACTACAGTAAGCCCATATATTACCATATATTATAATCTATACTATATACAAAGACATCTGAGAACAACAAACCAATGAAAGACAGCTTGCAAGACACTTGTGGAATATAGCAGCCGACCTCAATAATTATAAAAGCCGTCGGACCCACAAAGAATCAAAGGTAAAGATGACAGCTGATAACTTTGACAAATATGCAACAAAGACAAACAACTTTAAAAATATCTGAAATTATGACAGACAAGATAATGTACACTTTTAGGCTTTTGAAAAAGTAGTACTTATCTCTTTAGACTTTTATAACGTAGCCATAATGTAAGCAACATAGTTTATCTATACAAGGAGCCTCAATGTAACATTTGAAGGAAAACTTCGAAATACAATAACTTCAATCTTATGAATATTTCTCTCATGCTTAGCTAAACACTCTCTTAGTCTATAATCCATATCAATAACAATATCATAATACCAGAGAAAAATACTTTGAAAGTTTATACTTAGAACCATATTAGTCCAAAAACCCTCATCTCTAAAAGACTTTTAGGAAGAGTTTGTTGAGTCTCCTACTACCTAGGCCATTTATCCCGTTAAAGTTCAGTGAAGAAAGAAGGGAGTCAAGTGCCAGGGTGAACGAGCATTGTAGTGACCTAAAAATCTACAAGAGGTATGATTTTTAGACTATGTATTTCTAATTATGATCTAGATAAGTATAGTCTCTGTAGTTATGATGTTAATATTGATTGAAGGTTATAGACTTTTAATTTAAAAAATATTTTTTTACCCAATAATAATTGCTTCCATGCTACATGTTTGTTATTTGATAGACTTTGAAAATAATTCAAGTATATTACTGTCTATATTTCTACCCTCTTTAGGGTTAATAGATGATGAAAAGATCTAAACAGAAATTGGTATCAGAGCTCTAAAAAAGGAATAATATTAACATTAAGAGACACCCGTCGTTTGAATAAATTAATAGATTAAACAAGACTAAATGGTTATATAAAGAATTCAGACATCTCTTAATAGAAAGAAGAAATCCAAATGAAATAATAATAAAATATCAAAATGAATTATTATCACTAAAGAGATCAGAAGACCTGACAAAAGATCAAAAACACTAGACTTATAGATGAAAACATAAGAGCATATAGAGAACTAATAAATCTACATAGAGAAATAAATATACAAACTCATTTCATAGCATATTTAAACACGGACTTATGGATGACTACTAGTCATTATGGATGAAAATAAATTAAGTCAACTCCAAAGAATAGCTGAAAAACCCTTTACATATAATAGAGATATAAACAAACATGTAGTAAGCTGCAGGATGAGTATAGATCTTATAAGAGATAGAGATCAATGTTGACAAGAAAATTCCCAACGAATATGTGAACAAGAAAATACAATTACAACCCTAAGAAATATGATAGCATTAAAAGATGAAAGGCTAAGACAAAAAGAAGAAGAAAATATAAAACAGAGAGAAGAAAATTGAGAGAAATAATCAGAAGAGATGAAGAAATAAAAGACCAAAAAGATGTTATAGTAGAACAATACAATTATATTAACAGATTAATTAATGGATAAAGGAAAAGAAATAGTAGATAACTCAAATGAAACATATTACATAATGAACACATATGAAGGAGGAATAACACAAACACTAATCTTTAAGCCAGAAATATATAAAAAAATACAAGATGAAAAAGAAGAATTATCAACTAAGAAAATATTTAAAACTAAATGGTTTGAAAGAAATAAAGAGATAAGATATATAGCACAAAAACATGAGAATATAATAGACACAACCACTACAAATGGTAGAGCAAAAATAAATTTAATAACAGATGAAATAATAAAAAGAGAATTAGCAAAATTATCTACTAAAGAAGCTAAAAAAATACAAAAATATATACTTTGGAGGAGTAGAATTTACAATAAAAGCATATTTTCAGAAAAATATAGACACACCTATACAAATATACATACTAGATGATAGAATATTAGGAAATTTACAAGATGCTTAATATTTGTAATAAAAAGAAATTTAATATATCAAAAACTAAAATTCACAATACAACCAGATTTAAGTATATCATTAAAAGATGAACATAAAAATTTAGCTCTAACACTATATTATAAACTAGGTGTAATAAATATGCCACCAGATAGTAAAGTCATAAGTGTAGAAACAAAAATGATATATGCTTTAACAGGAAATCACCATGTAAAGAAACAACACGAATTGAATATCTTAGTACCAAAGATGTATCAAGATATATTAGAACAAATAGAACATAAAGAAAACTCTAAAATAACCATACCAGAACAAATATATATGGATTTTAGTACCATAACCATAACACCATAAAAAAAGAAATATCTTCTGATAGAAGGATCAAGACTAAGTATTAAAAAAGAACCAATGATATCAAGACAAACTAGCCTAAGATTTATGCAACCCAAAATATTAGACTTGATAAATATACCCAGTAATAGACTAAAGATTAAAGTAATAATATTCAATGGTATGATAACAACCGATTGTATAGCTGAAATAAACACATGAGCCATTAAAAGTTCTATACATATAAGTAAAATTAACGAAAAAGATTGTAATATAATAGAACCACAAACTTATAACTATCCTAAAAATGAAAGAGAAATAATAATAACCAAAAGTATTAATTTAAAATTCAAAATACAAGATCTAGAATATAAATAAATATAAGAGTAATAGAATATGATAGTTTTAATGAATTACTATTAGGAAGTAATTTTTTAACCATGATAGATTATATAATTAATAATAAAGGAATTGAAGTAAATGATCAAGGGAAAACAAGATTTATAAATAAGATATGAATATCCAAGGAAAAATACAAAAGAAAAAACAAAAATTAAAAATAATAAAAATAGTTTTATCAGAAGAAATAATATCCAACTCAAATACCTAGAATACAGTGCAAAAGAAATAAAATTAGAGAATTATATAAAAAGACTAGAATAACAATGTAATAAATGTGATAAAATATGCATAGATATGGAAAATGGATGGAAGAAAAGAATAAATAATCTTGAGTAAATTTAATGAAAAATTGATGCAATATGGAACGAAATAATAGTAAAAGAACAGATAAAAATATCCTGATAATAATGGATGACATAAGAGAAAATCAAACACAAATACAACAAATAATAAGAGAAGAATTAACAAAATTATGGAATGTATCTGAAGTGCCAATGTTTAAAAAAATATTAGAACAACTTAACATATTGGTAGCACATATAAATAAAGGAAAACAAGTAAGAGAAGAAGATGAACCTAGTACAAGTCAGAACAGTCGAAAAAATAGTTGATACTACAACTAAACAACCATAATTAGTACATATAGATGCATGGAGAAGAAGTAAAGAACCTATAATGGTAGATATTAGTAAAATAAAACCTAAATTATTAGAATCAGTAGAAAAATTATTAGATAACCTAGCAATATTAAATAAAAAGGGATAATTTTAAATGAAAAATCAAGAACATAGTGTAATTACATTTCTTATAAACCATGAAAAAAATATAATAGAAAAAAAATATACAAGTATGAACCAATAAGAAAGAAAGACTCTAAAAATACACCAAATAACAATAAAAAGATGAAAATATATATTTAACTGACACAGAAAAAATTGAATACTTACACTTAAAGTTAGAAAAATGGGAACAACAAACATCAGAATTACAAAAAGAAAATACAAAATTAAAATCACATAATAATGAAGAATGGCTGAGTAATTATAAAAAATAAAAAACATAAGTTTAAAGATACAAAGAAAATGCTAAATAAAAAAAATAGAATTAAAACAAACGAAAGAAGAATTAAATCAAGTCAAACAAGAAATGGAAGAGTTAAAAGAAGAGTTAAATATTCTAAAAGAACAATTAATAAGGTTAAAAGGGAAAAAGAAAGTAAGGAAAATATATAAAACAAGTTATGAAAGTACGACCAGTAGTGAAAAAACTAATAAAGATACAGATAGTAATACAGAAATGAGTTAACTAACCAAGAAACACAAGTACAAAAATTTATAGAAGAAATAGAAGTAGAAGAAAACTCAGAATTAGTAAAGGAAAATTATCAAATAATAGAAGCTTTAGAAAAATTGAAAACTATAAATTCAATCATAGATGAAGAACCTGAAAGCGATGTAGAAGATGAATTTAACAGACCTATGAAACAGAAATAGAGTCAGATGATATAGTAAATGAAGATACTAATGACTATTCTGAAGAAGAATTAATAGACCCTAATTTAGAAGTAATAACAAGACGACATAATAATTTACCAAAACATATACCAGTAGGACAACAAGCTGAATTCAAAGAATTTATAGGATCAATGTCACAAGGTGTAAACTTTAATGGATACTTCCTAGATCGAGATAATGTTTATGATGAACAAGAAATAGGTAGAAGAATAAATTATTGGAATCTCGGAATGTATATAGCATTAATGAACTCTACACATACTAATAACCTAGTTTATATTTATGATTTAATATCGAAAACATTAATTGGAAAAGTAGTATATTGGATGGAATCTATAGCATACCAATTAAGGTGAGAAGTATTCAGTCATGCAAGAGACTGGAAATCTATGCTAATGATATTTGATATTGTACTAAAAAGAGAATTTTTAGGAGAAAAATGGTTAGTAGCACGAGAAAACGTATTTGCAGAAAGAAAAACTGAAATTATAATGAATTTAAATAACATGAAATGTTGTAAAATTAAGAAATTACCAGAATATACAATAAGCTTTAGTAAATTCTTTTATGAAGCAAAATTCTTACCACAAGAAGGTTTAATATATCAACAGCTTTACTATGACCATTTACCAACACCATATAATACTGAATTATCAAAATAATATACTCAATTAGAACCAAAGGAAAATATGTTAGGAGAAAGAATAAGAGTACTAAGAGCATACTTAATGCGAAAATGTGAAGTGTATATAGAATGCAACAAAAAATTTAAAAAGATAAGAAACTAGGATTAAGAAAAATATGTGGATTCACGAAAAGAAGACTAGTATTTGGATGTGATGATAAAAGAAAAAAAAGGAGATATAAGAAATGTCATAAGAATAAAAAATATCAAAGAAGAGGATATCAAAGATACAATAAATCATACTAAAAACCTTATAGGAAAAAGAGATTTTAAAAATATAGAAGTACTCCTGAAACTAGGAAGAGATTTAAACATAAGAAAAAATTTAGAAAAAGAAAGTATATAAAACCTTTAGAAGAAAAACACAAAGAATGTAAATGTTGGAATTGTAATGAAAAATGACACTATGCTAATAAATGCCCAAAACTAAAGAAAAATGTGTAAAATATATAAACACAACACAATTTATTATGAATTTACATCAGATAAAAGAAGATAATAATAAATGGTATGAATATGAAGACTTTTATGTTAGTCAAACTGAAGAAGAAAGTGAAACAGAATAAAAAAATATTAACTTTATTAATCAATACTCAGATAGTGAAGAATAAAATGGAATTACAAGAAGAAGAAAAATGTTAGGAGAAAGAAATTACTGGATATAATGTGAAAGAAAATATGCCTATAAACTTAGTACAATTACTAGTGGAACATGATATAAATATTATCATGATAGATATAAAAAGGTTGGTAAAAACCTTAATAAAATAAGAGAAAAATTGAATGAAATAACAGTAAAAGAGTTAAGAGAAATAGATAGTATAACAAAAGAAATAAAAATACAGACAACCTAATTAAATAGTAGCAATTTATATAGAAGCTCAATAGAATATAAACATAATAAAATGATAAAATAAAAAATCTTTATAGATAGTGGAGCAGACTTATATCTAGCGAGAAAAGGAGTATTAGAATTGCATAGATGATGAAAATATCCAAACAGAAATTGGTACTAACTAAGAAAGAATATATTAGGGGTGAGCACGGGTACAGGGTACCCGGATACCCGACCGGAACCGACACTAACGGGTAGGTTCCGGGTAGTAAAATTAGGAACCGATCAATGTCGGATTCGGTAAATAGAGACCGGGTACCCGGACCCGGAACCGATACTCGGACCCTATGAACCCACTCCCATTTAAATTATTTAGGTTTGAGCTTTGGAGCGTTTAATTTTTTGGCCCAATCCGGTTGATAGGGTCCGACCAACCCCTAAGCCCACTTCTCTTTCTAAACTAAAACACAAATACATAAATTTTAGATTTTCCGTCACTGATTTCCTCCATTTTAAGCTCAAAAGCAGATCCAAATTTCCAAATTATGTAAACTTTTTGGATTATACAGAGTAGTATTTATGACATAAATGGTTTACAGGGTACCCGGGAACCTACCGGGAACCTACCGGGAACCGCAGGGTCCGGGTAATGATTGCTATGGGGGAGGTTTTGGGTAGTAGATTTAGGAACCGGTCGTTTACTGGGTAGGGTCTGGGTAGTTCAAAAGAGTTAGGGTACCCGGACCCGCTCACCCCTAGAATATATCCCTAAATACATAATTGTCTGTAAATGAAAAGAAAGAAATAAGGAATAAGGAAGAAGAATCTAGTGCCATGGATCTACTATGTAACTCACCGAATCCTTCGAATAACTCCTCAGCGGTCTGGATAGTCGCGAAGTCCACTAGAACTAGAAATAAATCTTGCATATACAAGGTGCAGCAAGTGTAGCGTGAGTACGGGAAACAACGTGTACTCAGTAGCATCGTCGATCGACCCTATCCCAAATTCGTCTGTTGTTGCTTTAACATTATTTTTGCCGTTTCCTAATCGCAGTGAATATTTGTTTCTACTAGTAAAGCCAAGATTATTGATTGCAATATAAACCCTCAGTTTCAATTTATATAAAACAACTTGAGATTTGTAGTTTAAACATCTCATAATATTTATGTGGCTATACAATTTTTGAAACATGTGATATTAAATAGGTCATAATATTTGTTTGATTGTAAATTTTTTAAAATTTGTGAACTTAAACATGTTATATAACAATTGTGTGACAATAAAAGCCTGCAATTAAGGAGAAAATGAAATTTTAAATTATTTTTTCATCCAAAGATATAAAGCGATCATTTTTTAAATGGACTAAAAAGGAAACAAAGCCACGTAAATTAGTTGAGGAACTAAGTAGTAAAACAACATTACTGTATAACCTTCTTTAAGGATGTTGTATTGGATGAGAACACCTCCGGGTTATTTAATGTGTCCAGGAACCCAAACGGTTCCAAGGCTCTATACAGTTTTCTTTCACTCCCAACAACTCCTATCATATCAACCCTCCTAGATCAGAGTGTCGTGACGTGCGTGGATATGGTGACGTTAGTACGCTCACGTCGTCATAACTTTATAAGGGCATAATAGTCTAGTTTCGTCTTATATATGCAAGACTTAGAGGAGAAAGAATATGCATTGTATTCTCTCTAAGCTCACTCTTGTAACTAAGATCTCTCTCTCTCAAAGCAAGATACCATTCCAAGCTCTTCTTCTTACTTTATTCACTGTTCATTTCGAATCTTGCTTATTTATTCATTTTACTTTCTTGTTCTCGTATGTTAGTTAACCTATAATTTTGCACATTCGCAACATAAATAGAAATAACAGACTCACTAAAGAGGGTCTTTGGATAGGATACAACCTACTTGTCTTTAAACCCTAAAATACAAATCTCTAACTGTGTTTTTGGTTAGAAACATTTTCACTAAAAAACAGTTTGGCATCAACTGTGGGGATAGACAGTTGTGGTGTTGTCTTGATCTGTAGCTGATTTTCTTGGAAAACCTAAATGGAAACGCTACACTCAAGAAAAAAGAATGACCATGTCAGGTCAAAACAAAATTGCTCATGGATCATAGGAACTTAGAGAGGAACATGTAACAATCGAACATCAGAACCCGACAGACCAGTCAGAAACATCACAGAAAAAGTTGGAGGAAACGATAGGTCCCCCCGAAAGCAAACAAACCTTTAGACGAGGAGGACGTTCGAAGACACTAGGTGGAAAGCCATGAAGCACGATCCAAGGAGCGGTACCCCAAGAAAAGAAAAGACACTCACACTGCAAAGTTGAGGGAATGCTCAAAGAAGAGGGCACCCCCTCGGAAGCACAGTCTTGGCAACAAATAGTGCCATAATGGAGCACATGAAAATGTTTTTGAACTCTTTATCCAGGGCAACACCATATAACATCCGACAGATGACGCAGAATCCACGGGAGCACCCGGTGTGTATGCAGCAAATGCGGGGAGAACAGAGCCTAAAATTCCAGAGGCAGACTTGGCAAGACTCGCCGTGCTAGAAAATGAACTCCATGAACATATGAGCTAGTTACCAGGGCTCCTCCTATATTGAAAGGGGTCGGGGCAAGGAAAAACAAGAAGATACCATACAGGGAAGAAGTAGAACTGGAGCCCATCCCAAATAAATTCAGAATGCCTGACATACCTAAGTATGCCGGCACCACAGACCCGGATGAGCACACCCTGACCTTTGAGGCTGCAGTCACCGGGCACGACTTGCAGCAATACTAGATTGAATATGTTATGCTGAAACAATTCAGCTAAATGCTCACAAAGGGAGCGCTTTCCTGGTATACTCTTTTACGTGAAAACTATCTTGATTCTTTTACTGCTTTTGCAGATGCATTCGTTAAAGCCCATGCTGGGGCTCGGAAGGTCGAAACTCACAAGGAGGATATATTTACTGTAAAGTAAAAGAAGGATGAGTTAATCTGCAATATTGTGGAACGTTTCCAATGGGAGATGATGTTGTTACCAACAATTTCTGAGGATTGGGCTACCGTAGCATTTACTGACGGCCTAAATATCCATAGTTCGGATGTGTCAAGAAAGTTACATGAATGTTTGATGGAGTTCCATACTATGTCCTAGAATGAAGTAAACAATAAATATACCACCAAAATAAGGATATAGGCTGATCATGGGGATGACACCCGGACTAAACTCAGAAGGAGGCAACAAGGGAGATCTCAAAACATTCCTCTATACAGACAAAGGGACCCGCGAGGTTTTCTTACAAACCTTATTCAACTCGACCGCCACCCATACATGAAGGTCGACTGAATAAACTAAGGTATGATCAAGGTCAGCCTAGGAGAGAAAGGGAAATGCAGCATAAGAAGTCCACGAATGACTCGGGGCCGCTGAGCATGGCCTCCTACAACTTTAATGTAGAGGTCGTGGATCTGGTCATGGCGATGAGGAATATGAAAGAAGTCTGATTCCCAGTAGCAGTTCGGTCCAATCCAAATAAACGGGGTGCAGACATAAAGCTCTGGTGTGAGTTCTATAGGATCCCGGACCACTCAATAGAGGATTGCAAACATTTAAGGTATGAGGTCGCAGACCTGTTGAGAAAGGGGCATTTGAAGGAGTTCTTTAGTATCTAGTCTAAATACGCCAGGGAAAAAGGGACTAGGACTCCACGTGAATGTCCAGCTTAGTAGGGAGCGATCAACATAATCGCTGAAGGAAGAATAGTAGGGGCAGTGTCTCATACGTAATAGCACGAGAGGCCATCCAAAAAAAGGATGAAGGATTATCCCGAATACCCCATCATCTTCAAAAAAGTTGAAATGGAAAGTATTGAGAGCCCGTACGCCGATACTCTGGTAATTTCTATCCAAATATTTTAATTTAACATAAATTGCACTTGTTGACCCAGGTAGTGCTGCGAATGTTGTGCAACTCCATGTAATCAAGGAGATACAACTGACCAGGCAAATAATCCTACTAATGAAGGTCGTGACCAATTTTAACCTGTCTTGCGAAATGACCTGGGGGCAGATCAAGCTGGTCACACACGTGAAGGAAGTTTCGATAAAAAATTTGTTTGACGTCCTCGAAGCGGGAATGCCTTATAATCTGGTGATAGGGAGACCATGGCTACACGCCATGAAGGCTGTCCCGTCTACTTTCATCAAGTGATGAAATTTCTAACGCCTTGGGGAGTAGCTACAGTACAGGGAGACGTCAAAATCGATTAGGCATAAATCACTCTGGTTGATAAGAAAGATAAGCTGGATGGGAATGAATATAGCAATCACAGAATCCCGACTCCGGGATCAACTCTGAAATCGAGTAAGAAAGGGAACCAGTGGGGGGTCTCTATCCGGAGGACCCGGCGAATCAAATACCTCGGGGATTTGTGGCACCAGATGAGTCAGATGCGGGAAGATCCACAACAGAAGACCTTGAGCTAACATATTATCGATCGAACAGCCTCAAGGAACATGTATATTTGGGATCGAGTTTATACCCATGGTTCCGGGAAAACTTGGTTAAATTTTTAAATAACAATATTTCTAGCTTCACATGGTCGAGGTCAGATATTATTGGTGTACCCCCAGAACTAGTCCTTTACAAGATGAATATTAACCTGGATTGTCAACCCATTAAATAAAAAAGTTTCCGATTTCAGCAGAACAGAGTCAATTTGTCAAAGAGGAAGTGGCCCGACTCATCCAATCAGGAGCGATTCGAGAAGTAAAATACCTGGACATGTTAGAAAATGTGGTAGTACTTCCTAAGATACCTGAAACTTTTCAAATGTTTTTAGATTTAAAAGATTTAAATAAAGCGTGTCTGAGAAGCTCGTACCCCATGCCTTGCCTAGATTATATTGTCGATGCGGTGGCCAGACTTGAGTTACTTAGTTTCCTTGACATCTCCACAGGGTTTGACCAGATAAGGGTGGACCCAATGGACCAGGAAAAGACTTCATTCATAATGGAGCACGGGACTTACTATTATACTGTCATGCCGTTAGGCTTAAAAAATACAGGGACCATTTTCCACCAGTTGACCCAGCGGATATTCCAATATCAGCTAGGTAGAAGTGTGGAGATTTACTTAGATGACATAATTGTTAAGTCCCTGGAAATATAGGAACATATTATACATTTACATGAAGTATTTGAGATTCTCAGCAAGTATAATCTCAAGTTGAATCCAGAAAAGTGCACTTTTGGAGTAGGCTCAGGAAAGTTCCTAGGATTCGTGTTATTGAACAAGGGCATTGAGGCCATTTCGGATCATATTCGGGCAATCGAGCAAATATCGAAGGTACTCAACAATGCTCGAGAGGTGCAATATCTGACTAGTAGGATAACGACATTAGAGAGATTCATATCAAGATCTTCTGAGCGATGTTAGAAATTCTTCAGCTTATTAAAGAAGAAGAAAGACTACTAGTGGACCCCGGAATGCAAACAAGCGCTGAAGAATCTGAAGATATACCTGACAAATCTACCCTGCTCGCAAAATCAGATAAAAGAGAACTCTTGTTGATTTATCTCGTCGTGTCTGAAATCGTTGTAAGTGTTGTGCTCGTTCGAGAAGACAAAGGTATACAATCTCCTGTTTATTACACTAGCGAAGCTTTAAGTGTGGCCGAAACCTGCTACCCTCACCTTGAGAAGTTGGCTTTAGCCTTAGTAGTCATGCCACGAAAGTTGAGGCTATATTTTCGATATTACCCAATATATATGGTCACCACTTTCCCTTTAAGAAATATATTGCACAAACCCGAACTCTCGAGCAGGCTAGCGAGTTGGTCGATCAAAATCTATAGGTATGGAATCAATTATCGACCCTGGACCGCTATGAAGTGTCAGGCCTTGGCCGGCTTCGTGGCTGATTACAGTTCGGGCATGATGCCTCAGGCTCATACGGAGGGAGTTCGGGAAACCAAAATAGCATACGGAGAGTGGATCCTATATACTGATGGGGCTACAAGCATAAATGGCATTGGGCTGGGGATTATCCTGATTACCCCAATAGGGGCTACAATCAGGCAAGCCATTAAATGTATTCTTTTGACTAACAATGAGGCCGAGTATGAGGCCAGAATTGCAGGATTACAGTTAGCTCGAGAACTCAGAGCCAAAAATATCAAGCTTAAAAGTGATTCACAACTAATTATCAATCAAATATTTGGCAAATACGAGACCAAAGATAGTTGAATACAAGAGTACTTAAGAAAAGCCACCGCTTTGCTAACTCAGTTCAGAAAGTGGAAGGTGGTGCAAATCCCTAGAGAAATGAACTTTGAAGATGATGCCTTGGCTAATCTAAGCTCATCGTCCGGGGCAACTAAGGGAGAATTAGAATCCATAGTCCATCTCTTATGCTCCATCCTAGCTGCCAGCCTACAGAAAGTAAATTCCACCAGCTTGATATGGCACTGGCGGAACGACATCATCAATTACCTATAGACAGGGGCTCTTTAGGAGCATAGTAAGGACGCGTGGGCTTTAAGAACTAAGGCATCCATATATTGCAGGCACGAGTTGTACAGAAGATCCTACCTCGGGCCCTTAGCTAAATGTTTAGGACCCACAAAAACCAAGTACTTGATGAAGGAGGTACACGAAGGCAACTGCGGAAATCATTATGAGTATGACTCATTGGTAAAAATGATAATGAGGGCTGGCTACTACTGGTCTTGGATGGAAGAAGATGTGAAAGCCTATGTTAAAAAATGCGAGAAGTGTCAACAACACTCCCCTATGATACATCAATTCTCCGAGCCACTTCACTCGGTGGTGGTCTCGTGGACATTCATGAAATAGGGGATAGATATTGTGGGGCCATTACAAGGAGTTGTGGGAATGGTAAGATTCTTGCTGATCCTGATGGACTATTTCTCGAAATGGGTGGAAGCTAAAGCATACAAAAAGGTCCGAGAGAAGTAGATCAGACTTCATATGGGACCACATTGTCTGCCAGTTCGGGATACCAAAAGAGATCGCTTGTGATAATGGTCGGCAGTTCATAGGAAAGAAAGTTACCAAATTCTTGGAGGGGTTGAACATCGAAAGAGTCACTTCATTGCCTTACCACCGATGTGAAAATGGGAAGGCTGAGTCGACCAACAAAACCATCATCCAAAGCATCAAGAAGAGGTTGGAAAGATTGAAAGAAAAATGGTCGGTAGAGTTACTAGGGGTGTTGTGGGCCTACATGACCACAACCAAAACTATTACATGGGAAACCCCTTTTTCCTAGTTTATGGAGTCGAGGCCCTGATATCCGTGGAGGTTGGATAACTCAACTTCTGATTTACCCAAACCACCAAAGAATCTAATAAAGAAGCCATAGTGATGGGACTAAAGTTATTGGAGGAACGTAGGGAGTTGGCTTTCGTACGTTTGGTTGCAGAAGCAAAGAGTAGTAAGGTACTTTAATAGGAAGACAAATTTGAGGCATTTTAAAGTCGGGGACTACGTCCTCCGAAAATTCACCCTCGCAACGAGGGACCCAAACGTGGGTATGCTACAAGTAAATTGGGAAGGACCTTATCAAATTACAGGAATTGCGGGAAAAGGATCCTACCGGATCAAAGAAGAGTCCGAAAAAGAACTAAATAACAGTTGGAACGTTAGTCACCTGAAGAGATTCTACCTCTGACAAGAGGCAGGTATGTTTTTTCTTCAAAAAGAATTTATTTTTAGTTAATTATCCCTTTCCTTGACAGGAACTACTCCTCGGGACCTCGCACTGAGTTTCAGGGAGAGAGGATGGATATACATATCCACAAGTAGGCCTCTTTAAGGATGGACTTGCTCAAACTGGGAATTGCTATACTCGTTGTACTCTCTCGGTTTCCTTTATATAAATCTTGTAAAAGCGATCATGTACTTACAAGATGAGTCGTCCCTCGTAATCCTAAAAGAATGAAGTAAAGAAACCTTTACTCATTCTCCATTTGAATTGTGTATTGAAAAAACATTGGGGAAAAACTGAACTCAGAAGCCATACAACCCCATAAAACTGCTTCAAACAACACGACACAGCCATAGAACCTCCGCGCGTGCAGGTTCTTTGAACCTTTGTGACTTTACATGGGGTTGAAACATCTTCCCTATCAGCACCAAAATTGAAGTATCTTCCTTCATTTTGAAATTAGATGTCTTAAATCCCAATTTCGCGCTAGCGTTCCGGAGGTGACATTCCCAAATCGGGTTAAGGCAAGATGACCTCAAACACAAAAAGCAAGAATTACATAAGCGTGCACCAGTCGTCAAACCTTGACTTAAACAACAAACACTTGAATATTAGCATAGTTCCGGTAGACGGGCGCATCGGTCATGCCTCGACGTTTAACTGCAAATTAAAAAGCCAACAGGTCATTATGTGATCACAATTGTTGCAAAAAACAAAGTGCATGTCAAAGAGTGAAAAAGCAAAATGAAAGACAAAATAGCAATTATCATTTACACTAAAGGAGCGTGAAAAACTCATACAAAATCATTAAAGGGGGCATACAAGCCCAAAGATCCAATAAAACAGAGCATGAAGGCTCAATACTAAAAAAGTAAATGGCGTAGTGGCCCGGAAATATCTAGCAATTACCACATAATGCGCAGGTCAAAAATAAGTAACAAAAGACATATACCATAGGGCACGCAGGATCATCACAAAAATAACATTAAAAGGGCATACAGGCCCATAACAAATTCTTTAAAGTTGAAGGAACACATACCAGCCACCGGCATTGTTGCTGATTTTTGCTGCAGGAACAGACCCTTGGAAGTCCTCCAAGCCAATGACCAGAGGCTCAAGACATACAAAGCTAAGCTAGGGGGGAACATTCTCGCCACCAAAGAAGCCAACAAAAGCATCGGAGGAGGGAGGCGTCTCTTCATGTAATTTATCCATGTTTGCCTCAATCGTCTCCAAATCCACCTCTGCATCCACCAGGGTCGAGGAGACATCAATCGCTCCCACATCCACCATTTGTAGGACCTCAAATCGGGTTTGGAGTATAGCGTAGTCCAAAAGCAAGGTATCCCTCTACTGGTTAGCCTCCCGGCAAAGCGTTAGTTGCTGATCCAAGCTCGAAGCTAGGTGCGGGAAGCCTCAAGCGCTTGTGCCCATGCTCGAGAAATATCACAATCAAGCTCGGTCTGGACCGACCTCTCCCCCATCAATGGAGAGCCTGAGTTATGGTCCGGAAGGTCTCCTCCTAAATTTCCAAAGCTTTCTTGACCTCTTCCCACCTACCCTCCAAGGTGGTCCTCCGTTTCAAGAGATCTCTATGCTCAAACCAAAGCAGGGCAACCTCTTCCCAGAGGCGATGTTTTTCCTTTGTCAACCTCTCCACATTTTAACAAGATGAAGGAATATTCTTAAAAAGCTCAATGGTAGAGGAAATAGTAGCATGCCCCTAAAAATGACTAAATGGAATGACTTAGCCCATGCGCTCACGCTAAAGGTAAAAAATACGAGGAAAAAAACTCAGGTTACTTGAAAGAAGATGCCCGCAATGTGGGCCAATGAGGCTTCATAACCAAGGTCAGAGCCAATAGCAAGAGGGAAGGAACGAAGGGCTAGCGCCCGCATCTCCACACTTTATACTTCTGTGTTGCCCGTTACTGACTCCCGGTCTTAATACAACCTCGATGGAAAGGACTAGTGTTCCCTTGACCTCCACAGCCTCTCCTTCATCATCCTCTATGTGGACTACTTAAAATATCTTCTCTCTTCAATACTCATTGAATCAGCGACATGTCCTTACACGCGAACCGATCCCTGAGGTGGATGCCCCGACATCATTCAGAAGCGCACGCTTCCTGCTCTTCTTGGACTCCGCGGTTGCCTTAGCAATATGAGCCTCAGCCTCATCCTAGGAGGGCACTCTCCTAGCTGAGCCTCCTCGGGCAGGGGGACATTCAAGAAAAATAGTAGATGAAGAAGTTATAGTGGTATATCAACGCACAGTCGGTAAAAGTACGGAACTAGCGGAAGAAGACTCACCATGACTTTTGCCTTTCCACTTATCAGTAGAAATAACTCTCCAGGTCCGCTTAGTGCCATGAAAGGTGTGAATCAGACCTATCACCAAGCCGAATATATCAGGCAGGGGCTCAGGGGGCCACTCAGGTTACTAAAAGAACAACGAACAACATGGTCAGGAATGAATTAGAAAAAATACAGGAAACAGAAGTACGGATACTTACGAACGTTATTCTATTTCTTTGGCAACGGGCGAAAATCAGAATCATGGAGGCGGTGGGTATGAATCATGTCGAACCGATCACATCATCCCCGATCGTGATCGTCTTCAGCATTGGTAATAAGGGCTTTGGAGCCCCGGAAAGCTAAGTTAATTATTCCCCGGTGAAGCACTATGGGGGAGTAAAAATAGATCAGATGATCCAGAATAAAGGGAAGGTGGGTGAGATCTGCCAAATGCTGTAAGCAGCGAGCTATTCTCTAAGTTTATGGGGCCATCTGTCCCAAATAGATGCCATATCGGCGGCAAAAAGCCTCGATGACCTGGTGAACCGGGAGGCCAAATCTGATGGTAAAGGGATAGGTGTAAATGAGCAAAATCCCCAGGATGTGTTGAGTGATGCTTACATTAATGGGAGGAGGAAATATATCTACATCTAGGTCCCATTGACAGTCGATACGGACCTAAGGAATAATAGAGTGGTCGATCAGTAAAGTGATACCATCTACAGAATCATAGCGAAAGTTTACATAAAAGTCCCTCTCAAAATTGAAGTTGGAAGGGATAATTTCAGAGGTCACAGAAGTAGCACTGAGTTTTTCCCTCATTCTGGCGAGGGTAAGATTGTATGAAGAACCTGAGGAAGTTGAGGAAGTAGACATAGTGAGATCGGGTATTGAGAAAGAAAGGATTTAAATTGCTTAAAATGGAAAGATAAGGATGGAAGTGAGGAGAAGGGATCGGGATCATTGGTTTATATAGCCGGGTGGAGTAATCATTACTCTTGAAAACAAAGTGGCATGCCCTGTCAGTGAATGTAAATCGGTATCTAAAAGGGCGCCGTCGAATGAGTCACTGGATGCATTTAATGATCGTCAGACGAAACGTCTGATAGAGGGAAATGATGTGACATTTCAATTCCTGTGAAAAGGTTCTTGAAAAGGTACGCAGACTCTTCTACTTCTCGACTCATGAAATGAGCCGCCCGAAAAGCGGGGGACTATATGTATTGGATGAGAACACCTCCGGGTTATTTAACGTGTCCGGGAACTCAAACGGTCCCAAGGATCTATACAGTTGTCTTCCACTCTCAACAAATCCTATCACATCAGCCCTCCTAGACCAGAGTGTCGTGGCGTGCGTGGATACGGTGACGTCAGCACGCTCATGTCGTCATAACTTTATAAGGGCATAATAGTCTAGTTTTGTCTTATATATGCAAGACTTAGAGGAGAAAAAATATGCATTGTATTCTCTCTAAGCTCATCCTTGTAACTAAGATCTCTCTCTCTCAAAGCAAGATAACATTCCAAGCTCTTGTTCTTACTTTATTCACTGTTCATTTCGAATCTAGCTTATTTACACATTTTACTTGCTTATTCTCATATTTTAGTTAACCTTTTATTTTGCACATACGCAACATAAATAGAAATACCGGACTCACTAAAGAGGGTATCCGGATCGAATACAACATACTTGTATTTAAACTGATCGGATACATCCTACTTGTCTTTAAACCATAGAATACAAATCTCTAACTGTGTTTTTGGTTAGAATCATTTTCACCGGAAAACAGTTGCAAAGCCACAATTATTTTTCTAGCAGGTAGGAATAGGACTTAGGTTTGTTCTTATCATTGCTCTAATTAAGTGGTAGTCCTTGTGTCTCATTTTATACGAGGATGTTTACTTGGACACGAAGTTTAAGAAATAAAGAAAGAATTTTAAAACTTGTGATCTCAAACTAATCATAAAAAATTGTATAAGATTAAAAAGATAAACTTAAAGTTGAATTATTACTAAATATAAAAAAAATATTATTCTTTTTAAGGTTGACTACAAAAATGAGTTTCAATAAATTGAACGAAGGGAGTAACATAATTCAATGCAACTTGAGCGTGATCATCAAATCATGAAGAAGGAGATACTTTATCCTACAGATATTCATGTTTAGAGTTAGCATCTTGGAGTGTAATATCTTTTCTTAAATACGTCTCTTGTAATTTACCTATCGATCTCCTCTGCACTTTGTTAGTGCTTTTTAAAGTAAGCATCTGAATATTTAGTACTTATCTTCTCTTTAATTGAGATCAAAGATGAACCCATGATTAAAAAAGTGTGGGGCATCATTATCTTAATATTGATGCTAGGAAAATTTTCAATGACAACTGAGTGATAATGACATATCTGACTCATTACTAGTGTCGTGAGCACTGACCAAAATATAAGTATATAGGTTAAATGTGGGTTCTAATTTAATACGTAGACTTTAACTCTAATGACATAGTTGAGAATCATAGCTCAATGGTCAGGGTGTGCCAAATATATAAATTGATGCAGGTTCGAATTCGAGATACATCACTTTTGTCGTTAGCCCTTTAAATTTACTAACAATGAATTTAACTCTAATGACATAGTTGAGAATCATAGTTCAGTGGGCAAGGGTGTGTCAAATATATAAATTGATGCAGGTTCGAATTCGAGATACACCACCTTTTGTTGTTAGCCCTTTAAATTTAGAAAAATAATACGGTGACATTTCATATTAGATCCTGGGTATGAGCTAGGAACGCAACAGCTGAGAACCAAAGCGCCAAGTTTCTTTTTGTTTTCATTACGGTGCACAGTTAAAATAATATTAGGTTCTCAAGGTATATATACCATACATATGCATAATTTTTAAAGCTAACGGGTGCACGTGCACCCTCACCCATGGATCCGCCCCTGATTAAGATGGAGGATGACATCACTAGACACACATCGTGCATACATTACTAAGAAATCAAGCCAATGATCATGGGCGGAGTTAGAGTGTGGTTTACGGTTTGAATAAAATAAATAATTGTTAAACAAAGTAATATACCTGTGATATACACCCAATATACAACAGTGTATATCACAGGCAAAGAAGTGGACTGGGCAGCAGTGGGCCTCGGCCAGTGGCCACAGAATTGGTGACAATACAATCTTGTATATATGGTATATATATTTGTAGTATATTGTAGTGTAAAGGTTACCTTAATTAGTGTTATACACTTACCATAATTGTATAGTTAGAATTATGGTAGAATAAGGATTTAGAAATAGAATAGGAATAGGATTCTCCTATTATGGAAATATGTAACTTGTATATATAGCCTTTCAATTAATGAAAATAATCAAGGGGATTATTTCTTTCATGGTATCAAGAGACTAGGTTAAAACAAAAGTTTTTCTCTCCCAACTTTTGTCCTCTCCTTGTTTCGGCCGAGACACCCCACCCCACCCCTCGGGTTTCTCTTCCAAAATTCGTCTTCCGCTCTCAAAAACCTCTCTTAAATTTCCCTTCCTTCTTTGTTCTTTCAATATGTCTAAGAACAATTATCATCCTGCCCTCATGGTTTCCAACATCAAGAACTGTATTCCTATTGTCCTTGAGATGGAAAATGTCCAATATGCGACGTGGGCGGAGTTATTTAAAATTCACGATGTCTCCTATCAAGTTCTTCATCACATCATTCCTCCCGCTAGACCTCTTCCTGCGGAGGATCCTGAGTTATGGATTACTCTTGATGCTACCGTTCTCCGGTGGATCTAAGCCACTATTTCAGTGGACCTTCTACAGACGATTATTGAGCCGTATACCATGGCTATGGCTGCATGGAATAGATTGCGTGACATATTCCAAGACAACCAACATTCACGTGTTGTCACACTCGAGCAGGAGTTCTCTCTAGTTCGAATGGATGAATTTCCGAACGTTTCTGCATATTGCAAGTAACTAAAGGAGTTGGCGGATCAACTCCGGAATGTTGGCGCACCGATAACTAATAATCGTCTCGTTCTACAGTTGGTTGTCGGTCTTTCGGAGGCCTATAATGGTGTTGGAATTCTCCTTCGCCAAAGCAACCCTCTTCCCGACTTCTATCAAGCCCGCTCTATGCTTACTTTGGAAGAAGCTTGTTTGGCTAAAAAGGCGGCTATCGGAGTAAGCCCCATCGTCATGGTGGCGTCCTCTCCTAGTTCTTCGGGTTTTGTTAATAATTCGGGCCAAAACCATAATCATGGTGGCGGCAAGAATAATCGCAAGAATAATAACAAAAACCGCGGGGGCAAACGCGACGGTTCCGGTGGCGGCTCCGATGGTCAGCAAGCAGGCGATGGGCCCCATCCAGTGAACAGTGGCCCACCACTCCCCTGGTCCCAGCAGTGGGGCCCATGGCAGTGGGGCTGGGGCAATGGGCCGTAGGCCAGCAGCCCTTCTAGTCAGGCATCAACTTCCAGCGGCCAGTGGGCTGGCCAACAGTTCAGGCCCAACACCCAGCAGTGGTGGCCCACTGGCCAGTGGTCCAATAGCAGCAGCTCCAGCAGCTACGACCCAGTTTCATCACGGACAGGAATTCTTGGGCCCCGACCTCCGCAAGCCCATCATGCATCAGGCCCCATTCAAACCGATATCGAGGCCGGGATGCACACGTTGGGGTTGACTCAACCGGACCCAAATTGGTATATGGACACCGGTGCCACTACTCACATGACTTCCGAATCAGGTACTCTCTTATCTTATTCCAATTTGAGCACCCCTCGGGGGATAATTATTGGTAATGGCAGTTCTATTCAAATTCTAGGGTATGGTCAGAAAACGTTGTCTCCCCCCAATCCACCCCTTCTCTTAAAAAATACTTTACATGCCCCTAAATTGATTAAAAATTTAGTGTCTGTCCGAAAGTTCACTACTGACAATTCCGTTTCCGTTGAATTTGATCCTTTTGGTTTCTCTGTGAAAGATTTCAAGACGGGGAGTCATCTCACAAGGTGTGATAGTAGGGGGGATCTGTATCCTATCATGCCTGGTTTCAGTCCATTGAGTCAAGCCTTGCCATCAGCTTTTGCAGCCATCTCTCCTTCCATGTGGCATGCTCGTCTGGGTCATCCGGGATCTTCTATTTTATCAGTTTTAGATAAAAATAGCTTTATTTCTTGTAAGGGTACGAGTCGTACTCCACTTTGTCAGTCTTGTTCATTAGGGAAAATTGTTAAGTTTCCATTTGTAGACTCCAATTCTCATACTTCAATGCCATTTGATATTATTCATAGCGACTTATGGACGTCTCCTGTTCTTAGTTCATTGGATCTTCAATATTATGTTCTCTTTTTAGATGATTATTCTAGATTTTTGTGGACGTTTCCAATTGCGAATAAATCACAAGTGTTTTCCGTCTTCATCAAATTTAGAGCGTTCATTCGTACTCAATTCGAGAGAGAAATAAAAAATATTCAATGTGATAATGGGAAAGAGTATGACAATAGGAAGTTTCGGGAATTCTGTGCTAATAATGGGATCAATTTTCGGTTTTCGTGTCCTCATACATCTTCACAAAATGGGAAGGCCGAACGCAAAATTCGTTCCATAAAAACATTGTCTGAACTCTCTTAATTCATGCCTCCGTACCTCCATATTTTTGGCACCATGCTCTACAAATGGCCACATATCTTCTTAACATAATTCCGTCTAAAGGTCTGACTTATTCTTCCCCCCTCCAAATACTATACAATAAGAACCCTCCTTATTCTCATCTTCGGGTTTTTGGGTGCTTGTGTTTTTCGTTATTCCCATCCACCACAATTAACAAACTTCAGGCTCGGTCTACCGCGTGTGTATTTTTGGGTTATCCATCTAATCATCGTGGTTATAAATGCTTTGATTTATCCTCAAATAAAATCATAATTAATCGCCACGTCCTTTTTGATGAAACCCAATTTCCTTTTGCGAAAGTTCAGACTCCCGAGCCTCGGTCGTGTAATTTTTTGGATGAACAAATATCCCCGTATATTATTCAGAGTTTTTCGAACATCTCCCGCACCCAAAATCCGCCAGTGGGCCCACTGCCCGCTGCACCCACAGTACCGCCAGTAGCAACAGCTCCAAGCATCGGATCGGTCCCCAAAGCAATTGGGCCAGGCCACCCACCTCGAATCGGTCGATTGATGATTCGATTTTCGATTTGGGCCAAGAGCCCATCGTCACGCTACCCATCCCGACCCCAGAAAATTCCCAAAATTCCCTCAATTCTTCCTCGAGTCATAGACCGGTCACTCGTAGTCAGCGGGGCATATTTACACCTAAAAGACATTTTAATTTACATTCTGATGTCTCTAAATCTCCCTTGCCCCGCAATCTTGTGCGCATTAAATGACCCTAATTGGAAAATTGCTATGACTGATGAATATAAAGCTCTTATTGATAATAAGACGTGGGAGTTGGTGCCCCGTCCATATGGTATTAATGTTATCAGGTCTATGTGGATTTTTGCTCATAAGGAGAATTCAGATGGGTCATTTGCTCGACATAAGGCGCGACTTATGGGTGATGGTAAGACTAAGCAGGTTGGGATTGATTGTGGTGAGACATTTTGTGATAACATTAGTGCCATCTACCTTTCAGGTAACCCAGTTCAACACCAACGCACTAAGCATATCGAAATGGACATTCACTTTGTCAGTGAAAATATTGCAAAGGGTCACGTTCGCGTATGTCATGTCCCGTCTCGTTATCAAATTGCAGACATCTTTACAAAGGGTCTACCAGCGGTTCTCTTTGAAGATTTTAGGGACAGTCTCAACGTTTGAAAACCGTCCGCTATGACTGCAGGGGTGTGTTAAACAGAGTAATATACATGTGATATACACCCAATATACATCAATGTATATCACAGGCAAAGCAGTGGGCCTCGGCCAGTGGCCACAGAATTGGTGATAATACAATCTTGTATATATGGTATATATATTTGTAGTATATTGTAGTGTAAAGGTTACCTTAATTAGTGTTATACACTTACCATAATTGTATAGTTAGAATTATGGTAGAATAAGGATTTAGAAATAGAATAGGAATATGATTCTCCTATTATGAAAATATGTAACTTGTATATATAGCCTTTCAATTAATGAAAATAATCAAGGAGATTATTTCTTTCAATAATTTTGGTCCAAACTTTATATTTATCTTAATAAATTAATTGAAATATGTAAATTATGAAATTAGAATCCAGTAATTTAAAAAATAGAAATTTAAATCCCATAAACTTTAAATTCTAACTCCCTTACGACAACAATTTCAAATCTATTGTGGTAGACAGGAGTTACAAAAGAAATAAATTGTACTAATAATTTGGGGATTTGTCTCATTCCTGGTCATTGCTATAATAATTATGCAACTATTCTTTGCAAGTCGAAGAATCGTTGAATTAGATATACCTATTGCAATGGTGAACCATTATTTTTATAATGATTAATATGGTCAAATGAAATGGATCTATTCAAAGGCAACGGTTTAATAGGGCTGTTGTAACGGTTTAGTTCGACTATTGCAACGTCTAGTGGGGCTATTGCAACCATTTAGATAAGCTATTGTAATGATTTTTCTCAATAATTAGTTTCTCAACACGTGTTCGCACGTGTATCTCTAGTTATGTAATACACAAGTTTATAAAGTAATATCAAATCATTAAAACAAAAATTAGTGTCTCAATTTGATTAAGCACATAGTTTAAAATATAAAGAGAGACTTTATGATCCTAAATTAAACATGTGTATAATCTATCTATATTATGGTAAAAGCACGAATAATATTAGAAATGTTGATTGAACTTTTTTCTCTTCATTAAAAGACTCTACAATAGACAAAATTATCATTTACTATTTTCTTAAACATATTATTACTAAACAAAAGAAAAACCTGCCATAATAATAAAAGCTTATGGACTGTCGTAGAAATTCTTTTCCTCTTTTCCCTTTTACGGTTGGTTCCTAATACAAACCTGCCTTATTTGTAGCAAAAGAAAAACTACCCTAATAATAAAAATCTTGCCTTATTTTTAGCAAAATAAAAACTGTCGTAAAACTATAACTTGTCATAGGAGTACATTTATGTCCATTGAGGACTCACTATTATCGAGCACGTAAGGACCCGTTAGGTCGTTTTGACTATTTTGCATATTTTCCTGCAACTGCCCTTTTTCTAGTTTTATTTTGATATTTTTGATGTGCGGGGATGGGTGGCGCGATTCTCGAGGCAATTGGATGAAAATAACATAAGAAAATTTATGTTTTGGAAGTTTTAAGTTTGGAAAGTTGGACTAAGAATTGACCTTTGAGAAGACGTTCTCATAATCGAATTCTGATGGTTCCATTAGCTCCGAAACATGATTTTTGAGAAGTTTGTGACTTTTGAGAAGTTCTTAAGTTAAGAAAAGAGTTTTAGTTGACTAAAGTCAACATCGAGGGCATTTGAGTCTTTTTTGAAGTTTCATCGATTTCATAATTAGGTCCAAAATATCATTTGTGACACAGTCGAGTCGTTGGTTCAGTTCCTAGGGACTCGGGTGTATTTTGGACTTTTGGTTGAGGTAATTAAGATATTTGGAGTTGACAAGAGTTGACAACGGGTCAAAACGACCTCATACGAGTATTTTGAGTGCGTGAGCAAGTCCATTGCATATTTTATGAGTAGTTTGCATATCTGATTTATGTCCGAGAAGTATTGGATGATTTCAGGGATTGATTTGAAGTTTGGACTTGTTTTGGAGTTGCTGGTTCTGGTGTTGCGCAGGTGTGTAAGAAAAGCTGCACCTGCGGTATATGGGACGTAGGTGCGAGCTAAGATGAGCCAAAGCCTGGTTGCAACTGTCACACCCCAACCTTGGGGGTGTGGCTGACACCCTGTGCCTGAACGACCCGAGCGTACCACCTGTATATCATAACCTGAACAGATAACCATCTGGGCCGACAAGGCTTCATTAGACAATTATACGAAAGATCAGAACAAAACAACTTGTATAAGTGACAACCAACCCAATATGTACATATATCATAAGGCCGACGAGGCCATAACCAGTACACTAACAACTAACAAAGGGGCTAACAAGGCCAAACAAGACATATATACAACAATTTCTAGTCTGCAAGCCTCGAAGAGTGCTATAATATGTCATCAGGTCAGGACAGGACCACACTATACCCAATGTTGACACCCAATTTTGTCCCATCTTTTATGATTTTATTCCTAATTTTTAATATTTTTGACACTTTTAAAACAATTTTAAAATATAGGTATATATATATATATATTATTCTCTTATTATTATTATTCGCATTTTTTACTGTCATTTGCATTTTTTATCACAATCATAAGTTTTATCCAAAAAATTCTATGTTATTTTATTCTCGCAAAATTGCATCGCATTTACATTTTTTTATTTTTAAACATTTCGCAAATATTATATTTTTATTATTATCACATCGTTACGTTATTTTAAATAATTCACATCTTTTACAAAAAATATATAAATATGTTTTAATATTAAGCCCCTCTTATATATTTTTAAATCCATAACCCATTTTTCATTTCATAACCCAAAACAATTTCTAACCCATTTTATTTTCCCAACCCAATACAAATTCTACCCAAACAAAATTCACAAGCCCAAACTCCCCAATTAAATTCCCTTATACCCAAACCCACAAAACAAAAAAACCACCAGGCCCAATCGGTGACCCACAAGCCCAATCCCCAAATTAAAACAACCCACCACACCCGACCGACCGACCCGACCCAACTCGTCTTCCCCTCTCTTTTAATCCCCAAACCAAATAAAAAAACAAAAACCCTAAACCTAAACCTCTCAACCAAAGCCGACCCCATTACCCCATACTGGCGACCCCATCGCCGTCACGGCCACCTCGCCGCCACCACCAACCCTCTCGCCTTCATCGACCCCTCTGCATACCGACACCATAAAATCCGCGACCCATGCCCCTCAAATCCGCGATTTCTTTTGCCTTTAATTCAAATTTCAAACTCACTTCGACGAGGTGAACGTTGAGGGGGAAACCCACCTATAAATATCCCCCTTGTTCTTCATTTAAAGGGGGTTCGAAAATCCATCTTTGAGGTTCAAAAAAAGTCTGTCTTTGGGGGGGTTCGATTTTCGGATAAAAGGGTTCTTTTTAGGAGTTTTCTAATTCGATTTTTTTGGGTTGGAAATTAGATTCAAGTCTCTGTTTCCTTTCGATTTTGTTAGTATTGTTCTTCACTAAAAAAGATTCTTTGTTCTTGCATGTGTTCTTCAACTTAAAGATTCCGAAAATAGGTCGAGATTATTGGTTTTTTTTTGTGTTGAAGAATCTGGAATTTGTGCCATTTCCACTATTTTTTCGGTTCCGGGTCGGGTCACTTCCGGGTCGGGTCAAAAGAAGTAAAAAGCAGCATTCCAAAATCAGAATTCCGAAATCGCAAAATCAGAATTCCAAAATAACGTCTCCGAGCGGATTCGACGATTCGAAACACGCCTCGGTTCGCTGCCCGGAGAAGGTCAGTAAATACAAATTCCTCTCAGTATGTTTTCTGTATTTTTATGTGTTTTGTTGTTAATTATGTGATAAGATAGTCATTTTTGCTATTATGTTCATTATTGTGTCAAGTATGTTAGCTGGTTTAATCGGCAATTAATGTTTAGAAATGCTTTCCTTGTATTATCAGATTTATACTTAATATGGTAAGAAGCTTTGTGTGTGTGTTGATTTTATGGACATCGTGTGATCATATTGGATTCGAATGTTGAATCATACTTATTTTGCTGAGTCTACTGAACTGATAACACACTTGCCTTACCTGTTTAAGTGTTAAAAGGCCTCGATATTAACATGTGAAGTCTCTCAAGTTATCTTGTATCATGTCCTACCTCTAGAGTTTGCTTGAATGACATTTACATTAGTGATTTGCATTATTTTGAACCAGTTTATACCCTGTTAAGCCATAGTTTCTAATGCATTCCATATGTGGTTTGTGATTATGTTTCATGAAGGAAACATGTATAGGGTATAGTCAAATGTTAAAACTGCTTAAGTGAATAGAAAAATCTAAGGAATGGTTTAAACTTAGGGATATGAAAGTCTTTGATTCCTATTGAGTTATGCATTATCTACCTGTGAGTGTGGGTTGTCTTTTCTTGCTATGAATCTGAATCACAAGCATGCCTATCTACGTCAAATAGTTTGTTGAGTAAAGGACATGTTGCGGTTAATTCTAGTTTTGTTCGTGTTGCTACTGCCAAGTTCCCTCTGATGTATGATAAATAAGGAGGAGTGATTATATGAGACTGCAATAATTTTTGATTTCTTGCTAAGGTTATAAACTGGTTCTGTCTTTCTGATTCTTGATTAGGCTTGACCTAAAAATCAGGAAAAATGCTATCTGATCTAGAAAAGTTGCCCAAGTTCTCTGTGTCAATATATGTTGCTTGTTCCTTTAATATTCGATGTCTTATACATGGATAAGATAACAGAATTGGTTTGACTTGGTGTTGAGACATCTGGGTATTATTTCTTGTTATGCCTGGATCTACTCTTCATACCTGCACTGGCCTGATATTAGTGCAATTGTTTCATTTCTCTTGTTGGAATTGAGTCTGCTCATTCTGCCTAATGCTAATTCTGCCTAATGCTAGTGTGTGCTATCCATTAAGTGTCAAGATGTCTCATCCTTTAATGTGAACCTCCTGAATCATGACATGCCACTGACTTGCCTAGTTTGGTTCTACTTAGACCATGCCTAGGCTACTATTTGGACCATTTTGTGCTATGACAGGTGTACCTACATGTATGCTAGCCTGATTAAGCAGTGTTCTGCCCCAGTATATTACATTGACTAGTGTACAGCATGAATATGTCCATATATGTGTAATTAGACCACCAATGGTTCTGTATATTCTAAGATATTATTCCTAAAGAGTTAGTTAACTATTTCTGCATGTTAGTTATGTTTGATGAACTGAATACACCTTTGCCTTGCCTAGTAAGTCTAATAAGTATGATATGTTATGAGTTATTCCTCTAAGTGTCAATATGTCCAATACATAACAGAAAAATGGTCTTGTGTGCTTAGTATAGCTTAAATGATTCTGTACCTCTTTGAAATTTTGTCCTAAATAGATATTTGCCCATCTCCATGTCCTAAAATGTCTTCTGAACTAATCATCTATATGTCTTTATCTATCTAAATGCTAGACTGCATCCATGACAGCATATAATTCCTTCTGAGTCATTTGGTTTACCATATTAGTATGTTAACTGATCTGTGCACATGTGTGTATTTAGCCAGTCCCAAATTGATAGTTCCCTTGTTTGAAATCTTTTTTATTATATTGTTATGCTGGCTGAAATTCGAGGCAAGCTTTGGGTTTGGTTTAGCCTTCTTCGATAGCCTGCCATGCCTAAGGTTCAAAAAGCCTTTTGAATCTTGTTGCGGCATCGAAAATGAATGGTGGTAGCCCCCCCCCCTTGATCTTCTTATCTTTCAGATTTGAAGTTTAGAGTGATTGGTCTTTAAGTTGACCTTCCCCTTTGTCTTTGCTGTGCTACCAATAGTTGTGGTATCCAGCTGCACCTTGAGATTCTGGATATATGTCATCTTTAAATAGTTCTGGTTATGGGTTTTGTTGCATTTTGGTCAGCCGATTCGAGATCGCGATTCTGTCGCATAATACTTGGGCCGACATCGCACTTTTGAGCCGTTATTCTGATGCTGCGTTTGCCGCACATAACTGCTGCAATCTTGATCATTTACACTTATTTTCGGAAATATTTTACTGCTACATTTTGAGCATATTTGATGTCTTATCACTGCGTTATTTTTAAACCCATTTGCTGTTGTTTCTTGACTGAAAACAGTCGCTTTAACACTGTTTTTTCTGTTTCAGTTTGCTGCCCGGCTTCAGATTACTATTTTACTGTTTTTATCGTTTTTACTGTTTTAAAATAAACACCGCACCTTTCAGACATTGCTTTCATGTTTCAGTCTACTGTTTCAGCATTCAAATATCCGTTTTACTATTTTTTACTGTTTTAAACTAAACACCGCGTCTTTTTCGGAAATTATTTTCTGCTTACTGTTTCACCGTCTGCTGCTGTTGTTTACTGTTTCATTTTAATTTTACCGATTTGAACACGATACTACACTGGCCGATGAAAAATATCCGTCGATTTTGAGGCCTCCACAGTTGCAAAGACGGAAATATAACTTCTGGGCAATGATGAAGACTTAAACCTTTTATTTCATCCGAGATCAACATGTTTAGTAGGCGAGGTGACTAAAATAACCAACAAGTTATATATTCGCAGCCACGACGTGATTATAGTGATCTTTTCTATTTCACCCGAGAGACCAACACGTTTAGTAGGCGAGGCAATCAAAAATAAACCACGTTAGTCATATGTTTGCAGCCACGACGTGATTGGAATGTTCTTTTCAAAATTTAAGTCTGAGCCCTCCGTGATCAAAACATTCACTGTTTTGAATACGGATATGAAGTTATTTGTATTTAACTGTTTCTTACCGTTTGTTCTTGACAACTTGCAGGGATTAAAGTAAATAAAGGCAGATTATTCCTCGGAGTTTATTTATTTTATTTCTTTCTTTAATTCAGCTTTTATCTCGCTTTGTATTGTAATATTATTTATCGCACTTATGTAACTATTGAAATGCTTAGAATAGACAAACTTATGATTAATTCATAGGGTAGTTTAAGATTTGAAATCCGTCGCTAGCTTATTTATTTGTAGGCTCGGTTAAATTCAAACTTAGAAATCCTTCGCTAGTTTATTTATTTTAGGCTCGTCACCCGTATTCAAGATTTTCAAAACAACTTTTGTCATCTTTTATTTGCTTTATTAATCATACCGAATAAGTTTATCTTTTGTCAATTTACAATTCATTGATTCCCAAAATTTTACTTCTTTGGCATTATAAATAAATTGTTTTACTAACAATTGTCAAATACATATTTTTCCAACTCTACATGTATTTCTCTTTAAATATCATACAAATGCATATTTTGAAAAAATCTCTACATTTATCTATCTTTTAAAATGCATTTCTTTTCATTAATTATTTGCAAACATCTTTTAACTTCATGCTTCAAACATGCATTTTTTCTAGTAATAATTAACCTGAGTTTGACCGGATAACCGCAAGTTAGCGGATCTTAAAGGATGCCTAACCCCTTCCCTTTAGGATAATAAAGAACCCTTACCTAGAATCTCACTAGTTTCGCAGACCTTAAAAACGGAGTTTACATTGCAGCATTTAGTTTAATATTTAGGTGTCCTAATTCACCGTAAAAGATAATTAGGTGGCGACTCCTCAACCCTTTTACCCAGGAATCACCGAACACGTCCGCGCTCCGCTTTGACCCGAGCAGGTCGAAATAGGGTGCGACACCCAAAATAGCTATACACATAAGCAACAATGCCTACTGACTCTGTACATCAACCCCGAATAAATGGAGTGCGATGACCAACAACTGAAGTCAGATAACCTATTGTGGAGGTACGTCTGTCTGTCTATCTGTACTTGCGGGCATGAAACACAACGCCCTAGCAAGGGACGTCAGTACGAAAGAATTTACTGAATATGTAAGGCAGGTAAAATATATAAATAAGAGATATAATACAAGCTAAGGGTACAAAAATCAACCTGAAACTCAAAAAGGCCACTGAGGGCGTACAACTCACATAATCATTATCATATGTATAAAACTAAAATCGGGCCACTCTATGGGGACATATAATATAGTATCAAGCCTCTCCATAGGGCAAATCTAATCATAACGTACCCGAACATAATAGGACTCGGTAATGTCATACCCAACAACAGGGGTGTGCACGTATAAGTGTTGTACTCGACCGACTATAGCGCAACTCGGTAGAATGTAGCTACATATATGTATAATTCATGTAAGACTTCAGAACATCAACATGAATAGGGTGGAGTGACCTAAAGTCTTAATCATCGCCTATAGTTATGAAATCATGTAAAACGATCGTTATAATCCAACTAGAGTCTCAGAATGTATCACAAAGCAAGGAATATCATAAGGTACGAAAATGAATCCCGACAAGGGATAGATAAGTTCATATAAAATTTCAAGGCAAGGATGAATATGCTTCCAAGATCAAGAAGGGGAATTGCTTTAAAGACATCCTACTTTGTGACGTATTAGCTAAGATCATATCGAAAAGGAAAGAAACGTAAGCCTTACATACCTCGTTTCTTAGCTTATATGAATCACAGAAGTCCTCCAATATTCTACAAGTGATTATCTACATTATACAAACGATTGGTATCAATGACGGATTCATAACTTATAAGAAAACTCTTTTGGACATTTCATCGAACACCTTATATTCATGAAGTTTACACAATCTTTTACATCCAAATTTACATGGATTCCAACACTACAACTTCATACCAACTCTCCTATACTTCCATAACCTCATCAACATCCCAACAACTTTATAACTATAACTCCTCGTACCTCCAAACTAAGCCAAGTTCATGATTAAGGAGTGTAGGAAACCAAGAACGAGAGTTAAAATTGAAAATCCACTTTCAGTTCTGTGAATCCAGTTTTACGCCACAATTATACAAATTGTATAAAATGAAATGGTCAGTCTTTTTTTATCGTAAAATCCCCCCCTCAGCTTGGCAGTCACTAGTTGGATGTACTTGGGTGACGGCCATTTTCGACAGACCATACAAAAATATACTGACCATACTTTCTAGCATATTATTCTGCAGATCGTATTTTCCTAGTGTACATAATTATACGGTCCATACCCGGACTGTATAAAATTGTACGGACCGTATAATCTGATCTTAAAACCCCCGCCGACTGAAACAATATAGATACACAACTTAGCCCTGAAAAATCAGTTTTCATATTTTTCAAGCCTAGAACGAAGGTTCTCTCCTCCTATCATTCTACTACATCGAGTTAAGCCTTTTTCATGATATTCTAAGTGATTCTAACATCATTCTCATGAATTCCTATGAAATTCATTGTTTCTAACCTAAGGTTTCCAAGAAAACTCAACCCAAGAGATTAAGGTTCAGGCTTTGAGATTCTTTTTCCAAGATAAGATTTTTAATACAAGCATTGGAGAGAATAAGGTATGTAGAACTTCTATCCACGTATGGAAATATTCATGTTCTTCTCCACACCACATTTATCCATGAAACCATGAATTTCTATACTTAGGATTTTATTCCAAGTTCATGATAACCCTAAACTACATGTATCATGTTTCTCCATATTTGTATTATTAATTCGTTGTTGTATTCACGATATTACATTATGGTTATTGTGAATCCATCTGTAATCCATGAATACTCATAACTTTGAATTCCATGAGTTTATAAATACAGGTCATGAAGTAATATTCTTAATTTCCATGAAATTATACATGTTTTTATATTTTACACAAGTTATATTATATATTTAATTACATGCAAGATTACAATCATGAATCATGTTTTCAATCTATGTTTATAAAATTCATGATCTTACAAGCCGACAATATTCAAGTACATGTTTTGGGAGTTGTACAGTTTATCGAGAAGGCTTAGATAGCCTGAAACTACGTTTGCCAGCGTAGGATAAGGATCACTCCGTCCAGAGGATGATACCTTCATGTTACCCCTTATTGGGATTATTGGGTCCATCATGTTCATGTCCATGTCTCATACTCTGGCAAGTTACGAGATGACTTATCTGATCAACAGAGATCAGACGCCATGTTCACTCATGATGGTTTTATGTCGATTTTGTTAATGCTCTCCCACAGATATATAAATATACAGTTATACAAATTTTATGTTTGTTATCATACTCATGTTAGATTATATCCATGTTCATGTTCAGTTTTAGTTTAATGTCCATATTATTTCATGTGCCTGCTTATTCCTTCAGTTGTTTTACATACAATATAATTCAAATGTTCTAAAATCCCTTTTTATGAGGCCTACACTTCAACTGAGTTTCAGGAGGACGGATCATTTTTCTAGGATTCTATCAGTACCATCTATTGATGAGCCCCATTTAATTTGAGGTGTCAGTTTTAGTTACTTTCATGTTATGCTTTATATTAAAGGTATGCTAGGGCCTTGTCCTGGTAAAATAGTTTTACAGTCAGACTCATGTTCAGAGATTTCATAAACTAGTTTAGCATGTCATGTCAGTATTATTTTTAGACTTATCATGTTTTAAGATATTTTTCTCAATATATTTTCAAACTATCTTTCTTTTATTCAGTTTGAATATTTTATATTATGAATATTGCATGTTTTTATGCCCATGTTGATTCAGCAAGCCATGTGGTTTGCTTGATCACATGTAATCAGGCACCGAGTGTCATGTTTTTCCCAGGCCATGGTTCAGGGTGTTACAAACTTAGTATCATACCATTAGGTTCAAGTGTCTTAGGGAATCTATGAAACCCTGTCTAGTGGAGTTTCGTTTATATGTATGTGCGTGCCACACATATAAATGGTTAACTACCAAGACATTTAGAATTGTCTCACTTTTTTCATTCTCTAGATCGTGCACTTAGAGCTATGCTTTCATGAACTTTTCTAACTCATTCCATAAAGCCTAGAGTAGTAAGTAATGTTCTCTTTCCATCGAATCCCGAACATATCGAATGCGCAAGCAACGAGAAGGAAATTCAAGGTCCAAGTGAGGATGACTATCCATTGGGGTATAATAGGGAAGTGCCTATTGGTAACATATGAAACTTGGGATAATATCGAAAGTGGAACAAAATGCGTAGTTACTACAGACTAAAGCATAACCCTTATCAGAAAGTACAAAAGCAGTTATCATAATTTATCATTATCAATTAACCTCAGTTACCACTTATACAATGTTTCAGTTAGCAGGATTATGGTTATTCAGTACACCAGTGTTCAGTTATATAGTTACCATATTTTCAATTTTTAGTGTATCCAGATTCTTGTGACTTGACTTGTGATTATACAGCGATAAGGACTACATCGAGATCTCTGCATTTTTCAAGTCCGGGTTGCGACACAAGACTCGTAAAAAAAGGCGCATGATATATTTATCAGGTGATGGTACCATTTTAAGGACAAGTTTCTGCATGATAGTATATGTATGTTCTATAACTTACAGAACAAGTTTTATTGGATTTTTGGACCGTGGAGCTACAAGTATGAGGATGATAGTTCAGATTTTTGGACCCTACAGGGTAACATGTTATGAAATTATCCACAACCCGCATAAACTGTCCACGATAGTTTTGAGCAGAAAATAGCCTAAGAGCAAATCACACGTGATTCTAGAATGTCTTGATTTTTCAAAGATATATATTTTATCGTATGACCCATGCACATGACTAAGAATAGATTGTGTACGTTATGAGAACCATGAGCAGACAATATTGAATTCCTGGGAATAGTTTTAAATCATTTAAGTTTATTCAAATCATAACCAGAGAGTATGACGTTAGTAAGTTACTACAAGAAGCATATATTATTATGAGATAAGAAGATTTGACAATTCCTCTTAAATTATGTGAATACGTGTTTACGCCGGATGTGTATAATATGATATGATTTTAAAGTGTATAGAAAGTTCGGGGTTAGGTATTTCAAAATTTCATTTAAGACTGACGAAATTTCTCCTTAGTGTGATCCATCTCTATAGTACAGAAAATATAGTACACGGCTGCAGAATAAGGTCAGATGATGAGGGAAGTTAGAAATAATCTTACGCTTCACTCTAGTATTTAGGACAGAACCAGAGAACATGATGCTGGCAGGTGATTAGTAGAGAATAATAAGTATGTTTTGAGTAGATACAGTGAATTAACAATTTTGGCAGAGCTAGTAGAGTTACGATTTGATTTCCTTAGTTAGGTTAACACTAATGAGTGAGTAGCAGTTTGAATTCACCAAATGCATATTAGAACCCAAAGAGTTTTTCAAGCTAAAATCTTATGTTGATTTATTATTCCACATTTTACCTTTCTTCCGTAATTTCTCAAAGAACATGGTTCTTTGAGTGCTTAGGTCACAATAGATTTAAATGATTCATTATGTTACACTCTTTTGACCCAATAGTTGGATAGGTCATTTCAATTTGTTGATCAAGTGGCGGAATCACATAAATTGGATTGAATTCCCCTCATCAGAAAGTCATACTACGAAAATTAAGAAAAAATAAAATATTTTGTACATAAATAAATTTTTGAGTAAACTTGACATTGGAGAAATACATATGTGACATTATGTATTCTTTTGAATTCCTTTAGAATTTTTGTCTCCGCCAGGTTCATTCTGTGTGGATCAACTTTTTTTTTTATCAAAATGATGACCTTTCTCATTCATTCAATAACAAAGCAAAAGAGTCACAAGTTTTTTTGTATGAGTCATGTAGGAAATTGTTCATCTCAAAATACTTCATCTACTAAAGTCTTCGAAAAACTAGTTAGACGATAACTATACCTATGTTGTTTACTTATGGAGATCAAATTCAACATTTTATCAAACCTTTCAAATGTTTGAAATTTTAGATTGAATATGAGGATTTTAATGAAGTTGTTGGACAGAACTGGAATGCTGATAGCTTATGAGATGTTTTTCTATCTTAGAAGCAGAAGTTGAAGAAGGTTAAATGTGCACTGTCTTCCTGAAGTAAGCAGACTTTTGGTGATATCTTCAAACAACTCAACATCAGAGATGACATTGTTAGCATGAAAGAGACATTATTGAAGAAACTCCCTAAAAATTGGATAGAATGATCCTGCAAAGGGCCCAAGCATTACAAAAGAGGTACTTACACTATGAGGAGGAATTTTGAAGAGGCTACAACTGTTTTACAGAAGGTGATAGGATTACAAGATTCTTCCATAGCTTAGTTAATGGTAGAAGGAAAGAACCATGATTAAGAGAATTAAAAATGTTGAGGGTAATTGATTTGAGAATGTAGATGATATTGCGGCAGAAGCTATTTCCTTTTAGCAGAAATTATTTTCTGGTTGATCATGTGCTTTCCTAAACAAGAGGGGGGCTTGAGTTTCAGATCTCTTTTTGATATGTCTAAAGCACTATGTGCTAAGTTGTGGTGGAGGTTTAGAACTTCAACCTCCCTATGGGATAACTTCATTTGGAACAAGTATTGCAAAAAACAATATTCTCAGTATATGCAATAGAAAGGAGGATCTCAGGTGTGGAAGATGGTTCTTGAAGCAAGGGACAATATTGAGCAGGATATTTGGTGGGAACCTAACAGTGGTACTGCAAATATTTGATTTGATAATTGGATCAAATTAGGAGCCTTACACTATGTATTATCACAAGACTGCTATATTGATGAGAGTGTGGAAAATGTGAATGATCTTATGGTTGAAAGTGGTTGGGACACTATGAAGCTACAAGAATAGTTTTCTGCTGAGATTGTTGATCACATCTTAATAGAATTGGAGATTAAGGAGCACTCTGATAGTTGGGATCAGCCTTGGTAGATGTTGACTAGCACATGAAAGTTCACTGTGGCTAGTGCATGAGATCCGTTGAGGCAGAAATCTCATATTGCTCAGATATACGAGAATATATGAACTAAATGTGTTCCTTTCAAAATATCATTTTTCTTACGGAGTTGTGGAAATTTAAATTCCAGTTGATGAGGTACTAGCCATCATAGGGATCACTGTAGTTTCTAGATGCTGCTGCTGCAGATCATCTTAACAAGAAACTATAGATCACATATTTCTAACTGGTGATTTTGCTACTTCTCTGTGGTCAGTGTTCAATAATGTTGCTGGAATTACTTTTCAGTGTACTCAAGTGAAACAAACAGTAAAAACTTAGTGGGAGGCTTTATGTCATTACAAGTTGAGACCAATCTATAAAGTTGTCCCAGCCATAATTTTGTGGCAAATATGAAAGTGGAGGAATACTAAACTGCATAGATGCTTAATGTATGTATACAAGGTGCTGCATGAGATTAACAAGAATATCTATTTATTCTGCAGAGTTAAATATCATTCCCTGCAATATATTTTAAGGAAATGGCCAGATATAATAGACTTCTTTGAAAGGTTTAGGCCAAGATTAAGCTGCAAAGCTATGATGTGTAAACTCAAGGGGTTGGTGTAATTGTAACTGTGATGGAGTTGCTAAAGGAAATCCTGATCCAAATGCTATAGCCTTTTCTGTTAGAAATGAACATGGTGATTTGATACGTGCTGGAGGATTCGTGATGGAAATAACCTTATTGCAGAAGCAATTGCTATTAGAAGAGGTGTGGAACACTGCACAAATAACCAACTCTTTCCTCTGGTGATAGAAACAGATTCTTTAGCAATGAAAAAGTTTATTTTAGGAGAGTGGGAGGTTCCTTGGAGCATTGTTATGGATGTGAAGTAGATCAACAGAATTCTGAGAGTCCGGGCAGTGATAGTGGAGCACATATACAGAGAAGGAAATGGCCTAACAGATTTTATAGTTAACTTTGTTTTTGATTTTGCAGGTACTCAACATTTTAACAACTTTCAGGAGTTACCATCTATGGTTAGGGAGATGCTTAACATAGACAAAGCTCAGATTCCAAATCTGAGAATAAGATATGTTCATGATACATTGGATCAGCAAACCTGAGGCTACTTACTTCTATTTCTGCAGGTGTTCTATCCTGATGTACTTGATGTTCTACACTACCTTTATCAACCGAAACTTATATGTAGGTGGTAAAAACTGATTTGAAATTCAGTATGGGTTTAGGGTTTAGGGTTGTGTATACATGCTCATCCCCATGTAGGAAATCCTTAACAGAATTTTATCATCCTCACAACACAAGTATTGGAAACAATGCATAAATTTTACATGCTAAAATTGGATAGCTATTGTGGAAAACTGAGATGGAGTTGGACAACTATCTGGATGCCTGAAGAATTCAACTGATTTTGTCTCCATACCATCTGGTGAGAGCTTTGAGGTGTGATAGATGGATACAAGTCAAGGCCTCAAGATTAGTAGATCAATTTTCATGTGTAATTTTCTACTATTAGCTTAGTTCAGCTTTGCTTTTGTTTTATTTTCTCTTTTTGCACTTTCTTTTGCTCTCCAGATTATTGGAGTGCTTTGTTTGTACAGAACTTTTTGTTTAATAAATTCCCATCACCTTGTGATGGTTTTGATAAAAAAAAAATGACATGCTAAAGTTTTTTTTTTTTTTTTAAAAAAAAAACCGAAATAATTCAAACGTAGGCCGTTTGAAAGGATTAGTTGGCCACCTCTAGTCTTTGGCTAATTATTTTGGAACTTTTCATAATATCGCCCTAGGAGAAATTCCTTCTCCATTGAGATCTCATCGTCCAGACATTGTCTTAATCTAGTTTTGGAATTTGTTCTTTGGATTGAACAAAGTTAGTTTAGCAATCTATTCATCTTTCATATATTTGGTCATAACGTAAGAAGTTATATGAGTTGTGACATTGTAACAAAAAAAAAGTAAGTTCTATAACATCTCTCTATTCTTTGAACTCTTTGTGTCTGGTTGACCTTGCAGCAGTGTGGTAGATGATATTTCAAGAACAACCAAACTACTCCAGAAAAATGCTTGAGCCGAATTTTAATCAATGGAGTACAATATTTTCGATCAAGTAGGTTTCAGTATAACATCATTTACTGCCAATGCAATCACTAGCTTGGGAGGACTTCGTAGAGTTATTACAAGTAAAATAGTACTCCCCGTCTCATATTAATTGTCACATTTTTCTTTTATACGCTCCTCGAAAATTATAAATAAAAATATATTTTTTTACTAATTTGCTCTTATCTATTTTTAATAAATATGTACTATATTTAAGAACAAGACAACCATAATTTTATTGGTATTCAGACAATCATAATATCAATCAATAACACTTATTTGAACTCTTCAAATTTATAAATTTTATGTTATGTAATCAATATTAATTACTTTTAAGAACACTTAATATTAAGATTAAAATGAAATAAATTAATCAACTTTATCTTAATTCTGCAAAATAATAAGTATTTTTGAAATACATGTTTTTAGTAACGTTGACAACTGATATGGGAGAGTAGTCCACCACTACAAAAAGGGGCTTTAGCGGCAATAAAAAATGACATTAGGGGCAATAACAATAGCCATAGCCACTATATTCTTTACCGGCCATTGGTCTTTAGCCGGTGATTCGAGGGTCGCTAAAGCGTATTGCGGCCAATCTGACAAAAAGCCGGTAAAGGGTATGATTTATTGCCGCTAAAAATTATTAGTTTTAAGGGAAATTATTTTGGCTGCTAAATCGAATCCATAGCGGCTAACTATGTTAAAATAAGGGAAATTATTTTGGCTGCTAAATCAAATCCATAGCGGCTAACTATGCTCTTTTAACGTCCATTTCTATAGCCACTAAATGCAATTAAATAGCCTCTAAAAGTCAATAGTTTTAACGACAATTATTTGTGGCAATTAGAATGGCTACAATATCCTCTCTAAAAACGTCTTAGTTTCCTCCTTTAGCATCCATTCTAATGGCCGGCAAATTCAAGCAAAATGATGCTAAAAGTCACAAGATTTAAAAGGTAATTGTTTAACCGCCATTAATAATGGCTACTAAATTCATCCAGAAAATGATCTAGGTTGTACTTTCTAGGGATAATTTTTATAACTAGAAAATCCAAAAAAATTGTTAATAAAAGAGAACCTCTTGGGGGTAACGAAGTTTGGAAAATTCTAAAAATATCTTACTATTAATTCATAAAACAAAATATATCTCATTAAATCTAAACTAACAAAAGTACTAATTCAAAAGATCAATGTCACAACTTGAAATATAAACTTATATTGTTGAACTAATATAACCAATCCTATCGAATAACGTCTTCATAATTTCTGCAACTCTTCATCATATTGAAATCTTCCACATGCGAAATTCTCGAACATCAAGCTGTTGACTTGAAATAATAAAATCTGTCAAAAGATGAAAAATGTAATGTATTAAATTAATGTGAGTACATCTAAATATATTATGGTTGAAGATATTGAAGTGTAGTTTTTAATAAGACAGACCATTCTTAATATGGAGCTTCCTACATCAATTACATCAAGTTAATTGCAGGACTCATCTGTACTGCTTGGAGATAGTTAATTACTTGTCTTCCATGAATTCAATTTGGTAGCAACTGTTTGAATACTTTGTGCGAAATAAGGTTTTCTTCTTGATGAGATCGATATTGATGATAGTGACAATCTTGATGCTAGTAACGATATCGGTCGTTAACATGTCGACATCTTCCCAATTTGGTAACTCATCAGAAATGCTTTCTAGGAAAGATCAATTCTTTTTCAACCTTTTTCCCAAATAGCTTCTCATGCCTTCTGATATAAAACCAGTCATACGTTTACTGCAAAATATTATCAGATTATCTACAACGTCTAGATGATAATAGGATAAACGGATAAATAACAAACTGATGTTTATCTAGAGCACATGATATTAACTTTAGGATTTACTGGAAATTTTAGCTTCTTGGGGCTTAAGCTAAGTTCCATCACAATAAATTTCTAAAGTATGCCGTTTTATTTTGTCAGCAACTATAATGTAACTGACCTGAATATGGTATCTCATAAATGTGGTCATTTGATCTTTAGCGTCTCCGTAAAATAGTACAGGATAAACAGAAAGGGATGGAATACCTTTAAAAGCCAGTAACATTCGCAAACGAGCTAAAGCAGACACATGATAGTTGTGTTGAGATCTATCCTTCAAAGCCTAAAAAATCCAAATACATAGATGAACAAATAAATTTTAGTTCAATCCAAAAAGGTCATCGAAATAAACAAATCAAAGTTTGGTAACTTATTGGTTCTCTGTTAACATCCTTTTCTTTTTTCTAAAGTTGACTGTAGTACCTGCATAGAAATTTACGTTCACTAAAATAACACAAGAATTATATTCACGGAAGAGTTTCAAAGCTTGACTCCACTTGCTGCTACAAATGTTCTAGATTCCATTCCCAAGCATACCCCCATAACTTTAACCATTTTAACCTGTTTTTTCTCTTTTATAGCACGATAATGACTTCGGCAGAAACTTACTCCAATAACTTTAAAATGTACATTTCACAGGCACCAGTATTGTATTTAACATACTATTCTCATATGTACTAACTGACAATGGAGAAGAGGTGGAGTTCAACAAGTGATAGCAGAAACTCAGAGTTCATTTTACCAAAACAGCAGAATAAAAAAACTAAAAATGAGAACTGCAAGAAAATACAGCAATATACTAACCTGTGTGTAGTGAAATGCTTCAAATGGGAACTAGAGAGACAGGTTAATCAAGTTGCAATCAAGATTATGCTACTGATTGTTGACCTGAAGTTGCTTTGCCCTGATGAACTCCTCTTAAATGTTCCCATATGTTCCTGTGAACGCTCTTGTATTCGTTTGAGCTGAAAAGAGAAGGTGAAAAATTGCATTATGTAAAAAGAAAAAGAATAAGAAAACTAGAGCAACACGAAATGTTAGCGACTCAAAGCGTCTAGAAAGAATGCAGATACAAACGCTGAAACTATTTCTGTTAACTCGGGTCTAATGTTACAAGACATTTTAACCAGCATGTCAACGCAGAAGAATCAATTTGATGTGATAAGTGGTCCATAAATCAAAATCAGCAGACTTGTAGGAAACTTCTTCAGTCAATTTCTAATGGAATCACAATAAATACATCAAACAACAATTTGCCTATTCATCAATTATACAACTTAATAACTTTGTACTATAGAAATATAAAACTAAGGCCACTATACGAATCCATTCTCATTAGAAAAGAAAAGGCCGCCACCAAATTTCACTACAGAAAGATGAAAAAGAAAAAAGCTAAGTCCACACACATACACACCAAATTAGAAATAGTTTTTATTGTTTACTGTTTACTTTAAGTTATTATTACAATTTTGAAATCGTACATGAACAAGTAATAATAAAGCACAAACATATTGATCAAATATGTTAACCATTTAGCTGCTTTCCAATGAGCAGCTCAAAAAGAAAACTTCATGAAAGAAAAAAAGCAAAGTGACCAAGATTCAAAAGAGAAAGAAACAACCCAATAAAAGCAAACCAACCAGATTATCATTCCTCTCATGACGACAAGTCTATTTATTGACGGAGGGTGCCGATATAGGGCAAACTCAGTCCAATATAGGCTCTGGTATCTACGTATTCAAGCTGTGCATACTAGAAACGCCACATGACACATGGAATTTATTTTCATTCCTCACTCTTTATCTGTGTTAGACCTTATATTGATAATACACGCCTTACTAATTTATGTTTTTTAGTACAGACATAAGTCATGCACAACTCAGTTAATCAATGAATTAGTTTTCTAAGAAACCTAATTAGAATAACCTATCTCTACAGTGACAAGTTAATAATAATAAGTTCATTAAAGTTTACACATACTCTTAACAAAAAAACAAGAACAAATGGAAATTGACATCACGTAGATGCAACCAATATTTTACCATATCTTTGTCACGAGATGATTGAGCATTTTTTTGTCTAGTACTTCCTATGTTGAATACTTAAGAAAAGAAATGATACAATGATCAAAATAGTGAACCTATAGTAATTGCTCTTCATGTTCAAAGTCCTATAAGGAAGTGTAAATTCTTCGGTCAAACCAGCATGAAAATTTGATCATCGACACCAAATACTTATTAGATTTTCATCCATCATTTTATTTACTATTATAGATTAAATAGCACACATCATTAGGCAAGAGAAATAAGTGACAAAAAGGAAAATGAAATATTTATCTCAAAAAAATCAATTACCATCAATGAGTTGCAACTGGTTGCTATAAGTGGTTTCAATTTCAAGTGTGCTATTATATTGAGTTTGTTATTATTCCTCAAGATGCTGTAATTAATGAGCATATTGTCATCAAATCTCAGCATAGATGCAGGGTTACATAATTTCGGTTAAGATAAATTTAACTTCAGATACTCAATCTACAGTTTATAAATCCAATTTCCATGAAATACAAAAAAAAGATACAAAGTAATATGGAGAACTCACAGAGTCTGCAACTGGTATAAGTTAAAACGTTCAGCTGGAACTTATCTCTGAAGTCCTCTGGTTTCCATTCCCCTGCCAATACATGGTCATTTATTAAGTTATATATTTTCTAGGAAATGAATTCATAAAGATGAGAAAAACAATAAAATGATACATAAATGGATGCAGATATACACCAGCACAACATGCACCTGTGCACCTGCTCATAGAAGTACATACAGAACCACACACACAAACTGAGAGACAAAAAGAGAGGGGTCACGATGTAGTTGAAGATTGAAGGATTGGAATCTATGATGAAAATTCTGATGCAACAACAACAACAACATACCCAGTGAAATCCCACAACGTGGGGTCTGAGAGGATAGAGTGTATGCAGACCTTACCTCTACCTTGGTAGGTAGAGCGGTTGTTTCCGAAAGACCCTCGGCTCAAGACAAAGCATAAGAACAAGCAAAGCAAAACGGACAGACCCGGACAAGAAATTTAAAGCAGTATGAAAATGATGGTAACAAGAGCGAATAAGCCATGATAGCGCATTTTAAAAAACTTGATGCAATAAACAAATTATTGCTCATGACCCTACAAAAATAAGTGCTACAACATGATGATGAGACTAAGCCACTTTCTTTTTCTGAAAAGGTAACAAACCGATTTGGAAAAAATATTTACAGTATTAAGTGGAGCAATTAGTAAAGAAGAGAAATAGGCAAGTTATTATACTTTTCTCTACGCGACATTTTATCAAACAACAAATACGCTCCTCGAATTTATCCTCTAGAAGACAACATAGCAAGAAATATAGTATATACAAATGAATCATAATCAAACACAATCTACTATGACTATAAAATACTACAGTATCAAATTGACTCCATAGATACAACACAAAAAACCTCAAAATCCATAACAGCGCTGCACAATTCAAGCTTCAATTTTTAAAAATTAGGATACTCTGAATATATATTTTCAGTACTAGTACAAATCAACTAGAATCAATTCAATATAAATGAGTATGCCTTGCTTTAGATGGATAAATAATTTATTTCTGTGATCCAAGCTTCACTTTCTGGGGCTTCAAATCAATTGCTCAGGAGCAACCTCAAGTGCTCCATGCTTTCGCGCTTTGACCACGTCACATTCTCCTCTTTAGACCTCGAAGAGAAGATTCCGCCGGCTGCGAGCTCAATGATGTGCATCAACGTCATCGTCAATAAACGAAACACTGTTGTAAGCAATGGAAAAAGAACCCTAGGAGTTCTTGCTGGGATAAGTGGCGGGAGAAGTTAGGGAAATGACTATATGATTCTCAGTTGGAGGGAATATAAAAAGTAAAAGACTGGTCTTTTTCCCAGCCATTTCTTACAATTGCCAGTAAAATAGTGCTCTTTCTTGACTAATGTGCATTAGTCGGTAATTATTTATCGTAGGACATAAATTAGTGGCAATTAAATATATTGCCACTAAATAATTTCCGGTAAAAGCAATTTTTCTTGTAGTACGTAACAAGAAGAAGCTGCAGCAAAACACCAACTTAAAAAAGAAGAATATTCAAATCCCAATTTTATTTAACAAAGTCGTCAAAGAAAGCAAACAACAACAACAACAACAACACAACAACATATCTAGTTGAATCTCACAAATGGGGTCTACGAAGGTAGAAAAGAGGGATGCAATTCGAGGCTTAGCCATCCTAGTACTACTCTCACATATGATCGCATCCTCGTCAAAGAGTGTAAAATTCAGCAAAGTTATACAACAAAGTTTTGGTCTTTGTAGATCGGCCTGCGCCATCCCAGTGCATCAAGTACTCCGTACTCAGTAAAGGTTTCACAAGTTTTCCCTATGTCAAAATGAGGTAATCAGCAATTCACAAAACCTAGCTCAGCTTAATCATCCTCGTCGGTACCGGGTCGCACAGATTGCTCGAATTCTGAATCCATTATCACCCCATCCATAACATGTACAACAATCTTCCCTCTTCTTATATTCACCATTTCCGAAGCAATTCTATTGACTATCAACGACCCATCTGAATCTTTAGTTATATAAAGCGTATAACCGGATATAGAATCATAATCAATCTCCTTCCCAGATTGTACATCATCCGTGTAAATCCTTCTTGCCACAGCTGAAAAACCCAGCACACGAGTTAGTATAGCATGCGTATCGTTCCCCTTATCCCCTACCAAATCACTGGGCCCCAACCCCAGATCCCGCTCGAACGCTTTTTCAGATGGCAAAAATAAAGTGAACCCCAAATCTTGAGGTAGCATTCCCATCACTATTTCGCCCAATTTCCCTACTCCTCCTCCTCCTGTTGGATTTATCTTCACTCTCTTAATTGTATTACTGCTTCTTACTGGTATTTCGTTAAGTTTAAGTACTGAAAGACACAGAACTAAAGTACAAGCAACAGAGACTACGACGCATAGAAATTTGATTGGATCCTTGGTGAAATGTCCTCGTCGTTTCATTGTCTCGTTACACTTATCAGACTTAATAGTAAATTGTTTCATCAAATAGTTAGTATGCCATATGCTATACTGTCCATCCGGAACAGCAAAAACAATTCAAAGAGGAGATTTATCAGTTATCTCTCATTAACTTTTCAATTACCTGAAGAAGGGGAAGCTTGGAACCCATGGACGAGTTTGGCATTTAACTGGCGCTGGAAATGGAGAATCTCACTCTACCAGATCTGGAATCACTACTTCAGCAATACTCATTGAAAATGACTTTTTATTTCTTACTTAATAAAAATAGGTTAAACAAGTTACATGAACAATATTTTAATCTCATTTCCAATCATCCACGCTCCCAAAACCCCATTCCCCGTCACTCTCATAGTGTTTTATTAGATTATATATAAATATTATTTTCTTCTTAATAAATATTATAATATAAATATGAACCCACTTATTTTTCAAAAAATAAAAAAATATTTTTCATCGAAAACATTTTTCTTCCTACCAAACGCACCCTTAAACTTAGCTTATTTTATAAATTAGACACTTCAACTTAAGTGACCACTTACCAAATAAACACTTTATATATATATATACTAATGTAACACTACCAGCTGTATGAAACACACTTGCTGGCAGGTGAACCAATTAGCTAATGACATGTGGAATTTGAATGGAAGAAATAATAAGTGTAACAAAAAAATAAAAGAAATAAAACAATCAAAAACAAATCTCACTAGTTTTCTACAAACCCCAAGCTATGGAAGTCCTCTCCCCTTACCCCATCGCCTCCCTTTCCCCAGGATTGTCCTTCTTCGTTGGTGACCTGTAATACTATCTATATATTCATTTTTATTGTCTCTTCTTCTTCTTCTTCTTCTTCTTCTTTTCCCATATAATTATCTCTTATTGCTCAACACCATATCTCTATTTTATTTATCTCATCGCAAAATTATGTCAGCAATCGAAAAAAAATTAGAAGCATTAAACAAATGAAATAACTACTTCTCTGGCGGAGCATCTTTCATATATCAGCCGTTTGATGTGAATGTTCATTTTCAGTTTTTGTAAGCAAAAAACCATTTAGCCATTATTATTAAAGAAAATCAAAAGGTATGTACATCAAAACAAAATAAAGCTAAGCTATTTACAAAAGCCCAATTTTTCACTAAAATTGTAAAGGAAAGTTCAGTGAAAAGCTTCTGAATGAGAATTGTAGCTCTGTCCATATTCCTTGATTTTATGCCATTTCAAGTCACCTCTATATTATCAATAGCCATTATAAGGAATCTTCAGGTAAAATGGATAATGCAATTTCCTTTTATGTCAGTGTTATGCACAATTGATCCTTCTGTGATTTGAACCTACTACTGTGATCATCCTCTATTACTACCAATAGATTGAACACAAGGTTAATATCACACATTGGATAGAAGATATCTCAACAGATAAGAATCTATACTACACAGAGGACATCTTATTTTCTAGTGTTACTATAAGTATTTTCTGAACCTGTACTTGAACTACTTTATGCCTCACATCTTATGGTAATAGCAACTCTAGTCAGGACAATTGTATTGTCAATCCCTTGATTCTAGTCTGGTTCCCTTCTCTTGATGGTCATGTGCAGTGGCGGATCTTAGATGGGGCAGGGGGCCACGCCCCACCCTCAAAAGTATTTCAGAGCACATAGAATAGCCGGTGCTTCTGCTTGGGTATTAGTGCTGAGAGGATCCTCTAACTCCTTAGCTTGAGCAGAAATGATGTCTCTATTACAATCTGCTGGAGTTACCAACTGAATTGCTCCAAAAGAATTTTGCAAACATCCTATGTAACTGAGCTAATATTCCAGCAGGAGGGTCACATGCTGAGAGCAGATGAATAGACATGCTTTGGAGGAAATGCTTAATCAAAGTTGCCATTCCTCAAAAAGATAATAATTTCCGGTCCAGGAACTCAGTCTATGTTGGACCTTTTATCCATCAACTCTTTGTAGAATAAATGTTGCCTCCTACTTTAATATACTGGTACTCCCAAATAAGTAAATGAAAATTCTTTTTTGGGATCTTAGTCACTGCAAATACCTGGTCCATTATTCCTTGATCTGTCAGATGATGCATATATACTGCACTCTTTGTTTTATTGATCTTTTGCACACTCACATTCTCATAATCTGATACGATATCCATACCAGTTGTACAGAGTGTTCATCTGCTGATGTAAATATGATTGTATCATCTGCATAAACAAGGTGATTTACATAAGCACTCTATTTTGGCATTCCATACTCCTTATAGTTCTCATTGTAATGCAATGCATTCAAAGCTTTGGAAAGACATTCAATCGCCAAAATAAATAAGGTTGGTGATAAAGGATAACCGTACTTCACTCCCCTTGTGGATTTGAAGAAGCCATGTAGTTGCCCATTAACTAGTACATAGTACCAGTTATTTGAAATAATTTTAAACACCATGTCTATCAATATTTCTCCAAACCCCATCTTCCTTAGCACCTTAGTCAAGAATAACCATGAAACCCTATCATAAGAAGTATCATCTAACCTTGAACTAACTGGATGTTCTCCACTATGCTTCTGTCCTTCACAAACCCTGACTATTGAGGTGAAATAATAGTAGGAAGTATCATCACTAGCCTTTCATGAATAATTTTGGAAAATACATTGCTGGTGAAGTTACTTAAGCTGATAGGTCTCATATCAGAGAAGGTGATGATCTCTTTCTTATTTGGTATCAGAACCAAGTTGGTGCAAGTAATGTATCTGGGCAACTCATGACCACAAAAGAAGGATTGCACCATCTTACCATATCATCTGCAATTATCTCCTAGCAAGCTTGATAAAATTTTCCTGTGAACCCATCTGGTCCCCCAGAGTTGTCTGTATGTAAATCAAGCGACTCATACAACATATCCAGACACGAAGCAAAGTATGTATATACATAAGAATAGGTAGAGCCTAGATCAAATAATAACGTCGCTGACTGATGATAAACCATAATAATACATGTGATAACAACATCCGAAGCATCTGGCTCTGGCCTACCCTAAAAAGTATAACACTGGGAATGACTACACTAACACTATGTAACCACATGACCACAACATCGGGCAGAATGGGAACCACATTTTCCCGAGTGAGAACCACCTCTACCACTATGTATACCTCCCTAGTTGGCTATTGTGTAGACCTAAATGTAGAAACCTGAGAACCCTAAAGACCCTGATGCAAACTACCATGTCTGAGCCTTAGGAAATCCCTCTTGAAAAGCCCAGGGTCTCCATACTCATAACATCCCTTGTGAACCACAGATTGTTAGGAATAACCTAAATAGTTAGACTGCCTCCACGACCAGAAAGTTTGAAAGATGAGCCATGAGAAATCTTCCCAGAATTAAAAGTATTACGCCTGGAGTAACTAACCTCATACACTAGCATAGTGGCAAGGATGGGTCTGCTAGACTGGGGTGATGACCTCTCTGGGTAACCCAATCCCTAGGCGGAGCACCACCATAACCTCTAAACTGACGGGCTATCTTGCCCTCACACTGCTCAAACCCTTCCTCCAGAATCATCTCCAAATCCTTGGCGGCGTCCACTACCTTCTGAAATGAAACCCCAAAAGTGATATCCTAAGAAAGTCCCATACAAATAGGAATAATCAACTCCATAACAAACCTTTTCACTCTCTCAACCTCGGTGGGAAGTATCATCAACGCGTGCCTAGCTAAGGGATGAAACCACATCTCATACTCTGTAACCGATATACCCTTCTGTTATAAAGCCTAAAACTCATCCCTCTTGCGCTCCCTTTCACTATAGGGGATAAATGTATCCAAAAACACTTGAGAAAACTGAGCCCATAAAATTGGAGGTTACCCAGCTGGCCTACTATCAATATAATCCCTTCACCACTGCTTGGCAGGGCCAACCATCAGAAATACAATCTAGCCAACTCTGTGGGACTCCACCAATCCAAAGTTGTGCATCTACTCATGAAAACTGGCTATATTTCGTTCTTGCAAGGAAGCGTGCAATTAGTTGAACACATCACCAGCCAAGCTAGTCACTTAGAACATAGGGGTATTCAATCCCCGAGCTTCTGGGCCTTGAGAACCGACTTCAGATTTGCTCCTTAGATAGTAAGTAGCAAAGAAGGGTAGGGTTTTAAATTTAGGGTTTTCACTTCCACGTCCTAGCTCGTCGAAGCTACCGCCTATCGATTTAAATTTATATCCTCAATCGGAGGCGGAACCGGCTCCCCATGAACCATCATCGGAAGAGTAAGGAAGGAGAAGGGAATAGGAGTTTCTCGCTCCTAAGAGTATAAAGAAGCGGAGAATCAATCCAACAAACTAGATGCACACATCAAGGCGTTCTACCAACGAGCGAAGGCGATCGCTCAAGAAAACTCATATGCATCCTCCTTAGAATTACCATTATATATCGGGGGTGTTACACCCTGTACATTTAGGCTATTCATGAATTACATGTGGCATGGGAAAGAATAATGATGTCCCCACGTGGATAGAAGGTCTACATACCTTAATCTCTCCAATACATGTCTTAAAAATCCGACTTTGGAAGGATAATTCCAAATCTTGAACCTTGAAACTTTAGAATGGGTTTATCTTGAAAACATTATGTTAAAAGTAGTGAACTTCTCTTAGGAGTTGATTATACTCTAAATTTTTCAGAATCATTTAGAGTTAATACTCTTTCATCTACTCCTTAACATTCAAGGACGAATGTTCCTAGGGGGGGGAGAGGATGTTACACCTCATAGTTTTGAGCTAGTATACATCGTAAGTGAGGTAACGTAAGCTCAAGGAGGGTAAGATACTATATATATATATATATATAGAAACATTTTAAAACAAATGTTAAGTAAGTACCATAAGAGTTTGGGACTAAACAAATCTTAGAAATCAAGTTCATTGCAAAGTAGATATTGTAGACAGTTTTCACAAATCATTAAGGTGATTAACGTTCCATTAAACGGTGGCTACCCACCGTTAAAGGGTGTACAAATTTCTGGGAAATTGGGGTGGATATGCGGTGGAAGTACGGCCCTTGAAACTTTTCCATGGTGGCCTCTTCCATCATGAAAAGTTTCACGGCCATTTCCATGGGGCATGAAAGTGGGGCGGTGGCACCGACCCCCTTAGCTATTGTAAGCGGTGCTTTTCATTTTTCTCTCATTTATTAACCCCAATAGCTCAAAAACTCCCGCTAACATTATCTTAAGGTTCTCCCATTGTTCAAGTACAAATCCAAAGGTAGATTACATTTATTCAACACCGAGAAGCCCATTGTGCTAGTAGAAGCTTGTTTCCTCCACCGTGGCTGGTTTGTACGTTACTTCAAGGTGAAGTAAGGTTGATCCGATGATTTTAGCTACTGTGTAAGGTAAGATATTCCTTCTCTTCCATGTGTTTGAGTAGATTTGAGTCATAACTAAGTTATACGAGTTAGAACATACAATTAAACGGTCAGAAAATCGGGTTTGGATTGTATTATGATGTGGACTATTTTGAGAGTATTCATGGAGTTATAGCGGCTGGAACATTATGTAAATCATATGCTATATGTAAAATGTTGATGAAATGAACTTCATAAAGAAGAATCGTATAGAAAATATTTGAATTGATAACAAAGAGTCGATGTTTGTCACCCAACATATTGTATACTAGCATTATGTTAGCTTGATGATAATTTCATTATCAATTGTTGTAGATTATGGTGTATGGTGTAATACGAATTGAGTACATTGTGTTGATGAGTATATCGATGAAAGTATGTTAAATATATTCCCTTCTTTCTTTAGCATGAATCCGTACCTAAATGGTATCCGAATGAGTTCTTAAAAGAAGCATTCTTATCGAGTTTATCTCTCATAGTGTTATATCATTCATATGCTATTGTTTGTCCCTTGTAGGGAGTACATTCTTTTCATATATCTTATTTCTTACTAGATGTGTATAAATAGATCTTGAGGACATGGTCCATGGTTGACGTCATCTAATTTCACACCCCGAGTTATACTTAGCAGATACGGTACTTTGTTACATTTCAACTAAGCCTATATATGGCCTGGTATGTTATATGTTTACTCCCCAGAGCCTTAATACATCCTGGTATGTTTTGTACACCAACAGAGCCATGTTTTGGCCTGGTACAACTTGTGATATTTCCACAGTGTCTCATTAAGGCCTAGTATGTTATACTTATCCACGAGCCTTGGTAGGGCCTGGTACCTTACTGATATTATTATATGATATGATTTGGGAACAAATAGGTATATCCTCATGATTTCCGTTGACTCTCAGATATGTTTAGTTACTATGCTTATCAGTTCAGTTTAGTTTACAATTATTCTTTTGTCTTATATACCAATACATTTTATTCGTACTAACTCCCTTTTTGTCAAGGCCACTGCATTTCATGGGTGTAGGTCCTGAGAGATGGTAGATAGGTCTTCCCAGCAGGCGTTATTAAGCTCAGCTTGATTGGTAAGCTCAATGTCTTTTGGAGTTGACAGATCTAGAGTTTGGAGTATTTTGTTCTGTATATAGCTATGACAGATAGGCCGGGGCCCTGTGCTGACCATAGTAAAGTTGATCTTCTGTAGAGGAGTATGTATAGTACGGCCTTGTAGGCCTTGGTGTTTTTCCTACATATTATATGGTGGCTTTGTCGGCCCTTTGTTGTATCTTTTGCATTGTACAATTATAGAAATCTATGGTGGCCTTGTTGGCCCGCAAAGGCACATCTATATTTTGATATGTTTATTTACCTTCAAATCTATTTGAGCATGGCCTTGTTGGCTTATGATATCTTGAGTTAGAGTGAGATTTTGCTTGGATGTCCTATTATGTTTCTATATGTGTTGAGTTGTGAAGTGTTACAAATGGGTACGCTCCATCAATTAAGGCATCGGGTGCCAGTATCGCCTCCCTGGATTTGGGGCGTAACACTACTCTTATCTTTATTGAGGTTCCTTATGCATTGTGTTCAAACACTCTAGTCTCCTTATAAGTAGTAAGTTTTTATAGTGAAATATAGAGTTCCTTGTGTTTGTCGATGACGTCAACTCTCTTTCATAAGAAGCTTATACTTTATACATTAAAGCAATTGTCTTCACAAGTTTACAATTTCAGTGGATCATATGTATGTTCAGATTCTGAGGTATTGAGTTAAGGTCTATAAGGGATGTAAGTATGTATTACTTGTATTGTCTTCTTCCCTTGGACATAGGCATCCATCATATGTCGTCCTTTTTCAAATGTGAACTTTATAGAACGTAAAGTCGCGAAAATCTTCTATTTGTATACTTGATGTTCATTTGTTTCTTACTAGGAAATTTATTCATATTATATCGAGCATCAGTGTGGCCCTATAGGGTTCTTTCTTTCTATCTATCACAATCATTCGACTTGACTACTTGATAGTCTATATGTTCGTCATTTGATATTGCTGAAACGCCTCGAGTGTTCGAGCTAAGTTACATCGTACTGAGTTAGGATGGATCTGATGAGCTTAAGGGCTTGTATAAGGATAGTAATGACTTATAACGAGTGTTAAGATAATGTCCTAAGGGGTAGAGACTAACAAGATTGGGATGTGGTTTTCCCTTCAACAATCCTATGGTGCTGGCGTAGTTTTTCTTCTTCCATTAGTTTTTGTTATAACCCGTGCTTTTAGGGTAAGAATAGAAGTGCTCTTCAAGTGAAGTAGTTCGTGTCGTGAAGCACTTGGATTGTATAATAGTCGTACAATAAGTTTTGAAGTCAAGTAAGTTATAAATGAAAAATCGGCAAAGGTTGGCATAAGTTACATTCATATGTTCTTCAATAAATGGGTTAGTTTCTCTTAATATATAAAGACTTATGGGGTGCATTACTTATCTAAATTCAAGTTCATTGAGTCTAGTTTCAATAATATTAAATAATTCACCAATTAGAGCTCTGTACAAGATGTTATATACATTTTAAGAAAGTGCTGCAGAGTAGACCCCAGTTACGGTAGAAGGACGGATTGTGAAACATATTGATGGTCTGTCAATCCCACCGTGAATTGGCGTGGTGGGCCAGGCTAGGTGTTTTAAAGGGGGTGGCATCATATTTTTATCTCATTTTCACACCCAAACCAACCTCCTAAGCTCCCTAATTCTCTCTACTTGTTCCTCCATCATCTTAGAAGAGATCTTCAAGATTCTGGGTGAATATTCCCTCAGAAAGATCATGGTACACGTGCAAGCTTAGATCTTTCTTGTTGTGGTTGAGATAGAGGTTCTGTCAAGTTGAATAAAGGTGTGTAAGAGTTGGATCTTATTGATCAGGGTAAGAATCACTTTCCTCTTTATGTGTTTGTGTAGTTTGAGCTTTAGATACGTATAGATATTATGGTTTGAAGGTTGAATACAGTGACGAATTGTTGAGTTGTTGTATAGTATGTTGGGGCTGATCTTGGTGAAAGAAGATGCTGAAAATGTGGTAATGTTAGTATTCATGTGTTGTGATGTGATGTGAGGAATCAAAAGGGATTAGGCTAAGATATATGCTATAGAATCTTGTATAGAGCGGATTGCTAACTAATTGTTATAACCCTTCATGCTGATAGTAGTATTGTCTTCCTTGTTGTAGCTTAAATTGTGAAGGAGGCAAATATTTGTTATCTCAGTTGGAACCGCCTTCGAGGTATATAATGTCTTTCCTTCTTTCTTTCCAGTATGATTCCTTAAGTTATGTCTCTCTTATAATAATTTCAACGGGATGAGATATCATATGTGTTTTATTATGATGGTTAAGTCCCGGTCATGTTCTTAAGGTAATTGTATAAATAGGAACGAATGGTCCTTAGTTGTGACTATAAGTGAGTAGAGCCTTATAAATGACTTGTATGCTATACGTGTTGAGAATCTTAGTAATTGGTTATGGTTACACATGATGGACCTAATGAACTAGAATAACCCATGGTCCGTAGGACGCTAGAAATGAGTAGTCTGTAGAAAATGATCTGGATGTTCAATAACAGATATGTGTTTATGAAGGTATATATACAACTATTAAGATAAGAGTAATGGGATATGGATTAAGAAAAGAAGCAAGTCTCTTAACAAGATTACAAGTTAAGAATAGTAGTAAGTGCTTACCATACTTATAGCTTAGTAACAAATGACCTCTTGGCTTGTTAGTTATTGCTTGTTGATTATATGATTTTTATGACATTGCATGTGCATATAGTTTGAGTCCTACGGAAGGTCTATGAAACACATAGGTAAATGTTGACTATGAATGGGCTATGACACGCATATCTCAACGTAAATAGAAATAGGTCCTATGGACAGTATTTGGATGAACACATAGGTGCCTATGGCTATGGACATCCCACGAGTATGCAAAGTCCACCTCAAATTATTAGTGAGCCTCACGTACGGTCTGCCTTGCTACGCTTAAGTGCCACCCTTATGTGCTAGGTATGATATGTTTTCTTTATGATATGAAATGCTACATCCAGATACGTTACTTATGGTGTATGATCTAGTAAAGGTAAGAAAGGGGGATGCAGTATACGCTACTCGTAGAGTATTATCATAACAAGAGTTTTATCAATATAGTCAGAGTGCTCAAGAGGTTCCAAGTAATATGAGATACAATAAGATAATCTAGAGTTATCGGTATGTCCATTCTGTCCTTCAAGTAATTTTATCATTGTATCTTATTAATGTTCATGAGCTTCAGAGTTTTATATATATTGTTATCTGCCTTACATATTCACTACATTTCTTTGTACTGACGTTCCTTTGTTGGAGGTGTTGACACCCAATTTTGTCCCCTCTTTTTCGATATTTATTTGCATTTTTAAATATTTTAACACCTCATAACAATTTTAATATATATATATATATATATATAAGGCTTTTAATATTGTTTCTTATTCTCATTTATTATTATTATTATTATTATTCGCATTTTTTACTATCATTTGCCTTTTAATATCCTAATCATAGTTTTTATCCTAATGTTCTATGCTATTTTATTTTCGCAAAAAACGGCATCGCATTTTTATTTTTAAGCAATAAACATTTCGCAAATATTATATTTTTATCTTTATAATTTATATTTTTGCAAAACATCTTTTAATTTTAAACCCCTTTATATATTTTAAACCACAAAAAAGGGGTTTAAAATTAAAAGATGTTTTGCAAAAATATAAATTATAAAGATAAAAATATAATATTTGCGAAATGTTTATTGCTTAAAAATAAAAATGCGATGCCGTTTTTTGCGAAAATAAAATAGCATAGAACATTAGAAACAATAAATATATATGAGAATAAGAAACAATATTAAAAGCCTTATTTATATATATATATATATATATATATATATATATATATATATTTTGTTGATTTTTAATTTTGCTTCGAAATACTCCTTTTGTTTTCATAATTTTTCTAATCTGAAATACCTCTTTGTTCTCATAAACTTAAATCCGAAAACCCCTTTGTTCTTCACAAATTCGGGTTGGGTCGAAAATCCGAAAATACACCTTTTCGGTCCCTAAATTTCAATCTAAAAAATCTGCTTTTTTTACGTTTCTGTTTTCGGGTCAAAATCCGGGTCGGTTTGGGGTCACTCTTTCCGGGTTTGGTCGGGTCAAAATCCGGGTCCAAAAATCAGAAAATCAGCATTCTAAAAAAAATCTGATTTTCAGAATTCAGAAAATCAGAGAAAAAAAATCAGAATTCGGGTCGGGTCCGAGTCCAAAATCCAAAAAACAGATTTCCGAAATCTCCAAAAATTAGAAAATCAACAGTAAAAAATCCAAAAATCAGAATTTCTGAAATCAAAAATCGGAATTCTAAAATAACTTCTCCGAGCGGATACGATAATTCGAAACACGCCTCCTCTCTGTTTATTTTCTACATTTTGTATTTATTTTATTTTGTTAATCACGTCGTAGTTTGTTCATTTGTTGTGTTCTCTAATGACTAGGTTAAATTAAGTATGGTAACCTGTTTAGCTAATTTTTAGGTAGAAATGTACAGAAAATGATGTTTAATACTTGTTTAAGGGAATTGTAATGTTTATTAGCCAAATACTATGTAATGTTGTTGATTTAGTTGATTATTTATACCTCAAATAGGTTGTGTTTGGTTTAAAGCGAAGCTTGTGATACGAATAGCCAGTTTTCATATTTAGTTTACTTTGGAAATCATCATGTTTATGTAGTCCTAAAATATGCGCTTATGTATTCTGTTAAAATGTTGATAAGAGCCCATCTTCGGAATATGTTGGATCTATTTTCATGCAACCTAAAATGATGTGAAATATATTAATTGTGAATGCTCATTAGTTTACTTATGTCTATAAAAAAAAAAGTGTACATTCTATTTGGATGCTCTTGGTTAATTATGTGTTCATCCCCTCTTAAAACCCAATTCTTAGTCCTTGATTGATATTGTTAAGACTTAACTAACTTGTGATAATTCCTTTAGGTCATATGGTGTACGACATTTCATGAAATTATTTATTTACATCTTTTTATGTATATATTTTCATATTCCTTCACTAATCCTTTTCTTTTCTTTCGTTTACATGAAATGCATCGGGAGCAATGAAGAGTCTCTTTATGAGACTCATCATGACTATTGTGAAACGAAGACCCGCATCCACATCCATTGCATATTTCTTTCCTCGGAACCTCTAAACAAATAGGGCGGGATGATATCGTCATCCGCCCTAGCCGCTGCTTTTAATTATTTTAATACCGTCTTTTTATTTTCATGGTTGTAATAATTATTTAATCCTTGTGCGATTATTAGAATATTTAGAATAATTAGGCTATGAATAGATAATTAATAGGAGAGTTCAAAATTGGAAATCTGTCGCTAGTTTATTTATTTTAGGCTCGACTAGTTTAAAAATTGGAAACTCGCCGCTAGCTTATTTATTATTAGGCCCGTCATGCATGTTTCAGAACTTTCAAAACAACTTGGTCATCTTTTATTCGCATTATTTATCATACAAATAAGTTTCGTTTTTCATCCGATTTGCAATTCAAAATAACTTCCATATAAATCACTTCTTTTGCATTATAAATAAATTGCTTTTTCCTTACTATCAATTACCAAAATATGTATTTTATAAATCATACCATGCAAAATGCATGCTTTTATCCAAAATCAACTTTATATGTAATTTATAAATAATGCCATATCAATGCATACTTTTCTCCAAAAAAAATTTTTTTTACATGTATTTGTATAAAATGCCATGCATACTCTTTTCAGATTTTATGCCAGAAATTTATTTCTCAAAAGCGCAATTACATTTGCGAGATTCTTCAAAGAATAAATGGTGAAAATCTTTACATTGTCAAAATGCTTCTCTTAATAAACTACTTGCAACTTCCTTTTAATTTTATACTCTTAAACATGCATTATTTTTCTTAGCATAATGATTAACCTGAGTTTGACCGGACAACCGTAAGTTAGCGGATCTCAAAGGATGCCTAACTTCCCTTTAGGATAATAGAGAATCTTTACCCAGAATCTCATAGTTTCGCAAACCAGTAATCGAAGTTCATTTTGCAGTATTTATGTTAACATCTAGGTACCTTAATTCACTGTAGAATAATTAGGTGGTGACTCCTTAAGCATTTTATCAACTCCAGGGAAAACGACCGTGCGTCGTGACCGTTAGTAAAAAACGGGTGCGACAGCATGGCGACTTCGCTGGGGAGTCAGGTTCTTAACCATAGCAAACCCAGGTTAATTATTATCACGCTTTATTTTGCTCCTTATTTGATTTAGTGCTTTGAATTATTTCCTTTATGAAATTTTGTATGCTTAACTGCTTTGATTGCTACTATCTTTTACTGCTTTTTTTAAATTGGCATTCCGCTCATATTTCCTCCACTTCGGAAAATTGACACTATCACACATACACGCGAGGGGTGTTTCGCGAACCCGTATTTTTTTTCCAGATTTTCAAATTTTAGGAGAGTTGGCGTATGCGCGGAGCGTCCGGACCATCCGGTGGCCGCATAGCCTTCTTACTCGAGCAGTCCGCTCGGGAACCTTGGGTCTAGTAAGACAAATCTTAGAAAATTAGGATAGAGCTATACCACCCTTTATTCTAAGTCATGCATGCATACATCTTAGGTGGGTCGATCATTGGTATCGACCCCACAATGAAGAAATCCACCAATTGTCGACGGATCTCACAATCCAATGAACAATCAGCATATTATGTGCATCGTGATAATGATAGACGGATTCAAACCTAATCACTTCATGTCGAAATTGGAAAATGTATATTTATTTTTTGTATATTTGTATTATATATGGATTCTATTCCGCAAATCAGGATGGTGAGTGGGATTCCGAGTAAGTTGAAATATGGTGGACAGATTTCGACCTTGGCATCCAAATGGAAATTAGGAGGAGATTTGGGTGCCTCGTTTCATTGTTCGATATCTCCCCGACCAACACTTGATCAGAGAACTAATTCGGTTTTGGGATCCAGATCGGGTTGTCTTTAAATTCAGGGATTTTGAGATAACTCCTACTTTGGAAGAGATCAACTATTTCACCAATTTAATTTACCAAGGTAGAGGACAAATTATCCCGCACAGTCAGTTCGGAAAAAAATTTCTCCGCTACTTGGGGTTGAAGAACACTAAGGAACTCCGGTGCTTTGAAAATAAATGGGTCCCTTTGGATTATCTTTATGAGAGATATGACTGTCGATATGGTTACAATCTGTTCAAAAAAGAATTCTCTTGCACTCCCGACCAATGGCAAGTTAGGCGCCCTATCGCATTTGCTGTCGCTTTACTCGGGACTTTAGTATTCCCACTTGAGCAAGGGAAGATCAGTACTTGCATATGTTCCGTGACTCAGGAAATTTTTGAAGGAGTTAACGACACACAACTCACTTTGGCTCCTATGATTTTAGCAGAGATATTTCGGGCTCTAGGGAAATGTAAAAGAGGTAAAACAAATTTCTTTGAAGGCTGCAACCTTATCCTGCAAATGTGGAGAATGGAACACTTTTATCAACGCCCGAACATGGTAGACATATGTTTTAGCTAGTCAAACAAAATTATCAGCTTTTACGACAGGACGAAACAGTTTGTGTCACCAGTCGGCACCGATGATTGGTATGAGTTTTTGGCATCCCGCACTAGTGATCAGATCCAATGGAAATACCCGTTCCTCCCGAACACCAATAAAGCCTATATAAGATGCAGAAGGCTTTATTATATCGAGCTTATCGGGTTGAAGGACCTCTAACCATATGCTCCACTTCACATACTCCAACAGTTTAGCCAAGAACAAATTCAATTCGGGCTGAACTTAATTGTCCCCAGAGCTAGATAAATTCTCGATGAATGGAACAACATTGAAAAAATGGATATTGGAGATAGTTAGGCAGGGAGTATTCCAGAATATTACGCGTGGCTGCAAGAAGATCACGGTAAACATAGACCCTAACTTTTGAGGATATTTGCACAACAATTTGGATAAGGAATTTTTGGCTCAGGAACACAGTCGTTACCCCTGAAATGTGGCATCAAATGCAAAACATAACGCAGTACCTAGAAGACGCTGGAGCCGGACCTAGCAATGTTGGGGCTTCATCTTCGTTTCCCCCATCTATGTGATCGAGAGCAAGATTTAAGCATGGTCATATGAGTACTTTATGTTATGTTAATCAGTTTTATTATTGTATGCATTATTGTTATTGCAGTAGAATTCAGCTTTTATTTCCAATGGAAAGCATTTCAATTTAATGACTTGGATCAATCTATCATAATCTCGCATATTTGGCATTTAGGCCCCACCTCTGGCATAAAAGAGGCCCCATGCATATTAGGACGTGCATTTGATTTCTATATAACCCACTTGCTATTTTGCTACTGTCCACTCTGTGCATATTATTTGAAGCAATAGTTACTCGCCTGATATTAACATGGTTTTCTTTATTTTTTAGAAGGTTTATTTTTTGCCTGATTTATTTCCCCAAAGGTTGATTCGTGTTGACTGAAACTGGCGGAACACCCCTACTTCACAAGATCAAAGGCACGATCATCCAGCAAAATGACTGATTCAGGTGCATCCGAACAGACTGGCCTAGGACTTGTCGATCTTCCGGGAGGTGAACTGGAGACTTCAGAAAGGAAAAATACTACCGTCTAGGATGAATATCTCGCCCAACTGTTGCAACAGATGGCAACCATGCAGACTGAGATTGAGCGGCTCCGAAATCTTACCAACCTGTTCATCAGCCTCAATACTCCACTCCCTGAACAAGGGACGAGCGCAACTACACCGCTAACCTTTCCATCTCCTGAACCACCATTTCCCCAAAATCCCTTACTAAGTAAAACCAATCCGCAACATACCAGCCTGCAGCACACTAATCCACGTCCTATCAACCCACAAGCCAGTCCACAATAAAGCCCGCTATAAAATGATCCACTATCATTCACGACTCCATATGCGCCTCAAGCTCCACTTACCCAAACTACCCCACTCGTCCAAAATATCCCTCCCACGCAAAATCACCAGACGACCCAACAAATACCGATGGCACACATCGCTAACAACAACAAGCAGTATGTGCCACCGGTATATGTGACGAAAACCCAACCTTTTACTTCCACCATACCAAACATACCTCCTCAGGAAATTGACCAATATGAAGAGATGGAAAAGCAAGCAAGGATCATAACCGATGAAAGTGTGGCGAGAGAAATTAATAGCCTAAAGGAAGCATTCAAAATCATCCAAAAAAGCAAGGGGCATGAAGGACTTGAGTACGAAGATCTTTGCATGCATCCCGACGTTGAGTTGCCTGTCGGATATAAGGTGCAGAAATTTAACTTGTTTGATGGGAAGGGAAATCCTCGCGCTCATTTAAGATCGTACTGTGACAAGCTGGTTGGAGTAGGTAAAGACCAGACCATCATAATGAAGTTGTTCATAAGGAGTTTGACAGGAGAAGCGCTCGACTGGTACACAAGCCAGGATCCACAGAAATGGCGTAATTGGGGCGTAATGGCATAGGATTTTGTGGACAGATTTAGGTTTAACACTGACACAATCTTGGATAGATTCTATTTGATAAAGTTGGAAAAGAAATCCACAGAGACCTTCAGAGAATACGCCATGAGGTGGAGGGTAGAAGCAGCAAAGGTTCAACCCCCCCAAGGTGGAAAGTGAGATGACAGCTCTCTTTGTGCAATCCTTGAAAGATGCAACATACTATGAAAGAATGATAAGCGTCACAGGGCAGAGTTTCTCTAAAGTTGTAAGGATGGGAGATTTCATAGAAGAGGGTATCAAAATAGGAAGAATCACAAACTTGGCAGCATTGCAAGCAACGACTAAGGCAATTCAGTCGGACTTATTTGGGGGAGCAATCAAGACGAAGAGGGACGGAGTGTCCCCTGTCATGGCGGTCCATGAACATAGGACAAACCAAATGTCAACCTACCAAAGTCCATCATCTCAGCCTCTCTACTACAACCAAAACACCCAAAGTCATCAACCTTCCTAGTATAGCCAAAACGCCCAAAGCCCTCAACCTTATTATCAACACTCACCTGCTCCATACCTTGTCTACCATACCCAGCCAATATATAACCCACCTAGAATGCCTACCTATCTGAATCCCTCATAATATCAAGCCACATACTCACCTCAACCACGAGTCCAACTACCAAACGCACCCAAAGCCCGCGCAAATTACGAAAGAAGGCCAGTCAAAACCTATACACCTTTAGCCGAACCTCTAGCCCAGCTGTATGAAAGACTAAGAATCGCAGGAATACTCCAACCCATCCCAGGAAATATCCCAAATCCTATTCCCAAATCGTACGATGAGACTAAGAATTGTGCATACCACTCTGGATTCACTGGACACGACACTGGAAGTTGCTATGCCCTCAAAGACAAAATCGAGACATTGATTAAAGAAGGAGTCATCCAACTGAAATGACCTTCCCCTAATGTAAACAATAACCCTTTTCCAAACCATGACATGCCAATGTGAACATGATTATTGTTGATGAAGAAAACAGTTTGGAAGGGACTATTGTGACGGTCCATAGAGAGGAAAATATTGAATCAACAGCCTTTATCACCCCTATAATTACAGTTCAGGTGAGGGCACCGTTTGAAGTGGAAGTGCTTCCTCCTAAGCCGCGGATCATTACACCGTCTTTTGATACCAAAACTGTTCCTTGGAGTTATTAGACTGGAGAAAGGAGAGGGGCAAAAGAAAAATGGATTGTAGAAGTTGTCACCGCTGGTATGACAAGATCTGGGCAGTGTTATGCCCCTGCAGAAGTAGCGCAATGAGCACCAGGAAAGGAAGACAATACAAAAAAGACCGTAACAGAGGCCGGAGTGGATGAATTCTAGAGGAAAATGCCAACTAAAGAATATTCCATTGTAGAACAGTTGAACAAAACGCCGGCCCAAATTTCTTTGCTATCGTTGTTGATGAACTCTGCAACCCACGGGTGTGCTTTGTTGTAGGTACTAAAAGAAGCTTACGTTCCAAAGGAGACCACAGGCGAGAATCTCTCAGCCTTGGTCGAATAAATTTTAGAGGCCTATAAAGTCTCTTTTCATGATAAAGAGTTGCCGCCTGAAGGCTTAGGGCACAACAAAGCGTTGAATATAACTGTAAAGTGCATGAACAAGTTCATTTCTAGAGTGTTGATTGATGAAGGCTCAACTGTCAACATATGTCTGGTGGCAACTTTTCGAGCCCTGGGAATTGATATTGGAAAGATTCGCGAAAGCCAGGTGAGAGTCAAAGGCTTCGATAGAGCCCAAATGGGCATTATAGGAGAAATTAATTTTACATTGGAAGTAGGACCTGTAGAGTTCGTCGTGGAATTCCAAGTGTTAGACATATCTACTGGCTACAACTTGCTGATGGGAAGATATTGGATACATATGGCTGGTGCAGTCCATTCTACTCTACACCAAAGCTTGAAGTTTGTCTGGAATCGTCACGAGGTCGTGATACACGGAGAAGGGAGCAATTCAATATATCCCGAAAGCCAAATTCCTGTTGTTGAAAGTATGGAGAGGTTGGATGGATCTGTTTTCCATATCAGGGATATTGCATGTGCTTCTTGAGCTGAAAGGCTGAAATTGCCCCGGGTTCTCACAATGGTAACCCAGGAAATGTTGAAAATGGCTTTAAACCTGGTCGAGGCCTCGGTTTGAACTTGGAAGCTATAGCGGAGTCTATTCATTTGCTTAGTAAAAAGGATACTTTTGGTCTCGGATACACACCCACTCCTGAAGAAGTCTTATCAACCAATCTCCAAAGGAAAAGAGATACTTCCCTGCCAAAGCCTATTCTGCCTCTGAATCAGTCATTTGTCAAAGCATGCGCTGCTCAGGAATCAAAAGAAAATGATGCATACAACATCGTGGAAGGACTCAAAAGTCTTTTCATTGGTGAAGAAGAAGCAGAATGCAATATGATTCCGGATGATTACGCTGAAGACCCAACTATTTGGGATGCAGAACATGGAGATGTTTTGAAAAATTGGACCTGTGCCTCAGTCCTGTTTCTCCGGGAAGCTTGGTAGAAATTGCATTAGTACTTAATGAAACAATGCGATTCATTTTGAGGCCTGAATCGCATCTATGCATTTAATATTTTTTGCCTCCACCTGTTGAAAGCTTAAATGACAAATCCACATTGCTTTTGCTATTTCAAAATTCATTTTGTATAATAATTTTATTTTCTCTTTCAACATGCGAACTAACAAATATGTCAATAATGTGAATGTGACATGTAATGAAACAAGCAAACAAAGTCCAAACGGCGAACATGACTTCGAAGAATATGAGGAAGACTCAAAGCCGGAAGAATTGGCCGAAGAATTGGAGCATTTTGAGAATAATCCAAAGCCAAATTTGGATGAAATAGAGGTAGTAAATTTGGGAGACGCAGAACCCGTGAAGAAAATAAGAATCAGCGTCCATCTAAGCACTGCACAAAAGAAAGAATTAGTCGATCTTTTAAGGAATTATATCAACGTGTTTGCTTGGTCTTATAACGATATGCCAGGTCTAAGCACATATATTGTTTCACATAGATTACCCATTGAACCAAGCCTCATTTGAGTTTGAAGGTCAAGGAAGAAGTTTTCAAGCAATTCGACGCAAAGGTCATTCGAGTTACAAGGTACCCCACTTGGCTAGCCAACATCGTACATGTGCCAAAGAAATATGGGAAAATACGGGTATGCGTGGATTATCGGAATCTCAACAAGGCCAGCCGGAAGGACGATTTCCCTCTCCCAAATATTCACATACTCATTGATAACTGCGCGAAGCATGAGTTACAATCATTTGTTGATTGCTTTGCTGGTTACCACCAAATCTTGATGGATGAGGAAAATGCATAAAAGATAACATTCACTATACCTTGGGGAGTATACTATTACCGGGTAATGCCGTTCGGACTCAAGAATGCAAGTACCACCTTTATGAGAGCCATGACTACTCTATTTCATGATATCATCCATAAGGAAATCGAGTTCTAGGTGGATGACGTTATTATCAAGTCGCGACAGACCTCAGATCACTTGACAGATTTGAAGAAATTCTTTGACCGACTGAGGCAGTACAATCTGAAGTTAAATCCTGCAATGTATGCATTTGGTGTCCCTGCTGGGAAGTTGTTAGGTTTCATCGTGAGTAGAAGGGGCATTGAATTAGACCCCTCGAAGATAAAAGTTATTCAAGACCTGCCTCCTCTAAAGAGTCGAAAGGACGTTATGAGTTTTTTCGATCATCTCAATTACATCAGCAGGTTCATAGCGCAATCAACAGTGATATGTGAGCCAATATTCAAGCTACTGAAGAAAGACGTTGCTGCCAAGTGGACAGTAGAGTGCCAACAAGCTTTTGATAGAATCAAGGAATATTTGACTAATCTGCCTATTTTGGTGCCTCCAGAGCCTGGAAGGCCATTGTTATTGTATCTGTCTGTGTTGGAAAATGCATTTGGATGTGTGCTGGTACAACACGATGAAACAAAAAAGAAGGAGCAAGCTATATACTACTTGAGCAAGAAGTTCACGCCTTATGAAGCCGGTATACTTTGCTGGAACGCACTTGTTATGCCTTGACTTGGGTTGCACAAAAGTTTAGACATTATTTGTCTGCATATACCACTTATCTCATCTCGAGGATGGACCCACTCAAATACATCTTTCAGAAGACCATGCCTACCGGGAAGCTAGTGAAATGGCGAATCTTGCTAAGTGAGTTCGACATCATATATGTCACCTAAAAGACCATCAAAGGATAAGCGATAGCTGATCATCTTGCTAAAAACTCCGTAAATAAAGAATACATGCCTCTCCGAACTTATTTTCCGAATGAGGAGGTATTATTTGTTGGAGAAGATATCTCATAAGAATATCCGGGTTAGAGAATGTTCTTTGACGGAGTTGCAAACTTCAAAGGAGTTGGTGTCGGAGCAGTCTTAATTTTTGAATCGGGTCAGCACTATCCAATCTCGGCAAATCTCAGATTCTCATGCACCAATAATACGGCAGAATACGAAGCTTGTATGCTCGGACATAGAATGGTCGTTGATATGAACATACAAGAATTGTTAGTTGTCGGTGATTCAGAATTATTGATTCATCAAGTACAAGGCGAATGGGCCACCAAGAACGTGAAGATACTTCCTTACCTGCATTGCATTTAAAATTATTGTGCAAAAGGTTCAGTGAGATAGAATTCAAGCATATCGCAGGAACTCAAAATGAATTTGATGATGCTCTGGCAATTCGGTCCTCCATGATTCAACTCCATATCGTTTGGTCTAGCAATTCTGTCCAGAAGACAAAACCATTACCAAACCATTTCTTTCTAAACGGATAAGTCCTTTATCGGAGAACTCCGGACCTAGGTTTGTTAAGATGTATTGATTTTCGAGAGGCAAGCAGATTAGTTGAAGAGATACATGGAGGCACGTGCGGGTCTCAAATGAATAGTTTCACTTTAGCAAAGAAGATTCTGTGAGCAAGTTATTTTTGGATGACTATGGAAACAGATTGCATTCGCTTTGTGCAAAAGTTCCATCAGTGTCAGATTCATGGCAACTTAATCCGGGTACCTCCTAACGAGCTCCCTTGGCAGGATACGCAAAGAACCCATGTCGGGTTTCGTCTCTTTAAATCACAAATTTCCCAAAAAAATCATTTACTCATAACATGAACTACGTTATGACGTGATTCCCTCGGCGGGATACGTAGGCGGCCCACATCGGCTTCAGTCCCATATTTAAAAAACCTTACAATCCCCTTTTGCTTGTAATGAATTACGTTATGACCTGATTCCTTTATTGGGATATGTAGGCGGCCTATATCGGCTTCGGTCACACCATTACAAATTTTTCTCCCTTAGCTTGCATGTAACGAAGTACGCCCATCTGATTGCTTGATAGGACAAACAAGCAACCTACACAAGACTCGGTTTTGTCCAGTTGAAAGTTCAGCATCCTCACATACCAGAAACTGGGACAAATTTTAAAGGTTCACTGCAAGAAGATGCTGATAGACATGGAAAAGTGTTGGCCAACTAAGTCTTCAGTCAAGAGAAGAGCTTTGGATAAGACGTTTGTTCTGTTTCACTGCATGTCACTATTCGAGTGTTCGATAGAAATTCTTATTTAATATGCATACTTTTTTATAAGCAAATTATTTTCAACAAATATTTTCATTAATAACTAGCCAAGACTGGAAACCAGACAGGGGTTACAAGTCTGAACCAATGGGACGTGCAAGTATCAAGAGCCAAAGCTAAAAGGTCAACGCGAATCAACCACCCCTTCCCCCAAACTCATAAATTTCTTTGAGTACAGGTACTTCAGGTTGAAAGAGGCGAGGAAGCCGCAACATTTAGGTCTAATTTTTCAAAGAACTTCCACATTGCAGTTCGGCCCACAAGGATCACGTTCATATTTTGCGTCCATACAAATACGTCATCTTGACCTACAGGGTCCCAACCGCGTTATTTCTGTGCAAAGACAATATTTCGACTCATAGGGTCACATTCTCATCCTCATCTTACATTGCCTATGTCCACGCATTAACTTTTCATCCAGATTGAGTTTTCAGGAACTTCAACATAGCATTTCAGCCTCAGGGTCACGCTGCATTACGTCTATACAATGACGTCATTCTGCATTACGTCTATACAATGATGTCATTTCATTATGTCTATGCAACGACATCATCTGCAATACGTCTATACAACGACGTCATCTGCATTACGTCTATACAACGACGTCATTTCATTACATCTATGCAACGACATCATCTACATTATGTCTATACAACGACGTCATTTCATTACGTCCATGCAACGACGTCCTTCTGCATTACATCTATACAATGACATTATTTTATTACGTCTATGCAACGATGTCATCTGCATTACTTCCATACAACGATGTATATGCAACAATGTCATCTGCATTATGTCTATACAATGACGTCATTCTGTATTACGTCTATACAATGACATCATTTCATTACGTCTATGCAATGACGTCATCTGCATTACGTCAATACAATGACGTTATTTCATTACGTCTATGCGACGTCATCTACATTACGTCTATACAATGACGTCATTTCATTACGTCTATGCAACGATGTCATTCTGCATTACATCTATGCAACGTCGTCATCTACATTACGTCTGTACAACGACATCATTTCATTACGTCTATGCAACGACGTCATCTGCATTATGTCTGTACAACGACGTCATCTTCAATACGTCTATACAACGATGTCATTTCATTACATCTATGCAACGCCGTCATCTCCATTACGTCTATGCAATGACGTCATCTCCATTACGTCTATACAACGACGTCATTCCGTTACATCTATGCAACGACGACTCGTATTCTCATATACACATTGTATTAAGCAGTTACGCACTAATTTTTATCTTAACTCTAGTCTGCAAGAGTTTAAATCGACAGGAGTTTCAGCACAACGAGGAACTATCTCTTACAGCGAACCGAGGTAATTTGTTGGAGAGCTGGACTTCCCAACAAAGGTCAACGACCTACTTCGAACGTCGTTCCGCTCTATCCCAATATTTTACCACATCTGCAACCGGTATCATCATAACTCGGTACTAGGGCAATATTTCTTGAATCTGCGCCAACTTTGCTTCTCGATTTACCGACATCGTAATGTTTTCTCCCTCGAAATTCTATCTCCACCCATGCATCCCTAATCTTCATTCAAGTCCCGATGATCATGACAAAATTGGCTATTCAGTCAACATCTTTGTCCGAAAACTCTTTCATCATCTCCGGCCAAAGAGGGGCATCTGTTGTTACCCAATTTTGTCCCCTCTTTTCTGATATTTATTTGCAATTTTTAATATTTTAACACCTCATAACAATTTATATATATATCCATATATATATATATATATCCATATATATATATATATATATATATATATATATATATACATAAATAAGGTTTTTAATATCATTGCTTATTCTCATTTATAATAATTATTATTATTATTATTATTCGCATTTTACTATCATTTGCCTTTTAGTATCCTAATCATAGTTTTTATCATAATGTTCTATGCTATTTTATTTTTGCAAAAAACGGCATCGCATTTTTATTTTTAAGCAATAAACATTTCGCAAATATTATATTTTTATTATTATCACATTGTTATTTTTATCTTTATAATTTATATTTTAAACCACAACCTTTTTTCCTTAACCCAAAACCTTCCACCAGCCCAAAAAAGGGGTAGCCTAATCGGCCACCCCAACTCACCCGCAGCCCAATCCCACTTAGCCCAATCGTCCACACCCCTTATTCCCTAAACCTAACGCACAAAACCTAAATCACAAACAAAAAAACCAAACACACCATTTTCGGCCAACCGGCCCCCCCCCATCACCCGTCGGCCCAAACCATTTTCACTCAAACACCCATATCATTCCCTAAAAAACTAACCCTAAACTAAAATAAAAAAACCCTAAAACTCTTTTCTTTTTCTCTCACTCGGCCGCACACCCTACACCCCCTACCCCCACGTCGTCGCATCCTACACCCCTACACCCTTTCATCGCCGCACCTAACCCTCACACCACCACACCCCTGACACCGTCGAACCCTACCCCCATCACTCCTACCCTATCCCCTAAAATCCATTCTAAGATCATCCATTTACCCCTTTATTTTAAATTTCAAACTTGAATCGAAAGAGGTATGGGGTAAACGATTTAGGGGGGGGGGGGGAAATCCATCTATAACCCCCCCCCCTTGTTCTTCATTTTGGGGGAAGGAAAACCAAAAAAAAAACCCGGAGATTAAGAGGTTTTTTTTGGGGTCCGAAAATACAAACAAAAAGGTTGGAAAATCCGAAAAGAAAAGCAAAGGAAAAGTCGAAAAAACAAAGGTAAAAAAGTCTGAAAAGAAATTTAAAAAATGGTTTGTTGATTTTTAATTTTGCTTAGAAATACTCCTTTTGTTTTCATAATTTTTCTAATCCGAAATACCTCTTTGTTCTCATAAACTTAAATTCGAAAATTCCTTTGTTCTTCACAAATTCGGGTCGGGTCAAAAATCCAAAAATACTCCTTTTCGGTCCCTAAATTTCAATCTAAAAAATAAACTTTTTTTTTACGTTTCTGTTTTCGGGTCAAAATCCAGGTCCAAAAATCAGAAAATCAGCATTCTAAAAATAATCTGATTTTCAGAAGTCAGAAAATCAGAGAAAAATATCAGAATTCGGGTCGGGTTATTGTTTTAAAGTCGGGTCGGACTCCAAAATCCAAAAATCAAATTTCTGAAATCTCCAAAAATCAGCAGTAAAAAAATCCAAAAATCAGAATTCTAAAATAACTTCTCCGAGCGGATACGACGATTCGAAACACGCCTCGGTTCGCTGCCCGAAGATGGTCCGTAAACTACAACTCCTCTTTGTTTATTTTCTACATTTTGTATTTATTTAATTGTGGTAATCACGTGGTTGTTTGTTCATTTGTTGTGTTCTCTAATGACTAGGTTATATTAAGTATGGTAACCTGTTTAGTTAATTTTTTAGTAGAAATGTACAGGAAATGATGTTTAATACTTGTTTAAGGGAATTGTAATGTTGATTAGCCAAATACTATGTGATGTTGTTGGTTTAGTTGATTATTTATACCTCAAATAGGCTGTGTTGGGTTTAAAGCGAAGCTTGTGATACGAATAGCCAGTTTTCATATTTAGTTTACTTTGGAAATCATCATGTTTATGTAGTCCTAAAATATGCGCTTATGTATTCTGCCTAAGTTGTCTTTCATAATTCATGAGAATTTTCTGTTAAAATGTTGATAAGAGCCCATCTTTGGAATATGTTGGATCTATTTTCATGCAATCTAAAATGATGTGAAATATATTAATTGTGAATGCTCATTAGTTTACTTATGTCTATAGAAAAAAATGAATAGTGTACATTCTATTTGGATGCTCTTGGTTAATTATGTGTTCATCCCCTCTTAAAACCCGATTCTTAGTCCTTGATTGACATTGTTAAGACTTAACTAAGTTGTGATAATTCCAAATGAATGAGAAGTCCTTTAGTTCATATGGTGTACGTCATTTCATGAAATTATTTATTTACCTCTTTTTATGTATACATTTTCATATTCCCTCACTAATCCTTTTCTTTTCTTTCGTTTACATGAAATGCATCGGGAGCAACGAAGAGTCTCGTTATGAGACTCATCATGACTATTGTGAAACGAAGACCCGCATTCACATCCATTGCATATTTCTTGCCTTGGAACCTCTAAACAAATAGGGCGGGATGATATCGTCATCCGCCCAAGCCACTGCTTTTAATTCTTTTAATACCGTCTTTATATTTTCCTGGTTGTAATAATTATTTAATTTTTGTGCGATTATTAGAATATTTAGGCTATGAATGGATAATTAATAGGATAGTTCAAAATTGGAAACCCGTCGCTAGTTTATTTATTTTAGGCTCGACTAGTTTAAAAATTTGAAATCCGCCGCTAGCTTATTTATTATTAGGCCCGTCATGCATGTTTTTGAACTTTCAAAACAACTTGGTCATCTTTTATTCTCATTAATTATCATACAAATAAGTTTCGTTTTTCATCCGATTCTCAATTCAAAATAACTTCCATATAAATCACTTCTTTTGCATTATAAATAAATTGCTTTTTCCTTACTATCAATTACCAAAATATGTATTTTAAAAATCATACCATGCAAAATGCATGATTTTATCCAAATTCAACTTTACATGTATTTTATAAATAATGCCAAACCAATGCATACTTTTCTCCAAAAAAATTTAATTTTTACATGTATTTGTATAAAATTCCATGCATACTCTTTTCAGATTTTATGCCAGAAATTTATTTCTCAAAAGCGCAATCACCTTTGCGAGATTCTTCAAAAGAATAAGTGGTGATAATCTTTACATTGTCAAAATGCATCTCTTAATAAACTACTTGCAACATCCTTTTAATTTTATACTCTTAAACATGCATTATTTTTCTTAGCATAATGATTAACCTGAGTTTGACCGGACAACCGCAAGTTAGCGGATCTCAAAGGATGCCTAACCCCTTATCTTTAGGATAATAGAGAACCTTTATCCAGAATCTCATAGTTTCGCAGACCAATAATCGGAGTTCATTTTTCAGCATTTATGTTAACATCTAGGTGCCCTAATTCACTGTAGAATAATTAGGTGGCGACTCCTTAAACATTTTATTAACTCCAGGGAAAACGTCTGTGCGTCACGATCGTTGGTAAGAAACGGGTGCGACAGGGGGCGCTATATTTCATGCCTGCAAATTTAGGTAGATAGTTTGACGAACCCTCACAGTAGACAAGGTTTCCTTTCAGCTGAAGTTCGGTAAGACTCCATCTCTTTCGGAGTACAGCCGAGTCTAAAAATCACTTGGTTTTGGCATGTATATAGACTTCTGGGTAGGCCAGGCCCTGTCATGTCCAAGTTTTGGATGTAATTTACCCTTAGAGGCTATGTATTGTATGTATGGTAGCGTTGACAGTCTTGTCTCCTTTATAGTAGTTCACATGGAGGCCTTGTCGGCCCGCATAAGTATGCATCTTTTGGGGATCTATTTGTAGGAGATGTAATAACAATCATGCATGCCTTGATGATCTATTTATATATATATATATATATGTGTGTGTGTGTGTGTGTGTGTGTGTGTGTGTGTGTGTATTTTGTTTGGTCTATTTGCGAGCTGAAGCGAATGCATACTTCTTTTCCTCAGAATGTTATATGTCACAGACTTGTCAGCGTTGATGTTTCTATATATGATTAGTCTATACAGTTTATAGGTTTGCATGCTTAGTCAAGTAAGGCACAGGGTGACCATCTCACCTCCCCAAGTTTGGGGCATGACAATTGCTCGGTTGAGTCGAGCTTTATGTAATATTTGTAGTCGTGTTGTTGTTTTGGAATTGATGTTGTTCATCGGAAATGATACGTCATATGTAATATCCATAACTACTTGCAAAATGTTAACAATCATATGTAATTCTGAATGTTTCCCAACTTTAAGAAGTAACGAGCCTAAGCGCTATTATATAAACACCACTGGACAAGTATACTAGTGGGCAATCTATGTACGATATGAACACCATTGGACAAGTATATCGGTTAGGTACGACACTATTGTTCACTATGTTTATAGTATTATTACACATCACCAAGCTATAACCGGTTAGGTATGACACTATTGTGCACTATGTTTACAACATTATTAGATATCACCGAGCTATAATCGTTTAGGTATTCTGCACACACAGAGCCTTATTACGGCTTGGTATAATATGAGATATACACAGAGCCTTATTATGGCCTGGTATGATATGTTATACACATAGAGCATCTTATGTCCTGGTACATTATTATCATTAGACATCTCTAATCAGATGGGTATGTTATCATACTTACGAGATCACACAGTGGCTCGGTACATTATTATATATACGAGACATATATGTCTCAGTGCATTATCCATTATGCACCCTATGTGGCCTTCTTGATTTATGATGAGATAAGGAAGTAAAGTATTTCCAAAACATAATCAAAATATGTGATACCAAGTATTATAGTGAATAAGCCCAAAATATTGCTCCACATAGCGGCCTAAAGATATTATCAGAAAGACTCAGGAGAATGGTTAGAATGACCTACGTACAATAAGACTTAACATGAGTTCATGTAGGATGTTTCAGAGCCTTCTGATGTATTTGGTTGATTTCATTTTATTTGTCACTCATATGAGCTTCAGTTTTTGTATATGCTTTTCTATCTGCCTTATGTACTCGGTATAATCTTCTATACTGATGTCCCTCTGCTGGGAGCACTACATTTATTATCTTTCACATTGCAGGTCTAGTTATACAGGTTGGAAGACTTCAAATGTAGATGATCAATGGAAGGGTTGTAAGCTCCAATTATACCTGGATCTAGGTTAAGTCTAGTGATTGCATTGACATTAGAGAGTATGGTTAGCTTAGGGCCCTATCCCGGCACTTATATCAGTGTTCAATAGTAAGTATTCATAGAGGCTTCATAGACGAAAATGGTGGGTTTGTTTGTATTCAGTTGTGTGCCAGTTGCATGTCTTAGACTAGTAACCGCATTTGTACACAAAGGTCATTTACATTTCTTATTTCTATTTCAAGTTACATCATGTAGTGTATTATAGGTTCATATTTGCATATAGAACATAGTATGTCCCTGTCATACCCTAACCTATGTGCTGATAAACTTACCGTATTTAAATACCTACAAACAGAAAATCCCAAACATACATACATATACATATATATACCATCCATGAACCTACAATGCCTCAACCAGTACAGACACTCAGCTAACATGAAAGAACTGACTACAGGTGTACATACGTCTACAAAAGCCTCTAAGAACATCTGACTAACAGAACATAGTCGGGACAAGGTCCGAACCTATCCATAATTCTATATGCATATCAAAATCAAATAACATCTAGACTCGGCTATATTCTGAATGAAATGGACTCTTGCCAATCAACTATTGGAGCTTAAACTCTCTTCTCTGGAGGTTCATCAAAGTGACTATATGAAATTGCAGCATGAAATGCATTGTCTCCGGCTAAGGATGTCAGTACGAAATAATGTATCAAGTATTTAAGGCATGAGAATAAGTGTAAATAAGTATTGTAATGAGATGAAAATATAATTGAAGGGATGATTATACATACAAAAAGTGTCAAGAGTCAATCTATAAGGTTATACAACCTACTCTTATCAACTGGAATACTAGCACTTCTCTGTAGCTAGTCTTCCTGTAACAATGTGTCACTAATCATAGCAATATCTAGTTATATTACCCACACTTTGTGGTTTAACCTATGCGATATCTAATTTTTGCTTGTAGGATGAAACATGTTACTCTACCTATTTATGCGTAGCATTTGCAGATTAATAAAGAACAATAAAATAAGGACATGTTATTTTTATGTGGAAACCACCCGGATCACAAGTGCAGTAAAAACCGTGACCTACACCTTTGTAGGATTTATCCCCAACTCCACTACAATGGTTAGCCTTGCAAATTCAAGTTACAAACTCTGTAACCTATGAACTATACTCTAATGCCTATCTCACTAATATACCCAAACTAGCAAGCAACCTTCAAGTTGACCCCCAAATTGAAGTTAAATTTCACAATGTTTATACCTATACAATTTGCTTCTATGAAAGTTGATAAAGGTACAACTCGATAAACAAACCTAATACATAAATCTAGACTTAAGAACTGTAAAGATAAACTTTATAACACAGCTTCTTCAATCTACTTCGATATATTATGGTGCACTTCTTGAATCTGGACGCTCTCGATTATTCTTGACTAATTTGCTAAAATTTCTGATTTCTCTCTTTATGAGTGCATAATTCTTCATGGAAAGACTTGATATTTATAGCTCTTGGTCTTCATCAATACGTCTGACCTAAACCCTAATTGATATAGCCCATTACGGTTGAAAAGAATTTGAGTTGGTTTAGGATTCTTACACCTTCTCACATATTTAGTTTCCTCGTAGGAATCTAAAATATCTTGATAAGTATGGTTTGAAATCCTGATATGTATAGCACGGAATCCTGCCGCCTTGAAGGCAATGCCATTACCAGAAAAACACAAATTCTATTCGTTGCAGGATTTGTCTGGAACATGTTCTTAGACCTAGTACTCCAACCTCTGAATCTTTTAATTGTTTGAGCTGAAACATGTTCATATACTTGTTCCATTAATCACCTCTTGTACATTCTGCATCTAGCTTTGACCTACTTCTGAGATGTTAGATGGAACATATTAACAGACCTGTTGCATTCATCATGTGTTGCTCTGTGTCTATTTCTCTTCTCCTGATCTCAACACATCTTCTCCTGATGATCTCTTCACCCTTGATCATTCATTGACTACGCCTAATCCATCCATCCACGCCCTTCTTCATCCATCCACGCCCTTCTTCATCCATCCACTCTATCTAATGAATCATTGAGATATAACATATTTGTAAGCTTATTCTATTATATATTAAAGTGCTCTCTCTTAGTTGATTCATCTCTCCTTCCTTTATCCTCGTCTGCATCTATTTCTGTGATAGAACAATTATATGTACCTGGTTGATTCGCCTTCTGCAATCTCTTTGTCAATCAACAAAACTAACACTAGTCATTCTCGTTAATGCCAATAAATTTCTCCTTTTTGATGATGACAAACCCATTCTTTGGAGCCACTACATAACTCTGTTCCAAACATCTTGAAGGCCAAAAAGTTTGAACAGAACACTACTAGGATGAACTAGGTTTTAGTGTACATGGATTAAAATATCAATTACACATTATCTTCCCCCTTTTGCCATCATTAAAAATTAATATCATGTGACATTAGTGCCAATAAAGGATTATATGCCATACTAAGCTCATAGCCACTAGGGCTATCACATGTACATAATATAACAGTTTACTCAGATTATATCCATTTGAATATGCGCAAGGAAAGAAATTAGCACTGAGATAAAATAGTGATCAAGTTCCATTACATCAAAAGCGTAGCATCATAACAACTGAGTCAACAACAAAATATATAGACCAGAGCCACAAAGAGCAGTTAGGACATAAAGGACACACATCATGAATATTTAACTAATGATGGCTAAGAGGTGAGTTTGGAGGTAGAGGCAAGGTCTTTGGATATTTCATACACCGGGTTCTGAATAGCTTTGGTGTTTTCTTCCCTCTCGTTATCCAGGGCGACCTACAAGCTTTCAATTTGCTCCTTAAGAGCTTCTTTCTCACACCTATATTTCACATGCAACGAGTATGTGTTTTTATAATATATCTCTTTTAGCGCTGCAATCTCAGCCTACTTCACATCAAGCAGGTCTCTCAAGGTTTATATCTCAGCTTCTTCATTCAAAGCTGATTAAATACCCTTGTTTAATACACCAATAACATCATTTATGGTTTGGTAGTTTCAGGCTTTAACTGGTACTATGTAGTGTTAAAAGATAGCATCCAACCAAAACCCAAACTCCAACCCATGAACTTTATGCTCCTATAGAGTGATCTTATGAATGTGCTGAATTATGAGACTAGGTATATTTATTTGAACTTCGGTATCAAGAACCTCTATTAATTCCACGTCCCAAAATCCTGCCTGGTATCTTCTTTCCTTTCGAGACACAATCATGTGATGCACCACCACAAAATACAACTAATACAGCTTGGGCATCTCTTTCTTCTACACCCTCATATGTTGTATAACTATTGGATTTTCACACTATTTCCTTATGATTTCTATTTGTAGATGCCATTCCCTCAAGTGATGGACCATCATTATTTACATACTTTTCCTAACCCCTTGAGGGTACCCTCATAATCTCCCCCAAAGTTCTAAGAGTCAAAATAATCTTAACTTCTAGCACAATGCTGAAAAGTTGTTCTCCATTAAAGGTAGCATTTTCATAGAATTCAGTAACATGTTCCTTACACATATTTCTCTTTTCTTCTCTTGGATGTTATAAGTTACTCCATCCTTTACACTCAATATTGTGCAATATTGTGTCCATCCCAGGCCCTACATACACAGTAACTACCCTTTCCCTAAGCATAGTCTGCCTTTTGATCATCATTATTCTTTGTTTAGCAGCATCTTGTACTTCTTTTGATTAGTTGTAATCATCAATTTCCTTGAAATATGAATCTTTAATGGACTCACCTTTCTCACTTTTAGATTTCTCATCAACCAATATTGACTGTGGCATTTTCTTGGCTGAAACAGGTTTGTGGTCGTGTTTCTTCACAGTATTTGATTTTGATTTTAGAGTGATGACAACTTTGCCCTTCCATTTCCTTTATTTCTCCCTTTTCTCTTTTGTAGATTTCATCATTGACGCAGAAGAAGACTTGGTGACCTTTTCTCTGTGTCTTCTTATTTTAGCTAGCATTTCCTTTTGTAGTTCTTCCTCAGCTTTTCTCTTTTGTCCCCTTATGTGAGGAGTTATTATCAATGTTAAGGATTATTCCTTCTCTTTTCTCTCATCATATGGTTTTAGAATGGCTTCACCTTATTCTTTTTGAAGCCTATACCTGACCCTTCTATTTGTCAGTTCAATAATGAGCATATTATCATCATCATAGCCGTCTTTGTCAATTACATTCATGCTGGAGTCTAGATGAGATGATTGCTATGGAGGAACAATAGGTCTTTGCATTTGTTCCATAGATGCATGTACATTGCTCAATGGAGAATCCTCTTGTGTACCATCATACTTCAAGCCATCTCTCTCTTCCTCTTCTAGGCATAGTTCATTTCCTGTTGGTTTTCCCCTAACTCGATTCTATCACCACTCTCATATGAGTTTACCCTATGTTTTGTTTCTATGTCTCCTTGAACTGAGGCTACTGTAATCATGGAATTTCTCAGAGTTTCCCCATCACTATGTGACTCTTCTTTGTCTTCGTTCCTTTTTCCCATCACAACCCCTAATTATTCAATAGAAGATACCACATGGGAAACCCATATTTCTTCAATAATCACAACTTTAGGAACAATAATTGGGGTTACCTATTAAGACAGTCTTCTATGGCAAGTTCCTTATACTTCTGGTTTCCAAGTCACCAAGGTTTTAATGGTTCTCTAATTTACTTCCATGAGATCACCCGGATTATCCAAGACATCAGAGCAGTCTGAATATCCCTCCAAGTGTGGGTCAATTTTGGAGTCATCAAAGCTTTTGGGCTCATTTTGGTGATTGAGTATTGATTTGATTTTCTATGGACTATAGCATTGATTTTGTTCGATGGATATATTTGAGTTCATATCGGTAGGGTTTGGATTGAAAAAAATGAAGATGCAATTCGGGATTCTTTGGAGGAAGTAGGTTTGGTATTGAGCATTCCATTTTGGTTTAGAAGGAATACGTGTAGCTTTCGAGAGTTTGGAAAAGAGTGAGGGTTTTTAGAGATGGATGACAAAGAGGAGAGTAGTATGCAAAATTGGAATTTTGGCGAGAATTGAAGATATGAGGGGGTATGTTTTGAAGTAGAGCAATTACTTGTTTTCTTTAGGCGTTAATCTAGGGATAGGTCTTAGGAGGTGATTGATCGAATATTTTCCTCCTTTCCAGAACTGTTCATTATGATGAGGGGCTCTTTTTAGAATAATGACAGTTGCACACAATGTTTATTTAAAACCTATTTCATGGCATGTATATTTTTAAAGACATAGAGATGATGTATGTACCTTATCACTTTAATCAATTTATCAACAATCTCAACATCCAGGCCAATTTCGGTAAATCACAATATTAGTTAGATTTCGTATGAGGTAAAGCTCTATAATGATATATGACATACTACATAATGTATAAGATTGAGCAGAATATTCAATTGACTCATTCTTATCATGACATAACCATATTCCAGGAAACCATAAAGGAATATTAACGTAATTTTATTTATTTCCAGTATTCAGCCTCTTTAATTCATACAACCAGTGTATAAGGTTCAGCGTAGTGAACCAGTTCCTTGCAATGGGTTTCAATTCAAGTTCCCCCTTTCGATATGCATATTCTTCCTTTTCAGTTTTGAGAGTGACTAGAATTATTGATTAGTTCTCTTTGTAGGACTTGAGCAAGCATTGTTCATATGTCATTTTTACTTGTTTCCTGTCACCTTCTCATGTAAGACAATCAAAGGTTAGTATCAGGAACCTAGCTCAAATTGGCTCCCTTCTTAATGTCATCGAGGTTTCTTAGATCCTTCATGATCCCTTCAAGAGTGAACCTTGATTTATGTATTTGTCTCATCTCTCCTGATGAATTTGAAGTGTCTGTATGCGACTCTCAACTTTCTTACTCTATATCCTTTGTTGGTTGACCGCCTTATTTTGTATTGACTAGTTTTCCCAGATGCCTCTTCTGAGGGTTCGCGACTTATGATAGGTGAATCAGGTTGCCCAACATGTTCCTTGCCAGAGGATGTTTCCCCTTTTTCTAAGTGGTTACTAGACTTGCAATCAATTGATTTTCCTCTTAACTGAGCCATCCTGCTGAGTAACTCTCTTCTCTTTGAATTTAAATCTTGATATTCATCAATTATTAAGATTGTTAAGGTTAACAACCTTGACTTGGAGAGACGATCAACTTTGTTTGGATTTGGGGCTCTTACCTTATCATTTCCTGTGACTATGTCTGAGGCATTTGTGGCACTACCATCAGACTCCTCCCGTTCATCATTTGAGACTTATTTATTTCCTGAGTTTCATGCAACTATCATGGACTTTTTCCATCCTACTCCCATGGTGTGTGCTTCTCTCTCATGCGGTTAGATCCTCCATTCGTGAAACAGCTTTTGCACTTGTATTTATCATCCATTTCCCTTTCTTCAGCGGCTATTTTCATTATGATTTGTTTTCCTTTCTTTACCTGTATCCTCTTCCCTTCATCCGAGTCTAACTCATTTGTTGCATTTGTTAAGCTTGTAGATTCCTTATTGACTTGATTTGTTTCATTGAGTTCGTATGAACTCAAAGTTATGAAGAGATCCTCCATTTGCATTGTGCTTAACTCACATTCAGTCCGCATTCGTGTGAGAGGCTTCTTAAGACTTTATAGACTAGATCTTCCGTGGAAAACATTTTTCCAAGACTTTTGAGTCCGCAGATGATTTTAGAGAGTCTGATAAACATATCCCTAATTGATTCCCTTTTTGGCATTGCAAATAAATCATATTTGTTCATGAGTTCACTGTGTGTAATCCATTTTTCTCGAGATATTCCATCATGAGCCTATTTTAGGCATTCCCAAATCTCTTTGGCACTAGTGCATCCTGAGACTCTATTGCATTCCTTGCTTCCAAGACTACAATATAATATAGGATATTTGTTACTGTAGAGTTTTGTTCCATCATTCTAAAATCTTCAGCAAAAAATTCCTCGTTGGTTTTTGGACCTTTTGTGCATCATGTCTGATTTTGGTGGGGATTAGTGGTCCTTCTGTTGTGATCACCCAGAGTTTATAGTCCAACTCCTTTAGATAGATTTCCATGTATTTTTTCCACATGTTATAGAACTTACCAATGAACAATGGCGGCTTGCAAATAAATGGTCATATACTGTGTCCACGTCTCTATGAAGGATTCATCGTGATCTTATCTTTAGGTGTTATCCTTTTAAAGAGAACCCACACTGATACTCATTGATATTCTGCACACTTAGTTGTTTAACCTATGTGATACCTAATTTTTGTCTATAGAATGAAACACGTTACCCTACCTATTTTATGCATAGCATTTGTGGAATAATAAAGAATAGTAAAGTAAGGACACATTATTTTTACGTGAAAACCACTCGGCTCACAATGGCAGTAAAAATAATAACCTACACCTCGGTAGAATTTATCCCCAACTCTACTACAATGGTGAGCCTTGCAAATTCAAGTTACTAACCTAGGAACTATACCCAGAATAGCAAGAAACCTTCAAGTTGATCCCAAACTTGAAGTTTAATTTGACAACGTTTATACCTATACAATTTTCGTGTACGAAAGCTGATACAAGTACAACTGAATAGAAAAACCTAATACACAAATCCAGACTTAAGAACTATAAACATAAACTCTGTAATACAGCTTCTTCAATCTGCTTCAATGTATTAGTGCGCACTTATTGAATCAGAACTCTCTCGATTATTCTTGGTTGATTTGCTTAAGTTTCTGATTTTCTATCTTTGTGAGTGCGTAACATTCTTCTTGGTAAGACTTGATATTTATAGCTCTTGGTCTTCATCAATGTGGCTGACCTAAACCCTGCTTGATACGACCCATCACGGTAGACTATGGTTTGAGTTGGTTTAGGATTCTTACACCTTGTCGCATATTTAGTTTCCTTGTAGGACTCTAAATATCTTGATAAGTATGGTAAGAAATCTTGATAAGTAAAGCATGAAATCATGCCACCTTGAATGGCAAGTCTTTACCATAAGCAAACACAAATCCTATTTGCTGGAAGATTTGTTTGGAACATGTTCTTGGACCTGGTTCAAGCACCTGGTACTCCAGCCTCAGAATATTCTAACTATCTGAGATGGAACATGTTCATATACTTGTTCCATTAATCGTCTCTCATATATTCTTTATTAGATAGAACATGTTAATAGATCTGTTACATTCATCATATGTTGCTCTATGTCTGTTTCTCTTTGACTGATCCCTTCACCTCTTCTCCTGATGATGTTTTCATCCTTGATCATTCATTGACAGCAGTTGATCTATCCATCCACACACTGCTTCATCCATCCACTCCATCTAATGACTCTTTGAGATAGAACATGTTTGCAAGCTTGTTCTATTCTATATTAAATTGCTTTCTCTTAGTTGATTCATCTCTCCTTCCTTTGTACTCGTCTGCATCTGTTTATGTGATAGAACAATTCCATGAACCTGATTCAGTCACCTTGTGAAATCTTTTTTTCAATTATCAAAACTAACACTAGTCATTCTCGCTAATGCCAACATCTAGTCTAAAATACGCAATTCGCGTAAATACGTAAAAACTTTATCTGAACTACTTGTATCGTCTCATACGTATGTGATAGCTACTAGGATCATGTCTCTGTACTTCCCGGCTCGCGTGCGGTACCCTCATCACTTACCCGATTAATGAGCGGTGCTTTCAGGCTAACATATCCATTATCTACCAGGATATCGTGCTTGTATCTACCAGGCTAGCACTCTTGTACTACCAGGTTTCTAGAAATGTTCACTGTATATATCTATCATTTCAAACAACAAACCTCAAACAAACAAATATCTCATCTATCATTACTAGCAATCATCAATCCGTAAAACCATTATACTACTCGATGCTTAATCGTCACAAAACTGATTTTTCCAAGGAAGCCATTCTAGCTCATTACTACCTTCCGAATAGGACAAGGAGCTACTAGTAGCATATAGAACTCAACTCATCAGGGTATTTTATGTTTTGGTATCACAAAGAAGAACACAATACAATGAAAGATAAATATTATGAATGGAAAGTACTCCCAACAAGGGACAAAAAAGTTTCAAATAACATCCCATGGAATAAAAAAGAAGAACATTTCTAATGTTAAATAAGATAGTTATTTTTGGAGGGAAGGTCATTCACGCTTCGTGGTAACTGGAGTTATGCCAAAAGAAGGAAAGGATAGCCTTAATATACCTTTATGACGATCCTTCGATGATGATAACGGAACCAACCTTCTTCACGACTCAGTATACAACAAGAGATAATACTCGTGTCAACAAAAACAATACAACAACTAGTTGACTAGCGGTGCGCTTCGCCCTACAACTGACTTCATGGTGTTTGTCCTGGCCTAGATTCTTTCTAATCATTATATATATATATATGTGTGTGTGTGTGTGTGCGCATATATAAGCTTATCAATACTGTCCACACATAAACACCATGATAACAACTTCTACAATCCAATAAACAACATTCGACACTAGTTACAACTTTCGATTCGCACCTAATAGGTTTCTTTTACTAAAATTGACACATTTCAAATCTGGATTAAAATTATGTACATATGGGAGAAAGGATATATTCTTTACTTAATCTACAAAATCCAGCTACAACCAAGGCAATACTACCCTTGACATGGACGGATATAACAACTAGCTGGAAAACGAAAAATCCATTCATATACATGATTCTATGGCATTAACTTCACCTAATCCCTTTTCTAATCTTTGTAATACCATGAATAACATAATTACACATACATAAATATCTACATACCACAAAACCATTCCCAACAAGTCACATAACAACTAAAACAACACTAGCATCACAAGACAAACATGCTAACTAATTAATGAACAACAAGCTTGCTTTACAAACGTTTCTACAGTAATTATTCAAGCCTATATCCCTTATAAATCTTGAAACATTATTAAAAATACATGAATTCAAATATACCACAGCAACTCAACACAACAAGAACATCCCCAATACTCCACACTACACGACAAACAACACAACTATAACACTCAATCGTTACATGCATCATCTAAGCACATCTAAAAATGAAACTAAGATATACCCATGAAGGAGAAAAAGATACTTACCTTAGACAACAAGATTCATCCCTTAGACACTGTGCTTCACCCTGAAGAAATCTCCAACATCAATAACAAGAAGAAGAGAAATGATAGAACTAGTGCAACGAGTTTCCCATGAGAAATTTACGTTGATTACATGTGAATATTGGATTGGATGGATACGAAATCCTTGGGGCAGACTTAGAGAGATTTTATGAATGTTTTGGGGTGGAAGGAGTGAAAAATGAAATGTGAAACGAGCTTGGTTGTCTAAATGGGTTGTCACTGCCTCAAGTGGGTCCCAAAGGGGATGCGTGTGCAGTTTCATAAAAACGTGAATATCTCTATGATCCAATGTCGTATTGACAAACAATTTAATGCATTAAGAACTAGACTTTTAGACCTTAGACATGCTAGGTGGATCACCCTGTAACTCAAAGTACATTAGGAGAAAAGCTCACTGATATTTGACCTAAATTTCAGCACACTTATAAACGTAACTTGTGATAACTTTTGCCGACTTTTGTTTTACAACTTGCTTGACTTCAACACATAACATGCGACTATTATACAATTAAAATACCTCATAACACGACCTTCTTACCATGTTAATAACATCTAGTATTACCCCAAAAGTACGAGTTATAACATTGGCTGGTACCTCTAATGTACGGTCCGTAAGTCACTCCATAAGTTGGAAATTTTGTGAAAATTCACTCGCTTCGATTCGTTTGACCTCTAGCTCTTATGATACTTACTTAACAATCATTTTAAACCATCATTATCTTTTCTAATGTCATTAACCTTTCAAGTTCACCTTAACTTACTCATGACGGATTCTAACACGAAAGTTTAGGGAATTTCAGTCCCAGATGGGTTTGGGGCATGATAGAGTAGTATCAGAGCAGTTTAGTCCTAGGGAGTTTATGAAGTCGTGTCTAGTAGTCTCACTTATGGGTGTGTTTTATGCCACACTTATAATTGAGAGGCTATAAGGTATTTAGAAAATGATACCCATCTTTCATACTCTAGATTGTGAAATAAAGCTATGGCTTAAGAGATTATTCTAATTCGTTCAATTGCAACTAGAGGAATGAGTAATCACGAAGTCTCTATTAGATCAGATGTGCCCTAGGTGCACAAGTAATGCATTAGAATCCCAAATTTAAGGTTTTCTTGAGTCGCGCTTCTCATTCGATGATGAATGATCCAAAGGGGGTGATGTAATACCTCATACTTATTAACAGGTGCAGGATTAAGTTAAAGTCAATGACTTTACTTGAATATGGAAGAATAAGGTTATAGTTAAGTCTAAGGACCCAGGTGTATGGAAATGTTAAGCCTAGTTAAAGTAGATGAGATTAAAAAATGAATGAGTTATTCAATAAGTAAACGACCTACTAGTTTCACATTTGTGTTTCACCTACTTTTATAGACGTTCTATGTTCTTCACCTACCTTCCTAGACATCCTTTGTGCTTGAGCTACTTGCTCACACGTCGTACTTACTGAAATGTCCTACTTTCTTGATCTACTTGTTTCATGTCCTACTTATTAAACGAGGACGACACACACGTTTAGAAGGAATTAGTAACCAACTTATTTGAGTAGGTAACATGTAGGTGCATCACCTACTTAATAAATGAGAGGAGAATATTTTTTAAAATAAATAAAGGGGGTCGGCCAAAAGAGACCCCTTAAAGGGGTTGATTTATCTTATTTCTTTTTCACTATAAATTCACTCCTCTTTTCTCTCTTAGTACGATCTACTCCGGACCAAGCAGCCATCGATTCTCCCTATTTTCATATTTCTTCAAGTTCTCATGGAAGCCATGGACCCTCCTTCTCCTTCATAGCTCATGGTAATTCTCTCTCCTTCTCTCACACACACAAGCAAGGCAGCGACTAGTCTTTCCCCTTTAGGGTTCTGTGTTGTTCAACTTGTAATGGACTATTTTAGACTGGTTTGTAGGTTGTTTCATGTTGTTATTGGGTTTTCTCTTATGCTACTATTTTTATGGAGTTTGAAAGGAGAAGGGGGTGCAGAAATTCCACGTAGTGATAGGTTAGTGGGTTGGTCGCTCATCATTACATTTTCAGGTTGTTTACCACTAGAATGTGTATCGTGTTTGTGTAGAATGAACTTGTAGGAACTGCTCTCATTGTGATTTATTGAAGGGATAAGGGGCATGTAACAACCAAGGTAAGAAGTTGCCCTATCATGAATATAAGCTTATTTGAGCATTTTATACGTGTTTTTCTGTTGGAACTCGCAGGAAAGTGATCGGAAGTCCTGCGTTTAAGTTATAATAGTTATATAAGTGTTCAAGGGACTGGTTTTAAGTGTTTAAGGGGTTGTTTCATGTGGCATGGAGATCAGGAAAGGTCTGGTAGCTCGTAATGAGCTTGTGTATTGTTAGAAAGAGGTCGGTGTGAATTACACCATGGTACATAGCCTAGGTAGCTTGTCGCTCCTTGATTGCTTGATAATATTGTTGATATAGTTGTAGCATGTTGCTTAGGGTATGTCTTAGCATTCAAGTTGTTCCTACCATATTGTGTTGTTTAAGGGTTAGTTGTTGTGTGTCACTGGATTGTTGGTGATGTGATATTAGTCGGTCTTAAACGGGTTACGCATTTATCGAAGGAAGTGACTTATCATAAATTATTCGAAGATTGAGCTAAGGTATGTAAGAGTATTCTTTCTTTGACCACTACGGCACGAAGTTTACGACAGTGTGATGACCCCATGTCATAGGTTCCATAATATTAATAAGAGACATGTCATATGTTCATAAATCGGCACTCCATTCCGCTATCCTACTCTTAAGAGTTTCTAAAGCATTGTTAAAGGGTCATAGATTGTAGTTAAGATGAATGATTTCAAAGGTTTTCAAGGTACTGCTAAGGGGCTATAGATCGACGTAAAATGAGTTATACCGATAGCTTTCAGGTGTTCATCGATAGCTTGTAGTTCCTAATTAGGATGGATCATATTGATAGTTTATGGATTACCATTTATAGATTATAGATTTTCATTTAAGATAAATTATGTTGGTAGTTTTCTGGTGACAATGTTGATAGGATATAATCCTACTTAGATGAATCATGACGATAGTTGTTGAATTACCATTTATTGGATTATAGATCATTAAATAAATTGAATCTTATGGCTAGCTTCCAGGTGATTACGGGTTATAGATCCTATTGAGGATGAGTTGTATGGATGGTTCCAAAGTATCGTTAATGATCGCTACCTAAGGTAAATCATATTGGCAGCCTTTACGTGATTGTTATTGACTTATAATTCCTACTTAAGGTTAATTATGTTGCTAGTATTCCGATTATTGTTATTGGATGATTAGAGCGTTAAGATAAAGTATTTCAATAGCTTTAAGTATTTGTCAATTGATTATTGTTCCTAATTAAGAAGAATCATATCTATGGCTTATGACTTACTGTTAGGGGTAGAGTATTCTAGTGGAGATGAATTATATTAATGGCTTTCAAAGCACCGTTAATAGATTATAGATTGATACTTAAGAGGAATCATATTGATGGTTTTCTGGTGACCGTTAATAGGTTGTAGATGGTGCTTAGGGTGAATCATATTGAGAGTTCTGGATTATCATCATCGAGGTATAGATCGTTACGGAAGTTAAATTGTAATAATAACTTTTAGACAAGTGTAGATGGGTTATAAGTTCTACTTAAGACGAATCATGTCGTGGCTTGCAAGTTATCATTGATGGGTTATAGATGAATCATATTGATAGACTATGGAATACTATCATTGGATTATAGAGTCTTACTTAAGATGAATTATGTGATGGTTTCTAAATTATCATTAATGGATAATAAGTTGCTACTTAAGATCAATCATACGATACCTTCCATCATTAATGGGTTAGAGAGTGTTACATAAGGTGAACCACTTTTATATAGTCATTCCAAGTATTCCATAAGAATAAGAGCATTTAAACAATATTGTGAAGTGTCTTTCTGTCCATATAAAAGGTTCTCTATTCTTATCTTCATTGACGTTCCTTATGCATTATGTTTCAACAATCTAATCTCCTTATAAGTATGAATTTTCTATAGCGCAATATAAAGTTCCTTGTGTTTGTTGATTATGTTAGACTCCCTTCAGTAAGAAGCTTATATTTTATACATTAAAGCAAGTGTGTCCACAAAATTACGATTTCAATAGATCATATTTGTGTTAAGATTCTGAGGGTAATGATTTAAAGGATGTAAGTATGTAGTACTTATATTGTCTTCGTCCCCTTGGACATAAGCATCAATCATATGTCTTCCTTTTTCAAATGTGAACTATAGAACGTAAAGTCGTAACACTCTTCTATTCAAATACTTGATGTTCATTTGTTTCTTACTTGGAAAATAATTCATATTATATCGAGCTTCAGTATGGCCTTATGGGCTTTTTGTAGCTATCATAATCCTTTTATTTGACTACTTGATAGTCCATATGTTCGTCATTCCATATTGCTATGTTGAGTCGAGCTTCATGTTATATTTGTAGTCTCTTATTGCTGTTTTGGTGTTGATGTTGATGTTGTTCATTGGAGATCATATGCCATAAGTAATCCATAACTACTTGTAGAATGTTTAAATGATCATATATAATTCTGAACGTTTCACAACTTGAAGAAGTAATGAGCCTAAGCGCTATTATACAAACACCAATGGACGATCTATGTACGATATGAACACCATCGAGCTATAGTCAGTCGGGTACGATACTATTGTGCACTATGTTTATAATATTATTACACACCACCGAGCAATAATCGATTGAATATGGCATTATTGTGCACACATAAAGCCTTATTACAGCCTGGTACTATATAGATGTACACACATAGCCTCTTATGGCCTAGTACATTATTATCATTACATACCTCTGATCAGATGGGTATATTATCATGTTTACGAGACCCCATAGTGGATCGATATATTATTATATATACGACACCCAATGTGGCTCGGTACATTATTTATTATGCGCCCTATGTGGTCTACTTGATTTATTATAAGTACATGAATGAACTTAATGTAAAATATTTTCAAAACGTAATCATAGTATGTGATCCCAAGTGTTACAATGAACAATTTAAGAATGTCGCTCCACATAGCGGCCAGAAGATATCATGACAAAGACTTATAAGAATATTCAGAATGACTTACGTACAGTAAGACTTAACATGAGTTCATATATGATGTTTCAGGGGCTTCTAGTGTACTTGTTTGATTTCATTTCGTTTGTCTCTCATATGAGCTTCAATTTTTGTATACGCTTTTTCATATGCCTTACGTACTCAATACAATATTTATGTACTTCTTGACGCCCAATTTTGACTCGTCATACTTAAAATAATAATGTTTGAGGGAACCTTGATCATTAAAAAACATAAAGTAGCACTTTTCGCACATTCTTGCTTTTTTCGGAAATTTATTGATGATTATCCTTATTTTAGAAATTTTATCAGTTTATCGATATTTAAAATTATTTTTCAAGAATCGTTATTTTCTGCACATGTACATCATAATACTACGATTTTTGTGAAATTAATAATTTTCATTTTCTTAATGGTAAATATGAATTGCAAAATGATCCTCCCCTTTAGTCCCCTTAGTGCTACTTTTGGACCTTGGGTTATTGTCCAATGGGGTTTTCATCCCTTTAACTAAAATGTAAAGACCCATTAATCAATGGAGAAAAATCTCAATCCGTCAATTCAAATGTCACCTTTTTAAAAGGTGACAAGAACTTGACTTGATTGAATTCTTGTTCTGCGTTTAAGAATTAATTGCTTTAACATTTTTTATGCCAAGTGACTGTGCTAAAATACAACTATATAATTAAAAAATAAATAATGTATATATAATAAAAGAGTAAATGTATTTTGTATTTTTTTATGAAATTAAGAAACGATTATTTTTCAAGAATCGCTATTTTCTGCACATGTACATCATAATACTACGATTTTTGTGAAATTAATAATCGTTTCTTAATTTCATAAAAAAATACAAAATACATTTACTCTTTTATTATATATACATTATTTATCTTTTAATTATATAGTTGTATTTTAGCATAGTCACTTGGCATAAAAAAAGTTAAAGCAATTAATTCTTAAACGCAGAACAAGAATTCAATCAAGTCAAGTTCTTGTCACCTTTTAAAAAGGTGACATTTGAATTGACGGATTGAGATTTTTCTCCATTGATTAATGGGTCTTTACATTTTAGTTAAAGGGATGAAAACCCCATTGGACAATAACCCAAGGTCCAAAAGTAGCACTAAGGGGACTAAAGGGGAGGATCATTTTGCAATTCATATTTACCATTAAGAAAATGAAAAAGGTTCATTGTACAATTATATTTTATTGCTTAGCCTTTAAGCAAAGGGGAGAGGGACAAACTCACAATTTAAAATTATATAGATGAGCCTTTTTCTATTATAAATATGGGAGGTGATCTCTCACTTTTACTATCACTTACACACTACCTCACACACATTTTTTCTTCTCCCTATATTTTCTATTATAAAGGGTTTGGCTTTTCTTGAAGACAAAGATGAACTCAAACTTCTTCACACCTCTTTGTAGCATTCAAGTAGAAGAGTGAATGTATTTGGCTTCTCAAGGATCTCATATTCTTGGAATGTGTTTGGAAGCTTCTATTCTTTATACTTGCTTGATAAACCATTTCGGCCAACTTCTTCATCTCCCTTGGACGATTTTGAAGACTTTAATGTAGCAAAATCCATGAACTAGTTGGTTCATGAATTGTCTTCTTGGAAGCCTTAGCTTCTAGATCATTCTTGTCTTTGCCACCTTGTCTTTCTTACACTCTTCTCGGCCTTGTCAACTTGTAGGAAGAACTCTCGGCCTTGTAACCTTGTTACATGGTTCATTAAATGTGTCCTAATGAAAACTAATAGCTAAGCAAAGAACTAAAGAAAAATAACAAGCTAAAAGAAATGCACGGTCTCGGCGAAGACCAACAAGAAGGCCGAAAATACAATGTCTTCTTGAACCTTCACGTAACAAATCGAATTTCATTCCATTTTTCATGCCATGTTAGGCATGTAAATGTAGATTGACGGGCCATCGTTGGCACTCTTAGTAAATCACCTTTCGACTTAGGTGGAGAGTCTAAGTCTGTGGGCTTTCTTGCATCAAAACTAGTCTCCAAGGACTTAGTAATAGGTCTTCCTAACATTAAGTTCAAGGAAGATAATATTTGTGGTGCTTATGCAAAGGGGAAACAGGTAAGATCGTCATTCAAAACCAAGAAGGTAGTTAGCACAACTAAGTCACTGGAACTAGTCCATATAGATCTATGTGGTCCAATGACAATAATGAGTCGTGGAAGTGAGAGATATTTCTGTGAATGTTGATGACTTCACCAGGTTTACCTGGACACTGTGTCATGCATCTAAGAATCATGGAACAGAATTCAAAAAAGCTAAATTTGAAGAATATTGTTTCAGCAATGGTATAGATCATACTTTTGTGCATCTATAACTCCAAAACAAAATAGTGTAGTAGAGAGAAAGAATAGGACTCTTAAAAATGGCTAGGTCTATGATGCGTGCTAGTTATATTGCTAGAAATTTCTAGGCTAAACCCATCAACACTGCTTGTTACATTCTTAATAGATGTATGACTATATCACTTTTTAAGAAGACTCCTCATGAATTACCTAAAGGTAGAAATCCCAACATCACTCACCTAAGAGCTTTTGGCGGTAGATGCTTCATTCATAATAATGGAAAAGACTCCTTAGAAAAATTTGATGCTAGAAATGATGAAGGAGTTTTCATGGCCTACTCACAACGTAGTAAAGCTTATATGGTATTCAACAAAATAACTATATGTGTAAGAGAAAATGTACATGTGTTTGTCATCATCAAAAAGGGATAATTTATTGGACCTTATAAATTATGATGATTGACAAAGTGGATGAATAAAGTACATGAACCAGGTATATGAAAGTGTTCTATCTCAGAGTTTAGATATGGATGAACCAAGTACGTGAACCAGGTCTATTGAAGTGTTTCAATTCAAAGTCTAGATGTGAGTATAACTCTTGAATTAAGAGATCTCGAGATAAGGACTTACAAGATAGGATAGGATTCCTTATCTATGATAAACATTAAACTCCTACAACACATATACGAACCCGTGTGAATAACAAAAAGTTGCATCTATCTCAAACACGATCTCTCCTCAGGAGCCTTATCAAGTAGAGTTTGTGTTCAGCCGAATTGCTACCAGCCAAGAGCTATATATATATATATATATATATATATATATATATATATATATATATATATGCAAGTCTTCATTGGAAGAAGGTTACGCACTCACATGGAGAGAAAAGCAGAATTCAAGCAAATAAGCAAAATCGATATTTGAGAGCTTTGATTGACTACTGGAAGTGTGGTCTGATACGAAGAACCTGGTTGAAGAGTTTGTTTCATTGTATAATGTTTTACATTCTTCAAGTGTAGTATTTTGTATTAGGATTGTTTATCGAGTTGTACCTTTTCAGCTTTCCTAGAAGCATTATAATAGGTATAACCAATTTTCAGCTCCAAGTTGAGGGCAGCTCAGAGTGGATACCAATAGTCTTGGGAGATTGTTGAGTTAGGAATCTGAATTGTTGAGTTAGGAATCTGAATTGTTGAGGCTCATAGTGTTAGTGGAATTTAGGACAAATCCTGAAGAGGGGTAGGTCGTAATTTTTTCACCCTTGTAAGCCGGATTGTTTCCACATAAAAATAATGTGTCATATTTTTCTATTCTTTTTATTCCGCAAACTACACTTGCAATAGATAGAATAACCTGATTCATGCTCTAGGCGAAAATCAAACAAAACTTAAATTAGATAATTGATCGTGCAAAATAACAAGGGAGTAGAATATTAGCAACATTTACAGGCTTATGATAATATTTGAAGGTTGGATTATGTTGTTGCGAGCTTACATTCTCTAAAGTTGCATATAGAGAAATGAGAATGATCAGTTAAAGGTTATGGGGAAAAAATCAAAGTTCAAGTTAGATAAAAGTTTAAATAGGCGTTCGGACATAAATGGATTGATATTTAGAAAAAATTCAAATTTGAAGTAAAGTTGAAAAGAGTTTTTGAAAATTGAAGTCATGATTAAGGCTGATTAAAATCAAACCATAACCGATAACCCAATTGTATAATTGAATTATTAACTTATTGATATTGGGTTATCGAATTAATAGTTGATGAACGAATTAAAATTTGAAAAACTTACAAAAACAACTATAGTATGAACGCTTCTTTCAAGCCATAACTACAGTTTTGCTTATTAAGACTCATAGCTACTAATTTCTTGTCATATGGTGTATTTCATTGTGTTCAATTCGGTTGTATTCAATTCAGTTGTATTCATTTGTTGCTACTTTTACATTGTATTCAATTTCATTCTATTAAATTAGGTTGTATTCAAACAATAAAAATATAATAAGGTTGTATTCAATTTACTGTATTCATTCATAGTTGCTTTACACTGTATTCAATTCGGTTGTATTCAAACAACAAAAATTAAAAAATACATGTGAAATACAAAAATAAAATCTACTTCGAAATACAGAAATACAAGCGAGAATACAAAAAATACATTGTATTTACACTCAAAATGAAGAATACACTCAAATCTCCATCGAGATACAAAAATACAAAAAATGAAATACACTAAGATCTGAGAAAATACACTCAACCCTGAGAAAATCCGATCGGTTGGCCATGGATTCCGGCCAGAGATGACAACGGCGATGGAGGTGATGACGAGAAATAGGGAAAGCAGTTGGTCTGGCCGAACCACTTCAGCGTGGGCGGAGCACTCCTAAGGCTTGGTGAGCTAGGTTTAGTGACTGGGGCTTTCTATACTCTCTTTGTTTGCTCCTCCCGGCTAAACCTATGCTCGAGAGATAGCTATACATATACTGATAAGGGATGTATGGATTCTCGAGAAGAGAGGAGCCGTATTTTTTCTCTAGAAAACCGTCATGTGCATCATCATGTGGTGGTTGTGAGTGTTCATAGCGGTTGACGACCGCGGAATCCATGGCCAACTGATAGGACTGCCGGATCTTGAGAAATAGGGGAAAGCAGTTGGTCTGGCCGAGCCGCTTCGGCATTTCTTCCCCAAAAAAGCCTCATGTACATCATGTGGTGGTTGTGATTGTTCACGACAGTTGACGAAGGCAGCATCCATGGCCAACCAACCAGACGGCCAGATCTGGAGAAATGAGGGAAAAGAAGACTTTGTTCTTAGTTTATTTTTCTCTATGGTGTAATACTCTTCTTTAAATATATAGTTATAGCTATGGTAGGTAATTAAAAACATAGTATAGCTATGATAGGTAATTAATTTAAAATATAGTTACTGTGGGTAAATACCTCTTAGACGTTTTCTGCACCATGTAAAATTTTCTTAAAATTTTATAATTAACAATTTATTGGTGCGGGAGTGGATTACTCAATTTCCTTATTGAGCCGTTAACTCGTTAAAAGTACTATACTTACATTTTTATCCTAGGATATGTGAAATCATAAACTGGAGAAGTACTATTCTTATATTCAAAAGATTTGGCTCTTTGTCCTATCAAACATGATTATATAAGGAGATATACACTATTTCTATCATCAAATGCCTTCACTTACCACTTGCCTACTTCACATTTGAAACAGCAACAACAGAATTGATAGCGTAAACACTACCCAAGTACACTGTAATACAGTCACTGTATGATATGTAACGAACATATGGGAATGTTGAAAAAAGGATTGGAAGATGTGATTTTAATTTCGTCGGTGAAAGTTGAACTAGTGATTTTAATTTTCATTATCTCTTAAATTTAGCCAATAATAATTGTTAACCCGATACCGAAATAACTGATATCTTATCAATTGACTAATAAGTCAAACCATTAAGCGTAATAATCCAAGCAACCCTAATTATAATTGGACAGAAAAACAAAGTTGAAATTTGTTATTGAAAACTTTAAAAACTCCTACAGCCTATTTTTTCAAATTCAAATTTCTTATTTTAGGTTTGAATTTGAAATAATGAGTCAATTGATAAACTTATTTGAAATAACATACAAAAAGGTCCTAAGAAACTTAACTCTTTGTCTAAGAAAAGGAGAAAGAAGTTTTAATCTTTGCTCAAATGGAAGTAGTAGTTATTTCAAAATTCGATGTGAAATGTTGAAAAGGAGGCTATCATTTAATATAAGTTATCTTGCCAAAATTGTGGGATTACCAAATCTTTCGGAGAAAACATATTGAAACATTTATTATCTGAACTCTAAAAAAGAGAGATCAAAATGGGACCATGTCACCAATTTTTTAAATAAGAAACATAAGGTCCGTCCCCGATATCTTACTCGGTATATATTACTGGTTAGACCACAAATACTTTGGTGGGTGTGTGGTTAGGAGTCACCAAGATTTGATCTGTTGGGAATTGAATGCTGATGTTTGGGGCAACAGGGATCGTCAGGCATGATGTGCTCGTGAAGAAGGAAAACTAATTTGGACACTGAAAATTGGATTCATTCTTGAGCAACTGAGAACACGGTGTAGGGAAAACACTGCAGCTAGAACCAGAGATAAATTTACAGTTCCACGTCATAGATGGGTCTAGCCCAAATAAACTGATGTTTTTCATGTGTATCTCCTCAAATGGTGCTTCCTCTATGCCCTCTAGCAAGGGAGGTCTCTTTGAATCTAGACTCACCACATTACTGATATGAATACCTCTTACTTTAGGTAGTGCTTTAGGATCCCATCTCTCATCAGGGTGGTCATTAGCTCCCCTGCTAAACCTAATGGGCACCTTCACTCTCTCCATTCTCATGTTATTTATCGTAATATTGGCAATGTATCCACCTCTTCCAATATCAGTTTTAATCCGCACACCAGCTGCCGAATCTTTAACATATAAGTCTTCTATGATGACATTAGAAACACCTCCAGACATCTCACTCCCGATACCAACCCCTGAGCATGTTGGAGTTGTGCCTTTTACTCTCCTTACAATGATGTTTGTGCTTGGACGAGCCATTTTCATACCATATTGATCCCAACCACTTTTCACTGCTATAAGGTCATCACCACTCTCAATGTAACAATCTTCAATGCAGACATTCAAGCTGGAGTCTGCTAACAAAACAATTATGCATTTAAGATTAATAACTCTTAAATCTTACAATCTAGTTTGACATAAGTAAAAGAATAGAGCGGGCAACTCTATGCCTGAGATAGATGATAAGATGGAAGAAAAGGCAAGTTTCTCGTGTGCTTGGTATGGAGGAAAACATTAATTTTTCTCATGTTTGGTTGCCTAACATTTTTTCCAGGGAAACAAGTTTCTTAAAATTAGAGCAATGATTTTCCTAACGAAAGTAGGAAAAACAAAGTCACATAAGTGACATTCCACATTGATTGGCTCCTGGACCCTCCATAGCCCACATCCCCACTACACACACACTACGCCCCACCTCATCCCCCAAGTATTATATATAAATGTTTTTGCAACAATATTTTCTACTTACTAACCAAACACAAGAAAATAAGTAAGAAAACCACTTAATTTCCAAGAACATATTTTCCGTGGAGAACATATTCCCTCATACCAAACACACCCTGAAAGTGGAAATCAAAGAGGTGATTATTTTTACCTCCGTTTTAGTTCTAGTGTAGCTTTTTATTTGAATACGGGAGATAAACTACATAATAGAATTTCAAAATCGTTCATCTTTCTCCTGGTGGAAGATTTCAAGTATTAAATCAGAGCTTAATGGTATTGTGATTTACCTGGGTCAATGCCATCTGTGTTAGGGGTATCCAAAGGAGACAAAATAGTCATGTTTCTGATTACAATATTCCTGAAGCAAATGCGACATCAGGTGTTACTCTACCAGCTAACATGGATAATTTGGCAAATAAAAATAGTTATCGTTATGGAAAACTAATGAAAGGAGGAAAGGGCATGTTTATTTAACATTTTTTTCTATTTGAACTCTGCATCCTAAGAGTATGTGTTGCCCTCACCTCAACATTTAAGACAAGCAGGAAAAGGCTACTTTGGCAACATTTAATCCTTTCAATCTATCGGTTGGTTCTTGTGAAAAACAATGAGGATTAGTTCCAAAGCATTTAAAAATTGTAACCAATATCACCAACTCAGTTTTTCTTTAAGCAAGGTTTGTGCTGCTATAACATTAGACCTATACTTAATTTATTTGATTGATTAATTGAATCTGAATATCAACTTTTAAGAAAAATATTATGCAGCAATGAAGAGAAATTTCCACAAGGTAAATTAATTAGTACTCCATTCATTAGTACCATGCAAAATTGATAGAGCAGTTAAAGAGAGCAGGAACCTGCAATAGATGGGATGAATTGTCCAAAACGGGGAGTTCAAGAATGTAAGATTTTGGATCAGGATGTTCTGAGAGTTAATCAGCTCAACAAGGTGGCCTCTGGTGTGGACAAGAGTTCTATTCCACCAAAGCTCCCACCACATTTTTCCCTGACCATCTATAGTCCCATTTTCCCCTGAAATTAAGCTGGAACAATTGATCAGATGACCAGGCACAGAAGAAGTCAAAGCAAAGCTCCATTCTCATTTGAAAGGAAATAGGGGAACAGCGGGAAAGAGCTAAAGAAATAGATTTTTGAAAAAAGAGAAGAAAAGAATGACCACTGAGATAAAAAAAAATAACTACAAAAGCATATAATATTGCACTCTCATCAGAGTCCATATTGTAAAGTTTGTAAACAATTAAGACTCTTACTTCTAATATACTTTAAGCATGTTCACAAATTATTATAAAGGGATAGTGGAAAAGAAGCGTAGCTACCATTACTTCTGAGGCAATAGTACTTAAAATTCAATTTCTATTTGTACTAGCATAAAGGTCATTTGTTCGCAAGCGTGTACACAAAGCCCTCATGCAAGAAATAATTAAAAGAAAACCTTCTCTAGTAAAATTATCTATCTGACAAATAGATTAATTCTTGAATCTAGATTATCCCCTAAACAAATCCTTCGATAAATAGTTTAGACATTTAAACACAAGGATTAAGATGGAAACTACTCTTGTAACTTTTGTGTTGAGATGTTTAATCTATACACCATATACCAAATTGTGTTGCGCTATCAAAATTATCCAGCAAAGGACCTTCATATGACACACTGCTTATCTTCAAAATTGAGTATTTATCTTATTATTACTACTCAATCTTTAGAATTGTGATCAAAGTAATTTCCAAGTTTTGAAGCCGTATGTCAGCAGTTCTAACACAGCGAAGGAGGGGAGGGGAGCCGAGGGGGAGTCTGTTTCTGTGTGTGTGTGTGTGTGTGAGAGAGAGAGAGAGAGATAGAGAGTGTAAGCGAGAGAGAGAGAGGGATATAGGAAACACTCTAAACAAAATCTGAATGCCTTCTCCATGTTCTCGCCGCTAACAAAGACAAAGAATCAGTTAAACAGACTATACCTAGTTGTTAGCATAGGGGCTAGGGCTTAGAATTTTACGCATGGGCAGACATTGCTAATCTTACAAAGAAGTATTAGCACACTCTGAATTTGCTGTTGCTTCAAGTGGAGCTCTAGAGTTATTGACAGGTACTAGCCAACTTTAACAGTTAACATCCATCAAGAGATTCTTGATTAAAGTAATGCTCCACATTAAAAAGTGGATAGTAATCATCTTGGCTTCTACTTTCTTTAGTTTCTCCTACTTTTCTGTTTTCGTTCATTAATTTTTAGTATCTCCATCAACAGTAAATCTTCAGCTGACGTAAGAACCATTAGGAACTAGTTACATTCTACATTCTGTAACCGTGCTTTCAAACCAAAATGCAACAAATCTTGTCAACTTGTACTTTCCGATGTATTAGACCTTACAGACATCATATTCAAAAAGAACCTTCAACACTAGGAATACGATTCAACCTTTTGCTATGGTCTCTGATAGCATCCAAGAAAGCTCAACTCCATTAAAGGCCGAGGAATTTCAAGACAAGCTCAATTACCAATTAAAAATTGTCTTATGGTGGAAGAAGATCTCAAGCCCATAATGAAGATTTTTTGGCCAAGTCTTACAACTATTTGAAGGCTCAAATTGAAGTCCAAAAGAATGTGGATTTGGGGCCAAAAGTCAGCCTCAAAAGGAAGCTACTGCAACAGCCCAAACTAGTGATTTTAAGGTAGTTTAGCGTATTTACTTTAATTTGACCACCTTTAAAGCTTATTGAACAAAGTGTTGACAGTCTTCTAAGCACTTGGGGATTTTACTAGCTTATTTATTTAGTTTTACCACCCTATTGATAATTTAAAGGGGATGGCAACCCCTTTCTTATATGCTCCTGTATAAAGGTGTGTCCTTCATTCTAACCAGGATTGAATTAATATTGATTTTAGCAGCCTTGTGGCTTGCCGAGACTTTGAGGTTCTCTTTATAGTTTTACCCTTTTTATTCTACTTTGAACCATAGCTTTGATTTAAGATTCCTTATTGTGTACCTTCCCTCTTTTGAGCCGAGGGTCTATCGGAAACAGACTCTTTACCTTTCAATGTAGGGGTAAGGTCTGCGTACACTCTACTCTCCCCATATCCCACTTATAGGGTTACACTGGTCTGTTGTTGTTGTATTTGAGTACCTTCCCTCTTATTTTTCTTCATCTTAAGTGAGTCAATGTTTCTTTTAGAATTGAACATTTCAAGTATCAAATACTTGAGCTTGTGTTTTCCTCTTTTCAAGATCAATCCTTTCCTCTTTCAAACTTATAATTTTAAAGTCTTCCACTATCAGTGATCGTATCTAGTGGTATCAGAGCAGTTTCAATCAAAATTCTGTTCTTGATAATATTGGGAGTTCCTTATAAACAAGAGCAACAAGGAACATTACAGTAATGTGAATAGTAACAAAAAAATCCAAGAAAATAAAAAGTAAAAGAAAAATGTTATTGTAACGTGAACAATAACCCAACAAAAAAGTCAAAAAAGAAAAATACTAAAATATGCTCTAGTGAACAATGCATGTATTGTTTCTTTTTGGTATTATTCACTTGCTCTTGATACATTTGTACTCAATCTTTGATTTTTTATCTTTAAGTTGTTGGGGTTTCAGATCTAGTTATTATTTTGTGAAACTCATTGGAATTTAAAGTTGTATTGAAATCTTGGTCATCAAGAATCCAAAAAGGTCATCAATAGACTCAAAAGTCACTTGGAGGAGTGCAAATGTCATTACAACACCTACAAATTCAAAAGCTTATATGTTCTAGATCTTCTTGAAAGTGTTCATACACTACATTTAATTTCCTATTGGTCTCTTAATAGATACTATTAAATATTGTTCATACTTGGTGTAATCTAGTGATTGTACGTCTATCTCTTTATTTTGTGCTAATTTGTTTTGTGTTTTTTTCTTTATTTTCATTGTGTATATCTTTGTTTCATGTCCATTATAGTTTGTTGTCCTTTTCTTTGTTTTACATAACCTCCATTTTTTAACCAAACTTTGGAATGTTTTTTCTCCTTGTTTTTGATATTTTAGCCTACCTCATTGGTTAAGAATTAAGAGATTTAGTGAATTTAACTAGTACCAAACTCCCCTCTTGGAGGCGTAAGATTATTGAATCTAATCTACGTTCTATGACCTAGCTCTTGCTTTGAAGTGTTTGAATTGCCGCATCATGGATGAACTTTGAGGAGCATCCCTGGAATAGTAAAAGGAAAGGGTAATGAGAGTCTTTGACGGTAAAAGCCTACTTGTGTGAACACGAGTTTCAACAACTACATGAATGATACACCTAAGGGTGTGATTCTTTTCATGTCCTTCTGCATCTAACAATATTTTGTTTGCAATTAAATAATTTGTAGGTCTTTGGGAGGTTATTACTACATCCATAAATACCAAAAAGGCCGAAGAAGATACAAGATTAAAAGAAAGGTATGAGATAATTCACAAGGAGTTGCGAAAACTCTATGAAATAATGAAGAAAGTGAATGATGAGTGGGATGAAATAAAGAAGGGAGAATGTGAGGCTATGAGCATCATCAAACTATTGTTCATCTAATGAGGAGTGTTCACGCCCAATACATACAAAAAGAAGGGCCAAAGGGACACATCAAATGGTTGTAGAAAACCAAAAAACAGAGTTGATGTTAGAAATCTTCCAAAAACTAGAAGAGAAATTCTTGCCAAGTATGTGGGTGCATATTCTCCTTCATATAGGCATAGTTTGCTAAGGAAATCAACCGAGGGGTTCTTCCGCAGTGGGATTCTCTTCTACACCAAACAAAAGTGAGGATGAGATTCAAAAGAAAAGGAGAAGCAAGGGTGAGCACCTTGACGACTCAAGAGACGAAAAAGGAGATGAAGAGATGAAGGAAGGAGCGAGTTATCAAGAAGTAGAAATGAGTCACAGAATTGAGTAAAGTGAGAGGTAAAATGGAGAGGGAACAAGATCACTTCAGAGATGAGGAAAAAGAAGAGATTAAAAGAATAGAGTGTCTAAGAGTGGAAGATTCTTGTTCAAGCTCTAACCAACTAACCCATTCTTTTTCTAGTATCTATGCTCCAAATTGTGCAGGTTATTGAAGGAGAAACCATTGAAGAGTTGGAACAATAACTGAATGTCGAATCTAGCTCCAAAGAAGATTTAAAAGGCGCAAAGGTCGATGATTCATGGAAGCAATTGCAAGTGGAGCTTGATGATTTCATGTAGTATGACCTTGTTGATGATCTATTTGTAGATGCAAATGAAACTGGACTTGTATCACAATTTGGCAAGGTCAAGTCTTTAAGTAAAGATATAGGTCAAATTTGGAGTCAACATGACCTTGTTGATTATTCTTCTTATGTGATTCAAATCTGCCACAATATGATAAAAGTGAGGGACAAGATTGGCCGAGTGAACAAATTCCAAGAAAACTTGATAGAGGATGAATCTTAATCATATTCCAATCCACTATTTTCCCCCTGTTTTAGTGTTACTTCTCTTCCTCGGCATAAAATTATACATAAAATTGAGGATGAACCTTGTGACAAGGATGACACCTCACTTGAAGAAGAAATTTCATTTGTCAATATTTTAAAGTGTATGATAAGTCATTGTGGGATGATACTAAAAATGAGTGTGCAGTACATTTTTGTCCACTTTAGGATTCCAATGAAGAAAGTAAATATGTTAAAGGTACCAATGAAGATAATGAGACACATGAAATTTTTGGTGCTACAGATATTGAGCTAAATGTAGAATGTAATGGCTCAAATGTGGAGAAGGATAAGAGCGCTCATGGTTTTAGCTTCACAATATCTTTATCTAGCTTTTTAGTTCTTTTGCAGGTTCATTCTAACCACTTCTCAAGGAAATTACTTTTGATCCATATGTTGACTATGGTATATCCAATGGTGAGGATAAGATTTTTAGAAGAGCAAATATGACATGTTTTCTTGGTATTAATATCCTTTGGTCTAGCTAATAACCCTCTACAAAGAGCTTATGAATTGTGTTTTTAGTGCTTGTGTTTGTAATTATATTATTCTATTACATCATGTCATGTTTGAATAATAAAAAGGTGTTTATGCATAAAAAAAACTAAGTGGGTTAAGTGGTTATATGATCACTACCTTGTGTTATTTTTACCAAGTGCTTGTTTTGTTTCCTTTGTAATCCTACTTATTGTGATTATCGTGTTGATTGTAGGCCAATGTCAAGATTCGATGACGAATCTTCTTTAAGAGGGATGGAATGATAACGATCATGGAGGTTCAACTTATTGAAAGAGCAAATATGGTCAACATTAATTTTCAATGACGAATCTTCTTTAAGAAGGGGAGAATGATAGCATCCAAAAAAGCTTAACTCCTTTAAAGACCAAGGAATTTCAAAACAAGCTCAGTTGGCTTCAATTAGCTATTAATACTTGTCTTATGGTGGAAAAAGATCCCAAGCTTTAAAAGCCCAACTTAAATTCCAAAAGAATGTGGGTTTGAGACCCAAAGTCAGTCCGAAAAGAAGCCACTGCAGCCACCAAACTAGTGATTTTAAGCTAGTTTGTAGAATAAGCTTTCAAGGCTTAACTAGTTGAGGTGTGACTTTCAGCTTATTTACTTTAGTTTGACCACCTTTAAAGCTTAATAAATAAAGTGTTGGCAGTCTCTTACGCAATTAAGGGATTTTATGAGCTTATTTATTTAGTTTTACCACCCAATTGATAATTTCAAAGGGATGGCAACCCCTTTCTGTTATGCTCCTATTTAAAGGAGTGTGTCCTTCTTCAATGTTATCAAGTTTGAATTAGTATTGAGTTTAGTAGCTTTATGGCTTGCCTCCTTTGAGGTTCTCTTTAGGGTTTTACCCTTTTTAAATAGTTTACTGTTTCTTTTTGTATTAAAAAAGATTTCAAGTATCAAATACTTGAGAGCTTGTGTTCTTTCCCTTTCAAGATCAATCATTCCCTTTTTCTAACTTCTGATTTTAAAGTCTTTTGTACCCCCTCCTAATATGTATAGTTAAGCACACTATACACTACAAACACCCTTCGATAGATGTGTACACAAAGGCAAATCTAGAATTTCCGGAACATGGGTTCATCACTAAAAAACGGAAAAAATATATTAAGTGGGACTTGATCCCTAGTCCTCTAGGCAAATAACTCAATCTTAGACCAAGTGCACCATTTAGCCTTTTTGTAGCATGGGTTCCAGCAGATAGTATTATACTAATTTTAGGAAATATATACATAAAATACCTAATTTTACGGAGAGACCATGTGTTCATGCTAAAATTGCCCCTGTGTACATAGTTTATAGTGTCACCCGAAAGAAATTATGCCATAGCATTTCCAGCTGCCAAATTGATACTGTAAATCTAGTTTTTTCTCTCTCTCGAACATAGAAATCAAAACGTATCATTTTTTATCCGCTCAAGTGAGGAACTAAGGTGACTGTCTAATTGCACAAGATGTACTATCTGCCAAACAAGCTATAACTTGTTATAAAAGAATATTTTTTTAAGAGGTTCATAACTGTCACACCTAAAAGAGAGAACATCAATAGTATCATAACCAAAATACTTTTAAGAAGGATTAGTTTTTTACTTTTTAGGTCCACTTTCCAATAACACTAATTTACTGCACTAAGTCCTCATAATGCCATGTTTCTGGTGGGAGACAACTATTGTGATGACTCCAATATTAAACAAATCGGTAGAATCTTAATGCTTAAACATCTAGCAGTTGTCACTTACTTGGCAAGAATAATAAGTAATTAACATGTGGGGCCGGGCTGCCTTTTTTAAAAAAAATATGGGGGCAGATATTACCTGTAATTACAACATTGGTGAGACCATTACCATGAATGAGGCTAATATGTCTCCCTCCCGGTCTTTCTCTCCCTCTCCCATATGAAGGCAGAGCGTTGATTATCGGCCATTCCTTTGGATCCTTTTAACGAACAGAAAAGAAATTTACATTTCTCTTGATACAGGAAATTTTACAAGATAACCACATTAATTTTCACCTCCCTAGAAAAAGAAAAGAATAGTAAATATAAACATTTTTGTGGACTGGACAAAGTATACAGAGCTGCCCTTAGTCATCTACTGGATCTTGTCCAGAACTTGGTATCAGATCCACTGGACGGCAATTGTAATATTAACACTTAGCTTTATCGAAACTACCAAATAGACAGACATTGACAAACACCGATTTAATTCACATGTGGCCAGATAATTTCTTCGTCAATCCCAATATTATTTGCTCTACAAAAAATCCTACCCCTTCTTTTGTGGTCTTCCCCACTACCAAAATTTAAGCTTTGAGAACAGTGGAATGCTAACTATCCTTGCATCTTTATGCCGGAAACTAATTCTCCTTTAGTCCACTTTTCTCACCCATTACAGTACCCATCTTTTCCCCCAATTAAAATAAAGTACCCAAATTATGCACGTGAACAGCAGAGAACGTCAAGCTTCCTCTTTCCCACCCCCAACTGATAGTTAAAAGGCACACCATCAACTACTCCCTCCGTCTCAAATTCTCTCTCAAATTATTTACTCCCTCCCTTTATGTCTGATTTTGATTTGACAAAAAATTTAAGAAAGTAGAGAAAGACTTTTTCATGGTCTTAAATTAAATTAAAGATAGGTAGAATGTATTAAAATGATTTTTAATTTTGTGATCTTAAATATGTCACGTGAAAAGTTCGAACGAAAGAGTTGCTAAAAAGTGAAGAAACATTCTTTTTTAAACGAATTAAAAAAAGTAACACAAATATTTTAAAACGGAGAGAATATATTTTTTTTTAATTTACACATCCCTTAAGAAATACTTCATCTATTTTAATTTATGTGACATCATTTTCTTTTTAGTCTATCCCAAAAAGAATGTCATGAAGAAAAATGCTTCAATTATGGACATCCCAGTGGGCCCCCTCACATCAGGTTTTCGAGAAAGCAGAAATAAGAATTGCTTTTAACTCCTTCGATGACTTATCGGATGCCTTGCTTTAAGAATAGTTTCACAAAAATGGAGACGAACAGGGATAACGTCCGATCTTGTTTCTGGATTGAGTAGAAAAAAGTTTTCTATATTAAGAAATAATTTAACTTTATTGGATGATCTATAGCCATACAAAAATCTAAGACTTATTTTGGACTACAAATTTCAAAAATTTTACTTTCTTAAATTCTGTGTAAAGTCAAATGATGCCACATAAATTGAGACGGAGGAGTCTACTTTACACTTATTTATGTCTAAATTATAATTTATCTTCATTAAATATTTACTCAATTGATGTTTCATCTTCATTAATAACAAAGGTTATAATGGAGCGAAAAATAATTAATTATGTCTTGAATTTTAAAATAATAAATAATTTGAGATAACTATTTTTAGTAACCATGACAAATAATTAGAGACACTAAGCTCCTGAAGGATCGGACCACAAGGGTCTATTGTATGCATCATTGCTCTTCATTTCTGCAAGAGGTTGTTTCCACGGCTGGAACCCGCGACCTCGACACATGGAGGCAACTTTACGTGAAAGTATTACTGTTGTGGAAGTCAAATAAATTTTTTCTTTGACCATAATTTTCTCAAATTTATTTAAATATTTTGAATCATTAGCGATGTCGGCTTCTAGTATTTTTCGTATAGTTTTTATGTATTTAAATTTTATTTTAGAATTTGAAAAATCTATACCCGAAATTATAGTTAAACTTAAGGGGTTGTTTGGTTGTTTAGGAGATGATTTATTCATGTATTAAATCCTACATAACTTGTATATATTGGTAGCAATTTTTTGTTTTGCATAAAATTAAACATCAAATATGTGTTTGCTTAGCAATTTAGAATTCCGCATAACTAATACATGCATAAGTTATAAGAGAATCTATGTATTATTTTATACAAAATAAAAGATAAAATAACTAAACCCTGCATAACTAACACGTGCATAATTAATATCTACATAATTAATACATGCATAGCTCTAACTAGCAACCACATGACCCATTTAAGTGTTATGACCTTCCAACCCCAAATCATCTCACATAAAATTGGGATAGGGGGAGTTGTTGTGTATTTGACTTAAAATCCTTTTTTGATTACCGTTTAATCAAACACTTTTAATAATTACATTTTAGGTAGTCTTTAAAAAAATTAACACCAAAATATAGGTAATTATGAAATCCCAGGATTGAAATTATTCGTTAAAGAAGTAAAGGTAATCAAATCACCTGAGAACCGAGGATAACAGCGTCGTGTTGGAGGAAGAGCGTGAAATTGCTAGTAAGATTGAAAGAACCGGTAAGCCAGCGACCTTTAGGAACAACAAGTTGGGACCCACCAGTGTCCGTGAAACGCGCCATAAATTCCATGGCCCGTTGAAAGGCGTCCGTGTTAGAGGTTTTGCCATCGCCAATACCACCGAAATCCGTGATGGACTTTACCACCTTCCTCGCTGGCACCTGTTTGAAGAAGTCAGCGCAGCTCCTCTGAGAGCCCGAAATAAATCCTACCCGGCCCGACATGAAACCCAAGGGGATCGAGAAGATTGAATATTCCTTGTTGATTTGTAGGCCAGAGAGAAGGATGACTGTGAACAGAAACAGCAGAGATGCCCATAAAGGTCTCTTTAATCCTCTCTTGATGCTATTCAAAATTGGGTTTTGTCCTTCCATAATTTCTCTGCATATGTAGACATAGGTTGTGACTACATGCAGAGAAAACAATAATTTCTCTTATCACAATTTCTGCTGTATACGCCTCTTTATGTTTCTTTGAGGCTAACAGATTCGGCTATTCATGCGTCAAAACTTATAGATTAGAATAAGGATTCCTGGGTCATTGGGTTTTGGTTTTTTCTTTGTCTCGTTGTTATTGATGATTAAAAAAAGGATGAATTAATGGAGTAGAGGCTGAAGGAAGGTGCCTTTCGATCACGCAAAGCGGGTAGTATGTAAATTGCCTCTACTTTGGGTAAATTTCCATATAAATATTACTCCGTCCCATTTTATTCGGGATATTTGAATGGGCACATAATTTTTTTAAAAACATTGAAACTGTACTTTTATTCACTAAAGTCACATTTTTAAGGCCAAATTCATCATCGGATACATGTGGTCGTTCAGATTTGTAACTTAAACATCTCAAGTAATGTTTGTTCCATCTAGCCACTTCGGATGAGCCTCCGATGTATCATCTAGACACTTTTCGAACAATTAGACAAACATGAAAAATGTGTGTAACACACCCGTCGATGATGTGGCAAATGATAAATTAAATTAGGACATATGACGTTTGATCAATTACAAATAAATTGTGAGAAAAAAATTAATATTTCAAAAAAACAACAACATGTTTTTGGTGTTCTTCACCATCTTCATATGCGTTCTTGTTCTAACCACGATTTTAATCCAAAATTTTAAGAGAAACTCCTTCAAATTTGTTATAACTTCAGCTAAAGAACCCGAGACAACTCCAATATTAATTTCTCAAAATTTTCATCAAATTAAGTAACTCATTTTAAACCTTCCGACTTTCTAATGACCCCATTAATGGTATTTAGATCCAATTAATTCGAAATAATCTGAAGAGACAAAATGAAGTTGCTACATCTGAATCTCAGATCGGAAATCGGAAATAATGGAGTTTCATTTGAAAATTATTTGAAGAAGAATTATTTGAGGAGGAGCATGATGATGAGGAGGAGGACGAAGAAGAATAAGAAGAATATGCTTTTGGGCTTTTCATGCGCCTTATTTCTGTGAGAATCACGCAAGTTGTCAAGTGAGCGAAAAGTGTCCAAATGACATAGCGGAGGCCCACTCGAAGTGTCTAGATTGAACAAGCATTACTTAAGGTGTTCAAGTGACAAATCTGGATGACCACAGGTGTCTTGCGATGGTTTTGGTCTTTTTTAAAATTGAGTTTATTACATATGGAGTAAGGGAAGGGAAATGTTGAAGGGATTAACCCTTATCAATAAGACGGAAGTGCATGTAGCTGATCAACTGAGTTATTAAGATTGCTCCACTAAAGTCACTTAACTTTATTTTTAAACACAAAAATCACAACTATCAAAAAATATAATTTCTAGTGGGTAATATTTTCTTACTTTTGATCTAATAAATACAAATTCAATTTTAAAAAAAATGTTGTGACCTGATACAATCCAACCCAACCCAATATCCCATATGCAAAACATAAAATACTAAAAAAATAGAACCAACTTTTAGGCCTCATTTGTTTTCATTAAGATTAAGTCGTTTGAATCTGAATGCACATCTGAATAATTAAGATGTTGTTTTTAGACCTAAACACTAAATGATTAAGACGGATTGTTTTTCAATATCTGAATATGCATAATATACTTATTTAAATATAATAAATATACAATTCAAATAAAAAAGTAACTAAATCTTAGAAAATAAATATACATTTAATAACATAAAATATTATTTGATAAAAAAAATATTTATGTTCGCTAGTGATGGTTGGTGCTAGTGGGTAGTAATGGTGGTGGTGATAGTTTGATGGTGGAAGTGGTTAGTGTTGTAGTGACTGGCGCGATGGTGACAATTTGATAGTGGTGGCGGTTGTGATGGTGGAGTTGGTTGATGTTAATAGTTGGCGATCTTGGTGGTGGCGGAGTGGTTGGTCTTTGGTGGGTAGTAATGGTGGTGGTGATAGTTAGATGGTGGAAATAGTTAGTGTTGTAGTGACTACCGCAATGGTGACGGATTGATAGTGGTGGTGATTGTGATGGCAGAGTTGGTTGTTGTTAATAGTTGGTGGTGGTGGTTGAAGAATGTGTGGTGGTTGATGATTGTGTTGGTGGTAGTTGGCGGCGATGCTAGTTATGATGGTAGAGGTGATTGGTACGTAGTGAGGATTGATTGCAGTGGTGGTAGTTGCTGATAATGGTGATGGTGATGGCGGTGGTTGTTGATATAATTATAATGATGGAGGTGGTATGTGTGGTAACGATTGACAATAATAGTTGGCAGCGGTGATGATTGCTATTGGTGGTTGTGATTACAGATATGGTTGATGGTGGTAGGTGGGGTGGGTGGTGGTGGTGGTCGCGGGGTGGATAGTGGTGGATGAGTGAGAATGGGGTAAGGGTGGTTGGTAGGGTTGGGGTGGACTTAGTGGTTGTGAACAGAGTGGTGGTAAAAATTATCCATTCAAAAATACCTCTTAATTATATTAAGATTTTATTTAAAATTTTAATAATTAAAACCTATTTTGATCAAATAAGTGCTTAAATCTTAATATAAACAAATGCACTTAATTGTCTATACAATTTCAGACCTTCGTTAAGTGAAAACAAATGAGATATTACCCCAAAATATGATACTTCTCCTTGGGGTTTCTCAAGCCAAAAAGATGACTTCCTCTTCATCTTCAAGAGACCTAATAAATGCAACTTTCGATAGGTAATAATTTTTTACTCTTTTTTAATTTTTTATCTAATAAATATAAATCTAATTCAAAATAATTGACTCAGCCCGAACCAAAATTCATATGCAGAAATTAAAATTCTAAAAAGGAGTGAATGAATTTCTTAAAAATTAAGTTTTATTTTTTCCTGAGTTGACATCAGTTTCAAGTTTTAAATCCAAAAATTATAGCATCTCATTGGTATGTTAATTACGAGCTTTAAATTACCCTTAGTTTTAATTACCTCTTTCATTTGGCTTGATTTCTTGTATCAAAGACGAATTAATAAATTTGCAATGATGCTAATTAAGTAACTTAATCACTGAGCACAAGATGAAGCAGTAGATTAGTAATCTAATGTAATTCTACTATAAGAGATAACCATTAAAATTACCATCCCATTTGGACTTTGTTAAACCTTTTGAATTTTGTGATTACCACGACCGTGATGGCTCGGAGATACTACGCTCAACCCCGACAGGGCGTGAATATCAATCCATGGCTACAACAACATATGATTATGTTGCTGATGGAGCCATCACTCCCTTTGCATGTATCGATTCCGGTACCACCGTATCAAGCTCCGCCTCATGAGGCTTTTGTTGTTCCACCTCAGGAGAATATAGTACAACCTCCAAAGAATATAGTGATCCCTCAGTAGAACGATATTGTCACGCACTGAATCATGGTCTGGAAGTACACGACATTCAATCGGTGCCTGATTGCATGTGACCGAGTGGACCACATGGCTTGCTGGATCAACATGGGCATCTAATATCGTGAAGTAATAATTTAAAATATGAAAATCTGAATACTGAAAATATGTTGTCTGAAAATATGATTGCGAAAATAATATGAAAACATGATCTGAATATCTGACATGACATGCTAGACTAGTCTATGAAACCTCTGAACATGAGTCTGACTGCTAAAATTATTTTATTGGGACAAGGCCCCCGACATACCTTTACTGCATGACATGAAATGAAATAAATAAAAGATAACACCCCGAATTAGATGGGGTTCATCGAAAGCTGATACTGTAGAAAATCCGAGCCAATTCGTCTTTCTATAAATCTGTACCTCCATCGTGAAATACAGTCTGCGGGTAGAAAGCGATGTAAGTCCGTTTGAATTGTATCATCCGAGGCAATTCATATGCATCCATCCAAGGTGGAAGCTATCCGGAGTTGGCCCGAGCCTATGAATGTAAGTGAGGTAAGACGTTTCCATGGTTTGTCTTCTTTTTATCGTCATTTCATTAGAGAGTTTTGTACCTTTGCTGCCCCTATCACTGAACTAATGAAAAAGGGTGAGTTTAAATGGTCCCAAGGAGCACAAAGAGCTTTGGAAACCTTGAAGGGAAGGTTATGTGAAGCACCGGCTCTAACTATTCCAAACCTTGAGAAGCCATTTGAAATTGAATGTGGTGCTAGTGGAATTGATGATGGTACCGTCTTGATTCAAGACAAATGACCCATTGCTTTCTTTAGTGAAAAATTGGATGGTGCCCGGATCAATTACTCTACTTATGACAAGGAATTTCATATTGTGAGATCATTGGTCCAATGGGAACATTATTTGAGGCCGAAACATTTTGTCTTATATTCGGATCATTTGGTTTGGCTACACCTAAGGAAGGAAAGATTTCTCCAACATTAAATGTTGGAGACTTATCACCATACATAAATGATAAGAATTTGAGGATAAATTCTACTAAAGAAGGGGAGTATGATGAAAAGAAGGTCGTGAACTTAAGTTTCCAACATGAGCCGCGAGGTGATTTGCTAGGAGTGCCAAAGATTGCCAACCGTCCTATGGTGACATGCTTAATGTAGAGTGGAGTTGAAGACGTGACTTGAAGATCCAAAAAGGAAATATTTTTTTGGCTTTTATGTAGGTATTGGCCGAGACCATCTTTTAGCTTGTTTTAATTTCTAGATTAATTACCAGATATCTTTATAGCTTAATTACTATGCCATATAATAAAATAAGATGACCAAGCCTAGAACTATCTAGAAGGAGAAGCTTACAACGTTCCCCAATGAGGTAATTCATTAACTAGCTAGTTCATGTACTTATCTACATGGATGACACAAAAGGGTGGCCTAGAGAACATGAAGATTTGGTTCTTTTCCCTTCTCCAAAAATCGGCCAAAGCTCTCCCCCTTTCCCATTGGCCTAGATGCATATTTATGTCTATATTGTTACCTCTTCTAGAAGGTGTAGAACTAGTATAAATAAGGGATGTAGTTGATGAATTGAGACATTGAATTTTTATGAAATATATTTGAGTTTTCTATGACTTTGCTAAGTTATTCAACTTTTGTTTTGTTATCTTAGTTAGTCCTTTTGTGGTCCAACCCATGGTCCTTTTGTGGTCTAACCATCGGTCCTTTTGTGGTCCAACCCTTGGTCCTTTTGTGGTCCAAATCATAGGTGTAAGTCTAGTTAGAACTTTTGTGATCTAACTATACCCAAGCCAAGGTTCTATCCGGTTACTTTGTCACAAACACATTAGAAGGTCATCTCGGCCTATATCACCTTACCCACACCTGAACTTGTCTATCAATTTCATTTCCAATCATTGTCCAACTGCCTAATCCCTTTCACCCAATACACTACAACACTTCCCCAACCTACACCAAAAAGGTCGTTAACCAACTCCTCCCAAAAACACCCGAGAACCCAACCAACTACTCCACCATCCTCACTAGGTTCAACCTTCGTACCTTACTGTCCCAACAGTTTCCGCCACCTTACCACCAAATACCAACCACCAACATAACCTACAACTTGTATAGTTCATCCTTTCCAAATGCCTTAGCCCCAAACCACCTAAGGGCATCCGTACACCTCCCACAAACCTAAACTGTCCGAAAACTGTCATATTCCACCAACCTCCATTTGACTCCCATATTTGTGTTTGTTCATCCCCAAACAAACTCCGACCAAACTAACCATACAATCCCCTACTTATATACATCACATGATCTTGATCTTACTATCCTAGATCCCTTCTTTATTGGTCTCAAAGTTATAGCTCCTTCTTTATCATCAGTCGCTAACCTTATCTTCCACATCAATTCTTATTGCTTTTGTGCTAATGTTTATCTTCACTAGCCTTCGTTGAGATTCCATACTAACTCTTTTTTGTAATCATTTCCATCTTGGTTGTCCTTTAGGGTTCAATTTCTTGGCGATAAAAACTAGTTCAGAGTGGCTGCTTCATTAGAATGGTTTTTCCACACCTACATTTTTCTCCAATTTCCCTTACTTTATTAGCCATTTCCCCTTTGCATATCAGTATTTAGAGTCGACCTTCCATTTTAATTCCTTATGTTAGCTTACATACTCTTGTACAAAACATCCAATTATGTGCGCCACCTTGTTGCAAGTCATCGTTGTCCCATCACCATGTCAATTTCCCCATGAACCATTTGAAATTGTTCCACCTCTATGTACCACAATCTGCTTACCTTTCCACGATTTAAGTAAATAACACATTCCTAATTCGATTTCTTACCACTTTGTCTCCCCCCTTAAGGACATAGTTCGACTCAATACGGTGAAACGATGTCCATCTTTACATTCTTTCTAGACTAGGTCCTCATAACTTATGGCTGATCTTAGAGTAACCTTACTTCATCTAAAGGATTAACCTGATACCCATGAAATTTCGTATACCCCTACTGTCATATACCCCTTCGGCTAGCTTCGCTTCTAATTTACTCATCTTGTCAATGAGTCCTCCATAACTTCCTTTTATCAGTTATCCCCTTCCTTCTATATGTTTACTCATTTATTTACTATAACACTAGACAATATGGAAATCTTCCTGCTCCCTAATTAGTATCTTGACTCAAGTCCGTCCCAAGTTACCTTCCGTTATCACCCTTTCTCAGTTACGGGGTTATCTTAACTCTCTAATAGTCTCCATCTACCTTTATTAATTTACTCTTAACAAAACCTTACCCATCCTACTTTATAGCTTTCGAGGTTCATTCCCCCTCTATCCTATGTTTTTTATGAATCATGTCACGCCTCCAGGTATTAACTTATATCTTTCAGTAACTTTTCCTTCTTATACTGATCGCCGTACTAGATTTCATATCGACCCTTCGCGATCCTTCGCTCCTAGTCTCATTCAAATGTCTCGATAAAACACTTTCTAGTTTCTAACTTTCTTTACATTAGCCGACTTTAATTATCCCCTACTTGCAATTACATTACTTACTTACTAATCCCCACAATTGTAATTCTTTCTTGGTAATATTTTTCATGTCTTGATCTCACTACCTACCTTCCATACCTTAACATGTATTACAACCTGTCTTTAAGGATTGAGGGCCGTCCACTCACATTTTTCCCACACCGTTCGCTAACAATTTACCAGAAAACATAAGCATCATAATGAAGAAACTGAGATGTGCACCTGATACAACATTGTTAAAGGTCCATATCTCATTGGCTAAAGGAAGCACAAGCATGGTTCTGATTATTGTTAGGATGTCAAAAGCTTCACATGAATCCTTACTTCATTCTTGCATCTTGTTTCTATGGAAATACCTTAAGTTCTCGATAAGATAACAAAACTTAAATTCCATAATCCAGATATCCATACCCGAAAAGTAAGTTCACATTGCACTGGAGCTCGACGTTTCAATTCTATTTCTGGCCTGGTCTTTATACCTAAGTATCAAACACGTCCATATCTTACGGCCTTGTCAGCAGGTAAAAACAAACCTCGTCTGACACAACATATCACCACCTAGCAATATTTCAAGATCATCAATGGTCCTAAAATTCTTTGTTTACCCCATAATTTCCATCGAAGTCATATCCTGAAAACATAAACAACTCCCGCTCCCAGATTCCTTGAGCTCCTTAATCCTTTGTGAGCTCGAACACTTCCCGGTTGGTAAGGCAACCAGTTGCACTATTACTTGTACCGTTTCCCTTAACTCCCTTAATGCAAGTGGAACTGATCTATCGGAGAGAGTGACTCATTCTGAACCTCAAATGGACCAATCTCAATAGAGGGTGTACATCCCGTAACTTCCTTACATTGGGCCTCAAACGGATCTACCGGGAGGGCATACATCTCATATACTTTCTCAATCCTTTCTCGACATCCCAGCTAGTTGTATCTCTTATGAGCATAAACGTCCATGTACAACCTATATCCATACTTACATTAGACTTAATTCCCTATGGCTCAGCTCTATGAGACGATCTAAATCATGAAAGAAAGGTAATCATCCTAAATGTTTGGTAGCCTCTATTTATAATTATGGAACACTACACACCCATAAACAAGACTCTACTAGACATGTGGCTTATAGACATCCCTAGTACTGATATTTCTCTGATACCAAGTTTGTCACACCACAACCTTGGGGGGTGTGGCCGGCACCCGGTGCCTTAAGGCCCGAGCGTACTAGTCATGATACATGTAGCATACTTAACAAGACATGAGCTGACAAGGTCTCAAACCAATAACCTTACTACAAGATGACCCATCAACCTACGGGAAGAAGAGATCCAACATACACATATATATACTGAAAAGGCCGACAATGCCACAATGCACGTCATCTGACTAACAGGAAAGGCCGGCAAGGCCATACATGACTTTTATATACAGGACAACTGTCTACAAGCCTCTAAAGATTACATTAACATCATCAGGTCTGGATAGGGTCCCGCCATACCCATAACTATGTATATAAAACTATATCGACTCCGACTAGTACCTCCAGAACAAGCAGAGAGCTTTGATACCACCGCTGAGCTGAGATCCTAATGGACATAGGCGTCACTCTATCTATCTGGACCTGCAACATGAAACGCAGGGCCCTAGGAAGGGACGTCAGTACGAAATAATGTAATCAATATGTAAGGTAGCCAAATAAAAATAATGATAATAACACGAACAAAAGGAAGTAATGATACAATCTGGACCTCACGAAGCCACTATGGGTGTATGTAATGCATAATATCTCTGAAAACCATATTCGTATGTATATATATATAAGCCATACTTTGGGGTATTGTCATCAACATATGATACCCGGCCATAATAGGACACGGTGTTATCGTACCCAACTGCAGTGGTGTGCACATATAAGTGCCCTACCTGGCGAACTATAGCGCGACTCAATTTTATAATATATATATATATATATATATATATAATACATAAATGACTTTAGAAAATAATGGAACTAGGCGGAGTGACATAAGGTCGTTAATCTCCGCCTTCTGTTATAAAGCTAAATACAACGATTGATATAATCAAACCTAGAGTTTAAAAGCAGGCATCTAACTAGGAACATCATGAAGTGTAGGATATACTCTCGACAAGGAACATGTAGGAATTATGGAACCAATTTCAAAAGTAATAATAAGCAATAATGTTAATGATCAAGGGCAACCATACTTGTATCTTCCAAGAATAGAAGTTTCTTATGGAACGTCCGATGTTTGATAATGTTTAACGTTGTATCATGCCAATAATAAAAGAAGGAAGGTAAGTCTTACATACCTCGTTGCTTGGCCAAAGCTAATCCTAAGAGGTGTCGTTCGTTCTCCAATCGCCTATAAAATAAATAGAGATAATCTGAATCAAGATCAAATCAATGGTTACAAGATTTCTTCGTCGCGACATTCTATCGAACACCTAGCGTGCGCAACCTTCCTCGCTTGTTTTCATGGAAGTTTAAGCTACTATCCTCTCCTTTTCATAAATTACACCAAATACCAAGATTACTACAGCCACACTTCATACAATCCAGCCATAACCACATTAATAACTCAATTAAAGCAACACAACAACCAACACACATTCCTTATAGAATTTAGCTAGGCATTTGCAAGTTATATCTATCAATTGAACTAACTAATTTAGGAGAAGTTAGAGGATACTAAAGAGTAGAAAATACTTACCTTAAAACAACCAAACATCCTCTAGCACAAGTCTTCCTCTAAGCTCAAGAACACCAAGCTTCACCAACCATGTAGAGGGAGAAATTTTAAGATGATCCAAGCTTTATAAGATGGAATTTACATCATAAGCTTATGGAATTATTATCTAATGGTTTATAACCCTATGGAGAATGCTTAAGAGCATTTGGGATCATTCTAGGTCAAAAATGAAATATTGGGAAGGTTGCCAACAAAATTGGCCTTAAATAAATTCCCCACTGCCTCACCCCTACGGGAGGATATGCGTCGCACATAGTGATGTGAGGCTGCATCGTCCACCGCATATGGTGGTAGAAGGTGGTTGAGTGTTGGCCTTAATCTTCTACCCTATTCGCCAAGCGGAATGGCTTCCGCGATGCAAAACGCTTAGCGTATCATCCTATCTTTGTCAAACTTCATTAAAAGATGTTTCCTTTAATTCAAATGACTTCTAACTTTCCATATACCTTCTTAACATCTATCTAAGTCATATGTGACCCTCGAGAAGGATCTCAAGTTCACTAATTATGCCCTCGATTGCGCACAAGACTACAAGGTGCGATACGAAACGTTTTAGTATACTTCATACCCTTATTCAAAGGTTTCCTTAATATCTTATAGACATCATTAGATTGCTCATGATGTAATCAACATAAGGAATACAAGCGTGAATGACTTAGCAATTCTTAAACTCTTGCGACCTCTCAATGGTTCTAGCTCAATCATCCTCCTTATATTCTCAAGGACATCATCTCCCTTTCATTATGTCCACTAACTCACGATCCATTCAATATGTGAAAGTATATGGTGTAACACATGTACGGTATGATATATCTGGGACTGAGTTTCCCTTTTTTTCTAAATCTCATGACACCCTTCATAGGTGAAATTTTCATAAATACATAAATATCATCCTGAAACTCCAAGTCTCTATGCCTCACGTCGGAATAGGACTTTTGGAGACTCTAAACCATTTTCAAATGCTCCTGAATTAACTTGACTTTTTTTAACCTAATGGACTAAGTCTAGCCCTAACAATTCTGCTTCACCAACTTTAAACCAACCAATTAGCGACCTACACCTTCGTCCATACAGAGCTTCGAATGATGTCATCTTGATACTTATATGGTAACTATTATTATAAGAAAATTCAATGAGAGGCAAGTGATCATCCCAATTACCTTTGAAATCTAAGACATATGCCCTTAACATATTCTCAAGTGTTTGAATGGTACGTTCTACCTGGCCATCTGTCTAAGGATGAAAAGTTGTACTGAGGTTTACATTGGTACTCAATCCTTTCTTAAAGGATCTCCAAAAGTTTATTGTGAACTGAGCATCACAATTTGGAAAAATGGACACTGGGTCCGATGAAGCTTGACAATTTCTTCAATAAACAACTTAGCATAATTTTCTACTGAATCTATCGTCTTTACTGGCAAGAAGTGTGCTGATTTAGTATGTCGATCTAAAATCAACCAAATTGAATCATATCTTCGGGATGAGAGAGGTAAACTTGTTACGAAGTACATGTTTATTATCTCTCATTTCCAAATGGGAATATCAATGTTCTAAGTTAACCCACAAGGCCTCTGGTGCTCAAATTTCACCTGCTAACAAGGTAAACCCGTTACGAAGTATATGTTTATTTTCTTATAAAACCGTAAGTTTCAAAACTACATTCACATGCATCTGACCACTAAAAGTTTTCTTTCTTCTGAGTCAACTTACTTAACGGAGCTTAGATAGAGAAAAAGCCCTCTATGAAGCGATTGTAATAGCCTGCCAAACCCAAGAAAACTTCTTATCTCTGTTGCTGGAGTGGGTCTGGGCCAATTCTTCACAGCGTCTATCTTCTAAAAATCAACCCATATGCCCTCGCCTGAAATCACATGGCCCAAGAATGCTATTGACTTTAGCCAGAATTCACACTTCGAAAATTTCTTATAAAACTTGTGGTCCTGAAGTGTTTGCAATACTATTCTGAGATATCGGCATGGTCAGTCTCACTACGGGAATAGATCAGAATGTCATCAATAAAAATAATGACGAAGAGGTCCAAATAAAGCTTGAAGAAACCATATTCATAAGGTCTATGAAAGTTAGTGGTGCATTCATCAATCCAAATGAAATGACACAAAATTCGAATGACCATAACTAATTTTGAAAGCAGTTTTTGAAATATTAACTTCCTTAACCTTCAACTGATGGTGCCCTGATTTGAGGTCAATCTTGGAATAACATTGGGCACCCTGAAGTTGATTAAATAAGTCATCGATTATGGGGACAGGATACTTATTTTAATGGTGACATTGCTAAGTGGTGGTAATCAATGCACATACACATTTTTTTTGAACAAACAATATTGGTTCTCCCCAAGGTGAGACACTTGGCCTAATAAATCCCTTGTCAAGGATATATTTCAACTGGGCTTTTAGCTCTTTTAACTCTAGTGGATCCATTCTGTATAGAAAAATAGATATTGGCTTAGTGTCGAGAAGTAGCTCAATTCAAAAGTCAATGTCCCTGTCGGGAGGAACTCCAGGAATATCTTATGGAAATATTTTTGAACACTAATTAACAACTGATACTGACTAAAGAGCTAGGGTCTGGGTATTTGTATCCCTGACCCGAACTAGATGGTAAATGTACCCTTTGGATACCATTTTTCTGTCTTTAAGATAGAAAATAAACGTACCTCTGGGTTCTACTGTATCACCTTTCTATTCTATGACTGGTTCATTGGGAAATTCAAAACTGACAATTTTGGTTCAACAATCTATAGTGGCATAACATGAAGCCAACCAATCCATTCCCATGATTACATCAAAATCTACCATCTCTAACTATACTAAGTCGGCTACGGTATTGTCGTGATAGATTTTAACTAGACAATCCTTATACTCACGTCTGGCTACAAATGATTCTCCAACTAGAGTGGATACTTCAAAGGGTTCATGCAACTTTTCTGGCTCTATCCCAAATTTCTTAGCAATATATGGAGTTACATATGATAAGGTGGATCCTAGATCCATAAGAGCCTAAACATCAAAAGTGAAAACTGCTAATATACCTATGACAATGTATGTATGTGCCTCTATATCCTAAGGACCAGCTAATGCGTACAAGCGGTTCTGACCACCGCCTGTATTTCCTGACTTAGTTGCACCACTCACTGACTAGGCTTGTAATTTGTGAGGAGCTGCTGAATTTGTGGACTGAGCCATATTATCTCATGTACCCTATCTCGTTAATGGACAGTCCCTCTGATATTGACCCTATTGGCCACACCCAAAACAAATGTCCATGCCCAAATGACACTTCCATGCATGCCTCTTACCACACTTTCTACAGATCGGTTATCATACGTCTTCTGACCTACACTGGCCTGAGATTGCGAACCTACTGCCCTGAAGTTCTATCTTCTCTGATCATTCCTAAACTTAGGGGCTGGGGAACTGGCTGCATATGGCACGGGTACTGATGACCTATTTTTAAATAATTGTCTGCATCCACTTCCCCTATGTCTGAAATAGCCTGTAGACTTAGCCCTCTTACTGAACTCTCTTTCTCTTTTTGCAACTGTTCTTCTTCCTTATTCCTATCCTTGTTACCCTATACAAAAGCAACCATCTTAGTGATGGTCATCTGCTTATTCTAAGCAGCAATATTGGCATCACCAAACAAGTAAGGCTTGATACCCAACACAAACCGTCTAACTCTGGCCCTCATATCTGTAACTATGTATGGAGCATACTTGGCCAATGAGACAAACTTAAGATAGTACTTATCAACACTCATATTATTCTGGTTGAGCCTCTCAAACTCAAAGGCCTTAGCTTCCCTAACTTTCAGCGGTAGAAAGTGCTCGATAAATGCATTCACAACGTCATCCCAAATAGCAGGAGAGGTATTTTTTCCTCGAGACTGTTCTCACGACTCGTACCGGATATTTGAAACATCTTTCAACTAATATGATGCAAAAACTTTCACCTATATCACTGTAGCATACATAACTCGGAGAATATTATGCATCTCATCAATAAAGTTCTGAGGGTCCTCTATCTTGCTGGACCTTGTGAACAGTTGGAGTTTTATGCGGATAAACTTCTTGATCCTGGAATTGGATGAACCTTCGCTAGAAACATTATTCGAAGATGTCCCCTGACACTAAGCTTGAGTGGCAACAATCTGACTGAGCAACTAAATATCTCATCTTCCATTCATATCCACTGAACTGGCGGTGGATTAACTGTAGCACGAACTGCTATAGGCCTTTAATTAGTTGGCAGGGGTGAAGTCCGGGGTATTGAGCCTGATGCAACTCCCTGAGCTTGAGAGTTCCCTGTCTGGGAAACATTAGTAGCAGCCCTTTTGCTTGAAGCTGACTTCCGTTTAGCGAGCATTTTCTAAGCACGAGTTACAAGAATATCCTGAAGGTATAACTCTACTTGCACAATCTAGAGTATGAAAGAAGTAAGACTATCCTAGATATCTTGGTAGTTAACTATTTACATCTGTCGCACGCACAAACACATAAAAATGACCCAATTGGTCATGATTTCATAGACTCTCCAAGACACTTGAACCTGGCTCTGATACAAAGTTTTGTCAGGCCCTAAACCATTGCCTTGGCGTAACACGGAACTCGTGTAACATCCCATAATTTCGGGCCATGATTTGAATCGCTAGACGTATGTAAATAGACCCGAGCGTTGGAGGAATTTTTGGTCATATTCACGTATGCAAATAAAGAAGCATAGCATATAAAAGGATACGATCCTGAAATAATTTAGGACTTAATAAGTGTGACGACGGTGATTAATAATAATAGTTGTATGTCCCCAAAGAGGTTATGGACTAGTGTTATATCACACGATTATGACATTGAGTATATGAAATGTGTTAAAAATAATTATTATTTAAGTGATTTGAGATCAGGAATTAATTATGGTATTTATTATGAATATTTGGATATGGAATTTTGGTTATTTTACACGTGGAAACCTAAAGGAAAAACTAAGGGTGACTATGTAATAGTAGTGGTGTGTTGGCAACGTTTGGTGAAAAGTGAGTTTTAAGGAATTGTGCTATTTGTGGTGGGGCCCATGGCCCATTAGCAATATATTCATCCACATTTCATCATTGTGGAACAAAAGTTTTATAACGAACCATGTGTTGGACCTCTTTTCTACTAGAATACTAAGAATATATAGCAATATAATTTATTTCAATTCTTAAAACCTTCTCAAGGAGATGTTAAGAAGGCATGCAGTAGCAAAACTTATTTTTATAGCAACTCTTTCCCTTGGAAAGTATAAATATATGTAGCAACATTGTAGTCCTAAAAAATAACTTGTTAGGGGAAATTGAGGACGAGAACTATGGTACAATCAAAGAATGGTTGTAAGAAATATGAAAATACTTAATAAGTATGAATGGAATGGTATGATCAAGTATCAAGGCAGTAATGCTTTTTGTTTAATAACGAGTAAAAGGAAGGATTATGACAAGAAGGATAAAGGTGAATGATATTATAGTATGCAGGTTTCACAAAAGTATGATTACTCCAGAACTGCATAAGGACCAATGGTAGAGGAGGGACAGTAAGTACTATTGGGCCAAAGGCGATGAACCTTTGAGGTTCAGGAAGATAGTATGAGAAATACTTTGAGATAAGAGACCCCCTACCGTAACTTGAAATGGAAATGTAAAGGTAAGACGAATGAGAACTCGGTCGATGGGAGATCTAATAATGATAAGACAAGAAGCTTGACAAGTCATTAAATCATGCAACACCGTGAATTGGATCTAAACATATGAAGCATCGGTTCCACAACATATGCAATAATGCCTCTCAGAAAGTAGGTAAACGGAAGTAACAGTGAGTAAAGCTCAAGATTAGCACCTAAACAAGTGAAAAAGTGCCAATGATGCCTATGGATACAAGGTAGACATTAAAGATATATGTCAAGATATAATGACATTATAGTGAAGATAAAATATCTGGCAAATACAGATGTCTATGAGCATTATTGAACTGACCAAAAGTTCTATGAAGTAGATAAAGTAATGGATTTACAGCTTAGCGAGATCAAGGAAATCTTTTTCCCAAAGCACCATTGACAACAAGTCTTAGCCATGAGGTAAGTTAAGGAATTCAAATCTAAGTATAATGACCAGGTTTGGATATTGTAGGCCAACGCCAGGTAATGCAAATTCTTCAGAATCTTTCGCGTATTGAATAAGGGAATAAGTTAACAACTTATCTTTTAAGGGGTAGTAATGCCAAGGATTGGAATCAGGAGCAATGTTTAAGAGTACGTATGTATACCAGAATATTTTAGAATTAAGACAAGTACAACAAGTAAGAAAATAGGTGAACAAGTGTCAAAAGAAGTAAGAAAGGAAGTTGTTTATAATTACGAGTAGTGAGAAAGTACGGGAAAAAAAAGATTCCTTTCAGACCATGAATGAGAGTTAACTGCGATGATACGCGCACTTTAGATTTGATGGCATTGTCCATAAAGTGTTTACGATTGAGATACTATAAATATAAGAGTTTTCTGCACAAAAGTTAGTAAACAAAGCTAAGTTTACAATATAATCATTCACCACCAACGGCTTGACTAACGTGAGGACTAAGGGGAAAGTTGACATGAGGGAACACACCAGTTAGCTAGGTGGGAGTCCGATTGGAGGATTCAGATAGTGATTGCCCTATGACTCAGAATACAGCAGGGTCATCCCTTATACTGGAAGAAAAAGAACGTCATAATGAAGATCCCATTTTTAGAGAAGATCGGGAAAGATATTTAACAAAAGAGAATCGCAACCCTCAAGAATAATAGGAGAGGGACTCTCAAGTGGAAGGTCCATTTGTGTATTTCCAATGTAGCAGGAGTACGAGACAAGACTATGACGGAGGTTCATTGCTCACAATATTTCATTCACCCTAAATCTACTAAGATGTATCTTCAGGGTATATATTGGTGGAACGACATAAAGAGGAGCATTGCAGAGTTTGTAGCTTAGTGTCCTAATTGTAAGCGAGTAAAAATAGAGCACCAAAAGCCCGGTGGCTTAACTCGGAACATTGAGATTCCGATGTGGAAAGGGAAAATGATTAATATGGACTTTGTTATGGGTTTACCTCGCTCTTATAATAAGTTTGATTCTATTTAGGTGATCGTTTATAGACTGACCAAATCAGCTCAATTCATTGTGATAAAAACTACCTACACAACCGAGGACTACTCAAAATTGTACGTTAAGAAGATAGTTCACCTTCATGGTATGCTTAGTTCTATTATATCTGACTGAGATGCACCGTTCACAGCTAATTTCTGGAGATCATTTCAAAAAGGTTTTGGGTACTCAAGTGAATCTTAGCACACCTTTCCACCCTCAGACAGACGGGCAAGCTGAGCGTACGATTCAAACACTCGAGGACATGCTACGAGCTTGTGTATTGGACTTTAAGGGAAGTTGGGATAATCATTTACCCCTTATTGAATTTGCGTACAATAACAATTATCATGCTAGTATCAAAATGGCCCTATATGAAGCTTTGTACGGACGGAAATATAGATCTCTTATCGGATGGTTCGAAGTAGGTGAATCAGAATTATTTGGGCCTGACCTAGTACACCAAGCCATAGAGAAGGTGAAGCTTATCCAAGAATGGTTGTTAACCGCTCAGAGTCATCAGAAGTCATATTCAAATGTGCGACGGTGGGACCTAGAGTTCTAAGTGGATGATTGGGTCTTCTCAAAGATTTCCCCCATGAAGAGTGTAATGAGATTTGAAAAAAAAAGGAAATATCAATCCAAGGTACATTGGGTCATAACACATAATTCGACAAATCGGTCAAGTAGCTTATGAATTGGACATTCCTTCGGAGTTAGAGTTTGTTCATCCGGTTTTCCATATTTCTATGTTGAGAACATATGTTGGGGATCATTTCCGAATTGTACCAATTAACGATGTAAAGGTTACGGAGGATCTATCATATGAAGAGGTTTCTATTTCTATCTTAGATGGACAAATCCGCAAGTTGAGGACTAAAGGAGTAGCCTCCGTGAAAGTTTTATGGCTAAATAAGAATATAGAAGAAATGATACGGGATGCGGAAGAGGAGATGAGACACAAATACCCTTACCTATTTCGTACCAACGCCGAGGTTCTGAGAGAAGCATAAGGTGAGTTCTATTTCATGATTATTATAATTACTGCTTGGCGACCATGTGAGGTCTGATATGATGATGTATGTTATATTATATGGCCCCGCAAAGCGGTGGTTGTGTTTTTAGCCGACATGACAGAGAGTAGATATGTCACCCCAACATTCGAGAAAGAATGTTTCTAAGGGGGGAAGAATGTAACATCCCGTAATTTCGGGACATGATTTGAATCGCTAGACGTATGTAAATATACCCGAGCGTTGGAGGATTTTTGGTTATATTCACATATGCAAATAAAGAAGCGTAACATATAAAAGAATGCGATCATGAAATAATTTACGACTTAATAAGTGTGACAACGAGGATTAATAATAATAGTTGTATGTCCCCAAAGAGGTTATGGACTAGTGCTATATCACACGATTATGACATTGAGTATATGAAGTGTGTTAAAAATGATTATTATTTAAGTGATTTGAGATCAGGAATTAATTATGGTATTTATTAGGAATATTTGGATATGGAATTTTGGTTATTTTACACGTGGAAACCTAAAGGAAAAACTAAGGGTGACTATGTAATAGTAGTGGTGTGTTGGCAACGTTTGGTGAAAAGTAAATTTTATGGAATTGTGCTATTTATGGTGGGGCCCATGGACCATTAGCAATATATTCATCTACATTTCATCATTGTGGAACAGAAGTTTTATAACGAACCATGTGTTGGACCTCTTTTCTACTAGAATACTAAGCACATATAACAATATAATTTATTTCAATTCTTAAAACCTTCTCAAGGAGATGTTAAGAAGGCATGCAGTAGCAAAACTTATTTTTATAGCAACTCTTTCCCTTGGGAAGTATAAATATATGCAGCAACATTGTAGTCCTAAAAAGTAGCAACATTTTTATGTTTGTAAGCAGCAATGTGGTACTTCATCACATAGCCATGTAATTTATTTCATGAGATTAAGTGTAATTTTTATCAAGAATAACATACGGGTTTTGCGCATCGCTTAGATCTCATTGTTCCATTTTATCGTGTGTTGAATCTGGGATTTCTCTGAAGAAAAATATGGTAGAAGGAGAGTAGTTCTTGGATTATGAGATGCTAGACGAGCTGTATGAATTGTGTAGTTAGGCGACTCGACACATGTATGTTAAGGCAAATCCTTATTTCTTTTGGCATGTTCTAAGCACGAAACGTAAACGTAATATTTTCCCATAAATGATTCTACTCTTAGTAGTTAAGAATGTTCATATTATTCATTCCTATTGTCAAAGCATGTCTAAATATATTCCTAAATCTTTATTGAGGTATATGGAAAAGATGTTAGTATTCATAATGTTAATCGGAAGTGAAACGATATTACATCACTCCGACAAACTTATAATGTCTAATTATCATATCATTCATGCATTATATTCATGTACATACCTTGATCTCAAAGGAGTTATATACTCAACTATATGTATGCATTATATATGTAGGGGATGGGAAAAGGGATACAACGTTATATACGCACACCACCTACAACTGGTACAGATATACACAATAATGATTATGCCCACAGAGGCTGATATGATATGATGGGATGCCCACAGAGGCTTGATGGCGTTGTATACGCATATATATATGAATGACCGCATTTTCATTGTGCATGGCATTTAGGCATACTATGGCCCTCAGAGGCATTCTACATAGACATGATATTTATGCATATTATGGCCCTTAGAGGCATTCTCTACTGGTTGGTTGTTTCTTGTCTCATGTTACTTTCAGGTCTCTATTATGCTATTTTTCATGCTTGACATATTCGTTACATTAGTCGTACTGACGTCCCTTTTGTTAGGGGATGCTGCGTTTCATGCCCGCAGGCTCAGGTAAAGAGGGTAACGGTTTGCACTAGTATGTTACTGGTTCAACTGATATTGGAGCACTCTATTTGTTTCAGAGTTGCAGTCTAGTCATGGTATGATATTTTTGATATGCATAGGGGTGTGGCAGGACCCTGTCCCGACCTTATGATGTTACGTACTCTTTAGAGGCTTGTAGACAGGTGTCATGTGTATAGTAGTCATGTATGGCCTTGTCAGCCTTGGTATGTATATGTATATAAGTTGGGTCCTTCTGGTTACATGATCTTACATAGTTTTTTTCTAGTTTACTATTTCCATATATCAGCAGGGTATCTCGTGGTGGCCCTTGTGGACCATGAGAAATTACAGTTATATGCTAAATATATGATTAGTGGTACTCGACAGGTAAGGTCCGGGTGCCCATCATGACCCTCTGATTTGGGTCGTGAGAACTCGGTGCCTGACTACATATGACTGAGCGAACCACATGTCTTGTTGGATCAACATGAGTATCTAATATCATAAAGTAATAATTCAGAACATGAAAATCTGAATACTAAAAATCCAAAAATATATTGTCGGGAAATATGATTGTGGAAATAATTTGAAAACATGATAAGTATGAATATCCTTACATGATATACTAGACTAGTCTATGAAACATCTGAACATGAATCTAACTGCTAAAACTATTTTACCGGGAGAAGGCCCCCGGTATATATTTACTACATGACATGACTTGAAATAAATAAAATATAACATCCCGAATAATATAGGCTCACCAATAGCTGGTATTATAGAAAATCCTAACGAGCCAATTCGTCGTCTTGTAAATCTGTACATGCATCATGAAATGCAAGCTCCAGACAGAAAGGGACGGAAGTATATTTGAATTGTACTTGTATGTAAAGCAACTAAATGAATAATCATGGACATCATATATTAGGAACTGAAATTGTAAATGCAGATGTGACCTGCTAGGTGCAGACCTGCGACATGACCTGCTAAATGCAGATGTGACCTGCTAGGTGCAGACCAATCGCAGATTATGACAGTAAGACATTATTTTTGTGTTCAGCCTGCGAAACCCAGGGTAAGCCGCAACTTGAATCATAGGTTAGTAAAACGGTCATAACTTTTTGTGTTGATGTTTGTTTAAGCTCCACCATAGATGGATTGAAATATATTTCAAAGGGATACAATTTTCATGCGTTAAGATTTCTCAAATTCCTTATAAATTTTCCGTATACCCACTTAATGTGAGACCTGGTGCAAACTCACTTGAAAACATGCTCTATAGAGTAGCTTCCGACTATACTTTGTCCAAAGACTCTTCTTATACCTTGATTAATTTTCAAAACACTTCCTACACTCCCCATCTTGGTTTTATTATGTTTCCATCATACAGATCAAACCTTAGCCAGAAGGTACGAGGTGTTACACATATCATGCTTCCAATTCTGAAGAACTTGGTCAACATTCCAGACAATGATTTGGCTGCCATAATGGAAGAAATGCATGAAACAGAAATGGAGTTTTCCTATCTTCGTCAGTGAAAGAAATAATCTCTTGATTATTTTCATTAATTGAAAGACAATATATACAATTTATATATTTCCATAATTGGAAAATCATATTCCTATTCTAATACCAAAAACCCTATTCTAGTAGTACAAGAATCCTATAATTATGGTAAGTGTACAAGACTAATTAATGTAATACTCACACTAAAATATTACCTAAAACTATACATAAAATATGGTAAGTACACGGACTGATTTTGGACCAAAAACATACCCGCAGTCATAGTGGGCGGCCTTCGTACGCTGAGACTGTCCCTGAAATCTTCAAAAAGGACCAAGGGGAGACCCTTTGTAAAGATGTCTGCAATTTGATACCTGGAAGGAACATGGCAGACGCGTACTTGTCCATGAGCTACCTTTTCGCGAACAAAGTGAATGTCTATCTTGATATGTTTAGTGCGTTGGTGCTGAACCGGATTACCAGAAAGATAGATGGCACTAACATTATCATAATAACTAAGGTAGCTTTCTGAATAGGACAATGAAGCTCTAAAAGAAGATTGCGCAACCAACATGATTCAGAGACCACATTGGCTACCCCTCGATACTCGGCCTCTGCACTAGAGCAGGACAATGTCGACTGACACTTTGCAGACTATGAGACCAAGTTATTACCAAGAAACATACATTAGCCAGACGTAGACCGTCTGGTGTCCGGACAACCACCTCAATCAACATTTGTATATGAGACAAGCGTAGATGTCGAGGACGGATATAAATGTAAGCCATAGTCAAGTGTCCCATGGATGTACCAAATAATGCATTTCAGAGCATTCAAGGGCCCTAATTGCATGACGAGTGACAGCAATTCACAAAAAGTAACACAAGGGCCCCAAGTCTTTCATAGCAAACTCAGAACTGAACATTGTTATGATAAACTAGCGTAATGCATCAGAAGAGGCAGTCAAGATAATATCATCCACATATAATAGTATATAAGCCAGTGCAAAACCACGACGATATATGAACAATAAATTATCAAACATGTTGTGGGAGAACCCAATAGTCGACACGTAGTCGGCAAACCTCTTATACCAAACCCGTGGAGACTGCTTAAGCCCATACAATGATTATTTCAACAAACAGACATGATGAGGATATTTGGGATCCCTAAACTCCAAGGGCTGATGCATATAGACTGTCTCCTTAAGATCACCATGTAAGAAAGCATTTTTCACATCTAACTGATGAATGTGCCATGCTTTCGAAAGAGTCAAGCTGAGCACAGTGCGAATGGTAGCCGTCTTGACCACCGGACTAAACATCTCACCACAATCCACACCAATCTACTGAGTCTTACCATCACTTACAAAACTGTAACACCCCGTCCTTTCGGGTAACGGTTGAACACACAAACGTAGACAAGTATACCAGACTCCGAGAAGTTTATGTTGTACTTACGTAGGCTAATAAGAAAAATTAGTTGATAAAAGGGCGTGACCCCAAAATAATTTTGTATTTGATAAGTGCGATGGCGGGGAGTAATAATAATTGTATATCCTCGACAAGGTTATGGACAGTGTCATATTACAAGAATTATGACATTAAGTATGAGAAGGTTTTATAAGTCATCAGGATTTAAGTGAATGGAGATTGAGAATTTAATTGTGTGTATAATTAATTAATTGTAGGATTAATTAATTATAAGTGGGGACATTGTATAATGGGACATTACGTATTGTCTTATAACCACTCGGTTGGGGTGATTCAGTCTAAGTAAATCGAGCGCTGGCAGCTTCTGAGCTCCATAAATCTCCAGGCAATTCATCTCTTCTCCATTACAAGCCTTCATATCCTTAAGCTTTTGAAGAATCATTCTATGGAGGAGTAATAGTTACACTTCAACCTGAAAGAGTAAATTCTCAATCGATTACTCTCTGAAATTCTCGACCAAAATTAGGGTTTTTTTTGAAAAAATTTGCTCACCTAAAAGGGGGAAATTCATGGCGTTTAGGACCTTGATTCCAGCAAAAATCGAGTCCTTAAACAAGCCTGCACACTCCGAAGTTAAGAAAGAGACCTATAGTTTTTGAAGGAGTTCTAGGAGTCAATTTTGGGGGTCCTGTGTCTGCGGTTTCGACTTGTCGAAAACTGTTTTGGGCAAAAGGTTTTCCAACGATTCTCATCGCTATGTTTAACAGAGGTAATATTTCTTGTTCCTAAAGTTTATACAATTTCAGAATTTGATTCTTGCCACTAGTTCTAGGACGATTGTCGAAAATGCTAAGTTTGGGTTGGGTGTTGTCGGGACTGCCGTAATTATAAGGTACTGGGATTGCATGTGAAATTATTGTACTATTTTGAAGATTATAGCAGTAAAAAGAAGGATTAAGAGGGCTGGGTGTTTCGCTTCATGCATAGGTCTCGATATAGAAGGAATATAGGTTCTACGCGTACAAGGTGTTTGCTAGAATATCTCAATGAATCTGTTTCTAGTATATTAGTTCGATTATGATTTAAATCATCCATGTGATGTAGATAATCATTCATAGAGCTTACAAGGGTCAGCATAATTTAGATAATTTCGATAACAAGGTATGCAAGGCTTTTTCCTTCTTTTGGCATAATTCTATGTGCGAAACGTAACCATCAAGTTGCTACATAAATTACTCTACTCTTAGTAGTTAAGAATGATCATGTTATTGACTTTTATGTTAAAAGCCTGTTTACACATGTTTCTAAGTCCTTATTGAGGCATACGGAAAAGAGATTGATATTCACAGTGTTAGCCAAAGTTACAAGGATATTGGACCAGGATGTGTTATTGTCATTCATGCTTTCTCAATTGCATTGCATTCATATATTATCCTGGACACCTTGTGCTATGCACGCTACTATATGGTAAATATTATATATGTAGGGGATATGGGAAAAGAGGCAAAGGCGTTATATACGCACACCACCTGCAGCTGGTACAGACTATCACAAAAGAGCCCTAAGAGGTCAATATGATGTGATGTGATAATGTGATGCATGTGTGGCTTATTGGGACGGGTTGCATGATCCGCAATACTAACACGTATATATATATATATATACACCGCATTTGCATTATGCATACATTCATTTACCAATATATGGTATGATGCCCGCAAAGGTTGTTGTGGTAAGGAAGATGCCCGAAGAGGCTGATGTATATGTATATTGCATTGTGCATAATATTTAGGCATGTGTATTAGGGCCCTCAGAGGCATTTACTGATATTCAACTATTTCTGTTTCAGACTATGATATATCTCTACTATGTTATTTCTTATGTCTGACATACTCAGTACATCAGTCGTACTGACGTCCATTTTGTAGGGGGACGCTGTGTTTTATGCCCGCAAGTTCATATTGAGAGAGTGACGGTTCACATTGGTTGGTTGCGGGTTCATCTGGTATTTGGAGCGCTCTATTCATTTCGAGGTCGCGGTCTGGTCGTGGTATGTTTTACTCTTTAGAGGCTTGTAGATAAGTGTCCTGTGGTTAGTTGTCGTGTAAGGCCTTGTCGGCCTTGGTATACAAATGTGTAAGTTAGGGCTGTTGGGTTGAAACATCATATTATCTATCACGGCTCAGTCCGTGTTTAAATATGATTAAGGGTAGGATGTAACTGTGTTGCTCGGCGAGTACGGTCCGGGTGCCCGTCGTGGCCCTCCGGTTTGGGTCGTGACAAAGATGAGCCTTATGCCTCGCAAAGAACCGTCAGAATTATACTTATGAGCAAAAATGCACATACACCGAATAATATTAACACCTGATGGATGGGGCACCGAATAATATTAACACCAGATGGACGGGGCACCAACTCCCACGTCTTATTATCAATAAGAGCATTATATTCGTCGGTCATTGCAATTTTCCAATTCGGGTCATTTAAAGCAGACACAGGATTATGGGGTAAGGGAGATTTAAGAACATTATAATTTAAATTAAAATGTCTTTTTGGTTTAAAAATACCCCGTTGACTACGAGTAACCGGTCTATGAAACGGGGGAGAATTGGACGGATTTTGGGAACTATCGGGACATGGGACGGACTTGCCAGCAGGCAGTGGGCCTGTTGGCCCAACACGGGAATGTTGTGACGGAAATGGGCTGGAACCCGCCACTGGAGCAGTGGAGGTAATGGGCTGGGAACCTGGCCCAATAACCGTCACTGGCCCAGTTACGGGACTGGACCCAGCGGCTGGAATAGTAGATGGCGATGGAACAGTAGGCCCGCTGGTAGATTTGTGGTGCGGGACACGTCCGAAAAATTATGAATAATATACGGGGATATACCATCATCCAAAAAATTATACGAACTAGGCACAAGATTACTAACCTTAGCAAACGGAAATTGAGATTCATCAAAAATTACATGGCGACTAATGGTAATTTTATTAGATGATAAATCAAAACATTTGTACCCACGATGATTTGACGGATAACCCAACACACAAGGGGTAGATCGGGCCTGAAGTTTGTTTAGTGTGGTGGACGAAAAGAGTGGATAACACAAGCACCAAAGACCCTAAGATGTGAATACGAAGGAGTCTTATTATATAAAATTTGAGGAGGTGATGAATATGTCAAACCTTTGGAAGGAACAATGTTAAGAAGATATGTAGTCATTTGTAGCGCATGATGCCAAAACGAATGGAGTACGGAAGCATGAATTAATAAGGTTCAGACAATGTTATTAATGGTATGAATTTTGCGTTCGACTTTCCCGTTTTGTGAAGACGTATGAGGGCAAGAAAAATGAAAATTAATCCCATTATTAGCACAAAATTCCCGAAATACCCCATTATCATATTCTTTACCATTATCACATTGAATATTTTTTATTTCCCATTCGAATTGGGTTCTAATGAATACTCTAAATTTTAAGAAGATGGAAAAAACGTGAGATTTCTTCGCTATCGGAAACGTCCATAAAAAATTAGAGTAATCATCCAAAAAATAAAACATAATACTGATGACCCACAGAACTAAAACAGGAGAAGTTTATAAATCGCTATGAATAATATCGAATGACATTGAAGTATGAGAATTAGAGTCTACAAATAGCAACCTAACAACTTTTCCTAAAGAACAAGATTGACAACTCAGAGTACTACGCGTACCCTTACATGAAATAAAATTATTTTTATCTAAGGAAGACAAAATAGACGAGCTCGGATGACCAAGACGAACATGCCACAAGGAAGGAGCAAGGGCTGAAAAAGTTGACGGCAAGGCTTGACTCGAGAGACCGAAATATGGCATGATAGGATAAAGATCTTCCCTACTATCACACCTCATGAGAGGACTCCCCGTCTAAAATCCTTCACCGAAAACCCAAACTGATCAAATTCAATAGAAATGGAATTATTAGTGGTGAATTTTCGGACAGACACTAAATTTTTAATCAATTTAGGGGCATGAATGGTATTTTTTTCAAGATAAAGGGTAGATGGGGGGGAGACAATGTTTTATGACTATAACCACGAATTGGAATTGAATTACCCTTACCAACAATTATGCCACGAAGGCTACTCAAATTGAAATAAGACGAAAGAGTACCTTGAGCGGAAGTCATGTGGGTTGTGGCTCCGGTGTCCACATCCTAATTTGGGTCTGGTGGATTTAATCCAAGTGTGTGCATTGCGGCTTCAATGTCAATTTGTATGGGGCCCACTGCATGGTGGGCTTTCGGAGGCCGGGGCCCAAGTACACCTGCATGCTACCCCGACCCAGTGCTGCTTCGGGAACCACTAGCCCAATTGGTATTGGGCCGATAAGGCTGCTGGAAAGCCCACTGGAACGGGGCAAGAACTGACGACGAAACTGGGCCGTTGGGCCACTGTCCACTGTTCTAGGCCCACGACCAAGGGGCCCAAGGCTGGGACCAGTGGGTCGGTGGCCCACTGTTTCCAAGATGGGGCCTATCGCCACTGTTTCGGCCATCGTTACCACTATCGAAACCGCCGCATTTTCCCCCGCTGTTTTTGCCATTATTTTTTCGAGTATTCTTGCCGCCATCGTGAGGATGATTTTGGCCCAAATTATCAACAAAACCCAGAGAATTTGTGGAGGACGTCATCATGACTATGGGACTAGCCCCGGTAGCTGCCTTTTTTGCCAAGCCGGCTTCTTCGAGTATAAGCATAGAACGAGCCTGATAAAATTGCGGAAGGAGGCTGCTCTAACGAAGATGTGTGCCAACACCACTATAGGCCTCGGACAAGCCTGTAACTATTTGTAGGACCAAACAATCATTCGAAATGGGAGCGCGAACATTGCGGAGTTGGTCCGCCAATTCCTTCAACCTTTTGCAATAAGCTGAAATGTTTGGGAAATCTTCCATGTTAATGTGGGAAAATTCCTGGTCAAGGGTAACAACTCTAGAATTTTGATTATCTTGGAATATATCACATAGTCTATCCCAAGTAGCCTTTGCCGTAGCGTTAGGCTCAATAATCGTTTGCAAGAGGTCGGTAGAAATAGTGGAGTAAATCCACTGAAGAATAGTAGCATGAAGGGTTGTCCATAACTTAGGATCATCCTCGGGTTTGGGCACCTCCGTATCTGTTGGACGCGGGGATAATATGATGGAGGACTTGATGCGAGCGTGCGTGAACTTTGAACAATTCTGCCCATGTCGCGTATTGGACGTTTTCTATTTTAAGAATGATAGAGATGTGATTCTTGATGTTAGAAACAGTGAGGGCAGGGTGAAATGTGTTCTTAGCCATAATGCAACGCAAGACGTGATATAGGTGTTGGAAATTTGCCTTTGCTAGGGAGGTGCGTCCACCCATATTTAATGAATTAAAAACTAGGGTTCCGTATGTTGGAGGCTTTGTCTCTTCACACGTGCATAATCTACTAAGTGAGTAGATGACCGCAGGGCCAATAATCGTCAAATTTTGTTGAGAAATGAAAGAGATATTGGTCCACGAAGTAAGGTATTTGAGGCATGGAAATATGGTGTGGGACAAATTTACCACATCGGTGGGAAAAGGAAGAATAACTCTCTTTATAAGTCTCAAAATTGGCTAAGAGTTTAGGACCCCAAGGGGTAACCCATGTGTTTGAAGGAGGGAGGACCTAGGTGTGCTTAGGTTGAGGCTAAGCCCACACGCGCGGCGCCGCCGCCCGCCCGTCCCGTCCCATCCGGTCCGGGCTCAGGTCTCGGGTCACGGGTCACGGGTCACGGGTCTTGGGCCTTGGGCTTTGGGCTTCTACTGATAGACTCCTAAATTGTGTAATATTTACAGTTTGGTCCTTGGAGTTTCTGAAAAGATGAAATTGGGAACGACGGAAGGTAGAAAGTTTCTGCCTACCGTTTGGGTTGATTTTTGGAGCATTATTGCACATTAACCAGCCATTACTTGATTGATTAACTCCCTCCATAAACATTCATTACTTGGCTGATTAACTCCCTCCTTCAATGGCCATAAACAACCATTTTCTTGGCAGCTGAGGAGTCCCTCCCCTTATGCTACATATTGGAGCCTTTTGGCTCAATTGGGGTGATAGAAAAATTAGACAACAAGATATATACACATAGACAAACAGAAAGAGAACAACTGAAATTCTGTCCAAAAACATGAGCAGCAGAAACGTGTGGACAAACAGAAAACTCTTCCTTCCTTTTCCATTCTTCAGCAAGTCGTTTCGTGTTTATTTTCTTCGTCAGAGTCAACCTATTTGCTTTGTAGTATTGATTAGTTGTTGTTTTATCTTGGGAGACTATTGCCCGTTAACGTAAAAGCATATGTACAGGGCAATCTTGTCTAAAAGGCAGAGATCCATCTCTCGACTCAACCACAGTTGTAACAATCCAGATTTAGTGTTTCTTGATTTCAGGTTATCAAGATTCAACATTTAACAAGATTTCAGCAGTTTTGAATAATGGCTATTTGTTTATCTTTTCGAACACTTGTAATATTTATTTACTTCCCGTACTGCTTTGCATATCCAACAAGTTTAAGACAAGATCCTATTAGTGTTCGAAAGATGTCGGTCAAAAGTTGTGTGACCAAATATGGATATGGTTGTGGCTTTTTGGTAGAAGAGAGTTGTGATTATGTTGTTGAAGGTCAACCTGTTCATGGTGTCACCGCTCCTAAGAGTGGTGGGAACAAGCGCCCACGAGAGGCTGAGGATGCCAACTGGGACAAGAGGAGAATGATGAAGATGTGGTTCTATCTTGTAGCAGAAGGCCTATATCTGTCCCAGACAAAGGATCCGAATTATGGTAAGGAGGAAATGGATACTCAGTCCGATGAAGTGACTGAAGTGGGCCAGAATCCGAAATTGGGATAAGTAATTTTTCTTCCTTGTCATGAATAAGATTAAATAATGTCTGATTAAAAAGGGATTAAAGTAAGGAGGAATATGAAAATGTTTTCACGAAATAATTTATATTCCATACGCTTTAAAATCGAAAGTTTAATCTCATCTTCATTCCTGTTTAAAGATTGGATTTTGTAAACGACTTAAAAAGATCCGTTCTTTTAAGTGTAATTATTAAAAGTGTGTAAAGTATGTTCGCACATACGAGGGAAAAAGATCCACTCACTGTGCGAAAACTGTTACCACTCTTAAGTAAGCGTCAACAATTGTCTGGGCACCAATCTCAAGGGAAGAAGACTAAAAGATAATGTCTTATCTTAAGACGTTGACCCGGTCACACTATTTGACAAAAGATCCCTCATGTGATAGGATGATATTGGACACTCAGTCGTACAAAGCCTACGGGCGACTGGAGTGGGCCAAAATTCCTTTGATAGGATGACATTGGACACTCAGTCATACAAAGCCTACGGGCGACTGGAGTGGGGCCAAAATTCATTTCATAGGAAAATTAATAGACACCTAGTGTGGTGGGCCAGAGTTTCCAGGTCTTGAATGATCTGAAGGCCTAAAGAAAGGCAAAAAAGAAATTGGACACTCAGTCTGCCAAAGCAACTGGAGTGGGCCAGAGTATCCAGATCACATATTATCCGATTACGCCCTAACCACGGGCAAGAGGTTGTTCATGTGAATCAACGTCACCTCTAAAGTAGAAGGGGCTGGAGAGGTTGTCCTCAATAGGACTTCAGGGAATGGGATCACTCTAAAAGGAGGTGATACATGTCCCAAACTTGGTTTAAGGGACGCCGTTGGTCAAGCTGGTTTGAGACTAGTCCAACAGGTCTATAATAACTAAGAATGATACAGTATGTCTGTAGCCAAATGAATGATATATTTGTAATCTGTGCATCTATGTCATCATAGATTAAGACACGGTAAATAGAAAGTCATTCAAAAGCTAACGAAATTGAGATTGTTGCCTTCTGTCGACATAAACCCTCAAAATGAATGTGAGGTAGACGAAGAGGCAAAATTATCTTTCCATTCCGTCAAAGGAATAGCGAAAGAAACACTGCTTCTCTAGAACTTAGTCACACCTACTTGGGTGATTTGAAGTTTATACAAAATAGAGGGGGGAGAAAAGTACGTTGTGACCTTCATTGATGATGGTACAACGTATTGTATCATTTGCCTGTTGAAAAGCAAAGATGAAGTTGTTGAAGCGGATAAGCGCTACAAAGCAGAAGTTGAAAATCAACTAATCCTACGGATTGTGGAATTCGTAGTGATAGAGGGGGAGAATGTGAAACATCGTTCATCAAACGACTGCTCATTACTTACCTCAATCTAACGATGTTAGGCAAGCGCAAAGTCGTACGTCCAAATTAAGTGGGGCAAGGCGATCCTTACTACTAATGCGATTCTCAATAGAAATACGCATAAGGATAAGGATAACTCTCCGTGTGAAATATGGAAAGGATCTCACATACAAATGTTGTGATGTGGGGTGTCTTGGTAGAGGTTGGAATACCGAAACAGGTCAAGTTGGACCTAAGACTGTAGATTGCATATCCACTGGATCTGCAAATAACAGTAGTGTTTATCGCCTCTTGGTGTCAAAGAATGTTGAACTCTTTGAGGATAACTTTCCTTGAAAAGGAAAAAGAAGTAATTGCTCAAGGTTAACAAGAACCCACGAGTACCTGACTGTCCGGAACTAGACATTCCGTATCTACAGGACTTGGAAGTTGTTGTCTATCCGGAACTTAAAGTTCCAGATCTACAGAACTCAGGAATTCTAGATGTTGAACCGAGATGGAGCAAAAAGGGGACATAGACTTGTTCCAGGCCTTATAGCTTGTATGGTTAAGAACGAACCATGGACAATTAACAAAGAATTGTCATCTCCAGAAGCGCTGCTTTGGAAAGAAGCTACAGAGAGAGAAATACATTCCATCATATAGAACCATACTTGTGTAATGGTTCATCTTCCTCCGGAAAAAGAACCTTTGGGTTGTAAAAGTGGATACTCAAAAGTGAGTACAAAGTAGATGGATCTACTGACGAGTATAAGGCCTCGGCTACTTGTACATGTGCTTCTCTGTGAATAGCTTAACATTCAGGGCCATTGCAGTCTTGCGTGACATGAATGTTGAAACAGCCTTCCTAACCGGAGAGTTGGAAGGGGATGATCAGAGTTGGTTTGCTGGACTGTTGGGCTTCTTCCTGAACTTTCATTTTGGTCCCTGAAATGTTTACATTTTAGTCCTGGAAGTTTCAGATAAAACAGAAACAATGAATCTGACCACAGAAATATTGACTCTGAAGCTAGAAAGCCAACAGTTGGAAAATCAATAGTCTGAAAGTGGAAGTTATATTGAAATAAAAGATACGGGTATCACAGATGACATCTTAGGAATTGGATTTCTAAGACATCTAACGAACTGGTCTAACTCCAAACTCAGTTGTGAGATAATTGACAGTCTCGTTGAAGCCACCAATGGATATGAATCATAGAACTGATTGGAATCATAGTGCACCCATAGACAAGGAGCGTTATGTGCAGGTCACATGTAGTTCAATGTATTGTACACACTATAATCGACCTGGTATCGGCCCACAAAGCAGATCAGTTAAACTAAGGATCACTCGTGATTCTGGAAATAATCGATAGAAGGCATTAAGTCGGATATGGCGATATCTAAAATATTCGCTTATCTACGGATTATGATATTCTGGATGTCCAAAGGTTCTGGAAGACCACAGTGATGCAAACTAGACATCAGATATGAAGAACACTAATGCCACAAGTAAATGTGTATGGTAGGTCTTGGAAAATCCTCTAAGCAAACTTGCACCAGCCGATTCATGATGGAATCGGAGTTTATCGCTTTATACAAAGCATGAAAGAAGTTGAGTAACTTCATGACTCCTTAGAGGACGTCCCTTATTGGGAGAAACCGTGCCTTCAGCAGTTATACATTATGGCTATCTTGTCGGCTTCAGGAAGGACACGGATGACGGCGTCTGGACATATCTGTCAGGATCTGTCGGAGACATAAGACCGTATGGCAGTTGATAATCACGGGTGTCACTTCCTTGATTACTAATCAAAGGATATAGTGGACCCTTTAACTAAGGGACTACCCGAAGATCAAGTGTTCTGCCTGTCTAGGGGAATGGGCTTAAAACCTAAATAATACGAACCTTTGTGGTGGTAACCCAACCATACTTACTGAAAATCCCAATAATTTGGTTCAATGGGAAAACTAAGCGGCAAAAGGCTCAGTTGAGCGCTTCGGTGGAATAAAGAGGACTTCGGATGATGATTTCTATAGGGAAACATGAATCAAAAGTTGTTCCCGCGATAGACATTAAAGTACTACCTGCATTGTGGGTAAAGGTTAAGCTTCCAAACCTTTAACGATCCTCAAACGGTTGAGGTTAAGGTTGGGAAAAATTTTAATGATTCCTAACACTTGTGAAGTGGGGTATAGCAGGATACCTTATAGGAGATCACCTATTTAAGTGCGAGGACAGGCCGCCTCAAATGAACGTACTTAAGAATCCAAATGTGTCCATGGCCATAACGGACAGAACATTAAGAACGAAAACGAATAAGGAGAGTTATTGTGTTGGTATCATTGTCTAGGCTTACACTAAACACTGACGGTTCAAGACATCACGTTCACCGCGCACTAAGTAAGTCCGGTGGTATTCAACTAGGGAAGGTTCAAAGCAGAAGCTACCTCTTCTGATGCAATATCTTTTCGCTGAAAGATTGTTGAAAGTAGGAACCATGTGTGTGTGCCAAAATCTCTTTCAAGAGGGGATTGTAGGAAATTTGTCTTTGGTGGGGAGGTGCGTCCACCCATATTTAATTAATTAAATACTAGGGTTCAACATATTGGAGGCTTTGTCTCTTCACACGTGCATAATCTACTAAGTGAGCAGATGACTGTAGGGCCAAGAATCGTCAAATTTTGTTGAGAAATGAAAGAGATATTGGTCCACGAAGTAAGGTGTTTGAGGCATGGAAATATGGTGTGGGAAAAATCTACCACATCGGTGGAAAAAGGAAGAATTGCTCTATTTATAAGTCTCAAAATTGGCTAAGGGTTTAGGACCCCAAGGGGTAACCAATGTGTTTGAAGGAGGGAGGACCTAGGTGTGCTTGGGTTGAGGCTAAGCCCACACGCGCGGCACCGCCGCCCTCCCGTCCCGTCCCGTCCGGGCTCGGGTCTCGGGTCACGGGTCACGGGTCTTGGGCCTTGGGCTTTGGGCTTCTACTGATAGACTCCTGAATTGTGTAATATTTACAGTTTGGTCCTTGGAGTTTCTGGAAAGATGAAATTGGGAACGACGGAAGGCAGAAAGTTTCTACCTACCGTTTAGGTTGATTTTTGGAGCATTATTGCACATTAACCAGCCATTACTTGATTGATTAACTCCCTCCATAAACAGTCATTACTTGGCTGATTAACTCCCTCCTTCAATGGCCATAAACAACCATTTTCTTGGCAGTTGAGGAGTCCCTCCCCTTATGCTATATATTGGAGCCTTTTGGCTCAATTGGGATGATAGAAAAATTAGACAACAAGATATATACACATTGCCCGAGTCAACCTATTTGCTTTGTAGTGTTGATTAGTTGTTGTTTTATCTTAGAAGACTATTGCCCGTTAACATAAAAGCATATGTACGGGGCAATCTTGTCTTAAAGGCAGAGATCCATCTCTCGACTCATCCACAGTTGTAACAATCCAGATTTAGTATTTCTTGATTTCAGGTTATCAAGATTCAACAGTCAACAAGTTTGCAGCAGTTCTGAATATTGGCTATTTGTTTATCCTTTCGAACACTTGTAATATTTATTTACTTCCCGTACTGCTTTACATATCCAACAATAGGGATTTGAAAGAAAAATTTGGGAAGAGGAAAGGCAACGGCGGGCACAAAACTGAGAAGAAGGTTTCGGATTTTGCTGCGTGTAGGCCGAGAATAGAAGAGAAGATGAGAGAAAAAAATAAGACCTAGACTTCTGATACTATGAAAGAAATAATCCCTTGATTATTTTTATAAATTGAAAGACAATATATACAATTTACATATTTCCATAATAGGAAAATCATATTCCTATTCTAATACCAAAAACCATATTCTAGTAGTACAACAATCCTATAATTATGGTAAGTGTACAAGACTAATTAATGTAATATTTACACTAAAATATTACCTAAAACTATACATAAAATATGGTAAGTACACGGATCAAAACCGTGATATACATTAAATGTATATCACGGTAATATTATGTATATTTAACAGTCAGGTACAAGTCTACATCCTAAAAGAACAGTTTGCAAAAAAGTTAGAATAAGTTGTCCCCAAAATATGTTCAAATTTTCGCTAAATGTCAGGCCAACGATAACCCCTGATGTGGGGAAGTGTGCCTCAGTTCTGAGCCCAACTCTACGGGCCAATGATCTTTCAAATACTGATTACCTTCCCCCTCGTAGATCCATCATTTTTGCTATATGGAATTGTCGGGGTTCTTTCTCCCGGGAATTTAGGATGCATTTTAGGCAGCTTTTAGACTACCATAGGCCTGCTCTGGTCATGCTTTTAGAAACTCATAGGGCATTTCATGATACTATGCCACAAGAATTCCACTTCTCCAATGTCGCACCTGTTCTAGCTGAGGGACATGCAGGAGGATTGCCATCCTTTGGCATGCTGATCTCCTAAATGTTACCGAGGTGGTTCTCACTCCCCAGGAAATACTCTGCATGATACATGTATTCCTTTCAGCTGTATACACAAAAATGACCTTTCTTGTAGATTACTTATTCCAGGCCTTGGCTTCTTGGAGGGGATTTTAATAAAGTCTTACGTGCTAATGGAAAATTTGGAGGTTGTCCTTTAAGTAATTCTAGGGCTGATCTTTTTTTGATTGTTTAAACCACTGTAACACGTTGGATTTGGGTTTTCGAGGTAGTCATTTTACTTGGTTAAATAGAAGAGGTTTTGGTGATACCATCCTAGAAAGATTGAACAGGATCAATAGTAATTATGGTTAGTTTTATTTTCAGAAGCATCTGTGAGGCATTTGGCACAAACACTCAGATCATTCTCGTCTCTTACTTGAACTGACCCCTCATGTTTCAATTAATAGGAAACCATTTAGATTAGAGATAATCTGGACTTCGCATCCTGGGTTTGGATTAGTTAGTGCTAATACTTGGCAGACCAATGATAATTCCCTTTTGCCTTCTATTGTCAGTTTTAAGACTAATATTACTTAATGGAACTGAAGGAAGTTAATTCCATGTTTCGTTTCATTTCATTTCAAGATTATAATATATATATAAATATACATAAATTAATCTAGGCTAAGAATATGGTAAGCATCCTAATTGTTGGAATATGTAAAGCAACAACGGGAATAGTAAATTACTATTACAGTGATCAAAAGGATAAACAACAACAAGGACAACAATAAGTTGTTAATATCTTGATCTTGAATGAAACTTCAAATATAAAACTTGTATTCGGAAATACAAGAACATGAACTGCTACACTTGTGGCTTGTAGATTCGCTGAGAATACGAATGGTTAGAGTCCTTCGTCTGTTAAGTTAACACCTGAAACACTTAGCAACCAATTAAATGAACACAACACCACCAACTGAGTCGAGAGATGACTCTCTGTCTTTAATACAAGCTTGCCCCCGTATATACGCTTTACAAAAGTGTGGACAATAGTCTCCCAAGATGAAACAGCAAACTATCAAGTGTGAGAAGCCTACACAAATGATCTCAGCGAAGAACACGAATAATGAAGATTGCTAAGAGAAGGATTGATATCAGAAAAATCTTATCTCTTTGTGGTGTTGTGAACTTGTTTTTCTATTCATATTTGATCTTTTTGTTCATCTATAGAATTGAGCCAAAGGCCTCAATTTATAGGTGTGCAAGATGGCCTTTCAAATGCCCCATAATAGCAATCAATTGCCATGTTATGGATGACATTTATCCCCCAAGTAATGCAGCAACATAATGGTCCAAGTAATGGTCATTATTGGGTGGATTCAATGCCATTGAAACCCCCTCAACAGCCAAACCTTTTGGGATTCCGTAGAGCAGTCACTGCCCATGAAGCGCCACGGCTCTGCCACATTAGTGTCGCGACGCTAATTCAACACAGACCTCACTGCCACTCCGACGTCGCGGCGCTGTAAGGGGGCGCCGCGGCCCAGTCAGGGAGGCGTCGCGGCCCTTCTCGGCTCCGCGGACCTTTTTTGACCCGTACCATCTTACACTTCGCACAATCCTTCCTTCGTTTACCAACGTGGAACACTTGTCATTTAGCAAATAACCGTTCACCATTCTATGTCTCAAACATTTCACTTACATACCAATATCTCTTTCATTTACTAAATTTACGATATTTGGCACTAAGATTGCACGTGTGTGGAAATGACATTTTCGACGTGCGGGGCCCCAATTGTTCGAGTCATAAATGATGGGATAAACTTAATTCCACATTAGTAAATTTCCAACACTAATTACTTTGATATGATGGAGATAATTTGGATGTGATGAAGATCAATCTAGGCTAAGAATATGCTAATCATCCTAATTACATTGATATGATGGAGATAATTTGGATGTGATGAAATCCATAATTATCATAACAGGCCGCAGTCTTAGCGGGAGGTTCTCGTATGATGAGATTGTCCCTAAAATCATCAAACAGTACGCGCGGAAGACCTTTCATGAAAATATCTGCAATCTGATAACGGAACGGTACATGGAGAACTTGGACTTGTCCACGTGCAACCTTTTCACGGACGAACAAGATATCCATTTCTATGTGTTTTGTGCGTTGATGTTGGACAGGGTTACCTGATAAGTATATCGCACTCACATTATCACAATAAATCACGGTTGCTTTTTCGATTGGACAATGAAGTTCTAAAAGAAGATTATGGAGCCAACATGATTCAGAGACCACATTAGCTACCCCTCGGTATTCTGCTTCAGCACTCAACCGAGACAGTGTCAACTAACGTTTTGACGACCATGAAATGAGGTTGTCTCCTAAAAATACACAATAACCAGTGGTGGAATACTGTGTATCCGGTCAGCCACCCCAATCAGCATCTGTATAGGATGTAAGTCTAGAAATGGTGGACTTATACAGATGCAACCCAAAATCAAAAGTACCCTCAACATACCGCAGAATTCGTTTAGAAGCCCCCCATATGCTCTTCTTTCGGATCATGCATATGTAAACAAACCTGTTGAACTGCATAGGAGATATCAGGTCCCGTGAAGGTAAGATACTACAATACCCGTGCTAAGTTGCGGTAATGTGTTGGGTCACTGTATGGAGTGCCTATAGAGTTACTTAGTTTCTCCTTTGTATCAACCAGCGTATGTGACGGTTTGCACGAGGACATGCCGGCTTTGTAAATGATCTCCCCGGCGTATTTCTTTTGACAAAGAAACAGGCCACCTGCATATTAAGTTACAGCAATGTCCAAAAAATATTAAAGGCCCAAATCCTTCATAGCAAATTCTGAAGCAATGAAGGTTATAATAGACTGGCGAAGTGACTAAGATGACGCTGTGAGAATGATGTCATCCACATAGAGAAGAATATATGTCATGTCATTTCCCTTCTTGTAAATAAACAAAGACTGATCGAACTTGCTGTGTGAGAACCCCAGTGTGGATACGAACCCTGCAAACCTGTTATACTACACCCTGGGGGCTTGTTTCAAACCATATAATAATTTTTTCAACAAACAAACATAATCCGGATGAGTAGGATCTCGGAAGCCCAAAGGCTGGTGCATGTAAACTGTTTCTTATAGGTGACCATATAAAAAAGTATTCTTGACGTCCAGTTGATTGATGGACCATGATTTGGATAGAGCCAGACTAAGAACAGTCCTAATAGTTGATAGTTTAACTACTGGACTGAATGTTTTACCGCAATCCACGCCAATCTGCTGAGACCTACCATCACCAACAAGACAAGTTTTGTGTCTCACAAAAGAGTAGTCAGAATTATTTTAATGACAGAAAACCCACATAGAACGTATGATGTTCACATTAGATGGACGGGGCACTAATTCCTATGTCTTATTTTTAATAAGAGCATTAATTTTGTCTAACATGGCAGTTTTCCAATTCGGGTCTGATAGGGTTGCTTTGGGATTTTTTGGTAATGGTGATGGTTGGAACGAAGAGGTTAGGTTATATTGACGCTTGGGCCAAAAAATCTCATGCATGTCACTAGTTTTAATAGTCCGAGGTGGGACCGAGACAGATGGTTGGGGTAGTGGGTTTTGTGTTTGTGAACTGGGCCGAAGGGAGGTTCTATTTTGGGCTAGTCGAGCTGGGCCAGGTGGCCTAGTTGGGGAATTGGATGAGGGAGCAGTGGGCTCCCTCATTTGGGCATGCCAGTCACTGGAAATGGACTGGGCTGAGACCGAAGAGGAGGAAGTCGTGGGCTCCTCAACTCAGACTCGCCCAGTCCCATTTTGTTGTTGGGCCGGTGCATGTTGGGCTGGTCCAGCCGAGGCATTAACGGGTTAGGCATGTAGATGGTGATTCAAAATTGGATGTATTCTGACGTCCAAAAATTCGTATGAAAGTGGGGACGCCACGTGAGATTTAGCAAACAGAAATGTAGACTCATTAAAAACAACGTGACGAGATATGATAATTTTCCCATTAGACATATCTAATCACATTTGACAATATTTTAAGAAGAAAAAAAGACTTATAGCACGGCTTGAGGGTATACAGGCTTCTCCTCATTACCTTACGAGTCTTTCCTCCGAAATTTAGAAGGTGATCTTATCAAAGATTATAATGATATTCTTTCTTTGGAGGAGGATTTTTGGCAATTGAAGTCTAGGATTCATTGGCTTAATGAGGGTGATGCTGTTAAGTATACATAATATACACACAATATACATGTGTATATTATGTATACACACGGTACTCCGAGAAGTACTATTGTTGCCCATCCGTGGGCAGTTCCTATTCCATGTACAATTATGTAATTAATGTTGTAGTCTAATTAGTATTGTACATTTACCATAATTGTATATTTAGTATCCAAGTAGAATAAGGTTTTAGGAGTAGAATAGGAATAGGATTCTCCTATTATGAAATATGTAAATTGTATATATAGTCTTTCAATTAATGAAAATAATCAAGGGATTATTTCTTTCATGGTATCAAAAGTCTAGGTCAAACAACAATTTCTCTCCTAAAAATTATTGTTCTTCGACCAAGCATCAACTGAGCCTTCCTCCTTGGTTTTGCCATTTTTTTCCGCTCTCAAAATCTCTCTTCCAAATCCCTCTATCACCTATTGTTCTTTCGTTATATCTACGTCAAAGAACACATTTCACCATGCCCTTGTTGTTTCTGACATCAAGAATCATATCCCTCTAATTTTTTAAATAGAAAACGTCCAATACGCGACGTGGGCCGAATTGTTCAAAATTCACGCTCGTTCGCATCAAGTCATCCATCACATAATTCCCACAGCTCCTGATGATACGAAGGTGCCTACACACGAGGATGATCCTAAGTTATGGACAACACTTGATGCCACCGTCCTTCAGTGGATTTATTATACTATCTCTACCGACCTATTGCAGATGATTATTGAGCCAGACACTACGGCGATGGCTGCCTGGGATAGGCTGCGTGACATATTTCAGGGTAATCAAAATTCCAGAGTTGTTACCCTTGAACAGGATTTTTCCCACGTCAACATGGAAAATTTCCCGAACGTTTCAGCATATTGCAAAAGGTTGAAAGAATTGGCGGACCAACTCCGCAACGTTGGTGCGCCAGTTAGTGAATATCGTCTTCTTTTATAAATGGTCGCTGGCCTATCCGAGGCCTATAGTGGCGTTGGAACTCTCACTCATCAAAGTAATTCTCTTCCGAGGTTCTATCAAGCTCGATCCATGCTTACCTTGGAAGATGTCGGTTTGGCTAAAAAGGCGGCTACTAATGTTAGTCCCGTAGTCATTATGACATCCTCCACTAATCCTCAAAATTTTGGTCACAATTCAAACCAAAACCGATCTCACGGGGGTGGCAAAAATGGCCAGAAAAATAATGGGAAAAATCACGGCGGTTCCGACAGCAGTCGTTGTGGCCAAAACAGTGGTGGTGGACCCTATCCCAGTTACAGTGGGCCACCAACCCACTGGTCTCAGCCTTGGGCCACTGTGCTGTCGACAATTGCCCTACGGCCTAACTCCGCAAAATTTTCTAGCCACCGGCCAGTGGGCTCCCCAGCAGCCTCGACGGCCCACTGCCTACTCAACCAGTAGTTCCAGCAGCAGTCACGGGCCAGGGCAGTACGCAGGAGTTTTTGGGCCCCGGCCTCCGCAAGCCCACCACGTAGCAGGCCCCACTCAGACCGATATTGAGGCCGCGATGCACACACTTGGTTTGACTCCACCGGATCCGAATTGGTATATGGACACCAGTGCCACTACAACATGACATCCGATTCAGGTACGCTCTCGTCTTATTCCAATTTGAGCAACCCTCGTGGCATAATTGTTGGTAATGGTAATTCTATTTCAATTCGTGGTTATGGTCATAAAACCTTGTCTCACCCCAACTCTTTATACTACTGATCTCATTTATTCAAATTTTTCTCACCAGAAAGCTCCTTCACACTTTATCTCAACTTCCAGTCCCAGGACATTAGATGGTCCAGTCACTTCTACTGAGATTATAGAGGCTATCAAATCTTTTAAACCTTATAAAGTGTCGGGTCCTGATGGCTTGCATCCTTTCTTCTTTGAAAAATACTGAAAAATAATTGGGAATTCACTAAGAGTTTGTTGCAAAACTGATTTTGAAATTTTTTCTATTAAAGTGTTAACTCAACCTACCTTTTGTCTAATACCGAACATTTCCTCTCCTTCTACTATTGCAAACTATAGACCAGTAAGCCTTTGTAAAACTGTCTACAAATTAGTAACTAAGATTATTGTAAATCGTATGAAGCCTTTCCTCCCGGATATTATTGGACCTACTCAATCTAGTTTTTTTTTACAAATAGACTTGCTTCGGATAATGCTATTATAGTTCAAGAGCTGTTACATTTACATTTCTTTAATAATACCAAGAGTGGGATTTCTTAAATGATGATAAAATTAGATTTAGAAATAGCTTTTGATCGCTTGGAATGGTCTTTTATTAGGGATACTCTTCTATATTTTAACTTTCCACCAAATCTTGTTTGCCTCATTATGTCATGCATTACCAGTACTTCAATTTCAATCCTTTTAAATGGTTCTTCAATTCAGTATTTCTAACCTATGAGGGGATTCGACACGGTGATCCACTCTCTCACGTCGCATTGATTTGGTTGTTGATCACCAACTATCGGCCTCATGTGATTCCATTGCGTCTATTTTAACTCAGTTCAGTGACATTTCTGGACAAATGATTAACTTCTCTAAATCTAAAATCTTTTATTCTAAAAATGCTACTGATTTAAATAAAAACTTAGTTCTAAACACCTTTGCTATTGGGAAAGGGAGTAGATTTGGGAAATACTTAGGTTTCCCTTTATTTACTAGTAAATAAAAACTTAGTTCTAAACACCTTTGCTAATGACCTAATCAGTCTCGATTTGTGGGTCAGGCCTAAAGTCAAACCCTAATCCGGTTTTGACCTAATTTTCACCTATAAATACAGACATTCCCTTCATTATTCAATACACTAATTTTCAGATTATCATTCTAAGCTTTAGAGACTTAGAATCTAAACACTCTCTCGAACCTCTGCCAGATTTTCTAGTTTTCCGAAGGAGAAGTACATTGAAGCTTGGGGCTTGCAATCGAAAGGGCTATCGCGTGTCCACCCTTTAGTAAAGATTCCAGATAATACAACATGTAAGTGTTTATGCTTTATGTTACAGGTTTTGATTGTCATATAACCATACTAGAAGTAATTATTGGGTAAGTAAGAACAAAATTTTAAACTTCCGTTGTGCCTTACTTATATGTTTTGAACCCAACTAAACCCTACAGTGGTATTAGAGCTCAGGCTGGTTCAATGGTTATATAACAATTGAATAATATAATAATATTGGTTAAACATAAAATTGGATTCAAACAAGGCTTCTTGAAATCCTACATGTCTTGATCGAATGTTAACCTTTTGATATCACCCTAAATTATCTCTTACGCTAACTCGAGGAAGTCATTCCGCTCTAACTCGAACTAAGCCAAAAGTGCGTTGTCCGGCTCATTGCACGGTGCACGGCTAAGAACGGGTAAGAACAGATGATGGTCGATATGGGCGTTATTGATAATGGTGGGTGATGATAAAGGATCTGTGATTTGATCCCTAAATTGGATTTAGTGCTCGAACGATTTTGAAAAATCAACACATAAACATTTTGTTAGGACGTCGGCGTCGCGACCCTATGGTAGGAAGTTGCGGCGCTTGCTAGGGTTTTTAAGGCGGCGCCGCGACTCCATGGTGGAGCGTCGCGGCCCTAATGCTTCATTTTTTAAGTTCCGGACTTTCTGAACATTAGGCGTCACGGCCCTAATGCAAACCGAAGGTTTCTGCCTTGCAAGCATCACAGCCCCATGGTGGAGCGTCGTGGCGCTAATGCATTGAAGAAGTAGAAATTCGGTTTCTGCCTGACCGGCGTCGCGACCCTAATGATTAGCGTCGCGGCCCCATCAGTCCAAAAAAAATTAGAATGTTTAACACATGATTATTATTATACAGTATATTTGATAAGTATACTGTTTATATGCTAAATGATTGTCATTTAAATTACTGGAATAGCGTCCGATATAACTGTCTGGGCAGGCGGTGCCCAGTATTTGATTAAACCATCTTATATCATGCATATTGGGTTGACGGTTCTCAACTATATGTGTCATTAGTTTTGCATGATATAAAGATGTCATATTGGATATGGCGTAAAAGAGTTGATCTTGGTTAAAATCGTGAATTAAAATATTCCTAAAATTTTAATACAAGTCTCATTTGAAATGAACGTGTCGTCCATTATAATTGATTGTAGTACAAAATCCTTTTTGGCGAGATAAGTATTTATGCCACAGCATTTGCTCTAAGTCTACGAGGACTCAGACTCTTTCATAGATGCATGTTAAATGTAGAAGTGGGTGATAAACCTTCATGAGTATTTACACCACAGTGTTTGCTCTATAAGGAAAAACTCACTTAGATACATAATTGCAGTCGCATAACGGGGTTGACTTGCTAGGCTGTCTTGGCGCCACAGTGTCGGACAAACCGAGGGACGCAGATCGATTGTTTAGAACATTCGGTCAAACATGAATTACAAATTATTTGTAATTGGTTTAGAGACCTACCAGGTTGTGCTACTGAAGTTATCAGCCACAACAAATGCGGAGATAGCATGAACCTGGATCATGACCCATTATGACTATTTTTTATATGAGTCTGTATTCTTCCATGGGGTCGAAGAGTATGTTAAAATAGTGGGAGCTAATTAAACTAAATATCATGTTAATTAGTTAACGAATGTGTTCAATAGAAATTATATTGCAGTTTAATTTCAAATCTATTTGTTTCTTCAGTCGTATAAAATATCGAATCTATCACTAAAAATGTTGGTCGAGACAAACAATTGACTGGATCAAATTACCCTGACTGGTTAAGAAATCAGCGATTGGTGTTAAGACTAGAGAGAATTGAGTATGTGTTTGACACAGTGTTCCCCACAGTCCCTGTTGAAGATTCTGGTGAGTATTCCCTGTTTGACAAGGTGGCTTATCAGAAACATCTAGACGATGCTACCTCGGCACAATATGTAATGTTGTCCTCCATGACCATGGAGTTACAGAGGCAACATGAAAACATGGGCCCCAACTAAATGTTAGAACACTTGAAGAGTCTTTATGACTCACAGTCTAAGACAATGAAGTATGAACTGTTGAGGTACCTTTTCAAGTGTAAGCTGAACGATGGGGGTCAAGTGTCAGTACATGTTCTGAAGATGATTGGGTTAATATAAAGGTTGGCTTCGATTGGAACAAAGCTGCCTATAAATGTCTCTGTCAACCTGATCCTGAATTCACTTCCTGGTTCATTTGAGAATTTCATTGTGAACTTCAATATTAATAGAACCAAGGCAAGTCTTCCAAAGCTTCACAACATGTTAAATACCTTTGAATCATCTACCTCTAAAGGTAAAGTTGTGCTCATAGTGGGCTCTTCTAGCAAATTCAAACCCAAGGGTAAGAACATACAGAAGAAAAAGGGTAAAACAGTTGTTGCACCTACAATCATGAAACCTAGAGGAAGTGTTCAGAAGAAAGAAAAGGTAGCTTCAGATGTGTGCCTCAACTGCAAGAATAAGGGGCACTGGAAGAAGGACTGCACAGCTCCGGGAGGAGGCAAAGCACTAGGTGCTCCTGGCTCTACTAGACTAGGTATGTTTGTCATTGAAATAAATGTCTATAAGTAACTCTCACTGCTGGGTATTAGATATCGCTTGTGGCTCACACATTTGTAATAATGTGCAGGGTCTGATTGACAGCAGAAAGGTTGGACCTTGGGAGGTAGACCTACGCGTTGGAAATGGAGCACGAGTGGATGCTGAACGTGTGGGAACTTATAGACTAGATTTACCTTCAGGCTTTTATTTAGAATTGGATAATTGTTATTTTGTTCCCGCATTGACGATGAATATTATTTCTATCCCAGTGTTAGACATTGAGGGGTTTTCCTCATTTATTGCCAATGACAGTTATGTACTGTCTTTTAATGGTTTTGTTTGTGGAAATGCTCCGCTTGTGGATGGTTTGTATGTTCTAAACTGTAGTCGTAAAATTTTCAATGTGCAAAACAAACGAGCTAAGATAAGTAATTCAAGAAACCCCACCTACTTATGGCACTGTAGACTTGGTCACATCAATGAATCCAGGATAGCAAGATTGAGAAAGTTAGACCATCTGGAACCATTTGACTTGAAGTCCTATGGTAACTGTGAATCTTGCTTGAGAGGAAAGATGACCAACAAGCCACTTTCTGGGAAAGGAGTGCTAGCCGAAGAGGTACTTGAATTGGTCCATACTAATATTTGTGGGACATTTTCATCTCAAGCTAAGGGAGGCTTCCCTTACTTCATCACTTTTACAAACGATTTCACAAGGTTTGGGCATGTGTATCTTATGAAACAAAAGTCCGAAGCTTTGAGAAATTCAAGTAGTACAAGTCAGAAGTATACAAGCAACTTGAAACAAGTATCAAGACCCTTCGATCAGATCGAGGAGGTGAATACTTAAGTAAAGAATTTCTGGATTACTTGAAGATTCATGGAGTCCAATCACAATGGACACCTCCTGGAACGCCACAGATGAGTGATGTTGCTGAAAGGAGAATTCGAACCCTATTAGATATGGTTAGATCCATGATGAGTTTCTCAGCTCTACCAACATACCTTTGGGGCCATACATTGCAAAGCTCAATTTATATTCTGAACAAGGTTCCTTCAAAGCCAGTAGAGAAAACTCCATATGAGATATGGAATGGCAAGAAGCCAGCGCTTAAACACATACGATCCTGGGGGTGCCCTGCATATGTAAAGAAGATGCTTACTAACAAGATAGAATCTAAAAGTTAGAAATATTATTTTGTGGGGTATCCAAAGGAAACTAAGGGATATTATTTCTATCTTCCTGGAGAACATAAGGTCATTGTTTCCAGAAATGCAACTTTCCTTGAAGAAGACTATGTCTACAAGGAACGGAGCTGCAATAAGATAGAACTTGAAGAAATTCAAGAACCACAAGATAACACAAAAGTTGAACCTTTGTCAAAAGACCTAGACAAGGATTCAGTGGGAGTATTTGGTGAAGATTGGGTACTTAGAGTACGCCCTTCAGCCAGTGGGAGTGTTGTGAGAGATAGTACAGAAATGCAAGGCTCTCATACACAACCAAAGGAAGATGATACAATAGTTGTACATCATTCCATTCAGGAAATACATGAAAATGACATTCCTGAAAGCTCTCAAGGTGATGGATTGTCCAGCACACAAAGACCTTCTCACAATCAGAATACAAGAAACACTGAAACGCAGAATAATTAACTCCGTAGGACCACTAGGACTCATCGTCCGTCTGAAAGACTTAATCTCCTTGTTGAAACACACAATGAGATAGATATTCCCGATGACGATGAACTTATAACCTACAGCAAAGCTATGTTAGACATTGATTCGCAGAGATGGCAAGAAGCCATGAAATCTGAGATAGACTCGATGTACATAAATCAAGTTTGAAACTTGGTTGATTTGCCAACAGGGGTTAGACCCATAGTGTCACGACCCGACCCGACGGGCTGCGACTAACCGCCCTAATGATGTCATTATCCTGACCTGTCACACATAATCCAACTAGCACCTAATGAGTCTGAAATCCGGCAGTATAACGCTGCAATAACAATATATGCCAAGGTAGGCAAGCCGACAAGGCTGCCTTTACCCCCGAATGTACCTGCCTCCTGAGGAGTCACAACTAGCCAACATAATACAACAGTCAAGCCGACAAGGCTGCTACAAGATAATATCATATATACACGGGAATGCCCCAACACAGAGTACAATAGCATGACTGACCAAAACAGAGGTATAACCCTTACATAAGTACAACCCACAACTGTCTACAGACCTCTATAAGAAGGACAACGACATATGACGGGACAGGGCCCCGTCGTGCCCCTAAATATACATAAATCAAAATGATGGGGTTCTGTACCAAAATGGTAAAGCTCTGGATCAAAAGAGCTTTCCAAACAGCTGCGCAGGAACCTAAACGTAGGGTCACCAAACTGAGCACCTGTACCTGCGGGCATGAACGCAGCCCCCGAGAAAGGGGTCGACTGAAATAATGTACTGAGTATGTAAACATGAAATACTGCAAATGAGATCATAAATAGCCAATGGATAACAAGAGGTCAGTATAAAAATCAGGATCCAAATCCAACTGTGCTATAAACAATAAAAGTCAGTTGTGCCTTATAAAAATGAGAGTCAAGTCAAGAAAACATGAATGCCTGTCCATATACATATATATACTTGTAACGTAACCCGGCCCACTAATGAGGGACTCAGTGGAATCATATCATAACCCAGCCCATATTGGGACTCGGTGAAGTCATATCATAACCCGGCCCATGCAGGGACTCGGTAAAGTCATATCATAACCCAGCCCATTCTGGGACTCGATAAAGTCATATCATAACCCGGCCCATTCTGGGACTCGGTAGAATCATATCGTAACCCGGCCCATATTGGAACTGGGTGAAAAATGCAAGGTTGTGCACGAACATAACCCGGCCCATCGATGAAGTGAAGTAATAACATTTAGCACGAGTAGATTTCATGAGTAACCATATGCAATCAAAATTTTCATTTGACTCCCAATAAAATCATTATAATAATATCATAATAAACTCTTTACTGAAAAATCATAGGCACTTCTCATAACTAACATCTTTAGGAATTAAACTGTATAAGAATCATGTACGTCCGCTGTACCTTCATTCAATAAAAATCATGCCAAAGAAAGAAGGAATAGTTCACATACCTCTTAGACGAACTAATCAACTCAATATTAGAGTACGTCTCGTTTTAGAACTTCAACCTATAATAATGGTAATACGTTCGTCAATTCTATGATCACTGGCATACTTTATATCGAATAACAACTTCCTATTCTATAAAAATTCGGGCAGCACTTCCCTTGTTTATACATGTTTCCACAACTTCCAAACGATGCTAATAACATCAATAACAAAGCACCAATTAAGGGCACAACCCACACAGCAACAAAGGGAATTGACACACCCACTTCTCATGTAAATTTAGCCTCTTAATCCACATTAAAATAGCTCACAAAATCAGTCCATAAAATAGTCCATATACATCACAACATGTCCAACAATTTCATGCAAGTTATTGGCCACAACATGTCATAATTCCATAACTCTTATCTTAATTCCTAAATCCAATTTCGTATTTCAATACTTCCATATAACTAATTCCAACTAAATATCAATGTTTCCTTTCAATTTCATCATGCAATTAGTGACAATAATAACAACAATAACCAACGAATCCAATAACACCAAAATCTGTCCCAAATCGGCAACTAGCCCAAAATTGTCACATGCAACGCTTAAATTCCAATTTTTCCTTAACACAAATTCATTACCTTAATTCTAACAACATGCATTCCAATTATATCGTATAAAGAAGAATTTTATACTTCAAATTCATCCCAAAACAGCCCCCACAGTTTGTCACTGCCTTGTCCGAAAATTACCCACTGTTTTGTAATTTTTCTCCTTTTTTTTGTTCACTTCTTCAACTCAAATTGACATGCAAGTGTTCTACAATGTTAAGCCATCATCCCTACATGTTTTTCTTCCAAAATTACATCCAAAAATCTCAAAATTTCTGGGCTAAAGTCTCGGCCAGCAGTGGTTGTTTTTGCCACTGTTTTTTGTATTATTTTGCTTCTAATTTTAGGTGAAAATGTAGTCTAGGAAGAGAAGATAAAAACCTCAAATTTGGCTTTGGGGTTGGGGGGTTCTCGGCTGGGGTATGGGGGAGGAGAGGAGAGGAGAGTTTGTTTTAAGTTTTGAATGAAGAAGATGAAAGAATGTAGGTTAATTAAAAAAAATCTGGATTTTTAATATTACACTTTGGCCCCCAAGTTCTTCAATTAATAAATCTTAAACCCACCTCTTTTAATTCCCGAGAATTTCATAAAGCCTCGTATCCTCAATGTCATAATTTTATAATATAATACTATTCCATTACTCCATTGGAATACATTCAACTACTAGGATTAATTCTCGTCGTCACATGTATAGCACTAAAGAAAACTATTCCGGGATAACATTCGTTTATGCACTAATTTTCCGTATTAACATATGTAAGTGCTCCTTATATTCAATAGCCGAATCTTACTTCCTTAATTACGTTCTTAATTATCGTCTTAATCTTACGAGGTGTAACATTCTTCCCCCCCCAGAAACATTCGTCCTCGAATGTTCATAATAAGTCTTATGCTAGAAAAATTTCGGCTGAGTCTCCTTTATAACTATGCATATCCACCTATATTCAGCAAACCAACAGGTACCACACAGGGCCACAATATATCACTCATATACAATTCCCAATTACCAGAATCAAATAAGGAGTTAAATTACATTACCTGGAGTCATAGGGAACAAGTAAGGATATTTCTTCTTCATTTCATCTTCTGCCACCCAAGTCATTTCCTCCCTATTGTTGTTTCGTCACAATACCTTGACGGAAGCCACATCCTTCGTCCGTAATCTCCTGACCTGGCGATCAAGTATGGCTATGGGACTTTCCTCATAAGACAGCTCCTCTGTCACCTGGACATCATCTACTGGGAAGACTCTGGAAGGATCACCAATACACTTACGCAGTATAGTTACATGGAAGACTGGATGTACTGCCTCCAATTCAGATGGTAGATCCAACTCATAGGCAACATTGCCTATCCTACGAATGACCTGGTAAGGCCCGATGTACCTTGGGATAAGCTTCCCTTTCTTGCCAAACCTCATCACACCCTTCATGGGTGACACCTGTAGGAACACCCAATCATCAACCTGAAACTCTAAGTGTCGACGTCGATTATCAGCATATGACTTCTGTCGACTCTGTGCTGCTAATAATCTCTCCTGAATGAGCTTCACCTTATCGATAGCTTGCTGAACCATGTCTGGGACGATCAACTTAGTCTCACCTACATCAAACCAACCAATAGGTGACCTGCATTTCCTCCCGTATAAGGCTTCGTACGGTGCCATCTGGATGCTAAAATGATAGATGTTGTTATAGGCAAACTCAATGAGTGGTAAATGATTATCCCAACTACCTCCGAAGTCAATAATACAGGCTCTCAGCATATCCTCTAATGTCTGGATTGTACGTTCTGCCTGCCCATCCGTCTGAGGATGAAATGCTATGTTGAGACTCACTTGTGTCCCCAATCCCTTCTGGAATGATCTCCAGAAGTTAGCTGTAAACTGAGCTCCTCGGTCTGATATAATAGATGTGGGAACTCCGTGCAGTCTCACTATCTCCCTGATGTATAGCCTAGCATAGTCCTCAGTTGACTAAGTCGTCCTAACTGGAAGAAAATGGGCTGATTTCGTCAGCGTATCCACGATAACCCATATGGAATCACACTTCCGCTGAGTGCGAGGTAAGCCTGTAATGAAGTCCATATTGATCACTTCCCACTTCCAAGTCGGGATCTCAATCTCCTGTAATAATCCACCAGGCTTCTGATACTCAACCTTAACCTGCTGACAATTCGGGCACTGGGCAACAAATTCTGCTATGTCTCTTTTCATGCCATCCCACCAATACAAGCATCTAAGGTCATGGTACATCTTCGTCGACCATGGATGAATGGAATAACGGGCATTGTGCGCCTCTCCCATAACCTGTTGTCGTAGCCCTACAACATCAGGTACACATAACCTGCCCTCATACCTCAGCACATCATCAGGTGTAACCTCAAATAAAGTCTTTCCCTTTCGGAAAGTTGCATCTTTATACTGGGCCAGAACAGGATCCTCATACTGACGTTTCTTTACCTCTTTCACAATAGAGGACTCAGCAACATCCCAAATAAGAACCCCGCTATCTCCTAAATCTGCCAACCGGACTCCAAGACTAGCTAGCTTGTGTATCTCACGAACCATCTCCCTTCTGTCTGACTGCACATCCGTCAAGCTACCCATGGATCTATGGCTAAGAGCATCTGCCATAATATTGGCTTTCCCCGGGTGGTACAAGATATCAACATCATAGTCCTTTAGCAACTCTAACCACTGCCTCTGTCGTAGGTTCAACTCCTTCTGCTTAAAGATTTATTGGAGGCTTTTGTGATCCGTATAAATATCAACATGAATCCCATACAAATAATGTCTCCAAATCTTCAGGGCATGAATCACCGCTGCTAGCTCCAAATCATGAGTGAGATAATTCTTTTCATGCTTTCTGAGCTGTCGGGAGGCATAAGCTATAACTTTGCCATGCTGCATCAACACACAACCTAGACCAATACCTGAAGCATCACAATAGATGACATAACCATCCGGTCCCTCGGGAAGAGTCAGAACTGGAGCCGTAGTCAACTTATCCTTCAACAACTGGAAACTGTGCTCAGAAGCATCCGTCCACTGAAACTTAGCCGCTTATGCAGGTTAGCCTAGTCAAAGGCGCCGAGATCGAGGTAAACTTCTCCACAAACCTTCGTAATACCGCTAGCCCCGTAAAACCGTGGTACCTCAAGAGGTGTCGAGGTCTGGGCCAAGTCTTCACCGCCTCAATCTTCTGTGTATCCACCCGAATACCATCAGCCCCGATAATATGCCCCAAGAATGCCACCGAAGTCAACCAGAACTCACACTTGGAAAACTTGGCATACAACTGCTGGTGCTGGAGGACCCTAAGTACCGTCCTCAAATGGTCTGCATGCTCCTGCTCTGAACGGGAATAAACCAGGATATCATCAATGAATACAATGACGAACATGTTTAAGAATGGCCTGAATAGCCGATTCATCAAATCCATAAACACTGCTGGAGCATTGGTCAGTCCAAAAGACATCACCCTAAACTCATAATGTCCATATCGGGTTCTGAATGTTGTCTTTGGAATATCTGCCTCCCTTACCCGCACCTGATGATAACATGACCGCAAGTCTATCTTCGAGAAGCACTTAGCACCCTACAACTGGTCAAATAAATCATCAATCCTGGGAAGGGGGTACCTATTCTTGATGGTTACCTTGTTCAGCTGCCTATAATCCATACATATCTGCAGCGATCCATCTTTCTTCCTCACAAATAACATTGGTGCTCCCCATGGAGATGTTCTCGGCCTAATAAAGCCTTTCTCCAACAAGTCTCTCATCTGCTCCTTCAACTCCTTCAGCTCTGCAGGTGCCATTATATAAGGAGGAATAGATATAGGTTGGGTACCTGGCAATACATCTACACTGAAATCTATCTCCCGCTCTGGAGGGAGACCTGGAAGATCATCTGGGAATACATCCGGAAACTCACTAACTACCAGAACTGACTGAAGAGCTGGTACCTCCGCTTCAGTATTATGCACCCGAATCAAATGATAGATACAACCTTTTCTGACCATCTTCATTGCCTTGAGGTATGAAATAAACTTACCCCTCGGCGATGCTGCATTCCCTTTCCATTCTATAACTGGCTCGTCTGGAAACTGAAATTGAACCAACTTCTCCTTACAATCAACGTTGGCAAAATAAGAAGCCAACCAATCCATACCCATAATGACATCAAAGTCAGTCATATCCAACTCTATCAAATCTGCTAAGGTATGACGGCTATTTATCACCACCGAACAATTTTTATACACACGCTCGGCTATAACCAAATCTCCTACCGGTGTAGCTACCTCAAATAGTTCTATCGGCTCAGGTTCTATCCCTATTCTATTAGCAACAAGAGGGGATATGTAGGACAAGGTGGAACCTGGATCTATCAAAGCATATATATCACAGAAAAAGACCGATAGTATACATGTAACAACATCTGGTGACGCCTCCTGATCACGTCTACTGGCCAAAGCATATATGCGGTTCGACGGACTGCTACCACGGCCTACTGGCGTCTGAATACCCCACCCGGTGGGGTGCATAGCTCTAGATGACGACTAACCAGCACCCGACCCCGTAGGCCGAGCCATCCCACCTAAACCATCCATGTTGGGACACTCTCTCATCATATGGCCCTGACGGCCGTAAGAGAAGCAAACACCTATGGTCGAACGGCATTCCCCAATATGAAGCTTACCACACTGAGAGTACCGAGGATAAGATGGTCCCAACTGACTAGAGCCCCTGTTCCTCTAAGAACCCGAAGCCCTGGAGCTCTGTCCGGCTCCTGAATACCCGGGGCGGTCGAACCTCCTGCCCGTAGACTGTAGAGGAGCACTCTGTCTTTGGCCGAAATGAATATCGACCTCATCGCTGGAACTATCTGCCTCGAGACTCACCGGAATAAGCTGTCGACCTAGCCCTCTTATGCTGGTCCTTGTCATGACCTCTGTCTGGCTGTCGCCCTCTATGTCAGTCCTCAACCCCCTGTGCATATGCCTGGATACGAGCAATATCCGTACCCGGCTGAAGAGCCACCACCATACAACCATCGATCAGATAATAGTCCAAGCCCATCACAAAGCGATGCACCCTGTCTACCATATCTGCTATAATAGTGGGTGCGTATCTGGCCAATGAATCAAACTCCAGGCTATACTCACGAATGGTCCTGCCACTCTGCCTCAACTGTAAGAATCTGTCCACTCTAGCTCTCCTCATCTCTGGAGGCGAGAAGTGACCAAGGAAGGCCTCTATAAACTCCTCCCATGTAGCTGGAGGAACATCCTCTCCCCTGGACAACTCCCAAGACTCATACCAGTTTATAGCTATATCCCGCATCCTATACGAAGCCAACTCCACAAACTCAGTATCTGAAGCCCTGATTACCCTCAAAGTATGTTGCATCTGTCGGATAAACTCCTGCGGGTCATCCTCGGGCCTTGACCCGAAAAACTCTGGTGGACTACAGCTCAAGAAATCACGGACCCTCAAACTATCTGCTCTGGGGCCAACTCCTGATCCCTGTCTATAAGTCTGCCCTGCCACTAACCTAGTCAGTAGCTGCACCATATCTCTCATGGCTCTGTCCTCTGCCCCCGGCTGAGGAGCTGGAGGCTCAGGTGTTGGGGCCTCGGAAACTGGTGATGTTGCCCCATGAACTGGAGCCTCTGGTGGTGGCGACGAAGCAGAGCTCGCCGACTGGGGCACAGTCTCCGGCATAGACTGAGTACGGTACCTGGTAACTCTCTGAATCCGACTAGTATCTCCCGCTGTAGGCTTGCCCTTCTGGGCCGCTATCGCCTTCTTCGGAGGCATAGCTGTAAACATAGTAAGTCGTCATAAAGGGATTATCCTAATAACATAGTAAGTCGTCAGAAAGGGATTATCTTAAACCCACCTCTTTTAATTCCCGAGAATTTCATAAAGCCTCGTATCCTCAATGTCATAATTTTATAATACAATACTATTCCAACACTCCATTAGAATACATTCAACTACTAGGATTAATTCTCGTCGTCACATGTATAGCACTAAAGAAAACTATTCTGGGATAACATCCGTTTATACACTAATTTCCCGTATTAACATATGTAAGTGCTCCTTATATTCAATATCCAAATCTTACTTCCTTAATGACGTTCTTAATTATCATCTTAATCTTACGAGGTGTAACACATAGGATGCAAATGGGTCTTCAAGAAGAAGATTGATGCATATGGAAAGGTACGGACTTATAAGGCAAGATTGGTGGTTAAAGGTTATAATCATAGCCTGGGGTCAATTATGATGAAACTTTTTCACCTGTTGCGAAAATTAAGTCCATTCTGATTTTGCTTGGAATAGCTGCATATTATGATTATGACATTTAGCAAATGGATGTTAAAACTGCTTTCCTCAATGGTAATCTAATTGAGGAAGTGTATATGATACAATCTGAGGGTTTTACATCCAAGACTAAGCCCAAAGCAGTGTGCAAGATACAGAAGTCCATTTATGGACTTAAGTAAGCCTCAAGGAGTTGGAATATTTTCTTTGACAAAGCAGTCAAATCGTTTGACTTTATTAGAAGCAAAGAAGATCCCTGCGTTTATAGTAAGCGTAAGAAAGGTAGTATTGTCTTCATTGTTATATATGTAGATGACATATTAATAATGGGAGATAATAAGACTCTCATGCAATCAGTCAAGGAATGGTTAGCTAGCACCTTCATGATGAAGGACTTGTGTGAAGCCTGCTACATTCTTGGAATTAGGATCTATAGAGATAGACCTAATACATTGTTGGGGCTGTCACGGTCCACATACATAGACAAAGTGCTGAGACAATACTCTATGGAAAACTCCAAGAAGAAAAATCTTCATATGGGTCAAGGGATCAAGTTTATCAAAGAAGGATAGTCCTTCTACTGTTGCAGAACTTGAACGCATGAAAAGAATCTCATATGTTTCAGCTATAGGATCTATCATGTATGTCATGACCTGTACGAGACCAGATGTGGCCTATGCACTTAGTATGATTTGCAAATTCCAGCAGAATCCTAGGGAAAACACTGGAAAGCAGTCAAGAGTATTCTTAAGTATCTTAGACAAACTAAAGAATATTTCTTAGTCTATGGTAAACAAGAGAAACTAGTGTGTACTGGGTACACTGATGCTATCTTCCAGACAGATCTTGATGATTTCAAATCTCAATCTGGATATGCCTTCATTTTCAATGGCGGAATAGTGAGTTGGAAAAGTTCCAAGCAAGCTACAACTGCTGATTCGACAACTGAAGCCGAGTACATTGCAGGATTGGAAGCTGGTTGTTACACCTCATAAGATTAAGACGATAATTAAGAACATCATTAAGGAAGTAAGATTCGGATATTGAATATAAAGAACGCTTACATATGTTAATACGGGAAATTAGTGTATAAACGGATGTTATCCCGGAATAGTTTTTCTTTAGTGCTATACACGTGACGACGAGAATTAATCGTAGTAGTTGAATTTATTCCAATGGAGTTATGGAATAGTATTGAGGATACGAGGCTTATGAAATTCTCGGGAATCAAAAGAGGTGGGTTTAAGATTTATTAATTGAAGAACTTGGGGGCCAAAGTGTAAAAAGGAAAAATCATATTTTTTTATATACTTACACTCACCTCTTCATCTTCATTCTAAACTTAACCAAAAACCTCACCTCTCTTCTCCAAACCCACCCCCCCTTGCTGGCCGAAAATCACCCCCAATCCCATACCCAATTTAAGATTTTTATCTTCTCTTCCTAGACTACATTTTTCACCAAAAATTAGAAGCAAAACAACACCAAAAACAATGGCAAAAACAACCACTGCTGGCCGAAACTGTAGCCCAGAAATTTCAAATTTTTGGGATGAACTTTTGAAAGAAAAACGTGTAGGGATGATGGCTTAATATTGTAGAACACTTGCATGTCAATTGGAGTTGAATAAGTGAACAAAAAAGGGAAAGAAATACGAAAACAATGGAGATTTTTGGATAAACAGTGGGCAGAAAATTACGGACTGTTTTGGGATGAATTTGAGGTATAAAATTCTTCTTTCTATGATATAATTAGAATGAATTTTGTTAGAATTAGGGTAATGAATTTGTGTTAAGGAGAAATTAGAATTTAAGCGTTGCATGTGACAATTTTGGGCTAGTTGCCAATTTGGGACAAATTTTGGTGTTATTGGATTCGTTGGTTATTGTTGTTATTATTATCACTAATTGCATGATGAAATTGAAAGGAAACATTTATATTTAGTTGGAATTAGTTATATGGAAGTATTGAAATACGAAATTGGATTTTAGGAATTAAGATAAGAGTTATGGAATTATGACATGTTGTGGCCAAGAACTTGCATGAAATTGTTGAACATGTTGTGATGTATATGGACTGTTTTAGGGACTGTTTTGTGGTGTTATAATGCTGAAAATTTAGTTACAATTATGCATGTTTAAGTGTTGTAATTGCTAAGGTATGTCCTAAAGGAATAAGGGTGTAGAAAGACTTCACATTCTACCCTCGTTGTTGTTGGAACATGGACTGTTTTGTGGGCTATTTTTAAGGTGAATTAAGAGGCTAAATTTACATGAGAAGTGGGTGTGTAAATTCCCTTTATTGTTGTTTTGGTTGTGCCTTTAATTAGTGCTTGGTTATTGATGTTATTAGCCTTGTTTGAAAGTTGTGGAAATATGTATAAACAGGGGAAGTGTTGCCCGAATTTTTATAGAATAAGAAATCGTTATTCGATATGAAGTATGCTAGTAATCATAGAATTGACGAACGTATTACCATTATTATAGGTTGAAGTTCTATAACGAGGCATATTCTAATATTTGGTAGATTAGTTCGTCTAAAAGGTATGTGAAACCCTTACTTCTTTCTTTTGGCATGATTTAATAAAAGTACGGCGGACGTACTTGATTCTTATACAGTTTAATTTTTAAGGAGGATTGTTATGAGAAGTGCCTATGATTTTTCAGCAAAGAGTTTATTATGACATTATTATGATGATTTTATTGAGAATCAAATGATAATTTTTACTTGCATATGGTTACTCATGATATCTACTCGTGCTAAGTATTACTACTTCACCTCACCGAGTCCCGGGCCGGGTTATGTTCGTCCATAACCTTGTATTACTTCACTGAGACCCTCACTAGAGGGTCGGGTTACGTAGGATGGATCCATAGATGAGATATGAATTTACCGAGTCCCAGCATGGGCCGGGTTACGATATGACTTTATCGAGTCCCAGCATGGGTCGGGTTACGATATGACTTTATCGAGTCCCAGCATGGGCCGGGTTACGATATGATTCCACCGAGTCCCGCACTAGTGGGCCGGGTTACGTTACAGATATATATATATATGGATAGGCACTCATGTTTTCTTGACTTGACTCTCATTTTTATAAGGCAACTGACTTTTATTGTTTATGGCACAGTTGGATTTGGATCCTGATTTATTTATACTGATCTCCTATTTTCTATTGGCTACTTATGATCTCTTTGATAGCTTCATGTTGTACATACTCAGTACATTATTTCGTACTGACCCCCTTTCCTCGGGGGGCTGCGTTTCATGCCCGCAGGTACAGGTTTTCAGTTTGGTGAACCTCGGGCCTAGGTTCCTACTCAGCAGGTTGGGAGGCTCCTTTGATTCAGAGCTTTGTCATTTTGGGTACAGAACCCTATTATTTCAAGTTATGTATATTTAGGGGCACAACGGGGCCCTGTCCCGTCATATGTCGTTATCCTTCTTGTAGAGGTCTGTAGACAGTTGTGGGTTGTACTTATGTAAGGGTTATAACTCTGTTTTGGTCAGTCATGCTATTGTACTCTGTGTTGGGGTGTCCCCGTGTATATATGACATTATCTAGTGGCAGCCTTGTCGGCTTGCCTATTGTATTGTGTTGGCTAGTTGTGACTCCTCAGGAGGCAGGTACATTTGGGGGTAAAGGCAGCCTTGTCGGTTTGCCTACCCTGGCATATGTTGTTATTGCAGTGTTATGCTGCCGGATTTCAAACTCATTAAGTGTTAGTTGGATTTTGTGTGAAAGGTTAGTGTTATGACGTCATTAGGGCGGTTAGTCGCGGCCCGTCGGGTCGGGTCGTGACACTGGTAAAGAAATTGTCGCGATATCTGAGTTCCTGAAGGAACTAGGGGTTGTTCCAAGTGCCACTTGTCCAATAACGATTTATTGTGACAACACTAGTGCGATTGCGCAAGCTAGGAACCAAGATAAACAAACAGAAATAAGCATGTACCGAGGAAATACCACATACTCAGGGAGATGGTGGAAACTGAAGAAATAAAATTAGACTATGTTCCCACAGATGATAATCTAGCTGACCCGTTTACTAAATCATTAAGCTTAGTTAAACATAATGGTCATTTTGAAAATATGGGTATTAGATACATCGGAGATTGGCTCTAGGCCAAGTGGTAGATTGAAAGTATGTATGTCCTAGAGACAATCATAATTAGGGACAAATGTACCTGAACACATTCGCATTATTAATAAGATTAATATTTATGACATTTTGCGATTATTGAATTATTATATTATTTATAATTATTCATTAATGTGCATCCATTGAGCTTACGTTGTCATTGATAGAGTGAGATATTGATGATAGAGCGTAACTCTTAAACTAGCCTCGACTAATGATCATCGAGAATGGGATATCGATAATATGTGATAAGTCGACATGTGGTCTGCATCACATCCTTAGAGGATGTAGTATGTCTCACCTGCTATGAGTAATGGCTACTCGTGATGGACACATTGATACTTTGGAAGTATTGGTATGCCCTGCTGATATACTGTTTGTTATACTTGTCTAAAGTATGATCAGCGTGTGGGAGATAGAAGTCCTTAGACTTGAGGTCACTATGCACCTTGTCTACAAAGTAATATACTTTGATCCTGTACTAAGCTTAAATACCATATAGGTTGAGATACGGTTTGTATTGGGTACATTACGATGTGGATTAAAGGTGGTAGTTGAGCCAAGATTAGGATTCATTCCTCGAATGTATATTCGAGAGAACACTCAGATTCTCAGTGATATTATGTTGACTAAGTCGTTGGCCAACGCAATAGACATATTTAGAATATGGTCTAGTTGTCAACTAATATAGATGAGATACAATGATTAAGTCATTTGGATAGACACTTGACAAATCCTAAGCTTGATCGGTTGTGTCGTGAATGAAAGAATTTTATCTTATCACATAGAGGTTAAGTTTACTGGATTCGTGTAAACATACTTCACATATTGAGTTCGTCTTGCGGCGCCGTCTAGGAGTTCCGCGTAGACCTTAATTTGATTAATGTCGATATGTGAAGGCATGTAGGGTCACACTATGTAGATTGTCTTTTCGATCTAAGGATGTATTGAGAGGGTATTAAATATTCGATTTGGAATCGAGATATTTAAATGAATAATGATTGTTTTAATTAAGTCAAAAATTGGATTTTGTATTTAATTAAGAATGTGCGAAAAATAAATTGAGACGGTGTAGGGCCACGGCGCCCACACCATAGGGTCGCGACGCTAATGACCTAATTTGTCTCAATTTATGGGTCAGGCCCAAGATCAAACCCTAATCCGGTTTTGACCTAATTTTCACCTATAAATACAGACATTCTCTTCATTATCCAATACACTAATTTTCAAATTATCATTCTAAGTTTTAGAGACTTAGAATCTAAACACTCTCTCAAACTTCTGCCGGATTTCCTAGTTTTCCGAAGGAGAAGTACATTGAAGCTTGGAGCTTGCAATCGAAAGGGCTATCGTGTGTCCACCCTTCAGTAAAGATTCCAGATAATACAACTTGTAAGTGTTTATGCTTTATATTACAGGTTTTGATTTTCATATAACCATACCAGAAGTAATTGTTGAGGTAAGTAAGAATAAAATTTTAAACTTCCGTTGTGCCTTACTTATATGTTTTGAACCCAACAAAACCCTACAACTTTATTATCTACTGCTAATTTGCACAACTCTGCTGCTTTGGGTGACTGCAGGTGCCTCCTCCGAGGCTGAGTAATCGCAGGGTGATCTACATCTACAGAGAACAGAACCAACTAGCTTATAGATTGGCAGCAATGGCCACCACCAATCTAGGAAGCTCTACTTCAACAACACTATTTTGGATAATCCACCATCCTTCATGGAATTTTTTAATGTAGACAAAAATGGATTTATGTATACTAGAAGAGTTATTGCTACGCCATGCCCTATTCCTATGTGTAATATTAGTAGTTCAACAACTCATGTACATAATGTAAATACAGGTGGTAGTATGGTGGTACAATCACAACGATGTATGGTGGAAAGACCACAATTGTGTTCTCTGTAGTTCGTTTTGTTATGATATAAAATATAGCTATCCGTTGATGACAAAAAAAAAATAGATGGCTCGGAGATACTATTATTAAAGGGAAAGAGGTGCAATTTTATCCCTCAACTTTGCGATATAGAATGTATTCCTCGTTAAAAAAATAGTGCATGTATATCTCTGCCGTTTTACAAATAATGTAAATATACTTTTTTTTTGACGAAATATTTTTAAAAAATCATTTAGCAATTTTTTAATTATAAAATATCACGTGGCTTTAAAAAAAAGTCTACCCAATTTTTATGAGTAGATTTATTTTTTTAAAGCCAAGTGATAATTTTCTTTTTGATGGGTTTTGATTTGATTCATTTAGAAAAATGGGTAGATTTATTTTTTAAAGCCACGCAGATATTTTTTTTAAGTGAACCACACCCGATCCACCAGAAAAAAAAATTACCACGTGGCTTGGGAAAATGTAGAAATATACCCCTTAACTTTGCGATATATAGCAGATATATCCCTCGTTAAAAAATCATGCATATATACACCTTTCGTCACACAAATAGTGCAACTATACTTTTTTCGCTGCCAGATTTTTTTAACATCATTTAGCTTATTTTTTAATTAAAATAAAATGTCACGCTGGTTTTAAAAAAATAAGCCTACCTATTATTCTTAGTAGACTTATTTTTTAAAGTCACGTGATAATTTTTTTTTCCTGGTAATTCGGGTCTAATTTGTTTTAAAAAATTAAGTCTACCCATTTTTTAAAACGAACAAGACTCAATCCACCAAAAACAAATTACCATGTGGCCTTAAAGAAATAAATCAACTCAAAAAAATTAGCTAGACTTTTTTTAAAGCCACGTGATATTTTTTAAATTAAAAATAAGATAAAAGTTTTTTAACAATATTCCGTTAGCAAAAGGGTATATTTGCACCATTTGGATAACGACAAGGATATATATGCACCGCTTTTTTACGAGGGCTATATTTGTTCTATATCGCAAAGTTGAGTGATATATTTGCACCTTTGTCCTTAAAAAATAAGTCTATCTATTTTTTAGATTAAAAAATAAGCTAAATAATTTTTTAAATAAAATTGTTAGTGAAAAGGGTATATTTTCAACATTTGTGTTAAGGTGAAGTATATTTACATTATTTGTATAACGACAGGATATATATGCACCACTTTTTAACGAGTGATATATTTTCTCTATAGGATATATTTGCACCTCTACCATTATTAAATGAACAAACATAAATGGGTCAAAGTCATTCATTCTCTATGTACATATGAATTTTGTGATATTAAAGTTCATGTTAAATTTGAATAAATTTCTGAATTCAAGAAATATCAACTCTAAATCAAGATTAAATTAGTTAAATCCAAGACATGGATTTTAAGTAAAGTTCAATTTCACCGGACTAGCCCATTGAGATGGTTTTCAAATCATGAGCCCGCTCCATTAGCCCAAGGTTCATGTCACGTGTCAAAAAATGTGGCGCGCCAACTCAAGTCAAGGACCAATAAATTTGTGTCACGTGCATAAGTGATGCAGCATGCCAAGTCAATTAAGAACCAATCAAATGTCGTCAAGTGTTAAAATGGCATGGTTCGATCAATCATATTCATACTCTAGCTCTCCCCTGCAACTATAAATAGGGGGTTCATAAAGCCAAAAGAGAGAAATAGCATGTTTGGCCAAACTTCTTAAATCAGCTTATTTTGAAAAGTACGTTTTTCAAAAGTGATTTTTTAAAAAATATGTTTTTTTTTCAAAAGTGCTTTTTAAAAAAGTATTTTTGACGAAAAATAGTTTGTGTTTGACCAATTAATTTAAAAAATACTTTTGAGCAACAATTAGTGTTTGGCCAAACTTTTAAAAAGTGTTTCTAAGTGTATTTTTCAAAAAAGTGCTTCTGGGCAAAAGCTGGTTTTTTTGCTTCTGAAAAAATGTTTCTGCTACTCCTCAAAAGTACTTATTTTTCTCTCAAAAGCTTGGTCAAACACCTTAATTTTTTAAAATAAACATTTTTGGAGAAAAATAAGTTTGGCCAAACAGACTATTAATGTTTGGCCAAACTTTTAAAAAGTGCTTCTAAGTGTATTTTTTTCAAAAGTACTTTTCAAAAAAGTGCTTTTGAACAAAAGCTATTTTTAAGGTTCTGAAAAACTGCTTCTGCTACTCCACAGAAGTACTTATCTCCTCAAAAGCTTAGTCAAACACCTCACCTTTTTAGAATAAGCACTTATTAAAAAAATATGTACTTTTAGAAAAAAATAAGTTTGGTCAAACATGCTATTATTTTCTCCCAAAAGCTTGGCCAAATATCTCACTTTTTTAAAATATGCACAAATTAGAAAAAAATAAACACTTTTGAAAAAAAATAATCTTGTCCAAACAGACTAGAAGAATTGGAGAGAAGGCATCCATAGATTCTCGAAAACATCTGCATATCAAGAAGATTCATAAGTCCTTCGTATATCAAGAAGATCCATAATTTTTTTTCATGTCAGAAGGATCCATAAGTCTTCTGCATATCAAGACGATTCATAATATTTTTCTTATTTAAAAATTGAATATTAAAAAGTACATTAAAAATTTACTTGAAAATACCTTTAAATTTACTTTATTATGTAAAAGAAAATTACACCGTGAATTTAGTGTACACTCTTATAATTTTGGTTTTATCTAAGGCTGGCCAGTGGGCCGGGACGGCCCGACCCCGTCCCGAGCCCGCCCCGACCCCGAGTAAAAAAAATGGTAGCGGGACTCGAACTCGGGACGGGAAAATGTCTCGTCCCGCCCGTCCCGAGCCCGCCCCAGGCCCGCCAAACCCAAGCCCGCCCCCGATCCCGCCCGAAAGCCCCTTTGCAAATATAATCGTTGCACCAACGGCCATTTTAGATTTTGGCCGTTGGGCAACGGCCATTTTTGGCCTCCCCCAACCCCCCTACCCCTTAATATTTATTTTTAACCCATAAGTTATTATATTTACACTTTAACCCAATTTTTCAACTATAAATAACTCATTTTCTCTTCATCTTTCTCACAAATCTTCCTACAATCTCTCTAATCTCTCAATATATCTCTCTACAAGTCTACATTGTTTACTAAATATTCAATTTTATTTATTCATTTGGGAATTGGGAGTGAAGTTGGCAACTAGCTTGAAGATCTTCCATCAAGCAAAGTTTCAATTTTCAACCTCTCGATTACACGCCGACGTTACGTCGGCGTTTGGTACATTCTTTCCTTCATTAAATTATTATTGTCTGTTTATTTTATTTAGCGCACTTAATTTTATTGTCTTTAATTATTTATTATCATAATTAAAATGAAAGGATTAAGAGGTATGTTTAAGGGTAAGGGTGCTTCTTCTAGTAGGGGCAACCAGGGCAAAGGTACTTTTTCTAGTTATCTTATTCCTACACAGGATGATTTTGTTGATACTCAATATTTTCCTACAATACCATTAGATTTAGACGAGGAGCTATTTTCTGAAACTCAAGAAGACTTTAATTTAGACGATGATCTAGATAATACATCCACTAATGTTGATGACAACACACCCACTAGTGCACCTTCAACTGAAATGTCTTCTATTCCCCCTAGTATGAGACGAGGTTCAGCAAAATGACCATTAAAATCAGATGCATGGACATTTTTTGATAGGGACGTAGAGAATCAAGTAGCTATATGTAAAATTTTGTAAAAATATTTTAAAATTTAAAACTGGAAAAGGTCACGGTGGGACGGGGAGTTTAATTAGACACGTAGTAAGTGCTCATCCAGCTAGGTATGCCCAATACCAGGCTTCAAAACTGGGTGCGCAAACGTCCGCTCCATCGGGACAAGGTTCACATACTGATACTGTCCCGGACCAAGTACAGGGTCAAATTAACCCTATGACGGGGGGAATTGTAGGCCCTAAATACAATAAACATAGAGATAGGGAAGCAATATCAAAATTAGTTGTTGTGGAGGGTTTGCCTTTTTCATTTCCTTCATCTCCCGGTTTTATTCATTAATTAGAGATATATATAATCCTGCTTTTAACGGTTTTCCTAGATCAACTGTTAAGAGAGATGTATTTAAATTCGCACATGAATATCAACAATATTTACGTTATTCATTATATCATTTTAATGGCAAAGTATCTATCACGTCTGATATAGGTCCAGTACTAACGACCATGATTATTTAACGGTAACTTGTCATTGGATATATTATAAATGGTCTATGCAAAAACGTATCTTAGCGTATAGATATATAGATGATAGGCACACTAGTACTTTTATTGCAGATAATATTTATCAAGTGTGTCATTATTATGGAATAACCGATAAAATTATGACTATTACATTAGATAACGCTTCTTCTAACAATTACGCTATTACAATTTTAAAAAATAGTTTAACTCCATCTTTTCCAGATCATTTTCATATAAAATGCGCGTGTCATATATATAACTTAATTGTAAAGGATGGTCTATCACTTTTTCAAGACATTCTTAGTAAAATACAATTTGCTATAAATTTTATTTTTAAAAGTAATAGAGTACAACAAAGAAAAGAATATAAAAAAATTTGTCACGATTTTGCACTACCTTATAGAAAAAATCCAGAAGAAGTATCCACTAGGTGAAATTCTTTATACGAGCAACTACTTGTTGCTTATGACTATAGAAAATCTATAACTTTATTTTTTAACTCTCATAATCAAAATCCAGCTGATATGGTTGTAGATAGTTATTGGGTAAAAATTTTCGAACTTATTGTATTTTTAGAGAAATGTTTTCAAGCAACAAAAGAATTTTCCGGTATATATTATCCTACTATTTCAACTATGTTGTTTTATATAACTCTAATATTTTTATTACTTAGTAAATATATGGAAAAATCAGCTTATATGGCAGCTATTAAAAACATGTTTATCAAAATAAAAAAATATTTTATTCCTATTCCCACTATTTGTATTATTGGTGTTGTATTAAATTCGACTATTAAAATAGACGGTACTAAATCACTAATTGAAAATATTTACGATTGTATAGAAGTACTACCACCTCCAAGTCCCAAAAATCTAAATCACCCACAACCTATTGAACAAGCTAAAGAAGAAGTGTTGTCTAGCGTAGAAGACCAATGCAAAAAAATATATAGGTTTTATCAACAAGAAAATGCTAGTAACTTACCGGCTTCCATACCATCTTCTTCATCTTCAACACAACCTCACAAAAGACATGTTGTTTTTGCGGCTAGTATTGAAAGCCTCATAAATAGAATGTGCAGTCGTACCGCTACTAACCAAATTAGCGAGTTGGATATTTTTGTTTTGCAGGGTTCTGTACCGTACCAAGAAGTTATCAATGAAGATGGACATGAAGACTTGCTGAAATACTTGAGGGGGAATGAGAAGACCTTTCCGACTCTTTCAATGATGGCCCGAGATGTTTCGAACATTCAAGCGTCATTAACTGCGTCTGAAAGCGCTTTTTCTGCCTGCAGATATCAAATAGGAGACCATAGACACTCATTAGCCGGAGACAGCTTGGAAATTGCAGTATTATTCAGAGATTGGATACGAGCGGAGCGGAGAAGGTGCGGTCAACCGGAGATCAACGAAGAAGAAGACGAAAACTACAACGAAATCTTATCCGAAGGTAGTGGAATCGACATGGATCAATTTGACCAACAAATACCAATTCCAACCGAAGAACCACAGAAAATTATCAAGCAATTAGAACATGTTTTTTTGAGAATGTAATTTTTTAATTGCAATTTTATTATGTAATTTGCAACTTTTGGACAACACCACAAAGTTGTAATTTAGATTTTAAACAATTGTATTTGTATTACAAAAAAATCATATGTCTATTAAATAATATAAGAGGCACAAAAACAGCCTTGAGATGTTTTTATTACACTATCTTGTCTTGTTTATTGAGTTTTTTTTTTATACATATGTTATTAAAAAAAAAAAGGAAAACCTGCTGAACCCGCCCCGATCCCGATCCCGACCCCGCCCTGCCCCGATTCCGACGGGATCGGGATCGGGACTGGACTGGAGCAAGTCCCGCCAAACCCGACCCCGCCAGATCCGACCCCGCCCCCTTCGCCCTTCTCGCCCCGACCCCGACCTCACCAGACCCGGCCTACCAGACCCGAACCCGGCCCACTGGCCAGACCTAGTTTTATCTCGTAGGTAGAAAAGGGTCTTCCCCGATTTGTTTCCAAGAAAATAGCTAAAGGGGAAATTGTAATTTTCCTTTGCGTAAACGTAAATGAGCTGGCATCATAAAACGATGACTGAAGACAGTGCTTGTTTAATTGATGACGCCGCTCTTTACGGACACTAATCGGTCACCGCTACCATTTGTCGCATGTGAATCTTAATCATTTTCACAGCCTTTAATTATTTCATATTAACTATTTATCACGCTCGCTATATATTAAGCATTAAAAATATTAATTGAATTTTTTATTATTCGTTAAAAAAATTAATAGATAAAATTATTATTCATTATTTTTTAAAATTATTATTTACTTATCTTTTTAATATTTCACCTATTTTATTTTTTTGAAAAAGTAAAAAAAAGCAACCGTTACGTAGGGATTCCTTTTTTATTTTGGTAAAATAAGTCTTTTTTAACTTTGAAAACCCACAATTATTTCTGGAAAAAAAATGCCACCGTTTACTTGCCATCAAAGTAATACATGTAATCAATTCTACTTCATCCATAATTTCTTCACCGAAATTTTTGAAGTCGTCTATCAAAACTAAACCAAAGCTAAGAACTCGCAGTATTATCAATCTTCATAAATCGAAATTTATATGATAAAGTCAGTGTTGGAAATTTGTCTTTGGTGGGGAGGTGCGTCCACCCATATTTAATGAATTAAATACTAGGGTTCCGCATGTTGGAGGCTTTGTATCTCCACACGTGCATAATCTACTAAGTGAATAGATGACCGTAATGCCAAGAATCGTCAAATTTCGTTGAGAAATGAAAGAGATATTGGTCCACGAAGTAAGGTGTTTGAGGCATGGAAATATGGTGTGGGACAAATCTACCACATCGGTGGGAAAATGAAGAATTGTTCTCTTTATAAGTCTCATAATTGACTAAGGGTTTGGGACCCCAAGGGGTAACCCATGTGTTTAAAGGAGGGAGGACCTAAATGTGCTTGGGTTCAAGGCTAAGCCCACACGCGCGCCGCCCGTCCGGTCACACGTCACGGGTCTTTATGATATTATCTATTTGGACCCCCAAATTGCTTAATATTTACAGTTTGGTCCCTAGAGTTTCTGAAAAGTTGAATTTGGGAACGACGGAAGGCAGAAAGTTTCTGCCTACCATTGGAGTTTATTTTTGGGGATGTTAGTGTGCATTAACCAGCCATTACTTGGCTGATTAACTCCTCCATAATCAGCCCTCCTTCAATGACCATTAACAGCCCTCCCTAATGGCCATGTTATGGCAGTTGAGGAGTCCCTCCCTCATGCTATATATTGATGCCTTTTGGCTCAATTGTGGAACATGAAAAGAGACGAAAAACAGAACATATACACAGCAAAAACGAGACAACATTTATATACACAGAGACAAAAACATAAGAGAAACAACACAGATTCTGTCCGCAGAAACAATGTCAAAACAGAAACTCTTCCTTCTTTTTCCATTTCTTCAGCAAGTCGTTTCGTGTTTGTTTTCTTCATCAGACTCAACCTATTTGCTTTGTAGCATTGATTAAAGTGTTGTTTTATCTTGGGAGACTATTGCCCGTTAACGTAAAAGCATATATACGGGGCAATCTTGTCTTAAGGACAGAGTGTCATCACTCGACTCAGCACGCAGTTATAACCATCCAGATTTATTGTTTCTTGATTTCAGGTTATCAAGATTCAAGACTCAATAAGCTTGCGGCAGTTCTGAACATTGACCTATTTGTTTATCCTTTCGAACACTTGTAATATTTATTTACTTCCTATACTGCTTTACAATATCCAACAGTCAGCAACAGGCGTATCCATTTAAAATAATGTATAAGTCATAGTTCTATGTTTGGTTTGATTTGATTTGATTTATAGACTTTATATTGATGTACTTTTTGTTTTTTACAATCGATTCGGACTGATCCACAAACACCTCAGAGTGTAGTAGGAGCTAAACTATATCAATTTTTAATATATAGGCATATAAATAGTTCTTTTTCTTTTCCCTTCGTTGAGGCCAAGGAAACACATCGCATTAGAGTTGTCGTAGTTGTACTGTGTTGTATAGAAGGCTAAAAAAATTCAATTTTTTTCTAAGTAGATAAAAAACAGTGATACTCCAGAGATAAAAATGGTATTGTTTTCTGATCCCTCTTTCTTATTGTTGAATGTTCCTCTTTATTCCTGCTGATCCCATAATTTGTATATAATTGGTGTCTGCTTTTTTTTCTTCGTTTTTTCCTATGTTAGTAATTTTCTATTTTATGAACTCATTGTTGGTTACAAAGGTGCAGGAAACGGAAATTACAAGTAACTGCTAAGTAATAGAAAAACTGAAATTACAATTCAACAACAAACTGAAATTACAATTATGTTGAACAAGAAAACTGGAACTGTTTTGTATATGCTGAGTCGAGTGTTGCACTCTGTCTTTAAGACAATATTGCCCCGTATGTATCCTTTATACATCCTGGACAATTGTCTTCTAAGATAAAACAGCAATGAAACAATTGAGCAAAGAAAACATAAGTGCTACCGTGAAGAATTTTGAGTAATGAAATTATGCTGAAAGTTGTAGGAAGAACTGAAATTTGTTTCTGTTTGTGTATTTTTGTGTACCTCAACAATGGTGACAAGGGGGTCTTTATATAGTAGAAGGAGGGGTTGATGAACTACCTCCATAAGTGCCATTACTGGCCATTATGGATGTAGTAATACCACCAAAATAAATGGTGAAGATGTGCAACGGATTGGCCATTTAGGAAGAGTAATTCGGCCAAAATAAATGACTGAATTGAGTGGCCATTTAGGAAGAGTAATTCAGCCAAAATAAATTGCCCACAGCCCATGACCCGTGACCCGAGAACCCGAAACCGGACCGGACGGGCGGGCGGCGGCGGCGCGCGTGTGGGCTTTCCTCGAACCGAAGCACATCTAGGTCCTCCCTCTTTTAAACACATGGGATACCCCTTGGGGTCCCAAATCCCAAGCCAACTTTGAGTCTTATAAACAAAACAATTCTTTCTTTCTCCACCGATGAGGGAGAATTGATCTCATACCACACTTTTCCATGCTTCTAACACCTTACTTCGTGGACCAATATCTCTTTCATTTCTCAACGAAATTTGACGATTCTTGGCCCAACGGTTATCTACGTACTTAGTAGATCATGCACGTGTGAAGAACCGGATTCTTCAACATGCGTAACACTAGTGTTTAAGCCGTTAAAGTTGGTCGGACGCAACTCCCGCCAAAGACAAATTTCCAACAATCCCCTCTTGAAAGAGATTTTGGCGCACTCACATGGTGCCTTTTTCATTTCCAGCAATATTTCAGCGGACCGATGTTGCATAAGGAGAGGTAGCTTCAGCTTTGAACCTTTTATAGTTAAATACCATCGGACTTACTTACTGCGCGATGAACGTGATGTCTTGAACCGTTAGTGTTTAGTGTTAGCCAAGTCAATAGTACCAACACAATAAATTCCTTTACTCTCTTCTTCGTAATGTTTTGTCCGTTGTGGCCATGGACAACTTCTTGGATTCTTAAGTGCGTTCATTTGAGGCGGCCCGTCCTCGCACTTAAATAGGTGGTCTCCTACAAGGTATCCTACTATACCCCACTTCACAAGTGTTAGGAACCATTAAAAGTTTTCCAAAACCTAACCTCAACTGTTGAGGATCATTAAAGGTTTTGAAAACTTAACATTTACCCATACTGCAGATAGCACTTAACGTCTATCGCGGGATCGACTTTGGATTTGGTGTTTCTTTACAGAAATCACTATCCAAAGTGCTCATGTTTCCACTGAAGCGATCAACTGAACCTTTACAGCTTAGTTTTTCCATTGAACCAAATTACTGGGATCTCCAGTTAGTAAGGTTGGGTTACCACTGTATTGGTCCTTATATTTTAGGTTTTAAGCTCATTCCCCTAGACAGGCAAGCCATCTGATCCTTGGGTAAGCCCTTTGTCAATGGGTCTGCTATATTATCATTTGACTTAATGTAATCAATGGATATTATACCCGTCGTGATCAGTTGCCTAACGGTCTTATGCCTCCGTCGAATATGACGAGACTTGCCATTGTACATAGCATTTTGTGCCCTTTCTAGAGCCGACTGACTGTCGCAATGGATCATTACCGAAGGTACGGGTTTGTTCCAACACGAAACATCCTCTAAGAAGTCATGAAGCCACTCAGCTTCTTTTCCTGTTTTGTCTAAAGCGATAAACTCTGATTCCATTGTGTATCGGGCGATGCAAGTTTGCTTAGAGGATTTCCAACACACATCCCCACCACCAATTGTAAATACATACCCACTGGTGGACTTGGTGTTCTCTATATCAGATATCCAGTTTGCATCATTGTACCCCTCTAGTACAGCTGGATATCTCGAATAGTGTAACCCGAAAGTTAACATATATTTCAGGAATTGTAAGCTTATTGACTCGGATTCAACGTTTTCCAGTGATTATCACTCGGATTACGAGTGAACCTAGCCAACTTATTGACTGCATAAGCAATATCAGGTCGGGTGCAGTTTGTTATATACATCAAACTACCGATCACCTGTGCATATCGCTCCTGGTATACAGGTGCACTAAGATTTTTATCAAGCTTTTGATTTGCATCCATTGGTGACTTTATCGGTGAACTGTCTAACATCTCGAACTTTCTCAAAACATCCTCGATGTAGTGAGACTGAAATATGATCAGTCCGTCAGACGTCTTAGAGATTTTAATCCCTAAGATGACATCTGCGATACCCATATCCTTCATGTCGAAGCATTGTTTCAACATGTTCTTAGTCTCTAGGATTATCCTAGGACTACTTTCTGCGATCAACATGTCGTCTACATACAGACATATCATAACAAATGAGTCAGAGTTACCTTTCTTGTAGACACATTTATCACACTCATTAATGGCGAAACCCTTTGATAGTAGAGTACTATCAATTTTTTCGTGCCATTGCTTCGGGGCTTGTTTCAGCCCGTACAGAGATTTAACAAGCCGACAGACTTTCTTATCTTGTCCTTAAACCACATACCCCTCGGGTTGGTCCATATAAATTTCTTTTTCTAAATCACAGTTTAGGAAGGCTGTCTTGACATCCATTTGATGTATCTCAAGGTCACGCAAAGCTGCGATCGCAATGAATACCTGTATGGATGTCATCCCGGATACCGGGGAGTATGTGTCAAAGTAGTCAAAGCCTTTTGTCTGCCGATAGCCCTTGACTACCAACCTGGCCATATACTTGTCTATAGACCCATCTGCTTTGTATTTCCGTTTGAGTATCTATTTACAACCCAACGGTTTATTTCCTGGAGGAAGATCAACCAACTCCCAAGTATGGTTATGCAGAATGGAGCCTATTTCACTCTCAATAGCTTATTTCCAGAGTGGTGCTTCTGGAGTTGACAACGCCTTAGCAATTATCCTTGGTTCATCATTAACCATATAAGCTACAAAGTCAGGACCGAAGGATTTATCCTTCTCGGCCCTTTTACTTCGCCTTAGATCCATCTCTAGAGTCTCTAAGTTTTGAGAATCTGGAACACTAGATTCTGGATGTTCAGCCACCTCGAGATCCGCTAGATCTGAATCATCTAGATGCGGGCCGTCAACGACTCCCGGTTCTTGAGAGCTTTGTGCATAACTTCGTTTGCGAGAGGTTATGTCTTTTTCCTTTCTAGGAAAGGTACCTTCAAAGAATAAAACATTCCTTGATTCCATGATTGTACCCTGGTGGATATCTGGAATATCTGACTTATGCACTAAGAAGCGATAAGTGCTACTGTTATTTGCATATCCGATGAATATGCAATCTACAATCTTAGGCCCAATCTTGACCTGCTTTGGCTTGGGTACTTCAACCTTTGCCAAATAACCCCATACCTTAAAATATTTGTAGGTGGATTTCTTTCCCTTCCATGATTCATATGGGGTTTTGTCTTTACCCTTATATGGGACTCTGTTAAGAATCGTATTAGCGGTAAGGACGGCTTCTCCCCACATATTTTGGGGAAGACCGGAATTGATAAGCAAGACATTCATCATTTCCTTCAATGTGCGGTTCTTACGTTTCGCCACACCGTTTGATTTAGGTGAGTATGGAGCCGTCGTTTGATGAACAATGCCTTCTTGGGCACATTATTCCTCAAAAGGCGCTACGTATTCTCCCCCTCTATCACTACGAATGAATTTAATCTGTAGGCTTAGTTGGTTCTCAACTTCTGCTTTGTAACGTAGGAACGCTTCAAAGGCTTCATCCTTACTTTTCAACAAGTAAAGGTAACAATACCTTGTGCTATCATCAATGAATGTCACAAAGTACTTGTTCCCCCCTCTAGTTTGTGCGAACTTCAAATCACATATATCTATCTGAATAAGTTTTAGAGGAGCGGTATTCCTTTCGACGGATCGAAAAGAAAGCTTGGTGAGTTTTGCCTCAACGCACACCTCACACTTATGTTGAGGGTTTACGTCGATAGACGGCAACAAATCCATCTTTACCAGCCTTTGGATAGACTAGTTAATGTGTCCTATTATATGATGCCATAAATTAGAAGACTCAAGCAAATAAGAAGAAGGTTCAACTTTATTACTTGGACGCATTACAGACATGGCATTCACTTTGAAAAGGCCTTCACAGACGAAGCCTCTCCCCACAAATGTGTCATTCTTAGTGAGTACAAACTTATTGGATTCAAATATTAGCCTAAAACCAGCATTAACCAATAAAGGTCCAGAAATTAAATTTCTTCTAATCTCTGGGACGTGCATCACTTCCTTCAGAGTAAGCTCCTTACCAGAAGTCATCTTCAGGACCACCTTTCCTACCCCCAGCACGTCAGAGGAAGCGTTGTTGCCCATGAACAGCTTCTTGTCGTGACCGGTGTGTACGTGGAGAAGGCATCTTTGATGGAACAGATGTGTCTAGTAGCACCTATGTCCATCCACCACTGCATCAGATTCTCAACCAAGTCGGCTTTTAGCACCAGTGCCGAGAATTCCTCAATCATGTCATTCAGGAGCGTGTCCTTGACGACGTTAGCATGCGCCTTGCCTTTAGACTTGGGTTTCTGTTGTTGCTCAGTCTTGAGCTTGCGGCATTCCTTGATCCTATGCCAAGTTTCCCACAGTGGTAACAGTTACCTCTGAACATCTCCGCTGCGTAGGCCTTGCGATCTTTCTGGAACTTCCGCTTCTTGCTTGAATTTCCTTTGGCCTCAGCCAGATTCGCCTTTGTCTCAGCAGGTTGTCTACCTCTTGGCAAGGTCCTCTTATTATCTTCCTGGATTTGGAGTTTGATAATAAGCTCTTCAAAGGTCATCTCCTTTGTCTTGAGTTTTAAGTAACTCATAAACGCATTCCACGAAGGAGGTAACTTTTCGATCAGCGATGCAACCAAAAACTATTCGTTTGGTTTTATTCCTTCCAAATCCAGGTGATGTAAAATCATTTGGAATTCCTGGACTTGGGACATCACTGTCTTACTATCCACCATTTGGAATTTTAGAAATTTCCCAACGATGAACTTCTTAGTACCCGCATCTTGTGCGTTGTACTTCTTTTGCATCTTTTCCCACAGCTCTTTGGAAGTGCCAACGGTGCAATAGACCGTGTAGAGAGGGTCTGCCAAGCAGTTCAGTATGTAATTCTTACACATGAAAGCGCTATGATTCCATGCATCAAGAACCATCTTCATGTCGTTAACGACATGGATACCAAGGCCCCCTTCACCCGTTTCAGCAGGTGAAGAATCCATTTCATCTCCAGATTGTGGAGGATCTTCCGTTAGGAATCGGGCCATGCCCATAACAGTTAAGTAGAATAGCATCTTTTGCTGCCATCTCTTAAATTCTGATCCTATGAATTTTTTAGGGCGATCATGGTGGTATGAGGCAGAAAGCGGAGCACCAGCAGTCGGGAAGGCAAATGAGTTGTCGCCTTGAACGATAGCGGCAACAGATGAAAGCGGCAGATTCTTTGCCTTGGCGATGCGGCGATGGCGGGAAGGCGAACGCGTTGCCTCGAGAGGCGGCAGCAGTAGCAGCAAAGATCGGTCATATTTCGACCATGTTGCGGCGATTCTGATAAGCAAATATTGTCTTAAACTTAATGGTTACAAAGGTGCAGAAAACGAAAATTACAAGTAACTGCTAAGTAATAGAAAAACTGAAATTACAATTCAACAACAAACTGAAATTACAATTATGTTGAACAAGAAAACTGGAACTGTTTTGTGTATGTTGAGTCGAGTGTTGCACTCTGTCTTTAAGACAATATTGCCCCGTATGTATCCTTTATACGTCCTGGACAATTGTCTCCCAAGATAAAACAGCAATGGAACAATTGAGCAAAGAAAACTCAAGTGCTACCGTGAAGAATTTTGAGTAATGAAATGATGCTGGAAGTTGTAGGAAGAACTGAAAACTGTTTCTGTTTGTGTATTTTCGTGTACCTCAACAATGGTGACAAGGGGGTCTTTATATAGTAGAAGGAGGGGCTGATGAACTGCTTCCATAAGTGCCATTACTGGCCAAGTAATAGCCATTATGGAGGTAGTAATACCACCAAAATAAATGGTGAAGATGTGCAATGGATTGGCCATTTAGGAAGAGTAATTCATCCAAAATAAATGGCTGAATTGAGTGCTGTTGACGTTTCTGATCTCTCTGCCCAATTCTGACTTTCTGGAAACTTCAGGGACCAAACTATACATCTTGAAACTTCAGGGACCAAATTGTACATATGAAAGAATTCTGGTCCAAACTGTACATATGAAACTTCAGGGATCAAACTGTACATCTGGCAAAGTTCTCTGGTCCAAAAATATATATCAGAAGAAGCACAGCCTACCCCTTGGGGTCCCAAACCCCAAGCCAACTTTGAGTCTTATAAATAAAACAATTCTTTCTTCCTCCACCGATGAGGGAGAATTGATCTCATACCACACTTTTCCATGCTTCAAACACCTCACTTCGTGGACCAATATCTCTTTCATTTCTCAACGAAATTTGACGATTCTTGGCCCTACGGTTATCTACGTACTTAGTAGATCATGCACGTGTGAAGAACCGGATTCTCCAACATGCGTAACACTAGTGTTTAAGCCGTTAAAGTTGGTCGGACGCAACTCCCGGCAAAGGCAAATTTCCAACACTCACATATTAATATATTTATACATAGATATGTTATCATTAAAGAAGCTCATTTTATGATCTAATAAAGTATTATCATATGAGCATAAGAAGTATTAATTATTCTTTTCACATTATATGTTTGTTGAACACATACTTTATAAAAAGAAATTTTTTCATTTGAAAAGGTACCAAGTAAGTTTTATAAGGAGTGATCCTTAAAGCCAGAATATGTTTCTTTTCCTTTTCTTTCCATCTCTGAAAAGAATAAAGTATCAAAGAGCGATCCCAGACTTAGAAGACTCACGGCTTCATTCAAGTTTTATCCCGTGGAACAAGGTTAGTATCCTTAATGTTCTTCATCATAGTGATCTGCTTGTTATCTTGAATTATTTTTTCTATTAGTGTTATCAGTGCACAATCTAGTTAGATCATTAGAAGTATTGTGACTTTATTTTTTTTTTACTGATGAAACGGTATCAATGGATCAAGATTTTACCGTTTGTTTCAAGTATTTTGGGACCAACTTCGTATCTAGAAACGGTGCTTGATCAATTTCTCATAGTAATCTTCCGTATCATGGTTCTGCCGTTTCTTCTTCACATTCCTCACAATTAATAATGACTTAAAATAATATTAAAATATCTATAGGAATCTTTAGTGGGTGGTGGCTTAATGCCACGAATGGATACATTGATTGTATTGCTTGTTTCAGTTGATGATCCTCTTTTAATTGAAAGTTAAATCTTGACTCTTTATTTCAATTTTTTTGGATCAAGGAATATTTGAAGCAAATTTTTGTAAAAGTTTCGGCAGTCAGTCATTCTTTTTTCCAAGTTTTGTGCAGATTTTTCTGTTATTTTTTTTCCTTCCAACAGTTTGGTTAAAAAAAACTGCTGTTTTCTGCATTTTTTTCCCTGCTGTTTTTACTATAAATCAAATAAAAACTGCACGCAGTTTTTTCAGTTTTTGCGTGTATGTTGTTCTTATTTAGCCGCAAAGAGGCATTTCTTTTGGCACGTCCAATCATATTTTCTAATTGTTATGGTATTTTAAAAGAAAGTATTAAAGTAGGATTGTTAAATTCTAACACTTTAATTGTGCTTCTTATTTCAAATTAAATAGATTAAACTAATATGTTGCCAAAGTAACCTCTATTGCGTAGATTTTATTTATTTTGAACATGTAAGCATGTCTTATCTATGCGAAATAATTGTCCCAAAAGAAGATTATTTTGGCTAGATTATGGATAGTTATGAATATCGATACATTTAGTAATGTCATGCTGATAATGTGTCGGTCCAAAGAAAGACATATTATTAGGCCGTCTTAATAATCAATGTCCATGAACTATATATAAGAGTACCACTTATAAATTATTATTTCTGTCCAAAGACTAAATAATAATGGTGTGCTAGATATCTTGAGATGAGCCCACTTTTATGTATATGTGTTTGGTAAAAGTACAATTTTAAATTTATTTATTATTTTTACTTCAGATTTAGTTACTTTAATTATCTTCACATATACATGATTTATTTTATGATTAATTGTGAGCATTACTTATTTTATCTCACGGTGTCTTCTATATCTGCCAATATGGACAACATTCATGTGCTTAATGACACAAACTTCAAGAAATGAAAAGAACACTCTATGATTGTGCTTGGTTGCATGGATCTCGACTATGCATTAAGACTTGATCGCCATGCGGACTTGAATGAAACTAGCACTAATGAACAAAAGGCCGCATACGAGAAGTGGGAGCGATCAAACCGCATGAGCTTGATGATGATGCAACACTCTATTCTGGAATCCTTAAAAGGCAATATAACAGAGGATAAAAATGCCAAAAGTTTCCTAAAGGAAATTGCAGATTGATTTACTGCTAACGAAAAGGTTGAAACAAGTACTATACTTAATAAGCTTGTTTCAATGCGATATAAGGGCAAAGAAAACATAAGAGAGTACATTATGAAAATGTCTAATCTTGTGACAAAACTCAAGGCTTTTAAGCTTGAATTGTCTGATGACATACTTGTGCATCTAGTTTTGATCTCTCTTCCTACACAATTTAATTAATTCAAAATTTCATATAACATCCAAAAGGAAAAATGGACTTTGAATGAGTTGATAGCTCAATGTGTGTAAAAGGAGGATAGACTGAAATAAGAGAGGATTGAAAGTGCTCATTTGGCATCTACCTCTGAAACTAAAATCATTTCACATAAGAGAAAAAGCAATAAGAATACAGAAACTGCAGACGAAGAAACATCTCAACCTAAGAATAAAAAGGTCAGGAGTCCTGCTACTTTTGTAAGAAGGTTGATTACATAAAGAAAGATTTTTCCAAGTACGCTACCTGGCATGAAAAGAAAGGTAAACTTCTCAACATTGTTTTTTCAGAAGTTAATCTAGCTATGATACCTACTGACACTTGGTGGATAGATACAGGTGCAACTACTCACATAAGTGTCACTATGCATGATTGCCTAAGGAGTTGAGTGCCAATTGATACTGAAAGATACATCTATGTAGGAATGGCAATAAGACAGCTGTTAAAGCTATTGGTGTCTTTAGGATTCTATTAGATACTGATTCTTATTTGGAATTAGAGGAAACTTTTGTTGTACCGTTATTTAGATGGAATTTAATTTCTATTTCTTGTTTAGATAAATCCGGATATATTTGTTCTTTCGGAAATGAAATTTGTAATATTTCTCTAAATTCTAATATTATTGGAACTGATACTTTGATTGATAAATTATATAAATTAGACAGTCAAGCCTCATACAGCAATGAAAAAAAAGTACATTCAAGTAATTTTGGTACTAAGCGCAGATTAACAAATAAGAATTCATCAATGTTATGGCATAAGCGATTGAGTCAAATTTTAAAACAAAGAATACAAAGGTTTGTGTCAGAAATAATTTTTGATTCCCTTGATTTATCAGAATTTAAAATCTGTATAGAATGCATAAAGGAAAAACAAACAAAAAGAAAAGAAAAAAGAGTGCTTATAAGAGTAAAGAACCTTTAGAGTTGATATATACAATGTGGTCCATTCCCTACGGCTTCATGGAATGACCAATAATATTTTATCAATTTTATAGATGATTACTCATGTTATGGCTACTTATATTTAATTCATGAGAAGTCATAATCTTTGGACGTTTTCAAAATTTTCAAAGTTGAAGTTAAAAATTAATTAGGTAAGAAAATTAAAACTGTCAAATCTGATCGTGGAGGAGAATATTATGATAGATACGATGGATCATGTGAACAACGTCTAGGCCCTTTTGCAAAATATTTGACAGAGTGTGAAATTGTTTCTCAATACACTCTGCCGGGAACTCCGAGTCAAAATGGTGTAGCTGAGAGACAAAACCAAACTCTTAAGGATATGGTGAGAAGTATGATTAGTCATTCTTTTTTACCTAATGCTTTGGGGATAGGGATTAAATACTGCAGTTTACATATTAAACATAGTTTCAAGCAAAGCGGTAGCTAAGACCCCATATTAGTTGTGGACCGGTAAGAAGCCTAGTATTAGGTACTTATATGTCTGGGGATGTCTAGCAGCGGCTAGGTCTTACAAGTCTAATGAAAAGAAACTGAATTCAACAACTGTTAGTTGCTACTTTGTAGGATACTCAGAAAGGTCGAGAGATTTCAAGTTTTACGACCCCTCAAATAGATTCATTTTCGAAACTGAAAATACCAAATTTATTGAGCATGTTGATTACAGTGGAAGTGATCAAAATAAAAGAAACTGAATTCAACAACTGTTAGTTGCTACTTTGTAGGATACTCAGAAAGGTCGAGAGATTTCAAGTTTTACGACCCCTCAAATAGATTCATTTTCGAAACTGAAAATACCAAATTTATTGAGCATGTTGATTACAGTAGAAGTGATCAAAATAGACAAGTTGTGTTTGAAGAAAATTTTGTTAATATTCCTTTTACATTTACAGTTGAAAGTGACCAGGTAGCTTCACCTGACATTTTTTAACCAGTAAATCGGGACTTTGATGAAAACACAATTATACATATGACAAATTCTAATTCAATTGAGGAACTATCATCTGTTCAAATTGATGTATCCCAACAACCTCAAGTTGAAGTGCCTAAAAGAAGATCTAGCAGAGAAATGAGAAGTGCAATTTCGGATGATTATGTTGTTTATCTCCAAGGGCATGATTTTGACATTGGATTAGAAGATAATCCTATCACTGTTAGTCAAGTAAAATCATATCGAAACTCTACTAAATGGATTGAAGCCATGAAAGATAAGATGAAGTCTATGAAAGACAATGGCATTTGGGATCTTGTTGAGTTACCGCAAGGATCGAAATCGATTGATTGTAAATGAATTTTTAAAATCAAACGTGATTCAAAAGGTAACATCAAAAGATATAAAGCACGCCTAGTTGTCAGGGATTCACTCAGAAGGAAGGCATAGATTTTAAAGAGACTTTTTTTCCAGTTTTATCGGAAGACTCATTTAGAATCATTATGGTACTTGTATCTTATTATGACTTAGAGCTACATTAAATAAATGTAAAGAATGCATTTTTCAATGGAGACATTGAAGAAATGATATACATGGTTCAACCAGAGATGTTTGAGTCCAAATATTCAAAACACCTTGTATGTAAATTTAAGAAGTTCATTTACGGTTTAAAGAAGGTATCCCATCAATGGTACCGGAAGTTTGATCAGCTGATAACCTCTTTTAATTTTAAGGAGAACAATGTTGATCAGTGCATATATCTCAAGTTCAGTGGGAGCAAGTTTATTATCCTTGTGTTGTATGTAGATGACATTCTACTGACAAGCAGTGATATAAGTTTATTGCATGAAATAAAAAAAAATTCTATCCAGTAAATTTAAAATGAATGATCTTGGTGAGGCGTCTTTGTTCTAGGTATACAGATTCATAGAGATCGTATCATAGGCATTCTTGAACTATCGCAAAAGACTTATATTGATGAGGTGCTTAGCAGAATTGTGCCTTAAGAGATACATTTGTGCCAAAGGGTGATAAATTTAGTTTGTGCCAATGTCCAAAGTTGGACATAGAAAAGAGAGAGATGGACAAAATTTTATATGCATCAGCAGTAGGAAGTCTCATGTATGCACAAGTTTGTACACGTTATATATAGCGTACATAGTGAGAATGTTTGGCAAATATTTAAGTAACCCAAGAATTGATCACTAGAAAGCATCAAAACAGGTTCTAAGGTATCTTCAAAGAACTAAATATTACATGATCACTTATCGGAGGTCAAATCACTTAGAGATCGTTGGATATTCCAATTCAAATTTTGATGGATGTCTTGATAGTAGGGGATCCACATTAGGTTATGTATTCATGATGGCTGGAGGAGCTATTTCTTGGAAAAGTGTCAAACAAACACTAATAACTTATTCTACCATGGAAGCTAAATTTATAGCCTGCTATGAAGCATCAAATCAGGGAATATAGCTGCGGAATTTTATTACTGGGCTACAGATATTTAGTGGAATAGAAAGACCATTGAAAATTTATTATGATAATAAATCTGTCGAGTTATATTCAAAGAACAACCGAAGTTTGTCAAAGTCAAAGCACATAGATATCAAATTTTTGGTTGTGAAGGAAAGAGTTCAGCATCATCTTATGTCGATTGAGCATATCAGTACAAACTCGATGATTGCGGATTCACTCACTAAGGAATTGCCACCTAAAGTATTTCATGAGCATGTCACTCGTATGGGTGTTGTTAGACTATTTGAACGTATAGATACACTTTTTGTGTATGGGGCTATAACATCTTATGCATTCATTTGTCTTCGGGATTGTGTTACTCTTGCCTTCGGGGCTATATATAATGTGCACTTGCCTTCGAGGCTATACAGATTGCCTTCGGGGCTATGTATTTGCCTTTGGGGCTACTTACTTCCTTTCAATTGCCTTATACAATGCTAGATAGTTTGTTAAGGTTTGTATAGTCGTTTAGGAGTCTGAGATAGGCAAGTATGCCTCCAGAATTCTGTTGACTCCTCAGTTATGTTCAACGTGTTTTATATTTCAGTTTCTGTTTCAATTATTTCAGTTACCTTACCTACTCGGTATAATATTTCATACTTACGTCCCTTTATTGAGGCACTGCATTTCATGTCTGCAGGTCTTGATAGATAGTAGGAAGGACCTCCTCAGTGATTTAAGGAGTACCAGCTTGTGTGGTAAGCTCTAGGTTACTTAGAGTTCCAAGTCTAGATTTTTGTACATATACATGCTATGGGTAGGCCGGGGCCCTATCCTGGACATAATACAATTATCACTTTTTAGAGGCTTGTAGACGTTTTCTATGGTTGTAGTAGTGTCAGCATGTCAGCCCTTGGATATATATATATATATATATATATATGTTTTGACTTTTACTGTGTGCAGATACTTTAGCGTATGGCCTTGTCGACCTAAGTTGCGATATTATTCTTATAGGTGGCCTTTTGAGCCTAGCTTGTCTTTTAAGACATAGATTATTCAAGTTGCAACTGGGTTTGCTTGGGCCTAGCAAAGCACCGGGTGCCTGCCACACCTCTCCAGATTAAGGTGTAATGGCCGGGGCCTCGCCCCGTCCAAGTTATGATGTCAGATACTCCTAGAGGCTTTGTAGATACATGTTCAGTATGTACAATATGTTTTGTGGCCTTGTCGGACATACAATGTCAGTAGATCATATAATGGCCTTGCCGCCCTGTAAATGTCAGTAGATCATATGACGGCCTTGTCGGCCCTTGCTTGTAAATGTATATATGTTGCTTTTTAGCTCGGTTGGGATTTGCCCACCTTTAGTATGAGTTATGGCCTCATCTGCCCACGCTATCAGAAAGTATAATAGAAGTTGGTCTCGTTGGCCTAAGTGTTCTAGTTTATCTCAAGAATCTCTGGATTACATATTGGTACGCTCGGTCAAGTAAAATACCGAGTGCCGGTCTCGCCTCCTCAAGTTTAGGGCTTCACAAAATTGAAAATTAGGTTTCTTGCTTCAACCCCCTCCCTCCTCCCCCCTCCCCTCATTTTTTGAAATGAAAGGATAGGGTCTTTTATATAGAACCCCAATTCGAGGGTTTGAACCCTTTGCAATCGATGTGAGATTGAGATGTTTTCGGGATTCATCTTGAATCTCGTCTAATCTCAAAGAGCCAATAAAAAATCGTGAATTTGAAATAACAAAATGACAAACTTCATTATGGATCTACAAAAAAAGGAGGAAGGGAATACTTACCTCTTCCTTTGGGGTTGCTTTTGCCTTAAATGGACGTGCAAGGCTTGAGAAAAGCAAACACCACTGTCTTTTTTGCCATTTTTGGCCATGTTGACACGAGCACAAAGGTGGAAAAAGGGATGATGACGCTAAGGGTTTGCTCTTTGAAGAACGGATCATGCATTGGACTTGGGCTTTGCAAAAGATAGTGGATTTTGGTCCACTTATGAGAAATTGGAGAATTTTAAAAATAGTGATTTTTCAAAAAGTGACTATAATCTAATTTAACAATTAGCCAAAATTATTTCTATTGTAACTATAATTAATGCAAAACTTAATTAAGAATTTCAATTATAACCTTTTAGGAAATAAGTACAATTGAATATTTATTTAAAGTAGAAACTAAAATTGAAATTGAAATGTAGTCGATTATTCCGTCAATTAATATAATATTTTGACTCAATTGAGTAAATATTTATCAATTAATGATAAGTTTAAATAATTAATTTCACTGATTTGATTTAAAATTTGATAAATATATTTAAAAATTATAATTTGTGTGAAAAATATTCAAATGATATAAAATGATATACTTGATGATATGTTGCCAAATGAAATGGCGAAATGACACCAAAGTCATTTTCGTAAAATCCTTTTGACTTTGAAAAATATATATTCTACTCCGTTTGTGATTCAAGAAGTCCGACTAATTAAATAAAAATTATGAAGAGTAAAAATTGAGTGTCAACAATTAAAACTTCATTTACCGTTGAATTATTATTGAGATCACACCATCTCAATAATATTGTATAGACTTATAAAACACTTGGAAAAAATAAGAAAGTTTCATCTGTTTCTTCTCTACATGTTATTCCTATAATTCTTTTATTCATAACATATTTGATAATTGTTTTCTTAACGTGAAGATTTTTTATTAAGGGCATGTTTGGAAGGACACATGAGAATCGAATTTGATTGTAATTGGGTGTAATTACACATTTTGATATGTTTATGTGACCAAGTAATTACTTGGTTAATCGGGAATTAGGTGTAACTGAAAGTGGATAATTACACTCTTTAATTCTAAAAAAAAGAGTTAAGAATCAAGTGTAATTACATGATGCAGTTACAAGATTACAATTTAATTTTTTTGTTTTTACTTTAATTTCTTTTCTTTTTATTTTATATTTTATTTCTATTTATTTACTTTCTTTTTTATTCTTACTTCTTAAATTGTTTTTATTTTTGAAATATATATATTTTTATATTTTTTATCTTTTTTTTTCTCATTTTCCAATCTTTACTTTTTGAGATTTCATGTTATTGCATGTATTATTTATTTATTTATTTATTTTTTCTTCATATTATTCTAATTGTTGAAGCTATACCTCATAATATTAAAAAAAATAGTGACTAACAAACTTGACATACAAAGTGATTATTTTGTTGAAATGAGGATGTAGACTTATGTTTTCCTTTATGTTATGTTGAAATCCACTTTTATCCGACCCATATAAACACCCCATCCCCCTTTGTCCTCCTATCCTTGGCACACGGTATCATTGATTCCCTAAGATCACAATGGCAACTGGTTCTTCTCGTCCTCCATCGAAACACTATGATCTCGAAATCAGTATCGTCTCCGCCAAGCACCTGAAAAACGTCAACTGGCATCACGGTGATCTCAAGCCCTATGTCATCTTTTGGGTCGACCCGGACCAACGTCGTGCCACCCAAGCCGATGATTCCGGCAATACCCGACCTGTTTGGAACGAGCGATTCGTCCTCCATCTTCCCCTATCTCCTTACGATACTGTTCTGACTCTCGAGATCTTCCATTCCAAACCTTCAGAAACTCCCAAATCCTTAGTCGGTACACTTAGGGTTCCATTGAAGGAACTGGTTAACGTGGACGATCCCAACAAACTCAGAACTTTTGAGCTCCTGCGACCCTCCGGTCGTCCACATGGTAAGATCCGACTCAAGCTCGCTATTCGCGGAACTCCAACCCACGATTACCAAATACCCCCTCCTTCTAGCTATTATTACTCTACTGCCCCTCCTCCGCCTTCCTATAGGACATATCCTTCTTCTCCATACCCCTCACACCCTCCACCTGTAGTGGCACCGCCTCCTCCGGCCCATTCTTATCCATACGGAGGATACACTGATCCATATTCTAGTTACTACCCTGGGTATTACTCTCAGCCTCCTCCTCCTCCTCCGCGACCATTTGTTGAGCGGCAATCCAGCTATGGCACCTTGGGATCGAGGCCGAGCGCGCCTGCTGATTATCCTCCGTATGATCAGAAGCGTAATGGAAAGATGGGAGTGGGCACCGGATTAGCAGTTGGAACAGTGGCTGGTGCACTTGGAGGATTGGCGTTGGGGGAAGGATTAAAGTATGAGGAAGATAAGATCACAGAGACAGTTGAAAATAACATAGCAACCAGGGATGATTACAGCAATTACAGTGTTGAATATTGATGCAATTCTACACTAATGGGTAATCTTGTGTTATTTTACTCTTTGATGATGTATTTGTATATAAAGCTTGTTCATTTTCAATGAATTGCTCATCTTAATGATATGGATTATGTTAATTCAGCTGCTTAGGGTTGAGTGTTTAGAGTTTCTTCTATGAAGCACTCTACTGGTATATATGTAATTCTACTGAAGAATAAGTTTTACTTATGAAAATTGCCCAAACTTTGGATGTCCTCGTAATGTTTTGCTTCTTACCTGATTAAGGTGAGTCAACACGGAATTTGAACAATCTAAATAGCTTCTTTGGTTGTCTCGCAGTTTATATCGTGATCTTTCTTTGTATTAGTTGGACCTGATTACTTGCAAAGAAAATATGATTTCAAGCAACGTGAATCTTTCATGAGAAACATGAATATTGTAAGATAGAATAATTTTCCTTAGAATTCCTTCCATTATTCACAATATATATAGTTGTACAAAGGTTGATTTCTAATACAGTACGAATCATAACTTACCTTAAATGGTTGATTTCTAATACAATTAGAATCCTAAGTTACCTTAAATATACATCTATCATAATTAAAAAAATATACGGTGAATATTCGCTAATACTCCCCTCAGACGGAGCAGGAGGAGGCCGAACGCTAAGGCTGGATCGGAAGTCGGTGAAGAGCTGTCACGGTAGTCCCTTTGTGAAAATGTCTGCATACTGATAAGAGGAAGGCACGTGTAAAATTTTGACCTGACCACGGGAAACCTTCTCTCGCACAAAGTGGATATCCATCTCAATATGCTTAGTCTGCTGATGTTGGATCGGATTATGAGACATATAGATGACAGATATGTTGTCACAATAGACTATAGACACCTTGCGTAATGGACACTGGAGCTCCAAAAGAAGATTTCGGAGCCAATAGATCTCAGCAACGACATTAGCAACTCCGCGATATTCTGCTTCAGCACTCAAACGGGATATTGTGGCCTGCCGCTTGGCAGACCATGAGATAAGATTATCCCCAAGAAATACACAGTACCCTGAGGTGGAGCGACGTGTGTCGGGGTATCCTGCCCAATCTGCATCTGTGTAGGCTAGCAACTTGTCAGCGGAGGGTATAGATGTAATCCAAAGTCTAGTGTGCCCTTAACGTATCTGATAATACGTTTGAGGGCGGCAAAATGGGACTCTCGAGGGTCGTGCATAAACAGACACACCTGCTGAACGACATATGCAATATCAGGCCTAGTGAATGTAAGATACTGAAGAGCACCTGCAAGACTCTGATATAGAATGAGATCAGAAACTGACGCACCGTCATTGACACTAAGCTTGGATTTTGAGTCCACCGGAGTTGGCATAATTTTACAATTTGCCATTTTAGCCTTGTACACTATCTCTTCTGCATACTTATGCTGACACATGAACATAGTGGCTGCAGATCTGGGCACTGATATACCCAAAAAATAACTCAGTTTGCCCAAGTCAGTCACAACAAATTCAGTTTTGAGTAGAGAAATGATTTCATTTTTCAAACCGTCAGATGAGGCAGTAAGAACAATGTCATCGACATATAATAGCAAATATGCAGTGCTGCTACCTCGGTGAAAAGTGAAGAGAGAATTATCACACCTGCTACATATAAAATCAATCTGCAGAAGATACCTGGCAGAACGATCATACCAAGCGCGGGGTGCTTGTTTCAATCCATACAATGATTTCCTGAGACGACATACAAACTGCGGAACTGCCGGATGAACAAAGCCAGAGGGCTGATGCATGTACACAGTTTCTTTCAAATCCCAATGAAGAAATGCATTTTTGACATCTAGTTGATGAATCGGCCAATGCATGCTCATAGCAATACTGAGAACAGTCCGAATAGTGGCCGGTTTAACAACCGGACTGAATGTCTCACCACAATCAATACCCTCCTGCCAATTAGTGTCATTGGCAACTAGTCTTGCCTTATACCTCTCTAAGTTACCACTGTCTCTGAACTTGTGACGAAATAGCCACATACACCTGATAACATTCACACCGTCTGGTCTAGGTACCAAATCCCAAGCTTGGTTAAAGCGTTAAATTCCTCGCACATGGCTGTATTCCAATTTGGGTCCAGCTTTGCTAGTTTTGGATTTTTTGAAATGAGTGATAAGGTTTGTGTGGAGAGATTGAAGTGAACCTTGGGTTTGAAGATCCCGTGTTGTGCACGAGTATCCATGCGATGAGAGGGCAGTGGTGGGAGGTCGGGGCTGTGAGGTTGCAGGTCCATCGTTACGGACGATGGCGGCGATCTTTGCGGACCCAGTAAGCGGCGATGTTGCGGACCGGTAAGCGGCAGGATTATGGTTTATGGCGGGGACTGGTAGGTCTGGGGTGCAGAGACACTACTGGGTCTGCTTGATGGTGTTGGGGTGTTGGGTCGAGCGAGGAACTGTTTGGGTGGTGCCGGACAGTGTAGGGACTGTCGGAACAGTGGGCTGCTATTGGTATAGAGTTTGGATGGCCGGGGACAGACTCGGTTCATCGAGAAAGATGTAATCATTGGTCTGAAATTTTTTGAGATTTGAGAAAGGAAAGGTTGTCTCGTCAAAGGTGACGTGACGGGAGACGATGATTTTGCGAGTGTCAATGTCATAGCACAAGTAGCCCCGATGATTAGGAGATAGACCAATGAAGACACATGGCAGAGTGCGAGGGGCAAGTTTGTGAGATGCAGTGGAGGCTATGCTGGGGTAGCATAAGCATCCAAAAATACGTAGGTGATCATATGATGGTAGCCTACGGTATAAGATTTCGGTAGGGGTCTTGTTTTGGTGAGTGCTAGTTGGTAAAATATTAAGGAGGGATTCTACCATTTTGACAGCATAGACCCAAAAAGGCGGTGGTAGGCAGGCATGAAACAGAAGGGTGCGAACCATGTTATTGATGGTACGTATAATTCGTTCAGCCTTTCCGTTTTGGGAGGAAGTATAGGGACGAGAATCGAAAAACCATGCCTTGTTTAGAACAGAAATTGTGAAATGCCGAGTTATTAAATTCACGTCCATTATCACATTGGAATGATTTGATGGATTTTTCAAATTGTGTTTTAATGAATTTTTGAAACTCAAGAAATTTGGCAAAAACTTCAGATTTGAATTTCAGTGGGTAAATTCAGACAAAATGTGAAAAATCATCCAAGAATATTAGATAGAATTTGTGACCCAAAGAGCTAACAATCGGAGATGTCCACAAATCAGCATGAACAATATCAAAAGGAGAAAAAGTAACATTGTTTGATGACATAAATGGAAGACGAGTATGCTTGCCTAGTGGGCAAAAAAAACAGTGTTGGGCAATTTTCCCATTATTACATTGAATACACTTAGAAGTCCTAAGAAAAGTAAAAACTGGGTCTTCCGGATGTTCGAGTCTGTTGTGCCAAGTTGAGGGAGAGATTGCCGCAAGGGATAGAGGTGTTTGCAGTCTGACAGCGGAAGATTGAGTAAATGGGTAGAGATCTCCCACACTATTGCAGCGTGTAAGAATTTCCCCCGAATTGAGTTCCTTACAGAAAAACTAATAGGGTCAAATTCGGCACACACAGAATTATTGCTAGTGAATCCTTTCAAGCACAAAGGCTAATAGGCAAACACAGAATTTCATATTACTACTGAACATACAACTAATATTATCACACCTAAGAACATCACAAATCAGTCAGATACAGCAGTGAGCAAACAGCTCAATGGTCCTTAAAAGAGTGTATTCTGAACTCCTAAAACTTAGAGCACCATAGTTAATTTACATCGAAGATGCAACCAGCATAGTTACAATAACAACTCTATAGTTAAAAGATTGACAAACTTAAAAAGTTCTAGCTTTTTTATCAAGAAAAAGTAAGGAAATGAGAGCCACGGGAATCGAAAAATGAGAGCCACGGGAATCGAACCTGTGGCACTGCAGACACAATTGGACCACCGTTGATTGCTGAGCTAACACTCGCAGCTTCAAAAAAATTCTTGTTTAGCATAATCTTATCAGGAAATTAATATTTATTAGCGAATATTCACCGTATATTTTGTAATTATGATAGATGTATATTTAAGGTAACTTAGGATTCTAATTGTATTAGAAATCAACAATTTAAGGTAAGTTAGGATTCGTCCTATGGGTTAAGTATGGGAGTTTAGCTACCAACTGAATTGTATTGCTATTTACTAATAGGTGAAGGTTCGGATTTTCGCCTGTCAGTCTGTCAATCTACACCACTTAAACTTTAGTTGGTTTCTGCATGTTTGAGAGTGGCTAATAGTTGGATTTACAACATGAGGATCAAAGACCTTGAAAGAATTAAATGCTGTTTAATTTGAGATTCTATGAGTTAGTTATAGCTAAGGTGTGTTGCCATTGACTAATAGGTTCTGTGTCATTTGGAGGTTAGTATTTTGCCTAACGCTCTACACCTTGTTTTTTAAAAAAAATAGGTTCTGTGTCACTTGGAGGTTCGTATTTTGCCTCACTCCATACTTTTTTTTTTTTTTAACTTTAGCTGTTTTTTTTTAATGATTGAGCGTGGTTTATGGAAGGATTTATGTAATAAGGACCGAAGTGAAGGACAAGATCTATGTTTTTTTTTTTGGGGGTGGGGGGTGGAGGGTGGGGGAGAGAGTAAGAGACGTCAAAAAATCAATAATATATCTCGTCAAGAATGACATTGCCCGATAAACATACAAAGTGAAGTGCAGTTTACAAAGTAGCAATACAAGTCATTTACCCAAGCTCCTAATCATTTATCTTCAGACAATGCATTAAATGGATAGGGAAAACTTGGAGAGATGATGAGAAGTAACTTGAAACTTATTTATATAGTGTTTGTGGTTTATTAAATGGCAGCCTTTGTGCTTGGCTCAACAAAATCACATTTATTGTCATAATTCTCTATAATTTGTGTTGTTTTCCCTCAGTGAGTTTGATATAATCTAAATCATAGCTCTATTATCTTAACCCAAAATTTGACGTCCTATGGATCCAGACATTGGATACTCTAAAGATGTGACTTGTCATAATAATTGTTGAAGAGTGGTGTGTAATCAGACAACTACTACTGATTGTAAATTAGATACTAGAGGTAAATGATTAGGAGTTTTGGTAAATGACTTGTATTGCTACTTTGCAAACTGCACAACAAGCGAATCCACTTTGTATGTTTATACGGAGAAGAGACACTTTTTTTAATTTCTCCATGATTTGACCTTCAAGTCCATCTCCTTTATTCTATGCATAGCCCTGATCCAGTTATGTTGAAATCTATCATTCAATTATGATAACCGTGTAATATTGGAAGTTGCCTTCTGTTACTTATGATATGCTACTTTGAGTTTAAGCCGTATTTTTTATTTGGTCTTTCACCTAAACCAAACACATCTGGAGACGACTAGAAGAAGACCAATTCAATTTCTTGCCATAAAATAAAATTACAGAAATATTGGCTTGTTTTCTTGTTTTGCCCTTGTAAATAGTAAAAATATGAGATTTTTTATGATCTTGAAAGGCGATTTGGGTGCAAATCATTACAAATAATAGGATAAGGTGAATCAGAAAATGGTGCATAAGTTAGGGTGCAGCATTTGCCCTTGTAAATAGTAAGAATATGAGATTTTTTTATGATTTTGAAAGGAGATTTGGGTGCAAATCATTATAAATAATAGGATAAGGTGTGAATCAGAAAATAGTACATACGTTAGGGTGCATGCGTTGGGTGCAATTTGGTTTTTAAAAAGAGTTCGTTTCAAGACAGTTTATTTGGTAGGAAGATTATAAATGGTTTAGATGGTTCTCGTTTCTAAATATAAAACTGTTTTAGACCTGGTCCACCTAAATGAATTTAAATAAGAGAAATTCTACTCGAGCCCAAGTTTGGGGAAAAAGTTTAAAGATATGGTTGATTTTAAAAAAATAAAAAAGACAATTTTTAAAAGGACACTTGTATAATTTTGTGGCATATTTTTTACAAAAAATACATCTTTGAAAATATTTCAAAACTTATAAGGATAACATTTAGACCAAATTAAGTTGGACTCAAAGTGAAATCTTGGTGTGTCTTGGTCTGAAAAAATTGAAATGACTATTTTAATCTTGTATGAACTTTCCAAACAAAAAGCTCAACTCTTTTCAAATAAAAGGACTTTTGTCAAAGATTTTAAATGATATGCCATGACTTTTATATACAAGAATTTGAACACTTTTCCTGAGCAAATAAATAAAATAATCATACTATGAAGCTCGAAGGTCAATTGTATTATACAGATTCTTAATATCGAGGTGTCTCACGCCTTACCCGAAGAATCACCAGACCTTGAACTCTGGTTTTAAAGGATTTTTCTTTGTTTAAATAAATCCTTTAACTTGATTTTTCTAATTTCCCTTCTAAATTAGGTGGCGACTATAAAAAAAAACAAATTCAAAAAGTCCACGACTATGAAGCTTTTATGCCTCGTTACATATATAATCTACATATATATATAGCGCTCTAGGATCAGATGATCATAAAACTCATTCTTTTACTTCGGAAGGACTCTTGAACGACATTAGAGATGGTATTTTCGATTCTTTTCTTTTAAAAGGGAACAAGACTTACAATAAACTTTGGAATATCAATCAATAGAACGTCCATATGATAAGAAATAAATCTACAACGGCAAGCCTATGGTTCAAATAATTTTTTATCCGTCCCTTAGCCTACATTGCAACCTTTTTAAGTCATACTCGATCTTAGACTCGATGTGATTATATTAATAGAGTATTACATTAAGAGCAAGCTTATGGTTCGCCGTATGTAGCATGTGATGTTCTTTGTGAGGGTGGGCGTAATTCTCTTGATTCTATGTCCATGTATGTGATTTAATTATAGTCTTATAAGTGAATGTTGGGCAACTCCATTATTATTTTGGTAAGGGCACATGGTTGACAAAAGATAGGAGAAGTATTTAATTTATCGATTGGGTGACATAGCCCTTTTTGCTTAAGTTTGATTTCCTTGAGTCGGTTTTTAATGGTAGGTCATTTTGAAGAGGTTGTTCGTGAGTTTTAAATTGATATTTGATGTTTTGGCATGAGAAAAGTGAGAATTTTCTCAAGGCTTGATTTTTGCATATGTTTAAATCATCATATTAGATGTAACCCGAATAGACATGTTCAAATTGACATAAGCTTTGTGCTTTTGTAGACATGAGTTATGGGTAGTTGATTGCTCGAGGGAGAGCAAAGTCTAAGTTTGGTTTGTGATAATTGACACAAATATTTATATATTTTATTATTTTCCCGCAAATTTTTAGTACTTTAATTGCACTTTTGATTCAAATTGTTATATTCAAGCTTATGTTGTTTTGTTTGTTATATCTCGGTAAATTCAAAAGAGTGAAGGAGCTTTTAGCATTCGCCAATGTTTTGTCAGTGTTGCAAATGAAGAAGAAAAAATAAATTTTCTAGGAAGTAGTTGCGTCACCCTCGCGAGAGGATAATAGTTGCTATGGTAAACCACAAAAAGGGTGGCGCGAACTGGATGTGCCCTCTGAAGTTGGAATGTTCTTCTGTTCCATGTCTTGCGCAACAAGGGTGGCGCACGTCGGCTCAGATTTCTTGATTCGTCCGGGGTTTGATTTTAAATACCCTAAACATTCCCATACTCTATAAATCGGTTATTTTGACAGGAAAATGCATCTTGGACGTATTTTTGGACAAAGCAAGGGTTTAGAGCGATTCTCCATAGGGTTCATTTCTTTTTCTTTTATTTCATCATTTATGTTTTCATTATTCATGAATTCATATTGTCGCACTTGAATCATGAGTAACTAAATCTTTTAGTTCTGGATTCTGGTATAACCATGAATATTGACGTTCGAAGAATATTTCAATCTTAGTTTGAATTATCAATTGCGATTATTTCTTTAATCCTGCGAGTAATTGCTTTACTGTAAGTGCAACAATTAAGTGCTATCAACTATCTAATAGAAATACTTGTAAAAATATTATTAGATTAGAGAAGGGTTAAATAGAGTGTGATCTAATTCTCTAAAGACAGGGCAAAAATTTGCGACTAGGATAGGAATAAACATAGCCACCATGTTCAATTAAATACCATGGACTTATTGCATTCATAATAAGGCAATAAAATAGGAATATAGACAACTATCTATTTTGAATAAGCAAGTAGTAATTCGAGAGAATATTATGAATATTAGTAATTCGATTAATTAGAAATCGTCAATAATTCAGATTAAGAGGAAGTAATTTGATAACTCAATAAGATTGGTGAACGTCCAACCACAACCCTGGAATATTCATCTTGGTGTTAAATACTAAGCTTTGCACTCACGTTCTTGAACATTTGTTAGTATACGTTATTTAGTCTTAGATTTTTATCGCAGTTAATAATCACAATCACTTCTTGGAGCTAGAAAAATACTTGGTCAAATTAATTAGTAAGTAGTTATTAAGTCTAATTGTCGTTCATTATAAGTTTTTGTGGGTACGACATTGATGTTGGGACAAAAATGCATATATTGAGTCATTATTTTACCTCACTTCTTAGTACTCTTATCATCATTTGAGTACAAATTATATTGCTTTGAGCTTATTACGTGTTTTGTATGTGTAGGAAGATCTTTGGACGAAAGCAATTAAAAAAGAGCTTATTTGATGCAAGTTTAGATAACAAAATAAAGATCGGAGAATGGTCAAGCTCGCCTTGCGAGTAGCTTGACGAGCCAAAAAGTTTAATCACTTGCACAAAACAACGAAGCGAAGGAAAAAATAAGGAAGTTGACGAGCCAAGCCAAAAACATGCCTGAGAGGGCTCATCAACATCCTCGCCACATCATCCTGTAGACGAGCCAAACCAAAAACATATTTGAGATGGCTTGTCAACATCCTCGTCAAGACGAGCCCATAGACGAGCCCGACCAATTTTTATATTTCGAATTGGGCTTGGCAAGGGAGACATTCTACACATACTATACTCTATTTAAATCCTAAAAAGACGTCTTTTGAGAGGAGGCCATACTTTGGAGGCAAGAACATGCTAGTAGCGAAAGCGACGAAAATTCATCATAGAGTTTCACTTTCTTTCATTATTTTACTTGTTCCTATGGAATTCTATGTTATGTTCTTAAATAATATAATGAGTAGGTAGATTTATTTTCTAGGATTTTGATGGAACCTTTTGTAGGATGAATTCATGTTACGTTTTTATATAATTGAGTCGTTGAATTTTCTACTTGTTCAACTACATGCTTATTTCAATTGATTGAATGGCAATCAATTAGTTGTTCCTATTTATTATATTTTGCTTGAGAGAGAATGCATATTTAGGTAGTTATTGAACAACGTCACTCCCTAGGCATATGAGAGATCAATACGGCGGGTTTAAAAGTGGGATTAGAGATAAGAAGCTTTGACATGGTCATAGTGAGCGGTGAGAAATTGCTAGCTAGAGTAGTTAGAGAGAATACGTCTAGTAAATTATTGTGATTGCTCGAGAGAGAATTACGATAAGTTGAGTGCTCACAATCCGTAGAGAATAAATCGGCAAAATTATGGATAACGTAGCAAGAAGGATTCCGATAATTTGGAAAATCATAACCCTAGACCTCCTTAATCTTGTTTCCAACTTCATCCTCTTTAGTTGATAATTTTTACTTCTTTATTATTTTTTAGTTAATTAGTTAGAAATAAAAATCTTAATCTTTATAATTCAAAATATTGTTCGAGACTTATTTTCTTAGTAATATTGAACAGTTATATCTAACGTCAGTTCTCTGTGGGATTCGATTACGGACTTTTAAACCGGATTATATTTGCAGCGGCCGCTTATCCTTTTTAAGATTAGAGTTGGGCGTGATCAGATACTCTATTTTATCAGTATATTATTTGACGATCACATATACTTGCATGTATGCGTAGAAGCAACAGTGTATCATATGAATTTGCTTAGCTTGGGTCGAGTAATATGCTGAGTACAATAATGTGAATGGGACCGTGACAATGGAACATCGGCTTTCTGGTTGTGCTCATATGGTCTGGATTTGTTGTGGAAATGTTGATGCGCGTGGACACAATTTGACAACTACAAGTTTTGTGTAAACCTTTTTTTTCTCATGTTGAAAGAATAACGAGTTGTAACGATTTAATTACTAATTTCATTATTATTATCTTTAAAATGGTATCAAATATTTCTATTAATTGACTTGAATCATCTCATTACCCAAACATAGGATGGATCTAATCTGTGTAGTGATGACTCATCCAGATATATATTATGCTCTTCGGGACCGGCTCAATAAGATATGTGGTCCAAGTCAAACTTCATAGAGAGATTTTAACTTTTTTTTGTAATAAGGAAAGAACGTTATATATATTTTTATTTAAAGTCTATTTTTAGTCTTTTTATGCAAAATTATTTTTATTTTTATAATCGATTTGTTCTAACAAATCATTTTCAATTGATAATAGTTACCCACGACTCCTTTTGGGATTTAATTAATTCTTCAAATTTTTTCTTTTTCTGAAAGGTGGGGAGGTGCGTCCACCCATATTTAATGAATTAAACACTAGTGTTTCGCATGTTGGAGGCTTTGTCTCTTCACACATGCATAATCTACTAAGTGAGTAGATGACCATAGGGCCAAGAATCGTCAAATTTCGTTGAGAAATGAAAGAGATATTGGTTCACGAAGTAAGGTATTTGAGGCATGGAAATATGGTGTGGGACAAATCTACCACATCGGTGGGAAAAAGAAGAATTGCTCTCTTTATAAGTCTCATAATTGACTAAGGGTTTGAGACCCCAAGGGGTAACTCATGTGTTTAAAGGAGGGAGGACCTAGATGTGCTTGGGTTCAAGGCTAAGCCTACACGCGCGCCACAGCCCGCCCGTCCGGTCTCGGGTCATGGGACTTTCTGATATTATCTCTTTGGAACACACAAAAAGACAGCAAAAACAAGACAACATTTATATACACAGAGACAAACAGAAGAGACACTGAAATTCAGTCCAAAACGTTGGGACTAAAACAGAAACTCTTCCTTCCTTTTCTATTCTTCAGCAAGTCGTTTCGTGTTTGTTTTCTTCGTCAGAATCAACCTATTTGCTTTGTAGTGTTGATATTAGGTGTTGTTTTATCTTGGGAGACTATTGCTCGTTAACGTAAAAGCATGTATACGGGACAATCTTGTCTTAAAGACAAAGTGTCATCACTCGACTCATCACACAGTTGTAACCATCCAGATTTAGTGTTTTTTGATTTCAGGTTATCAAGATTCAAGACTCAACAACTTTGCGGCAGTTCTGAATATTGGCTATTCATTTATCCTTTTGATTCGAACACTTATAATATTTATTTACTTCCCGTACTGCTTTACAATATCTAACATATCTTTGGCTTGTTTTAGACCATAAAATTCAAAATCTTTCTTTACTTTTAAAATTTTATACTTAGTTAAATTATATTATATAAATTGAAACGGAGAGAGTAATATTTTAGAAAAAATGGGACTCTAAAAAAGTTGAGCGCCAAGCCATTGGTTTAGTGGTCTTACGGTAGAGATGGCCCTGATATTATCTTATCCTATGTTATTTATTCTAAGAAGCAAACAAACACGCACTAAGCATTTATTTATAACTTCTACCTCTTTAAACTAGTAAATAAATGTACTAATTGATGCATCTGTAAATTAAAAATTAAGAAAACAAAGTCTAACAAAATCGCTCTCCCCCGTCTTTACAAATTACAATATTATGTGTAAAATAATGACAACCCATTCTTTTGATGTTAGTCGTGAGAGTAATTTAGTATTCAACATTTTATCCGTCTTATAGTCAACATCTTCTATATCAACTACTAGTTGCCTATCTAGTCTCCAACTAGTACAAATAAAAATAAAGGAAAACAAAATGACAAGCGTCACGTTGAAAACTTGCTGTAATACAAAATATTAATTACATTAAGTTGATCATAATAAAACCAAATAGATTAATTAATCACAAAGTCAGTTACTGTGTCACATCCTCATCATCTCCTTCACCGAGCATTTAATTTGGTGTAACAAAGTGAATGAACTCCGGATCGGATACTAGTCCATCCATTGTTTCTGGTGCCAAGACCACCTCCAAATCAACGCTGCCGCCGACTTTTCTTCCCGGAAAAGCTGATATCTTGCCATCGAATTTATTAGCGCGCCCACTCCGAACAGCAATGGGTCTGCCCCATCCGAAATCATTATCGTACATTGGAAACCTTGGGGAGCTCCCCATTGTAAGCATAGCTCCGTCAAAATTCCCTAGCGGGAAACACCGGGGATCACTCTCCCAATCCTCTACGTACTTCCTCACCATAGCATTGTCATGCGCCTTGACGTTTTTGTTCAATTGCTTCGCGCACCACCGTAGATCGTGAGATAAAATGTCTCCAGCCGATGCGTAAGTGGGAATGCTCTGAATTGCGTTACCGAAGTATAAGGGATGGAGCTTTGGATGAAGCCGAGGCCTGCAACTAACGGCCATCCGAAATGTTGTCAGTTTGGAAGCATGAAATTTCCTGGCGCGTGTCACCGCACGCCAAAGCAACGCGCAAAGTGATTGAAATGATGAGATTTCAGTTACAGCTTCAATCATTTTCAATGGATCGTTACTCTGTTTCCCCATCACTTCAGCGATGTCAATTTCTCCTCCCATGTTCGAATTGTTTGTTTTGTCTTTCAGCCTCAGAATTGATTCCCTAGTGAAACTAAATATCCTCTCCCTCAAGGGTGCGTCCAAAGAGAAGGTAACCTTGGGACCACCGGACGGAATTTTAAGCACCGCCGAAGATATCAAAACAGAGTCCCGGCTGAAGTCAGGCTGCCTCTTAATTCTCTTCACTCCTCTAGTCACCTCAGCGAATGTATTGAAGAAATTCCAAAGGGACGTTCCATCGATGACGGCGTGGTTGACAGAACAGCCAATGAAGACACCGTCGGCTAACTCCGTGACTTGAACAGCAAGAAGAGGCTTGAAATGACCTTGATAGCTCACCGTCCTGTCAAAAGCGAAGAATTCCTTGACATGGTCAGGAACGTCAATGGGACCAATGACGTCACGGATGAAAATGTGAGTTGCGGCGGCGTGAAAGAAATCAGCGCCAGCGTCATTGCAGGAAATGTAAACGTAGCCGTCAGTGTCAGTGAGAAGGCGACCGGCCAGGGGAGGAAAGTGGGTAAGAGTTTGAGAAAGGCTGCGTTTGAGGAGGGAAAGGAGGTCGGTGATGGACAAATGGGGACGAGTGAAGAGACCTCCTTTCTGAATGTAGTGAGTGGAAAGCATAGGAAGGTCGGAAACTGAGAGTTTAAGGTCAGATAGACAAGATTTCTGTGAAGGGAAGATGCTGCATTTGGACACTAAAGTTACAGCTTCCATGCTGGAACAAGGCATTAATTGGCGGCTTCTTTAGAGATTTTGGGTAATTAAAAAGTTTCTATATCCAGCAGTGAAGTGACGACTGAGGAATGAAGAGAAGAGGAGGTTTTATATAAGGACGGGGTTGGGGATTCTCGGGTCTTGGTTCATGCATTTGATGAGTGGGTGGTAGTTGATGTTACTCCGCTCCCTCCCTAAAAATATTCACTTTTCGCTTTTTGATAATTAATTTTTTTAATTTTGATCGTTTATTAATATAAAAGATTTTAATTTTAAAAAATAAAATTTACATATTTAAAAATTACTTTAAAAAATATTATAAGTCACTATAATTAATAATTAGAAATATTTGAAAAATATTTAAAAAAAATATTGTTAATGAATAACTCATTTGACTTTCGAAAAATAAAAAATGTCAATCTTTTTGGAACAGAAGAAGTATCATTTTCTCTTTTAGTCTTTGATTTCTTTCTCTTAAAGTCAAGTAGAGAGTTGCTAAAGCTCCTCGTCATTTGATTTGCATGGTTAGCTGGATTTTCCGACAACAAAAAAGCTTTTCTTCCCAACCGATGTGATAGACCACCTTATTGCTGGCTATTCATTATTCTTGATAGCACAGGAAAGAGAGATTAGGGAATCTCTTGACTGCACAGCTACTCACCTTTCAAACATATTCGCAACACATAGCGAAAAGGTCCTAATTAAGCCAAACTTCTGACTGAAAAAATTGAATTACTTCAAAGGGCTTTCCAAAACATTAACATAGGTCCCTAGGAAGATATCGAAAAGAGTCTATTTACAGACATACAGCTGACTGGGAGCTGTATAAGCAGTAACGTCCAAGTACGGCTCCGTGAGAAGGGCGGTGGACAGAGAATTTTAAGAGTCAAATAATTTAATTTTGATTGCGAATTCAGACATCAATTTTCAATCTTTTTTAAAACATAAAATTTAATATTTGAAAATTACATAAAAGATACTACAATATGTTATAATAATTGATAAGTTAAAATATTTAAAAAATATATGAGAAAAATACAATAAAAAGGACTTATTCCAATCCCTAAATTCAAAAAATATAACATAAATTAAGAAGGAGCGAGTATCAAATTTGGAGGAGTTGACATAGCGACTATCACAAGTATACGGGTCTAATGGAGTGATATGTGCATATAACAGATAATAAAGTCGAATAACTACTAACTAATGTCCACATACTTTGACATTCTCAGATTACAAACAGTAACTATACAATTACACTATCACCCATACATGACACTGATACTCATACCAGCGCCTGTCACATCATGAGTACGAAATTCCCTCTTTTGCCCTTATCCCTTATTAACATCATTATTATTATCTTATGAAAAACGTCCCTCAAATGGAGTCTAGAAAAGTTTTAACAAATCCCAAAGCTAAGCAAACGAAATCACAACAAAACTTTCACTTTTCGGAGTGCATCCGAACGCTTTCAATCTCGATCCGAGTGAAGCTTAAGTCTTTCAAAAAATCTACTGCCTCCGAATTGATCAAATGAGTTCAATCTAGTCGAAATAGTACTCCGCAAGGTTAAACGAGTCCACCGACTTTCATATTGCTATACTAATAACACGGGGTCCAAAAAGTTCATCCAAAAGTCAAACAGTACCTCCAAGGAAAAAACTGAAAAATTATTTGAAAATCGAGTTATCCATGACTTATAAAAGTTAAATTCAGAAAATGACCCAAATCCAACCTCATATTGATCTCGAAATCAACGAATTTCATATTCTTTACTTTAGGGCTTAAAACTTCAATTTTCCAATCAAACTATGAATAAAACACTAAATAAATAATGAAAATTATGGGAAAATACAAAAACAAAGATCAAAATCTTACCACCAAGTCGAGTAAAAAAGAACACTGAAAATTGCTCAAATTCAAGCTCTACAACTCTCAAAATCGTGAAAATAGATTTTGAAACGAATTTGTCGATTTTATGATCTATTGGGCCACTTTTCGTGACAATCCTTTACGATGGCGACAAAAGACCTCGGCAGTCGTGATAAAAATTCTACGGCCGTGATAAAAGCCTCTTGATCACAATCATAGCTACACCAACATCAAATATTTATGCTAAAATGACCATAACTTTATCATATGATCTGGAAATTCGATGATTCTTGCTGTTATGATTTCAAACTTACGATACAGATAATGGTTCAGTCAAAACATAACTTAGAGCTCATTTGTTAAAAATGGTGCCATCTATGCTCAAAACAACATTAAAACTAAATATAAGCGCCATACAACCCAAACCATCCGAAACTCATCCGAAATCTAACCAAATTTATGGATAAGTCCAAAATCATCATATGAATATGTGGGCAACCCAAATATAAAACCTTAACTAGAATATCCACCAAGTATCCAAATCACACCCGAGCCCTCCGAGACTCAATCAAACCATTCAACTAAGTCATAAATCACGTTCCAGACTTTATGAAACTGACGAAACTCCGATCCGAGTACATTAACCTTCGAGATTGACTTTAGTCAAACCCTTCCATTTCTTTAACTTGAGTACTTTCAAATTTAGATAATCTTCTTCCATACTTACCCGATTTTTACGAAAATCATTCTAACCATCCCGCACGTCAAAAATATTCTTTTAAAGCTACAAAAAGAATCTTTTAGGGGAGAAAAGTTCAAATGCTCAAAATGACCGAGCTGTTGCATGTTTGATTCTTGGCTCCCTCATTTGTGCGTACTGTTTTCCTAAAAATAGGTCTAATATGAATGTTTACCATGCCATTTAAATTAAAATAAAAAAATTATTATTTTTGGTTTTGAAGACAAAATTATAGTAGAAAATATTAACTATTGGTACATACATATGATTCAAAAAGGATGAATGATGCATTTGATTGAATATTGGGTGAATATCGAAGAATAAAATAGAAATGAATTTCCACGTATTATTTTTTTAGTGGTGCGCCCATATTGTGAAGATCTTAGATCCGTTTCTAATCACAAATAACTACTACATCTTCCATTGAAGGGGTATATCATGAAGTTGACAATGATCTACTACGTTCTAAGGAAAACAAATTGATCAATTTTTTTGTACTCATTACAAAATAGTATACGTGCTATAAAAAAAAAGAAGATTATATATTTATATTCACATTTAAATTGTATGTTATTGAAATATCAAAAAAATAAATAAAAAGGAAACCATATCAAGCTGAATATTTGATATCATAAAACAATTGTATAGTTAAAGTCGTTCGGATATTACTTTCTTTGCCGTGATAGTAAGTGTCATTTGTATAAATTAACCATTCATCTGTTTGAATTTGCATCTTTCCTTCTAATATAATTTAACTCAAACGTATTCTAATACGCAGGTTTCAGAAACTAATACTTATGTTAAATATAAAATTTAAAGGATTATCATTAATTATAGATGAAAAATTATAGCAGAGGTAATAGCAAGAGACGACCTTTCGTTCTAAAGTTCTGCTGGTTCACATGTGGCAGTTTTAGAGTAGACGTGGATAGAATCCAGACGGGAGCAATTTGCTCTCTTCTAGATAGGATCTTGTAGGTAATATTAGTGACTCTTTTCTCAAATTTTGGTTATTGAAGTATATTCCGCGATTTATTAGTAATAGTGTTGAAAAATCGAGACTATTATCTTCAAAAATAATCTGACGTAAGCCGAAAAACTTAATATCAAAAATAAAAGTAGACGTGGGATAATGGCCGGAGGAAGGAGAAATGTTATTGACACATGTTCATTTAAGCATGTCACACGTAAGTTACATGCCCATTTCTAGTTTAATTAAAATGAAAATGAAACATATCCGATGGCACGAAAAGCGAGGAAGAAGATCAATAAAGAGGATAGTGGTAATTGACTAATTGAGTAGAATCCTAAAATATTATGTACTCCCTCCGTCCCTCGGTTCATTTTATTTGTCCATTTTTGTTTATGTTGAACAGTCCTTAAGAATTATTCCCTCCGGAATAAAAAGAATATTCACTTCATTTTTATTTTATGATTAAAAAGAAGGTTCATTTATCAAATCAAGAAAAAAATAATTATATTTTTTTATATTTTTCTTTATTAAGTATTAGGTGATCAAATTCAATATTTATTTAATTAGAGATATTTTAATCAAATTATATATTTTTATCTAGAAATTATTATTTTCTATATTGATTTTTTCCCAATAACCAAATACTTTTGTCTGTGATGCATATTTGATTCCATCAATAAATTGATTTTATTCCCTACAAGTGAAAATCTCAATTAAAAAGTGTGCAAATGACTAATTGGACACTCTTTTCGATATGAAGAGAGTAATCAATAAAATATATATTTTATCGTAATATTTATATTAAATCGATGTAAAATTTTAATAAATTTAAAAAATAATTTGAAAATAAGTAATTATTCCCCCTGTTCCAATTTATGTAATATCATTTTTTTGGTCTGTCCAAAAAGAATGTCAGTGAATTAACAAATATGAAGCAAGACCTACTCCCTCCCAACCCAGAAATAATATTTTTATATTTAGAAATAATTTAACTTTATGAGATGATTTACAACTACATATTTATATAAGACTTGTTTTAAACCACACATTTGAAAAATCTTTCTTTCTTTTTTAAATTTCGTGCCAAGTCAAATGATGCCACATAAATTAAAACAAAGAGAGTAATATTATGAGTGTCAACAAGAAAAAAATTTATCTTTCTCGCGATATGCTAAATAACCAAATAAAAATAAAAATTTATTTTTAATATAATAAATAAGTAAAAGTGAACGAACACTAAGTGGACAATAATTACAAAGAGATTAGTACGTGCAAGTGTAAGTTGGTGTCCTCGAATTGCTCAATACGCAAGTCACATCCTCTATTTTTAAGTTAAAGATGATCAGAGAAGAGTAGAAACTCAGTCAGTCAACTTCGTCCACTGTAATTTCAGTATGGTATAATAGGGGTGTTTTCAAGGAAGATTATCGCATAAAATTTTTTAGGGGTTTAAGGAAGATAACCAAAAATAGATCAATAAATGTAGTCTTGCGTGTAATGGATGAAAAGGCAACTGATTTTGCTACCATGAAATGGGGAAGAGCCTTGATTCCCTCCCGATATTCATGTCTTCCTTTCATTTCATTTCGATTCGTATTTTTGTTTATCAAATGAAACGGAAGTTGAGTAAATAATTTTTGTTGGTTAAACTTAAAATAAAGAGGTGTTTCCAAATTTACATGCATTAGTTATTACTTTTTTTTCAGAATTCATTATCATGATTTAGTAATTTTGTTTATCTTACTTTGCTTGTGTTTGTGTTTTGTCTTGAGCTGAGGATTTATAGGAAACAACCGCTTTACCTACCAAGATAAAGATAAAGTCTGCGTACACTCTATTATTCCCAGATTCCACGTTGTGAAATTTCTATGAATATGTTGTTGTTTGTTTGATGACTTAAAGTTCTAGTTCACTTTGAAAGTTGAGTAACAAAATACAGATTACTATAATTTCTTTAGTGATATTTCCAGACTCATGTCCTGTACTTGTTTTTATTTACCTTATTGGATGGCGTGCTATAATATTCTATTTTCCGTTGCTTATGGCGTTTGCATTCTAAGGGGCGTAGGTTGTAGCTCATGAAAAGGTTAAAAAAAACCTCAAAACTATAATTATTGTATAATTCTTGATACAAGTAGGGGTGAGCGTATATCGGTTCGGTTCAGTTTTATATCAAAAAAGTATGAACAAAATAAAATTTGGTTTTTAAAATAAAATTGAATCAATTTTTTTTAAAAAAAAATGATATATTGGTTTATATCGATTTTTTCAATTAAAATATAAATTTCAAAAAAATAATTTAAAGTCAAAAAACAAAAGTCTTCATCACATATAATCTTAAAACATGTAAAAAACTCAAAATTAAAGTTTATATCCCCATAAAATAAAAGTCCAACACTGAAATAATAAACGGGTCGAGTTTTTTTTTAAAAAAAATTGAATTTCGAACATTGAAATTGACATTCACACCTATATTACCACGAAATAACGACGTTGAAATCTATTGTATATCGTGAGATCTTTACTAAAGAAAAGGGAAAATTAGAAATCGATTTGGGGGAAAACATAAATTGATTGGGAAAACGGACGTTTTCGTAAAAATTAGCGGTGGTTTTCCCGGCCAAGTCTAAAAAAAATACGCAAAATAAAAAAAATCGGGTTAAACGGACATCCGAGCGCAGAGTTATGACCATTTTAAGTTGCACCAATTTACAACTACTTTTTCTCCCTACATTTTATGTCAATGCTTCCGTGATAGGTTAATTAAGTTCATGCCGCATTCGACTTCCATAAAAGCTCATAGATTGACTTCAATGTCTATGATTCAAGAGATAACAGTAGCCTAAAATAAAAAATAATATTAATCACATATTTCCCCCCGATTTTTCAGTTCGGTTCATCCCCAATACTAAAGAACCGAACCGAATCATTTAACACATGTATGTTAGGTTTTTAAAAAAAAATCAATTTTTTAATTTTTTTTAACCGAATAAAAACCAAATCGAACCGTCGGTTCGATTTTTTCGGTTCAACGTGTTTTATGCCCACCCCTAGATACAAGTGAACAAGAAAATCAAGTAATTCATTGAAAAAAATAATCAATGTCAAGTAATCAAGTAATTTGTTTTATATTGTCCCTTTATTTTCTCTGTTCACATTGATAATCTACCACTATCAGTAGGTTAAGTAGGCGTTTGAACATGAACTAGCTTCTTTGGAAAGTCACCTGACAATTGAAATTGGTGTAGTAATTACACAATCCAGTAATTACAGAGTATAGTGATGACAACGACATGTTTGTTTGTGATAATTATATTATAATTACAAGCGTATTGCTTGATTGCACAAGGGCAATTACATAATTATATTAATTTAAAAATAAAATTTAATTATCAAAATTAAAAGTTAATATTTGACAAATATGTACCTTTATAAGTGATATTAAATTATATATTTTAAGATACATATTATTTCTTTAAATTATTTATTAATAATCATATATTTGTAACTAATATTGTAAAAACCAACTGACGTATATTTTCAAATTAATAATATTTTAATTTAATTATAAAGGCTGAAGAGGTTAAAAATGATATTCGTAGGATGCGTAGGTAAGGCTTGTCCGGAGTGGCTGACTAGGCTGTTTAATATCATTTTTAAGACGACAAAAATGTCCGAAGAATGGAGGGAGAGTATAATGGTCCCGTTGTACAAGAACAAAGATGACATCCAGAGTTGCAACAACTATAGAGGTATAAAGATGTTAAGCCACACTATGAAAGTGTGGGAGAATGTGCTGGAGCTGTGGGTAAGGAAGAGCGTGTCTATTTTCGAGAACCAGTTTGGATTCATGTTGGGACTTTCGGCTACAGAATCCATCCATATTGTTCGGAGGCAGGTAGAGCAGTACATGGAGAGGAAGGACCTTTACATGGTATCATTGACCTGAAAAAGGCATATGACAAAGTCTCAAGGGAGATTCTTGGAGGCTAAAGGTGTGCCGATGACATATATTAGGGAGATCAAGGACATGTACGATGGAGCCAAGACCCTAGTAAGAACTGCGGAAGGAGACTCGAAGAAATTTTCGGTGGGGATGGGGTTGCATAAGGAATCAGCAGTTAGCCCATTTTTATTTTTCTTAGTGTTGGATGAACTGACACATAAAATTTAAGGGGAGGTGCCATGGTGTATGTTATTTTTAGACGACATAGTTTTGATTGAAGAGACTCGCGACAGAGTTAATGCTAAGTTGGAGGTCTGGAGACAGACCCTGAAGTCTAAAGGGTTCAAGTTGAGCAAAACCAAAATGGAATATTTAGAGTGCATGTTCAGTGACATAGCGCAGGAGGAGGGTGTGAAAGTGAGGCTTGAGACACATGCTATCTAAAAGTGAGAAAGTTTTATGTATCTTGGGTCCATTAACTAAAAAAAATGAAGAGAGTGCTGACGATGTCACACATTGTATTGGGGTAGGATGGATGAAATTGAGGCTCACATCTGGATTCTTGTGTGATAAGATGGTTCCACCAAAACATAAAGGCAAGTTTGATAGAGTGGTAGTTAGACCTACTATGTTGTATGGGACTGAGCGTTGTCCAGTCAAAAAGTCCCACGTCCAGAAGATGAAGTGGCGGAGATGAGGATGCTACGATAGATGTGTGTGAATACTAGAAATGATAGAATTAGAATTGAAGTTATTTGGGATAAGGTGAGAGTGGCCTCAGTAGAGGACAAGATGCAGGAAGTTGGGATGGTTCGGACATGTTCAGAGGAGAGGCACGGAGGTCTCGGTGCAGAAGTGTGAGAGGTTGGATTTGGAATGTTTCAGAAGAGGTTGAGGTAGGCCGAAAAAGTATTAGGGAAGACATGAAACATTTTCAAGTTACCGAGGATATGACCTCAGATAGGAGGTTGTGGATAATACGGATTAGGGTGGAGGGTTAGGTAGTAGTACGAGTCTCGTGTATCCTTCCATACTAGCAGGCATAATGTTACCTTGCAGGTTTTTATTCTCCATTAATGCTTATCTATAGTATTTTTCATGATCTCCTTACTTTACTTTACTTTCTTCAAACCTTATCTGACCTTTTTTCTTAGGTTTTCTCTTGAGATGAGAGTGTAACGACCCATTTGGTCATTTAAGAATTTTATCTTTTTACCCCTATTGATCCTTCCCCTAGCACCGTTATAGTGCGTTCGACTTACGGGGATGGATGGAATGGTTCCCGAGGTAGTCGAGTGAGTCTTGGTTAATTTTGAGAAAATTTAAAGCTTTTAAGTTGAATAAGTGAAAAAGTGTTGACCGATAGTTGACCTTTGAGTGTATGGGTTTATTTTCGGGTTCCGCCTCTTTTGGTAGGTCCGAAGCGTCATTTATGAATTCATTGAGTCCTTGGTTTGCTTTCTGAGGCGTTCAGATGTAATTTGTGTCACTATTTGTAAATTTGTACAAGTTGAATATTATGAGGGTTTTCGTAGAAAACATGGACCTTAGATTGGTCGTATGAGAAATCCGAGTGCACGAGCGAGTTTGTAGCACCATTTACTTTGGGGTAGCATGTTTGGTTTGTATCCGGGGGGGGGGGGGGAGGGGTCCCGGGAGCATTTTGGGCGTTTGGTAGAGAATTGGCTAAGTTCTAGAGTTGCTAATTTTCGGTGTCCGCACCAGCGGCCTTCTGGCTGCTTTTGTGTGTTCGCCTCTGTGGAGGTTCGCTCGTAGATGCAGGCCTTGTGAGATGCTGAGTTTTCCTCTTATGCGGATGTTTCTTTGTAGAGGCGATGACGCCTCTACGGAGTAGTTTCCGCTCTAGTACCCATCTAGGATATTAAGTGACTCTGCCTCGGCGACCTATTTTCTGCTGATGCGGGTCCACATAGGCGAAGTCGATTTCGCCAAAGCGGAATAACTATTTCAGATCAGAATCCTAAATGCCCTAGCATGAATTCATTTCCCCAAAATATTCTATTGGAATTAGAGCTCGACAAGGAGGGGGTTTCTTGAGTATTCCATCATTTTTCTTCATTGGAGGTATAATTTCTTCCCCTTTTGATTATTATTTTTTATTAGAGTCTTCTAATCATAGTGTAGATTCTATTTGGGGGAACAAGATATCCTAAGTTCCATACTAAGAATAAGACGCCTTGAATCATGAATTGCGGATTATTTATTGATTAGATGGATATGATATTGTAATATAGTGTTGATTAATGATAGACGATGATGTTATGATAGTTAATTTGTTACTGGAAACCCTTTTGAAATTGGGGAAAAAACCCAGGGTTTAAAATTTTGGCCTTTTGCCTAATCTTGAAATTGAGGGTCCAATCTGGTTTAGTTTTTAAATTAGCTTAATGATATGATTATTTAGTATGTGATTATACTTTTTGGGTAATAAAGTTTGAATTTTGCTAACGTGGGCCCGGGGTCAATTTTGGGATGAATCTTTATATTATTTGAAAGGACTAAGTCCTTGGGTTTGTATAAGATTACTTATTAACGTAGCATCTATATGTTAGACTATGAGTACTACGAGGCGCTCTGAAAGGGCAAGGCTTGCGTTGAGATTTGATGGTTCGTGGCTCCTGCTCAGCTCTGTAGGCTACGATTTTTCTTTTGTAGACACCGATAGAAGTACATATTAATGATAAATATTGAGGGTATTGGGCGTGTTTGGGGATCCCACCTTAGCGGTTGTGATGAACGCTTGGGTGGATACCGGTGTTGAATTGTGATGATGGATGATTTTGGGAATCAACCTTCAGTTGATTCCAACTGTTGTTGTTTGGGCTTGTCGCCATTATATGAGCTTGTCGCCATTATTGATATTGCTGTGTTTATTCATCACATTAGTTTCATATCCTGAATTACGTGATTACGTGTTAATGACTTTCTAAAAACATGTGATATTCATCCCTTATACTTGATTGCATCTCATACATCCTGATTACTTTCCTTGTCAATGTTATTGCATTCATACATTCATGATTATGATGATATTTAAAGTTGAGTGGTATGGAAATGCTGTGAGTCCAATGAGACCAGAAAAAGTAAGGTTATTTTAGGAGATGGTTGAAAACATTGAGATGATGGAAATGATTGATATATCTCCAAAGGGGTTTGGCTCAAGTTAGATATGTGCGTTGAATTCTGACTGGCCAGGTGCGGTGTATGGACAGCTCGGGTCCCCCATGGGTTGCAATTCATAAAATTTTAACACATGTATACCGGTTGTGAAAGGTACCTGGCATTTGCATTTGCATTTATATCATACATAGATTTATGCATTGATTACTTGTTAAAGGTAAGAATATATTATGAGATGGTTGGAACCATTTAGGTGATGGAAATGATTGATATGACTCCAAAGGTGTCTTGGCTCTAGTCAGATACATGTGTTGAATTTCGGCTAGCTATGAGCGGTGTTGATGGGGTGAGTCCCCCATGTGTTGAATTTTATAGATGAACGCATGTATATTGGTTGTGAAAGGTACATGGTATTGCATTTGCATCCATATCATACATTCACGTATACATTGATTATTTGTTGATTGATAATGTGATATAGATTTGGATGATTTGATTGATTCTATTGGAATGGATTGATTTCCATGATTTGTCTTGTTCTATGTGAATATGATGCTGTGGTTTACTACTTTATGAGTCTAAGTATTCGATGGAAAACTACTATTCTGGTTGGTGATGTCTACTTGCCTGAACTATCATGTAGATCAAAGAGAACTATGTGTCTGTGTATTTCTTGGTGATTGATACCGTTATTCGGTAAAGTGTAGCAAGGAACTTGTTGAGGTGTTTTTGTTGTAGTTGTTGACTTGTATGCTATGTATGTGTAGATCCTCTCTTTAATCAAAGGGTGTGCGGCGTAGACTTGTACTTCAAGTATAATTAAGATGCTAAATGAATAATTATGTGTCATGCCCTTAAATGTATGAAATCGTAATTAAGTCTAAGGGTTAGAGATAATAAAAGCACTAACATCGTTATGGTCAGACTAATTCTAAGACTCTTGGAGAGAATTCTTAAATGATGTTGTGGAATAGGTGTCAACTTATCTTATTGGACTTGTTAGATTGGGTAAGTGGAGACAATATGAACATGATTTAGACAGAGTTGACTGATCAATGGGTATTAAGTGTAAGATCCATGTGTTCAATATGAATTGATTTGTACTTGGTTGTGATTGACTCTTATTTGAATAAGGTGACTTATGTGACTATTTGAACTGCCTAGAATAGGACCTACTTGATAGTGAACTTGATGTTTATGCCTATTACGTAACTTTCATCGTTGTCGGGATATGATGCCTACAGAGGTACGTTATGTACTCATGTTATGCTTGCTGCATCTTATATGTGGATGTAGGTATTCGATCGATTCAGGTTGCAGCTAGGAGCACGGGAAGGTAAGGCAGACCACTCATTCTTGGTAGTCTTGGTATTCATCTAGTCAGATCGCCCTTATTCATCAAGCGTAGTGTTATTTATTCTTTCCTAACATTATATCTTAGGGTCCTTGTACAAGTCAGACCAGATTTTGGGAGAAAGTGTTGTAAGGGTCAAATGATGTTAAATGTTTTAAAAGAGTATTGTTATATGATGTACTTTTCCTTCATTTCCTCATTGTTAAGCTATTATGATTGTAAAAATGGATATTTGGGATTGGTTCGCCTACTGGGGGATAGTGTAGGTGCCACCACGACGCCTGTTATTTGGGTCATGATAAAGTTGGTATCAGAGCTCTAGGTTCACCAGTCTCACGAGTATTAAGACAATGTTTAGTAGAGTCTCGTGGATAGGTACGTAGACGTCCGTACCCATCCTCGAGAGGGTAGAAGACATTTAGGAAATATTCCCTTTTTTAATTCTTTTGTGCTACTTCAATCAAATTGGTATCTGATCGATTCTAATTGGTATATGAAACTTCTTCATCCTATTCTATCACCAATGGTGGGAGCATTCTCTTAATTTCATACGTGAGTTGTTTGGTATGACATCGCGCGATAGGGTATAAGATGTGTCACTGTGATACGGACGCGTGGCCCCGTTTAGTCTTCATCTATAGTTTAAAGGTTCGATTTTGTGGGGTTATGATTGTGACTCCCCAGTTTGGTGATATCCTTGGAAAGTGGAAGTGATAATGCAGAGGTGCAAGAAAAAGAAATGGGATGGATCAATCTCCGTTGTATGAAGAGAAAAATTGGTATCTGACATGTTCGTTAGGATAAGTTGCATGATGTATGAGGGTGAATGTCATATAGGGTCATGAAAAGTTAAGTGAGAGTTTTGACGTGACAGGCTTGTAGTAGTAGAGTAAGAACTAGTGGTTGTGGGTCCATTTAGGGAATGACTATCTGTTCTAGATCAGGTGGCAATGTTACTTGTGATGAGTGAAGCTTAAGGAAATAGACAATCACGTTTAGTCACATAAAGAGTGTGTTCATAGGGTCACTTGGCGTTTTGAGGTTAGTGGTAAAAAAGGATTGTTGAAACCACAAAAAATGTTGATTTGTGAGTTATTTTGCATTTGTTAGCATAAAGTGAGTGTAAGGGATCATATATAAGTTGGTACGTTGGACTACGTCCTAGGCTAATGGGAGCAAGTGATTGACTAATAAGAATGACTCTAGCGCTGAACAGGTGTGGAGTTCTATTTAAGGAATTACCGGGTGTTGCATCTAGTTCTTGGATAAGATTTGTAGGCATGATATATAAAGGTTAATACTTGAGGAGTTCTACAATTACTGGGATAATGACTTTATAGTTGACCAAAGGACAGGGAAAATCGCATAGTGAGTTAGCTGTGTTCTGGTTCAGCAAAATAAGGTAAGAGTTGGTTCTTTGCAGGCAAACATTGTATGAAGACACTCGAGGGAGGTTTTGGTTAATAGGATCAATTATGGTATACTATCTACAGCATATGTTCAACTATTTTTGCAGGACTTATGATATTGCGGTATAATTCAATTGGGTTTGAGTGATGATCGGTCGATAGCGGTGAATGTGATTTGAATGGACTAGGGAAAATCGAGAAATAAGATAAATGTATAGTTGATCGAGAATCGGGATGAGTAAGGTACATATTCGAAAAAAGGAAAGGATTTGTCTTCGAAGCAACAGGATTACTTGAGCCAGATGTAGATTATGGTGGCGTTATTTTTCAGATGGGGTGAAATTGTTTAGTACACTCGAATGAGTAAGTTCATGGTAATTTACCAAGTGTTATGACGAATGTTCAATGGGGTTTGTGATTGGAGACTGGTGGTAGACTATGTTGAAGTGTTGTTGACTAATATGGGTGAGTATTTCAGGTATTAGAGACTTGGGAGTAATTGCGCAAGGCAAGGTGCATGGGTCATAAGGTTGATACGTTAGGAATTGGTAAGGCACGATGGTTGCGAGATTTGATACTCTCTTGATTGATATACGGTAGTGAGGTATTACTATTAGAGACTCGATTGGTGGAGGTGTAGTAAATGAGGCTACAGACTGTATGTCAAAATGTTCGGAGTTGTGGGTGAGTAAGAGGAAGTACAAGGAGGATTTGATGTATTTAGAGTTAATGGGGTTCTATCAGAGTGTGTATCGGGTGAAAGTTGAGAAAAATGAAGAATACAATCATAAGGTATAGTTCTTCAGTACTAAGTTGATGACTTGGATAGGATCCAACTTTTGGAGTCGTGGGTGACGTCACATGATTGATTATTCATGAGAAAAGAGATGGAAGAGGTCACCGCGAGCTTATGGAAATCATACTAGTTATTTTGGAATCAGTTCGGGTGACCATCAATGATTTAGAAATTTGAACACTTATTTCTGGGTTAGTATTGTTCAATTAGGGCCGAGTGGCCCATGTTTATATTTCTTAGAGGACTTATGGTATTCTAGTAAACTAGCGACGAGGGTTCGATGGATTTCAATTCGGAATGGAGGTATGACAGTGTTACTGGTTCTTATTGAAGTTTGCAAGTAGGATTGATGATATTCTTCGGATAACAACAATTCAGAAAGTTCTAATGGTTTACACAGGTACTTGGTATGTATGGAGGAGGTACAAATGATTATTGGGAGTCTTTAGAGTGATTAGTTGATTTTCTACGAATTTGGCACAACAGGGTGATCAGTAGGTATGCTTATAGTATTGTGATTAGGAGATTCGAGAAGAATTGGGCAATCGGTTTTGACTAAGTAATTTTTACTTCGGGATACAAAACTAATGAGACTGGAATTAGCACAATCGACCTTAGATAAGATCAGTTTTTGGATGGACTTAGAATTTTTTCAGATAAAGCAATGATTATTTTCTAGCAAAAGAAAGTCACAATTTGGTCTTGTGGCATGTGTCTATGTGTTTCTAAGGAATCTCGGTACGAAGGACGGCCTGGGAAGGTGTGAGAGAAGGATTGGTAGAATCAGAAATTTTATCGTTACAAGTTGGACAATGGTTTGTGGCTACAACTAAAGGATAGTGGTGATTAAGGTGACATTTGTGGATTCAATCGAACATGCATAGATGTATCGTTATAACCAAATCAGGGAATTCGAGCGGAGTCAGTTCTTACATTCGAGAATTAATTATGAAAGAATTTCGCTTATGAAGAAATAAAAATTTGGGGTGTTGAGCCAAGTTGAAAGTAGATTGAACTAATAAAGTGAATATGTGGTACTATCGGTATATATTTTTTTCCTGTTGAGACTTTATGAGGTTATGATGGGGATTCCTTGGTTCTTATTGCTTTCCTACTCTCCTTCTTCCGTTCTGGGACGGGCATTCATTTAGTTGGTATATGATGTAATGACCCATTTTGTCATTTAGGCATTTTACCCTTTTACTCCTTTTGACTCTTTCCCTAGTACCTTTAGAGTGTGTTCGACTTACGGGAATGGGTGGAGCGATTCCCGAGGTAGTCGGGTGAGTCTTGGTTGATTTTGAGGAAATTAGAAGCTTTTAAGTTGAATAAGTTAAAAAGTATTGACCGATAGTTGACATTCGAGTAAATGGGTTCGTTTCCAGGTTCCATCGCTTTCGGTAGGTCTGGTGCCATTTATGCTTTAGTCGAGTCCTTGGTTCACTTCCCGAGGCATTCAGATGTATTTTGTGTCACTATTTGTAAATTTGTGAAAGTTGAATATTTTGAGAATTTTCATAGAAAAGTGGACCTTAGGTTGGTCGTATGAGAAATCCGAGTGCGCGAGCAAGTTTGTAGCACCGTTGGGCTTGTGGTAGCATGTTTGATTTGTATCCGAGCGATCCCGGGAGCATTTCGGGTGTTTGGTGGAGAACTGACTAAGTCCTAGAGTTGCTGGTTTCTGGTGTCCACCTCTGCGGAGGTTGGCTCGTAGATGCGGGCCTTGTGCGATGTTGAGTTTTCCGCTTTCGATAAGAAAATTGAAAAATCATAGGATCAATAGTATGCCAAAGGTAACGAAGAGAGTTAAACAACTCCGATAAGGAAACAAGCTCAATAATCTTACTAGAACACAAGAAGCACCTTTAACAAGGAACATACGACGATCATGGAACCAAATTTCAAGAGTTACAAATAAGCACAACATCAACGATTGAGAGCAACCATGTTTATATCTTCTACGAATAGGAGTTTTTTTGGAATGTTCGGGTTGACGACGTTTAACTTTGAAAGAAGAAGAAGGTAAAGCCTTACATACCTTATTGTTGACCAACATTACTCTGATGCTGTCTCGTTTGTTCTACAATCATTGACCTAAGCAATACAGATAAGTCAGATCAAAATCAAGTTGATGGTTTCACGATTAATTCGTTACGACCTTTTATCGAACACCTAACGTGCACAACTTTCATACATAGTTTTCATGGCCATCTAAACTACCCTCATTCCTTCTTCAATATCCATAACAATACCAATATCATAACTTTCACTTTCCACAAGATCTAGCTCTACTTATCTCGAGAATTTTAATCAAATCAACCCAATACTTAACATGTCTTCATCTTAGAATCTTAACTTCATTTTCATGTGTTATATCTACCAATTTATCCACCCATACTAGGAGAAGATTAATAGAACTTATGAGTAGAAAAACTTACCTTTAATCAGCCAAGGATTCTTCCACACCAAGCCTTCTTCCAATTCCAAGAAGTTCCAAACTCAACCCAACCAACTAAGTGTTGTCCTTGTGATGATCTAGCCTCTTCAATGGAGAATTGACTTCATAAGCTTAAAATACGGGTGTTGGATGACATGTAATTTCTTGGAGAATGTTTTAGAGCTCCTAGGCTATGTTTGGGTCGAAGAGGAAATAAATTGAGGGAAGCATCGAAATTAAGCTATAAATAGCCAACCAATCGCCTCCATTATGCGGAGAGATATGCACCACAGATCGCCATCTGCGGCCGCATTTCCCACCGCGGATGGTGGAAAAAATTTGGTAAAATGGAGGCTTGGATCTGTGACCAAATCCGCAAAGAGGAATGGGTTCCGCGATACGAAACGCTTAGCGTATCTTCCAATCGTCGTCAAACTTTGTTGAGACATATTTCCTTCGACCCAAATGACTTTAACCTTCCATAAAATTCATTAACATCCTTGTAAGTCATATGAGACCCTCAGAAAGGAGCTTAAGTCATTGGGGCACTAGTCGACCTACCATGATCCCACTTACACACAAAACTATGGGGTATAACATCCTTCCCCCCTTAAGAACACTCATCCTCGAATGTTAGGATACTATACCATTAAAACGTAACTTAGGTTCCTTCAAAGAATATTTCGGAAAAGTTTCATCTATAAACATGACTATTCAAAACCTGTCAAGCTGTCAGAATACATATCCAATGCCACACAAGGCTACAAACAACATAATATAATGACATCGGTCCCACACAACCGCCTATCTATCTAGAAATAAAAAGGATTAGTCGTAACTCACCTCAACTGTCAACTGTTGAGACTTAGGTTGCATCTATCACCTCTGCCTAAAAAATGTAACATAAACAAGATGTATAGAATGAGCCCGATAGATAAAAAGGGGGATAAATAAGTCGTATCGGATGAGTATCGATGTAAACCTGAAGTCTGAAATAAATGAGAATATCTGGACTTCATGCCCTTCTCAGCCTTCCATGTCATTTCTTCCACGTTATTATTTCTCCTTAAGACTTTGACAGAGGCCACGTTTTTAGTCTGTAGCTTCCGGACCTGACTATCAAGAATTGCAATGGGAACTTCAAGTAATGCGGGAGGGATACCTACATATTTCTGAGTCATTGACACATGGAGCACCGAGTGGATAACTTCTAACTCTAAAGGCAACTCAATTTCATACACTACTCGACCCATTCTTCGAATAGTCTTATAAGATCCAACATATCGATGGCTAAGCTTGCCCTTTTTGCTGAATCACATCACGCCTTTCGTAGGCGATACTTTCAAGAAGACCCAATCTCCAACCACAAATTCTAAATTTTGACGCCGAGTATCCGAGTAGGATTTCTATTGACTCTGAGCAGTCAATAGGAGTTCCTGAGTCAATTTTACTTTCTCACCGCTTATTGAACCAAATCGGGGCCTAATAACTCAGATTCGCCCCTTAAGTTTCCCAATATTTGGTACACACAACCGACCTCTATATCTTAGTTCCATCATTTCCAAGATCCACTATCGACTTCTTCTGTTGCATTATCCCTTCTTTCATTCTTACCAATTCAGGATATTTGAACTATCACTCTTTCAATTTGGTTATCAATGAAGATTCTACTGTACTGTGAAGAACAATGTTCCCATTACCTGAACTAAGAAATCTAACACTCAAGTCAGCTAATTGGTACAAGTCTTTAGTCATCGGTATCTCTTCTGCCGCAATATTACTCAAATACCCATGGTCTTCCGGCATAAAGTACCGGGTATCATGTTTGCCTTGCCTGGATGATAGAGAATGTCGATATCATAATCTTTTAACAATTCAAGCCACCTCATTTGTCATAAATTCAACTCCTTTTGACGGAAGATATATTGAAGGCTCTTATGGTCAATATAAATATCAACATGAACTCCATATAGATAATGACGCCATATTTTCATGGCAAACACTACTGTCGCTAACTCAAGATTGTGAGTTAGGTACTCGTGCTTTATTAATTGCCTTGAAGCATATCCAATTACCCTTCCATGTTGCATTAGAATATAGACCAAACCCACTATGGATGCATCATAATATACAATATATCCCTCTGCGCCTTCAGAAAACGCTAAGTTGGCTGTTGAAATTAACTTATCCTTTAGCTTCTTGAAACTTTGCTCACACGCTTCTGACTATTGGAACTTAGTTATATTATGAGTCATTTTTTTAATGAAGAAGCTATAGAAAAGAAACTCTCCACAAATCTCCGATGATAAGTGGCTAAGCCCAAGAAACTCTGGCCTTCTGTAGGCATAGTAGGGCTCGACCAATCCTTCATTGCTTCAATCTTATGGGTATCAATCTTAATACCTACATTTGAGACTATATGGCTGAGGAAGACTACCAAATTTAAACAGACCTCACATTTGGAAAATGTAGCATATAAACTGTGACCTTGGAATGTTTGTAACCCCGTCCACAAATGCTCAACATGCTCCTCTTCAGACCGAGAATATACTAGAATATCATTGATGAATATAATAAAAAAATATCCATGAAAGGTTTGAACACCCAATTCATCAAGTCCATAAAAGCTGGCAGGGTGTTACTAAGCCCGAATTACATTACAAGGAACTCATAATGGCCATAGCTAGTTCTGAAAGCAGTTATCGAAATGTCCTTTCCCTTAACTAGCTACTGATGGTACCAGGATCTAAGATCAATCTATGAAAAGTACATAGCACCTTACAGCTGATCGAACAAATCATCAATTCTCGAAAGTCGATACTTATTCTTAATACTAACCTTGTTTAACTGACGGTAATTGATAGACATTCTGAGCGAGCCATTTTTCTTACGAACAAACAATATGGGTATGCTCCACGGGGAAGTACTGGGCCTAATAAAGCCATTTCCCAGCAAATCCTTTAATTTTTCTTTCGATTCAGTAAAGGCCATCCTATATAGTGGGTTAGATATGGGTTGAGTGCCTGAAAGTACCTTGATGGCAAAATAAATTTCCCTTTCGAGAGAAATGTCTGGAAGCTCGCCTGGTAATATGTCTGGGAATTTATTTACCATAGGGACTAACTGAAGAGTTAGGGGGGGGTTTCTGTTTTTGCATCACGGACTCAAACTAAATGGTATATATGTCCCTTGGAAATCATGTTTCTCGCTTTAAGGTAGCAAAGACACCTACCCTTAGGTGTTATAGCATTTCCCTTCCATCATAAGACTAGCTTGTTTGGAAAATAAAATCAAACAATTTAAGTTCTACAACTCTCATTAACATAATGCGCGGTTATCCAATCCATACCCATAATCACATCGATATCCACCATCTCTAGCTCAGGCAGGTTTGCTAAAGTACGATGACTAGGAACTTCCACTACATAATCTCGATATACTCATTAGGCAATTACAGGAATACCAACCGGTGTAGTTACAACATACATTTTACTTAACAACTTGGGTTCTTTATAGAACTTATTAGTAACGAATGGAGTGACATACAATAAAGTAGAACCAGGGTCAATCAATACATACACATTTCGAGAGAAGATAAATAATATACATGTGACGACGTCTGGGGATTAATCTTGGCGACCCACTAGCGCATAGATACAGTTCAAACTAGCACCCCAACTGGATGCTTCACCTCTACCTCTACCTCTACCTCGACCAGCTGGCGGCTGCGACCCTAGAGCATGAGGGCGTACCGAAGATGAAGATACAACTACCGACCCAGTCACCTGTGCCATGTCACCTCCCTCCGTCCCTCGATGAATAATTCATCATAATATGGATTGGCTGCCTACATGAATAGCATAGATTTTATCCCTACTGATATTTTCCGAAGTGGGCTTTACCACACTAACTGCACTGAGGCAAAGGCGGCCATGCCTGTCTACAGTCCTATGTACACTGTGGACCTGATGCTCGGGAACTTTGACCCTATCCGGAATAAGTAGATCGATCCTAGCATGGTCCCTGAAACTGTGGGGGCGCACTGACTGCCGAATAGGTTGAATATCTAGAAGTCTAGGGTCTAGGTCCATCTCTAAACTCACCAAAATTACCCACTGATCGGGCCCTCTTATGCTGACCCCTGTCCCGCTCTCGATCAACCCACTGTTGCCGCTTACGGTCTTCCAAATTCTGAGCGTATACCTGGATATAAAAGATGTCCATACTCAAGTTTAGAGAAACAGTAATACATTCATTCACCAGATGTAGCCCCAAACCATTAATAAAATGATACACCCGGTCGCTAATCTCAACTACTATAGTAGGGGCATATCTAGCCAAAGAGTTAAACTGCATACTGTATTCCCGTACACTCATGTTGCCCTACTTAAGATGTAAAAACCTTTCTTGCCTGGCCCGCTAGAGCTCTACTGGCAAATAATGCTGTAAAAAGGCCTTAGAGAACTCCTTCCATCCAGTTGACAGGGCACGAGGTCCCCTACACTGCTCCCATGTCTCATACTATGTCACATCGATATCCCGCAGTATATAAGAGGCCAGCTCAACTGACTCAGTATCGATGGCATACATTACCCTCAAAGTCCACTGCATTTGATCTAAGAAGTTTTGTGGATCAGCATTCAAGTCTGATCCCATAAACACTGGAGGATCCAAATTAATAAAGTCCAGAACTCTTGCATTAACATCTTTATCAGAAGGCCCAGGAACCTGACGTTGGACCTCAGTGTCCACGAGCCGAGTCAATAACTGAACTGCACTACGCATATCAAGATCGTGCTCAGGAGAAACCTGGGGAGGAACTAGAGGTATATTAGCTTCCCTGGGCTCCTCTGGAGGTGGAGGGGGTGGAGTCCTGGAGGCACGAGATATAGCCTCATCCTATTGTTCTTGCTGCCCCGTGTTAGCGTGTGGTACATGACTGGCACCCTCTCCTGCCTCTACATCTAACCTTCGAAAAGCCTCCTGTCATCAAGTAGTAGCAGGCATCACTGAAAATTTAAACCAGATTTAGATTATGAGACCAAATTTTTATAACTCAGCTCTAACGCACGATCTAAGATAAGAAAGAAAGCAACCATCCTAAACGTCTTGTAGCCTCCTTCTTATAAATGTGGTGCACAATACATCCATAAATAAGACCTAACCAGACACGACTTGTAGACTCCCTAGGATAGAACTTCTCTGATATCAAGTTTGTCACACCCCACCCTAAGGCCCGAGCATACCAACCATAGTATTTGAACCACACGTAACAAGACTCAGGCCGATAAGACCTCTAATAAATGATAAACGGGTAAGATACGACATGGTATTGCATGCAAAAGAACCCCAACAAAAAATATATACATAACATAAGGCTGACAAGATCGTCATAGTTACAACGGACTATCCAAAAGAGGTCGACGAGGCCATACCAACCAATTGGACATGTGATACTAGTCTACAAGCCTATAAACATAATACAAAGTAGCAACTGGTAGGGACAGGGTCCCACCATACCCATAATATATATATATATATATATATATATATATATATATACACAACAAAACCAACACCTACCAACAAACTAAACAACTCCGGAAGAAAGGAGTGTATCGACAACAGCTGCTGAATCAAACCATCTACTACGGGGGAACATCAAATCGTCTATCTGTACTTGCGTGCATGAAATGCAGCGCCCCAGCAAGGGGCGTCAGTACGAAAGAATGTACTGAATATGTAAAGCAAGTAAACGTAAGTGAAGATAATAACATGAGCAAATCGAAGTAACAATACAACCTGAACCTTGGAGGCCATGGGGGCATATGTAATGTATAATATCACTGTATATATATATGTATGTATGTATATATTTCGTGAGACCAAGTCGCGCTACAATCGACCGGGTACGACACTTATATTGGGTACACGCGTATATATATATATATATATATTTCGTGACACCAAGTCGCGCTACAATCGACCGGGTACAACACTTATATTGGGTACACCCGTTGCATGTGTATCCTATATTAATGAGTACATAATTTTAAAATTTATGTAAATATTATTCAAAATATGTTGTATTTAATAAAATAAATTTTGAAAGAAAAGCCGTATGTTCCTTAATATGTCAAATATTAATCTTATTTAGATAATTCAATAAAGGAAGAAGCTTAGCCTCACAGAAGTCATCTAGACATTCATAGTATGCTAGCATCCAAGCGTTACTAACTTTTGGTAGTAAATAAATATTTCATGAACTAAATTGGGAATATAATAGACGTAATCATCCTCAAAAGATACCGAATATGTTAAATTATAGTATTTTATTTGATACATTCAAGGGATAATACCATAGTAATAAATTATGCAATTAATATTCATATCACCATTATAAAATATGTTTGCGATTTGCGCGATTATTTATAATCGGATTAAATGTATGAAATGATCTAACCTTCTTGCGGTGGAGAAAAATTTAACAAAAGCTACTACAAGGGAAAGGAGGGATTCCCTCTCTTACAATTAAGCTCACAAAAAGGGAAAATTGAATTTGAATAAATGTGGAACCTGATTCATTTGTAGTTCCTATATTTGTTCAATTGTACATTAACCGATGCCCTTTTTCTGTCTAATCCTAAATAACAAAAAAATAGAATAGTGTAAAAACTGAAGTTATTCCAACCTAAATCAACAGGAAAGGGCCGCAACACCTTAATGACCTCATAATGAAAAACAAATCAGGATAAGATGGGAAAAATCTCCATCTAAACGTGAATATTTGACTCTCTCCTTAGGAATATTTACATATAATATATTTAACACAACGAGGACACTCTATGGCCTTCTGGAAAGGACCTCACAATTTTCTAATCCTTAAGATTAGAAGCAATTTTCTTTGGTGAAAACATACTGTATAGGACAAAGTTCGTATGGAAAGGACCTCACAATTTTCTAATCCTTAAGATTAGAAGCAATTTTCTTTGGTGAAAACATACTGTATAGGACAAAGTTCGTATAAGACAGCTGTATGAATTATAGGATGACAGGTGGAACACGACGTTAAGTCAAGTCCACGTCAGTCTAAGCCACTACTTATTAAATATGGGCGTACTGGGAGCGTTATATGCAAAACTGATACCGGTAATGCGAAATGTTGAGAGCCATTTGGATTGCAATGAACGACCGTTACTAAACCGGTCGTACGTCTTCCAATAGAGATTTAGTGACATTTATTGAGATACTAATCATCCAATTATTACAATATTCATTCTTCTCTATTAATGAGGCATATTTCGTGGGTTGTGTACTCATGTAGCGCATGTATAAATAGGACACATTATTCCATTGTAAAGGGGATATTCAAGTTATTATAATACACATATTCATATTCTCTCAAGTACTGTGCTTGCATACAAGTTATCATAATTTTACCCAGAAGCTATCACAAGGCTCATGTTAATCATTACTTTTCTCTGTTTTACTATTACTTGTTTTCAGTATATTTCATTTAGAATTTTTATCAAACGTGTCACTTGAGATCCACGTGTCGTTGACCATATATATAAATTCAACTATACCATTTTACAGGTAAATAATTTGGCGCCCATTGTGGGGCCTGAACAATTGTGGTGTCACAAGTGACCCCTCTACTAATCTAATTTTCTCATTAAGTCTTTTTTTAAGCACAAATAGATGACAGAAGTAGGAGAAAGCAGTCGCAACATCGGGGAAAACACAAACAACCTCCCACTCAGACAGGATGGCTTGTCGATAGGAGCCATGAAGCCCGAAGACCCGATGTTTGCAGACGAAGTCACTTTCAGGGACGGACAGACTCATCATGAGGATGTTCCCACCGATGAAACACCCGAAGAAGATGTATAGAACACAAGGACCCAGAATGCAGCTATGAGTGAGCAGTTGGAGCATCTGAGGCGGTTTCAATAGGAGTATATGTCTAAAAATGGCTGCAGTACTCCAACATATGAATCATTTCCTCTACCAAATGCTAATAGAGAAACCGGTAATGATCAGGAAAGGTCAAGGAATGAAGGTTTAGAAAGCGATGCTGCCTTTGAGAATGCGTTCTAGGAACAAGTTTTGAAATTCATGAAAGATATGACTAATAAAGTCAATATCAACGCAAAGAAGGCAGAAACAATCGCCTAGGAGTTGGCACCAATTTAGCCAAATACCGGAGGCTCCCCCTATGGTAGATTGGTATCCGGTTATTATTGGCCTTGGATCGAAGAAGATTCAAAAATATTTGTAAAGAATTGCGATAAGTGTCAGCGCCATGCACAATTGTTACATCGACCGAGAGATAAATTGCATCCGGTGATGTCCCCGTGGCCGTTCATGAAGTGGGGGATGGACAATGTCGGACCCTTGCTAGCGGTAGTAGGACAGATATGTCGAATTATATTTATGACTGACTATTTCTCTAAGTAGGTTGAAGCTGTAGCTTATACAAAAATTTGGGAGAAATAGGTGAAAGACTTCATATGGCAACACATCATTTGTCGTTTTGGCATCCTGAAGGAGATAGCTTGTGACAATGGCCAGAATTTATCGGAGCCAAAGTTACGGAGTTCCTAGACCGCTTGGACATCAAGTGGATCGCCTCTATTCCTTATCATCCTAATTCAATTTGCCTAGCGGAGTCAACAAATAAGACTATAATCCAGAACTTGAAGAAGAAATTGGAAGTAGCAAAAGGGAACTGGCCGTCGACGCTACCAGAGATATTATGGGCATATAGAACCACGACAAAAATGAGAAACACCTTTTTCCCTAGTATACGGTACAAAGGCATTGACCCCGGTGGAAGTGAGAACTCCCAGTTTGAGATATCTTCGGGCCAAGGACAAATCAAATGCAAAATCAATGTCTATGCACCTGGATTTTCCCGAAAAGCGTCAGGACCTAGGGTACGTCCAGATGGTAGCCAAAAAACAAAGAATGGAGTGTTACTACAACCGGTGCACAAATCTTTGATACTTCAAACTCGGGGACTTGGTGCTCCGGAGGGTAACTCAGAGTACCCGGGAGCATAATACAGGGAAGCAAGGCACAAATTGGGAATGGCCGTATATAGTCACCGGCATTGCTGGTAAAGGAGATTATCAGCTAACAGACCAACAAGGAAATATACTTCTTAGTAATTAGAATGTAAGTCATTTGAAGAAGTATTATGTGTAGTATGATAGAACATGTGCTGCACTCTTTTTCCCTTCGTCCGGTTTTTGTCCTGATTGAGTTTTTCCGATAAGGTTTTTAATGAGGTAGCATCACAAAATAAGCTTGTTACTTATCTTACTATCGAGGAAAGTTATCCAGTAGCCGAGTCTTTATAGCATGAACTCCCAAATACTGGGTGGCCATATACACCTAGAATGGAGTGGAGATTTTATGAAATTTTAAGCGCTTCGAAGGAAATCATCCAATACTGGAGACTTCCCAGATATTCATACTATATGTAACCGGACCAACCATAGTAGATGGAAGCCGAATTATTCTTGCACTTGTGTTCACATTTGTATGTCAAAAGAATTAATAAAAAATTTCTTTTTATGATTAATAAATCTTTGCCATCATGAGCATAAAAACGTATGTTATCTTAAACATATCGAAAATTACGTGCCATAATGAACATGAGACATCCTCTTCTACAACACCGCTAAAAATAAGGGCCCTCTCTTATTAAAACCTTAACAAAAAAATTAAGGCTCCGAATGCAAAAAGTACCAAAGTTTTAAGTTGACCGAAACCAAGTAGGTCCAAAACTAACAATGAAGGCCATGAGAAGCCCTGATCTAAGATGAAAAGAAAAATACATCTTTGGAACTAATTAAGATTATCAAAAGGTTTTTGAACTTCCAAAGCTTAACTTGTTCTGGTAGAGTTAACCTTAAAATAAGGTTTCGATTAAAGAAGCAAAAGTAATTATAAACTTGCAAATAAATTTGTAATTAATACTTGCTTCTGAAAATGAGTAAAGGATGAAAACCTTGCGCATGATTGCAGAAAAAGGAAAAGTTCTTTCATTCACATTTTCCAGACTGAAACCAGCCATGATACAAAAGATACTAACCGGTTCCAAAAGTGACATGGGAATGAAAACTAAACTGAAAATAAATCCGCGCGAAAGGTTATTACCTGCTCGCTCCATGGTCCGCTGGGGGTGTTTCGAGTGTTGCCAACAAAAATAAAAAGATCAATAAGATCAGTTAAGGGGGATTCATCATCATCACCATCATCACCATCATCACTAGATTCTCTACCAGCTTCCGCATCTGAATCCTCTCTATCTCCTCATAGAGCTTCTAATGACAACTCAGCATCATGGAGGTCAATTTCAGTGTCCAGGAGTTCAGAAGGAATATCAATCCCAGACTTGCTATCATCTTGAAGGGTATCCACGCGACTCAGAAGAACAATCAAATCTCTCTAAAGCTTTCATCTTTGGAATTTAGCTTGGAGCTCGTTGATGGTGTGCTCAGAGATGTGCAACTTCCCTTGCTTTTGCCAAATCGGCTTCCAACCTTGCAGTCCTCCCTTGAAGGGTCAAACAAGTAGTGGTTAAAGCCTATATGGAATTCTCTCGGTCCTGAAGACTGTCAATAGCATCCTACAAATGCAGTTGGAGAGAGGCATAAAAAGAGCCCGAATCTCTAAGATCAGCTCGGAGGTGTTTAACTTCTGCCTTGAGATGCTGGATTACTTCCTTCAACTTATTTTCATCAAGGGAAGGGCCCATCCCTTTAGCCAAATCCGCAGTGGAGAGAGCAGTGGCATGACCCTGGATAAAATGATTGTGTCCGATGAAGAAGTGTGAGTTTGCAAAGAACAATTAAAAGGAAAAAGTATTATTCCTGCAAAAACAAATCTGCAAGATATGCAAGGGAATCCTCAAGGGTAGCATAGGGATATTTTCGTGGGGAAGAAGCAGTTGTCCCAGCCTCAGTACCAGAAGTAGGAATTGAGCTGTGCTTAGAAGGGTCCTTGGGAGGAACAATTGTCTCTGTCTCTGGAACATCTCGCAGGGGACTCTTGGGGCCGATGCTTTCATTAATCACATTCTCCACATCGTCAATCTAAATGACGCCCTCTTTAGCCTCCACCTGCAACTCTTTCCAGTACTCCATAAGCCAATGGAGGTTCCTGACCCGGGAACACTTCCCATCGGGGTCTCGGGAGCTTTATCTCAATTTTCCACTTCTGATTGCTAGAAGCGGACTAAAGAATGTTAGACAAAATGGCTGCGTGGAACCACACTCTCTAAGCTGCATAATTCCTTATCGGGAACCCTGCGAATGGAGACAATTGAATGAAAAAGAATCTCAAGAAATACAGAAGAAACATATTGAAAAGAGAGAGTTAGGGTTAAAACTTACCGTGGTATTTTTACTTCTACTCGAAGGTGATACTCTTCCTTGATCGGGTGATGTCACGGGATTTATGGAGAACGCTAACAGCCCACTCGAAAATCCCTTCAATCAGTTGTGGCTAAACTAAAACGGCTGAAACGTTACAATACTTGCATAAGAAAGGGATATTCCTTTATTCCAAAACCAAACAAATATGGTTGTAGGGAAAAATAATATACTCACTGGAAGGGTTCCACTCTTCTAGGAAAGGATCTAAAGAAGGCTGGTGGATTTGATCAGTCTTAATTAAAATAAAGCGGGTCAACCAGCCTCAATCAAATAAGTCTTCAGCGTTAATGAGGCTATGAATTCCCCGGGGGTATAGGTGAATAATTTTTCCTTGAAAAACCCTAGGGTAGTATAGAAGGAGAATGTGATCGATAGTAAATGGAGCATTGACATTATTGGCTAGCATCTGAATGCAGTAGAGTAATCTCCAAATCTGCGGAGCAACTTGGCCCAAACAGATTCTATACCGGCGACAAATGTCTTCAATAATCTTCGAAATGGAGAGTTTAAAACCATGGTGAATGGGTAAGTATAAATCATAAAATATCCTTCCATATAGTGGTGCACACGGTCAATGGGGTAAACTGTTTTGGCAACTATGCCAGAGGAAAAACCACAATCTTCTACAACGTTAGGAAGAATCTTAGCAGTTATCTTAGATTCAAAGTTCTTGACATGTTCATAGTTGTTTTGAACACGGAGATCTCCTGAAAAATCAAGACTCGAAGGAAGGATTTCAGCAGCAGTGGTGTGTAAGTCAACCTTCTGAGTCGTAGGGGAAATAGGTTCTTTCCCATGACGACGGCTTGGAAGGTCGTCATTATTCATAGAAGAATGAGAAGGAGAAGATTTGGTAGATGACATTGTGGAAGAAGATTTCAAGAATGGGTGAAGGCAAATGGATGTTGTAAAGTTTGTAGTTACCTTTTGTGGGGATATTTGGCCTCTTATTTATGGTATAAAAATACAACCTTTGGAGGTGAAAAGACGTGCACCATCATTGTTGCATTGTCGATCAAAGCGATGGTTTAGTTGTTGCCGTTTAAGAAACATTGAATGAATGTAACATTTGACATATTTTGTAATCATTGCATTTCAAATTTCCCACCGAAGTATAATGTTCGTTCGGTCGGGGGTTCAAATCCACTTCTCGGTCTTGCAGATTTGTCCTCGGAAAGTTTGAGACTATTTGTATAGGGAAAAATTCGTATAAGACGTCTGTACGAATTATAGGATGACACGTGGAACACGATGCTAAGTGAAATCCATGTCAGCCTAAGACACTACTGATTAAATACGGGCAGTACAGGGAGCGCTATATGCAAATCCCATATCGGTAATGCAGAAGGTTAAGAGCCGTTTGGATTGCAACGGGCGGCCGTTACTAAACTGGTGGTACGTCTTCCAATAGAGCTTTAATGACATTTACTGAGATACTAATCGTTCAATTATTACAACATTCATTCTCATGTATTAAGGAGGGCATATTTCATGGGCTGTGTACCCATGTAGCTCATGTATAAATATGACATATTATTTCATTGTAACAGGAGAGATTCAAGTTATTATAATACACATACTCATATTCTCTCAATTACTGTGCTTGCGTACAAGTTATCGTAACTTTTTCCAGAAGCTATCACAAGACTTAGGCTAATCATTATTTTTCTCTATTTTATAAATTCAACTGTACCGTTTTACGAATAAACACATACCAACCTATTTGATCAATTGAATGCCACTAAACAATGTTGACACCATAATCTTTTTTTGTTTCCCATCAATGTTGATATCATGTTAGTTTTTTCTTCTAGTAATGCTGACACTATTCTTGGCTTCTTATAGTTTTAAAACATTAAAAATACCCAAGAACCAATATGAAAGTTGACAATGCAAACTCATCATCTAAGTAAGAAAATTTGACGCTAAAAGGAAAATAGTAAGGCGAAGAAAATAAAGCAAAATTCAAGAACATACCACGATGAAAGAGAAGAAGATCGCATACACAAGCGTTGGTGTTGAATTATCCCAATATCTTTTTAAAAATCTCACCACTTCAAAATGGCCTAACAAAATAGATAAAGAAGTTAGGAAGATGAGACTGAAGAAAATTAAAGAAGGCAAATGGAGGGTTCCAGGAAATTAAATGAATAATAACAAAGAGCATGAGAAGGCTAAGGTGGAATGTACCGAAGAAAAAGCAGGAGAAAGAAGGCAAACCGAGAGATTTTAACAAAAGGAATAGATAGTAATTATGAGGAAAGAAATATGTGATGGAGTATTTATCAAAATAAACTTTCTTTTTTTCAATGGATGAAATAATTGTGCATCTCTTGATTTTCTTTGACAGATGAGAAAAATCACCAAGATAAGTAACGGTTCTTCATTTGTAACTGCTATACTCATTATAATTTGAACTTAATGTAAAAGAAATGAATGCTATTAGATACATCATTTTGGAAACCAAAAAGCCTAAAACTAATTAATTAATTTGTATTACTATTTAATTTGATATTTTCAATGGAGGGTCCTAAATTCTTTAGTGCTGTTGAACTTGTCAACCTTCAGGTTATTAAAATAGTACTATATTTAACATTTAAATAGATGTTTTATTACATTTTGATTTATTGCAGGGAAACATCATAATTCAACTTTGAAGGTAGGAGCTTTCCACTTTTATATATATATATATATATATATATATATATATATAGCTTTTGTCCTTGTCTCATCTTTATGTCTCTGTCTGTGGCCGACACCTTTATGTCAATTTTATCTGCTACGTCTGCGGCCGACACCTTTATGTCAATTTATCTGTTACGTGTCTAAATTGTGCAGGGCCACGGAGTCGAAGCTCATTCCGGAGTCATAGGCTTCGTTTGGGTCCTGTGCATCTTGCTCGAAATTCTCATCTGAGTCTATGTCTGAAATATGATCTTCCGGTACTCGAAAAACATTACTTGGTCCTGAACTTTGTTCTGGATTTGGTAATTGAACCGATGTTTCGTCTGTTAATTCTAACGAAGTTACATATAAATCTTTTTCTGCTACATTTGTCTGACTATCTTTCTGTTCTTGAAATAATTTTTCAAGCGTGTCTCGATAACTGTTCTATATTTTTTGTTGTGTCTTTTTGTGCATCTGCTTTTTGCTGTGATGAGGATCCCGTTAGAGTTTTAGGCAGCCTTCGTCTATGTCTGGAGGAAGAAGCTTCCTCATTTTCACTTTTGGGCAAAGTGACAGCCATCAACGGATTTGATGCGTCTTTACCGCAAGAACCGCTTTGCACCGGACTAGTTGTATCTATACCGATACAATAGGTTTCTTTGCATTCGAAGGGAATGCACACTGTCTCATCCATTTTGAGGGAGATGGAGTACTCCTTGTCTGGATAGGTTCTTCAATCTTGGTGGGATTGATTTGTGTCTGAGATCTGATCTGTCTGAGTATTAATTCTAGAGTAGTGGTTTTTTCTAGTAGGTGGGTATTTTGTATTTTAAGGTCTTCGTTGGTCTGATTTAGTCTCTTGAAAGCATCTGTCATTGCACTGCAATGGTCACAAAAAATGATGCGATCAGTGTCTTTTTGGATTCTATATTGTGGGGTCTGGTTTTGTTGATGTCCGAGAGCCGAGTGAGGTAGTAGTTTGGTCCAGTGTTCCTCTGGCATAGTCTAAGGCTTACGTGAAGTCATTAAATCCTTTGAACAATGGACCTTTAACATCTTTGATGGAATCAACTACTTCCAACCATGTCCTGGAAAACTCCATTTGTCTTTCCGTGTACCACAACATAAAATTTAAATTTTTGTCTTTATTTTTCTCGTGAAAATAATAACATGTACTATTTAGTGTTGCCACAAAGTGGTTGTTGTCTTTTATTGTGGGCTATCCACAAATTGTCTACTAAACGCTTATGTTGTTTGTCTATAGTATAGTCTGGTAAAACTTTAAATGTCATATTTGACAAAGGAAATGAAACTAAGTTATTTTTACCAAAATAAATACGTTCTAGAGCAGGTGTCTCAACTTGGGCCATGGGCCTGAAATTCAGTTCCCAATGCGGCTTGCCTATATGTGTCTGAGGGTTTGGCTGGGCCTTTCCCTTTATCCTTTGGCGTCTGTTTGTGATGTGCTCATTCGCTAAGAAATAACAAACGAGATTAGTGTCGAGTTATTTTCATAGTTCCTCTCGTTTTGGTTATCGCTAGTCTACTTAATTGGTCCGCTAAATTATTATCTGTTCCTTTGATATGTTCAAACACTAAATTATAAATGGATATAGTGTCTAAAAAGTTTAACCATCTACGCCGCTACTACTTTTATCATTAATTTTCTGGTGAAACTTGACTATAGCTTCACAAATTGCTCTAACTAACGTCTCTGCTTTATTTAAAATATGTAGTCTAAACGCATTTAGAGCGTATATTACTGCTAAAATTTCTACATCTATACTAGTCATATTACCTTTCTCACGATATTTGCCGCTTTGATAGGCACATATCCGTTCTGTAGTCTTACTACTATATTTATTTGTCTTGGCTTTCAATACCGCGCCCCACCCTTCAAAACTCCCATCTGTTTCTATAATCAGATAGTCATTTTCTAGGGGCAAACTTAGATCCGGAATGTTCTGGATCCGCTGTTTTAATAGTTTTACTATTTTTACGTCTTCGGTATTGAACTTCTTTTGCCCTGTTGAACCAGTTTTGGAATATAGTGGTCCGGCAATTTTACCTAAGTCTTTAATAAAACTTCTAGCGTAATTTAAAATGCCTAAAAATTTCTGAAGATCTTTAGTATTGTCTAGTCTGTCAGGCATTTCTAGAGCCTTTTTGGCTATATGAGGTTGGAGTTTGATTTTTCCCTCCCCAATAGTTACGCCTAAAAAGTCTATGTATTTTTTACACAGTACCATTTTCTTTTTACTAATGATTAGACCATTACTAACAAATAGTCTAAACACACCGAGATGTCCTAGATGTTCTTCCATATTTTTACTAAATACTAGGATATCATCGATGTAAACTATAGTAAAATTCTTATAGTCTCCGAATATATCATCCATCTTCTTACGGAAGATTGGAGGAGCTGTCTTGAGTCGAATGGCATTACTAACCATTCAAAGTGGCCTTACGGACAGGTGAAGGGCTGTCCATTCTATCTTTGGCGGATGCATTTTTACCTGCCAATATCCTGACTTACAATCGAACTTGCTAAAAATTGTCTTACCTTGTATTCTATTAATTAACTCAGTCTTGTCGGGTAGTTTATACCCGTTACTACGTGTATTATCGTTTAGTCTTTTATAGTTAATTACCATCCTAGCCTTTCCTCTGACTTGCTCGGAATGGTTTCTTACTATGAAAGCCGCTGAACGATGTTTGGAGGTTGACCTCCTTATAATCTCTAAGTCTAGTAATTCTTTTATGGTTGACTTAAAGTCTTCTAAGTCTTGATTTGTTGATTCTATGGACGCAGTCTTTATTACGTATTCTGGATTGATTATATCTAATTCGCATAAAATCTTATTATTTGTCCAATGTCTAAGGGGTTTTTCTCCTATGATTTCTAGTTTATCTAGGATCTTTACTATCTCGTCTAAATCCTTTTGATTCTTTATTATCCCTATTTTGTCTAAACCTTTTTTAAAGTTTACAGGATCTGAGGATAATTCTATTAACGTATAGTCTTTATCAAAGTATTCGTCGTATTCTAAATCTTCTAGTTCTAATCTGTTCCCATCTTGGCAACAGAGTTCTTCTGTGTTACTACAATTATTGCAACAACTGTCTTTGTTTAGCTGGTTAATTCTATTTGATTGATTCACCTGGGTTTCTATTCTTTTAGTCTGTCCTGGTGAATACGTGCTGTTTTTCTGAAAAATTATCCGTCTCTAGTGATGGTACAACTACCATTACTATTTAACAGGAAATCTAGTCCTAAAATAAAATCTGTATTTATACTTAGATCTCTAGTTAAAATTTTGTTTATCTTATAGCTAGGACTATAAAATTTGTCGCAAGTATTTATAAAACTTATACTTGCTTCCTTTATATAGTGCTTATAAAGATTATGTGTCCCATCCATTTGCATGGCGGAGGACGGTTTCTCTAATGTTTCTAGTAAACTTGGTGGTACTATCTTTTTATTAAGTACACTACTTGTACATCCTGTGTCTATTAGGGCTAGCGTAGTTATTTCATAGTCTTTTATTTTTATTTTAGTTAAGAGTCTGAGGGAACTAAAACGTTTGTCTTCATTACATACTAACGTATTAAATAGTTCTGAAGATTCTTGGGTTTAAGTACTACTTCTTCATCTCAAGATTCCTCTATTATTTGTTTACCTTTTTCTAATTTAATAATTCTTTCTTCTAAAGTATTAATTCTATTTTCTAAGGTCATTACTCTTATAGGAATAGTCTTGTCTATTGGTTCTATAGTTCTTACTATTGCTTCTTGTTGTACTATAGTTATTTTAAATTCTTTTTGGAGGCATGTTATGCATCCTTCCATGTAGCATTTATTGCATCTGGCCCTTTTACTTCTACTAGGGAACCATTTACAAACGCAACACGCTATGCTGTCTATTCCTTTATTTCTTTCGAAAATATGTTCACAGTCTACTTGTATATTCATTAAATTATTTAAGTCTTCTTGAAACTGTTCTACTCCTATTTCATTAATGAAATTGTCTGCTTCTGAGTCTCAAGAGTCTATCGATGGTTTTCTTCATTCTGGATACTTACTACAGAATAAATACTCTCCGTGTCAGACATATACTCGTCTACGCTAATTAAAGTTTCTTGAAATTCTTCAACTAATTGTGCGTTTTTAGAATTATTATTTATCCTTTTAGGACATGTATTAGCTAAATGTTCTATACTACCGCACGTAAAACATTCTAATCTATTCTTATACGTTCTATCATTTCTGTATTTTCTTAAATGTTTGTTCTTATCTAGGTATGGCTTTTTCGCCGTCGATCTTCTAAGATAATATTTTTTCTTATCATATCTATCGTTATAACCATATTTTTTCTTCTTTTTATTCTGGTATCAGAGCGAGAAGTTTCTGATTGGACAACTCGCAAAATATACAGTTGCAGACTCTGAATGAGAAGTTTATACTTTGCTCAACAAATTAGATTTAATATTCATATAATTAGATTACAGGCTAAGAAAAAGATTAAGTACGTTAAAGCCTTAGCAGCTTTAGAAAACGTTAGTCATCTTATAGACATAAGAAGAAGAAGACTAATAGATCCAAGTACAGACAAAGTAGACCAAGTATCTATAGAAGACGTAATAGCCTTTTTCTTAGAAGAAGTCCAACCATTAGTAAGAGACTTAGATAGAGACGTATTCGCAGAAGGTATTTATAACAGGATATTAGAAGGAGATATAGACGTAATTTTAGCTAAAGACTTACGTTGGCATTTAGTAACAATACATAACGATATAGAAAACATAGATCAGTGGTTAGAATTTAGACGTAAGAAACTAAAAAGACAGACAGTCTCACTAGGATAATCATAGACCAGTTAAAACACTTAGAATATCTAGACTTAAGACTAGAAGTAGATAAAAAATACAGAATCCTACCAGACCATAGTATTATAAAGTGCAACTTCGGAATCAAAGAACATTTGCTTCACGGAGAAGATAGACATCTTAACGCAATAGTAGACCTAATAATTAATCTAAGCGAGAGATTAAAAACAGATAATAGTAATTATCTAGAAAAGCAGCAAAGATTAGAAGAACTACTCATAAGACAAGAAAAGTTGTTTAGTGAAACCAAGAAGAATCTAGACTATTTAAATAGTAAGATAAATAGTAAAAGATCGCCCAAAAAAGATTTAGAAAAAATCTTTAAGGACAATTTAATAGAAGTAGAGTTAAAAATAAGTCAAGAAAGTAAGGAATTAAAAAGAAACTTAGTAGAAAGATTTCTTAAACTAGAAGAAGCTGTTAAAGAATTAAGACTTGCGCTCATTTCATGAGTATAGAAAGTACCCAGGAACAGGCCGCAAGAATATTCTGTTGCCAAGATGGGAACAGATTAGAACTAGAAGATTTAGAATACGACGAATACTTTGATAAAGACTATACGTTAATAGAATTATCCTCAGATCCTGTAAACTTTAAAAAAGGTTTAGACAAAATAGGGATAATAAAGAATCAAAAGAGAGCATAAGCGAGAGCATAGCACATAAATTTTATTCCGCAAATCATCCTTAGAACACCTCCTCCATCCATATGTTCGAAATCCCCTGTGTATAAACAAACACCGTATGTAAGATAGTTTGTTAATTACTCCCTCGATGTTGATAGCGATTTAGGGACTCGAAAGGGAAATCCCATTGTACTTCCAGACATGTAAGTCCATTTTTAGTTTATAGTTTATCTCCACGCATGTAAATTATGTTTGAGTTTGATTATAAAAATCTTGCAGGATTGCAAGAAAGTATGTTTATAAACTATTGTTTATTTTCATCATGAATCTTGAGTTGCTATTATAATCACTGTCATAAATGTCTAATTCTTTGTTGAAATCAAGAGCATAGCATGTCTCAATAACATAGCATGCCTGGATATATGTGGTTATCTTGTTAACTTAGTATATGGTTCTCTGATGAGCTCCGTTATGCTGTCCATGGATTACTCTGTAAATTCCTATGTCAACGGTGGTTGATGAGTAGGCCTGTTGATGTCCGCGGAAGGACTGTTGTGGCCATTTTGGGTGTGAGTAAAGACGATAGACATAGCAGGGGTAAAGCTCGGAAGAAGAGATGAACAGTTAATAAGAAACATACAAAACTAGGCAGATATGTGATTGATCAAACAGTAACAAAATATGAATGACAGGGATGATGAATAGTAACCTAGGACTAGTGACTGGACGTAGTTAGTGCAACTTCGGAATCAAAGAACATTTGCTTCACGGAGAAGATAGACATCTTAACGCAATAGTAGACCTAATAATTAATCTAAGCGAGAGATTAAAAACAGATAATAGTAATTATCTAGAAAAGCAGCAAAGATTAGAAGAACTACTCATAAGACAAGAAAAGTTGTTTAGTGAAACCAAGAAGAATCTAGACTATTTAAATAGTAAGATAAATAGTAAAAGATCGCCCAAAAAAGATTTAGAAAAAATCTTTAAGGACAATTTAATAGAAGTAGAGTTAAAAATAAGTCAAGAAAGTAAGGAATTAAAAAGAAACTTAGTAGAAAGATTTCTTAAACTAGAAGAAGCTGTTAAAGAATTAAGACTTGCGCTCATTTCATGAGTATAGAAAGTACCCAGGAACAGGCCGCAAGAATATTAGAAAAATCAATTCCTTTAACAGACGACTATAAAAATTATATACCAGTTCAGAAATCAGACCAGATTTTAATCCAGCAAGGTATAATAATTACTACTTTACTAGTAGATTTACATAGGAAAATACTTTTTCTGCTACATTTGTCTGACTATCTTTCTGTTCTTGAAATAATTTTTCAAGCGTGTCTCTGATAATCTGTTCTATATTTTTTTGTTGTGTCTTTTTTGTCTGTCTGTTTTTTGCCTGTGATGAGGATCCCGTTAGAGTTTTAGGGAGCCTTCGTCTATGTCTGGAGGAAGAAGCTTCCTCATTTTCATCCTAAAAATGTCTCTAAATACTTATACATGGTTTCTGAGTCTGTTTCTACATAGCTTTGTATATAGTCTGCTACGACTATACCCTTCCATATGTCTATTACGGAGTTCCACCTTTGTGGATCATGGGCGGCTATGTTGAGGATCTTTCCTCTATTTCCTCCTTCTTGGAGTACTATGTTTACCAGAATAAAAAGAGGTCTTGTTTCAATAGGGTTGTTTCAATAGGTTGTGAAATCCTACTCAGTACTCTCTCATTGTAGCATTCCTTTCACATAAGTCTGATAATTCAGAGTCTATCTCCAATATAAAATAATTTTTTTTTTTTTTTTTTTCTCTGGACTACGTCCAGTCACTAGTCCTAGGTTACTATTCATCATCCCTGTCATTCATATTTTGTTACTGTTTGATCAATCACATATCTGCCTAGTTTTGTATGTTTCTTATTAACTGTTCATCTCTTCTTCCGAGCTTTACCCCTGCTATGTCTATCGTCTTTACTCACACCCAAAATGGCCACAACAGTCCTTCCGCGGACATCAACAGGCCTACTCATCAACCACCGTTGACATAGGAATTTACAGAGTAATCCATGGACAGCATAACGGAGCTCATCAGAGAACCATATACTAAGTTAACAAGATAACCACATATATCCAGGCATGCTATGTTATTGAGACATGCTATGCTACTGATTTCAACAGTAATTAGACATTTATGACAGTGATTATAATAGCAACTCAAGATTCATGATGAAAATAAACAATAGTTTATAAACATACTTTCTTGCAATCCTGCAAGATTTTTATAATCAAACTCAAACATAATTTACATGCGTGGAGATAAACTATAAACTAAAAATGGACTTACATGTCTGGAAGTACAATGGGATTTCCCTTTCGGGAGTCCCTAAACTGCCATCGCATCGAGGGAGTAATTAACAAACTATCTTACATACGGTGTTTGTTTATACACAGGGGATTTCGAACATATGGATGGAGGAGGTGTTCTAAGGATGATTTGCGGAATAAAATTTATGTGCTATGCTCTCGCTTATGCTCTCTACGGCTCTCTGATTGTAAGAGAGTTTGGAGTCTGTTATTTATAGGGGAGTATCCTGACTTCAGCTGCGGATGTTAAACGAAAAAAGAATCTTTCACTTTCTGCTTTCGGCCGGGTGCTCATAGGGCCCCATCGTCACTTTCAGCTTTGTTGAAAAATTCGTTGTTGGTTTGGCATCTTATGCTGCTGGCTTTTTCTGCTTTCCGTAAAGTTTGAAAACTTTGCCAAAGTAGAAATTGCTTTCGTCCTTGTCTCGTCTTTATGTCTCTGTCTGTGGCCGACACCTTTATGTCAATTTTATCTGCTACGTCTGCGGCCGACACCTTTATGTCAATTTATCATCACGTGTCTAAATTGTGCAGGGCCACGGAGTCGAAGCTCATTCCGGAGTCATAGGCTTCCTTTGGGTCCTGTGCATCTTGCTCGAAATTCTCATCTCAGTCTATGTCTGAAATATGATCTTCCGGTACTCGAAAAACATTACATGGTCCTGAACTTTGTTCTGGATTTGGTAATTGAACCGATGTTTCGTCTGTTAATTCTAACGAAGTTACATATAAATCTTTTTCTGCTACATTTGTCTGACTATCTTTCTGTTCTTGAAATAATTTTTCAAGCGTGTCTCTGATAATCTGTTCTATATTTTTTTTGTTGTGTCTTTTTGTCTATCTGCTTTTTGCCCGTGATGAGGATCCCGTTAGAGTTTTAGGAGCCTTCGTCTATGTCCGGAGGAAGAAGCTTCCTCATTTTCACTTTTGGGCAAAGTGACACCATCAACGGATTTGATGCGTCTTTACCGCAAACCGCTTGCACCGGACTAGTTGTATCTATACACGATACAATAGGTTTCTTTGCATTCGAAGGGAATGCACACCTGTCTCATCCATTTTTGAGGGAGATGGAGTACTCCTTGTCTGGATAGGTTCTTCAATCTTGGTGGGATTGATTTGTGTCTGAGATCTGATCTGTCTGAGTATTAATTCTAGAGTAGTGGTTTTTTCTAGTAGGTGGGTATTTTGTATTTTAAGGTCTTCGTTGGTCTGATTTAGTCTCTTGAAAGCATCTGTCATTGCACTGCAATGGTCACAAAAAATGATGCGATCAGTGTCTTTTTGGATTCTATATTGTGGGGTCTGGTTTTGTTGATGTCTGAGAGCTGGAGTGAGGTAGTAGTTTGGTCCCAGTGTTCCTCTGGCATAGTCTAAGGCTTCGGTGAAGTCATTAAATCCTTTGAACAATGGGCCTTTAACATCTTTGATGGAATCAACTACTTCCAACCATGTCCTGAAAACTCCATTTGTCTTTCCGTGTACCACAACATAAAATTTAAATTTTTGTCTTTATTTTTCACGTGAAATTAATCACATGTTCTTTTTAGTGTTGCCACAAAGTGGCTGTTGTCTTTTTTATTGTGGGCTATCCACAAATTGTCTACTAAACACTTCTGTTGTTTGTCTATAGTATAGTCTGGTAAAACTTTAAATGTCATATTTGACAAAGGAAATGAAACTAAGTTATTTTTACCAAAATAAATACGTTCTAGAGCAGGTGTCTCAACTTGGGCCATGGGCCTGAAATTCAGGTTCCCCAATGCGGCTTGTCTATATGTGTCTGAGGGTTTGGCTGGGCCTTTCCTTTATCCTTTGGCGTCTGCTGTGATGTGCTCATTACTGCTAAGAAATAACAAACGAGATTAGTGTCCAGTCATTTTCATAGTTCCTCTCGCTTTGGTTATCGCTAGTCTACTTAATTGGTCCGCTAAATTATTATCTGCTCCTTTGATATGTTCAAACACTAAATTATAAATGGATATAGTGTCTAAAAAGTTTAACCATCTACGTCTGCTACTACTTTTATCATTAATTTTCTTGTGAAACTTGACTATAGCTTCACAGTCTGTTCTAACTAACGTCTCTGCTTTATTTAAAATATGTAGTCTAAACGCATTTAGAGCGTATATTATCGCTAAAATTTCTACATCTATACTAGTCATATTACCTTTCTCACGATATTTGCCGCTTGATAGGCACATATCCGCTACGTAGTCTTACTACTATATTTATTTGTCTTGGCTTTCAATATGCGCCCCACCCTTCAAAACTCCCATCTGTTTCTATAATCAGATAGTCATTTTCTAGGGGCAAACTTAGATCCGGAATGTTCTGGATCCGCTGTTTTAATAGTTTTACTATTTTTACGTCTTCGGTATTGAACTTCTTTTGCCCTGTTGAACCAGTTTTGGAATATAGTGGTCCGGCAATTTTACCTAAGTCTTTAATAAAACTTCTAGCGTAATTTAAAATGCCTAAAAATTTCTGAAGATCTTTAGTATTGTCTAGTCCTGTCAGGGCATTTCTAGAGCCTTTTGGCTATATGAGGTTGGAGTTTGATTTTTCCCTCCCCAATAGTTACGCCTAAAAAGTCTATGTATTTTTTACACAGTACCATTTTCTTTTTACTAATGATTAGACCATTACTAACAAATAGTCTAAACACAGTCTGGAGATGTCCTAGATGTTCTTCCATATTTTTACTAAATACTAGGATATCATCGATGTAAACTATAGTAAAATTCTTATAGTCTCCGAATATATCATCCATCTTCTTCTGGAAGATTGGAGGAGCTGTCTTGAGGCCGAATGGCATTACTAACCATTCAAAGTGGCCTTCTGGACAGGTGAAGGCTGTCCATTCTATACTGGCGGGATGCATTTTTACCTGCCAATATCCTGACTTACAATCGAACTTGCTAAAAATTGTCTTACCTTTTTCTAATTTAATAATTCTTTCTTCTAAAGTATTAATTCTATTTTCTAAGGTCATTACTCTTATAGGAATAGTCTTGTCTATTGGTTCTATAGTTCTTACTATTGCTTCTTGTTGTACTATAGTTATTTTAAATTCTTTTTGGAGGCATGTTATGCATCCTTCCATGTAGCATTTATTGCATCTGGCCCTTTTACTTCTACTAGGGAACCATTTACAAACGCAACATGCTATGCTGTCTATTCCTTTATTTCTTTCGAAAATATGTTCACAGTCTACTTGTATATTCATTAAATTATTTAAGTCTTCTTGAAACTGTTCTACTCCTATTTCATTAATGAAATTGTGGCTTACAGTCTCAAGAGTCTATCGATGGTTTTCTTCATTCTCGTATACTTACTACGTAATAAATACTCTCCGTGTCAGACATATACTCGTCTACGCTAATTAAAGTTTCTTGAAATTCTTCAACTAATTGTGCGTTTTTAGAATTATTATTTATCCTTTTAGGACATGTATTAGCTAAATGTTCTATACTACCGCACGTAAAACATTCTAATCTATTCTTATACGTTCTATCATTTCTGTATTTTCTTAAATGTTTGTTCTTATCTACGTATGGCTTTTTCAGTCGATCTTCTAAGATAATATTTTTTCTTATCATATCTATCGTTATAACCATATTTTTTCTTCTTTTTATATGGTTTTTTTCTCTGGGGGTCTTTGTCATAACTCTGTGTTGTATAAATGACGCTTTTACAGAAACTCAACTCATTCTGTTTGAGCTGTTTTTGTATCTGTAAATTTGTACATTTTTCTTGTAGGATCTCCATTATATGTTGGATCCTATGTCCTATTGACCATTTAGCGTTGGGATTTTGTAGTATCCCTTCTCGCTTTCCCCAACGGTCTTCTATTTCTCGTCCTAAAGCTCCGGGGAGTTTATTAAAGAGCTTTTTGCCTAGTTCTTGATCAAACGAGTTACCGCTGATCGGACAAAGAATAAAAAGAAGTCATTTAAAAATTTCTTAATATATATCCAATTGCTTATACTAAGTTGTTCTAGTTTAATTAAAGCGTTCTTCTGTAAAATTATTAGTCCACTATTCGGGTCTTCTCCAGTAATAAGAGTATGAATCTTATTAGTGAAGTTATAGGGATTCGATCCCATTGACACCAATTGGTGGAATTCTTCGGGGAAACTTACTTTGTATGCCTCCCACAACGCCTTAGTTGATTCTCCTAAAAATGTCTCTAAATACTTATACATGGTTTCTGAGTCTGTTTCTACATAGCTTTGTATATAGTCTGCTACGACTATAACCTTCCATATGTCTATTACGGAGTTCCACCTTTGTGGATCATGGGCGGCTATGTTGAGGATCTTTCCTCTATTTCCTCCTTCTTGGAGTACTATGTTCTCTTCTATAGGCATCCGTTTTCCTGACGGTTTAACGGCTGCTATAGGTTCTTCTAAGTTTCTCCATACCCTTCTCCTGGGTACGTTTCCTGTACTAGTATTTACTGTGACAGGTTCTCCTGTTCTCTGAAACGGACTGGAACTGGAAGTGCTTGCTTCCATCAGCTCCTTTAAACTTATCTCAGAGATTTTTTCTAGGTCTTCAGTTAAATCTAGATCTTCGAAAGTTTTGTCTAAGTCTGGATTGCTTTCTAATTCTGTATTATTATCTAGTCCATGTATGGAAGAGAAATCTTCCCATATTTCTTCTAGCATTTCATTTCTTTCTTTATCTAGTTGTTCTTGTCTATAACCTAGATTGTCTGTTCTTAATTTACATAGTTTAAAATGAGTTATTGTCTCATCTAAATCCATATTGTCTTGCTTACAGCCTTTACACCTGAATAACATTTTTGGTTTTTGTTTTTTCAGGTTCTTGGCTTTTTCTATGGCTTCGTCAACTTCGAAGTCTTCTGGGATTAATTCTATGTTCATTAAATTAAGTTCTTCTTCGTCTATAGTACTTTCTGTCTCGCAATCTTTTTGCGGTGTATAATTATAATTTGTAAATCTAATGGAGGTCTCTCCATGTCTATTAGTATATTCCAGATGTGCATGGGGTTGTAGTAATCTCTCTTTGTTCGAAAACTGACTGAGATTCCATTCTAACCCAGCGTATTCTTCTGGTTGAATCTTGGTTGGCTTAATTAAATTTATGCCTTTATTACTCATTAATTCTACTACATCATTAATCTTAATTTTAAACTTGGTATTACTATTGGTCGTCATCTTACCTAGAAATCCTAAACATAGTAATAAATTATTACCGCTATGCATTTCTTCATAGCCTTTAGTCTGGATACCGATCTTTATATGTTTACCAAATTCTTTCAAATTTAGTAGAAAGTCTGGACTGATATAAAATATGCCACCATTGTCGGTCATATCTATTTCAGTCATTCCGATGATAGATTTTTTGATATCTGTCCATCGGTCGTCGTATATCATTACTAAAACTTTACTACCTAAGTTCTTCCTAGTTAAACCTTTAATGCCGATTACTATTAAACCCATGTGCATTAAAGTTCTCGGGTTATTTTTAATCTGTCTAAAAGATTCTTTACTAACTAGGTCTAGATTTTGAGTTTGTCCGCCTAATACGGATAACTGCTCTTCTCTATAGTGTCTGTACAGCTGTGCTGTAGATGTAAATCTACCAGTATTGTATAGGGTCTTTGGATTCAACAAATTTAGCTGATTTTGTTGAAAGATACTTATATCCTTTTCTGTGTCTATAATCTCACTTAATTGTCTATTTGTTTCCTCTGGGGTTCGTCTGTTCAATATCCTAGATATCAAACTCGATCCGACCCTGTCTTCAGAGAAACTTTGTCTTGGTCTTTCACTTCCTGATCTAGTTGGAAGAAAGTCCATTTTTGAGATTTTTTGACTACTTTAATTTTGTCTTGTTTAGGAGTGATCTCTATTTTATTTAATTGATTAATTAAATTATCTATTGCTACAGCTTCTTTTTCTTTTTCTTGATATCTTTTATCTCTATCTAAAGTTTCTACGTAAATGTGATGATCTAACTTCTTTACCCTATCTGTAAGGTGGTCTATTTTCCTATGTAAATCTACTAGTAAAGTAGTAATTATTATACCTTGCTGGATTAAAATCTGGTCTGATTTCTGAACTGGTATATAATTTTTATAGTCGTCTGTTAAAGGAATTGATTTTTCTAATATTCTTGCGGCCTGTTCCTGGGTACTTTCTATACTCATGAAATGAGCGCAAGTCTTAATTCTTTAACAGCTTCTTCTAGTTTAAGAAATCTTTCTACTAAGTTTCTTTTTAATTCCTTACTTTCTTGACTTATTTTTAACTCTACTTCTATTAAATTGTCCTTAAAGATTTTTTCTAAATCTTTTTTGGGCGATCTTTTACTATTTATCTTACTATTTAAATAGTCTAGATTCTTCTTGGTTTCACTAAACAACTTTTCTTGTCTTATGAGTAGTTCTTCTAATCTTTGCTGCTTTTCTAGATAATTACTATTATCTGTTTTTAATCTCTCGCTTAGATTAATTATTAGGTCTACTATTGCGTTAAGATGTCTATCTTCTCCGTGAAGCAAATGTTCTTTGATTCCGAAGTTGCACTTTATAATACTATGGTCCGGTAGGATTCTCGTATTTTTATCTACTTCTAGTCTTAAGTCTAGATATTCTAAGTGTTTTAAGCTGGTCTATGATTATCCTAGTGAGACTGTCTGTCTTTTTAGTTTCTTACGTCTAAATTCTAACCATCGATCTATGTTTTCTATATCGTTATGTATTGTTACTAAATGCCAACGTAAGTCTTTAGCTAAAATTACGTCTATATCTCCTTCTAATATCCTGTTATAAATACCTTCTGCGAATACGTCTCTATCTAAGTCTCTTACTAATGGTTGGACTTCTTCTAAGAAAAGGCTATTACGTCTTCTATAGATACTTGGTCTACTTTGTCTGTACTTGGATCTATTAGTCTTCTTCTTCTTATGTCTATAAGATGACTAACGTTTTCTAAAGCTGCTAAGGCTTTAACGTACTTAATCTTTTTCTTAGCCTGTAATCTAATTATATGAATATTAAATCTAATTTGTTGAGCAAAGTATAAACTTCTCATTCAGAGTCTGCAACTGTATATTTTGCGAGTTGTCCAATCAGAAACTTCTCGCTCTGATACCAGAATAAAAAGAGGTCTTGATTTGTTGATTCTATGGACGCAGTCTTTATTACGTATTCTGGATTGATTATATCTAATTCGCATAAAATCTTATTATTTGTCCAATGTCTAAGGGGTTTTTCTCCTATGATTTCTAGTTTATCTAGGATCTTTACTATCTCGTCTAAATCCTTTTGATTCTTTATTATCCCTATTTTGTCTAAACCTTTTTTAAAGTTTACAGGATCTGAGGATAATTCTATTAACGTATAGTCTTTATCAAAGTATTCGTCGTATTCTAAATCTTCTAGTTCTAATCTGTTCCCATCTTGGCAACAGAGTTCTTCTGTGTTACTACAATTATTGCAACAACTGTCTTTGTTTAACTGGTTAATTCTATTTGATTGATTCACCTGGGTTTCTATTCTTTTAGTCTGTACTGGTGAATACGTTAGTATGTAATGAAGACAAACGTTTTAGTTCCCTCAGACTCTTAACTAAAATAAAAATAAAAGACTATGAAATAACTACGCTAGCCCTAATAGACACAGGATGTACAAGTAGTGTACTTAATAAAAAGATAGTACCACCAAGTTTACTAGAAACATTAGAGAAACCGTCCTCCGCCATGCAAATGGATGGGACACATAATCTTTGTCGGTCATATCTATTTCAGTCATTCCGATGATAGATTTTTTGATATCTGTCCATCGGTCGTCGTATATCATTACTAAAACTTTACTACCTAAGTTCTTCCTAGTTAAACCTTTAATGCCGATTACTATTAAACCCATGTGCATTAAAGTTCTCGGGTTATTTTTAATCTGTCTAAAAGATTCTTTACTAACTAGGTCTAGATTTTGAGTTTGTCCGCCTAATACGGATAACTGCTCTTCTCTATAGTGTCTGTACAGCTGTGCTGTAGATGTAAATCTACCAGTATTGTATAGGGTCTTTGGATTCAACAAATTTAGCTGATTTTGTTGAAAGATACTTATATCCTTTTCTGTGTCTATAATCTCACTTAATTGTCTATTTGTTTCCTCTGGGGTTCGTCTGTTCAATATCCTAGATATCAAACTCGATCCGACCCTGTCTTCAGAGAAACTTTGTCTTGGTCTTTCACTTCCTGATCTAGTTGGAAGAAAGTCCATTTTTGAGATTTTTTGACTACTTTAATTTTGTCTTGTTTAGGAGTGATCTCTATTTTATTTAATTGATTAATTAAATTATCTATTGCTACAGCTTCTTTTTCTTTTTCTTGATATCTTTTATCTCTATCTAAAGTTTCTACGTAAATGTGATGATCTAACTTCTTTACCCTATCTGTAAGGTGGTCTATTTTCCTATGTAAATCTACTAGTAAAGTAGTAATTATTATACCTTGCTGGATTAAAATCTGGTCTGATTTCTGAACTGGTATATAATTTTTATAGTCGTCTGTTAAAGGAATTGATTTTTCTAATATTCTTGCGGCCTGTTCCTGGGTACTTTCTATACTCATGAAATGAGCGCAAGTCTTAATTCTTTAACAGCTTCTTCTAGTTTAAGAAATCTTTCTACTAAGTTTGAAAGAATTTGGTAAACATATAAAGATCGGTATCCAGACAAAAGGCTATGAAGAAATGCATAGCGGCAATAATTTATTACTATGTTTAGGATTTCTAGGTAAGATGACGACCAATAGTAATACCAAGTTTAAAATTAAGATTAATGATGTAGTAGAATTAATGAGTAATAAAGGCATAAATTTAATTAAGCCAACCAAGATTCAACCAGAAGAATACGCTGGGTTAGAATGGAATCTCAGTCAGTTTTCGAACAAAGAGAGATTACTACAACCCCATGCACATCTGGAATATACTAATAGACATGGAGAGACCTCCATTAGATTTACAGATTATAATTATACACCGCAAAAAGATTGCGAGACAGAAAGTACTATAGACGAAGAAGAACTTAATTTAATGAACATAGAATTAATCCCAGAAGACTTCGAAGTTGACAAAGCCATAGAAAAAGCCAAGAACCTGAAAAAACAAAAACCAAAAATGTTATTCAGGTGTAAAGGCTGTAAGCAAGACAATATGGATTTAGATGAGACAATAACTCATTTTAAACTATGTAAGTTAAGAACAGACAATCTAGGTTATAGACAAGAACAACTAGATAAAGAAAGAAATGAAATGCTAGAAGAAATATGGGAAGACTTCTCTTCCATACATGGATTAGATAATAATACAGAATTAGAAAGTAATCTAGATAAACCTTTCGAAGACCTAGATTTAACTGAAGACCTAGAAAAAATCTCTGAGATAAGTTTAAAGGAGCTGATGGAAGCAAGCACTTCCAGTTCCAGTCCGTTTCAGAGAACAGGAGAACCTGTCACAGTAAATACTAGTACAGGAAACGTACCCAGGAGAAGGGTATGGAGAAACTTAGAAGAACCTATAGCAGCCGTTAAACCATCAGGAAAACGGATGCCTATAGAGGAGAACATAGTACTCCAAGAAGGAGGAAATAGAGGAAAGATCCTCAACATAGCCGCCCATGATCCACAAAGGTGGAACTCCGTAATAGACATATGGAAGGGTATAGTCGTAGCAGACTATATACAAAGCTATGTAGAAACATACTCAGAAACCATGTATAAGTATTTAGAGACATTTTTAGGAGAATCAACTAAGGCGTTGTGGGAGGCATACAAAGTAAGTTTCCCCGAAGAATTCCACCAATTGGTGTCAATGGGATCGAATCCCTATAACTTCACTAATAAGATTCATACTCTTATTACTGGAGAAGACCCGAATAGTGGACTAATAATTTTACAGAAGAACGCTTTAATTAAACTAGAACAACTTAGTATAAGCAATTGGATATACATTAAGAAGTTTTTAAATGACTTTTTCTATTACTGTACGATCAGCGGTAACTCGTTTGATCAAGAACTAGGCAAAAAGCTCTTTAATAAACTCCCCGGAGCTTTAGGACGAGAAATAGAAGAGCGCTGGCGAAAGCGAGAACGGATACTAGAAAATCCCAACGCTAAGTGGTCGATAGGACATAGGATCCGACATATAATGGAGATCCTACAAGAAAAATGTACAAATTTACAGATACAAAAACAGCTCAAACAGAATGAGTTGAGTTTCTGTAAAAGCGTTATCTACACAACACAGAGTTATGACAAAGACCCCCAGAGAAAGAAACCATATAAAAAGAAGAAAAAATATGGTTATAACGATAGATATGATAAGAAAAAATATTATCTTAGAAGATCGACGGCGAAAAAGCCATACCTAGATAAGAACAAACATTTAAGAAAATACAGAAATGATAGAACGTATAAGAATAGATTAGAATGTTTTACGTGCGGTAGTATAGAACATTTAGCTAATACATGTCCTAAAAGGATAAATAATAATTCTAAAAACGCACAATTAGTTGAAGAATTTCAAGAAACTTTAATTAGCGTAGACGAGTATATGTCTGACACGGAGAGTATTTATTCTGTAGTAAGTATACAGAATGAAGAAAACCATCAGATAGACTCTTCAGACTCAGAAGCAGACAATTTCATTAATGAAATAGGAGTAGAACAGTTTCAAGAAGACTTAAATAATTTAATGAATATACAAGTAGACTGTGAACATATTTTCGAAAGAAATAAAGGAATAGACAGCATAGCGTGTTGCGTTTGTAAATGGTTCCCTAGTAGAAGTAAAAGGGCCAGATGCAATAAATGCTACATGGAAGGATGCATAACATGCCTCCAAAAAGAATTTAAAATAACTATAGTACAACAAGAAGCAATAGTAAGAACTATAGAACCAATAGACAAGACTATTCCTATAAGAGTAATGACCTTAGAAAATAGAATTAATACTTTAGAAGAAAGAATTATTAAATTAGAAAAAGGTAAACAAATAATAGAGGAATCTTGAGATGAAGAAGTAGTACTAGAAACCCAAGAATCTTGAGAACTATTTAATACGTTAGTATGTAATGAAGACAAACGCGTTTTAGTTCCCTCAGACTCTTAACTAAAATAAAAATAAAAGACTATGAAATAACTACGCTAGCCCTAATAGACACAGGATGTACAAGTAGTGTACTTAATAAAAAGATAGTACCACCAAGTTTACTAGAAACATTAGAGAAACCGTCCTCCGCCATGCAAATGGATGGGACACATAATCTTTATAAGCACTATATAAAGGAAGCAAGTATAAGTTTTATAAATACTTGCGACAAATTTTATAGTCCTAGCTATAAGATAAACAAAATTTTAACTAGAGATCTAAGTATAAATACAGATTTTATTTTAGGACTAGATTTCCTGTTAAATAGTAATGGTAGTTGTACCATCACTAGAGACGGGATAATTTTTCAGAAAAACAGCACGTATTCACCAGTACAGACTAAAAGAATAGAAACCCAGGTGAATCAATCAAATAGAATTAACCAGCTAAACAAAGACAGTTGTTGCAATAATTGTAGTAACACAGAAGAACTCTGTTGCCAAGATGGGAACAGATTAGAACTAGAAGATTTAGAATACGACGAATACTTTGATAAAGACTATACGTTAATAGAATTATCCTCAGATCCTGTAAACTTTAAAAAAGGTTTAGACAAAATAGGGATAATAAAGAATCAAAAGGATTTAGACGAGATAGTAAAGATCCTAGATAAACTAGAAATCATAGGAGAAAAACCCCTTAGACATTGGACAAATAATAAGATTTTATGCGAATTAGATATAATCAATCCAGAATACGTAATAAAGACTGCGTCCATAGAATCAACAAATCAAGACTTAGAAGACTTTAAGTCAACCATAAAAGAATTACTAGACTTAGAGATTATAAGGAGGTCAACCTCCAAACATCGTTCAGCGGCTTTCATAGTAAGAAACCATTCGGAGCAAGTCAGAGGAAAGGCTAGGATGGTAATTAACTATAAAAGACTAAACGATAATACACGTAGTAACGGGTATAAACTACCCGACAAGACTGAGTTAATTAATAGAATACAAGGTAAGACAATTTTTAGCAAGTTCGATTGTAAGTCAGGATATTGGCAGGTAAAAATGCATCCCGCCAGTATAGAATGGATGACCTTCACTTTGTCCAGAAGGACACTTTGAATGGTTAGTAATGCCATTCGGCCTCAAGACAGCTCCTCCAATCTTCCAGAAGAAGATGGATGATATATTCGGAGACTATAAGAATTTTACTATAGTTTACATCGATGATATCCTAGTATTTAGTAAAAATATGGAAGAACATCTAGGACATCTCCAGACTGTGTTTAGACTATTTGTTAGTAATGGTCTAATCATTAGTAAAAAGAAAATGGTACTGTGTAAAAAATACATAGACTTTTTAGGCGTAACTATTGGGGAGGGAAAAATCAAACTCCAACCTCATATAGCCAAAAAGGCTCTAGAAATGCCTGACAGACTAGACAATACTAAAGATCTTCAGAAATTTTTAGGCATTTTAAATTACGCTAGAAGTTTTATTAAAGACTTAGGTAAAATTGCCGGACCACTATATTCCAAAACTGGTTCAACAGGGCAAAAGAAGTTCAATACCGAAGACGTAAAAATAGTAAAACTATTAAAACAACGGATCCAGAACATTCCGGATCTAAGTTTGCCCCTAGAAAATGACTATCTGATTATAGAAACAGATGGGAGTTTTGAAGGGTGGGGCGCGGTATTGAAAGCCAAGACAAATAAATATAGTAGTAAGACTACAGAACGGATATGTGCCTATCAAAGCGGCAAATATCGTGAGAAAGGTAATATGACTAGTATAGATGTAGAAATTTTAGCAGTAATATACGCTCTAAATGCGTTTAGACTACATATTTTAAATAAAGCAGAGACGTTAGTTAGAACAGACTGTGAAGCTATAGTCAAGTTTCACCAGAAAATTAATGATAAAAGTAGTAGCAGACGTAGATGGTTAAACTTTTTAGACACTATATCCATTTATAATTTAGTGTTTGAACATATCAAAGGAACAGATAATAATTTAGCAGACCAATTAAGTAGACTAGCGATAACCAAAACGAGAGGAACTATGAAAATGACTGGACACTAATCTCGTTTGTTATTTCTTAGCAGAATGAGCACATCACAGCAGACGCCAAAGGATAAAGGGAAAGGCCCAGCCAAACCCTCAGACACATATAGACAAGCCGCATTGGGGAACCTGAATTTCAGGCCCATGGCCCAAGTTGAGACACCTGCTCTAGAACGTATTTATTTTGGTAAAAATAACTTAGTTTCATTTCCTTTGTCAAATATGACATTTAAAGTTTTACCAGACTATACTATAGACAAACAACAGAAGTGTTTAGTAGACAATTTGTGGATAGCCCACAATAAAAAAGACAACAGCCACTTTGTGGCAACACTAAATAGTACATGTTATTATTTTCACGAGAAAAATAAAGACAAAAAATTTAAATTTTATGTTGTGGTACACGGAAAGACAAATGGAGTTTTCCAGACATGGTTGGAAGTAGTTGATTCCATCAAAGATGTTAAAGGTCCATTGTTCAAAGGATTTAATGACTTCACAGAAGCCTTAGACTATGCCAGAGGAACACTGGGACCAAACTACTACCTCACTCCAGCTCTCAGACATCAACAAAACCAGACCCCACAATATAGAATCCAGAAAGACACTGATCGCATCATTTTTTGTGACCATTGCAGTGCAATGACAGATGCTTTCAAAAGACTAAATCAGACCAACGAAGACCTTAAATCACAAAATATCCACTTACTAGAAAAAACCACATCTCTAGAACTAATACTCAGACAAATCAGATCACAGACACAAATCAATCCCACCAAGATTGAAGAACCTATCCAGACAAGGAGTACTCCATCTCCCTCAAAAATGGATGAGAAAGGTGTGCGTTCCCTTCTGAATGCAAAGAAACCTATTGTATCAGGTATAGATACAACTAGTCCGGTGCAAACGGTTGCCGGTAAAGACGCATCAAATCCGTTGATGGCTGTCACTTTGCCCAAAAGTGAAAATGAGGAAGCTTCTTCCTCCAGACATAGACGAAGGCTCCCTAAAACTCTAACGGGATCCTCATCACAGGCAAAAAACAGACAGACAAAAAAGACACAACAAAAAAAATATAGAACAGATTATCAGAGACACGCTTGAAAAATTATTTCAAGAACAGAAAGATAGTCAGACAAATGTAGCAGAAAAAGATTTATATGTAACTTCGTTAGAATTAACAGACGAAACATCGGTTCAATTACCAAATCCAGAACAAAGTTCAGGACCAAGTAATGTTTTTCGAGTACCGGAAGATCATATTTCAGACATAGACTCAGATGAGAATTTCGAGCAAGATGCACAGGACCCAAAGGAAGCCTATGACTCCGGAATGAGCTTCGACTCCGTGGCCCTGCACAATTTAGACACGTAACAGATAAATTGACATAAAGGTGTCGGCCGCAGACGTAGCAGATAAAATTGACATAAAGGTGTCGGCCACAGACAGAGACATAAAGACGAGACAAGGATTTAAAGCAATTTCTACTTTGGCAAAGTTTTCAAACTTTACGGAAAGCGAAAAAGCCTGAAAGATAAGATGCCAAACCAACAACGAATTTTCAACAAAGTCGAAAGTGACGATGGGGCCCTATGAGCACCGGCCAAAGCGTAAAGTGAAAGATTCTTTTTCGCTTAACATCCGCACTGAAGTCAGGATATCCCCTATAAATAACAGACTCAAACTCTCTTACAATCGAGAGCCGTAGAGAGCATAAGCGAGAGCATAGCACATAAATTTTATTCCGCAAATCATCCTTAGAACACCTCCTCCATCCATATGTTCGAAATCCCTGTGTATAAACAAACACCGTATGTAAGATAGTTTGTTAATTACTCCCTCGATGCTTGATAGCAGTTTAGGGACTAGAAAGGAAATCCCATTGTACTTCCAGACATGTAAGTCCATTTTTAGTTTATAGTTTATCTCCACGCATGTAAATTATGTTTGAGTTTGATTATAAAAATCTTGCAGGATTGCAAGAAAGTATGTTTATAAACTGTTGTTTATTTTCATCATGAATCTTGAGTTGCTATTATAATCACTGTCATAAATATCTAATTCTTTGTTGAAATCAGTAGCATAGCATGTCTCAATAACATAGCATGCCTGGATATATGTGGTTATCTTGTTAACTTATTATATGGTTCTCTCGATGAGCTCAGTTATCTTTGTCCATGGATTACTCTGTAAATTCCTATGTCAACGGTGGTTGATGAGTAGGCCTGTTGATGTCCGCGGAAGGACTGTTGTAGCCATTTTGGGTGTGAGTAAAGACGATAGACATAGCAGGGTAAAGCTCGGAAGAAGAGATGAACAGTTAATAAGAAACATACAAAACTAGGCGGATATGTGATTGATCAAACAAGAACAAAATATGAATGACAGGGATGATGAATAGTAACCTAGGACTAGTGACTGGACGTAGTCCAGAGAAAAAAAAAAAAAAAAAAATTATTTTATATTGGAGATAGACTCTGAATTATCAGACTTATGTGAAAGGAATGCTACAATGAGAGAGTACTGAGTAGGATTTCACAACCTATTGAAACAACCCTATTGAAACAAGACCTCTTTTTATTCTGTAGCGAGAAGTTTCTGATTGGACAACTCGCATAAAATATCTGATTCTTGAGACTACTGAATGAGAAGTTTATACTTTGCTCAACAAATTAGATTTAATATTCATATAATTAGATTACAGGCTAAGAAAAAGATTAAGTACGTTAAAGCCTTAGCAGCTTTAGAAAACGTTAGTCATCTTATAGACATAAGAAGAAGAAGACTAATAGATCCAAGTACAGACAAAGTAGACCAAGTATCTATAGAAGACGTAATAGCCTTTTTCTTAGAAGAAGTCCAACCATTAGTAAGAGACTTAGATAGAGACGTATTCGCAGAAGGTATTTATAACAGGATATTAGAAGGAGATATAGACGTAATTTTAGCTAAAGACTTACGTTGGCATTTAGTAACAATACATAACGATATAGAAAACATAGATCAGTGGTTAGAATTTAGACGTAAGAAACTAAAAAGACAGACAGTCTCACTAGGATAATCATAGACCAGTTAAAACACTTAGAATATCTAGACTTAAGACTTAGAAGACTTTAAGTCAACCATAAAAGAATTACTAGACTTAGAGATTATAAGGAGGTCAACCTCCAAACATCGTTCAGCGGCTTTCATAGTAAGAAACCATTCCGAGCAAGTCAGAGGAAAGGCTAGGATGGTAATTAACTATAAAAGACTAAACGATAATACACGTAGTAACGGGTATAAACTACCCGACAAGACTGAGTTAATTAATAGAATACAAGGTAAGACAATTTTTAGCAAGTTCGATTGTAAGTCAGGATATTGGCAGGTAAAAATGCATCCCGCCAGTATAGAATGGACAGCCTTCACCTGTCCAGAAGGACACTTTGAATGGTTAGTAATGCCATTCGGCCTCAAGACAGCTCCTCCAATCTTCCAGAAGAAGATGGATGATATATTCGGAGACTATAAGAATTTTACTATAGTTTACATCGATGATATCCTAGTATTTAGTAAAAATATGGAAGAACATCTAGGACATCTCCAGACTGTGTTTAGACTATTTGTTAGTAATGGTCTAATCATTAGTAAAAAGAAAATGGTACTGTGTAAAAATACATAGACTTTTTAGGCGTAACTATTGGGAGGGAAAAATCAAACTCCAACCTCATATAGCCAAAGGCTCTAGAAATGCTGACAGACTAGACAATACTAAAGATCTTGAGAAATTTTTAGGCATTTTAAATTACGCTAGAAGTTTTATTAAAGACTTAGGTAAAATTGCCGGACCACTATATTCCAAAACTGGTTCAACAGGGCAAAAGAAGTTCAATACCGAAGACGTAAAAATAGTAAAACTATTAAAACAGCGGATCCAGAACATTCCGGATCTAAGTTTGCCCCTAGAAAATGACTATCTGATTATAGAAACAGATGGGAGTTTTGAAGGGTGGGGCGCGGTATTGAAAGCCAAGACAAATAAATATAGTAGTAAGACTACAGAACGGATATGTGCCTATCAAAGCGGCAAATATCGTGAGAAAGGTAATATGACTAGTATAGATGTAGAAATTTTAGCAGTAATATACGCTCTAAATGCGTTTAGACTACATATTTTAAATAAAGCAGAGACGTTAGTTAGAACAGACTGTGAAGCTATAGTCAAGTTTCACCAGAAAATTAATGATAAAAGTAGTAGCAGACGTAGATGGTTAAACTTTTTAGACACTATATCCATTTATAATTTAGTGTTTGAACATATCAAAGGAACAGATAATAATTTAGCAGACCAATTAAGTAGACTAGCGATAACCAAAACGAGAGGAACTATGAAAATGACTAGACACTAATCTCGTTTGTTATTTCTTAGCAGAATGAGCACATCACAGCAGACGCCAAAGGATAAAGGGAAAGGCCCAGCCAAACCCTCAGACACATATAGACAAGCCGCATTGGGGAACCTGAATTTCAGGCCCATGGCCCAAGTTGAGACACCTGCTCTAGAACGTATTTATTTTGGTAAAAATAACTTAGTTTCATTTCCTTTGTCAAATATGACATTTAAAGTTTTACCAGACTATACTATAGACAAACAACAGAAGTGTTTAGTAGACAATTTGTGGATAGCCCACAATAAAAAAGACAACAGCCACTTTGTGGCAACACTAAATAGTACATGTTATTATTTTCACGAGAAAAATAAAGACAAAAAATTTAAATTTTATGTTGTGGTACACGGAAAGACAAATGGAGTTTTCCAGACATGGTTGGAAGTAGTTGATTCCATCAAAGATGTTAAAGGTCCATTGTTCAAAGGATTTAATGACTTCACAGAAGCCTTAGACTATGCCAGAGGAACACTGGGACCAAACTACTACCTCACTCCAGCTCTCAGACATCAACAAAACCAGACCCCACAATATAGAATCCAAAAAGACACTGATCGCATCATTTTTTGTGACCATTGCAGTGCAATGACAGATGCTTTCAAGAGACTAAATCAGACCAACGAAGACCTTAAAATACAAAATACCCACCTACTAGAAAAAACCACTACTCTAGAATTAATACTCAGACAGATCAGATCTCAGACACAAATCAATCCCACCAAGATTGAAGAACCTATCCAGACAAGGAGTACTCCATCTCCCTCAAAAATGGATGAGACAGGTGTGCATTCCCTTCTGAATGCAAAGAAACCTATTGTATCAGGTATAGATACAACTAGTCCGGTGCAAACGGTTGCCGGTAAAGACGCATCAAATCCGTTGATGGCTGTCACTTTGCCCAAAAGTGAAAATGAGGAAGCTTCTTCCTCCAGACATAGACGAAGGCTCCCTAAAACTCTAACGGGATCCTCATCACAGGCAAAAAACAGACACAAAAAGACACAACAAAAAATATAGAACAGATTATCGAGACACGCTTGAAAAATTATTTCAAGAACAGAAAGATAGTCGGACAAATGTAGCGTAAAAGATTTATATGTAACCCGTTAGAATTAATGACGAAACATCGGTTCAATTACCAAATCCAGAACAAAGTTCAGGACCAAGTAATGTTTTTCGAGTACCGGAAGATCATATTTCAGACATAGACTCAGATGAGAATTTCGAGCAAGATGCACAGGACCCAAACGAAGCCTATGACTCCGGAATGAGCTTCGACTCCGTGGCCCTGCACAATTTAGACACGTAACAGATAAATTGACATAAAGGTGTCGGCCGCAGACGTAGCAGATAAAATTGACATAAAGGTGTCGGCCACAGACAGAGACATAAAGACGAGACAAGGACGAAAGCAATTTCTACTTTGGCAAAGTTTTCAAACTTTACGGAAAGCAGAAAAAGCCAGCAGCATAAGATGCCAAACCAACAACGAATTTTTCAACAAAGCTGAAAGTGACGATGGGGCCCTATGAGCACCCGGCCGAAAGCAGAAAGTGAAAGATTCTTTTTTCGTTTAACATCCGCAGCTGAAGTCCGGATATCCCCCTATAAATAACAGACTCCAAACTCTCTTACAATCAGAGAGCCGTAGAGAGCATAAGCGAGAGCATAGCACATAAATTTTATTCCGCAAATCATCCTTAGAACACCTCCTCCATCCATATGTTCGAAATCCCCTGTGTATAAACAAACACCGTATGTAAGATAGTTTGTTAATTACTCCCCTCAGTAGCAGTAGCAGTTTCCGGGACTCCCGAAAGGGAAATCCCATTGTACTTCCAGACATGTAAGTCCATTTTTAGTTTATAGTTTATCTCCACGCATGTAAATTATGTTTGAGTTTGATTATAAAAATCTTGCAGGATTGCAAGAAAGTATGTTTATAAACTATTGTTTATTTTCATCATGAATCTTGAGTTGCTATTATAATCACTGTCATAAATATCTAATTACTGTTGAAATCAGTAGCATAGCATGTCTCAATAACATAGCATGCCTGGATATATGTGGTTATCTTGTTAACTTAGTATATGGTTCTCTGATGAGCTCCGTTATGCTGTCCATGGATTACTCTGTAAATTCCTATGTCAACGGTGGTTGATGAGTAGGCTGTTGATGTCCGCGGAAGAATTTGTTGTGGCCATTTTGGGTGTGAGTAAAGACGATAGACATAGCAGGGTAAAGCTCGGAAGAAGAGATGAACAGTTAATAAGAAACATACAAAACTAGGCAGATATGTGATTGATCAAACAGTAACAAAATATGAATGACAGGGATGATGAATAGTAACCTAGGACTAGTGACTGGACGTAGTCCAGAGAAAAAAAAAAAAAAATTATTTTATATTGGAGATAGACTCTGAATTATCAGACTTATGTGAAAGGAATGCTACAATGAGAGAGTACTGAGTAGGATTTCACAACCTATTGAAACAAGACCTCTTTTTGAGTTCTTCTGTGTTACTACAATTATTGCAACAACTGTCTTTGTTTAGCTGGTTAATTCTATTTGATTGATTCACCTGAGTTTCTATTCTTTTAGTCTGTACTGGTGAATACGTGCTGTTTTTCTGAAAAATTATCCCGTCTCTAGTGATGGTATCCCTATAACTTCACTAATAAGATTCATACTCTTATTACTGGAGAAGACCCGAATAGTGGACTAATAATTTTACAGAAGAACGCTTTAATTAAACTAGAACAACTTAGTATAAGCAATTGGATATATATTAAGAAATTTTTAAATGACTTCTTCTATTACTGTACGATCAGCGGTAACTCGTTTGATCAAGAACTAGGCAAAAAGCTCTTTAATAAACTCCCCGGAGCTTTAGGACGAGAAATAGAAGACCGTTGGGGAAAGCGGGAAGGGATACTACAAAATCCCAACGCTAAATGGTCGATAGGACATAGGATCCAGCATATAATGGAGATCCTACAAGAAAAATGTACAAATTTACAGATACAAAAACAGCTCAAACAGAATGAGTTGAGTTTCTGTAAAAGCGTCATTTATACAACACAGAGTTATGACAAAGACCCCCAGAGAAAGAAACCATATAAAAAGAAGAAAAAATATGGTTATAACGATAGATATGATAAGAAAAAATATTATCTTAGAAGATCGACGGCGAAAAAGCCATACCTAGATAAGAACAAACATTTAAGAAAATACAGAAATGATAGAACGTATAAGAATAGATTAGAATGTTTTACGTGCGGTAGTATAGAACATTTAGCTAATACATGTCCTAAAAGGATAAATAATAATTCTAAAAACGCACAATTAGTTGAAGAATTTCAAGAAACTTTAATTAGCGTAGACGAGTATATGTCTGAGAGTATTTATTCTGTAGTAAGTATACAGAATGAAGAAAACCATCAGATAGACTCTTCAGACTCAGAAGCAGACAATTTCATTAATGAAATAGGAGTAGAACAGTTTCAAGAAGACTTAAATAATTTAATGAATATACAAGTAGACTGTGAACATATTTTCGAAAGAAATAAAGGAATAGACAGCATAGCGTGTTGCGTTTGTAAATGGTTCCCTAGTAGAAGTAAAAGGGCCAGATGCAATAAATGCTACATGGAAGGATGCATAACATGCCTCCAAAAAGAATTTAAAATAACTATAGTACAACAAGAAGCAATAGTAAGAACTATAGAACCAATAGACAAGACTATTCCTATAAGAGTAATGACCTTAGAAAATAGAATTAATACTTTAGAAGAAAGAATTATTAAATTAGAAAAAGGTAAACAAATAATAGAGGAATCTTCAGATGAAGAAGTAGTACCAGAAACCCAAGAATCTTCAGAACTATTTAATACGTTAGTATGTAATGAAGACAAACGTTTTAGTTCCCTCAGACTCTTAACTAAAATAAAAATAAAAGACTATGAAATAACTACGCTAGCCCTAATAGACACAGGATGTACAAGTAGTGTACTTAATAAAAAGATAGTACCACCAAGTTTACTAGAAACATTAGAGAAACCGTCCTCCGCCATGCAAATGGATGGGACACATAATCTTTATAAGCACTATATAAAGGAAGCAAGTATAAGTTTTATAAATACTTGCGACAAATTTTATAGTCCTAGCTATAAGATAAACAAAATTTTAACTAGAGATCTAAGTATAAATACAGATTTTATTTTAGGTCTACTATTGCGTTAAGATGTCTATCTTCTCCATGAAGCAAATGTTCTTTGATTCCGAAGTTACACTTAATAATACTATGGTCTGATAGAATTCTGTATTTTTTATCTACTTCTAGTCTCTGAGATAAGTCTAAAGGAACTAATGGAAGCAAGCACTTCCAGTTCCAGTCCGTTTCAGAGAACAGGAGAACCTGTCACAGTAAATACTAGTACAGGAAACGTACCCAGGAGAAGGGTATGGAGAAACTTAGAAGAACCTATAGCAGCCGTTAAACCATCAGGAAAACGGATGCCTATAGAGGAGAACATAGTACTCCAAGAAGGAGGAAATAGAGGAAAGATCCTCAACATAGCCGCCCATGATCCACAAAGGTGGAACTCCGTAATAGACATATGGAAGGGTATAGTCGTAGCAGACTATATACAAAGCTATGTAGAAACAGACTCAGAAACCATGTATAAGTATTTAGAGACATTAGACGCCAAAGGATAAAGGGAAAGGCCCAGCCAAACCCTCAGACACATATAGACAAGCCGCATTGGGGAACCTGAATTTCAGGCCCATGGCCCAAGTTGAGACACCTGCTCTAGAACGTATTTATTTTGGTAAAAATAACTTAGTTTCATTTCCTTTGTCAAATATGACATTTAAAGTTTTACCAGACTATACTATAGACAAACAACAGAAGTGTTTAGTAGACAATTTGTGGATAGCCCACAATAAAAAAGACAACAGCCACTTTGTGGCAACACTAAATAGTACATGTTATTATTTTCATGAGAAAAATAAAGACAAAAAATTTAAGTTTTATGTTGTGGTACACGGAAAGACAAATGGAGTTTTCCAGACATGGTTGGAAGTAGTTGATTCCATCAAAGATGTTAAAGGTCCATTGTTCAAAGGATTTAATGACTTCACAGAAGCCTTAGACTATGCCAGAGGAACACTGGGACCAAACTACTACCTCACTCCAGCTCTCAGACATCAACAAAACCAGACCCCACAATATAGAATCCAAAAAGACACTGATCGCATCATTTTTTGTGACCATTGCAGTGCAATGACAGATGCTTTCAAGAGACTAAATCAGACCAACGAAGACCTTAAAATACAAAATACCCACCTACTAGAAAAAACCACTACTCTAGAATTAATACTCAGACAGATCAGATCTCAGACACAAATCAATCCCACCAAGATTGAAGAACCTATCCAGACAAGGAGTACTCCATCTCCCTCAAAAATGGATGAGACAGGTGTGCATTCCCTTCTGAATGCAAAGAAACCTATTGTATCAGGTATAGATACAACTAGTCCGGTGCAAACGGTTGCCGGTAAAGACGCATCAAATCCGTTGATGGCGTCACTTTGCCCAAAGTGAAAATGAGGAAGCTTCTTCCTCCAGACATAGACGAAGGCTCCTAAAACTCTAACGGATCCACACCACAGGCAAAAAACAGACAGACAAAAAAGACACAACAAAAAAAATATAGAACAGATTATCAGAGACACGCTTGAAAAATTATTTCAAGAACAGAAAGATAGTCAGACAAATGTAGCAGAAAAAGATTTATATGTAACCGTTAGAATTAACAGATTTAAACATCGGTTCAATTACCAAATCGAACAAAGTTCAGGACCAAGTAATGTTTTTCGAGTACCGGAAGATCATATTTCAGACATAGACTCAGATGAGAATTTCGAGCAAGATGCACAGGACCCAAAGGAAGCCTATGACTCCGGAATGAGCTTCGACTCCGTGGCCCTGCACAATTTAGACACGTAACAGATAAATTGACATAAAGGTGTCGGCCGCAGACGTAGCAGATAAAATTGACATAAAGGTGTCGGCCACAGACAGAGACATAAAGACGAGACAAGGACGAAAGCAATTTCTACTTTGGCAAAGTTTTCAAACTTTACGGAAAGCAGAAAAAGCCAGCAGCATAAGATGCCAAACCAACAACGAATTTTTCAACAAAGCTGAAAGTGACGATGGGGCCCTATGAGCACCCGGCCGAAAGCAGAAAGTGAAAGATTCTTTTTTCGTTTAACATCCGCAGCTGAAGTCCGGATATCCCCCTATAAATAACAGACTCCAAACTCTCTTACAATCAGAGAGCCGTAGAGAGCATAAGCGAGAGCATAGCACATAAATTTTATTCCGCAAATCATCCTTAGAACACCTCCTCCATCCATATGTTCGAAATCCCCTGTGTATAAACAAACACCGTATGTAAGATAGTTTGTTAATTACTCCCCTCGATAGCGATGAGCAGTTTAGGGACTCAGAAAGGGAAATCCCATTGTACTTCCGCATGTAAGTCCATTTTAGTTTATAGTTTATCTCCACGCATGTAAATTATGTTTGAGTTTGATTATAAAAATCTTGCAGATTGCAAGAAAGTATGTTTATAAACTATTGTTTATTTTCATCATGAATCTTGAGTTGCTATTATAATCACCGCCATAAATATCTAATTCGGTTGAAATCAGTAGCATAGCATGTCTCAATAACATAGCATGCCTGGATATATGTGGTTATCTTGTTAACTTAGTATATGGTTCTCTGATGAGCTCCGTTATGCTGTCCATGGATTACTCTGTAAATTCCTATGTCAACGGTGGTTGATGAGTAGGCCTGTTGATGTCCGCGGAAGGACTGTTGTGGCCATTTTGGGTGTGAGTAAAGACGATAGACATAGCAGGGGTAAAGCTCGGAAGAAGAGATGAACAGTTAATAAGAAACATACAAAACTAGGCAGATATGTGATTGATCAAACAGTAACAAAATATGAATGACAGGGATGATGAATAGTAACCTAGGACTAGTGACTGGACGTAGTCCAGAGAAAAAAAAAAAAAAATTATTTTATATTGGAGATAGACTCTGAATTATCAGACTTATGTGAAAGGAATGCTACAATGAGAGAGTACTGAGTAGGATTTCACAACCTATTGAAACAAGACCTCTTTTTGAGTTCTTCTGTGTTACTACAATTATTGCAACAAGCTGCCTTTGTTTAGTCGGGTTAATTCTATTTGATTGATTCACCTGAGTTTCTATTCTTTTAGTCTGCATCTTTGGTGAATACGTCTTGCTTTTTCTCGAAAAATTATCCCGCCTCTAGTGATGGTATCCCTATAACTTCACTAATAAGATTCATACTCTTATTCTTGGAGAAGACTAGAATAGTGGACTAATAATTTTACGTAAGAACGCTTTAATTAAACTAGAACAACTTAGTATAAGCAATTGGATATATATTAAGAAATTTTTAAATGACTTCTTCTATTATCAGACGATCACGGTAACTCGCTTGATCAAGAACTAGGCAAAAGCTCTTTAATAAACTCCCTGAGCTTTAGGACGAGAAATAGAAGACCGTTGGGGAAAGCGGGAAGGGATACTACAAAATCCCAACGCTAAATGGTCGATAGGACATAGGATCCAGCATATAATGGAGATCCTACAAGAAAAATGTACAAATTTACAGATACAAAAACAGCTCAAACAGAATGAGTTGAGTTTCTGTAAAAGCGTCATTTATACAACACAGAGTTATGACAAAGACCCCCAGAGAAAGAAACCATATAAAAAGAAGAAAAAATATGGTTATAACGATAGATATGATAAGAAAAAATATTATCTTAGAAGATCGACGGCGAAAAAGCCATACCTAGATAAGAACAAACATTTAAGAAAATACAGAAATGATAGAACGTATAAGAATAGATTAGAATGTTTTACGTGTGGTAGTATAGAACATTTAGCTAATACATGTCCTAAAAGGATAAATAATAATTCTAAAAACGCACAATTAGTTGAAGAATTTCAAGAAACTTTAATTAGCGTAGACGAGTATATGTCTGAGAGTATTTATTACGTAGTAAGTATACTGAGAATGAAGAAAACCATCGATAGACTCTTCAGACTCGAAGGCAGACAATTTCATTAATGAAATAGGAGTAGAAACAGTTTCAAGAAGACTTAAATAATTTAATGAATATACAAGTAGACTGTGAACATATTTTGAAAGAAATAAAGGAATAGACAAAGATAGCGTGTTGCGTTTGTAAATGGTTCCCTAGTAGAAGTAAAAGGGCCAGATGCAATAAATGCTACATGGAAGGATGCATAACATGCCTCCAAAAAGAATTTAAAATAACTATAGTACAACAAGAAGCAATAGTAAGAACTATAGAACCAATAGACAAGACTATTCCTATAAGAGTAATGACCTTAGAAAATAGAATTAATACTTTAGAAGAAAGAATTATTAAATTAGAAAAAGGTAAACAAATAATAGAAGAATCTTCAGATGAAGAAGTAGTACTGTAAACCCAAGAATCTTCGTAACTATTTAATACGTTAGTATGTAATGAAGACAATCGCTTTAGTTGCCTCAGACTCTTAACTAAAATAAAAATAAAAGACTATGAAATAACTACGCTAGCCCTAATAGACACAGGATGTACAAGTAGTGTACTTAATAAAAAGATAGTACCACCAAGTTTACTAGAAACATTAGAGAAACCGTCCTCCGCCATGCAAATGGATGGGACACATAATCTTTATAAGCACTATATAAAGGAAGCAAGTATAAGTTTTATAAATACTTGCGACAAATTTTATAGTCCTAGCTATAAGATAAACAAAATTTTAACTAGAGATCTAAGTATAAATACAGATTTTATTTTAGGTCTACTATTGCGTTAAGATGTCTATCTTCTCCATGAAGCAAATGTTCTTTGATTCCGAAGTTACACTTAATAATACTATGGTCTGATAGAATTCTGTATTTTTTATCTACTTCTAGTCTCTGAGATAAGTCTAAAGGAACTAATGGAAGCAAGCACTTCCAGCCCAAATTGCTTCAGAGAACAGGAGAACCTGTCACAGTAAATACTAGTACAGGAAACGTACCCAGGAGAAGGGTATGGAGAAACTTAGAAGAACCTATAGCAGCCGTTAAACCATCAGGAAAACGGATGCCTATAGAGGAGAACATAGTACTCCAAGAAGGAGGAAATAGAGGAAAGATCCTCAACATAGCCGCCCATGATCCACAAAGGTGGAACTCCGTAATAGACATATGGAAGGGTATAGTCAGAAAGCAGACTATATACAAAGCTATGTAGAAACAGACTCAGAAACCATGTATAAGTATTTAGAGACATTAGACGCCAAAGGATAAAGGGAAAGGCCCAGCCAAACCCTCAGACACATATAGACAAGCCGCATTGGGGAACCTGAATTTCAGGCCCATGGCCCAAGTTGAGACACCTGCTCTAGAACGTATTTATTTTGGTAAAAATAACTTAGTTTCATTTCCTTTGTCAAATATGACATTTAAAGTTTTACCAGACTATACTATAGACAAACAACAGAAGTGTTTAGTAGACAATTTGTGGATAGCCCACAATAAAAAAGACAACAGCCACTTTGTGGCAACACTAAATAGTACATGTTATTATTTTCACGAGAAAAATAAAGACAAAAAATTTAAATTTTATGTTGTGGTACACGGAAAGACAAATGGAGTTTTCCAGACATGGTTGGAAGTAGTTGATTCCATCAAAGATGTTAAAGGTCCATTGTTCAAAGGATTTAATGACTTCACAGAAGCCTTAGACTATGCCAGAGGAACACTGGGACCAAACTACTACCTCACTCCAGCCTCTCGGACATCAACAAAACCAGACCCCACAATATAGAATCCAAAAAGACACTGATCGCATCATTTTTTGTGACCATTGCAGTGCAATGACAGATGCTTTCAAGAGACTAAATCAGACCAACGAAGACCTTAAAATACAAAATACCCACCTACTAGAAAAAACCACTACTCTAGAATTAATACTCAGACAGATCAGATCTCAGACACAAATCAATCCCACCAAGATTGAAGAACCTATCCAGACAAGGAGTACTCCATCTCCCTCAAAAATGGATGAGACAGGTGTGCATTCCCTTCTGAATGCAAAGAAACCTATTGTATCAGGTATAGATACAACTAGTCCGGTGCAAACGGTTGCCGGTAAAGACGCATCAAATCCGTTGATGGTCAGCTACTTTGCCCAAAAGTGAAAATGAGGAAGCTTCTTCCTCCAGACATAGACGAAGGCTCCTAAAACTCTAACGGATCCTCATCACAGGCAAAAAGCAGACATAAAAAGACACAACAAAAAATATAGAATGATTATCGAGAGACACGCTTGAAAAATTATTTCAAGAATGTAAAGATAGTCAGACAAATGTAGCAGAAAAAGATCTATATGTAACTTCGTTAGAATTAACAAACGAAACACCGGTCCAATTACCAAATCCAGAACAAAGTTCAGGACCAAGTAATACTTTTTCAGTACCGGAAGATCATATTTCAGACATAGAATCAGATAAAAATTTCGAGCAAGATGCACAGGACCCAAACGAGGCATATGACTCAGGCATGAGCTTCGACTCCGTGGCCCTGCACAACTTAGACACGTAACAGATCTATTGACATAAAGATGTCGGCCGCAGACGTAGCAGACTAATTGTTATAAAGGTGTCGGCCACAGACAAAGACATAAAGATAAGACAAGGACAAAAGCAATTTCTACTTTGGCAAAGTTTTCAAACTTTACGGAAAGCAGAAAAAGCCAGCAGCACAAGATGCCAAAACCAACGACGAATTTTTCAACAAAGCTGAAAGTGACGATGGGGCCCTATGAGCACCCGGCCGAAAGCAGAAAGTGAAAGATTCTTTTTTCGTTTAACATCCGCAGCTGAAGTCCGGATATCCCCCTATAAATAACAGACTCCAAACTCTCTTACAATCAGAGAGCCGTAGAGAGCATAAGCGAGAGCATAGCACATAAATTTTATTCCGCAAATCATCCTTAGAACACCTCCTCCATCCATATGTTCGAAATCCCCTGTGTATAAACAAACACCGTATGTAAGATAGTTTGTTAATTACTCCCCTCAGTAGCAGTAGCAGTTTCCGGGACTCCCGAAAGGGAAATCCCATTGTACTTCCAGACATGTAAGTCCATTTTTAGTTTATAGTTTATCTCCACGCATGTAAATTATGTTTGAGTTTGATTATAAAAATCTTGCAGGATTGCAAGAAAGTATGTTTATAAACTATTGTTTATTTTCATCATGAATCTTGAGTTGCTATTATAATCACTGTCATAAATATCTAATTACTGTTGAAATCAGTAGCATAGCATGTCTCAATAACATAGCATGCCTGGATATATGTGGTTATCTTGTTAACTTAGTATATGGTTCTCTGATGAGCTCCGTTATGCTGTCCATGGATTACTCTGTAAATTCCTATGTCAACGGTGGTTGATGAGTAGGCCTGTTGATGTCCGCGGAAGGACTGTTGTGGCCATTTTGGGTGTGAGTAAAGACGATAGACATAGCAGGGGTAAAGCTCGGAAGAAGAGATGAACAGTTAATAAGAAACATACAAAACTAGGCAGATATGTGATTGATCAAACAGTAACAAAATATGAATGACAGGGATGATGAATAGTAACCTAGGACTAGTGACTGGACGTAGTCCAGAGAAAAAAAAAAAAAAAAAAATTATTTTATATTGGAGATAGACTCTGAATTATCAGACTTATGTGAAAGGAATGCTACAATGAGAGAGTACTGAGTAGGATTTCACAACCTATTGAAACAAGACCTCTTTTTGAGTTCTTCTGTGTTACTACAATTATTGCAACAACTGTCTTTGTTTAGCTGGTTAATTCTATTTGATTGATTCACCTGAGTTTCTATTCTTTTAGTCTGTACTGGTGAATACGTGCTGTTTTTCTGAAAAATTATCCCGTCTCTAGTGATGGTATCCCTATAACTTCACTAATAAGATTCATACTCTTATTACTGGAGAAGACCCGAATAGTGGACTAATAATTTTACAGAAGAACGCTTTAATTAAACTAGAACAACTTAGTATAAGCAATTGGATATATATTAAGAAATTTTTAAATGACTTCTTCTATTACTGTACGATCAGCGGTAACTCGTTTGATCAAGAACTAGGCAAAAAGCTCTTTAATAAACTCCCCGGAGCTTTAGGACGAGAAATAGAAGACCGTTGGGGAAAGCGGGAAGGGATACTACAAAATCCCAACGCTAAATGGTCGATAGGACATAGGATCCAGCATATAATGGAGATCCTACAAGAAAAATGTACAAATTTACAGATACAAAAACAGCTCAAACAGAATGAGTTGAGTTTCTGTAAAAGCGTCATTTATACAACACAGAGTTATGACAAAGACCCCCAGAGAAAGAAACCATATAAAAAGAAGAAAAAATATGGTTATAACGATAGATATGATAAGAAAAAATATTATCTTAGAAGATCGACGGCGAAAAAGCCATACCTAGATAAGAACAAACATTTAAGAAAATACAGAAATGATAGAACGTATAAGAATAGATTAGAATGTTTTACGTGTGGTAGTATAGAACATTTAGCTAATACATGTCCTAAAAGGATAAATAATAATTCTAAAAACGCACAATTAGTTGAAGAATTTCAAGAAACTTTAATTAGCGTAGACGAGTATATGTCTGAGAGTATTTATTCTGTAGTAAGTATACAGAATGAAGAAAACCATCAGATAGACTCTTCAGACTCAGAAGCAGACAATTTCATTAATGAAATAGGAGTAGAACAGTTTCAAGAAGACTTAAATAATTTAATGAATATACAAGTAGACTGTGAACATATTTTCGAAAGAAATAAAGGAATAGACAGCATAGCGTGTTGCGTTTGTAAATGGTTCCCTAGTAGAAGTAAAAGGGCCAGATGCAATAAATGCTACATGGAAGGATGCATAACATGCCTCCAAAAAGAATTTAAAATAACTATAGTACAACAAGAAGCAATAGTAAGAACTATAGAACCAATAGACAAGACTATTCCTATAAGAGTAATGACCTTAGAAAATAGAATTAATACTTTAGAAGAAAGAATTATTAAATTAGAAAAAGGTAAACAAATAATAGAGGAATCTTCAGATGAAGAAGTAGTACCAGAAACCCAAGAATCTTCAGAACTATTTAATACGTTAGTATGTAATGAAGACAAACGTTTTAGTTCCCTCAGACTCTTAACTAAAATAAAAATAAAAGACTATGAAATAACTACGCTAGCCCTAATAGACACAGGATGTACAAGTAGTGTACTTAATAAAAAGATAGTACCACCAAGTTTACTAGAAACATTAGAGAAACCGTCCTCCGCCATGCAAATGGATGGGACACATAATCTTTATAAGCACTATATAAAGGAAGCAAGTATAAGTTTTATAAATACTTGCGACAAATTTTATAGTCCTAGCTATAAGATAAACAAAATTTTAACTAGAGATCTAAGTATAAATACAGATTTTATTTTAGGACTAGATTTCCTGTTAAATAGTAATGGTAGTTGTACCATCACTAGAGACGGGATAATTTTTCGAAAAAAAGACGTATTCACCAAAGATCTGGACTAAAAGAATAGAAACCCAGGTGAATCAATCAAATAGAATTAACCACTAAACAAAGACAGCTTGTTGCAATAATTGTAGTAACACGTAAGAACTCTGTTGCCAAGATGGGAACAGATTAGAACTAGTAGATTTAGAATACGACGAATACTTTGATAAAGACTATCGTTAATAGAATTATCCTCAGATCCTGTAAACTTTAAAAAAGGTTTAGACAAAATAGGGATAATAAAGAATCAAAAGGATTTAGACGAGATAGTAAAGATCCTAGATAAACTAGAAATCATAGGAGAAAAACCCCTTAGACATTGGACAAATAATAAGATTTTATGCGAATTAGATATAATCAATCCAGAATACGTAATAAAGACTCAAGGTCCATAGAATCAACAAATCAAGACTTAGAAGACTTTAAGTCAACCATAAAAGAATTACTAGACTTAGAGATTATAAGGAGGTCAACCTCCAAACATCGTTCAGCGGCTTTCATAGTAAGAAACCATTCCGAGCAAGTCAGAGGAAAGGCTAGGATGGTAATTAACTATAAAAGACTAAACGATAATACACGTAGTAACGGGTATAAACTACCCGACAAGACTGAGTTAATTAATAGAATACAAGGTAAGACAATTTTTAGCAAGTTCGATTGTAAGTCAGGATATTGGCAGGTAAAAATGCATCCCGCCAGTATAGAATGGACAGCCTTCACCTGTCCAGAAGGACACTTTGAATGGTTAGTAATGCCATTCGGCCTCAAGACAGCTCCTCCAATCTTCCAGAAGAAGATGGATGATATATTCGGAGACTATAAGAATTTTACTATAGTTTACATCGATGATATCCTAGTATTTAGTAAAAATATGGAAGAACATCTAGGACATCTCCAGACTGTGTTTAGACTATTTGTTAGTAATGGTCTAATCATTAGTAAAAAGAAAATGGTACTGTGTAAAAAATACATAGACTTTTTAGGCGTAACTATTGGGGAGGGAAAAATCAAACTCCAACCTCATATAGCCAAAAAGGCTCTAGAAATGCCTGATGAGACTAGACAATACTAAAGATCTTGAGAAATTTTAGGCATTTTAAATTACGCTAGAAGTTTTATTAAAGACTTAGGTAAAATTGCCGGACCACTATATTCCAAAACTGGTTCAACAGGGCAAAAGAAGTTCAATACCGAAGACGTAAAAATAGTAAAACTATTAAAACAACGGATCCAGAACATTAGGATCTAAGTTTGCCCCTAGAAAATGACTATCGATTATAGAAACAGATGGGAGTTTTGAAGGGTGGGGCGCGGTATTGAAAGCCAAGACAAATAAATATAGTAGTAAGACTACAGAACGGATATGTGCCTATCAAAGCGGCAAATATCGTGAGAAAGGTAATATGACTAGTATAGATGTAGAAATTTTAGCAGTAATATACGCTCTAAATGCGTTTAGACTACATATTTTAAATAAAGCAGAGACTTTAGTTAGAACAGACTGTGAAGCTATAGTCAAGTTTCACCAAAAAAATAAATGATAAAAGTAGTAGCAGACGTAGATGGTTAAATTTTTTAGACACTATATCCATTTATAATTTAGTGTTTGAACATATTAAAGGAACAGATAATAATTTAGCAGACCAACTAAGTAGGTTAGCGATAACCAAAACGAGAGGAACTATGAAAATAACTGGACACTAATCTCGTTTGTTATTTCTTAGCAGAATGAGCACATCACAGCAGACTCCAAAGGATAAAGGGAAAGGCCCAGCCAAACCCTCAGACACATATAGACAAGCCGCATTGGGGAACCTGAATTTCAGGCCCATGGCCCAAGTTGAGACACCTGCTCTAGAACGTATTTATTTTGGTAAAAATAACTTAGTTTCATTTCCTTTATCAAATATGACTTTCAAAGTTTTACCAGACTATACTATAGACAAACAACAGAAGTGTTTAGTAGACAATTTATGGATAGCCCATAATAAAAAAGACAACAGCCATTTCGTGGCAACACTAAATAGTACATGTTATTATTTTCACGAGAAAAATAAAGACAAAAAATTTAAATTTTATGTTGTGGTACACGGAAAGACAAATGGAGTTTTCCAGACATGGTTGGAAGTAGTGGATTCCATCAAAGATGTTAAAGGCCCATTGTTCAAAGGGTTTAATGACTTCACAGAAGCCTTAGACTATGCCAGAGGAACACTGGGCCCAAACTACTACCTCACTCCAGCTCTCAGACATCAACAAAACCAGACCCACAATATAGAATCCAAAAGACACTGATCGCATCATTTTTTGTGACCATTGCAGTGCAATGACAGATGCTTTCAAGAGACTAAATCAGACCAACGAAGACCTTAAAATACAAAATACCCACCTACTAGAAAAAACCACTACTCTAGAATTAATACTCAGACAGATCAGATCTCAGACACAAATCAATCCCACCAAGATTGAAGAACCTATCCAGACAAGGAGTACTCCATCTCCCTCAAAAATGGATGAGACAGGTGTGCATTCCCTTCTGAATGCAAAGAAACCTATTGTATCAGGTATAGATACAACTAGTCCGGTGCAAACGGTTGCCGGTAAAGACGCATCAAATCCGTTGATGGCTGTCACTTTGCCCAAAAGTGAAAATGAGGAAGCTTCTTCCTCCAGACATAGACGAAGGCTCCCTAAAACTCTAACGGGATCCTCATCACAGGCAAAAAACAGACAGACAAAAAAGACACAACAAAAAAATATAGAACAGATTATCAGAGACACGCTTGAAAAATTATTTCAAGAACAGAAAGATAGTCAGACAAATGTAGCAGAAAAAGATTTATATGTAACTTCGTTAGAATTAACAGACGAAACATCGGTTCAATTACCAAATCCAGAACAAAGTTCAGGACCAAGTAATGTTTTTCGAGTACCGGAAGATCATATTTCAGACATAGACTCAGATGAGAATTTCGAGCAAGATGCACAGGACCCAAACGAAGCCTATGACTCCGGAATGAGCTTCGACTCCGTGGCCCTGCACAATTTAGACACGTAACAGATAAATTGACATAAAGGTGTCGGCCGCAGACGTAGCAGATAAAATTGACATAAAGGTGTCGGCCACAGACAGAGACATAAAGACGAGACAAGGACGAAAGCAATTTCTACTTTGGCAAAGTTTTCAAACTTTACGGAAAGCAGAAAAAGCCAGCAGCATAAGATGCCAAACCAACAACGAATTTTTCAACAAAGCTGAAAGTGACGATGGGGCCCTATGAGCACCCGGCCGAAAGCAGAAAGTGAAAGATTCTTTTTTCGTTTAACATCCGCAGCTGAAGTCCGGATATCCCCCTATAAATAACAGACTCCAAACTCTCTTACAATCAGAGAGCCGTAGAGAGCATAAGCGAGAGCATAGCACATAAATTTTATTCCGCAAATCATCCTTAGAACACCTCCTCCATCCATATGTTCGAAATCCCCTGTGTATAAACAAACACCGTATGTAAGATAGTTTGTTAATTACTCCCTCAAAGTGATAGCGATGCTTCCGGGACTCCCGAAAGGGAAATCCCATTGTACTTCCAGACATGTAAGTCCATTTTTAGTTTATAGTTTATCTCCACGCATGTAAATTATGTTTGAGTTTGATTATAAAAATCTTGCAGGATTGCAAGAAAGTATGTTTATAAACTATTGTTTATTTTCATTATGAATCTTGAGTTGCTATTATAATCACTGTCATAAATGTCTAATTACTGTTGAAATCAGTAGCATAGCATGTCTCAATAACATAGCATGCCTGGATATATGTGGTTATCTTGTTAACTTAGTATATGGTTCTCTGATGAGCTCCGTTATGCTGTCCATGGATTACTCTGTAAATTCCTATGTCAACGGTGGTTGATGAGTAGGCCTGTTGATGTCCGCGGAAGAATTTGTGGCCATTTTGGGTGTGAGTAAAGACGATAGACATAGCAGGGGTAAAGCTCGGAAGAAGAGATGAACAGTTAATAAGAAACATACAAAACTAGGCAGATATGTGATTGATCAAACAGTAACAAAATATGAATGACAGGGATGATGAATAGTAACCTAGGACTAGTGACTGGACGTAGTCCAGAGAAGAAAAAAAAAAAAAAAAAAAAAATTATTTTATATTGGAGATAGACTCTGAATTATCAGACTTATGTGAAAGGAATGCTACAATGAGAGAGTACTGAGTAGGATTTCACAACCTATTGAAACAACCCTATTGAAACAAGACCTTTTTCGCCGTCGATCTTCTAAGATAATATTTTTTCTTATCATATCTATCGTTATAACCATATTTTTTCTTCTTTTTATATGGTTTCTTTCTCTGGGGGTCTTTGTCATAACTCTGTGTTGTGTAGATAACGCTTTTACAGAAACTCAACTCATTCTCGCTTGAGCCGCTTTTTGTATCTGTAAATTTGTACATTTTTCTTGTAGGATCTCCATTATATGTTGGATCCTATGTCCTATTGACCATTTAGCGTTGGGATTTTGTAGTATCCCTTCTCGCTTTCCCCAACGGTCTTCTATTTCTCGTCCTAAAGCTCCGGGGAGTTTATTAAAGAGCTTTTTGCCTAGTTCTTGATCAAACGAGTTACCGCTGATCGTACAGTAATAAAAGAAGTCATTTAAAAATTTCTTAATATATATCCAATTGCTTATACTAAGTTGTTCTAGTTTAATTAAAGCGTTCTTCTGTAAAATTATTAGTCCACTATTCGGGTCTTCTCCAGTAATAAGAGTATGAATCTTATTAGTGAAGTTATAGGGATTCGATCCCATTGACACCAATTGGTGGAATTCTTCGGGGAAACTTACTTTGTATGCCTCCCACAACGCCTTAGTTGATTCTCCTAAAAATGTCTCTAAATACTTATACATGGTTTCTGAGTCTGTTTCTACATAGCTTTGTATATAGTCTGCTACGACTATACCCTTCCATATGTCTATTACGGAGTTCCACCTTTGTGGATCATGGGCGGCTATGTTGAGGATCTTTCCTCTATTTCCTCCTTCTTGGAGTACTATGTTCTCTTCTATAGGCATCCGTTTTCCTGACGGTTTAACGGCTGCTATAGGTTCTTCTAAGTTTCTCCATACCCTTCTCCTGGGTACGTTTCCTGTACTAGTATTTACTGTGACAGGTTCTCCTGTTCTCTGAAACGGACTGGAACTGGAAGTGCTTGCTTCCATCAGCTCCTTTAAACTTATCTCAGAGATTTTTTCTAGGTCTTCATTTAAATCTAGATCTTCGAAAGTTTTGTCTAAGTCTGGATTGCTTTCTAATTCTGTATTATTATCTAGTCCATGTATGGAAGAGAAATCTTCCCATATTTCTTCTAGCATTTCATTTCTTTCTTTATCTAGTTGTTCTTGTCTATAACCTAGATTGTCTGTTCTTAATTTACATAGTTTAAAATGAGTTATTGTCTCATCTAAATCCATATTGTCTTGCTTACAGCCTTTACACCTGAATAACATTTTTGGTTTTTGTTTTTTCAGGTTCTTGGCTTTTTCTATGGCTTCGTCAACTTCGAAGTCTTCTGGGATTAATTCTATGTTCATTAAATTAAGTTCTTCTTCGTCTATAGTACTTTCTGTCTCGCAATCTTTTTGCGGTGTATAATTATAATCTGTAAATCTAATGGAGGTCTCTCCATGTCTATTAGTATATTCCAGATGTGCATGGGGTTGGAGTAATCTCTCTTTGTTCAAAACTCGATCGAGATTCCATTGTCACCCAGCGTATTCTTCTGGTTGAATCTTGGTTGGCTTAATTAAATTTATGCCTTTATTACTCATTAATTCTACTACATCATTAATCTTAATTTTAAACTTGGTATTACTATTGGTCGTCATCTTACCTAGAAATCCTAAACATAGTAATAAATTATTACCGCTATGCATTTCTTCATAGCCTTTAGTCTGGATACCGATCTTTATATGTTTACCAAATTCTTTCAAATTTAGTAGAAAGTCTGGACTGATATAAAATATGCCACCATTGTCGGTCATATCTATTTCAGTCATTCCGATGATAGATTTTTGATATCTCATCCATCGGTCGTCAGATATCATTACTAAAACTTTACTACCTAAGTTCTTCCTAGTTAAACCTTTAATGCCGATTACTATTAAACCCATGTGCATTAAAGTTCTCGGGTTATTTTTAATCTGTCTAAAAGATTCTTTACTAACTAGGTCTAGATTTTGAGTTTGTCCGCCTAATACGGATAACTGCTCTTCTCTATAGTGTCTGTACAGCTGTGCTGTAGATGTAAATCTACCAGTATTGTATAGGGTCTTTGGATTCAACAAATTTAGCTGATTTTGTTGAAAGATACTTATATCCTTTTCTGTGTCTATAATCTCACTTAATTGTCTATTTGTTTCCTCTGGGGTTCGTCTGTTCAATATCCTAGATATCAAACTCGATCCGACCCTGTCTTCAGAGAAACTTTGTCTTGGTCTTTCACTTCCTGATCTAGTTGGAAGAAAGTCCATTTTTGAGATTTTTTGACTACTTTAATTTTGTCTTGTTTAGGAGTGATCTCTATTTTATTTAATTGATTAATTAAATTATCTATTGCTACAGCTTCTTTTTCTTTTTCTTGATATCTTTTATCTCTATCTAAAGTTTCTACGTAAATGTGATGATCTAACTTCTTTACCCTATCTGTAAGGTGGTCTATTTTCCTATGTAAATCTACTAGTAAAGTAGTAATTATTATACCTTGCTGGATTAAAATGCAGTCCGATTTACGAGCGGTATATAATTTTTATAGTCGTCTGTTAAAGGAATTGATTTTTCTAATATTCTTGCGGCCTGTTCCTGGGTACTTTCTATACTCATGAAATGAGCGCAAGTCTTAATTCTTTAACAGCTTCTTCTAGTTTAAGAAATCTTTCTACTAAGTTTCTTTTTAATTCCTTACTTTCTTGACTTATTTTTAACTCTACTTCTATTAAATTGTCCTTAAAGATTTTTTCTAAATCTTTTTGGGCGATCTTTACTATTTATTTTACTATTTAAATAGTCTAGATTCTTCTTGGTTTCACTAAACAACTTTTCTTGTCTTATGAGTAGTTCTTCTAATCTTTGCTGCTTTTCTAGATAATTACTATTATCTGTTTTTAATCTCTCGCTTAGATTAATTATTAGGTCTACTATTGCGTTAAGATGTCTATCTTCTCCGTGAAGCAAATGTTCTTTGATTCCGAAGTTGCACTTTATAATACTATGGTCTGGTAGGATTCTGTATTTTTTATCTACTTCTAGTCTTAAGTCTAGATATTCTAAGTGTTTTAACTGGTCTATGATTATCCTAGTGAGACTGTCTGTCTTTTTAGTTTCTTACGTCTAAATTCTAACCACTGATCTATGTTTTCTATATCGTTATGTATTGTTACTAAATGCCAACGTAAGTCTTTAGCTAAAATTACGTCTATATCTCCTTCTAATATCCTGTTATAAATACCTTCTGCGAATACGTCTCTATCTAAGTCTCTTACTAATGGTTGGACTTCTTCTAAGAAAAGGCTATTACGTCTTCTATAGATACTTGGTCTACTTTGTCTGTACTTGGATCTATTAGTCTTCTTCTTCTTATGTCTATAAGATGACTAACGTTTTCTAAAGCTGCTAAGGCTTTAACGTACTTAATCTTTTTCTTAGCCTGTAATCTAATTATATGAATATTAAATCTAATTTGTTGAGCAAAGTATAAACTTCTCATTCAGAGTCTGCAACTGTATATTTTGCGAGTTGTCCAATCAGAAACTTCTCGCTTTGATACCAGAATAAAAAGAGGTCTTGTTTCAATAGGGTTGTTTCAATAGGTTGTGAAATCCTACTCAGTACTCTCTCATTGTAGCATTCCTTTCACATAAGTCTGATAATTCAGAGTCTATCTCCAATATAAAATAATATTTTTTTTTTTTTTCTCGACTACGTCCAAATACTAGTCCTAGGTTACTATTCATCATCCCTGTCATTCATATTTTGTTCTTGTTTGATCAATCACATATCTGCCTAGTTTTGTATGTTTCTTATTAACTGCTCATCTCTTCTTCCGAGCTTTACCCTGCTATGTCTATCGTCTTTACTCACACCCAAAATGGCTACAACAGTCCTTCGCGGACATCAACAGCCTACTCATCAACCACCGTTGACATAGGAATTTACAGAGTAATCCATGGACAAAGCATAACGGAGCTCATCAGAGAACCATATACTAAGTTAACAAGATAACCACATATATCCAGGCATGCTATGTTATTGAGACATGCTATGCTCTTGATTTCAACGAGTAATTAGATATTTATGACAGTGATTATAATAGCAACTCAAGATTCATGATGAAAATAAACAATAGTTTATAAACATACTTTCTTGCAATCCCGCAAGATTTTTATAATCAAACTCAAACATAATTTACATGCGTGGAGATAAACTATAAACTAAAAATGGACTTACATGTCTGGAAGTACAATGGGATTTCCTTTCTGAGTCCTTAAACTGCTATCACATCGAGGGAGTAATTAACAAACTATCTTACATACGGTGTTTGTTTATACACAGGGATTTCGAACATATGGATGGAGGAGGTGTTCTAAGGATGATTTGCGGAATAAAATTTATGTGCTATGCTCTCGCTTATGCTCTCTACGGCTCTCTGATTGTAAGAGAGTTTGGAGTCTGTTATTTATAGGGGATATCGGACTTCACCGCGGATGTTAAGCGAAAAAGAATCTTTCACTTTACGCTTTCGGTAGGGTGCTCATAGGGCCCCATCGTCACTTTCACTTTGTTGAAAAATTCGTTGTTGGTTTGGCATCTTATGCTGCTGGCTTTTTCTGCTTTCCGTAAAGTTTGAAAACTTTGCCAAAGTAGAAATTGCTTTCGTCCTTGTCTCGTCTTTATGTCTCTGTCTGTGGCCGACACCTTTATGTCAATTTTATCTGCTACGTCTGCGGCCGACACCTTTATGTCAATTTATCTGTTACGTGTCTAAATTGTGCAGGTTACGGAGTCGAAGCTCATTCCGGAGTCATAGGCTTCGTTTGGGTCCTGTGCATCTTGCTCGAAATTCTCATCTGAGTCTATGTCTGAAATATGATCTTCCGGTACTCGAAAAACATTACTTGGTCCTGAACTTTGTTCTGGATTTGGTAATTGAACCGATGTTTCGTCTGTTAATTCTAACGAAGTTACATATAAATCTTTTTCTGCTACATTTGTCTGACTATCTTTCTGTTCTTGAAATAATTTTTCAAGCGTGTCTCTGATAATCTGTTCTATATTTTTTTGTTGTGTCTTTTTTGTCTGCTTTTTGCTGTGATGAGGATCCCGTTAGAGTTTTAGGAGCCTTCGTCTATGTCCTGGAGGAAGAAGCTTCCTCATTTTCACTTTTGGGCAAAGTGACTGACCATCAACGGATTTGATGCGTCTTTACAAAGAACCGTTTGCACCGGACTAGTTGTATCTATACCTGATACAATAGGTTTCTTTGCATTCAGAAGGGAATGCACACCTGTCTCATCCATTTTTGAGGGAGATGGAGTACTCCTTGTCTGGATAGGTTCTTCAATCTTGGTGGGATTGATTTGTGTCTGAGATCTGATCTGTCTGAGTATTAATTCTAGAGTAGTGGTTTTTTCTAGTAGGTGGGTATTTTGTATTTTAAGGTCTTCGTTGGTCTGATTTAGTCTCTTGAAAGCATCTGTCATTGCACTGCAATGGTCACAAAAAATGATGCGATCAGTGTCTTTTTGGATTCTATATTGTGGGGTCTGGTTTTGTTGATGTCCGAGAGCCGGAGTGAGGTAGTAGTTTGGTCCCAGTGTTCCTCCTGGCATAGTCTAAGGCTTACGTGAAGTCATTAAATCCTTTGAACAATGGACCTTTAACATCTTTGATGGAATCAACTACTTCCAACCATGTCTGGAAAACTCCATTTGTCTTTCCGTGTACCACAACATAAAATTTAAATTTTTTGTCTTTATTTTTCTCGTGAAAATAATAACATGTACTATTTAGTGTTGCCACAAAGTGGCTGTTGTCTTTTTTATTGTGGGCTATCCACAAATTGTCTACTAAACACTTCTGTTGTTTGTCTATAGTATAGTCTGGTAAAACTTTAAATGTCATATTTGACAAAGGAAATGAAACTAAGTTATTTTTACCAAAATAAATACGTTCTAGAGCAGGTGTCTCAACTTGGGCCATGGGCCTGAAATTCAGTTCCCAATGCGCTTGTCTATATGTGTCCGAGGGTTTGGTGGGCCTTTCCCTTTATCCTTTGGCGTCTGTTTGTGATGTGCTCATTCTGCTAAGAAATAACAAACGAGATTAGTGTCCACCATTTTCATAGTTCCTCTCGCTTTTGGTTATCGCTAGTCTACTTAATTGGTCTGCTAAATTATTATCTGTTCCTTTGATATGTTCAAACACTAAATTATAAATGGATATAGTGTCTAAAAAGTTTAACCATCTACGCCTGCTACTACTTTTATCATTAATGTTCTGGAGAAACTTGACGACAGCTTCACGATCTACATTTCTAACTAACGTCTCGCTTTATTTAAAATATGTAGTCTAAACGCATTTAGAGCGTATATTCTTGCTAAAATTTCTACATCTATACTAGTCATATTACCTTTCTCACGATATTTGCCGCTTTGATAGGCACATATCCGTTCTGTAGTCTTACTACTATATTTATTTGTCTTGGCTTTCAATACCGCGCCCCACCCTTCAAAACTCCCATCTGTTTCTATAATCAGATAGTCATTTTCTAGGGGCAAACTTAGATCCGGAATGTTCTGGATCCGCTGTTTTAATAGTTTTACTATTTTTACGTCTTCGGTATTGAACTTCTTTTGCCCTGTTGAACCAGTTTTGGAATATAGTGGTCCGGCAATTTTACCTAAGTCTTTAATAAAACTTCTAGCGTAATTTAAAATGCCTAAAAATTTCTGAAGATCTTTAGTATTGTCTAGTCTGTCAGGCATTTCTAGAGCCTTTTTGGCTATATGAGGTTGGAGTTTGATTTTTCCCTCCCCAATAGTTACGCCTAAAAAGTCTATGTATTTTTTACACAGTACCATTTTCTTTTTACTAATGATTAGACCATTACTAACAAATAGTCTAAACACAGTCTGGAGATGTCCTAGATGTTCTTCCATATTTTTACTAAATACTAGGATATCATCGATGTAAACTATAGTAAAATTCTTATAGTCTACGAATATATCATCCATCTTCTTTTGGAAGATTGGAGGAGCTGTCTTGAGGCCGAATGGCATTACTAACCATTCAAAGTGTCCTTCTGGACAGGTGAAGGCTGTCCATTCTATACTGGCGGGATGCATTTTTACCTGCCAATATCCTGACTTACAATCGAACTTGCTAAAAATTGTCTTACCTTGTATTCTATTAATTAACTCAGTCTTGTCGGGTAGTTTATACCCGTTACTACGTGTATTATCGTTTAGTCTTTTATAGTTAATTACCATCCTAGCCTTTCCTCTGACTTGCTCGGAATGGTTTCTTACTATGAAAGCCGCTGAACGATGTTTGGAGGTTGACCTCCTTATAATCTCTAAGTCTAGTAATTCTTTTATGGTTGACTTAAAGTCTTCTAAGTCTTGATTTGTTGATTCTATGGACGCAGTCTTTATTACGTATTCTGGATTGATTATATCTAATTCGCATAAAATCTTATTATTTGTCCAATGTCTAAGGGGTTTTTCTCCTATGATTTCTAGTTTATCTAGGATCTTTACTATCTCGTCTAAATCCTTTTGATTCTTTATTATCCCTATTTTGTCTAAACCTTTTTTAAAGTTTACAGGATCTGAGGATAATTCTATTAACGTATAGTCTTTATCAAAGTATTCGTCGTATTCTAAATCTTCTAGTTCTAATCTGTTCCCATCTTGGCAACAGAGTTCTTCTGTGTTACTACAATTATTGCAACAACTGTCTTTGTTTAACTGGTTAATTCTATTTGATTGATTCACCTGGGTTTCTATTCTTTTAGTACATCTTTGGTGAATACGTCGTCGCTTTTTCTGAAAAATTATCCCGTCTCTAGTGATGGTACAACTACCATTACTATTTAACAGGAAATCTAGTCCTAAAATAAAATCTGTATTAATACTTAGATCTCTAGTTAAAATTTTGTTTATCTTATAGCTAGGACTATAAAATTTGTCGCAAGTATTTATAAAACTTATACTTGCTTCTTTTATGTAATACTTGTAAAGATTATGTGTCCCATCCATTTGCATGGCTGAAGACGGTTTCTCTAATGTTTCTAGTAAACTTGGTGGTACTATTTTTTTATTAAGTACACTACTAGTACATCCTGTGTCTATTAAGGCTAGCGTAGTTATCTCATAGTCTTTTATTTTTATTTTAGTTAGGAGTCTGAGAGAGCTAAAACGTTTGTCTTCATTACATACTAATGTATTAAAAAGTTCTGAAGATTCTTGGGTTTCTGGTACTTCTTCATCTGAAGATTCTTCTACTATTTGTTTACCTTTTTCTAATTTGGTAATTCTTTCTTCTAATGTATTAATTCTTGTTTCTAAGGTCATTACCCTTATAGGAATAGTTTTGTCTATTGGTTCTATAGTTCTTACTATTGCTTCTTGTTGTACTATAGTTATTTTAAATTCTTTTTGGAGGCATGTTATGCATCCTTCCATGTAGCATTTATTGCATCTGGCCCTTTTACTTCTACTAGGGAACCATTTACAAACGCAACACGCTATGCTGTCTATTCCTTTATTTCTTTCGAAAATATGTTCACAGTCTACTCGTATATTTACTAAATTATTTAAGTCTTCTTGAAACTGTTCTACTCCTATTTCATTAATGAAATTGTCTGCTTCTGAGTCTGAAGAGTCTATCTGATGGTTTTCTTCATTCTGTATACTTACTACAGAATAAATACTCTCCGTGTCAGACATATACTCGTCTACGCTAATTAAAGTTTCTTGAAATTCTTCAACTAATTGTGCGTTTTTAGAATTATTATTTATCCTTTTAGGACATGTATTAGCTAAATGTTCTATACTACCGCACGTAAAACATTCTAATCTATTCTTATACGTTCTATCATTTCTGTATTTTCTTAAATGTTTGTTCTTATCTAGGTATGGCTTTTTCGCCGTCGATCTTCTAAGATAATATTTTTTCTTATCATATCTATCGTTATAACCATATTTTTTCTTCTTTTTATATGGTTTCTTTCTCTGGGGGTCTTTGTCATAACTCTGTGTTGTATAAATGACGCTTTTACAGAAACTCAACTCATTCTGTTTGAGCTGTTTTTGTATCTGTAAATTTGTACATTTTTCTTGTAGGATCTCCATTATATGTTGGATCCTATGTCCTATTGACCATTTAGCGTTGGGATTTTGTAGTATCCCTTCTCGCTTTCCCCAACGGTCTTCTATTTCTCGTCCTAAAGCTCCGGGGAGTTTATTAAAGAGCTTTTTGCCTAGTTCTTGATCAAACGAGTTACCGCTGATCGTGACAAAGAATAAAAGAAGTCATTTAAAAATTTCTTAATATATATCCAATTGCTTATACTAAGTTGTTCTAGTTTAATTAAAGCGTTCTTCTCAGAAATTATTAGTCCACTATTCGGTCTTCTCCAAGAATAAGAGTATGAATCTTATTAGTGAAGTTATAGGGATTCGATCCCATTGACACCAATTGGTGGAATTCTTCGGGGAAACTTACTTTGTATGCCTCCCACAACGCCTTAGTTGATTCTCCTAAAAATGTCTCTAAATACTTATACATGGTTTACAGTCTGTTTCTACATAGCTTTGTATATAGTCTGCTACGACTATACCCTTCCATATGTCTATTACGGAGTTCCACCTTTGTGGATCATGGGCGGCTATGTTGAGGATCTTTCCTCTATTTCCTCCTTCTTGGAGTACTATGTTCTCCTCTATAGGCATCCGTTTTCCTGATGGTTTAACGGCTGCTATAGGTTCTTCTAAGTTTCTCCATACCCTTCTCCTGGGTACGTTTCCTGTACTAGTATTTACTGTGACAGGTTCTCCTGTTCTCTGAAACGGACTGGAACTGGAAGTGCTTGCTTCCATTAGTTCCTTTAGACTTATCTCAGAGATTTTTTCTAGGTCTTCACTTAAATCTAGATCTTCGAAAGTTTTGTCTAAGTCTGGATTGCTTTCTAATTCTGTATTATTATCTTGTACTAGATTACTTTCTAATTCTGTATTATTATCTAGTCCATGTATGGAAGAGAAATCTTCCCATATTTCTTCTAGCATTTCATTTCTTTCTTTATCTAGTTGTTCTTGTCTATAACCTAGATTGTCTGTTCTTAATTTACATAGTTTAAAATGAGTTATTGTCTCATCTAAATCCATATTGTCTTGCTTACAGCCTTTACACCTGAATAACATTTTTGGTTTTTGTTTTTTCAGGTTCTTGGCTTTTTCTATGGCTTCGTCAACTTCGAAGTCTTCTGGGATTAATTCTATGTTCATTAAATTAAGTTCTTCTTCGTCTATAGTACTTTCTGTCTCGCAATCTTTTTGCGGTGTATAATTATAATCTGTAAATCTAATGGAGGTCTCTCCATGTCTATTAGTATATTCCAGATGTGCATGGGGTTGTAGTAATCTCTCTTTGTTCGAAAACTGACTGAGATTCCATTCTAGCCCAGCGTATTCTTCTGGTTGTATCTTGGTTGGCTTAATTAAATTTATGCCTTTATTACTCATTAATTCTACTACATCATTAATCTTAATTTTAAATTTGGTATTACTATTGGTCGTCATCTTACCTAGAAATCCTAAACATAGTAATAAATTATTGCCGCTATGCATTTCTTCATAGCCTTTTGTCTGGATACCGATCTTTATATGTTTACCAAATTCTTTCAAATTTAGTAGAAAGTCTGGACTGATATAAAATATGCCACCATTGTCGGTCATATCTATTTCAGTCATTCCGATGATAGATTTTTTGATATCTGTCCATCGGTCGTCGTATATCATTACTAAAACTTTACTACCTAAGTTCTTCCTAGTTAAACCTTTAATGCCGATTACTATTAAACCCATGTGCATTAAAGTTCTCGGGTTATTTTTAATCTGTCTAAAAGATTCTTTACTAACTAGGTCTAGATTTTGAGTTTGTCCGCCTAATACGGATAATCGCTCTTCTCTATAGTGTTCAGATAAATTGCGGTCTTTGTAGATGTAAACCTACCAGTATTATATAGGGTCTTTGGATTCAACAAATTTAATTGGTTTTGTTGAAAGATACTTATATCCTTTTCTGTGTCTATAATTTCACTTAATTGTCTGTTGGTTTCCTCTGGGGTTCGTCTGTTCAATATCCTAGATATCAAACTTGATCCGACCCTGTCTTCAGAGAAACTTTGTCTTGGTCTTTCAATTCCTGATCTAGTTGGAAGAAAGTCCATTTTTGGGATTTTTTCACAACTTTAATTTTATCTTGTTTAGGTGTAATTTCTATTTTATTTAATTGATTAATTAAATTATCTATCGCTAAAGTTTCTTTTTCTTTTTCTTGATGTCTTTTATCCCTATCTAAAGTTTCTACGTAAATGTGATGATCTAACTTCTTTACCCTATCCTGTAAGGTGGTCTATTTTCCTATGTAAATCTACTAGTAAAGTAGTAATTATTATACCTTGCTGGATTAAAATCTGGTCTGATTTCTGAACTGGTATATAATTTTTATAGTCGTCTGTTAAAGGAATTGATTTTTCTAATATTCTTGCGGCCTGTTCCTGGGTACTTTCTATACTCATGAAATGAGCGCAAGTCTTAATTCTTTAACAGCTTCTTCTAGTTTAAGAAATCTTTCTACTAAGTTTCTTTTTAATTCCTTACTTTCTTGACTTATTTTTAACTCTACTTCTATTAAATTGTCCTTAAAGATTTTTTCTAAATCTTTTTTGGGCGATCTTTTACTATTTATCTTACTATTTAAATAGTCTAGATTCTTCTTGGTTTCACTAAACAACTTTTCTTGTCTTATGAGTAGTTCTTCTAATCTTTGCTGCTTTTCTAGATAATTACTATTATCTGTTTTTAATCTCTCGCTTAGATTAATTATTAGGTCTACTATTGCGTTAAGATGTCTATCTTCTCCGTGAAGCAAATGTTCTTTGATTCCGAAGTTGCACTTTATAATACTATGGTCTGGTAGGATTCTGTATTTTTTATCTACTTCTAGTCTTAAGTCTAGATATTCTAAGTGTTTTAACTGGTCTATGATTATCCTAGTGAGACTGTCTGTCTTTTTAGTTTCTTACGTCTAAATTCTAACCACTGATCTATGTTTTCTATATCGTTATGTATTGTTACTAAATGCCAACGTAAGTCTTTAGCTAAAATTACGTCTATATCTCCTTCTAATATCCTGTTATAAATACCTTCTGCGAATACGTCTCTATCTAAGTCTCTTACTAATGGTTGGACTTCTTCTAAGAAAAAGGCTATTACGTCTTCTATAGATACTTGGTCTACTTTGTCTGTACTTGGATCTATTAGTCTTCTTCTTCTTATGTCTATAAGATGACTAACGTTTTCTAAAGCTGCTAAGGCTTTAACGTACTTAATCTTTTTCTTAGCCTGTAATCTAATTATATGAATATTAGCCTGTAATCTAAAGAAAGAAATGAAATGCTAGAAGAAATATGGGAAGACTTCTCTTCCATACATGGATTAGATAATAATACAGAATTAGAAAGTAATCTAGATAAACCTTTCGAAGACCTAGATTTAACTGAAGACCTAGAAAAAATCTCTGAGATAAGTTTAAAGGAGCTGATGGAAGCAAGCACTTCCAGTTCCAGTCCGTTTCAGAGAACAGGAGAACCTGTCACAGTAAATACTAGTACAGGAAACGTACCCAGGAGAAGGGTATGGAGAAACTTAGAAGAACCTATAGCAGCCGTTAAACCATCAGGAAAACGGATGCCTATAGAGGAGAACATAGTACTCCAAGAAGGAGGAAATAGAGGAAAGATCCTCAACATAGCCGCCCATGATCCACAAAGGTGGAACTCCGTAATAGACATATGGAAGGGTATAGTCGTAGCAGACTATATACAAAGCTATGTAGAAACAGACTCAGAAACCATGTATAAGTATTTAGAGACATTTTTAGGAGAATCAACTAAGGCGTTGTGGGAGGCATACAAAGTAAGTTTCCCCGAAGAATTCCACCAATTGGTGTCAATGGGATCGAATCCCTATAACTTCACTAATAAGATTCATACTCTTATTACTGGAGAAGACCCGAATAGTGGACTAATAATTTTACAGAAGAACGCTTTAATTAAACTAGAACAACTTAGTATAAGCAATTGGATATACATTAAGAAGTTTTTAAATGACTTTTTCTATTACTGTACGATCAGCGGTAACTCGTTTGATCAAGAACTAGGCAAAAAGCTCTTTAATAAACTCCCCGGAGCTTTAGGACGAGAGATAGAAGACCGCTGGGGAAAGCGAGAAGGGATACTACAAAATCCCAACGCTAAGTGGTCGATAGGACATAGGATCCAGCATATAATGGAGATCCTACAAGAAAAATGTACAAATTTACAGATACAAAAACAGCTCAAACAGAATGAGTTGAGTTTCTGTAAAAGCGTTATCTACACAACACAGAGTTATGACAAAGACCCCCAGAGAAAGAAACCATATAAAAAGAAGAAAAAATATGGTTATAACGATAGATATGATAAGAAAAAATATTATCTTAGAAGATCGACGGCGAAAAAGCCATACCTAGATAAGAACAAACATTTAAGAAAATACAGAAATGATAGAACGTATAAGAATAGATTAGAATGTTTTACGTGCGGTAGTATAGAACATTTAGCTAATACATGTCCTAAAAGGATAAATAATAATTCTAAAAACGCACAATTAGTTGAAGAATTTCAAGAAACTTTAATTAGCGTAGACGAGTATATGTCCGACACTGAGAGTATTTATTACGTAGTAAGTATACGTAATGAAGAAAACCATCGATAGACTCTTGAGACTGAAGGCAGACAATTTCATTAATGAAATAGGAGTAGAACAGATTTCAAGAAGACTTAAATAATTTAATGAATATACAAGTAGACTGTGAACATATTTTCGAAAGAAATAAAGGAATAGACAGCATAGCGTGTTGCGTTTGTAAATGGTTCCCTAGTAGAAGTAAAAGGGCCAGATGCAATAAATGCTACATGGAAGGATGCATAACATGCCTCCAAAAAGAATTTAAAATAACTATAGTACAACAAGAAGCAATAGTAAGAACTATAGAACCAATAGACAAGACTATTCCTATAAGAGTAATGACCTTAGAAAATAGAATTAATACTTTAGAAGAAAGAATTATTAAATTAGAAAAAGGTAAACAAATAATAGAGGAATCTTCAGATGAAGAAGTAGTACTGAAACCCAAGAATCTTCAGAACTATTTAATACGTTAGTATGTAATGAAGACAAACGCTTTTAGTTCCCTCAGGACTCTTAACTAAAATAAAAATAAAAGACTATGAAATAACTACGCTAGCCCTAATAGACACAGGATGTACAAGTAGTGTACTTAATAAAAAGATAGTACCACCAAGTTTACTAGAAACATTAGAGAAACCGTCCTCCGCCATGCAAATGGATGGGACACATAATCTTTATAAGCACTATATAAAGGAAGCAAGTATAAGTTTTATAAATACTTGCGACAAATTTTATAGTCCTAGCTATAAGATAAACAAAATTTTAACTAGAGATCTAAGTATAAATACATGATTTTATTTTAGGACTAGATTTCCTGTTAAATAGTAATGGTAGTTGTACCATCACTAGAGACGGGATAATTTTTCAGAAAAACAGCACGTATTCACCAGTACAGACTAAAAGAATAGAAACCCAGGTGAATCAATCAAATAGAATTAACCAGCTAAACAAAGACAGTTGTTGCAATAATTGTAGTAACACAGAAGAACTCTGTTGCCAAGATGGGAACAGATTAGAACTAGAAGATTTAGAATACGACGAATACTTTGATAAAGACTATACGTTAATAGAATTATCCTCAGATCCTCAGAAACTTTAAAAAGGTTTAGACAAAATAGGGATAATAAAGAATCAAAAGGATTTAGACGAGATAGTAAAGATCCTAGATAAACTAGAAATCATAGGAGAAAAACCCTTAGACATTGGACAAATAATAAGATTTTATGCGAATTAGATATAATCAATAGAATCGTAATAAAGACTGCGTCCATAGAATCAACAAATCAAGACTTAGAAGACTTTAAGTCAACCATAAAAGAATTACTAGACTTAGAGATTATAAGGAGGTCAACCTCCAAACATCGCTCAATGGCTTTCATAGTAAGAAACCATTCCGAGCAAGTCGAGGAAAGGCTAGGATGGTAATTAACTATAAAAGACTAAACGATAATACATTTAGTAACGGGTATAAACTACCCGACAAGACTGAGTTAATTAATAGAATACAAGGTAAGACAATTTTTAGCAAGTTCGATTGTAAGTCAGGATATTGGCAGGTAAAAATGCATCCCGCCAAAGATAGAATGGATGCTTTTCACTGCCCGTAAGGACACTTTGAATGGTTAGTAATGCCATTCTACTCAAGACAGCTCCTCCAATCTTCCAGAAGAAGATGGATGATATATTCGGAGACTATAAGAATTTTACTATAGTTTACATCGATGATATCCTAGTATTTAGTAAAAATATGGAAGAACATCTAGGACATCTCCAGACTGTGTTTAGACTATTTGTTAGTAATGGTCTAATCATTAGTAAAAAGAAAATGGTACTGTGTAAAAATACATAGACTTTTTAGGCGTAACTATTGGGGAGGGAAAAATCAAACTCCAACCTCATATAGCCAAAAGGCTCTAGAAATGCTGACAGACTAGACAATACTAAAGATCTTCGTAAATTTTTAGGCATTTTAAATTACGCTAGAAGTTTTATTAAAGACTTAGGTAAAATTGCGGACCACTATATTCCAAAACTGGTTCAACAGGGCAAAAGAAGTTCAATATCAAGACGTAAAAATAGTAAAACTATTAAAACAAATGGATCCGTAACATTCAGGATCTAAGTTTGCCCTAGAAAATGACTATCCGATTATAGAAACAGATGGGAGTTTTGAAGGTGGGGCGTGATATTGAAAGCCAAGACAAATAAATATAGTAGTAAGACTACGTGAGCGGATATGTGCCTATCAAAGCGGCAAATATCGTGAGAAAGGTAATATGACTAGTATAGATGTAGAAATTTTAGCAGTAATATACGCTCTAAATGCGTTTAGACTACATATTTTAAATAAAGCAGAGACGTTAGTTAGAACAGACTGTGAAGCTATAGTCAAGTTTCACCAGAAAATTAATGATAAAAGTAGTAGCAGACGTAGATGGTTAAACTTTTTAGACACTATATCCATTTATAATTTAGTGTTTGAACATATCAAAGGAACAGATAATAATTTAGCAGACCAATTAAGTAGACTAGCGATAACCAAAACGAGAGGAACTATGAAAATGACTGGACACTAATCTCGTTTGTTATTTCTTAGCAGAATGAGCACATCACAGCAGACGCCAAAGGATAAAGGGAAAGGCCCAGCCAAACCCTCAGACACATATAGACAAGCCGCATTGGGGAACCTGAATTTCAGGCCCATGGCCCAAGTTGAGACACCTGCTCTAGAACGTATTTATTTTGGTAAAAATAACTTAGTTTCATTTCCTTTGTCAAATATGACATTTAAAGTTTTACCAGACTATACTATAGACAAACAAATGAAGTGTTTAGTAGACAATTTGTGGATAGCCCACAATAAAAGACAACAGACCACTTTGTGGCAACACTAAATAGTACATGTTATTATTTTCACGAGAAAAATAAAGACAAAAATTTAAATTTTATGTTGTGGTACACTGAAAGACAAATGGAGTTTTCCAGACATGGTTGGAAGTAGTTGATTCCATCAAAGATGTTAAAGGTCCATTGTTCAAAGGATTTAATGACTTCACGAAGCCTTAGACTATGCCAGAGGAACACTGGGACCAAACTACTACCTCACTCCACTCTCTCGTGACATCAACAAAACCAGACTCCCACAATATAGAATCCAAAAAGACACTGATCGCATCATTTTTTGTGACCATTGCGGTGCAATGACAGATGCTTTCAAGAGACTAAATCAGACCAACGAAGACCTTAAAATACAAAATACCCACCTACTAGAAAAACCACTACTCTAGAATTAATACTGCATGCATCGGATCTCGGACACAAATCAATCCCACCAAGATTGAAGAACCTATCCAGACAAGAGTACTCCATCTCCCTCAAAAATGGATGAGACAGTGTGCATTCCTTACGAATGCAAAGAAACCTATTGTATCGTATAGATACAACTAGTCCTGCAAGCGGTTGCGGTAAAGACGCATCAAATCCGTTGATGGCTGTCACTTTGCCCAAAAGTGAAAATGAGGAAGCTTCTTCCTCCAGACATAGACGAAGGCTCCCTAAAACTCTAACGGCATCCTCATCACAGGCAAAAAACAGACACACAAAAAAGACACAACAAAAAATATAGAACAGATTATCGAGACACGCTTGAAAAATTATTTCAAGAAGAAAGATAGTCGACAAATGTAGCGTAAAAAGATTTATATGTAACCGTTAGAATTAACAGATTTAAACATCGGTTCAATTACCAAATCCAGAACAAAGTTCAGGACCAAGTAATGTTTTTCGAGTACCGGAAGATCATATTTCAGACATAGACTCAGATGAGAATTTCGAGCAAGATGCACAGGACCCAAACGAAGCCTATGACTCGAATGAGCTTCGACTGCGGGTCTCGCACAATTTAGACACGTAATGATAAATTGACATAAAGGTGTCGGCCGCAGACGTAGCGTATAAAATTGACATAAAGGTGTCGGCCACAGACAGAGACATAAAGACGAGACAAGGATTTAAAGCAATTTCTACTTTGGCAAAGTTTTCAAACTTTACTGAAAGCGAAAAAGCCAAGAAAGATAAGATGCCAAACCAACAACGAATTTTTCAACAAAGTGAAAGTGACGATGGGGCCCTATGAGCACCCTACTAAAGCGTAAAGTGAAAGATTCTTTTTCGCTTAACATCCGCACTGAAGTCCTGATATCCCCTATAAATAACAGACTCCAAACTCTCTTACAATCGAGAGCCGTAGAGAGCATAAGCGAGAGCATAGCACATAAATTTTATTCCGCAAATCATCCTTAGAACACCTCCTCCATCCATATGTTCGAAATCACGTGTATAAACAAACACCGTATGTAAGATAGTTTGTTAATTACTCCCTCGATGTGATGAGCAGTTTCCGGGACTCCCGAAAGGGAAATCCCATTGTACTTCCACACATGTAAGTCCATTTTTAGTTTATAGTTTATCTCCACGCATGTAAATTATGTTTGAGTTTGATTATAAAAATCTTGCGGGATTGCAAGAAAGTATGTTTATAAACTATTGTTTATTTTCATCATGAATCTTGAGTTGCTATTATAATCACTGGCCATAAATGTCTAATTACTGTTGAAATCAGTAGCATAGCATGTCTCAATAACATAGCATGCCTGGATATATGTGGTTATCTTGTTAACTTAGTATATGGTTCTCTGATGAGCTCCGTTATGCTGTCCATGGATTACTCTGTAAATTCCTATGTCAACGGTGGTTGATGAGTAGGCCTGTTGATGTCCGCGGAAGGACTGTTGTGGCCATTTTGGGTGTGAGTAAAGACGATAGACATAGCAGGGGTAAAGCTCAGAAGAAGAGATGAACAGTTAATAAGAAACATACAAAACTAGGCAGATATGTGATTGATCAAACAGTAACAAAATATGAATGACAAGGATGATGAATAGTAACCTAGGACTAGTGACTGGACGTAGTCCAGAGAAAAAAAAAAAAAAAAATAAATAAATTATTTTATATTGGAGATAGACTCTGAATTATCAGACTTATGTGAAAGGAATGCTACAATGAGAGAGTACTGAGTAGGATTTCACAACCTATTGAAACAACCCTATTGAAACAAGACCTCTTTTTATTCCATGCAAATGGATGGGACACATAATCTTTATAAGCACTATATAAAGGAAGCAAGTATAAGTTTTATAAATACTTGCGACAAATTTTATAGTCCTAGCTATAAGATAAACAAAATTTTAACTAGAGATCTAAGTATAAATACAGATTTTATTTTAGGACTAGATTTCCTGTTAAATAGTAATGGTAGTTGTACCATCACTAGAGACGGGATAATTTTTCAGAAAAACAGCACGTATTCACCAGTACAGACTAAAAGAATAGAAACCCAGGTGAATCAATCAAATAGAATTAACCAGTTAAACAAAGACAGTTGTTGCAATAATTGTAGTAACACAGAAGAACTCTGTTGCCAAGATGGGAACAGATTAGAACTAGAAGATTTAGAATACTTTAATACTTTGATAAAGACTATACGTTAATAGAATTATCCTCAGATCCTGTAAACTTTAAAAAAGGTTTAGACAAAATAGGGATAATAAAGAATCAAAAGGATTTAGACGAGATAGTAAAGATCCTAGATAAACTAGAAATCATAGGAGAAAAACCCCTTAGACATTGGACAAATAATAAGATTTTATGCGAATTAGATATAATCACAGGTAAAAATGCATCCCGCCAGTATAGAATGGACAGCCTTCACCTGTCCAGAAGGACACTTTGAATGGTTAGTAATGCCATTCGGCCTCAAGACAGCTCCTCCAATCTTCCAGAAGAAGATGGATGATATATTCGGAGACTATAAGAATTTTACTATAGTTTACATCGATGATATCCTAGTATTTAGTAAAAATATGGAAGAACATCTAGGACATCTCCAGACTGTGTTTAGACTATTTGTTAGTAATGGTCTAATCATTAGTAAAAAGAAAATGGTACTGTGTAAAAAATACATAGACTTTTTAGGCGTAACTATTGGGGAGGGAAAAATCAAACTCCAACCTCATATAGCCAAAAAGGCTCTAGAAATGCCTGACAGACTAGACAATACTAAAGATCTTCAGAAATTTTTAGGCATTTTAAATTACGCTAGAAGTTTTATTAAAGACTTAGGTAAAATTGCCGGACCACTATATTCCAAAACTGGTTCAACAGGGCAAAAGAAGTTCAATACCGAAGACGTAAAAATAGTAAAACTATTAAAGCAATGGATCCAGAACATTCCTGATCTAAGTTTGCCCCTAGAAAATGACTATCCGATTATAGAAACAGATGGGAGTTTTGAAGGGTGGCCTTGAGTATTGAAAGCCAAGACAAATAAATATAGTAGTAAGACTACAGAACGGATATGTGCCTATCAAAGCGGCAAATATCGTGAGAAAGGTAATATGACTAGTATAGATGTAGAAATTTTAGCAGTAATATACGCTCTAAATGCGTTTAGACTACATATTTTAAATAAAGCAGAGACGTTAGTTAGAACAGACTGTGAAGCTATAGTCAAGTTTCACCAGAAAATTAATGATAAAAGTAGTAGCAGACGTAGATGGTTAAACTTTTTAGACACTATATCCATTTATAATTTAGTGTTTGAACATATCAAAGGAACAGATAATAATTTAGCAGACCAATTAAGTAGACTAGCGATAACCAAAACGAGAGGAACTATGAAAATGACTGGACACTAATCTCGCTTGTTATTTCTTAGCGTAATGAGCACATCACAACAGACGCCAAAGGATAAAGGGAAAGGCCCACCAAACCCTCAGACACATATAGACAAGCCGCATTGGGAACTCAATTTCGTGCCCATGGCCCAAGTTGAGACACTGCTCTAGAACGTATTTATTTTGGTAAAAATAACTTAGTTTCATTTCCTTTGTCAAATATGACATTTAAAGTTTTACCAGACTATACTATAGACAAACAAATGAAGTGTTTAGTAGACAATTTGTGGATAGCCCACAATAAAAGACAATGACCACTTTGTGGCAACACTAAATAGTACATGTTATTATTTTCACGAGAAAAATAAAGACAAAAAATTTAAATTTTATGTTGTGGTACACGGAAAGACAAATGGAGTTTTCCAGACATGGTTGGAAGTAGTTGATTCCATCAAAGATGTTAAAGGTCCATTGTTCAAAGGATTTAATGACTTCACAGAAGCCTTAGACTATGCCAGAGGAACACTGGGACCAAACTACTACCTCACTCCAGCTCTCAGACATCAACAAAACCAGACCCCACAATATAGAATCCAAAAAGACACTGATCGCATCATTTTTTGTGACCATTGCAGTGCAATGACAGATGCTTTCAAGAGACTAAATCAGACCAACGAAGACCTTAAAATACAAAATACCCACCTACTAGAAAAAACCACTACTCTAGAATTAATACTCAGACAGATCAGATCTCAGACACAAATCAATCCCACCAAGATTGAAGAACCTATCCAGACAAGGAGTACTCCATCTCCTCAAAAATGGATGAGACAGTGTGCATTCCCTTCGAATGCAAAGAAACCTATTGTATCGTATAGATACAACTAGTCCTGGCAAACGGTTGCGGTAAAGACGCATCAAATCCGTTGATGGGTCACTTTGCCCAAAAGTGAAAATGAGGAAGCTTCTTCCTCCAGACATAGACGAAGGCTCCCTAAAACTCTAACGGGATCCTCATCACAGCAAAAAGCAGATGGACAAAAAGACACAACAAAAAAATATAGAATGATTATCGAGACACGCTTGAAAAATTATTTCAAGAATGTAAAGATAGTCGACAAATGTAGCGTAAAAAGATTTATATGTAACTTCGTTAGAATTAATGCATTTAAACATCGGTTCAATTACCAAATCAGAACAAAGTTCAGGACCAAGTACTGTTTTTCGAGTACCGGAAGATCATATTTCAGACATAGACTCAGATGAGAATTTCGAGCAAGATGCACAGGACCCAAACGAAGCCTATGACTCCGGAATGAGCTTCGACTCCGGGCCCTCGCACAATTTAGACACGTAGCAGAGATAAATTGACATAAAGGTGTCGGCCGCAGACGTAGCGAGATAAAATTGACTTAAAGGTGTCGGCCACAGACAGAGACATAAAGTTAAAGACAAAGGACAAAAGCAATTTCTACTTTGGCAAAGTTTTCAAACTTTACGGAAAGCAGAAAAAGCCAGCAGCACAAGATACCAAACCAACGACGAATTTTTCAACAAAGCTGAAAGTGACGATGGGGCCCTAGGCGCACCCTACGAAAGCGTAAAGTGAAAGATTCTTTTTCGCTTAACATCCGCACCAAGTCAGGATATCCCCTATAAATAACAGACTCCAAACTCTCTTACAATCGAGAGAGCCGTAGAGAGCATAAGCGAGAGCATAGCACATAAATTTTATTCGCAAATCATCCTTAGAACACCTCCTCCATCCATATGTTCAAATCCCTGTGTATAAACAAACACCGTATGTAAGATAGTTTGTTAATTACTCCTCGATGCGATAGAGTTTAGGGACTCGAAAGGGAAATCCCATTGTACTTCCAGACATGTAAGTCCATTTTTAGTTTATAGTTTATCTCCACGCATGTAAATTATGTTTGAGTTTGATTATAAAAATCTTGCAGGATTGCAAGAAAGTATGTTTATAAACTATTGTTTATTTTCATCATGAATCTTGAGTTGCTATTATAATCACTGTCATAAATGTCTCAATAACATAGCATGCCTGGATATATGTGGTTATCTTGTTAACTTAGTATATGGTTCTCTGATGAGCTCCGTTATGCTGTCCATGGATTACTCTGTAAATTCCTATGTCAACGGTGGTTGATGAGTAGGCCTGTTGATGTCCGCGGAAGGACTGTTGTGGCCATTTTGGGTGTGAGTAAAGACGATAGACATAGCAGGGGTAAAGCTCGGAAGAAGAGATGAACAGTTAATAAGAAACATACAAAACTAGGCAGATATGTGATTGATCAAACAGTAACAAAATATGAATGACAGGGATGATGAATAGTAACCTAGGACTAGTGACTGGACGTAGTCCAGAGAAAAAAAAAAAAAAAAATATTATTTTATATTGGAGATAGACTCTGAATTATCAGACTTATGTGAAAGGAATGCTACAATGAGAGAGTACTGAGTAGGATTTCACAACCTATTGAAACAACCCTATTGAAACAAGACCTCTTTTTATTCTGACTCACACCCAAAATGGCCACAACAGTCCTTCCGCGGACATCAACAGGCCTACTCATCAACCACCGTTGACATAGGAATTTACAGAGTAATCCATGGACAGCATAACGGAGCTCATCAGAGAACCATATACTAAGTTAACAAGATAACCACATATATCCAGGCATGCTATGTTATTGAGACATGCTATGCTACTGATTTCAACAGTAATTAGACATTTATGACAGTGATTATAATAGCAACTCAAGATTCATGATGAAAATAAACAATAGTTTATAAACATACTTTCTTGCAATCCTGCAAGATTTTTATAATCAAACTCAAACATAATTTACATGCGTGGAGATAAACTATAAACTAAAAATGGACTTACATGTCTGGAAGTACAATGGGATTTCCCTTTCGGGAGTCCCGGAAACTGCTACTGCTACTGAGGGGAGTAATTAACAAACTATCTTACATACGGTGTTTGTTTATACACAGGGGATTTCGAACATATGGATGGAGGAGGTGTTCTAAGGATGATTTGCGGAATAAAATTTATGTGCTATGCTCTCGCTTATGCTCTCTCTATATATATATATATATATATATATATATATATATATATAAAATGCATGAATGACCTTATAAACCCAATAGCAACAGGACGGGGTGACACAAGGTCCTTAACCATCCGTCAATCGTTATGGAACTCATTTACAACCAACGTTACAATTCATCATGAACTCAAGATCGTTATTATAACAACAACTATCAAGAGATATGATGCAGAATCCCGACAAGGGGAAACCAACCAACGGATTTCAATAGAATGCAAAGAACCCTTTTGACAGGGAAAATTGAAAGATAATAGGATCAATCGTATAATAAAGGTAACGAAGAGCGTTAAACAACCCCGACAAGGAAACAAGCTCAATAATCTTATTAGAACACTAGAAAAACCTTTAACAAGGAACGTACGATGCTCATGGAACCAAATTTCAAGAGTTACAAATAAGCACAACATCAACGATTGAGAGCAACCATATTTATATCTTCTACGAATAGGAGTTTTGTTTTTGGAACGTTTGGATTGACGATGTTTAACTTTGAATCATGCCAAGAATGAAGAAGAAGGTAAAGCCTTACATACCTTATTGTTGACCAACGTTACTCCAATAACGTCTCATTTGTTCTACAATTATCGACCTAAGCAATAGAGATAACTCGGATCAAAATCAAGTTGATGGTTTCACGATTAATTCATTACGACCTTTTATCGAACACCTAACGTGCGCAACTTTCATATGTTGTTTTCATGGCCATCTAAACTGCTCTCATGCCTTCTTCAATATCCATAACAATACCAAGATCATAACTTTTACTTTTCACAAGATCTAGCTCTACTTATATCGAGAATTTTAATCAAATCAACCCAATACTTAAGGTGTCTTCATCTTAAAATCTTAACTTCATTTTTATATGTTCTCTCTACCAATTGATCCACCCATACTAGAAGAAGATTAAGAGCACTTAGGAGTAGCAAAACTTACCTTTAATCAACCAAGGATTCTTCCACACCAATCCTTCTTCCAATTCCAAGAAGTTCTAAACTCAACCCAACCAACTAAGTGTTGTCCTTGTGATGATCTAGCCTCTTCAATGAAGAATTGACTTCATAAGCTTAAGATATGAGTCTTGGATGACATGTAAACTCTTGGAGAGTGTTTTAGAGCTCCTAGGCTAAGTTTGGGTTGAAGATTAAATAAAATGAGCGAAGAATCGAGATTAAGCTATAAATAGCCAACCCACTGCCTCTATTTTGTGGAGGGATATGTGCTGCAGCTCATCATCTACAGCCGTATTTCCCACCGGATATGGTGTCAAAAATGTTGCAAAATTGAGGCTTAGATCTGCGGCTAAATCCGTAAAGCAGAATGAGTTCCGCGACGCAAAACACTTAGCGTATTGTCCTATCATCGTCAAACTTCATCGAGAAATGTTTCCTTCAACCCAAATGACTTCTAACCTTCCGTAAATTTCTTTAACATCCTTGTAAGTCATACGAAACCCACGGAAAGGAGTTTCAGTCATTGGGGGCTCTAGTCGACTAACCATTTTCCCACTTACATACAAAACTAAAGGGTGTAACATACCCTCCACAACCCCCACTGTGTGGGATTACACTGGATATGTTGTTGTTGTTGTAATATTTTAATTTAATTAATTATCAAACATAAAAGCACACATTTGTAAGAACGTCATGGATTGGATATTTGGTAAAAAGATTAATATTTATAAATATAATGGCATAAAATTATTCAAATATTTGATAAAAATATAATCTATAAATTGTAAGTAAAAAATGGACAATATGCACTGTAAAATAACAAGTGAATTGTACTAAAGCAAATAAATTGTAACTGATGTTCGGCCAAAAATGCATATATTTAGTCATTATTTTGCCTCACTTTGTAGTACATTTATTGTCATTGGAGTACAAGTTATATTGCTTTGAGCTTATTACGTATTTTGTATATGTAGGGAGATCGTTGGACGAAAGCGATTTGAAAAGAGTTTATTTTATGCAATTTTAGATAAGTAAAAAGATCGGAGAATGGCAGAGCTCGCCTATCATTCTCGCCTTGCGAGTAGCTTGACGAGCCAAAAAATTTAGCACTTACACAAACATGGAAGCGAAGTAATGACAAGGAAGTTTATGAGCCAGGCCAAAAATATGTCTGAGAGGGCTCGTCAACATCCTCGCCAGGCGAGCCCAGAGACGAGTTAAGAAATAAGAGAATATGTCTAGTAATTTATTGTGATTTGTTGACAGAGAATTGCGGTAAGTTAAGTGCTCATGATCCATAGAGAATAAATCAGTGAGATTATATGTAACGTAACGAGAAGGATTATGATAATTGAAAAAATCATATCCCTAGGCCTCCTTAATATAATCTTGAATTCAATTGATTCTCTTTAGTTAATAATTTCTACTGCTTTCTTATTTGTTAGTTAATTAGTTAAAAATAAAAATCTTAATCATTATATCATAGAATATTGTTCGTACTTATTTTTTTTAGTAATATTGAACAGTTATAGCTAGCGTTAGTTCTATGTGGGATTCAACTGCAGACTTAAAAACCAGATTATATTTGCAGCGACCGCTTATCATTTTTAGGACTAATTTTGGATGTGATTAAATTTTGAGGCCGTTGCTGGGAACTAACAGTTTAGTTGTAGTTATAAATATTTCTACGTTTTAAGTTTGAACATTTTTTAAATTATTTTTCATATTGTTTCTTATTTTGTTTGTTGATTTGAGAAACATGCCATCTTGGAGTTATGAGAGTTTAGGTGTTGGTAATTCTACTTTTGATCGTCCTTATGCATATTGTGGAGAAAACTACATGTGGAAAAATTTTCAAAATGTTCCCGGGATCGAGTCATGTGCACCAACTCAATATTATTTGCGGAATGTGTGTGATATGTATGGTAGTCAAGATGGTCACTTTGATAGTTGTGCTTATATTTTTTATCCTCTCCCAACTTGTTATTATAATGGTTCTACTTTTTCTTGTGAAGTTAATTGGAACAAAGAACAAAGGGATGCTGATATGAAGGAGATCAAGGATATGTTAAAGTGCTAAGGATGATGAGAAATAGTTACGTATACAAAATCAAGAGGCAACTATTCGTAAGTTGGAGGCTCAATTGAGTCTACTGGTTAAAGCTTTTATAGCTCAAAAGGCTAATATTGTGGATTGTAGCCAATAAACGTTCAATGTAGAACACCAACAATCTTACCAAATAGAATTTGATTATATCGATGTTCAAGAAGTGGCACTAGAGTCAACAGAGACCTTACAAATGCAATTTTAATCGACTCTAGTTTATGTCAAGAAGAGGAGGCCGATAATAAGTTGAATTTTCAGAGTGCATTGGTCCTCACTCCAGGCATTTTTCGACATTGTGGTTGGAAGGAGACATGAAAAATGGTTCATACGAGTCAATGCATAAATCAAAGGATGAGGTGGATGACGTAGATGAGTCATATATTTTGAAATTTTCAAGGCCGTCTAGGCAAGGAGACACTCCTCAAATGAGAGTAAAAAAGTGCAAAAAGAATCATCCAATTTTTGGCCCGCACCAATTTGTACAGCCCCAAGAACATAATCATAGAGCGGAATCAAAACTGGGGTACAATTCATAAGTTTGAATTGGAGACAAAAAGTGGTTCAAGTCATGCCGTGACGTTAAATCAGGCGCATGCTGGGAGGCAACTCAATTTTACTGCTTTCTTTTAATTTATTTTTTATTATAGTTTATTTGTAGTAATGTTTTATTTTTGTATGAGTATCAGCATGGAAGCAAAACCATTGAAAATATGCAAAAGCAAGCCATAGAGTTGGAACTAAGTGTGGGGTTCCCACGTAAAGAACCATATCTTGTTGGGAGAAGTCCGAGTATCCTTTGAGCTGCTACTACTTCGGGCTTTGGCCTTTCAGAAAGTTGTTTTTACCCTCTTTTTATTTCTGGTGTGCACTGAGGACCTTGCATACTGTTAAGTGTGGGGTGGGAGATACTCTTTTCTTAGTTAGTAATTAATAATCCCTCTCGGATTTTTTTGTGCATCTATTCTTTTTCGAGGGATGTAGCTTGAATCAGGTAATTCTTTAAATTCTTAAAGATTATTTTATTTTTATTTTTTAGGAGTATTAAAAGGGAGAGAAGAAAGACCTTATGACTTGGCTAATGCCACCATATTTTGGCCTAAGCTTGAGTAGTACTTTCATGTGAGTGCTTTGATGTTAATATAAAATAACAGACTTTCTGAAGCCTAGGCTCAGGGTAGTGACTCTGTATATAGCTTATTCTTATTTTGTAGTTCGCGATAATCTATCTGTCTTAGAGTAGAATCGATCCATCTTGATTGATACTTGTGCCATGTGTGGTGAGGATTTCTTGTATATTTCATATTTTGCATCTTAGTTTAGAACTTGCCCTGCATGTTATTGAAGTGAAATAAAAAGTGTTTGTTCTATTTAGAGGATGATATTATAATTTCTTTGATATGTCTTGTGAGTTTTAGTATTTTCAAATATTGTACCACTAGTTAGCCCTTTAAACCTATAGCCTTTCATTTGATAGCCGTATTTTTACCTTAATCCATTTATTTGAATCCCAAATTTTTGCACCTTGTTTCCTTGACACTTTAACATAGACTGATAGTAATTGATCAATCTGAAGAAAAGGGATAGTGGAGTGTAAAAGGTGACTAGTGATAGCTGCAAAGTGATGAGAAGGCCCTCTTAGAAAGAATGTGACATGAAAAAAATAATAATTGCTTAAAATAAAAATTTGAAACGTTCTTGATATAAGGAAAATACTTGTGAAATAATTGATGAAGAGAGGACTGAAAAATAAAGTGAAGAGAAGAAAATAATGGGTGATGAAGTCTAGAAAGTGAAAAGTGCTTAGGGAAGTGTAAGTCACTATCATATAGTTGTCCTACCCGTCCCTTAGCCAATATTACAACCCGTTGAAGTCCTTTTGACTTTATTTGAGCACACTTACATTAGTAGAGATGTAAATAATGGGCAAGCCTATAGTTCTTGTGCAAACATGTGAATTTCTTTTGTGAGTGCGAGAAAGTGTTCTTTGATGCTAAGTCCCTAAACTATATTCATTCTTTGAATTGAGTGTGTGGACTATTTCTTTTTGTGAGGGAACTTGTTTCATGATAGATAAGTGATGGTATTAGCATTCTTTGACAGAGTACGTGGGCGAGTTTAAATTTGATGAGCTAGAGTCTGGCTCTGAGGTTAGGAGGTTAGAAGTTTGTTGTTTGATTGTGAGACTTGTAGATCTGGCATGACGATCAGGAAATGTATATTGCTTTGAGTTCTAGGTCATGTGAATACATCCTAAGACACATTATATTACTTTGAGCTTATTACGTATTTTGTATATGTAGGGAGATCGTTGGACGAAAGCGATTTGAAAAGAGTTTATTTTATGCAATTTTAGATAAGTAAAAAGATCGGAGAATGGCAGAGCTCGCCTATCATTCTCGCCTTGCGAGTAGCTTGACGAGCCAACAAGTTTAACACTTACACAAAACATGGAAGCGAAGGAATGACAAGGAAGTTTATGAGCCAGGCCAAAAATGTGTCTGAGAGGGCTCGTCAACATCCTCGCCAGGCGAGCCCAGAGATGAGTCAAGAAATAAGAGAAAAGTTACACCTGGCTGGGCTCGCCTGTGATCCTCACGAAGCGAGAGTTTAGACGAGCCAAGAAAAGTTTTCCCAACGAATTTTGGATTAGTTTATATTATTCCCTACACATTCTAGGTCATGTGAATACATCCTAAGACACATTATTTTGGAGGATTCAACCAGAGGAGAGCAAGGAGACATCGTGTAGAAAGGGGAAAAATTATATGTTTTTCTTTCTTTTTCCTATTTTCTATTGTTGGTTATGAATTTTGGTATTGTGTTTTCACATAATTTTATGAGTACCTAATTTTCTATCTAGGATTTTGATACAACCTTTTATAGGATGAATTCTTGTTATGTTTTTGTCTAATAGAGCTGTTGGATTTTTTTATTTGTTCAACTATGTGCTTATTTCAGCTAATTGAATGGTCATCGATTGACTGTGCCTATTTATTATGTGTTACTTGAGAGAGAATACATATTTAGTTAGTTGTTGAACAACATCACTCCTAAGGTATATGAAAAATCAATATTGTAGGTTTAAAAGCGGGATTAGAGATAATGAAGCTTTGACGTGGTCATAGTGAGCGGTAACATATTGCTAGCTAGAGTAGTTCGAGAGAATACGCCTAGTAAATTATTGTGATTTCTCGAGAGAGAATTGTAGTAAGTTAAGTGCTCACGATCTGTAGAGAATAAATTAGCGATATTATAGATAACGTAGCGAGAATGATTCTAATAGTTGGGAAAATCACAACCCTAGGCCTCCTTAATCTTGAATTCAATCCATTTTCCTTAGTTGATAATTTCCACTGCTTTCATATTTGGTAGTTAATTATTTAGAAATAAAAATCTTAATCTTTATATCACAAAATATTGTTCGAACTTGTCTTCTTAGTAATATTGAACAGTTATAGCTAACGTTAGTTCTCTGTGGGATTCGACTCCAGACTTAAAAACTTGATTATTAACTTATCATTTTTGGACTAGTTATGGGTGTGATCAATAATCAAAAATATAACCTAGAGCTCTTGTTGACTACAAGCCCTAGTTTTGCTTTATTTTAACCCTATTTCTATCTTTTCCATATGGAGTTTACTATGATATTGGCTTCTTCTTCTCGACCCAGTATTGACAATACACCCTTAGAGGAGAGATATGTGGGACTGAATATAAATGATGTGCGAATTGAATTGGATTATGTTGATGACGAAGACGTTTCTGCGTATGAAAAACATGAAGATAATCCACAATTCTGTATTATCAGCCATGTGCATGATGGGAAACGCCATACGGATGATGGAAGGTATGATTTTGAAAGAACTCGGGAATAATATTTTTGCCTTTCAGTTCTTCCATGAGTTGTACTATGAGAGAGTCTTGGCCGATGCTCCCCAAAACTTTATGCAAAGCCCTATTGTCATGCCACCACTTTTACCGGGATAGAACCCTAGACAGGTTTAATTGACACAATTGAATTTTTGGGTGCAAATACAAGGTTTAGTTGGTGGCCTGCGATCGGAGAAAGTTGTTCGAGACATTGGGAATGCCATTAGAGTTTTTGTCTCTACTGATTCAAAAAATTATGAATCCATTTAGCAGGAGTATATGCGAGTCAGGATTGGAATTGATGTACGCAATCCTTTGAGGAAGAACATAAAGATTCAGAGACCAGAAGGAACATGCATCGAGGTCCCATTTAAATATGTGCGACTTGGAACCTTCTGCTTTTACTGTGGTTTACTAGGCCACACTGATAACTTCTACTGCAAGCTATTTCAAGCCCGGGGAGTGGATAAATCAAAATTTCAACATGATATCTCTTTATAGGAGGAGTGCCAATTGTAGAGTATGGTGGGATCCAGATGGATATGAACAGAGGATTGGGCAGAGAGGAATGGGGTGACAAGTAAGGCATATGCGTATGGTATAGTGAAAGTTCTATGTGATGTTGTTGATACAATGCCGAGAACTGAGGGAGAAAATTGTGGGAATTTGGGAAAATAGAGGACTAGGAAAGAAAATTCGAGATATGAGGGGGTTGAGAGAGGAAAATCTTGGGGAAATTAGGGAAGAAAGGGTGCTCGTAAGGAGAATGGGGGAAATGTGAATGGTAAGGGAAAGAAGTAGATGATGGTAAGTAGGAGAGGAAATGATGGGGGTGATTGGGTAAAAGATACTGATGAGGATGATAACGAAGATATGGGAGTATATTTGGGGTAATATGCCTTTATTCATTTGGATAAAAAAAGGAAACTTGATGAGTTGGGTGCCTTAGTTGTTAGGGATGATTCAAAAAACTTGTTAGTGGTGGGTTCTGGATCCCAGTCCCGCCAGTCCCAATGAGTTTGCTATATTGGAATTGTCGTGGGCTTGGGAACCCACAAACAATTTAGGAGTTGAAGGACATGGTCTCTTCGAAGCATCCAAGTATCATACCTCCAAGAGACGAAGACAAGTTGGATCACTTTAAATTAAATTTGGACTCAATTTATTGTGGATCCAGTAGGCTCTAGTGGGGGTCTAGCACTTCTCTGGATGGAAAATAACTATAGGTTATCATAAAAAGCTCATTGATGTAGAAGTAAATGTACCTGGTACTCCTACATTTTGTTTTATAGGTTTTTATGGTTATCCAGGAACACATCAAAGACGTGCATCATGGAATCTATTGATATCCCTGAAGGAAAAATCCAATCTCCCATGGTGTATCAGTTGTGATTTTAATGATATACTAGAATACAAGGATAGACTTGGTAGACTACAACAACCATAATTGAGCATAAATGGTTTCAGAGAGGTGGTACATTTTTGTGAGTGTTTACAGTAGCAACCACTTTACGAGGGAATGATGTAGAAACACCCAAAAATGGGTGCAAGAGAGGCTCGACCGTGCAATGGAAACAAGAGATTGGAAAAATAATATTCCAAATGCCAAAGTGTTCCATATTGAATCGGCCTCATCTGATCATGCAAATATCTTTTTAACATTGGGTGTGAATGTTATTTGCTACACTGCAAAATCTTTTTGGTTTGAAAGTTCCTGGATGACACAGATAGATATTAAGCAAGCGGTCCAAACCGCGTGGGAACATGGAAAAGGCCTTCCTATAGATGAGATGATAAAGAGTTGTGGTGCTTATCTTCTTGAATGGGGAAAGAACAAAAAACAATAATTTAAGGCCAAGTTGAAGCAAGCGAAGGCACAAATGACAAGATATAGAAATAACTCAAACCTGTATCATATGCAGTTATTTAATTCATCTAAAGAGACGTACATACATACACTTGAACAATAGAATATCTATTGGAAGCAAAGAGCTAAACAACACTGGTTGAAAGAAGGTGATGCCAACACAATATTTTTGAATGTTATGGCCTCGAATAGGCGAAAGAAAATACATTCAAACAACTAAAATATGGCTAGGGACAGTGGCATATATGGGATATTAGGCTTACAGGACGTGATAATAGGTTTCTATGATGCTTTCTTCAGATCTGAATAAGGGGCTATAAATACAATTCTTGGCTTAGTTGAGAGTAAGGTGACGACAACCCATAATATATATCTGAATAGAATTTTTACTGTTGATGAGGTGAACGATGCAGTCTTCTCTATGCACCCAGATAATGCTCTAGGGCCCGATGGACTAAATTCGGGCTTCTATCGTAGTTTTTTGTTGGTGGTGGGCAAGGATGTTTTAGACGGGATATTACATTGTGTTAATTATAATGGCAATATACATTGCCATAATAACACAAAGATCATCTTAATTCCAAAAAAGGAGCTGCCAGAGGCAGTGTCTGATCTTAGGCATATATCATTTTGTAATGTTATTGCCCACATTATTTGTAAAATGATGGAAAACCGAATGAAGCATTGTTTAAAAGATATTATCTCAGAGGCTCAAAGCGCATTTATCCCAAGCATATTTATTATGGATAATGCCATGATTTTGTTTGAGATAAATCATTACTTGAAATGAAAAAGACAAGGAAAAACAGGTTTTGTGTCTTTGAAAACAGATATGAGCAAAGCATATGATAGAGTGGAGTGGGATTACTCGAAGGACATCATGCTTAATCTTGGGTTTTTTGCGGAGTGGGTCTTGAAAGTCATGAGGATGATTAGCACCGTGTCGTACATAATATCTCATGCGGGCAGAGAGTTTGGAAACATTATTCCGTCAAGGTTATCCTTTATCACCTTATTTATATATTATTGTGGCTGAGGGTCTTTCAACACCTTTGAGATTTCATACCCGACGTGGTAGTTTGCATGGTGTAAAGATTACACTGCATGCCCTTATTTCTCACCTCTCTTTTGCAGATGATGTACTTTTTTTCTTTAAGGTGATTGATAATGAATAAAATATTACTAAGAATTGTCTTATGATCTATCAGCAAGCATCAGACAAGTAGGTGAATTTTCATAAATCAGAAATCTTTTTTAGTGAAAACATTAATGGTGTCGTAAAAGACTCAATTTCTTCTATTCTAAATGTACCAATAGTTGATCATCCTGGTCAATATCTTGGGTTGCAATTGTGGGTCATAGCAAGAAAGATATTTCAGTTATGTAGTGGATAAAGTGCGGTCAAAGATTCAGAGTTGGAAATGAGCAATCCTGCCAAGAGTGGGAAAAGAGATTTTATTGAAAATAGTTGTACAAGAAATCCCAAACTATCTTATGTCTCTATTTGCATTGCCTATTAACATCTATATTACTGTTGAACATGCTATGAATGAATTTTGGTGGCGTAGTGGAGGTAGTGAGGGATATGGAATTAAATGGATTTCATAGGAACATCTTAGTAAGCACAAAAGTGAAGGTGGTATGGAATTTCAGAGACTTCAATATACAAATACGGCATTTCCATCCAAAACAGGCTGGAAGATTATGATATGACCATTTGCTCTTGTAAGTCGAGTCCTCGGGGCTAAGTACTATCGCAACTCGAACTTCCTTAATGCGAGTGAGGGATCGAATCCTAGTTTTATTTAGTGGTCCCTCTATGAAGCAAAATATTTTCTTCAGAAGGGATGTGTAAAGAGAATTGGAAATAGGCTTGATACACGAATTTACCACGACCCATGGCTACCAACTGGTCAATCTATGTTTATACAAAGTGTTCCAGATGATGAGTCCATGAATATTTGTGTGGAGGATTTGATAGATAATGATACAAGAACATGTAAGCTACATCTTTTGGAAATCCTTTTTAATATAGATGAGATAAATTGTATTAAAGCCATTCCCCTAGGATTTATGTTTTGGGATGAACGTTGGATGTAGAGGCCAGATAGATAAGGAAGATATACTGTTAAGAGTGGGTATTTGGTGCTGCAATAAAATAAGTTTCCCAACGAAGGATGACAATAATTGGAAGAAAATCTGGAAGCTAAAAATGCCACCAAAGGTCTTGAATTTTGTTTGGTGAGCACTGAAAGAAGTATTTCCTACATGTGATAACTTACTTGCTCGAAAATTCCTTTAGCATAATGTTTGTCCCGCAGCCTTTAGGAAGCCGAATCTATTTTTCATTATCTAGTAAAGTGTAATACAACAAAACATGTCTGGCTTAAGTCTTATTTGGGATGGCGGCCAGCGGGAAACTCGTTCATGGACTAGTTTATAGCTGTAGTACATGATGTGATGCATGATCAACTTCATGAGGCTATCATGCTCCTCTGGGTGGTATGGAATGCTCGCAGTAACCTGATCTGGAATGGTAAAAATATGCGGCCAAACACTGTCATACACAGAGCCAGCCGCTTCTAGCAAGAATGGACTGCAACACATGTTAATGGTAATATTTATTCTTTGTCTGAACCAAATTTTATTTTAAAATGATTTCCTCCTGATCCGGGTATTCTAAAATGCAATATTGATGATTCGTGTGATGTTAACTCTGGAAAGACAAAGGTCGGTATGTTAATCCGTGATACTTATTGAAACTTTGTTAGAGGATTTAGTTCACCACTTGAATCTTCCTATGATGTGCTATGGCTGAAATCCCAACAGTCAGTGAAGCTTTGAGCTTGTTGAGATGGATTGTCTTTTGGCCAAGCAAGCATTGGAAAATTCCGGGAGCGGCAATTTTGAAAGTGCAAGAGGGTGTGTGTGTGTGAATTATAATTTTTCTTTTATATAGTCGACTGCTTTGGATCAGTAGTCGAATGCTAACATATATAGTGCAGAAAGTAAATTGCTGAAAGTAGATAACACTAGATATTTTTATACTGGTTCGAATTTAATGTGAATCCTAAACTAGTCCCCTTAGGTTGCATAAGTGTTCTATGCAGCTCTTTTTGAAGGTACATTTTGCACAATGGTTGTTTGAATGGAGTTCATATGTCTACACTAAAAAATTCTTAATCTTTTGATACAATGCCTCACCAACTATACTATATCTCTTTTCACTTTTTTGTTTACATTATAAATCACTCAGAATTACAATGCTTATTAAAAGTAAAGTAGAGAGCTTGAGAAGTTGAGAAGAAAGTATATGTTTCTTCATCTTTGGAGTCTTCTAATATAACTTTGAGAAGTGGTTATTGGAATCCTTCACACAGAGATGGCACCCCAAGTGAATTGATCCTTGGAAAAGGAATTAGTGATCCTATTTCCAAGAATAAGGTTAGAGCCTTTAATGTGGTCTTGATATTCCAAGATGAGCTTTCCTTGTGTGAGTAGATCTTGTCCGGTTGATTTTAATGGCTTAAAAACTTGTTGATGCAACCTTCCTTATATTCTTTCTCGCTGGTAGTGCTTTATCAATTGCTTCTTCCTTTGATTGTGCCATTGGTACTTGCTTCCATAAATATGCAGATATTGCATATATTTCTAGCGCTACATGTATCTCTTATCCTTGTTGTGATTTGATTCTTGCATCTGGGCCTATTCTTGGGCAGTTGGGCTGAATGTATAGTCTGCTACATGGGCTTGAATCCATATATGCATTGTTCATCTTTGAGTATTTCCTGCATACCAATACGAGTCATCATTAAAATCCTAACACTAACAATCTCCCTTTTTTATGACAACAACAAATACTCAAGATGAAATCAACTTCCCTATTAGATGTGATGTTCTCCCCCTGAGTAGTTGACCGATGAGCATAATCGACTACCATATTGATATTCTCCTGAATAGTTAACTCCCCCTGAGTAGTTCACCTATTTTCTCCCCTTTTGTCATCAATCAAATAATAGACAAAGTAAAACAAATAAATCATAGTTGGACTTATGTCCACAAATCATCCACAAGACACATCAAGTAGTCAACTAGCAAAGAAAATTCTAGGGCTCCTCCCCCTGGTCATGCTCCTGCTCCTGCACTTGCTTAACATCCTGATCCTGGTCATGCTCCTGCTCCCATGCTTGTGCATGCTGCTGCAGCTAGGAAAAGGGTAGTATAAAGTAGGCCAAGTTGTTAACTACAACTTCTTTCATGTCACCCATTGTGCCTGACATTTTCTTAGGAATGTCATTAATATTAGTCTGAATTTTGGTAGTCAACTTGGAAGATTCCTTAAGAGCTTGATAAATCTTGACATGCAAACTTGCCACATCTTCACCAACTTCTTTTGTGGTATTCTTCACCTTTTCTAGTTGGAATTTGTCAGAAACTAGGATGTCTTTGAGAGACGCTAACTTGTCATCAAGAGCAACAATCTTAGCAAGAATCTCATTTGTATTTTTAGTGGTAGGAAGGACTGATGAAGTAGACGGTTTGGATTTAGCAGGAATTTGAGGACAGGGGACTTTAGGCTCCATACTATCCTTTTTAAGAATCCATACATCATTGGAGCATACATAGTCTATACTGGCAAAGTCTCATAAGTCATAGCACTGCTTAAAGAGGAGAGAGGGGTGGTCATCGAGATTGACATTTTGGGCTTCCATAATGCGAGTAATTAACATTTAATAGGGAAGATTTGTAGGATCAGAAACTGACTCAAGCATGTGATTGATAATGAGAGAGGAAGATTCAACTTACGTTTGTGAACCAAGTAGTAAGAGAGCAGGTTATCACACTAACTGAGAGTAAAGAGAGAGAGCTTACACGAGGCATAATGGTAGTAGCAACAATGTGAGCCAAAACACGCATTTCAAAAGAGAGATTTTTAGGCCTAACACAGGAGAAAAATGATACTTCAAAATCCGAGGGCCAAGATCTTTAGGGTAAGTCAGAAAAACCAGAACTTTTGATTTTAAAGATTTTATCAAATCCAGCACAATAGAACAAAATACGAGTGCCAAACACTAGGGTTTCAACCTCATCATCCTTAGTAGTCCTAAGATTATCATAGAGCATGCGAATATGATGCTCATAAACCCGAAGAGAGGAATAGGTGAAAATATTAGACCAGCCTTGGAAATCAATTTTTTTTGAATATGACAGTGGAGATAAGAGATAACCTCAAAATCAATAATGCGACCATGAGAAAATGATTTACCTTTAAGAGATAGAAAGATGCCGGAGTACGAAATGCCCCAGAAGTTTCTTCGATCATTAAAGCAGATTCATAGTCAAATTTGACTCTTTTTAAAGACTAAACGTGCTCACCAACAGTGGTTGAACACTTGCTGGAGGATTTAAGAGATATGGAGTTGGAAGATTTGTGGGGGGACGAGAAAACAGAGACATCAAAGTCTAGGCGGACGAGAGAAGAGGGTTTTCTTTTCACTTTGGTTATGTTACTCTTGTTAGTTGTTTTTGGAGAGGATTTATTAGTTTTGGCCATGACGGAGAGTGCAAGAGATGATGAGAGGAAATACAGAGTAGGTGATGGAAAGAGTGAGTGATGAGAGGAGAGAGAGAGGTTAAGAAGAGTGTAGAAGGTGAAAAGATAAATAAAAGGGAACAAGTTTATGGGGAAGAGGAATGGCAGAGTAAAAGGGGATAAAGGGACGTGGGCGGTCAAATCAGTTTAATGAGAAGGTGGAGAATCGTGTAGAGGCTTAAAAGGAGGAAAAGTAATCATGGAAGGATTTCAGATAAAGATGGTAATTTTTTTTACATGCAAATAACTAATATTTTAGTAGTTAAATAAGGAAGGAATGTAAATTAAACAGGTTGAGCAATAATTCCTAAAGATTGTCTAAGCATGAAAAATATTTCTTCCAACAAAGGTTTTGTTAAAATATCAACAAGTTGTTTCTCAGTGCACAAAAATTACAGTTCAATAGCTCGCCTAAGAACATGATCTCTAATAAAATGATGTTTAATATCTATATGCTTTTATATAGAGTGATACACAAGATTTTTAGTCAAGCAAATAGCACTAGGATTATCACAATAAATTTTGATAGGTTTAATAACAAGTCATAATTACTTAATTGATGAATCATCCATAATAATTGAGCATAGCATTGCCCAATGGAAATGTATTCAACTTCAGTGGTGGATAGTGATACACTTCCTTATTTTTTGCTATTCCAGGAGATTAGGGATTGTCCAAGTAGTTGAGATGAACCACTAGTACTTTTACAATCATCTTTATCCCCTGCAAAATCAGCATCAGAAAAACCCTTTAATTTAAAGAAGTTAGTCTTTGGGTACCATAAACCATGAGAAACTGTTTTAACTATTGATTCTTTTGACATTACTAAGGTGAGATTCCTTAGGATCTAACTGATACCTCTTATATTTACAAACACTAAACATGATGTCTAGTCGACTAGCAGTAAGATAAAGTAATGAACCAATATTTCATCTATACTTTGTTTCATCAACCAATTTACCTTCACCATCTTTGTGAAATGAACAAGTAGGTCTTATTAGAGTTTCCATCACTTTTGCATCACTCATATCAAACTTTTGAATAAGCTCTTTGGTATATTTACTTAACAGATGAATATTCCTTTCTCGATTTGGTGGATTTATAATCTCATGAAGAATATCAATTCTCCCATCATGCTCATCTCAAATTCACTCGGCATAATATTAGAAAATTCCTTGGACAAAGATGGGTTAGAACTTCCAAAGATAATATCATCAACATAGATTTGTATAATAAGATTTTAGAAGTGGTTCTTTTAATAAAGAGAGTTGCGTTAATTTTGCCTCTAGAAAAACCATGTTCAACTAAGAAAGCACTAACCTATCATACCAATCTTTTGGGGCTTGTTTAAGGACATATAGAGCTTTATATAGTTTGAACACATGATAAGGAGGTTGTTTAACAAAAACGTCTTCACCAATAAAACCATTTTAAAAGGCACTTTAAAAATCCATTTGAAAAAATTTGAAACTTTTAAAAGCAACATAATAAAGAAACATTTGAATTGATTCTAACTGGGCAACTGGAGAAAAGGTTTCATCATAGTCGTCTCCCTCTTGTTGTGAGTATCATTGAGAAACTAGTCAAGCTTTATTTTTGTTATCACTTCCTTAGGTTCATTCAGCTTGTTTCGAAATACCCATTTAGTCTCAACAACTAAAGTATTTTCAGGCTTAGGGACCAGACTCCACACTTTATTTTTCTCAAATTGATCCAATTCCTCTTTGATAGCCTTGACCTATTGATCATCTATCAGGGCTTCATCAACTTTCTTTGGCTCTAGTTGTGATATAAGAGCCAAATTTGCATTATTTTTATGTGAAACTCTAGCCTTCATTCCTTCATTTATGTATCATATAACGAACTCTCAACTCATTTGGAACAGGTCCAACTTTTAGGTTATTCGACTTTGTAGTTTCAGTAGTCGACATTTTTTCGATGTTTGGATCAACAATGGGAGTAATTGTTGTAGTTGACAGTTGACTATCTTCCTCATCTGCAATTTTACATTTCTCGACCAAGCGATTAGTATCGTCAAAAATCACATGAATAGATTCTTTAATAGTTAATATACGCTTATTAATTACTCTATAAGATCCACTGTTAGTTGAGTAGCCAAGAAAAATAACTTCATCACTTCGTGGATCAAACTTACCAAGTTTGTCCTTTCATACTTACACCCAAATGGATGAAATTAACTTACATTAGGCTTCTTTTCTGTCCATAGCTCATACAAAGTTTTCTTCAGAATTGACATGATTAAACATCTATTTAAAACATGACAAGCTGTACTTATAGCCTCAGCCCAAAAGTGATGTGGTAGCTCATTTTCCACAATTATTGTTCCTGCCATATCTTGAAAAGTCATATTCTTTCATTCAACAACACCACTTTATTGAGGAGATCATGATGAAGAGAAATTATGAGTATATCCATGTTTATTACAGAACTCTTCAAAGACTTTGTTTTCAAATACTCCTCCATTATCACTTCTGATAAAAAAGATATAGTATCCCTTTTCACGTTGTACTTTATCACAGAATAATATAAAATTCTTTAAAGTATCATCTTTATGAGTAAGAAATATAACCCATGTAAAATAAGAGAAATCATCTATTATGATAAAATCATACATTTTCCTCCAATACTGACAGTTCTATTAGGACTAACAAGGTCCATATGCAGTGGCTACAATGGTTTAGAGGTAGATACAATATCTTTTGAATTAAAAGAGTTTCTAGTTTGCTTGTCGTTTTTCCATGCATCACATATATGATCCTTGAAATAGTTCAATTTGGGCAATCCTAGAACCAGTTCATGCCTTACAAGTTTTTCTATTAGTTGCATACTTGCATGTCCTAGCTTCTTGTGCCATAGCCATGGATCTTCCCCTATTGACGCTAAAGAGATGTGTCCTACTGTACTTTTAACCGAGTCTAGTACATACACTGTTTTGTTCCTACTTCCAAGATTCAGATAGGTCTTCAATAATACAACCTGTTTTTCTAAACCTTACCTCTAGATCGGAGTCACATAGTTGACTTATGCTTAGCAGGTTATGTCTAAGGCCCTTCACCAAATAAACATTAGTAATATTACAAGATTCATTGAAGGCAATGGTTCCTATACCAATTACAGTTCCAGTAGAGTTGTTTGTAAAAGTTACTAGTCCTCCATCAAAGTCCACAATTGACTTGAATAAGTTTTTGACGCCAGTCATATGGCTTGAACACGAACTGTCTAAATACCATTTACCTTTTGATTTCTCCTTGTAGTGTTCTTGCAAAATAGAGTAGTTACTTTCTTTTAGGTACCCAAGCTTTCTTAGGTGCTTGAGGGTTAGTTCTATTGTTTTTAGGTTTCCATATCAATCCTGGAGTAGTTGTATAGCGAAATCTGTAGTTATAGGATTTATGCCCAATTTTACCACAACAAAAACAAGTATGAGAAAAGAGTTCTTCAGTGAAAAAGAGTTCTTCAGTGAAATGTTGATCAATCGACTTTCTAGTATAAATATTCTTAATAGACTTCCTATCAGTTGACTTGGTTGACCTAGTCGACTGATCTATCTTAAAGTATGCAATAGACTTATTAGTTGAGTTGTCAGTAGCTGATTTATCACTTATATGTCTTTTTTCAATTGACTTGTTGTTACGAGTCAACTGGTTAGACCTTATAGAACTATGACTTAGATATTTGTGGAAACTATTTAATTGTAGTTACAAACCAGGAACTTCTTCTCGAAGAAGGAATTTTTCTATTTCACAAACTTCTAAATTAATTTACCAGTCTCTCTTTTCTCTTTGTAATTTCCTATATTCATCAAAAACTTTATTTATATCTTCAAGAGCTTGGTCTAATAACTCTTGGGTTTGATGAAACTTAAAGAATATATAGGGTCTTACCTTGTTAGTTTCACCAATTGCCATGAAACAAACATTCCCATCTTTTTGTTTATCTTCTGAGATTTCATCTTCACTCGAGCTATTGAATGCTCTTTACTTTTTTTTTACCTTTAAATGATTTCTTCTTTTTTACTTCGGGCATTCAGATGCTATATGGCCATACTTCCCACACTCAAAGCACTTTCCATCATTCTTTGGTTGATTATTTTGAGATTTTCCTTTTCTGAAGTTGGTACTACTTCTGTTGTTTCTAGATATTCTTATGGATTCCACCACAGATCTACATATCATAGAAACTTCATCATCTCTAATATCATCATCAATTTCCTCAACATGAGATTTTCAAGTAACTACCTTCTTCTTTTATTCCTTTTGGTACCTGTTAATATGATTTTTCTCAAAGGCCATGAGATTTTCTCTGAGTTCATTATAAGTAAATTCATCTAGATTTCTATCTTCCAGGACAATAGCTTTTGTCTGCCAAGACTTTGGAAGACTTCTCACCAATTTCCTTACTTGCTGGGAGTTAGAGTATACCACTCCTACAGATTTAAGTTCACCAATAATTTTGATAAATCTAGTAAACATTGATTCAATGTTTTCTTCCTCAGTCATGATAAATGCCTCATAGTCATATTGTAGTGCATCAATATTGGCTTCTCTGACCTTAGAGGTCCCTTTATGGGTAACTTCTAGTTTGTCCCACATATCTTTGGTAGTCTCACAGGTTGATATTTTGCCATATTCTTCACCACTGGTTGACAATAGAGTAAACTTATTACTCTGGCATTTGTTTGAATATCCTCCTGTTGTTCTTTGGTAACATCAAAAGATTCCAGATCAACTTTTCATTTTGAATCTTTTACTTCTGTAATAGGAATAGATTTTGGTCCCTTCTTGATCACCAGCAAGCTTGAAAATCAGTAGACTAGACAAACATATTGAATCTTTCTTTCCAATTACTATAATGTTATGTTGTCCATTGAAGTAGGGTGGCCTAGTGGTGGAGTGACCATCTTACATAATTGCTCCAGGAATCAGATATCTAGCCATTTGATCTTTTATCACAAGCTGTTATGCTACTGAGTGAGACCTTGCTTTAATACCAGTTGAAAGTGAAAAGAGAGACGGGTGAATTATAGTTTTTCTTTTTCCTAGTCGACTGCCTTGGATTAGTAGTCGACTGCAAACAGATGTAGTGCAAAAAGTAAATTGCTGAAAATAAATAACACCAGATGTTTTTATACTGGTTCAGATTCAATGTGAATCTTAATCCAGTCCCCTTGGGTTGCAAGGGTTTTTTCTGCAGTTATTTTTGAAAGTATCTTTAGTACAATGGTTGTTTGAATGGAGTTCCTACATCTACACTCAAACTCTCTTAGTATTTTGATACAATGCTTCACCAACTATACTATATATGTTCTCACTTTTTTGTTTACATTATAAATCACTCAGAGTTACAATGCTTGTTAAAAGTACAGTAGAGAGCTTGAGAAGTTGAGATGAAAGTATATATTTATTCATCTTTGGAGTCTTCTTATATAACTTTGAGAAGTGGTCGTTAAACTCTTTTACGCAGAGAAGGCAACCCAAGAGAATTGATCATTGGAAAGGAATTAGTAATCCTATTTCCAAAAACAAGGTTCGAGCCTTTAATGGGGTATTGATATTCCAAGATGAGTTTTCCTTGTCTGAGTAGATCTTGTCTGGTTGATTTGAATGGCTTCAAAACTTGTTGGTGCAATTATCCTTATATTGTTTCTCGCTGGTACTGCTTCTTTAATTGCTTCTTCCTTTGATTGAGCCTTACGTACTTGCTTCCATAAATATGCAGATGTTGCATATATTTCCAGTGTTGCATGTATCTCTTTTCCTTGTTGTTATTTGATTTTTGCGTCTGGGCATATGCTTGGGCAGTTGGGCTGAAAATATAGTCGGCTACATGGGCTTGAGTGAATCGATTTATGTTTTGTGCATCTTTGATTATTTCCTACATTCCAATACAAGTCATCACTAAAATCCTAACACTAACAAATTATTATTTTGATATTATTGTGCAAGATTGTAAAGCAATCATGTGTGACTTTACATCTATATCTTTGTACTATGTTAATTAGTTAGTGAATCAATGTGCCCACATGTTAACAAGGGCTGCATGTTCTATGTCATATCCTATGGAGTGGATTGTGCATCCCCCATCTTTGATTCATGATGTACTCGTTAACGATTTGAATAATAATTGAGTTGATTTCTTTTTTTTTTTTTAAAAATAATATTATTTAAAATAAAGGGAAAACATAAGTCTATAACCACAAATGTAGTGAAACCTTTCACTTACATGTAAGCTGAATTCTACTAAAATATCTAACAACCGTACAAGATGAGATGCCATAACAGGTTTAAGTTATGTCTACAAGTACAACTAATCTCTGTCTCGTAAATACGTTGTGATAAAGCAACAAATGGACCTTGGAAGGTCAGCAAATAGGCCTTGGTAGCCTCAAAATAAGCCTCGATGGCTACCAAGTAAGCCCGAAGGCCAGTAAATGTCACACCCCAACCTCTGGGGGTGTGGCCGACACCTAGCACCCGGAGGCGTGAGCGAACGAACAATAGCATCTGGAACCTGTGACATAAAACTTGGGCCGGCAAGGCCTCCATATATCCATGAAAGACAAGAGTGAAAGACAACCTAAAAACAGAAGGGTCCCATCACAATATATATAGATAACCATGTCCGACAAGACCACGATAAAACATATACACATCGTATGCTAGTCTGCAAGCCTCTAAAAGTATTATAATACATCAACAGGTAGGGAGAGGGACCCACCATACCTAAAATACCATAAGTATATACAAGAGTATCTATCGACTCCTACAATGCAATTCTGTAGATGTGGAGTGCAACAACCAACAATTGAAATAGGCAACCTACTATGGAGGAGCGCCACTCTGTCTATCTGTACCTATGTGCATGAACACGTGTATGTATATGCATGTCTATAAAAATTGGCAAAAAATACAAAAGATGTGTAAAAACAGTGCCCAGAAAACAACATCAATATGAAAATATACTGAATATGTAAAGAAAGAGATATAAGTAAACATAGTGGGTAACAATAGATATATGGGAATAAAAATCAACCTGGAACTCATATCATGCCGCTGAGGGCATAACATATCACAATCATGTGTATGTATATGCATGTCTGTAAAAATCGAGCAGCTCAATGGGGATAATCATATCATAGTATATTGTACCTAACCTCGATGAGTACTCGGTCGTGCCCGACCTTAATAGGACTCGGTAATGTAAAACCAATTGCAGTGGTGTGAGCATATGAGCAATGTTCATGGCCGACTATAGTGCAGCTCTGTAAGAAAATAGATACATATATATAAGTGCAATGCAAGACAGACTTCCAAGGACATAACAAGTAGAGCCGGAGTGACCTATCGTCGTTTTCCTCCGACTACTATTATTAGCTCTACGTTCATCAACCTCAATACAACTAATTTGGAACATATAGAACCCAAGTGATGCTAGGGACTAGAAGTACCCAATGATTAGGATAAATTCTATCGAGGAAGACTTATCATCATATGATTTCACAACGATGGAACTCTATTTAGAGAAACGATTATGTGCGTGAAGTTCTAGAGTTACATTACCATGGATTCTAATTCAAATTAGCACCCTTATCACCCTAGCTTATTTCCTCAATTTCACAACCTCACCAATATGATTCAATGCCACTATTATTCTTAATCTCAAACAACAATACTAAACAACAAGTTACCATAGTTTTATACAACAAGAGATATTTCTTCCAAGTTCATATCACCAACTTCTATAATCTCCAAATTACCTCCATCAATAAATCAAGCCAAGCTAATCGAGCTAAAGGACACATAAAAGGGGGATGAAACCTTACCTCAACCAGTCAATAAGTTTTCCATAACAACCTTCAACTCTAACTCAAAGGGATTCATAAGTTTGCCAAGCTATCTAGAGAGGTTACCAAGATATTTTTGATATTTGGAGGAGGAAATTACCTTGGATACTTGTAAGAGTGTTCTCTAATGGTAGATAGGGTCTTGGAGAGTATTTGAGAGTTGTCTAGGGCTCAAGGGGTCGAAAATGAGATAGGAAAATAAATTGACTGATTTTGGACTTAAATAAGTCATCAAACTGCCTCACATATGTGGCACATATGCACTAATGCGGCCACATATGCCACCGCATATGGTGGTGGCAGTGTGGGGAAAATGAGGCCTTGATCCGCGGCCACTTCCGCTAGGCAAAATGGCATCTGCGACACAATACTCGTAGTGTATCATCAAAACTTCCTCAATCTTCGTCGAGTTGTATTTCCTTTGGTTCTATTGACTTCCAACCTTCCAAAACCATTAATAACATCCTTATATGTCATATGAACCCTCAGAAATGATTTCAAGTTCTCACGACTCAAGTTGGCTAACTATACTCTCATTCGGGTGCGAAACTTCGGGAGTAACATCCTTCCCCCCTTAAGAACATTCATCCTCGAATGTTGAAATATCGTTCTAACGCTTAGGATTTAAGAAAATTTTGGCAGAGTTTCCCCTGTAAATAGGGCTATCTAAAACCTGCCAACCAGCCCAACAGATAACCAATGCTACACAGGACTACTGAATAGAATAACAACATTCAATTGGCCTCACACGATCATCTATGTATGCGATAATAAAAGAGGGTTAGTCATAACTCGCCCGAACCATTATATGTTGTACTTTGAGTTACGCCTTCCAAATCCGCCCCAACATTAGCACCTAAACAAGGTATATAAAATAAGATCGACAGATAATATAGAAACAAGAGATTCATAGCGCATGAATATCGGCATAAACCCGAAGTCTGGAACAGATAAGATATCGGGACTTCATATCTTCATCAGCTTCTCAAGTCATGTCCTCTATGTTGTTATTTCTCCAAAGTACCTTAACCAAAGCAACTTCTTTGGTATGTAACTTACATACTTGACGGTCTAGGATAGCAATAGGAACTTCTTCATATGATAAGTCTTCTGTGACTTGGACATCCTCAATAGGGGTAATGTGGAAGGGATCACCCAGACATTTATGAAGCATGGATACATGAAACACAGGGTGAATGTCTTCTAACTCTGGGGGAAACTCAAGCTTATAGGCTACTTGGCCTATTCTTTGAATAATCTGATATGGCCCGACGTACCTGGGTTTATGCTTGCCCTTTTTGCCAAACCTCATCACGCCTTTCATAGGTGACACCTTTAAGAACACTCATTCTCCCATAGCAAACTCTAAATCTTGACGCCGGATGTATGAGTAGGACTTTTGTTGACTCTGAGATGTCAACAGTCGTTCCTGAATCATTTTCACTTTCTCCACAGCTTGTTGCACCAAGTTGGATCCTAATAATTTTGTCTCTCTAACATCAAACAACCATTAGGGGACCTACATTTCCGTCCATACAGAGCCTCATATGGCGCCATCTAAATACTAGAATGATAGCTATTATTGTAAGAAAAATCAATAAGCGGTAGGTGATCTTCCCAACATCCCTTGAAGTCTAACACACATGCTCGCAACATATCTGAATAGTGCACTCGTCCTACCCGTCTGTCTGGGGATGAAAAACTATACTAAGGCTAATCTGAGTACCCAAACCTTTCTAAAAAACTTCTAGAAGTTAGCTGTAAATTGAGCACCTCTATCAGATATAATAGACACCGGAACTCCATGAAGTCAGACTACCTCCATAATATACAATCAAGCATAGTCTTCGACTAAATAAGTAGTCCGAATAGGTAGGAAATGAGTTGACTTTGTTAGTCTATACACAATAACCCATATAGAATCAAACTTCCGACGAGAAGTAGGTAGTTCCGTAATGAAATCCATATTAATCCTCTCATTTCCATGTCAGAATTTCTATATTCTACAGTAACCCTCCTGGTTTCTGATGTTCAACCTTAACTTGTTGGCAATTCGGACACTGAGCGATGAATTCTATAATAATCTTCTTCATATCATTCCATCAGTATAGCTGTCGGAGATCATGATACATCTTAGTGGAACCAGGATGAGTAGAATACCTAGACTAGTGATTTTTTTCTAAAATCTTCCCTCAAAGTCCACCAATATCGGGCACACACAGTCGGCCCTTATACTGAAGAACTCTGTCTTCTGGCAACTCGAACAACCGCTTATTTTGAGAAAGAATTCCTTCCTTAATTCCCATCAAGGATGGATCATCAAATTGTCGCGCCTTCACTTCTGCCACTGAGGAAAATTCAGCGGCATTCTGAACTATGGCACCCTCGTCGCCTGCATCAATCACTCAGACACTTAAGCTGGTCAATCGATATAGATCCTTTACTAATTCTAACTTGTCGACTCTCACATGCATTAGGCTACCCATAGACTTCTGACAAACCTGGGTGATACAAAATATCCATATCATAGTCCTTTAGGAGTTAAAGCCATCTCCACTGCCTCAAATTCAATTCATTCTATTTGAAAATGTACTGCAAGTTCATATGATCTGTAAATATATCGACACAAACCCCGTACAGATATTGAGGCCATATTTTTGAAGCAAATACAATAATCGCTAACTCAAGATCATGAGTCGTATAATTCTGCTCGTGTTTCCTTAGTCGCCTCAAAGAATACATGATAACCTTTCCATGCTGCATTAGAACACAACCTAACCCTACTTTGGAGCGTCACAATACACAACATAGCCCTTAGATCCCTCAGGAAGTGCTAGAACAGATGCTAATGTTAACATGTTGTTCAACTCCTGGAAACTTTTCTCACAAGTATCTGACCATTAAAACATGGCTGCCTTATGCGTCAACTTTGTCAGGGGAGTGGAAATAGAAGAGAAATTCGCTACAAATCTTTGATAGTAACCTACTAAGCCCAAGAAACTACACACTTCAGTTGGAGTTGTGGGCCTCAGTCAGTTCTTTACTGTTTCAATCATCTGACTATCCACTTTGATGCCTTCATCTGACATAAAATGACCCAGAAAATCCACCGAGTTCAACTAGAACTCAAATTTAGAAAATTTGGCATTCAACTTATGGTCCTGAAGCGTCTGTAATACCGCTCGCAAATGATCCACATGCTCTACTTCTGGCCGGGAGTATACCAAAATATTATCAATAAACACCATCACAAAGATATCCAAAAATGGATTGAACACCTGATTCATCAAATCCATAAAAACTGATGGCGCATTAGTCAAACCGAAGGATATAACAAGAAACTCAGTGGCCATATCTAGTTCTAAAGGCTTTCTTCGGGATATCTTTCTCTTTAACACTCAGCTGGTGGTATCCATATTAGAGATCAATCTTTGAAAAATGCTTGGGGCCTTGCAATTGGTCAAACAAATCATCAATCCTAGGGAGCATATATTTATTTTTAATAGTCACCTTGTTCAGCTGACGGTAAACTATACACATTTTCATTGAACCATCCTTCTTACGAATGAATAGCATTGGTGAACCCCACGGGGAAGTGTTGGGCCTAATAAATCCCTTCTCCATAATATCTTTCAGATGAGCTTTCAATTCTTTTAGCTCGGCATCAGCCATTCGATACAAAGGAATAAATATAGGCTGAGTATCTAGAAGCACATCAATAGCGAAGTCAATTTCCCTTTCGGGAGGAAGGCTAGAAAGTTCATCAGGGAATACATCAGGAAATTCATTAATGACAGGAACTAACTGAAAGGCTGGAGGCTTTACCTCTGCATCCTGTACTCGCACTAAGTGATAAATATTTCCCTTGGAAATCATTTTCCGAGCCTTAAGGTAGGAAATAACCTCCCCTTAGGCGCTGCAACATTTATCTTTTATTTGACAACGGGCTCGCCTGGAAAACTAAAGCGAACAAGTTTCATCCAATAATCAACATTATCATAACAAGAAGTCAACCAATCCATGCCCATAATAACATCAAATTCCACCATTTCTAGCTCATTCAAGTCGGCTACAATATGGCGATCATAGATCTTTACATCACAATTCCTATACACTCACCTAACAACTACGAGCTCACCCCCAAGCGTAGATACTTCAAATAAATTATGTAACTATTCAGGTTTTTTTCCACACTTACCAGCGACATAGGGTGTAATGTATGAAAAAATGGAACCCAGACCTATCAAAGCATATATGTCAAGAGAGAAGACATATAATATACATGTAAACACATTTGGAGATGACTCTAAGTCCTGATGACCTGATAAGGTATAAATGCGATTATGGGGACCGCCTGAACTAGATGTTGCTCCTGTGCCTCTATCTCTACCAGCGGATTTCTGTGCACCCTACCCAGATGGGCGTACTAACAAAGATGAAGCTGCTACAGACCCTGTTGACTAATCCATACTGCCTCACCTCTCATTAGACAAAACGGCATGATATGACCATACTGAACACATGAATAACACACATCCGAACCCTAGCACCACTGCCCAAAATGAGTCCTGCCACATCGACCACAATACAACATCAGTGACCTCGCCTGACTGGACTCTCATTTCTATTGGGAGCCTGATGCTCGTAAACATCTGAACGTTTCAGCTTATTGCAAAAGCTTGAAAGAATTAGCGGACCAACTCCACAAAGTTGGTGCGCCCGTTAGTGAAGATCGTTTTGTTCTACAAATGGTTGCTGGCCTATATGAGGCCTATAGTAGCGTTGGAAGTCTCATTCATCAAAGTAATCCACATTCAAAGTTCTATCAAGCTCGCTCCATGCTTACTTTGGAAGAAGCCGATTTGGCTAAGAAGGCGGCTACTGGTGCTAGTCCTGTGATCATGATGACTTCCTCCACCAATTCTCCAGGTTTTATTGATAATTCTAGCCAGAACCGTTCTCAAGGGGACGACAAAAATAGTCGAGAAAATAATGGCAAAAATTACGGGGGCAAACGCGGCGGTTTCGACAGTGGTACCAATGATAGTAGGCCACATCCCTAAAATAGTGGGCCACCACCCCACTGGTCGCAGCCTTGGGCCCCCTGGAAGTGATCCTGGGCCAATAGGTAGTGGCCTAACAACTCTTATTTTGCTAGACCTTCGTATCACGGGTAGTGGGCTAGCCAGCCTTTCAGGCCAAATTCACAACAGCCCAGTGGCTTCCGACGTAGTGATGGGCCAAGGCAGCAAGTCGGGGTGCTTAGGCCTCGGCCTCCGTAGACCCACCATACAGCGGGCCCCACTCAAACCGACATTGAAACCGCAATGCACACACTTGGATTGAATCCGCCAGACTTGAATTGGTACATGGACACCGGAGCCACTACCCACATGAAATCCGATCAAGGTACTCTCTCGTCTTATTCTAATTTGAACAACAATCGTGGCATAATTGTTAGTAATGGTAATTCAATTCCAATTCGTGGTTATGGTCATAAAACTTTGTCTCCCCCCATCCGCCCCTTATCTTGAAAAATACTCTTCATGCCCCTAAATTGATTAAAAAATTGGTGTCTGTCCATAAATTCACCACTGATAATTCTATTTCTGTTGAATTTGACCCGTTTGGGTTTTCTGTGAAGGATTTCAAGATGGGGAGTCCTTTCATGAGGTGTGATAGTAGGGGAGATCTTTATCATATCACGCCATGTTCCGATCTCTTGAGTCAAGCCTTGCCATCAACTTTTGCAGCCCTTGCTCCTTCCTTGTGGCATGCTCGTCTAGGTCATCCAGGATCGTCTATTTTGTATTCCTTAGATAAAAATAATTTTATTTCTTGTAAGGGTACGCGTAGTACTCCGAATTGTCAATCTTGTTCTTTAGGAAAAATTGTTAGATTGCCGTTTGTAGACTCTAATTCTCATACATTAATGTCATTTGTTATTATTCAAAGTGATTTATGGACATCTCCCGTTCTCAGTTCTTTGGGTCATAGTTATTATGTTCTATTTCTGGATGGTTATTCTAATTTTTATGGACTTTTCCGATAGCGAAAAAATCTCAAGTTTTTTCCACTTTCTTAAAATTTAGAACTCATTCGAACGGAAAATAAAAAATATTCAGTGTAATAATGGAAAAGAATATGATAATGGGGTGGTTCGGGATTTTTGTGCTAATAATGAGATCAATTTTTATTTTTCGTGTCCTCATACGTCTTCACAAAATGGAAAAGCCGAACGCAAAATTCGTACCATTAATAACATTGTCCAAACTTTATTGATTCATGTTTCCGTACCCCCTTCGTTTTGGCATCATGCTCTACAAATGGCTACATATCTTCTTAACATTATTCCTACCAAAGGTTTGACATATTCAACCCCTCTTCAAATTTTATATAATAAGACTCCTTCGTATTTCCATCTTAGGGTCTTTGGGTGTTTGTGTTATCTACTCTTTCCGTCACCACAATTAACAAACTTCAAGCCCGGTCTACCCCTCGTGTGTTTTTGGGTTATCCATCAAATCATCGTGGTTACAAATATTTTGATTTATCATCTAATAAAATCATCATTAGTCGCCATGTAATTTTTGATGAATCCCAATTTCCCTTTTCTAAGGTTAGTAATCCCGTGCCTAGTTCGTACAATTTTTTGGATGACGGTATATCCCCGTTTATTATTCACCACCTTTCGAACGTATCTCGCACCCCAAATCCGCCAGCGTGCCCACTGCCCGCTGGTTCTACAGTCCCGTCACTGCCTTCCGTTGTGGGTCCAGAAACTGGGCCGCCTCCCCAGCCCAGTTCTTGTTCCAGTTTCTACGACGGAAATAGTGGTCAGTTCCCGTGTTTGGCGGTAGGGCCTTTCACTCACGGCGATGCGTCATCGGGTCCCGTTATTTCCCAAAATTTACCCAATTCTCCCCCGAGTCATAGACCAGTCACTCGTAGTGAACGGGGTATTTTTAAACGAAAAAGACATTTTCCTTTATATTCTAATGTTCTTAAATCACCTCTACCCCATAAGCTCGTGTCTGCTTTAAATGACCCGAAATGGAAAAATGCTATGACCGATGAATATAATGCTCTTATTGATAATAAGACGTGGGAGTTGGTGCCCCATCCATCTGGTGTTAATATTATTCGATCTATGTGGATTTTTGCTCATAAGGACAATTCGGATGGTTCGTTTGTGAGGCATAAGACTCATCTTGTAAATGATGGTAAGACTCAGCAGGTTGGTGTGGATTGTGGTGAGACATTTAGTCCGGTGGTTAAGACAGCTACCATTCGCACTGTGATCAGCTTGGCTCTTTCGAAAGCATGGCCCATTCATCAGTTAGATGTGAAGAATGCTTTCTTACATGGTGATCTCAATGAGACAGTCTATATGCATCAGCCCTTAGGGTTTAGGGATTCCAAATATCCTCATCATGCCTGTTTGTTGAACAAGTCCTTGTATGGGCTTAAGCAGTCCCCGCGTGCTTGGTATAAGAGGTTTGCAGACTATGTTTCGACTATTGGGTTCTCTCACAGCAGGTCTGATAATTCCTTGTTCATAGATCGTCATGGTTCTTCCTTGGCTTATATACTATTATATGTGGATGATATTATCTTGACTGCCTCTTCTGATGCATTGCGTTAGTGTATCATGACAATGCTCAGTTCTGAGTTTGCTATGAAAGACTTGGGGCCCTTGAGTTACTTTTTGGGGATTGTTATCACTCGTCATGCAGTTAGGTAATTCTTATCATAACGTAAGTATGCAACTGAGATCATTGAGCGAGTTGGTATGTCCTCATGCAAGTCTACTTCCACTCCAGTTGATACAAAACCCAAGTTGGGTGATGCATCTGGCTCTCCTTACGATGATCCGACCCGTTATCGCAGTTTTACAAGGGCTCTTCAGTATCTTACGTTCACGAGACCAGATATTATGTATGCTGTACAACATGTGTGTTTGTTTATGCATGATCCTAGGGTTGAACACTTGGATGCGCTCAAACGCATTATTCGATACATCCATGGGACACTTGACTATGGCTTACATTTATATCCGTCTTCGACATCTACACTTGTCTCATATACAGATGCTGATTGGGGTGATTTTCCGGATACCAGATGTTCTACGTCCGACTATTTCATGTTTCTTGATAATAACTTGGTCTCATGGTCTGCGAAACGTTAGTCGACATTGTCACGCTCTAGTGCAGAGGCCGAGTATCGAGGGGTGGCCAATGTGGTCTCTGAATCATGTTGGTTATGTAATCTTCTTTTAGAGCTTCATTGTCCTATTCAGAAAGCTACCTTGGTTTATTGTGATAATGTGAGTGCCATCTACCTTTCTGGTAATCCTGTTCAACACCAGTGCACTAAACACATCGAGATGGATATTCATTTTGTTCGCGAAAAGGTAGCTCGTGGACAAGTACATGCCTGTCATGTCCCTTCCAGGTATCAAATTGCAGACATCTTTACAAAGGGTCTTGACTCGGTCCTTTTTGAAGATTTTTGAGACAGTCTCAGCATACGAAGACCGCCCACTACAACTGCGGGGGTGTGTTAAATATACCATACATATACCGTGATATACATGGTTGTATATCACGGTTTGTACCATTACCGATTTTGGTCCATTATTTGTACCATAATTAGAATTGTATACTTACCTTAATTATAGGATTATTGTACAAGTAGAATAGGGTTTTGGGAGTAGATTAGGAATATGATTTTCCTATTATGGAAATTGTAAATTATATATATACTCTTTTATTAATAAGAATAATCAAAGGATAACTATATATATGAAAAGTATGACCACTAAGTGACTTAGTTTTTCATATATCAATCTCTTTTCTTCAATTCACCTTTGAGCAATCAACATCGCGACTAATCTTAAAAGGAACATTGGCACCACATATTCTGGGGATACTAGTTGCACGGTTGACTTGATCATCGGTTGCAGCCTCAAAAAGATTCTTCATCAAGTGGTAGTTGCGCTCTCAACAAGAGATTTAAGCCCACTACAACATCTCGTAGGCACACTTTGATTTTTTGACTCTCTTGAGAAGAACTCTTTTTCCGGAAAATATTTTAATGCCATGACTTTATATACATGTTTAAACATATTTTAGACAAATAAAATAAAATTCATGTTGTTAAACCCGAAGGTCATTCCTGGACCAGAAAACAATTTGATTTTCTCTCTTATCTCTCCTCCCATGCAAAATCCTAAAGAAGAGTAACCCTAATGTTAGTGGCCGGTGGCCAGCCACAGTCGGTGGTTGGTCCGGCAGTTGATGTGGCATCGACATCCCAATACCCTCCTCACAACACTCCAACATCAAACAAGTCTCAGTCTCATATTTCTAAAACAAAGTTAATTATGTTTATCTCATGAATCCTAAAACCCTCAATTTTCCCATATAGAAGAAGACAATGTTGGTTGAACCAATCCCTATTAAATATATTTCCATTATTGATGGGATCCCAGTTGCAAAATGGACAGAAAATAAATTATCTCGCATGAATCTTATAGAGAATCTAAAGTATGCGATCGTTGCTTGAACAACTTCGAAAGATAATCCCATCCCGGTGTGGAATAAAAGGCGAGTGTAATATTGGATTCTTTCGAAATAAACACATATGGATGCAATTATTACTGAAAACTACGTTAATATGGAATCTAAGAGTGCGCATTACATTAAATCCAAGGATTGAAATTCATACCAGATGCGACCATTGATATATGATATAAGATTCAAGAATAATTAGGAAACAACGCTACTGCTGGCATGAATTTCTTTTCCAAACCCATTGCCAACATATTTTGTTAAGGAACTCATTTCGCTCTCGCTTCAGCAGTGGGTAAACCTCTATAATTGGATATGGTTACGATTAAAAGACTAGACCTAGTTGTGCTAGGGTGAAGGTGTTGTTGGGCCTGTGTTCAAAAAATCAGGAAAAACAGAAACCAAACGAAAAGACAAAAACCAGAAAACCAGAAACTGGAAAAATAATGCAGAAGTAAGAAAATATCTGAGACCACAGAATTCACTGTGTGTCCTTAAGGAATTTAATCCCCTCACTGTACCCGAGGTTATGGATTACTTCCTCCCAGGATAAAACAGATATACCTGTCGCAGGAGTAGCGGTACGTCAAACGCCTTCGACTTCGACGAACTCAAAGTTGACAACGAAACACAGTAAGACTCGATAGTTTTATTTGTGAAAAGAATGCAGAATTTTTCAGATGCAGAAATTTTTGTTTTTGTGTTAGTTTCTTAAAAATGAGGCATTGCCTCAGTTTATATAGCCTTGAAGGTGCCTCTTCAGAATAGGTTGGTGACTGTTCGGAAAGGTTGCCTTCATTTTCCTTCCATTTCTCATTCACACCAACTTGGCTAGTTTTATTCATTAACTAGCTTTAACAATCCCCCACATGAATGGGGAATGACTATATGATGAAAAACATGCATGACAAAAAACTGTGTGATTCGTAAGCAAGGATTAATCACATCTGGATAAGTAGATTTCTCTTTGAACTTTCCGTAGTGAACATATGTCGGATATACTCGGTCAATCGGTAAATTTGATATCCTTGAACCGTTGAGCTTTGGTGTATACCTAGACAACCACATGTCACACAATTAACCCTTTAACCATCTTTGGTTCTCATTGTTTTGTTCGTTTCATCCATGAACACTACCTGGTTCATAAGTGCGTAGAGAATTGGCCTTACAGAATTCTCCTTGAAGCGGCTTACACTTCACACTTACATAGGTGATTCCTAAATGTGTCATCCCGTAGATACACTATTTGATATACCCCGTACCAAACTTAGGAACCATTAAAAAGTCGTAATGCTTTATCCTGGTACTGAACATTGTCTCATCACGAGAATGGACCAAAGAGTTATTGTGACAATGTTGAACCGTCATTAATGACTTTGTTTGATCTCTTTGAACCTAGATCTTGGGATCTCCAGTCTTCTAGGTAGAGTTACTGTCATGATGACTTGTCCTCGGCCATAGTCCCATTCCCCTTGATGATCTTTCAACTACCTCTCTAGTTAGGCCTTTAGTTAGTGGATCCGACACATTATCTCTTGACTTAACATAGTCAATTGTGATAATTTCACTAGAGAGTAGTTGTCTAACGGTATTATGTCTTCGTCGTATGTGACGAGACTTTCCGTTGTACATAAGGCTCCCGGCTCTTCCTATTGCCGCTTGGCTATCGCAATGTATGCATATAGGAGCTAACGGTTTGGGCCAAAATGGAATATCTTCTAAGAAATTCCGGAGCCATTCAGCTTCTTCACCGGCTTTGTCTAAAGCTATGAACTCAGATTCCATTGTAGAGCGGGCGATACATGTCTATTTGGATGACTTCCAAGACACTGCTCCTCCACCTATGGTAAAAATATATCCACTTGTGGATTTAGTTTCAGTTGAACCGGTGATCCAATTTGCATCACTGTATCCTTCAATAACTGTAGGATACCTGTTATAATGCAAAGCAAAGTTTTGAGTATGTTTTAAATACCCCAAAACTCGTTTCATTGCCAGCCAATGTTTTTGGTCGGGATTACTAGTGTAGCGACTTAGTTTACTTATTGCACACGCAATATCAGGTCGCGTACAGTTCATGATATACATCAAAATTCGCAACACTCTGGCATAACCCAATTGAGAATGACTTTCACCTTTATTCTTTGCAAGAGCAAGGTTCATATCAATTGGCGTCTTTGCAACTTTAAAGTCCAAATACTTGAACTTTTCAAGTACCGTTTCAATATAATGAGTTTGAGACAATGCTAGACCTTGAGGGGTCTTATGGATTTTAATTCCCAGAATTAAATCGGCAACTCCTAAGTCTTTCATATCAAACTTACTAGCAAGCATGCGCTTAGTAGCATTTATGTTAGCAATGTCGTTACTCATTATCAACATATCATCCACGTACAAACAAACAATGACTACGTGGTTCGGAGTGTTCTTAATGTAGACACATTTATCACACTCATTTATCTTGAATCCATTTGACAGCATTGTATGGTCAAATTTTGCATGCCACTGTTTGGGTGCTTGTTTTAGTCCGTAAAGAGACTTAACAAGTCGACACACCTTCTTCTCTTTCCCTGGAACTACAAACCCCTCAGGTTGTTCCATGTAAATTTCTTCCTCTAACTCTCCATTTAAGAAGGCTGTTTTCACATCCATTTGATGGATTTCAAGACCGTACACGGCGGCTAACGCTACTAACACCCGAATGGATGTAATCCTCGTTACCGGCGAGTATGTATCAAAGTAATCAAGACCTTCTCGTTGTCTAAACCCTTTAACAACTAGTCTTGCCTTATATTTATCAATAGTACCATCAACTTTCATTTTTCGCTTAAAAATCTATTTGGAACCTAAAGGTTTATTCCCTCGAGGAAGGTCAACCAATTCCCAAGTATGGTTGTTTAATATGGATTCTATCTTACTAGTGATTGCCTCTTTCCAAAATTGAGCTTCCGATGAAGACATAGCTTCGTTGAAGGTTCGAGGCTCATTCTCCAACAAAAATGTTAGAAATTCTGGTCCAAAGGAAGTAGACGTCCTTTGACGTTTGCTGCCTCTTGGATTTTCCTCATCGGGAATATTTTCCTTTGTTTCTTCCCGAGGTCATTTAGATTCTTTGCTAGACGACTCCCGTTCCTTTTTATACAGATATATGGTTTCAAAGAAGTCAGCATTATCTGATTCAATTACCGTATTCACCTGAATGTCGGGATTTTCTGATTTGTGAACTAGAAATCGATATGCCTTACTATTTGTGGCATATCCTATGAAAACACAATCAATGGTTTTAGGTCCTATTTTTACCCTTTTGGGTTTAGGAACTTGCACCTTGGCCAAACACCCCCACACTTTGAAGTATCCCAAATTGGGCTTCCTTCCTTTCCACTTTTCGTATGGAATAGATTTTTTTTTGCTATGGGGCACTCGATTGAGTATTCGGCTAGCTGTTAGAATGGCTTCCCCCCACAAGTTCTTGGGTAAACCAAAACTTATTAACAGGGCATTTATCATTTCTTTCAGGGTTCTATTTTTCCTTTCCGCAATTTCGTTTGATTGTGGCGAGTAAGGGGCAGTTGTTTGATGAATAATGCCATATTCCAAACATATTTGTTCAAAAGGAGATTCATATTCACCGCCCCTATCACTCCTTATCATTTTAATCTTTTTGTTAAGTTGAGTCTCAACTTCAGTTTTGTATTGCCTGAATGCTTCAATTGCTTCATCTTTACTATTAAGTAAATAAACGTAGCAATACCATGTACTATCGTCAATAAAAGTTATGAAATACTTCTTTCCACCGCGAGATGGGATTGACTTCATGTCACAAATATCTGTATGGATTAAGTCTAAAGGACTTGAATTCCTTTCAACTGACTTATAAGGATGTTTAACATACTTAGACTCGACACAGATTTGACATTTTGATTGATTGCATTCAAACTTAGGCAATACTTCCAAACTAATCATTTTTCGCAAGGTTCTATAATTGACATGTCCTAAACGTGAATGCCATAAATTATTTGACTCAAGTAAGTAAGACGAAGCAGAAACTTTATTATTATTGGCAACGACCATTACATTCAGTTTGAAAAGGCCCTCTGTGAGGTAACCTTTTCCTATGTACATCTCGTTCTTACTTATTACAACCTTGTCAGAAATAAAAACACACTTAAAACCGTTCTTTACTAGAAGTCCGGTAGATACTAGATTTTTCCTTATTTCAGGAACATGACAGACGTTGTTGAGAGTCACCACTTTGCCAGATGTCATCTTTAGCAGTATCTTTCCATAACCTTCAATTTTGGCCGTTGCAGAATTTCCCATATATATGGTCTCGTCGGGCCCGGCGGGAACATATGAAGCAAATGCTTCTCTGACAGCACAAATGTGGCGAGTGGCACCAGAGTCAATCCACCACTCTTTCGGATTTCCCACTAGGTTGTATTCAGACAACATAGCGCACAAGTCATCAACCTCCTCGTTTGTTTCAACCATATTAGCCTGACCCTTCTTTTTTCCTTTTTCGGAGCACGACAGTCTGCAACTTTGTGTCCGATTTTTCCACAATTGTGGCAGTTTCCCTTGAATTTCTTCTTGTTGGGATAGCTCCTTGGTCCCGATGCATTTTTCCTCTTTTTCAAATTAGTTGGGGCAGTTTGAACAATATGTGCTCCCCCTATGGTTGATCTCCCATTTGTCTTCTTCTCCGCTGCCTTGTTATCTTCCTCGATTCTCAACCGGACGATGAGATCTTCTAGTGTCATCTCCTTTCGCTTGTGTTTCAAGTAATTTTTGAAGTCCTTCCATGAAGGAGGCAGCTTTTCTATTACTGCCGCAACTTGAAACGCCCCACTAATCACCAAACCTTCAGCGAGTAGATCGTGGATGATAACCTGCAACTCTTGAACTTGAGTAACAACAGACTTGCCATCTACCATTTTGTAGTCCAGAAATTTGGCAGCGATAAACTTCTTTAATCCAGCATCTTCTGTTTTATATTTCTTTTCCAACGCATCCCATAGTTCTTTTGATGTTTCCACATTACTATAGACGTTGTAAAGATCATCCTCCAGTCCGCTAAGAATATAATTCTTGCACAAAAAATCTGAGTGCTTCCACGCCTCAGTTACAACAAAACGTTCATTCTCAGGTGTTGATTCCGGCAAAACCGGAATGACCTCCTTAATAAACTTTTGGAGGTTTAAAATAGTTAAATAGAAGAACATCTTTTGTTGCCATCGTTTGAAATCAATTTTGGTGAATTTTCCAGGCTTCTCTGCCGGAGCCGGTACTAGTGCAGTATGACTGGAGGACGCATCATTGCTCGTAGAACCAACCATGGGGGCTGGTGTGGTAGTAGCAGTAGCATTCAAATTTTGAGTTATGTCTCCCATTTCTATCGCAAACGAAGCAACAGAAAAAATTTAATAAACGGTGAAGACTTCGAACCGAATCAGTTTTGACAGCAACAAATGTAATACACAACGGTGAAGATTTTATTTCTTCAAACCGAATCAAGGTTACACAAACAGATTTAAAATACTTGAAACGAAATGCAGTAAATTGTATGTTGTATACTTGATGAAGTTTTTATATCTTCAAATCAAGTACCCAAATGAGTAGAAAGTTATGAAAACTTTAATCTCAACCGGAGTAGAAAATCCAAAGATTTTAGTCTCCAAACAACATATGAGTTTGTTACACCGAAACAACAAACATTTTTTCCCCAGTAAATTATATGTTGTATACTTGATGAAGTTTTTATATCTTCAAATCAAGTACCCAAATGAGTAGAAAGTTATGAAAACTTTAATCTCAACCGGAGTAAAAAATCTGAAGATTTTAGTCTCCAAACAACATATAAGTTCGTTACATCGAAACAGCAAACATACACCTTTTTTTTTCTTTTTCCGACAATGTTCTATAATTGTTAAACAAGAACAAATGAACACAGAAATAATGATTAAATTCCTTAAGCTTGTTGTTGGGCCTGTGTTCAAAAAATCAGGAAAAACAGAAACCAAACGGAAAGACAAAAACCAGAAAACCAGAAACTGGAAAAATGATGCAGAAGTAAGAAAATATCCGAGACCACAGAATTCACTGTGTGTCCTTAAGAAATTTAATCCCCTCATTGTACCCGAGGTTATGGATTACTTCCTCCCAGGATAAAACAGATATACCTGTCGCAGGAGTAGCGGTACGTCAAACGCCTTCGACTTCGACGAACTCAAAGTTGGCAACGAAACACAGTAAGACTTGATAGTTTTATTTGTGAAAAGAATGCAGAATTTTTCAGATGCAGAATTTTTCAGATGCTGAAATTTTTATTTTTGTGTTAGTTTCTTAAAAATGAGGCATTACCTCAGTTTAAATAGCCTTGAAGGTGCCTCTTCAGAATAGGTTGGTGACTGTTCGGAAAGGTTGCCTTCATTTTCCTTCAATTTCTCATTCACACCAACTTGGCTAGTTTTATTCATTAACTAGCTTTAACAGAAGGTACAAGTTAATTTGAGTGTCAATCATCCGAAGCTGGTTAGAATGGTTATGGAGGATGAGAAATTTAGTGCAATAAGAAATGTTGATGTCAAGATTCATTATGTGTTGCCAAAATATTATAATGAATGTAACCCGCAAGGGCATAGTGAAGAAAATTGTAGGATAATACATCCTGCAGTTCAAGTAGACAAGAATTACAAGGAAGTGGAAAAGGATGTTGGAAAAGCAGCATATCAGCAACTGTAGCAAGTTGAAAAGGCTATCAGAATGGAGGATATAGGAATTGGAATTATAATACAAAGAGATATGGTGGAAATTCAGGCCAAAGGAAGACAAAAAACAACCCTGATAAGGCACAACTGAAAACTTTAGCAATGAGACAGAAGCAAACAGGAGTGTTCAAACTCAAAATAAATTTGATTCTTTAACAAGTGTTGAAGAGGAAAAATCAGCTGATGATAGTGGAAGAATAGTCAAACTGAAGTAGGCAAAGCTACAAGTGGAGATAACTGGAGCGTTTTGTTGGGTTCAAAAACACATAAGTAAGGCACAATGAAAGTTTAAAATTTTATTTCTTACTTACCTCAACAACTTTTCTGCTATGGGTATACAACAATCAAACCTGTAACATAAAGCATAATACTTACAGGTTATAGTATCTGGAATCTTTATCTACTATAAGGTTGACACGCGGTTGCCCTTCCGATTGCAAGCTCCAAGCTTGAATGTATTTCTGTTTTGGAAAGCTAGGAAATCCGGCAGAGGTTCGAGAGAGTTTTGATTCTAAGTCTCTAAGGCTTAGAATGATAATCTGAAAATTAGTGTTTGAATAATGAAGAGAATGCCACTATTTATAGGTGAAAATTAGGTCAAACCGGATTAGGGTTTGACCTTGGGCCTGGCCCAAAAATCGAGGCAGAGGCACCGCGGCCTTAGGGTATGGGCCCCGCGACGCTCGATGTGTTCTGCACTGTCTCGATTTATTTTCCGCGCGATCTTAATTAAATCCAAAATCCAATTTTGACTTAATTAAATAATCATTGTTCATTTAAATATCTCGATTCTAAATCGAACATTTAATTACTCTCTCAATACATCCTTAGATCGAAAGGACAATCGACATAGTGTGACCCTACTGGCCTTCTCATATCGACATTAATGAAATTAAGGTCTACGCGGAACTCCTAGACGGCGCCGCAAGACGAACTCAATATGTAAAGTACGTTTACGCGAATCCAACAAACTTAACCTTTATGTGGTAAGATAAAATCCTTTCATTCACGACACACCCGATCAAGCTTAGGATTTGTCAACTGTCTATCCAAATTGCTTAATCATTGTATCTCATCTATATTAGTTGACGACTAGACCATATTCTAAATATGTCTATTGTGTTGGCCAACGACTTAGTCAACCTAATATCACTTAGAATTCGAGTGTTCTCTCGAATATACATTCGAGGAATGAATCCTAATCTTGGCTCAACTACCACATTTAATCCATATCGTAATGTACACAATACAAGCCGTATCTCAACCTATAAGACATTTGAGCTTAGGACGGGATCAAAGTACATTACTTTGTAGACAAGGCGCGTATTGAACTCAAGTCTAAGGACTTCTATCTCCCACACGCTGATCATACTATAGATAAGTATAACAAATAGTATATCCGCAGGGTATGACAATACTTCCAACATATCCATGTGTCCATCACGAGTAGTCATTACTCGTAGCAGGTGAGACATACTACATCCTCTAAGGATGTGATGCAGACCACATGTCGACTTATCACATATCATCGACATCCCATTCTTGATGATCATTAGTCGAGGTTATTTTAAGAGTCGCGCTCTATCATCAATATCTCACTCTATTAATGACAATGTAAGCTCAAGGGATGCACATTAATGAATAATTATAAACAATCAAATAATAATTCAATAATCACAAATGTCATAAATATTAATCTTATTAATAATACGAATGTGTTCAAGTACATTTGTCCTTAATAGTGATTGTCTGTAGGACATATATACTTTCAATAACAATAATGATAAGGAGGAGGAGAGAAAAATAGATGTGATAATGGACAATACCAATGGTGTGGTTATTAGTGAATTAGAGCTGAGAGTTAGTAATGACATAGACAAAGATATAGAGAATGGGATCAATATTGACAATGATCAGAACAAGGAGCAAAATGGGATTTCACAGGAGAATATGGATGATGAAGCAGTAAAGGGTAGTAATCAAAAGGAAGACCTCTATACTTTATCAGGTAATGAGGAACATGATAATACAAAGGCTTGGTAATTGTGGTGAGCACCGGACACAGAATTCTCCAAGCAAATGGAGTGACATGGTTTAGGAAGAAGAAGAGGAAAACAGTGACAAGAAAAGACAAGAGGAGGTCAAAATTAATAAGGCTGATGGGTAGATCAACCAATAGAATCTTATTGTGCGGATTGGAGAAAAAGAGAAACCATGTCCATGTAAAAAAGATGAGCGGGTGGAAGTAATGGTGGGACATTACTCTGGTGTTTTTTCCAAAGCTATTGAGAGTGCACCAGTCCTTTTGGAAGGTGAAGGATGTGAGGAAGTTATTATTCCAATGCAAGAGTTAGAGCATGTAGAAGAGATAAGGGATTCAAATGAAGATGATTTCGAACATTGAGCAGGTGGCAATTGAATGAGACTTATCTCCTAGGCAAGTGAGAAAATTGAAGCAAAGTGAGGTGAAGAAGAGATGACAAAGAGCAAGAAGCATACCTCCAATGGGTGTAGCAACAAGGAGCATTAAGGCCAAGAATCAAAGTCTATGATGATAGACAAATCAATGTTTTGGAACATCAGATCAGTTAATACTCAACAATCATTTGAGATGTTAATAGAACTGAAAAGAAGACATCAATATTCATACATTGCTATAATAGAACCATTTCAAGATGCCACATATATGGAGTCATGTAGAATACAACTAGGAGTACAACATGTTGTGTCTACCCATAGTCTTGTCACTGTTTTCCTCTTCTTCTTCCTAAACCATGTCACTCCATTTGCTTGGAGAATTCTGTGTCCGGTGCTCACCACAATTACCAAGCCTTTGTACTATCATGTTCCTCATTATCTGATAAACTACAGAGGTCTTCCTTTTGATTACTACCTTTTGTTGCTTCATCATCCATATTCTCCTGTGAAATCCCATTCTGCTCCTTGTTCTGATCATTGTCAATATTGATCCCATTCTCTATATCTTTGTCTATGTCATTACTAACTCTCAGCTCTAATTCACTAATAACCACACCATTGGTATTGTCCATTATCACATCTATTTTTCCCTCCTCCTCCTTATCATTATTGTTATTGAAAGTATTGAAATTATGTATGTCCTAGAGACAATCACTAGTAGGGACAAATGTACTTGAACACATTCGTATTATTAATAAGATTAATATTTATGGCATTTGCAATTATTGAATTATTATTTGATTGTTTATAATTATTCATTAATGTGCATCCCTTGAGCTTACATTATCATTAATAGAGTGAGATATTGATGATAGAGCGTGCCTCTTAAAATAGCCTCGACTAATGATCATCGAGAATAGGATATCGATGATATGTGATAAGTCGACATGTGGTCTGCATCACATCCTTAGAGGATATAGTATGTCTCACCTGCTATGAGTAATGACTACTCGTGATGGATACATGGATACTTTGGAAGTATTGGCATACCCTGATGATATACTATTTGTTAAAGGTGATAGTTGAACCAAGATTAGGATTCATTCCTCGAATGTATATTCGAGAGAACACTCGGATTCTCAATAATATTAGGTTGACTAAGTCATTGGCCAACGCAACAGACATATTTAGAATATGGTCTAGTCGTCAACTAATATAGATGAGATATAATGATTAAGCCATTTGGATAGACACTTGACAAATCCTAATCTTGATTGGTTGTGTCGTGAATGAAAGGATTTTATCTTACCACATAAAGGTTAAGTTTACTGGATTCGCGTAAATGTACTTCACATATTGAGTTCGTCTTCCGGCGCCGTCTAGGAGTTTCATGTAGACCTTAATTTGATTAATGTCAATATGAGAAGGCCTATAGGGTCACACTATGTCGGTTGTCCGTTTCGATCTAATGATGTATTGAGAGCGTAATTAAATGTTTGATTTGGAATTAAGATATTTAAATGAATAATGATTATTTTAATTAAGTTAAAATTAGATTTTGAATTTAATTAAAATGCATGAAAAATAAAGTCGAGCGCCGCGGCGCCCATACCCTATGGCCGCGGCGCCTGTGCCTCGATTTTTGGGCCAGGACTAAGGTCAAACCCTAATCTGGTTTTGACCTAATTTTCAACTATAAATAGAAGCATTCACTTCATTATTCAACAGTAATTTTTCAGAATAACATTCTAAGCCTTAGAGACTTAGAATAAAATACTCTCTCGAACATTTGCCGGATTTCCTAGCTTTCCGAAGGAGGAGTACATTGAAGGTTAGAGCTTGCAATCGAAAGGGCAACCGCGTGTGCACCTTATAGTAGACAAAGATTCCAGATTATTATACTTGTAAGTAAATGTTCTTATGTTACAAGTTCCAATTGTTGTATAACTATACCAGAATTATTGTTGGGGTAAGTAAGAAACAAAATTTTAAACTTCTGTTGTGCCTTATTTATGTGATTTGTACCCAACAATTCCCTACAATGGTATCAGAGCTCATGCTGGTTTAATGGTGATATAACAATTGAATAGAATAATAATATGAGTTGAACATAAAATTGGATTAAAATGAGATTTCTTGAAATCCTACGTATCTTGAACAAGTGATGACCTTTTGTTGTTACCCTAAATTATATCCTACGCTAACTCGAGAAAGTCATTCTAATCTAACTCGAACTAAGCCAAAGTGCGTTGTCCGGCTCATTGCACGGTGCACGGCTAAAAACGAGTAAGAACGGATGATGGTCGAATGAGCGTTATTGATAATGGTGGGTTATTATTAAGGACCTGTGAATTGATCCCTAAATTGAATTTAGGGGTTGAATGATTTTTTTTGAAATCAACACAGAAACGTTTGTCAGGACGTTAGTGCCGCGACCCTATGATAGGGCACCGCGACGCTGGCTAGGGTTTTAAGGAGGCGCCACGGCTCTATGATGGAGCGCTGCGATGCTGATACGTCATTTTGGAAAATATGAACTCACTGGACAACAGGCGCCGCGGCTCCATGGTGGAGCGCCGCGACGCTAATGCAAATTTCTAGAAGCTGAAAGGCTACTGCCTCAGTTGCACCGCGACACTGATCAATAGAGTCGCGGCCCCACCGGTCCAGAAGCAAAAAAAATAAAATTCGAGTTCAGAATGTTTAACCCAAGATTATTATTATAGTGTATATTATTTGATAAGTATACTGTTTATGTGCAAAATGCCAAAATATTTGTCATTTACATTTCTAGAATAGTGTCCGCTATAACTATATGGGCAGGCGGCGCCCAGTGTTTGATTAAACCTTCTTCTATCATGCATATTGGGTTGACGGTTCCCAAACTATATGTGTTATTAGTTTTGCATGATGTTAAGATGTCATATTGGATGTGGCATTAAAGTGTTGATCTTGGTTAGAACCCTTTATTAAAATATTCCCCAAAACTTTAAATACAAGTCTAAATTAAACGTGTCGTCCATTATAATTGCTAGAGTGCAAAATCCTCTTCGGCGATACGAGTATTTATGCCAAAGCATTTTCTCTAAGTTTACGAGAACCCAGACTCTTTCATAGATGTATTTTAACGTAAAAGAAAATGATAAACTTTTGTGGGTATTTACACCAAAGTGTTTGCTCACAAAGCCAAGTTTGCTTAGATACATAAACGCAATCGTGTAATGGAGTTGACTTGCTTAGACAAATCTTGGAGCCAAAATGTCAGACTAATCTAAGGACGTAAGATTAAATGTAATAATTTGATCAACCAAGAGTTGCGAATAGGTTTTGCAATTGGTTTAGAACCTACCAAGATATGTTGTTGATGTTATCAGCCAAAGCAAACGCGGAGATAACATAGGCTTGGATCTTGGCCCATTATGACATAAATTATAGTAGGTCCGTATTCTACCATGGGGTCATGGAAGTATGTTAAAATAGTGGGAGCTAATTAAATAAAAAGCCTTGTTGATTAGCCTAAATGAATATGTATAATAGGAAATAGATTTTGAATTTGATTTCCGGTCTATCTAATTCTTCAGATTATAAAAGATGTCGAGCTTGTCGTTGAAAATGTTGATTGAGATGAATAAACTTACTGGACCGAACTACCTTGACTGGTTAAGGAATTTGCGAATAGTGTTGAGACAGGAGAAAATTGAATACGTGTTGGACATAGTATTCCCTACAGTCCCTGCGACATATTCTGAAAAATATGCCTTCTTTGATAAAGTTGCTTACCAGAAACATCTAGATGATGCCACTTACGCACAATGCGTGATGCGGTCTTTCATGTCTATGGAACTTTAGAGACAGCATGAGCACATGGGGCCCAATGAGATGCTCGAACACCCGAAGAGCCTCTATGACTCTCAATCCCAGACAATGGAATATGAGTTGTTAATAGAACTTTTCAAGTGTAAGCTTAATGAAGGAGGCCCGGTCTCGAAGCATGTGCTAAAGATGATAGGGCTGATAGAGAGGCTTGCTTCGATTGGAATGAAGCTTGAAAAGGATGTTGCTACCACACTCATCATACACTCTCTCTCTCGTTCATTTGAGAACTTCATAGTGAACTTCAACATGAATGGAACGAAGGCGACCTTGTCGGAGCTGCACAATATGCTCAAGACCTTTGAGTCCTCCACTTCCAAAGGCAAAGTTGTGCTCATGGTGAGCTCTTCTAGCCGACCCAAGCTGAAAGGCAAGGATTGACAGAAGAAGAAGGGCAAGGCAATCATTGTACCCGCAGCTATGAAGCCTAGAGGAGGTGTGTAGAAGAAGGTGAACGCGGCTAAGGATGAATGCCTCAACTGCCATATGAAGGGGCATTGGAAAAAGGACTGCATGGCACCAGGAGGAGGAAAATCACCAGGTGCTCCTGCCTTTAGTGGACAAGGTATGTACGTCATTGAAATAAATATGTCTATAAACAACTCTCATTCCTGGGTATTGGATACCGCTTGTGGCTCACACATTTGTACAAATGTGCAGGGGCTAACTGATAGCACGAAGGTTGGACCAAGAGAGGTAGACCTACGCGTTGGAAATGAAGCACGAGTGGATGCTGAGCGCGTAGGGACTTATAGATTAAATTTACCTTCCGGCTATTGTTTAGTATTGAATGATTGTTTTTATGTTCCCTCGTTAACAAGGAATATTATTTCTATCCCAGTGTTGGACATGGAGGGCTTTTCCTCGTATATTTTTAATGGCAGTCACGTACAGTCTTTTAATAATGTTATATATGGAACTGCTCCTCTTGTGGATGGATTATATACACTGAACTGTAGCCGAGAGATTTTTAATGTATAAAATAAATGAGCCAAGACAAGTAATAGAAACTCTACCTACCTATGGCACTGCAGACTTGGTCATATCAACGAATCAAGGATAGTAATATTGATGAAGTTAGACTACGGCGAACCATTTGACTTGGAGTCTTATGGTAACTGCTAATCTTACTTGAGAGGAAAGATGACCAATAAACTACTTTCTGGAAAAGGTGTACGAGCCAAGGAGGTACTTGAGTTGGTCCATACTGATGTATGTGGGCCATTCTCGACTTAAGCTAAAGGAGGCTTCCCATACTTCATCACTTTTACTGACGATATCACAAGGTATGGATATATGTATCTTATGAGACATAAATCTGAGGTCTTTGAGAAGTTCAAGGAGTACAAATCAGAAGTAGAGAAGCAGCTTGCAACAAGTATCAAGACCATTCAATCGAATCGAGGGGGTGAGTACTTGAGCAAGGATTTTCTAGATTATTTAAAGCTATATGGAGTCCAATCTGAATGGACACCTCCAGGAATGCCACAGATGAATGGTGTTGCCGAAAGGAGAAACAGAACTTTATTGGATATGGTTAGATCCTTGATGAGCTCCTCAGCTCTACCGACATACCTTTGGGGACATGCTATACAAACCTCTATATACATTCTGAACAGAGTTCCCTCCAAGTCAGTAGAAAAGACACCCTATCAGATATGGTGTGACAAGAAATCAACTCTTAAACATATGAGACCCTGTGGGTGCCCTGCATATGTCAAGAAGATGCTTACTGACAAGTTGGAATCTAAAAGTGAGAAATGTTACTTCATGGGGTATCCAAAGGAAACTAAGGGATACTACTTCTATCTTCCTGGAGAACATAAGGTCATTGTTTCTAGGAACGCAACTTTCTTTGAAGAAGAATATGTCTACAAGGAACATAGCTGCACAGAGATAGAGCTTGAAGAAATTTAAGAGCCACAAGATAACACAGAAAATGAACCCTTGTCGAATGACCTAACAAGGATTCAATGGGAGTATCTGGCAAAGATTGGGTACTTAGAGTACGCCCTTCAGCCAGTGGGAGTGCTATGAGAGATAGTACAGAAATGCAAGGGTCTCATACACAACTAATGGAAGATGATAATTGTACATCATTCCATACATGAAATACATGAAGATGACATTCCTGAAAGCTCTCAAGGTGATGGATTGTTCAACACACAAATAACTTCTCACAATCAGAATGCAACAAACATTGAAATGCAGAATACTCAACTTCGTAGGTCCACTAGGACTCATCGTCAACCTGAAAGACTTAATCTCCATGTTGAAACACACAATGAGATAGATATTACTAATGACGATGAACCTACAACCTACATCGAAGCTATGTTAGACATTGATTAGCAGAGATGGAAATAATCCATGAAATCTGAGATGAACTCGATGTACATAAATCAAGTTTGGAAATTGGTTGATTTGCCAACAGGGGTTAGACACATAGGATGCAAATGGGTCTTCAAGAAGAAGATTGATGCATATGGTAAGGTACAAACTTATAAAGCAAGACTGGTGGCTAAAGGTTATAATCAACAGCCTGAGGTCGATTATGATAAAACCTTTTCACATGTTGCTAAGATTAAGTCCATTCGGATTTTGCTTGCAATAACTGCATATTATGACTATGACATTTGGCAGATGGACATCAAAACTGCATTCCTCAATGGTAATCTAGTTGAGGAAGTGTATATGAAACAACTTGAGGGTTTTTCAATTGAGTCCAAACCGAATGCCGTATGCAAGCTACAAAAGTCCATTTATGGGCTTAAGCAACCCTCGAGGAGTTGGAACATTTGCTTTGACAAGTTTATAAAACCGTTTGATTTCGTCAAAAGCAAAGAAGATCCATGTGTTTATAGTAAACGTAAGGATGTGAGTATTGCCTTTATTATCATAGATGTAGATGACATATTAATAATGGGAGACAATAAGACTCTCCTGCAGTCAGTAAAAGAGTGGTTGTCCAGTACCTTCATGATGAAGGATTTAGGTGAAGCCTGCTACATTCTGGGATTAGGATCTATAGAGATTGACCTAACAGATTGTTGGGGCTGTCACAGTCAGTCTACATAGACAAAGTGCTTAGACGTTTTTCTATGAAAAATTCCAGGAAAGGCGGTCTACCTATGGGACAAGGCATTAAGTTATCTAAGAAGGATAGTCCTTCTAATTCTATAGAACTGGAATGCATGAAAAGGATCCCATATGCTTCGGCTATAGGATTGATCATGTATGCCATGACCTGTACTAGGCCAGATGTGGCCTTTGCACGTAGTATGACTTGCAAGTTCCAGCAGAATCCTGGGGAAGAATACTGGAAATCAGTCAAGAGTATTCTTAAGTATCTCAGACGAACTAAAGAATATTTCTTAGTCTATGGTGGATAAGAGAAGCTGGTATGTACTGGGTACACTGATGCTAGCTTTAAGATAGATGTTGATGACTACAAATCTCAATCAAGTTACACATACATTTTCAATGGTGGAGCAGTGAGCTGGAAAAGTTCCAAACAAGCTATAACTGGCAACTCGACAACAGAAGTTGAGTATATTGCTGGATTGGAAGCTGGTAAAAAAGCTGTCGCGATATCTGAGTTCCTGAAGGAAATAAGGGTTGTTCCAAGTGCCATTTGTCCAATAACGGTTTATTGCGACAACACTGGTGCGATTGCGCAAGCTAAGGAACCAAGATCAACCAATAGAAATAAGCATGTACCAATGAAGTACCACATACTCAGGGAGATGGTGGAGACTGAAGAGATTAGATTAGACTATGTTTCCACATACGATAATCTAGCTGACCCATTCACTAAACCATTAAGCTTAGTCAAGCATAATGGTCATTTTGAGAATATGGGCATTAGATATGTTGGAGATTAGCTCTAGGCCAAGTGGGAGATTGAAAGTATATTTATGTCATAGAAACAATCTGTATTAGGACAAATGTACTTTACACACACTCATATTATTATTAATGGAGATTAATATTTTGGCATTCGCAATTATTGAATTATTATTTGATTGTTTGTGAATATTCATTAATGTGCATCCTTTGAGCTTACATTGTCATTAATAGAGTGAGATATTTTATGATGGAGCGTAACTCTTAAAATAGCCTCGACTAATGATCATCGAGAATGGGATATCGATGATATATGATAAGTCGACATGTGGTCTGCATCACATCCTTAGAGGATGTAGTATGTCTCACCTGCTACGAGTAATAGTTACTCGTGATGGACACACGGATACTTTGGAAGTATTGGTATACCATGCTGATATACTATTTGTTATACTTGTCTAACCTATGATCAGTGTGTGGGAGATAGAAGTCCTTAGACTTGAGGTCAATACGCGCCTTATCTACAAAGTAATGTACTTTGATCCCGTCCTAAGCTCAAATGCCTTGTAGGTTGAGATACGACTTGTATTGGGTACATTACGATGTGGATTGAAGGTGGTAGTTGAGCCGGGATTAGGATTCATTCCTCAAATGTATATTCGAGAGAATACTCGGATTCTCAGTGATATTAGGTTGACAAAGTCGTTGGCCAATGCAATAGACATATTTAGAATATGGTCTAGTCGTCAACTAATATAGATGAGATACAATGATTAAGTCATTTGGATAGACACTTGACAAATCCTAAGCTTGATCGGGTGTTCGTGAATGAAAGGATTTTATCTTACCACATAAGGTTAAGTTTACTGGATTCGCGTAAACGTACTTCACATATTGAGTTCGTCTTCCAGCGTCGTCTAGGAGTTCCGTGTAGACCTTAATTTGATTAATGTCAATATGAGAAGGCATGTAGGGTCACACTATGTCGGTTGTCCGTTTCGATCTAAGGATGTATTGAGAGAGTAATTAAATGTTCGATTTGGAATTGAGATATTTAAATGAATAATGACTGTTTTAATTAAGTTAAAATTAGATTTTGGATTTAATTAAGAATGCACGAAAAATAAAGTCGAGCGCCGCGACGCCCATACCCTAGGGTCGCGACGCAGTGTAGGCTTATGCCAAGTGCTGCGACGCCCATACCCTAGGGTCGCGGTGCCTGTGCCTCGATTTTTGGGCCAGGCCCAAGGTCAAACCCTAATCCGGTTTTGACCTAATTTTCACCTATAAATAGAGGCATTCACCTCATTATTCAACACTAATTTTTCAGAATAACATTCTAAGCCTTAGAGACTTAGAATAAAATACTCTCTCGAACCTCTGCCGGATTTCCTAGCTTTTCGAAGGAGGAGTACATTGAAGCTTGGAGCTTGCAATCGGAAGGGCAACCGCGTGTGCACCTTATAGTAGACAAAGATTCCAGATTATTATACTTGTAAGTAAATGTTCTTAGGTTACAAGTTCCAATTGTTGTATAACCATACCAGAATTATTGTTGGGGTAAGTAAGAAACAAAATTTTAAAGCGCTGTGCCTTACTTATGTGATTTGTACCCAACAATTCCCTACAGAATTGACTGTTAAGAACGTAATTCGTCCACGGCATTTAATTGAACGCGGTGTCTAGGTATATTCCTATCCTAGCCACAAATTCTAGCCCTACTTTAGGGATAATCAAATCACGTTCTCTTTAACTCTTCTATAATCTAACAACATCTTTCCCAAACATGTATATTAGATAGTCGATAGAACCTAACTGTTGGCCAAACAATCAAGCAATTATGAACCGAATTAAAGAAACAATCAAAATCAATAACTCGTACTAAGCTAGAAATAACCATCAAACGTCAATATTTATGGTTTACCACAACCCTAGAACGTGAAGTTTAGCTCCACATAGATATGGAGAAAAAATAACAATTCATACAAAGAAACATAAAACTAGTAGTAAGGAGAAGAAAACGGTAAAAATCAAATAACTTCGGCCTCCACAGGAGCTCCAAACTCTTTCTAGGTCAAAGGTTCTGAACTCATGGTCACAAGTTATCCTAAAATTGTGTAAAAACCTGTCTTATGAACAATTTATAAGCGTAGAAAAAAGTCCAAATAAAATAACCCAATCCAAAATAAATTGGAAGAATTAATTTTCGGAATTCCTTCTCCTGGTCGGGCGAAGTGCACAGCGAGCAACAAGGCTCGCCTGCTGCTTCGCTCAGCGAGCTACTGTTCTGCATTCAATTCTTTCATTTCAATTGTAATTTTGCTTGCGTAATTTTTCTTTGCTTTGCATATTTTCATTCTTGCATCATAAAAACCACATTGCAATAATTCCCCAATCATTAGGTGCACTTCATTTCATACACTTCAATCCATCGTGACAAAAGTCTCCCGTCTTTTTTTTGTATTTTCTTTTATCCTCCGCTTTTTATTTAATTTTGCTTCAAATATCTCCATCTTCACACCGCTTTATTCCTACACATTAAAATTATAATGTTAAGCACAAAGCAATATAATAACACTCAAGAAACGATTAAAAATACTAAAATGTGAGACAAACAATGACTAAATATATACATTTTTGATAGAATATCACCTATCCTACAAAAAAAGACAAGAGTGAGAAGAAAATACCTATACGTTCATGTAGTCGTTGAAGTAAGCAGGGGGGGGGGGGGGGGAGGTAGATTTTTTATCGAAAGAGTTCAACTTATATATTTGCCCCTCTTGGTCTGCTACTGGATGCATGTAAGATAAATAATCTAAGGGCCTAATCAAATTCAATATCTCCGACACATAATGTGAATATATATATAAAAAGCCACAAAGTAGAAAATATTTTATCCTGAAAATATAATTTTTAAAATACAACAAATTTAATATTAAAAATATAAAATTTAATTTCTGAATCCTGCATCTACGTTCAAAAGAAACTTATTGACGTATATACAGTATCAAAGAACTACAAATATTTTTGACATTAGCAGCAAGAACTCAAAAAGTATTTAAGAAATATTAATAATAATAATAGTATAAGACAACAAGAAATACAGCTAAAGAAGCGGAGGGAGAGAGATATTTTATTGCTCTTCAAACTGATGTACAAATGAAGTAAATTGATTTCTTATTTATATATAGAAGAATAGAAGTTGTTGCGAGGCTTTTCAGGAAGCTATTGCGAGGCTTTTCAGGAAACTGTTGTGAGGCTTTTCAGAAGCTGCTGACAAGATGACTGATTGAGCTACCTGCTTGAGCTACTCGCAAGTTGTCTGCTTGACTGCAAGCCTGAGGAAGTAGCTGTATGGCTTTTCAGGAAGCTGCATGAGCTACTTACAAGTTGTCTGCTTGATTGCAAGCTAATTCAATTACAAGTTTATCCAGGAAATTGCCATAGTACTTAAATAGACATCCACAATATAATATATGTATAACACATCTCATTGGATATTCATTAATAGATAATGTGCCTCGTTAAAACCATACTAGAAAAAACTCAGTGGGAAAAATCATAGAAGAAAAAGAGTACACATATCTATTAATACACATTACTAGTTGCCTCATTAAAAATATTATAAGAAAAATTCAAATAGGACAAAATCTTGGTTATGAAAAAAAAATAGTACAACACGTATTTTACTCCCTCTGATTAAAGCATCACTTAATTCTTGAAGATGATATATTCCAATCATATATACTAACTTATCATATGTTGAGGTTGACAATGCCTTTGCTATCGGATCTGTCAATTTATCATTTGACGAGCTGGTTGATCATCTGCTCTCGATTTTTTTTATGATTTGATTGTCATGTAAAATAATATGATATAACATAATATGGTATAAATGTAATCCCTCATGCGAATAGATAATATGTTTGAATCGACCTTTATATCGAAGAGATGATTGCTCTGTATATCCAAAAAAAACTTGACAATAAATATTAGGATAACCACATTTGTATGAGGGATTTCATTTGCAATAAGTAATTGATATTATTTCAATCTCTTTGTAAGAGAGAAATTTTATCATGCTCATAATTACAGTAAGATAAATAAATGCATCATTTGCACAAATATATGGTACTTCGATTAATCTAATTTTTCAAGTTTTTCATTTTAATTTTGTCAAATAAGCCATATAGGTTGTGAGAATATCAATCAGTATAAATAGTATGACATCTTCTGATGTCTGGAATGCCGGACCAATAAACTTTACCATTACCAAAATGTTTCATTTCACTTGGTAATTATTTCTATGTCATCATGCTTTAAGAGACGTAGAATTCAGATCCACACAATATTATACAATATTTTACTCTATATTGTATCATATACATCGTCAATGAGATATCATTTTGTATTGGTTCGCTATTCGACATAACTTATAAAGATCCTATCACTTTATTATTTTTCAGGTACCTGAACCTCCTATGAGGTTTTATGAATAGTTATGTCGTAGGCTCTTCAAGAGCACATTTCCTCCTTATTATGATCATTTGCTCCTCCTTTATTTCAAGCATTTGGTACCGATTGGTCTACGATATTGTCACTACCCAAAATTTCACTGTGCCGTGAGGGCACCTACCCTAACCCGTAGGCGAACCACTAACATCCAGCACATCATAATATAAAGCAAATGCGGGCAAATTAAGGAAACAACATTAGTATTGCTAAGTCTTAGAACTCAGTACAAAATCCTTGAAAGAAAATCTTAAATCTGGTTGTCATGAGTACAAAGCTACTAACTGGAATACAAGTCTGAGATAATATACAAATCACTGTTGGAAATATAAAAGATAGAACAACTAAAATAACAAGAAGGAGAGTTCCAGTGCAGGGATAGTATCTGCGGCTCACCCTGGACTCTCAAGAAAAATCTCTATGCGCCACGTCTAAGCTCTTCTGCTGGCGGCTGGGTAAGTACCTGCACATAGAGTGCAATGAGTGTAAAGTGAGTACGGAAAGCACTTGTACTCAGCAACATCATCGACTGACCCTAACTATAGCGGTGGTGAGGGTTGGTACTCCCAATACTTCGCTTCTAGCTTGGTTAGTCAAATATACATTTTATAAGCATTACAACAATCTAACTATAAATTCCACAAACGACCGAATGATAAAGTACATTACTTTTCAAATATCATACTAAAGTCTCTAACTTTACCCCATTTAGGATAAGTTTAGCAAATAAGGCTCCAACCTACACCCAATCAGGCATCTAAATCCTCAAGATTTCATCTTTATCAAAATAAATAAGTTTACCATGAAAGGTTTAATCATTTAGTTCTTATACTAAGGAACACGTAAAGATCTCATCTCTATATCGTTCCTAACAATCCAAGTCACAAATATCCCATCTATATTAGCATTTCTAGCAATAAAGGTCATAAAGATCCCATCTTTATATCATTACCATATCGTCTCATATTTCCGTCATACTCAAAAATAAGTTATAAGGTGTTAGTATTTCTCTCCTTAAAAGTAACATGATCATAAAGTCTACCAGAAATCAACAACCGAGTACACACAACATCAAATACATATTAGGAATATGAATGAATGTAATGCAGATGATATGTATGTATGTATGTATGCAATGACCATATGTATCCGGTATACACACTCTGTTGTAGTAGCTATCACGTGACCCATGGGGGACTCAAGAGGTCCATATACCCATCCGATCCCATTAGATCCCATCGGATACCAGCTCGAGGGTTGAATGTCATACTTAATCATCACTCTCGAAATCATGTACCATATCCCTTAATCAGAATTCTCAAGCTTCTCTCAGCAATATATCAACAGTTCAATGCCAAATATAGAATGTATGAATGATATGGATATGTGTACACTATGCAATTAGCATAATCATTGTAATCAATATTTATCTGTTTCTATTCGAGTGTTTAGATGAGATATAGAGTGATGAATGCATGACAAGTTAAATCGGAATATCATATCAACATGACTACAAGCCCAAGTAAGCAACAATCATACCAACCTAAGCGGATTTATACACTGCGTCTGTGGCCCGAAGGCTAAACACATAAACTTGTTCACATGCATTATACTAGATCATTAATTACCGAATTAAGTTCACTGGTACCAGTATTAGTGCTCGTCACCGCACTAGTACAGGATTCCCAAGTTTCCATTACTCCCCTTAGTTCATTACATAGCATACCAGCACATAAACGCTACACTAGAGTCTAGAAAATCTCAACTTGTCTTATTATAAAGTCTCATACCTCTCGAACAACTCCAAGCTCAATTCACATAAAGATTAAGCCTCCTAAAAGCTCCATTACATCTAAATTCGTGAAACAAATTCAATCTAGTCAAAATAATAATATACAGACTTATACGAGTCCAACTATACCCATATTGTTATACTTTATATCGAAACCCAAAAATAGACCAAAAACGTCAACCCAAGCCCACATGGGTAAAAATAGAATTTTATTGCGAAATCGATTTACCCATAGTCTAGTTAGTAAGAAAATTGAAAATCTTTGAAATTCATCCATAATTCGGCCTTCAATTTAAAGGTTTATCAGTTTTCAACTCTAGGGCTGAAAACCCCCAATTTCTACAACCCAAATTCAGATACAATTGATAACTAGAGGAAATTATTATGGAAAAACGCATAAACAATGGTTGGATACGTACCCCCTTTCGAAGACGAGAATTTATCCACCAAAATCACCTCAAACGAAGCTCTAGAACTCAAATTATGGGAAAAATATAATGAAATCACGGTTTGGTTTTTAGTACACCGTTCATGCAGATTTTCTTAATCGCGATCGTGATGCCACATGTCGCGATTGCAAAGGACAACTTTTATTTTTTGCCCAAAAATTTTATTCGTCGCGATCGCGACCGTCCAAAACACACCAGACACCAGAAAATTCCAAGTTCTTCTTCCAAACTTCGATTCAACCCCGAAACTCATTCAGAACCTCCGAACAAAAATCAAATATGCATTTCAATCATAAAATATGTTACAGACCTGTTCGTGTACTTAAAACACCCGAAAAGGGTCATCTTGACTCGATGTTTACCGTGGTCAACTCCAATTCTCACTTTAACTTGTTTCTCAACGAACGACCCAAAACTCATTTGGCAACCTATGAACACCAACCAAGAGTGTAACATGACTATAAACCACGCTACGAAGTTGTTCGAATCAACGAAACACTCATACGAGTTTGTTAAGACATGCTTATCTACGAAAATGTCATAACTTTCTCAAAATGACATAAATCTCTACCAAGTACCAAAATCTCACCCGAACCCCTCAGGATCCGAACCAATGACCAGACTAAGTCATAAATCACATTCAGGACCTAACGGAATCGATACAACTTCTAAAATGATGCATTTATCCAAAAGTCAACTTTTGGTCAAACTTCTTTCTTTCTTTAACTTAAGAGCTTCCATCTTTAATAAAATTGATCCGAAACTTACCCGATTACCTCAGAAATTATGTCACCCAGCCCCGCAAGTCATAAATACCTACATGAAGCTATGAGAAGTGTATTCTTGAGAAAATAAGTCCAAAAATTCAAAATGACCAAACGGGTCGTTACATATGCTCCATGCATGCTTTAAACTATGTCCTTCAGGAAAATTTAGGAGCATCTTGCAGCTGAAATCTGAAATTGTTAGATCAACAAGTGATTCTACCATTTGGCTTGGGTTATCTTTTTAAGAAGGATCATACTGATGATAATTCACAACGTATGTCTTAGCTGCTTATTGTCTCCCTCTTATATTATAAAAATTAACAAATATACCCACCTTTTTTGGGTGAGGAGGAAAATCTATCTGTGTACATCGTGGTAGATCCATTAATCATATATCACACATCAAAAGCTATAAGATGGAAATATTTAGTTCATGACCCTGAACTAATTGTGAGGGGAGAATCTTTCATAATTCATTGGTCTGAAACATACAAGTTCGTTGTATGCAATACAACATATCTCAGACCAACACCTGAAGCTTTGTTCTCATAAGCAACAATTTAGCTATATATTGGAGGAATTTAACACCAAACCAGATATAAATTAACATTACCAAGATGAACTATCTTGATTACATAATCTAAAAATTGTGCTCTTAACTCAATTATTTTGAGCAAACAGCTTTGTGAATGTCGAACTGCGGGTTGACAATAACGCACATATGATCGTCTCATAGATGCATCTATTTGAAATATTAGATTCCAGGTGAACGGGCTCACATTCACCTTTTATATTTTCAAAATCTAAGAAATTTAGTATCAACAATAGCTGGTGTAATTAACAAATCATAAGAAGAAACAACACAAAAATAATCTTGAAGAATCTACTAGTTCTTCAAGATATTTTGAATACTCAATTAGCACATGAGATTTAAATCATGATGATCAAAACGGTCATGTTCACTGACAAAATTATTTATACTAGTAAACTTTAAGTTTATCATGAGGTGTGCTATTTGTTTTAGTAACCTTATGATTTAGTATAACATGAATTTTTATATCAATAAACTTGTGGTTTGTTGGGGCTATTTTTCACATACGTATTTCTTACACGTAGTAACTTAAAGATATTCAATCTTCTAATAACTTGTAGTCTAATTATGATAACCATTTTATTGCTAGTAAACTTCAAGTTTATGATAATTTGTGTTCCGGTCATAATAATTATAATCTAGGATGAATCGTGTTATCATATCTAACCTCTTTGAGAGACTTAAATTTCAGATATCTACTACTTCAGGAGTAGATTTTTAAGAGTTCTACTACATCGGGAGTAGAATTCAGAGTCTTACTACTTCAGGAGTAAGTTGCAAAGTTTTAATACTTTGGAAATAAACTGCAGAGTATTTACTACTTCATGAGTAAATTTCAAAGCTCTACTAGTTCGGGAGTAGAGTTCAAAGTTCTAACGAAGTAGTTTTAAGAATCTTACTACTTCGAGAGTAAGTATATGATTTACTAAATATTGTCTCATTCAATTCAGGGAGTGTATATATATTTGTAACATTTATCTAAAGTTATCATTCTTCGAGAATGGAACATAATCATTTGAATATGTCTCAGGAATATCAAACTATGATAGCTTAGAACTTCTTTTAAGATATTGCTACTCCGGAAGAAAATCTAAGCATACATATAATGTAGAAAATCATTTCTCTAACATCTCTTTCAGAGTATACCAGGTTTCAAAGAAATTGATGTTTTAGAATGTAATATGAAGCACCATGAGATTTAACTACTTCTAGTGGTTATAGGCGTAATTGAATTTAATCACAATGAGATTTAAGTTATATTCTCACTTTTGTTGATCATATATTTCTTGTAACTCTCATTCTATGCCATTTAAGGGATACAAATTAATATCATAATCCATCTTAACAATATTATTATTCAAGAACAAATTTGAGGCATAAATGATCTTGAACCAATTAGGTTCCCTCAGATCCAGAAGAATGATCATCTTCAGGTGGTCATATTCATCTTTCAAATTATTCCACAGTATAAGAGGATCTTTAGCAGTGAGATATTTCAATTTCAATCCCTCATCAAGGAGCGGAGGAAATCACTGCTTTTTCACAGTCTTGATTTGATGCCTGATTTTTATCATTGATAATGTCTGCTAGACCAAACGCATCAAGATAAATTTCACCAACAAGCACCGAAGATGAGCTTTTTCCCGATATATCCAGGACAACAAATTTAAATTTAGAAAATTTGCCATTATTTAAGAAAAAGAAAGTCATACATGTATGGTTAAACGAATGAAAAGTTGTTAAGGAATCAATTTGTCATCTGTTTTCATCAGCCGATAGACATCAGACATTTCAGAAGGGAAAAAATTTGGCACGCCCAATATGACCATAGATGACTCCATAGTGAAGTTTGATTCTCCAGGTCAGGATCAAGCTTGGCGTATGCGCCTAAGGTCTGGTAAGAAAATGAACCCAGAGTCCAGTCCACATCCTAAAAAGAATCCTCTCAGAAGGAACAATAAGCCACCATTTTCCTCGGGTATGCCTACATCGGTTGATACCCCTCCACTTCCTCCATTAACCCAAGATGTGGGTGAACTTAGCCAACCTAAAGGTCCAATTTTCATGACCACGTCATTCATTAGACATTAGACTGACCTAAGCATCCATGACATTATGTACTAGGTTTCCAAACAGTTGGCTGACATTGTAAAGCCAATGGTGCATAATGAGGTTCAGTATGCAAGGGAACTGGAAGCCAATCGACTGCATCTAGGAGAAGGTTCAGCTAGTTCTGCCATCCTTCTGACGAGTGGCGTTGTACAACATGCAACTGTGACTCCTAGTGTTGTTCCTCAGTCTAATGTATATCAGTTAGTACCTACTCAGGTACAACCGATAGCACACCTAGGAGCATAAGCCCAGTTACTTGATAACCAGCCTACTGTATGGATGCCACCAAATGCTGCGGGGTAAACTGTGCCACTCGACCAAGCGAGTATGTGGTATAGGCAAATTAATATTGCTCGGAGACCAGTTCAGTCATCCGAACATCTTGGGTTACCACCTGTTATGTTGTACGCTCCTGCAAATAGCCTTACGGTACAGGCGACCAATGTTGGCCAGCCAAATTGGCAGTCGATGGCCCCTAACTATGACCGTACTCAGCTATTTGGTGACGCTATCTACAGCGGGACACCATTCCAGCAGTCACAACCGGTACCCAATCCATACCATCCAGGAAGCGCAACCTTTCCAAGAACGACTGATGTCCGGGGAGAGTAGACATGGAACACTATTTTATATTATCCTCAGGCTCCGTCGACTGTTCCAGGAGCTTAGGTTGTCGGCTTTGGTAGCTATGCCCAATAGCAGCAATGGGGACATACCCCACCTATTGGTAATGGCCAGCAGAATACCTACCACTTTTAAAATCCTACTCAACAAGGTACAGAATAGAGGCCTCCAGTTTAGAACGCCTACTAGCCGGTTCCAGTTGAGAATCGACAGGGGACTTCACAACTGATGAACCCTGAAACTATCGCGAATACTATAAGGAGGTACTTTTGCATCCAACTAAAACCCTTGGACAGGCCTGTTTATAGGAAGCCCTACCTTGATTGGGTAGATCGGATAGCACCATTGCCAAGGGGCTTCAAAATGCCTAATTTTGCCATATTTTCGGGTGATGACGAAAAATCTACCATTGAGCACATCGACAGATTTACCTCCCAATGTGGCGAGGTTGGCCAGAACGAGTATCACAAGTTGTAGTTGTTCCCCGTTTCTCTAACCATAACAACATTTGCCTGGTACTCATCCTTGACCTTAGACTCCGTACATAACTGGGCTGACATGGAGCATTTTTCCATGATAGATTTTATTAGCCCCAACTTCAGATCACTATAACTAATTTGATGAATCTCAAGAAACACGTCGATGAGTCGGCTATCGATTATATCGAGAGATTCAGAAGGAATATTGGGAAATGCATTATACACTTTCCCGAATCGGAATGCGCCCATATGATAATCAACAACATGCATCCTCAGCTAAAAGAGAAATTAGTGGGACAATTCTTCTCTGGCTTAAGCCAGTTAGCCGAGAAGGCTAGACAAATAGAGCAGTACATCTATGAGAATGAGAAAAGAAGAGATAACGGAAATCGAGGCTCCTATTTGGTATCCATTATTGAGGCATATAAGTCTGACTCAGAGCAGCCAATTACATGGCAGACACAATGGTAGCCGAGATTATCAGGGGTAAGGTTTATTCTTGCCAGACTTTGAAAGCTACCAAAGGCAAGGAGACGAGTTAAACTGATGACATGGTCGATTACTCATTTGACATTACAAAGGCAGATCAGATCTTTGATCATCTGCTTAAAGATAAACAGATTCGGCTACTTGATAGCCATAAGATTCCGCCTGCCAAAGAGCTCAAGGATAAGAAGTACTGTAAATGGCATAACTCATATAGCCAGACTACTTCTAATTGTGTGGTCTTCAGGAAGGCAATTCAAAAGGGCATCAAGGAGGGGAGGTTCAAGCTAGCCTATAAAAGCATAGCTGAAATGTATGTTGATACTGACCCCTTTCTCGCAGTACCGATATCTATGGTGTCCTTTTCTAAGCCAGATCAATCAAATGATGTTAAGGGGAAACAACCGTTGAGAAATATATGGGTCCCAAAGAAGCCCATTGGCAAGGAGGAGGCCACAAGGACCTCTATGTTGGATCGGATAGGCAGCTTACGTGACATCTATGCGGACACAGACAGGCAGCCAGCTGGAAACGGTTTTTGTGGCCGCCCTTATAAACCAGAGCACATTGCTCGAAAATCTCATAAACAACACCTGAAATTAAAAAGGGACCCAACAGACCCCAGGCGCAGGCTTGGGGGCAAGCATGGAAACTAGTCGATGAGAAGCCAAGCGTGCCCTAGATAGACGAGGAACCACTCCCCACAACTAAACAGAGGGTGGATGAGTTCAACGTAAAAGAAGGTGTTTCTTCTTTGTGTATCACAGTGAGGGATGAAGGTCAACTGAGACCCTAGAGGATGATCAAGCTACCCGCCAATATAGAGAAAGGAATAAGGTTAATCAATCAGGCTTCTGGAAAGAAAGAGGCACCATTGAGTCTCGTATCCAGGACTCAGAAAAGAAAGATACAACATGCCAAAGCCTTGCGCAAGATGAAGCAAATGTTGCACATGATATCCATCGCTACGGCAGCCGATAAGCAGGAAATTCCTGAGTCTGCCATAGCTGAGGTTATCGAGTGGGCATTCAGCTCAGTCTCTTCAAAGATAGTGTTGTATGAAGAAGAAGTTGTGGACCAACCAGAGCTGAATATGCAGCCTGATGACAACCCGATAGAGGAACCCCGATGGATGATTACTATCATGAAGGGATCCCTAGCCGAGATGGTTCCACAGATCGCGTAGAGGATCCAAGCATTAGAACCTCAGTTGGTTTCTATATGCCTCCAGGAGATGGAATATATTAACTTCTCATCAACCAAATTGGATGAGGTGGGGACACCATCCTTGATTTATTTAAGCATGATTCAGTTGATGAGATTTGGTCAGCTATTAAAATGGTCAGCCTGATTCGATATGAGTTCTGGGTCGACCGCTCTACGCTGGATAGCCTGGAAGGTGATGTGTGTGTGGAAGATACTGAATGGGCGACTATAGCTGATACCATAGCTAGGGATACTTTGAGCACTGTATTTGGTGCACCTACGGAAGAGATGGTTAAACACTTCAAACCCCTCTATGTTAAGGCTTACATTAACGACAAAGCTATCAACCGAGTATTAATTGACAATGGGGTTGTGTTGAATGTGATGCCGCTGCTTACTTTGAAAGGCCTCAACAAAACCAGGGAGGATCTCATCCAAGCTAACATGAAAACATCTAGCTTTTTTGGAGAGGCCTCTGAAGCTTTGGGGATTTTAGTAGCAGAAATCACCGTAGGTCCTAAAACGGTCAGATCTATTTTATTTCTAATAGATAGAAAACCATCCTACGCCATTCTGTTGGGCAGAGACTAGATTCACACCAGCCGACGACTTCCTTCTACCATGCATCAAAGCTCATTTTCTGGGAAGGACACAAGATAGAGATCGTCCCAACCGATGATAACCCTTTTCAAGCAGAGATTAAGAACTTGGAGGCTGCCTTATATTCACCATATGTGGCTCCCATAGCTGTCGCAGAGAAATACAAAGAAGGATCTTAGGAATATTGTAATCTTACTCCACGAGATTTTGAAATAAAATAATTAATCGAACCACGGCTTACCTTTGAAGAGTTAGATGATTGAGGAAACCCAAATCATACGTGATCTGTGGCATCGACTGACTGCTATAAGTTCTGATGAAAGGATAGTTGAGGCATTACAGGTAGAGGACTACAATAAAGAACCAACACTGGCAGCCGATGACATTGAGTTGCCGATAGAACTTGAATCACCCATAAAAAGGGCTATGCCTAGTTTTGAATCCCAGGATCCCTTGGAAGATATCAACTTGGGTACTGAGAATGTCCCTCAGCTAACACATATTAGTGGGTTGTTGAAGGAGAGCATAATGGCTCTTCTACTGCAGTTTAAGGACTGTTTTGCGTGGGATTATCATGAGATGCCTGGGCTGTCACGTACTTTGGTAGAGTATAGATTTCCAATTAAGGAGGGTTTCACACCTTATAAACAACTGCCCTGAAGATATCACCCTCAACTGATGCCTCAAATTAAAGCAGAGATTGAACGGCTGCTGAAGGCCAGGTTCATCAGAACGGCTAGGTGTGTGGAATGGTTGGCAAATATTATGGCAGTCAAGAAGAAAAATGGCAAGGTTCGAGTATGTATAGACTACAGGAACCTAAATCTAGCCACTCTCAAAGATAAATACGTTACGCCTATAGCCGACATATTGGTCAATTCGGTAGCTGCCAATGGTGTGTTGACATTCATAGATGGATACTCCGACTATAATCAGATAGCAGTAGCCGAGGAGGATATTCACAAGACTGGTTTTAGGTATCCAGGAGCCTTGGGCATTTACTAGTGGGTAGTTATACCATTCGGTCTGAAGAATACTGGTGCTACTTATCAGAGGGCAATGAACACCATGTTCCATGATTTTATCGGCAAGACTGTAGAGGTCTAAGTTGATGACGTGGTGGTGAGGTCTAAGGACTTCAAAGATCATTTAGCCGACCTTGAATAAACACTAAAAAGAATGAGGATTCATAGTCTAGAATTGAATCCAGCCAAGTGCATGTTCGGAGTATCGGCCGGCAACTTCCTTGGCTTCTTAGTACATAAGAAAGGTATTGAGATAGATCATAACAAAGCCCAGGCAGTAATGAAATCTGCACCACCCAGAACAAAGAAGAAGTTACATAGCATGTTAGGAAAGATCAACTTCCTAAGGAGGTTCATATCTAATTCAGCCGACAAGATGAAGGCTTTCTCACCTTTACTTAGGCTTAAAGGGTCAGAAGAACTAGTATGGGGCCTGGAACAGCAAGAGGCATTTAACCAAATTAAAAAGTCCTTAGCAACTCCTCATGTGCTGGTACCTTCCAATGCCAGGGAAACCATTGAAGTTGTACATCTCGGCTGCAGATTTGTCTATCGGCTGCCTGTTAGCACATGATGCCTATGATGGAACCGAAAGGGCAGTTACTACCTCAGCTGAATGTTGAGTGATTCTGAAACTAGATATACCCCTATAGAGAAACTTTGTTTGTCCTTATTTTATGCTTGTACAAAACTTGAACATTATTTAACGCCACGCGTGGTTCACGTTTTGTGCAAAATTGACATCGTCCGGTACTTATTGAATAGACCTGTTTTGCAAGGATGACTAATGAAATGGAAAATCAAGCTCAATGCGTTTTCTCTCGAGTATAGGCCACTCAGAGCTGTCAAAGGTCAAGTGTTAGTCAATTTCTTGGCAGACCACCTTTATGTAGATACGGAGGACCCATGCGCCATCTCTACTGCGTGTATGGACTTCGTCCCTTAGACGCTAACTTTTGATGGGTCGAGAACCCATAAAGGAGTCGAAGTCAGAATGAAGATAACTAATCCTAGAGATAAAACGTGGAGGTTTTCTTATCGGCTACATTCTGAATTGACAAATAACCCAGCTGAATACTATGCTCTCATCATGGGACTCAAACTCCTAGTCCCTATGAAGGAGAAGTTCATCAATATTTGTGGAGACTTACAGCAAATAACTAGCTGGGGAATATGACTACAAAGATCCAAATTTGTTGGCCTGTTACAGAACGGCTAGCAGGTTGCTTAGTGGGTTCGCATCAACTACATTAAGTTATGTTCCCAAGGGCATGAATGTTGAGGCTAACGACTTAGCAAAAGAAACTTCTGGATTTAGGAAGTCGCTACTCACTCTAGAGTATGATGAGATGCCAGCTGAAATGCTAGCCATGGACCAGATCGACTCGTGGAAGCAGGAGTTAATTAGTTGCTTAAAATATCCTTCCACTTACAAGGACCTTAAGGTCAAGAGGAGGGCCTTGAAGTATGTGCTCGTTGATAATGATCTTTATAAAAGAAGCGTAAACGGAGTGCTACTCAGGTGCATTGATAAGGCAGAGTCCTTAAGAGTCATGGGAGAAGTTCATGAAGGAATATGTGGATCACACATATTCGGGCCAATGATAAAGTGGTTGATTTATCGCCATGCCTATTATTGGCCTACCATCACGGTCGATTGCTTTCAATACGCAAAATGGTGTGAAGAGTGTCAGAGATATGGACCAATCCAACGGGTATCAACCGAGTTATTGCACCCGATCGTGAAGCCCTGGCCTTTCAGAGGATGGGCTATGGACCTCATCGACAAGTTTCACCTGCAATCGGCGAAAGGACATAATTTCATTATTGTGGCTACCGATTACTTCACTAAATGGGTAGAGGCACAGCCGATGAAGAGGGTTTATCAAACAAATGTCATCCAGTTTATCCAACATCAGATCATATACAGATATGGTATTTCTGAAATGATTACATCCGATCAAGAGACAGTGTTCACTGGTTCTAAAGTGGCAGCCTTTGCAGAGAGATTTGGGATCAAGATGATCACATCCTCGCCTTATTATACACAAGCTAATGGACAAGCCGAGGCAACTAACAATCTTATTGCGGACATAATCAATAAAAATGTAGAGGATAACTCGGCAGTATACCATCTTACTTTGGATGAAGCTATTTGGGCAATCAGAAACTCTAAGTCTACAGCTACTAGTACAACACCTTATCGGCTAACCTATGGTCAAGATGTAGTATTGCCCTTGGAGATTAATGTTAAGTCATTACGAGTGGCCAAATAAAATTTAAGCTTAGAAGAATATCAACATGTCATGCTAATGGAGTTAGATCATCTAGATGAAGATTGAATTATGGCCATAGAAAGAATCAAAGCCGGTAAATGGAAAATGCCCAAAGCATACAACAAACATATTAAGCCTAAGAGGTTCACCGAAGGAGACTTGGTTTGGAAAACTGTGTTGCCGCTTGGAACGAAAGATTGTAAATTTGGCAAATGGTCGCCAAATTGAGAAGGACCCTTCGTAGTAAGCCAATGGATTGCTGGAAATGCGTATCGACTAATAGACATACATGATGAAGAGCTTGATAGAAACGTAAATGACAAATACGAAAAAAAGTATTACCTTTCGATTTGGAGTATGCATGAGTAAACAACAATAACAGACAGACTGCTTGGCCGCACAGAAACTAATTCCCTTCAATTTGGGAAATACATGAATGAATGATAGCCACATCCCCGTTAGAGTCACATAAAAAGGCGAAAAGTACTTCCCTTAGATTTTGGGAATGCAGGGGTAAACAACAGCCACAGACCGGCTGCCTGGTCACAAAAAACAGACCTTTCGATTTGGGGTCAATGAAACTAGGAAGCCAAGTTGGTTGGCGTTTCACTAGTTGGAGGTGGCGCTACATTATCAGTTACAAAAGTCTTAAGATTAGCCGAATCTACGGCTGCTTAGTCGTCTGTGGTAGCCACAGTCTCTTTTCCATCCTCAGCCGCACCAATGACTACTACCTCATCTGCTTCTACTTCTTCTGGGACTCCCCTTCCCGCATACAACAAAGGCTCAGCCACTACAACTGACAGGGTCTCGGTAAAAGCTTGAGTGTCAGCCGTTAGTCTACTGTTCAGCTTCTGACAATACCTCTTAAGTAACAGAAGTAGCGATATCTTCGGATTGCATGTCCATGAGGATGTCGGCTGACAACTGAGCAACGGGATCAACTGGCAAAGGATTAATCATAACCGAAGAATAAGCTCACTCGGATATCACTTTGGAAAAACTAACAGAGAGTGTTAGTGTTGCTGGAACAAGTTTGTTTTTCCATGCAGTCCACTCATTCTCCAGTTGGGCCAACCGTTCACTGCCCACTTTCTGATCCAATTCCCAAACTACTTATTGGTTACCGATCTCTCGGATCTTGTTATCCAAATGAATGCCCTGCCGAAACAAAGAAGAGCGGGAGGAATCTTGGGCCTTAATAGTTGATTCCAAGGCGCCTATTGCTAGAGTAATAGCTTTTATCTTCACCTAGATCCTCTCCAAATTGGCTCGCAGTTTTGACAGCTGCTCCTGTAAGACATTCATTCAGCTGATATTCTGCTGCCTTTCTGCATTCACCTCATTGAAAGAAGTCTGAATCTGGTTCTTCTCTTGACGAAGAGATCCCAAGTGTTGCATAGCAGCGACCATCTCATCATGGCTATCTTTGGCCATTTTGTGTAAAGAAAATAAGTCACTTAGATTCAAAGCCATGTCATTACAGGCGGTTGCCAAAACTGGGGAATCCTTCGCTTCTTTTGACAATCGAAACAGCAAAGCCCTCAAAGCATGGAACTCTTTTTTGCTGGTCGAGATTCCCTTGGCAAGAGACTCCTCAACTCGCTCTCGATGAATACCAACAGGCGAAGATGGTGAAGGTGCAATGTCGACTGAACCAAAATATTGCAAACGAACGTCTTCAGGGATGATCTCGGCTGGCGCTTCTGAGTCATCAATTGGGTTGGTTTCAGTCGAGGGATTACCTCCAGCCGTCTCCTGTATAGAAAGGACAGGTTCAGAATATAGGCAAGTATTTGGAAATAATGAAGGACCAAGCATAAGAGAAAGAATATACTGCTACAGATGCATCAACATAAAAAATTTCGGCTGCCTTGACAGGAGAAATTTTGGCCTTGAGGACAACCGATAATTGATCCTGCGGATGTGCAGAATCATGAGTCGAAGAGGATGACCCGCCAGTATGAAGAGGGGCATCGAATGCTTTCTGCAGCCATCTGCGTCTTATTAGTGGTGATCCTTGAAAGGCAAACAAAAAACATGAATATCGAAAGATAGCTGATGCGAAGGTATTTAAGCCAGACGAGATATACCTCGATTTCCTCCTCTTCCTCAGCAGAAACAGGAGCTCTACTTCTCTGGGATTCTTCCTCACTACGATCTCGGATGACAACCCCTTTGCTACGCCTGGGTTGCTTGGGAGAATAATTCCTGGGTGACGGGGATTCGTTTTTAGAAGTGGTCTCCAGATATACAAACACTAGGGAATGGAGTTGCTGAAAGACGCATAAGAGATGGTAGCCGAAAATTCACAAGAATAATCTGGCCAACAAATATGTAGAAAGAAATTTACCTTTTCTCTTCATTTGCCGCAACCTGATAGAAGACCTTAAGGCAGCAGGTCTAGTCGATTTAAGGGGAGCAGCTCTCGATGGGGCCTCTTTCGTCCACGGTTTAGAGGTTTCTTGGGTCTTTTTTTCTTTGATAGGACCAGCGGATCACAGTAGACATCTAGAGGAGACTGGAAGAAATTTCCTTGGTCGTGTTCCACCAATCGTCAAAAGCTACAGTAGTATTTGCTCTCGGGGGAAACGACTGCCAGTCAAATAAGGCGAGCCTATCAAGATTGTGATCAGCTATTTCCTTTGCCTGTTTTGCATCAAGAATGCAGCGTTGTGTTGAACTAACAATACTGCGGTGAGGCCATGGTATGTGCTAAGTGAGACTGAATTGTCTTGCCACAAAGTTTGGTCGATAGGGCACTATAGTCAGTTTATTATTCCTAAAAGTGGGCTTCAAGCCACCCTATAGATCCCTAGCCGTAAGAATACACCCCCCATATGAGGGCCATAGTTCACCGCTGGGAGAATGTAAGGTTGTCATCGGCTACTTGACGGACCCAATCGGGGGTGGCCCATATTTCAAGGACCGGTTACCAATCTGTGTAATAGTCTCGAGACAGACCATGCAGGGTGGAGACCACATGGAACGCGTCCTGGGGCACAACAGGTGTTTTCCGAAGAGTATCGGCTAGCACCGACGGGTTTAATGAAAAGCGACAGTTGTCAAAATCATCAGCAATAAACTCCAGGAAATATAGGGTGATCCACAGCTGAAGGAACCACAGAGCACCGGCTAAGGTATCTAGATTTCTGGATTTCCTTAACCTTGCATGGGCATCACCAAGAGCCATATAAAGATAAGTCAGGAAGAGAGATGCCCAGCTGACAACTTCCCCCGAAACGGCTAGCACCGCATAAATTTCCAGTTCCTTCACCACTGCATAAGATCTTGTGCAGACAAAATATCGGCTGAACAAAAAGAGCAGGAAAGCATGATTCTCGTCATCGTCGACTGGAAGAGGTGATATTTGGCTATTATTAGTCATGAAATGGCCATAGCCGGAAGAAGTCTTTGAGACCTTGATGCCCAAGTCAGCAACATCTATATCGCCTAAGACAGGCGCTTTGGCTCCCAGTATCGGGCCAAGTATCGCTGTCACATTGAGCAGTGTGGGCGTCACCATTCCTAAGGGTAAAATAAAAGCGTTGGCAGTGGTCGATCAGTAACCAAGGAAAGCATATATGAGACCAATGTTATAGGAGAGGTCAAACTCCGACAGTGCAATGGCATCATAGAGACCCATGCGTCTCCAGTCGGCCTCTTTGGCCGACTTCACTCGTTCCAACCAACCAGAGTAGTTGGTAATCTTGGTCGGCGAGGTACACAGGCTAGCCAGACAATGATCGCCGGCAAACTAATCACAGGTAATAGGAAGGTCATAGTTTACCGGCTAAGATGCCGCGAAATAAGGAGATCGCCCTGTTCAGATGTACTATACGGAGCAAGAACCAGTTGTTCATCGATGAAGGCAAAGGTAGGGGTTAGGTCATCAGCAGCCAAATCGGCTTTATCTGATCCCTGAGATGGAGAGGAAGATGAAGACATGGTTCTCTGATTGAGGAATTAGGGTTCTTTAGAGAAGGAAAGGAATTTGGAAACGACTGAAGATTGAGTGAGAAACCTATGGGGGGGTGTCTCTCCTAAAATATCTTTTTCTTTTGGAGATACGACTGACACGTATTGGGACTATTTTCTTTCAAAATATGTGGTTGAAATGCGCCGGGATTCAATTATGGAAGCCGAGACGCCTCGGTTGAAAGGAAGAAACTTTTAAGAGAAAATCACCATTGCATGTATTTAAGGCAAAAGTGATTGAAATGACACCCACGACTGCCACACGAAACGACGGCTATTTTGAATACATTAACTCAACAGCCACACTCGAGTCAATGTAGGGGGTTATTGTTAACACTCAAAAAATATTCCTAAGTGTTTAGCCGAATCAAGTGGCAGCCGAAGGTAAAAACCTCAAAGTGAGCACGCAACAGAATTCTAAGTCGATAAATAAACTGACTCTTAGCCGAATCTACTAGTCCTAGCCCTCGGCTAAAAGGGCTTCATCGGCTATTACGGTAGCCCAACCGAGTCATAATTTTGAGGAAAACGACTGAGACCCATACATATTTGAATGCCTCGAAGACCAAGTCAAAGAACCTTCTAGACTCCAAGAAACGGCAACAACCAGTGACATCTAGTGAGAAGTGCCATTAATCGTGCAAGAGCAAAACAAGGAGAAAAAATCGGCACCACCTCCTCATAGTTGGCTAGTGAATTTAGTGGGGAGTCTAATGGCTAACATAAGGGGATCACATTTCATTTTTTCTTGTAATATATATATATATAGGATCATTTCTACAGAAGAGAGACACGCAATCAATCAAACAACTGATTTTACATATCTTCATTTTACATTCATCGCCTTTTTCTGCACTCTAGCTGTATTTATGTTTCTTACCACTTAGTTTATTCAATCACCATCCTAACGCTTTCTGGAGTAGTTGGGGAACCCATTGCTGGAAGTTAGAGTTCTGCTTCCAGCCGAAATCTCTTAGTTAAAAAATTAATTTGTTATCCGATTTCGTCAGCCGATAGACGACAGATATTTCGGAAGGGAACAAAAGCATTTGTCTAGAGCCTGGCTAAATAATATAACATATGTAATGAACATTTGTCAAGTATACTAGATACTTTTCTTAATAACATGTATACAACAGGTCTGTTAATATTTTCCCTCGCACTTCTATTCTACGTGAGATACTCTAGTGGCGTTGTCTAGATGTGGTCAGCCTCCAAGGCATGACTTATTATTAGCGAATATTCTCAGAATATTCTTCGTATATTTTATAATTATGATAGATGTATATTTAAGGTAACTTAGGATTATAATTGTATTAGGAATCAACCTTTGTAAGGTAAGTTAGGATTCGTACCATATTAGGAATCAACCTTGTACAACTATATATATTGTGAATAATGAAAAGAATCCCCAAGGGAAATTATTCTATATTTCATGGTATCAAGAGCCTAAAATCTAAATTCCTTCTCTTCCTCATTCTCGGCCGAAATCAACATTTTTCTTCTGATTTCACAGGAAAAAAAAATTTGGTTTCTTCCCTTTCTCGGCCAAACCAGAAAATTCCCTTCCCTCGGCAAGCGGCAACCATGTCTTCCCCCACAAATTTCGGTTCATCCACTGGCACACTTGACAACCCCTCTCAACGTTCAGTATCTTCTTTTCATCCGGCATTCGCTGTTAACAACATCAAGAATTTTATCCCTATAATTCTTGACCAAGAAGACTGTCAATATTCCATGTGGATGGAACTATTCTACATTCATGCATGTGCATACAACATGCTCGATCATATTGACGAATCTGTTCTTAATCCCACCGATGTTACAAACTCAATCTGGCGTCGTCTTGACGCCATCGTCAAACAATGGATCTACGGCACCACCTCCAAAGACCTGTTGTGCACTATCATGAAAACAGGTGCCACGGCACGTGAACTTTGGGTCCGGCTAAAAGAAATCTTTCAGGACAATAAAAATACTCGGGCCGTATATTTGGACGAGCAATTCAATAATACCCGCCTCGAGAATTTTAACAACATGTCTGAATATTGTAAGCAACTGAAACTCATAACCGATCAACTATCCAACGTCGGGACTTCTGTTTCAGAAACCAAGATGGTGCTTCAACTTGTTGCGGGTTTACCAAAAGGTAAATATGACACACTTGCAACAATGATTCAACAAGCCGACCCTCTCTCAAGTTTTAACAAGGCACGCTCACAACTATTGTTGGAAGAAACTAGACGTGCTAAACAAGAGGAACACAATCAAAAGGCCTTAGCCATTGACGAAATGACAACACCTGCGACCAAAGAAGAACCAAGAAGCAAAGAAGAAAGCGATGGCGGAGGTCGTGGCGGCAGAGGTCGCAACAACAAAGGCAAGGGGCCGAAAGGGCTAACGCAACCAGCAGCCCAAAGCAGAATCGAACCAAAGAAGAAGAGAGGCACAACCAAAGAAGCAGGGCACAACCAAAGAAGAAGAACACTGAATGTAGGGGCCTGGGCCAGCAGCCGTGGTGGATCGCCTCGGGCCCTACCCTAGCCACCAGGCAAAGCAACCAATAGCAGAAGCAGCCCATCCGTCGCAGCCCAGCAAGAAGACTGCAGCAAAGAAGAAGAAGAATAATCGCAAAGAAGAAGAAACAAAGCAGCAGCTTGGCCCCGACTGCTTTGGGCCAGGCCTACACCACAGTCAACCTACAACAGCCCGACGATAATTGGTACATGGACACCGGCGCCACATCTCACCTCACCCGGTCGTCAGGTAACCTATCTCAACTACGTCGGTTAAAGTGTCCTCAATTTATTACTGTCGGCAATGGTCATCGCATTCCAATTGAAGGTTACGGTAACACACACACCGAACATCCACACCCACCTTTCTCCCTAAACCACGTCTTATACACACCTAACATCATTAAAAACTTAATCTCTGCTAGAAAATTCATTAGCAATAATTCTGTGTCTGTCGAATTTGACCCTTTTGGTTTTTTTGTTAAAGAACTTAATACGGGGAAAATTCTTATACGATGCAATAGTGTGGGAGACCTATACCCATTCACTCAATCTTCCGCTGTCAGACCGCAATCACCTCTATCTTTTGCGGCGATCTCTCCCTCAACTTGGCACAACAGACTCGGACACCCCGGAGACCTAGTTTTTACTTTTCTTAGGACTTCTAAGCGTATTCAATGTAATAATGGGAAAATTGCCCAACACTATTTTTCTTGTCCACTAGGCAAACATACTTGTCTTCCCTTTATGTCATCAAACAGTGTTACTTTTTCTACATTTCATATTGTTCATGCTGATTTGTGGACATCTCCGATTGCTAGCTCTTTGGGTCATAAATTCTATCTAGTATTCTTGGATGATTTTTCACATTTTGTCTGAATTTACCCACTGAAATTCAAATCTGATGTTTTTGCAAAATTCCTCGAGTTTTAAAAATTCATTAAGACACAATTTGAAAAACCTATTAAATCATTCCAATTTAATAACTCGGCATTTCACAATTTCTGTTCTAAACAAGGCATGGTTTTCCATTTTTCTTGTCCCTATACTTCTTCCCAAAATGGAAAGGCTGAAAGAATTATACGTACCATCAATAACATGGTCCGCACACTTCTGTTTCATGTCTGCCTACCACCGCCTTTTTGGGTCTATGCTGTCAAAATGGTAGAATCCCTTCTAAATATTTTACCAACTAGCACACTCCAAAACAAAACCCCTACAGAAATCTTATACCGTAGGCAGCCATCATATGATCACCTACGTATTTTTGGATGCTTATGCTACCCCAACATAGCCTTCACTGCACCCCACAAACTTGCCCCTTGCACTCTTCCATGTGTCTTCCTTGGTCTATCTCCTAATCATCGGGGCTACTTGTTCTATGACATTGCTACTCGCAAAATCATCATCTCCCGTCACGTCACCTTTGACGAGACAACCTTTCCTTGTTCAAATCTCCAAAAATTTCAGACCACCGATTACATCTTTCTCGATGAACCAAGTCTGTCCCCGGTCATCCAAAATCTATACCAACAACAAATTTCATCGCTTCGGCAGCCTCGCCACTATCGGCACCACCCCACCAGCCTCCTCGCCACCCCTACACCCTCAATGAGTCACTTGCACCACCAATGATATCACGCCCACCGTCCGTAACGGTGGACCAAAGAACCTCACGACCGACCCACCACCACCGCCTCACATCGCATGGAGACTCGCGGCACAACACGGGATCTTTAAACCCAAGGTTCAATTCAATCTCTCCACACAAACCTTATCACCCATTCCAAAAATCCAAAACTAGCAAACCGGACCCAAATTGGAATGCGGTCATGTGCGAGGAATTTAACGTATTAACCAAGCGTAACACTTGGGATTTGGTACCTAGACCACCGGTGTGAATGTTATCCCAAGATATGTGGCTATTTCACACAAGTTGAGGCGCCGTGACTTTGAGAGGTATAAGGCAAGACTAGTTGCCAATGGCACTAATCAGCAGGAGGGTATTGATTTTGGTGAGACATTTAGTCCGGTTGTTAAACCGGCCACTATTCGGACTGTTCTCAGTATTGCTATGGGCATGCATTGGCCGATTCATCAGCTTGATGTCAAGAATGCATTTCTTCATGGGGATTTGAAAGAGACTATGTACATGCATCAGCCTCCTGGCTTTGTTCATCCGGCAGCTCCGCAGTTTGTGTGTCGTCTCAGGAAGTCATTGTATGGATTGAAACAGGCACCCCGCGCTTGATATGATCGGTTCGCCAGGTATCTTCTGCAGATTGGTTTTGTATGTAGCAGGTGTGATACATCTCTCTTCACTATTCACCGAGGTAGCAGCACTGCATATTTGCTATTATATGTCGATGACATTATTCTTACTGCCTCATCTGACGGTTGAAGAATGAAATCATTGCTCTACTCAAAACTGAATTTGCTATGACTGACTTGGGCAAACTAAGTTATTTTTTAGGTATATCGGTGACAAGATCTGCAGCCACTATGTTCCTATGTCAGCGTAAGTATGCAGAAGAGATAGTGTACAGGGCCAAGATGGCAAATTATAAAATTATGCCAACTCCGGTGGACTCAAAATCCAAGCTTAGTGCCAATGACGGTGCGCCAGTTTCTGATCCCACTCTATATCGGAGTCTAGCAGGTGCTCTTTAGTATCTTACATTCACTAGGCCTGATATTGCATATGCCGTTCAGCAAGTGTGTCTGTTCATGCACGACCCCCGAGAGTCCCATTTTTCCTCCCTCAAACGTATTATCAGATATGTTAAGGGCACACTAGACTTTGGTTTAGATCTATACACCTCTGCCCCAACCAAGTTGCTAGCATACACGGATGCAGATTGGTCTGGATGCCCCGACACAAGTCGCTCCACCTCAGGGTACTGTGTATTTCTTGGGATAATCTTATCTCATGGTCCGCCAAGCGGCAGGCCACGTTATCCCGTTCGAGTGCTGAAGCAGAATATCGCAGAGTTGCTAATGTCGTCGCTGAGATCTGTTGGCTCCGAAATCTTCTTTTGGAGCTCCAGTGTCCATTACGCAAGGTGTCAATAGTCTATTGTGACAACATATCTGCTATCTATATGTCTCATAATCCAGTCCAACATCAGCGGACTAAGCATATTGAGATGGATAGCTACTTTGTGCGAGAGGAGGTTGCTCGTGGTCAGGTCAAAATTTTACATGTGCCTTCCTCTTATCGGTATGCAGACATTTTCACAAAGGAACTACCGCGACAGCTCTTCACCGACTTCCGATTCAGCCTTAGCATTCGGCCTCCTCCCGCTCCGTCTGAGGGGGACTATTAGCGAATATTCTCAGAATATTCTCCATATATTTTGTAATTATGATAGATGTATATTTAAGGTAACTTAGGATTCTAATTGTATTAGAAATCAACTTTTGTAAGGTAAGTTAGGATTCATACCATATTAGGAATCAACCTTGTACAACTATATATATTGTGAATAATGAAAGGAATCCTCAAGGGAAATTATTCTATTTTTCACTTATCATAATAAATATGAGGTGTTAATTAAACAAGCCAACATCAGCATAAACTTTGCCACATAATATAACTCATTAATGCTAAAACCCTTACAAAGAATTGTAGCCATATCTCTACAAGAATATGTTAATGATAGAAGAGTCACGTTCATGACAAACCTAGCATGAGCTTAATTTCTTATCATCGAATAACGCTTCCACTCGTGTAACTTCAAAAATCATACATAAAATAGGAAAATTATCGAATAACGTCTTACACTCGTGTAACTTCAAAAATCGTACCTGAAATAGAAAAATCACTCAAAATGGTATAATCTCTTTTTGATAACGTGTTATGAAATAATAAAAAAGTATAAGACAACAAGAGATATAGCCAAAGAAGTCGGAGGAGAGAGATATTTTATTGCTCTTCAAACTGATGTACAAATTAACTGAATTAATTTCTTATTTATTAGAAAGAAAAAAAGCTGACGCAAGGCTTTTCAGAAAGCTGTTGTGAGACTTTTCAAAAGCTGCTGACAAGCTACATGCAAGCGGTCTGCTTGAGCTACTCGTAAGCTGCTTACTTGACTGCAAACCTGAAAAAACAATTGCAAGATTTTTGAGGAAGCTACTTGCAAACTGTCTGCTTGATTGCAAGCTAATTCAGAAAACTTCCGGACTACTTAATAGATATCTACAATATAATATATTTATAACAAAAAGATCATTTACCATAGCATAAAAAATAAAAACGTATAATTTAGAGTGTTGCAAAAGTTAAAAGAGTATTTGTAAATAAGAGATATATTAAGAGACAATGATGAGACAAATCCTTGATCTCTCCACAAGCGCCCACTTTACACGTTCTATCTATATGACGACTGTCATTCTCCTAATTTCCTTACTTGCATTAAGTTACGATATTGCATATCCATACTGTCTAATACCCACTTGTTCGATTTAATAATTTCCCAGTACTAATTTATACCCTTTTTTCTTAGCTTGTGTTTTTTATTACCCACTGAAGGTCGGTTAATTAATACCCAATATAATATTCAAAACCGTCTTTTCTGATTTGTCGGCTTCTGCGATTATTTTAATCCAATCAATAACTGGATTAACAAACTACCACTGCACATTTTAGCACATTCTCGGTTTGTTAGTTTAATTATTAATTTATGATTTAACTGTATAGGTCCACTTGATGATTAATTATGGGGATAAGTACTTAGACATTAAATGTCTTTCAGTATCCACGTGTATGCCAGTTTAAGACCAACCTTGAAGAATTTAATTTATAATTACACTCTTGTGTTGTTGTGACTTGTGATTCACTGATCAATCCCGCTACTATTAATTACTAACGTTAAGGAAATACATATGGAGTTAATGTAGTATGTACGTATTAAGATGTCGAAATGTACTCCCTTTATGTTCACTAAATCAGCTTGAGTTTGAATAGTTCATCTTGTGCATCCCATTCATCATGAGTGTTCCACTTTTCGTCTTTTCTAAAAGATATCAGTAATTGAGGTTCCAGCATATCAGTTATGATTATGTTTTAATCAATCGCCCGCAAACTGAAGTAAATTATAAATCCTTACTGATTATATTTTTTATTTAAATTAATTTTAAATCAACATTACATAAAATCATAATAAATGAAATATAATACGTACTAAAAGATCTCTATATTTTTTATTAATTATTTTTGTTGATAATGACTTCGAAAGAGCATAGAACCTAAAGTAAACTAACTAACCCGATTAAAGAATATTTCACTAAATTTGTATGAATTCAAAAAAATTGTAAAACCTGTTGGAAATTTGTCTTTGGTGGGGAGGTGCGTCCACCCATATTTAATGAATTAAACACTAGGGTTCCGCATGTTGGAGGCTTTGTCTCTTCACGCGTGCATAATCTATTGAGTGAGTAGATGACCGTAGGGCCAAGGATCATCAAATTTCATTGAGAAATGAAAGAGATATTGGTCCACGAAGTAAGGTGCTTGAGGCATGGAAATATGGTGTGGGACAAATCTACCACATTGGTGGGAAAAGGAAGAATTGCTCTTTTTATAAGTCTCTAAATTGGCTAAGGGTTTGGGACCCCAAGGGGTAACCCATGTATTTAAAGGAGGGAGACCTAGATGTGCTTGGGTTCAAGGCTAAGCCCACACGCGCGTCGACGCCGCCCGTCCGGTCCGGGCTCGGGCCTCGGGTCAGAATCAACCTTTTTACTTTGTAGTGTTGATTAGTTGTTGTTTTATCTTGGGAGACTATTTTCCGTTAACGTAAAAGCATATATACGGGGCAATCAAGATTCAAGACTCAACAAGCTTGCGCCAGTTCTGAATTACCTATTTGTTTATCCTTTCGAACACTTGTAATATTTATTTACTTCATGTACTGCTTAACTATATCCAACAAGTTTTAAGACTAAATTGTATTAGTGTTCGAAAGATGTCGGTCGAAAGTTGTGTGATCAAATATGGATATGGCTGTGGTTTTCTGGTAGAGAGAGTGATGATTATGATGTTGAAGGTCAACGTGTTCATGGTGTCACCGCTCCTGAGAGTGGTGGGAGCAAGCGCCCACGAGAGGCTGAGGATGTCAACTGGGACAAGAGGAGAAGGCTGAAGATGTGGTTTGGCCCACTTTAGTCACTTCATCGGACTGAGTTTCCATTTCCTCATTACCGTAATTCAGATCCTTTGTCTGGACAGATATAGGCCTTCTTTCCATGTGATTTTAAAGTCATTCCATCCACTTTTAATACTTTCTTTCATCATGATCTAACACTTTCTGAGAGGTGTATTTGAAGCTGCAACTTGAACTATAGTAACCCGATCCCTAATTTTGCTTAATTGTAATTGAAGTTATATATTATATCTATGGATAAATATGCATTACCTTTTAGGATTTGTTGGAATGGTCGAGGTTGGAACTTGAGCGTTATGGTGTCTTGTGCATCACTGTTACACCCCATACTTTTATATATCGAATATACCATAAGTTAAGGAGCCTAAGTCAATGAAGAGGTTTTCCTTGGAAGGATAAATAAATGAGCAAGTTAAACCCGAAAAAGTCGTAAGAGTTTAAGAGCAGCTAAGTCCTCCGTTCTTGCAATTCTTACGTTGAGTACATCATGTCAAACCTATGCGAGGTGAAAAGAGTTATAATGCCCATATAAGGATAAGTAGGGCCTTGGGCCAAGGCTAGAAGTATATCTAAAGATTCCGAGTTACACCCGTCGTTTCGTGTACGTTTTGGAGCATGGTTAATCGATTTGAGCTTCGACGACTCGAGATCTGCTCCAAGGGTCTTTTACGACATAAATGTATGTTAATAAGGTCCATGGAATGTTACAAGTAATTTGGATTAAAGAAATCATATCTCGACAAAGTTTGACAAATACAGGACAATACGCTAAGCGTTTCACGTCACGGAAGTAATTCTGCTTCGCGGATGGGGCAGTGGATTAAGGCCACCCCTTAGCCACCTTCCTTCTACCATCTACGGTGGGATGTGCAGCCATAATTGGTGATCTACGGCGCATATCATCCTGCAGATGGGAGGCGGTGGGAAAGTTATATAAAGGCCCAAAGTCAGACATTTGCTCCAAACATTCAAATTTCGCCCCAAACTCACCCTACATACTCTAAACCCTTACCTAAAGACCTAGACACCATTAAAGGTCATATCCTTGAGGTTATGATGCAAATCCTCCATTATAGATACTAGATTAGCTTGGAATTGCATCTTGATCCTTGAAAGAAGTTTGGAAGTTCTTGAAGAATTGAAAGAAGATTTAATGTAGGGATTTCTTGGTTTTTTTAAGGTATGTTCCTACTAATTTTTATTATTCTTAAACTCTCCTAGCTTAGAGTGATATTTTGACAAAGTAATCCATGAAAAGTTAAGATAAACTGTATAGTTGAGCATGATAGTTATTGTGTTGGTTGTTGGATGGTTTTAATGAGGTTTTTGAGATAACTATGGCTAGATTTCATGGAGTATGATTATTGTAATCTTAATGGTATTGTTATTATTTTAAAAGAGGTGAGAATAGCATAAGTTTCCATGATAATAAGATGGAATAAAGTAAGCACGCTAAGTGTTCGATGGAATGTCGCAATGGCAAAATCCTGAAACTATTGATTGGATCTTGATACGGATTAGCCTTATTACTTAGGTCGACAATTTTAGGACAAGTGAGGCACTATAGCAGTGGTGTTTTCCATAAACAAGGTATGTAAGGCTATTCGTTCCTTCTTTTGGCATGACCCGTTATGTAAACGAACGTAAACGAATATCCGTCCAAAGTGACTCTACTCTTAAGAGCTAGGAATGTCTGTGCTTTTCATTCTTTTAAAAGAAGTTCATTGATTCATGTATATTTTGTCTTATTAGCTCATAATAAAAGGTATGTTGTGAACGTAGCGACAATAACGATAGTCGGACAATAATGACCATAGGTCACCCCGGCTTTGTTCATTGTGTCCCTTGCAGTCCGTTTTGCATTGCACTTATAATATGTATCTATTTTCTTACCACATTGTGATATAGTCAGTCGGGCAGGCACGTATATGTGCATACCACCAGTTGACGGTTATGTATAATCATTTACCACTGGTTGGGCAGTTACCACTGATCATTTGGGCAGATATTACCGCGTCCTATATGGTCGGCCAGTTTATGATGAGCTCACCCCATACAATGATTGGATACTATATTATATGGCCCCGTAGAGTGGCTCGATATTAATTACATGCATATATTCATGGTTATGTCAGTAGTACGCCCTTAACGACCCTTTTTCTGAGTTTTGAGTTAATTCTATACCCTTTTCTCTAGTATTACATTTATTATTTACATGCTTTACCTGCCGTACATATTCAGTACATATTTTGTACTTACGTCCCTACGGGGGCGCTGCATTTCATTCCCGCAACTATAGATAGAGATACAGACGATCCCTCGCAGTAGGTGACTCCACTCAACTTAAGGTTGTCATGCTCCTTTCTTCCGGAGCTGTCTAGTGAGTTGATAGGTATGGTTGTTGTATATATATGTATATAGTTGGGTATGGCGGGTCCCTATCCCAACCAATGATGTTGATGTACTCTCTAGAGGCTTGTGGACAGTCTTCATGTATAAAGTAGCTTTGTGTGACCTTGTCAGCCTTCCTAGTTGACCGATGTGTTGTGTTGACCTTGTCGGCCTTGTGATATATATGTATGTTGGGCCTTTTCTGCGTGTAGATGGTGTGTCCTCTGATTATATAATCACTCGTCAGCGGCTTGTCATCCCATGTATTGTTGAGTATTCTACATGTACATGACTGGTACACTCGAGTATTAGAGCACCGAGTGTCAGCCACACCCTGCAAGGTTAGGGTGTGATAATCACGATCGGGATACCAAACATTACTATCGCGAGGTGGTGTTCGAGGGTACTAGTTAAATAGATTTTTTTCTCCATGCGCAATCCATTGAGTGCCGAGATCACAGAGTTGATTAATTCCTCTCTATGAATGCGAGGTCCTAGCCATAACAGCGAAAGGTCTAGCCCAATTCATACCTCGCGACTGCGAGGAACATTTTTCCAATTGTAAAGAATGCACATACTTGGTATATAATTGAATAGTGACAAATTTAGGACGTAAACTATCACGACCCATAATCGAAAGGTATGATGGAGCCTAACTATCTCACTATTAGGCAAGACGAACCCCAACCATAACAATCAACCGAACAACTTAAAGAGAAAAGTGAAGAGTCACACGAACTATCCAATATTAAGTCTCATATCTAAGGAAATGCGGAATAACAACATTACTCAAGATTTGTGTCACAAGTACAAGAGCCTCTAAGAAATACATATAAGTGTAAAATCAAAATACTAAGTCTGAAAATGCTAAATACATTGTCTAAATGCTAAAATGATTGAATAATCAAGGAGAAAGAGGGAGAAGTGTGCTACAGAACAGCAAGGTGACTCATCACAACTCCTAATAACCCTAATCGAACTCTAAGTGCTCCATAAAGTGCACCCATATTCAGGATTGAATATGCATCACAAAAGAATGCAATAAGTGTAGTATGAGTACAAAACCACATGTACCAGTATATCTCAAAGACAGACAATGAAAGAAGTAGTGACGACGTATTTAACATAAACCTTAGTATTCTTACCAGTTTACCTTAATCTGAACTGATCAATTAATAGGACAGGGATTAATCAGTTATCGAGTAAGTCAACTAACCAGATATCAGCCAATCATGTAAGGAAATTAAGCTAAAGTATCAGAGTGGGAGCAACAATACAGAAAACAAAATAAGTAAAAATATGATGATGCAATGCAATGTTGTGCCTCAAATAACAAAATCCTCTCTCAAATTGTATATACATGCAACTCCTCAGTAATCCATTGCAAGGTTGTAACTCGAGCCAATCATTTACTAGTGCATGATACACCACATAAGGGAGTAAATATCTTAGCAATCCAGACTCTAGGGTCCACACGTTCAAGTAATTAGTTCACCCATAATTCCAGACTTAGTAGACAACAGTTCAAGTAAGTTCATAAAAATTCCAAACTTAATAGCCAACAAGTTTGAGTGAGTTTATCACAAATCCAGACTTAATAGCCAACAAATTTAAGTAAGTTCATCAACAGTTCAGACTTAGTAGCCAATATATTCAGATAAGTTCATCAACTAATCAGACTTAATAGCCACTAATTTTAATATTTTTACCGATATGCTTATCAAGAGTGTACGAGGTTCTTTAATATCTAAAATGACAGCTAAGCATCTAACAACCTCTAGCAACCTCATAACTAACTTTGGTAACTAACTCTACTAATTACAGAACTTCCACTGAGTAAAACTAACTAAGTAATTAATCAGTACAAATAATCATAATCTCAACACCCTCTCAAGTTGGAGGTGGTGTACTCACAGCCAACTTGCGCAAAATAGAAAAATGGTTGATCCTAGTCAATGCTTTTGTGAATATGTCTGCCAGTTGAGAATTGGTAGATATATGGTGAAGACTGATCAAACCCTCTTGGATCTTAACTCAAATGAAGTGAAAATCCACTTCTATGTGTTTTCTTCTTTTATGGAACACTATTTTTTTTCTATATAGATAGTTGCTTGACTATCTCATAAGACTTTTTTTTTATTTTAACAATCTATCACAGAAGACTTATTGGGGCACAAACCACTATAAGTTCACGTAGTAATATTTCCAACCAAACTAGTTCACCAACTACCTACCGTATAGCTCTATACTCTGCCTCTGCTGAAGATAATAAAATAGTTGTTTGCTTCTTAGATATTTTTAAAAAAAACACCTACTGTTATAGATCCTAAACCTAGTAATCCTAGCATGACATTAGCCCATAGGAGATCATCTAGACCACATCATATTCCTACCATTTGAGAGAGTGTGATTACAAATTACCTAACATGAAACCCTCAATTGCTATAACTACAGACTCATTACCTCACTCATATCCCTCTTGTTCAATAACAACATGATTCCTTCATTTTTGACCTGATAGTCAGCAGTTGGTAAATAATATTTCCCATGAATGTGAACCATGCTCATATGAAGAAGCAACCATGAACCATTCTTGGCAAGCAGCTATGACACAAGAGTTTGAAGCTTTATATGCTAATGATACTTGAAATTTAGTACATTTACCTGCAGGTAAGAAAGCAATAGGTTACGAGTGGGTATATAATATTAAGCACAAGGTTGATGGTAGTGTGGAAAGATTTAAAATAACACTTGTAGTGAATAGATACACTCAACAATCTGGAATTAACTATACTTAGACCTTTTCACCTATGGTGAAAATGACAACTGTGAGGACCTTAGTATGTTTAGCTGTAAAGAAAGGATGGGATATGTACAAATTGGATGTGAACAATGCTCTCTGCCTTAGGGATTTACATGAGGAAGTATTTATGGAATTACCACAAGGACTGCTAGTAGATTCAAATGGTCTTGTTTGCAAACTGAAGAAGTCTTTATATGTTTTGAAATAGGCCAGCAGATAGTAGTATGACAAGTTGGCAAGTACTTTGTATTCAAAAGGATACTCACACTCAGTAAGTGACTATTTCCTATTCTACATAAAGAAGGGATAGTCTATAGTGTTTGTTGCAATCTATATTGATGATGTGATTGTCACTGGGACATGCCTATAAAAAATCTAGTCTTTGAGCATTTTTGTATGATCAATTCAAGATCAATGATCTTGAAAAGCTTCATTATTTCTTGGGACTAGAAATTCTATACAGAGGAGATGGTGTTCTCATCTCTCAGAAAAAGTTCACTACTGAACTTTTGAAGGAGCTCATCTCCACTTGATTCCACTGTGAAGTTGAAACCAAATGAAGGCACTCTACTATAACATCACTAATGAAGGATTTGGTGTTTTTTTGGCCACTTCATTTTAAAAAATGAATATATATATATATATATATATATATATATATATAAAAACACTTCAATAATTGAACAAGATAGTGTAATAAAAATATCCCAAGGCTGTTTTTGTGCCTCTTATATTATTTAATAGAAATATGATTTTTTTGTAATACAATTTCAAAATTGCAACTTTGTGGTATTGTTCAAAAGTTGCAAATCACATAGTAAAATTGCAATTAAAAAAATTACATAGTTAATCATACTTTTCTAATTTCCTCACAATGTCTTGAGGCTCTTCGGTTGAAATTGAAATTTATTGGTCAAATTGTTCGACGTCGCTTCATGTTCCCTCGGACAAGATTTCGTTGTAGTTGTAGTCATCTTCTTTGTTGATCTCCGGTTGACCACACCTTCTACGCTCCGCTCGAATCCAATCTCTGAATAGAACTGCAATCTCTAATGTGTCTCCCGCCAATGAATGTTTGTGCTCTCCTATTTGAAATCTTCCAGCAGAAAAAGCGCTTTCAAACACTGTTGATGACGCTTGAATGTTCAACACATCTCGGGTCATCTTTGCTAGTGTCAGAAATGTATTCTCATTCTGCTTCCAGTATTTCAGCAAGTCTTCATGTCCTTCATCATTGACAATTAATTCGTACGGTACAATACCCTGCAAAACATAAACAGCAAATTCGCTAACTTGTGAAAAAGTTGAACCACTAAACATTTTATTTCTAAGGCCTTGAATACTAGCAGCAAAAACCGCATATTTTTTATAAGGTTGCAGCGAAGTAGTAGAAGATGGTACAGAAGTCGGTTGATTATTTGCACTTTGTTTTTGGTAATACATATATACTTGTTTGCATTCAGTATGTATGCTAGACGTAACTTCTTCTTTAGTTGGTTTGTGAGTTGTTTCTTCAGTTGGGTCTGTTGGAAGTACTTCTATACAATCATAAATCGTTTCTACATGTGTTTTACAACTGTCTACTTTAATAGTCTGATTTAATACAGCACCAATAATATAAATAGTAGGAATAGGAAAAAGTATATTTTTTAATTTTATAAATATTTTTTTAATAGAGATGGTTTTTCCATATATTCATTAAGTAACAAAAATATTAGAGCTATATAAAATATCATATTTGAAATAGTAGGATAATAAATACCGGAAAATTCTTTAGTAGCTTAAAAAAATTTCTCTAGAAATCCATTAAGTTCTAAAAAAATTCCCAATTATTATCTACAAGCATATCCTATGGATTTTTATTATGGGCGTTAAATAATAAAGTTATAGGTTGTCTATAATCGTAAGCTACAAGTAGTTGCTCATACAGAGAATTCCACCTAGTCGAAACTTCTTCTGGAATCTTTCTATAAGGTAATCCACAATCATGACAAGTTTTTTTATACTCTTTCCGTCTTTGTATTTTATTACCTTTAAAAATAAAATTTATAGCAAATTGTATTTTATCAAGAATGCTTTCAAAAAGTTTTAGGTTATCCTTTATAACTAAGTTATAAATATGGCACGCACATCTTATATAAAAATGATTAGGAAAAATATGGAGTTAATCAAACTTTTAAAAGTCTTATAGCCTAATCATTAGAAGTAGCATTATCTAATGTAATAGTCATAATTTTATCAATTATTCCATAATAATCACAAATTTTATTAATATTTTGTGCAATAAAACTTCCAATGTGCCTATCATCAATATATCTATATGCTAAAATACATTTTTTCATAGACCAATTTTGATATATCCAATGACATGTTATCATTAAATAATCATTACCATTAGTACTACGGCCTATGCCAGAAGTGATAGCCACCTTGCCATTAAAATGATACAATGCATAACGTAAAAATTGTTGATATTCACTTGAAAATTTAAAAACATCCCTTCTAACAATTGATCTAGGAAAACCATTAAAAGCAGGATTATATGTTTCTCAAATGTAATGAATAAAACCAGGAGAGGAAGTAAATTAAAAAGGCAAACCCTCCACCGCAACTAATTTTGCCATATTTTCCCTATCTTTATTTTTATCATATTTAGGACAAAAAATTCCCCCCGTCGTCGGGTTAATTTGACCCTGTACTTGGTCGGGGACACTACGTGAACCTTGTCCCGATTCAAATGGCATTGGCACACCCGATATTTTAGCCTGGTATTGATTCCACCTAGTTATGTGCTCGCCTTGTACATGTCTCAATAAACATCCCGTCCCACCTTGACATTTCCGATTTTAAATTTATAAACATTTTTACAAATTTTACATCTAGCTAGTTGATTCTCTTGGTCTCTATCAGAAAAATCTCATGCAGTTGATTTTAATTTTCATTGTGTGGGGCCTCGACTCATACTAGGAGGAATATGAGGCATTCCAATTTGAGGTTGAGACTCAGTCTGAGCCTGAGGTTGAGGTGCACTAGTGGGTGTGTCATCTAGATTATCGTCTAAATTATAGTCTGGTTCATCTACCTCATCATCTAATGGTATATCATTAAAAAATAGTTTCATCTATATGAGTGTAATCAATGAAATCATTAGGACTAGGAGTAAGATTACTAGAAGAAGTACACTTACCCTTGTTACCCCTACTAAAATAAGCACCCTTACATTTACCCTTAATCATACGTTTAAAGCATTACATTATAATTATGTAAACAAATAATTAACGTAAATGAAATTAAGTGCGATAATTAAAATTAAGTAACAATAATAATTTAAAGAAGGAACGAAGGTACCAAACACCGACGTAACGTCGACGTGTAATCGAGGTTGAAAATTGAAACTTTGCTCGATGGATGATCCTCAAGCTAGTTGCCAACTTCACTCCCAATTTTTTAACTTTGATATAAATGAGCAAAAAAAATATAATATTTAGTAGGTAATGTAGAATTGTAGAGAGATAAATTGAGAGATTGTAAGAAGATTTGTGAGAAAAATAAAGAGGAAAATGAGGTATTTATAGTTGAGAAATAGGGTTAAAGTGTAAATATATTAACTTAAGGGTTAAAAAATATATTAAGGGGGTGGGGTGGGGTGGGGTGGGGGGCCAAAAATGGCCGTTATAGCCGTTGCGCAACGACCAATCAAAATTTGACCGTTGTTGCAAAGGAATTTTTGCAAAGGGGTACTGGGTCGAGACTGGGCGGGACGTGGTCGGAATGAGACGGGACGGGGTCGGGGAGGGTAGCAGGCCGGGCCGGGTCGGATTCGGGCCGACCCAGCCCACTGGACATCCCTAGTTTTAACTACTTGAAACAGCCAGGGCTGCAAATGTGTAAAAAGTCATTAATAATGTGTGGATAATGAGGTGGGCCATTGTACAATTGATGCAATATTAGAATTCAGTTAATGAAATGGACACAAGCATCCAATATTGTTAGCGGGAGACACTTTTCGGACTATAATTTGGAGGATTCAAGCTCCGTAATAGGTAGTAGATTTTAAACGTGGAATTGAGAAAATATTGTATGTGGATGAAAGACTAGAGGTTGAATTATTGCAATGGTATAGCAATACCTTCAATTTTCAAAATGAAACGAACTTGATTTTTACTAGCTAGCTAGCCTAGCCACATGCATTTCATCTATTCAACTTTGTTCACTTCATTAAACTAGTAATTATATTGTAGCTCAACTCATCTATATGCTATGTATCTTGTGGATTACTTGAGAAAGCAATACACTAATCTATCATTCTTATTCAGAAAAAATTCAAACAAGAGAAAAGCACACTGCACCGGCATTCTGACATTTTCAACAAACAACTGTCATTGGATGTTCATGGTATCTGTACGAAAACTTTTCATTCAGCCCGCTTCTTGCCTTAATTACTCCACTTGCACTAACTCTATGTTTTGTAGTCAAAACTATCAATCAGGATTTACTTTTAATGGATACTTGTCTTCATGTATACTTCCACTAATTAATCAATTCATTAATTAGGTATATTTTCCATAAAGTAGTTAATGTTAGCCGACCTCCCAACATATATGCTCATGGAAATCACACTCGGAGTAAACTTAAGCTTTAGAGCAGGTGGGACAACGTTAAGTTACATTTTTTGCTAACAATAGAAACAAAAAGGAGGTTAGGTAATGTGAAATATGTTTACGCGTATGGTATATGGTGATGTCAATAGCACCAAGCATTATAAGGTATATAGTAATGTGATAATTTAATATAAGGCTTACCTGTATATGGTCAATTGAGGTCACATCCATCAGTGATAAAAAATTATTTCTTAATAGCGCGTTAAAAGCATATTTACAAATACTTTACGTTTCCAGATTAATTTTGATGTCTCGTTTCTTTAAAGTACAATACTTGGTAGTGGTACGGTGGCCTTCTTAGGACTATATTTTGTCGTTGCATGTATTGCTGTCGAAGCCCAAAGGCGTATAAACATCATCTCTTAAGACTTTCAAGTTTCGATAAAATTAGCCAAACAACATTGAGAAAATTAGTAGTTCCTCTAAATATCTAACGGCGCGCTAGAAATTAAAGGTGCATAAAATATTACTAATTGTTATAAAATAATGACAATAAAGTAAATACATCAGAGACAAGTATAGAGAGAGATTGATATATTATTCAACTTCAAATTGATCTACAAATAAACTGAATTAACTTCCTATTTATAGAGGAACTGAAGTTGTTTTGTAAGCTACTTCAAAGAAGCTGTTGTAAGTTATTTGTAAGTTGTTGTGTAAGCTAGTTGCAAACTGTTGTGTAAGCTAGGTTGTAAGCTTATCCATGAGAAGTTGTTGTGTAAGCTATTGCAAGATGTTGTGTAAGCTACTTGTAAGTTATCTGCTTGGTTGTAAGCTTATCCATGAAAAGCTGTAGTGTAAGCTACCTGATTGATTATAAGCTTATCCAAGAAACTGTGTATTTGAATAGACATCTACAATATAGTATATTTATAACACTCCCCCTTGGATGTTCATCAATTGATAATGTGCCTTGTTAAAACCTTACTCGGAAAAATCTAGTGGGAAAAATTCAAGTGAAGAAAAAAGAGTACACATCTAGCAATGCACATTACAAGCTGCCTCGTTAAAAACCTTACCAGAAAAATCCAACCTTGGTTATGAAAAAAAAAAGTACAGCACATATTTTACTCCCCCTGATGAAGATCGCGATTTAGATGTCGAAGTCTTCACATTCCATTCTTGGATACCATCTTCTCAAAAGTTAAAGTTGGCAAAGATTTAGTGAACAAATCTGCAAGATTGTGACTTGAAAGAATTTGCTGCACATTAATATCACCATTCTTTTGGAGATCATGTGTGAAGAATTATTTTGGTGAAATGTGTTTCGTTCTATCTCCTTTTATAAATTCTCCTTTTAATTGCGCTATACATGCAACATTGTCTTCATATAATACTATGGATATTTTTGTATCACATATCAACCCATATCTTTCTCTGATGAAATGTATCATTTATCTCAACCAAACACATTCTCTACTTGCTTCATGAATAGCTATTATTTTAGCATGATTTGAAGAAGTAGAAACAATGATTGTTTTGTATATCATCATGATATAGAAGCACCTCCACATGTAAACAAATATCCTGTTTGAGACCGAGCTTTATATGGGTTAGATAAATAACCTGCATCTGCATAACCAACAAGATCTGCACTATCTTTGTTTGCATAAAACAAACCCATATCAATATTTCCCTTTAGATATCATAGTATATGTTTAATTTTGTTTAAATGCCTCTGTGTAGGATAGGGCTGGCAATGGATCGGAGGTGGATCGGGTGGAGCTCAATCCGCCTCCACCCGCCAATGATCCATCCACCACCCGACCCATCCATCACCCTGTTTTTTATAATCCACATCCGATCCACCCATCATCCACGGGTGAATCGGGTGGATCGGGTGCTTCGCGGATGGAAGCGACGAAGACTTATGAAAATTGGTCGATACTTAAGTCTTGTAGGTAATTTATGACAGTTAATAAATATGTCAGTTCAAATTTCACAAAAATGAACTTTACTTTGTTCATTTTATTGGAAGTAGAGAATTGTACGGATTAATTCGAGAATGGCAGAGTCTGGTAAACCGACAAAGTTGCATTTGATTATATCAACTATTAAGATAAAATAAATATCATCAATCCTCCTAGTACTGTGAGTTCATATTTTTATGTGAAAACGATCAACATTTGTTTTTTCCCTTTCTTATGTTGTTCAATGTAAGTTTTACTTGATCAAACTTAGAGTGGTATAATTAGCAGATAAAAATATAATTTTTTCAATCTGTTTAAATTTGGACGAGTTAGCGACCCACATATTTCTTAACTCAAGTTATTTTGATTAGCCTGATTCAGTCAAATTAAAAATAGCATTTATTAAGCGTTTGGACATGCAATTTCATCTTATGAGATGAAATCATCGTTTGGACATGTGATTTCATCTCATGAGATGAAATTCCAAATCATCCAAAAAGGCATGATTTGAGATTTCAAATTTTAAATGTAAAAGTTGACCACAAAGTTTATATTTTATAAAAATAGATCCATAAATTAGTAGATATAATTAGCAATCATGTTTATCAATTATTTATATCAAATATTAAAAGATCTACAAGGGGTGGATTGAAAATAATTAATTTATAACGGGTGGATGGGTGGATCGGGTGGTGGGTTGGATGTATGTTCACCCGAATCTGACCCAATCCGTCACCCGATCCATCCATCACCCGATTAAATCCATGTTTTTCGGATTTTCATTCATATAATCGGGTCGGGTGGATCGGATATCCATCGGGTTAGGGTGAAATTGTCAGCCCTAGTGTAGGAGAAGAGTTATATCTTTCTAGAAAATTAACAGAAAATGCTATGTCAGGTCTTGTAGCATTAGCAAGATACATAAGTACACCAGTGGCACTAAGATGTGGTACTTCATGACCAAGAAGCTCTTTTTTTTTCTTTTTGAGGTCGGAATGGGTTTTTACTCACTTCAAGTGAGCGAACAACCATTGGAGTACATAAAGGATGTGCATTGTCCATGTAAAATTATTTTAAAACTTTCTTAGTATAGGCAGATTGATAGATAAAGATCTCATTTTCTAAATGTTCAATTTGTAGATCAAGACAAAGTTTTGTCTTTCCAAGATATTTCATTTCAAATTCTTTCTTGAGATATTCAATTGCCTTTTGGAGCTCTTCTGGAGTCCTAATGAAATTTATATCATCAATATAAACAATAAAAAATAACAAACTCTAATTCTGTTTTCTTAATAAAAACACATGGACAAATGGCATCATTTGTATAACCTTCATTTTTCAAATACTCACTAAGGCGATTATATCACATGCGTCCTGATTGTTTTAGACCATATAATGATCGTTGTAATATGATTGAGTACATTTCCCGATACTTTGAATTATATACTTCAGGCATCTTTAATTCTTCTGGGACTTTTATATAAATTTCATTATCAAGTGAGCCATAAAGGTAAGCTATAACCACATTCATTAGATGTATTTCAAGATTTTCATGTACAACTAAACTAATGAGACATCAAAATGTTATTGCATCCATAACGGGTGAATATGTTTCTTCATAGTCTACACCGGGTCTTTAAGAGAATCCTTGTGCAACAAGGCATTCCTTATAACTCACAATTTCACTTCTCTCATTTCTTTTTTGCACAAAGATCCATTTATGGCCAACTGATTTTACATCATCAGACGTTTGGACTACCAGTAAAAAACCTCGCGTTTAGCAAGTGAATTCAATGCTGATTGAACTGCCTCTTGCTATTTTGGCCAGTCGCATCTTCGTCAATATTCTTCGATAGATAAAGATTCTTGATCCTCACTATCTTTCATAATATTCATTGCAACATTATATGCAAAAGCATTATCCATCGTACTTTTTGATCAATTCAAATTTGTCCCATCACCAGTAGAACATAATGATAGCTCTTTACTCAGTTGAGTCTCGGGTTCACTGATATCTTCAAGAATATCAGGAGTAATTAGATCTTGATTGTCTTCATGAGATTCTTTTATAGTGCCATTTATAACATTGCTTGTTCTTATTTTTCTAGGATTTCTATCCTTTGAACCTAATGGTCTACCACGCTTTAAGCATGTATGAAATTCAGTTGTTATGACACAAGTAGATGGTCATGCTGGGACATCAATTCGGCTAGGCATATTCTCCGCAGGGATATGTAATTTAGTTATTCTTTTCAAATCAGTAAATGTGTCTAGCATTTGATTTGCTATTTTCAGCAAGTGGATGATCTTCTGGACCTTATGTTACCATAGAGGGACACGTGGATCAAAATGAGATAGTGATGAAACTTTCCACGCAATTTCTCTTTCAATTTCTTTCATATCTCCCCCTAATTGTGGAAATTTGTTTTATCAAGTCGACAATCTACAAATCGAGCAGTGAATAAATCTCCCATTAATGGTTCAAGGTAGCGAATAATAAAGGGTGATTCAAACCCAATATATATTCCTAATCTTTTATGAGGGCCCATCTTAGTGCATTATGGTGGTGCAACCGGCACATACACAACAAGACAAAAAATTCAGAGATGAGCAATATTTAGTTCATGACCAAATACTAATTATGACGGGGAGTATTTATTATAATGAGTCAGTCTGAGATGAATAAGTGATGCCTCATGCAAAATATCATGACCCCAGTGTAGGGATTTATTGGGTTGAAAACACATAAGTAACGCACAACGGAAGTTTTAAAATTTTGTTTCTTACTTACCCCAACAAGTTTTCTGGTATGGTTATACAACAATCAAACATGTATCATAAAACATAATACTTACAGGTTATAGTATCTGGAATCTTTATCTACTATAAGGTTGACACGCGGTTGCCCTTTCGATTGCAAGCTCCAAGCTTCAATGTACTTCTCTTTCGGAAAGCTAGGAAATCCGGCAGAGGTTCGAGAGAGTTTTGATTCTAAGTCTCTAAGGCTTAGAATTATAATCTGAAATTGGTGTATTGAATAATGAAGAGAATTCCACTATTTATAGGTGAAAATTAGGTCAAACCGGATTAGGGTTTGACCTTGGTCCTGGCCCAAAATTTGAGGCAGAGGCGACGCGGCTCTAGGGTATGGGCGTCGCGGTGCTCGACGTGTTCCTGCACTGTCTCGATTAATTTTCCGTGCATTCTTAATTAAATCCAAAATTCAATTTTGACTTAATTTAAATAATCATTATTGATTTAAATATCTCGATTCTAAATCGAACATTTAATTACTCTCTCAATACATCCTTAGATCGAAAGGACAATCAACATAGTGTGACCCTATAGGCCTTCACATATCGACATTAATCAAGTTAAGGTCTACGCGGAACTCCTAGATGGCACCGCAATACAAACTCAATATGTGAAGTACGTTTACGCGAATCTAGTAAACTTAACCTCTATGTGGTAAGATAAAATCCTTTCATTCACGACACACCCGATCAAGCTTAGGATTTGTCAATTGTCTATCCAAATGGCTTAATCATTGTATCTCATCTGTATTAGTTGACAACTATACCACATTCTAAATATGTCTATTGCGTTGGCCAACGATTTAGTCAACCTAATATCACTGAGAATCCGAGTGTTCTCTCGAATATATATTCAAGGAATGAATCCTAATTTTGGCTCAACTACCACCTTTAATCCACATCATAATGTACCAAATACAAGTCGTATCTCAACCTATAAGGCATTTGAGCTTAGGACGGGATCAAAGTACATTACTTTGTAGACAAGGCGTGTATTGACCTCAAGTCTAAGGACTTCTATCTCCCACACGTTGATCATACTTTAGACAAGTATAACAAATAGTATATCAGTAGGGTATACCAATACTTCCAAAGTATTCATGTGTCCATCACGAGTAACCATTACTCATAGCAGGTGAGACATACTACATCCTCTAAGGATGTGATGCAGACCACATGTCGACTTATCACATATCATCGATATCCCATTCTCGAGGATCATTAGTCGAGGCCATTTTAAGAGTTACGTTATAATATTAATATCTCACACTATTAATAATAATGTAACCTCCAGGAATACATATTATAGAATATTACAAACAATCAATTAATAATTCATTAATTGCAAATGCCAAAATATTAATCTCCATTAATAATAATACGAACGTGTATAAAGTACATTTGTCCTAATACAGATTGTCTCTATGACATAAATATACTTTCAATCTCCCACTTGGCCTAGAGCCAATCTCCAACATATCTAATGCCCATATTCTCAAAATGACCATTATGCTTGACTAAGATTAATAGTTTAGTGAATGGGTCAGCTAATTGTTGTATGTGGAAACATAGTCTAATTTAATCTCTTCAGTCTCCACCATCTCCCTGAGTATGTGGTACTTCATTGGTACATGCTTCTTTCTGTTGGTTGATTTTGATTCCTTAGCCTGCGCAATCGCACCAGTGTTGTCACAACAAATCGTTATTGTATAAGTGGCACTTAGAACAACCCCTAGTTCCTTCAGAAACTCAGATATCGCGACAGCTTCTTTATCAGCTTCCGATCCAGCAATGTACTCATCTTCTGTTGTCGAATCAACAGTTGTAGCTTGTTTGGAACTTTTCCAGCTTACTGCTCCACCATTGAAAATGAACGTGTACCCAGATTGAGATTTGTAGTCATCAATATCCGTCTGGAAGCTAGCATCAGTTTACCCAATAGCAGCTAGCTTTTCTTCCCCACCATAGACTAAGAAGTAATCTTTAGTTCTTCTAAAATACTTAAGAATACTCTTGACTGCCTTTCAGTGTTCTTCCCCAGGATTCCGCTGAAATTTGCAAGTCATACTAAGTGCAAAAGCCACATCTGGCCTAGTACAGGTCATGGCATACATGATCGATCCTATAGCCGAAGCATATGGGATCCTTTTCATGCGTTCAAGTTCTATAGTATTAGAAGGACTATCCTTCTTAGATAACTTCATGCCTTGTCCAATAGGTAGATCGCCTTTCTTGGAATTTTCCATAGAAAAACGTCTAAGCATTTTGTCTATGTAGAGTGACTGTGACATCCCCAACAATCTATTAGGTCTATATTTATAGATCCTACTTCCCAGAATGTAGCAGGCTTCACCTAAATCCTTCATCATGAAGGTACTGGACAACCACTCCTTGACTGACTGCAGGAGAGTCTTATTGTCTCCCATTATTAATATGTCATATACATATATGATAATGAAGGCAATACTCCCATTCTTTCATTTACTATAAATATATAGACCCTCTTTGCTTCTGACGAAATCAAACGACTTGATAACCTTGTCGAAGCAAATGTTCCAACTCCTCGAGGCTTGCTTAAGCCCATAAATGGACTTTTGTAGCTTGCATACGGCATTTCGTTCGGACTAAAGTGAAAAATCCCCAGGTTGTTTCATATACACCTCCTCAACTAAATTACAATTGAGAAAAGCAGTTTTGACGTCCATCTGCCAAATGTCATAGTCATAATATGCAGCTATTGCAAGCAAAATCCGAATGGACTTAATCTTAGCAACAGGTGAAAAGGTTTCATCATAATCGACCCCAGGCCGTTGATTATAACCTTTAGCCACCAATCTTGCTTTATAAGTCTGTACCTTGCCATATGCATCAATCTTCTTCTTGAAGACCCATTTGCATCTTATGGGTCTAACCCCTGTTGGCAAATCAACGAAGTTCCAAACTTGATTTATGTACATCGAGTCCATCTCAGATTTTATGGCTTCTTGCCATCTCTACGAATCAATTTCCAACATAGCTTCGCTGTAGGTTGTAGGTTCATCGTCATCAGGAATATCTATCTCATTGTGTGTTTCAACAAGGAGATTAAGTCTTTCAGGCGGACGATGAGTCCTAGTGGTCCTACGGAGTTGATTATTCTATGTTTCAGTGCTTGTTGTATTCTGATTGTGAGAAGGTCTTTGTGTATTGGACAATCCATCACCTTGAGAGCTTTCAGGAATGTCATTTTCATGAATGAAATGTTGTACAACCATTGTATCATCTTTCATTGGTTGTGTATGAGAGCCTTGTATTTCTGTACTATCTCTCACAGCACTCCCACTGGCAGAAAGGCGTACTCTAAGTAGCCAATCTTCACCAGATACTCCCATTGAATCCTTGTTTAGGTCATTCGACAAGGGTTCAACTTCTGTGTTATCTTGTGGTTCTTGAATTTCTTCAAGTTCTATCTCTGTGCAGCTATGTTCCTTGTAGACATATTCTTCTTCAAGGAAAGTTGCGTTCATGGAAACAATGACCTTATGTTCTCCAGGAAGATAGAAGTAGTATCCCTTAGTTTCCTTTGGATACCCCACGAAGTACCATTTCTCACTTTTGGATTCCAACTTGTTAGTGAGCATCTTCTTAACATATGCAGGGCACCCCCAGGGTCTCATATGTTTAAGAGCTGGCTTCTTGCCACACCATATCTCATAGGGTGTCTTTTCTACTGACTTGGAAGGAACCCTGTTCAGAACATATATAGAGGTTTGTATTGCATGTCCCCAAAGGTATGTCGGTAGAGCTGAGAAACTCATTATAGATCGAACCATATCCAATAAGGTTCGGTTTCTCCTTTCGGCAACACCATTCATCTGTGGTGTTCCAGGAGGTGTCCATTCTGACTGAACTCCATGTAGCTTTGAGTAATCTAGAAAATTCTTGCTCAAGTATTCACCTACTCGATCCAATCGAAGGGTCTTGATATTTATTGCAAATTGCTTCTCTACTTCCGACTTGTACACATTGAACTTCTCTAAAGCCTCGGATTTGTGTCTCATAAGATTCACATATCCATACCTTGTGAAGACATCAGTAAAAGTGATGAAGTATGGAAAGCCTCTTTTAGCTTGAGTCGAGAATGGCCCACATACATCTGTATGTACCAACTCAAACACCTCATTGGCTTGCACACCTTTCCCGGAAAGTGGTTTATTGGTCATCTTTCCTCTCAAGAAAGATTTGCAGTTACCATAAGACTCCAAGTCAAGTGGTTCGAGGTAGTCTAACTTCCTCAACCTTGCTATCCTTGATTAGTTGATATGACCAAGTCTGCAGTGCCATAGGTAGGTAGAGTTATTATTACTTATCTTGGCTCGTTTATTTTGTACATTGAATATCTCTCGACTATAATTTAGTGTATATAATCAATCCACAAGAGGAGCAGTTCCATATATAATATTATCAAAAGATAGTACTTGACTGCCATTATAAATATATGAGGAAAAACCCTCCAAGTCCAAAACTGGGATAGAAATGATATTCCTCGTTAACGAGGGTACATAGAAGCAATCATTCAACACTAAACAATAGCCAGAAGGTAAATTTAATCTATAAGTCCTTACGCGCTCAGTATCTACTCATGCTCCATTTCCAACACGTAGGTCTACCTCCCTTGGTCCAACCTTCCTGCTATCAGTTAGCCCCTGCACATTTGTACAAATGTGTGAGCCACAAGCGGTATCCAATACCCAGGAATGAGAGTTATTTATAGACATATTTATTTCAATGACGTACATACCTTGTCCACCAAAGACAGGAGCACCTGGTGTTTTTCCTCCTCCTGGTGTCGTGCAGTCCTTCTTCTAATGCCCCTTCTTATGGCAATTGAGGCATTCATCCTTAGCTTGATTTACCTTATTCTTCACACCTCCCTTAGGCTTCATAGATGAGGGCGCAGCGACTGCTTTGCCCTTCTTCTTCTACCATTCCTTATCTTTCGGCTTGGGTCGGCTAGAAGAGCTCACCATGAGCACAACTTTGCCTTTGGAATGGAAGACTCAAAGGTCTTGAGCATGTTGTGCAGCTCCGGCAGAGTCGCCTTCGTTCCATTCATATTGAAATTCACTATGAAGTTTTCAAAAGAACGAGGGATAGACTTCAGGATGAGGGTGGTAGCGACATTCTTTTAAAGCTTCGTTCCAATTGAAGCAAGCCTCTCTATCAGCCCTATCATATTCAATACATGCTGCGAGACCTGGTCTCCTTCATTAAGCTTACACTTAAAGAGTTTTATCAGTAACTCATATTCCATAGTCTGGGATTGTGAGTCATAGAGACTCTTCAAGTGTTCGAGCATCTCATTGGGGCCCATGTTCTCATGTTGTCTCTGAAGTTCTATAGACATGGAAGAAAACATCACGCACTGCGCTGAAGTGGCATCATCTAGGTGTTTTTGGTAAGTTTCCTTATCAAAAGAGGCATATTCAGTAGAGTCTGTCGCAGGGACTGTTGGGAACACCGTGTTCAACACGTATTCTATTTTCTCTTATATCAGCACTATTCACAAATTCCTTATCCAGTCAAGGTAGTTCGGTCCAGTAAGTTTGTTCATCTTAATCAACATTTTCAATGATAAGCTCGACATCTTTAATAATCTGAATAATTAGATAGACTGGAAATCAAACTCAAAATATGTTTCCTATTATACACATTCGTTTAGGCTAATCAACATGGCATTTTATTTAATTAGCTCCCACTATTTTAACATACTTCTACGACCCCATGGTAGAATACAGACCTATTTTAATTGAGGTCATAATGGGCCAAGATCCAAGCCTATGCTATCTCCGCGTTTGCTTTGGCTGATAACTTCAATAACACATCTTGGTAGGTTCTAAACCAATTGCAAAACTTATTTGCAACTCTTGGTTGATCAAATATTACATTTAATCTTGCGTCCTTAGATTAGTCCGACACTTTGGCGCCAAAATTTGTATAAGCAAGTCAACCCCATTACACGACTGTGTTTATGTATCTAAGTAAATTTGACATTTGTGAGCAAACACTTTGGTGTAAATACCCACAAAAGTTTATCGTTTACCTTTACATTAAAACACATCTATGAAATAGTCTGGGTCCTCGTAGACTTAGAGCAAATTCTTTGGCATAAATACTCATATCGCCGAAAAGGATTTTGCACTCTAACAATTATAATGGACGACGCGTTTTAATTTAGACTTGTATTTAAAGTTTTAGGGAACATTTTAATTCAGGGTTTTAACCAAGATCAACTCTTTTATGTCATATCTAATATGACATCTTAACATCATGCAAAACCAATGACACATATAGTTAGGAACCGTCAACCCAATATGCATGATATAAGATGGTTTAATAAAATACAGGGCGCCGCCTGCCCAGACAGTTATAGCGGACGATATTCTAGTAATTTAAATGACAAACAATTTGACATTTAGCACATAAACAATATACTTATCAGATATATTGTATAATAATAATCATAGGTGAAACATTTTGAACAATAATTTTTTTCGATCGATGGAGCCGCGATGCTAATCACTAGGGTCGCGGCGCCAGTGAGGCAAAAACCGAATGCTTCTGCAATGCATTAGAGCCGCGACACTCCACCATGGGGCCGCGACGCTTGCAAGGCAGAAACTTTCGATTTGCATTAGGGTCGCGGTGCTCTACCATGGGGCCGCGGCGTCTAATGCCCAGAAAGTCTGAAACTTAAAAACCAAAGCATTAGGGCTGCGGCGCTCCACCATGGAGCCGCGACGCCACCTTAAAAACCCTAGCAAGCGTCGCGGCGCCCTAACATAGGGCCGCGGCGCCGACGTCCTAAGAAAACATTTCTGTGTTGATTTTTTAAAATCGTTCGAGCCCTAAATCTAATTTAGGGATCAAATCACATGTCCTTTATCATCACCCACCATTATCAATAACGCCCATAACAACCATCATCCATTAGTAGCCGTGCACCGTGCAATGAGCCGGACAATGCACTTTTGGCTTAGTTCGAGTTAGAGCGGAATGACTTCCTCGAGTTAGCGTAGGAGATAATTTAGGGTGATATCAAAAGGTTAACATTCGGTCAAGACATGTAGGATTTCAAGAACCTCATTTTAATCCAATTTTATGTTTAACCCATATTATTACTTTATTTAATTGTTATATAACCATTGAACCAGCCTGGACTCAAATATAAGTAAGGCACAGTGGAAGTTTTAAAATTTTGTTTCTTAGTTACCACAACAAGTTTTCTAGTATGGTTATACAACAATCAAACCGGTAACATAAATCATAATGCTTACAGGTTATAGTTCTGGAATCTTTATCTACTATAAGGTTGACACGCGGTTGCCCTGTCGACTGCAAGCTCCAAGCTTCAATGTACTTCTCTTTCGGAAAGCTAGGAAATCCGGCAGAGGTTCGAGAGAGTTTTGATTCTAAGTCTCTAAGGCTTAGAATGATAATCTGAAATTGGTGTGTTGAATAATGAAGAGAATGCCACTATTTATAGGTGAAAATTAGGTCAAACAGATTAGGGTTTGACCTTGGTCCAGGCCCAAAAATCGAGATACAGACGCCGCGGTCCTAGGGTATGGGCGTCCCGGCGCTCGACGTGTTCCTGCACTGTCTCGATTAATTTTCTGTGTATTCTTAATTAAATCCAAAATCTAATTTTGACTTAATTAAAATAATCAGTATTGATTTAAATATCTCGATTCTAAATCGAACATTTAATTACTCTCTCAATACATCCTTAGATCGAAAGGACATCGACATTGTGTGACCCTACTGGTCTTCACATATCGACATTAATCAAATTAAGGTCTACGCGGAACTCCTAGATGGCACCGCAAGACAAACTCAATATGTGAAGTATGTTTACGCAAATTCAGTAAACTTAATGTCTATGTGGTAAGATAAAATCCTTTCATTCACGACACACCCGATCAAGCTTAGGATTTGTCAAGTGTCTATCCAAATGGCTTAATCATTGTATCTCATCTATATTAGTTGACAACTAGACCACATTCTAATTATGTCTATTGCGTTGGCCAACGACTTAGTCAACGTATTATCACTGAGAATCTGAATGTTCTCTCGAATATACATTCGAGGAATGAATCCTAATTTTGGCTCAACTACCACATTTAATCCACATCGTAATGTACCCAATACATGTACATTACTTTCTAGACAAGGCGCGTATTGACCTCAAATCTAAGGACTTCTGTCTCCCACACGCTGATCATACTTTAGACAAGTATAACAAACAGTATATCAGCAGGGTATACCAATACTTCTAAAGTATCCATGTGTCCATCACAAATAGCCATTACTCGTAGCAAGTGAGACATACTACATCCTCTAAGGATGTGATGCAGACCATAAGTCGACTTATCATATATCATCGATATCCCATTCTCGATGATCATTAGTCGAGGCTATACCAATACTTCTAAAGTATCCATGTGTCCATCACAAATAGCCATTACTCGTAGCAGGTGAGACATACTACATCCTCTAAGGATGTGATGCAGACCATAAGTCGACTTATCATATATCATCGATATCCCATTCTCGATGATCATTAGTCGAGGCTATTTTAAGAGTTACGTTATAATATTAATATCTCACACTATTAATAACAATGTAACCTCCAGGGATGCATATTATAGAATATTACAAACAATCAATTAATAATTTATTAAATGAAAATGCCAAAATATTAATCTCCATTAATAATAATACGAACGTGTATAAAGTACATTTGTCCTAATACAGATTGTCTCTAGGACATAAATATACTTTCACCCAGACGGTAGTGGGCAACCGTATTTTCATAAGTAGTGGTCTTGCTATCAATTGCAAGAGCTTAATAAATGATTCAGCAAGACCATTTTGAGTATGAACATGAGCTACAGGATGTTCAACTTTTATCTCGATTGATAAACAATAATAATCAAAATCTTGAGACGTAAATTCTCCATCATTATCGAGGTGTATAGCCTTAATGGGATAATCTTGGAACTGTTCCCTTAAGCGTATTATTTGTACTAATAATTTCACAAACGCCAGATTGCGAGACTATAGAAGGCACAAATGAGACCATCTTAAAGATGTGTCTATTAGGATCATAAAATATCTAAATGACCCACAAGGTGGGTGAATAGGTCCACATATATCTTCATGTGTATGCTCTAGAAAGGCAAGGGATTCAATGCCAACTTTCATTGGCGATGGTCTTGTTATCAATTTTCCTTGACAACAAGCAGCACATGAAAATTCACCACTTTAAAGAATATTCAAGTTCTTAAGTGGATACCCATTTGAATTTTCAATGATTCACCTCATCATTATTGATTCAGAATGACCTATTCAATCATGACAAAGCACAAAAGTACTTGAATCATTAAACTTCCGGTTTATGATAGAGTGTGCTTCAATTGTACTAATTTCCGTGTAATACAAGCCAGAAGATAAAGTTGGTAATTTCACCAAGATATATTTCTGGACGGAGACATGCTTGGTAATACCAAGATATTCAATATTTATTTCTTTTAATGTCTCAACATGATACCCATTTCGGCGGATATCTTTGAAACTCAACCACTAAAAGATGTGAAATTATGTCAAATATTTGTGGAATCTCATCTCGCGGTATTGCTGCTGCATGAGCATACTCGAGGTAGAAAAAGTGGAGAATATTTTTTCCAGCATATCATGATCAGTGATATTTTTACCACATATTTTCAACTAAGAAATAATTCTGAACATGAAGGAATTATACCCATTGATAGATTTAAAATCCTATAGCCTCAAATGGATCCAATCAAAACGTGCTTGTGGAAGTACGACTATGTTCAGGTGGTCATATTTATCTTTTAAATTATTCCACAACATAAGAGGATCTTTAATAGTGAGATATTCCAATTTCAGACCCTCATCAAGGTGATGGCCGAGGAATATCATTGCCTTGACACGGTCTTGGTTTGATGCCTAATTTTTATCTTTGATGGTGTCGGCCAGATCCATCGCATCAAGATGATTTCCGCATCAAATACCCAAGACAGGTAGCTTTTGCCCGATATATCCAGGGCAAGAAATTCGTGTTTAGAAATATTAGTCATTAATGAAGAAAAAAAAAGTCAATACCTTCGAGGCTTTCAAAGTATTTGCTCCATATGATAGAGCTCGTGCTGATAATGTGTTATAAAATAAAGACTATAAAGTAAATACACCAGAGACAACTATATAGGGAGAGACTGATATATTATTCAACTTCAAACTGATCTACAAATGAACTGGAGTTCCTGTGTAAGCTACTTCAAAGAAGAAGAAGCTGCTCTGTAAGTTACTTCAAAGAAGCTGCTCTGTAAGCTATTTGTAAGTTGTTGTGTAAGCTACTTGTAAGTTGTTGTGTAAGCTACTTGCAACATGTCTGCTTGATTGTAAGTTTACCCATGAGAAAATGTTGTGTAAGCTGCTATGTAAGCTAGTTTATGTAAGCTACTTGCAAGTTGTCTGATTGGTTGTAATCTTATCCATGAGAAGCTACTGTATAAGCTACTTGCAAGTTGTTTGTTTGATTATAAACTTATCCAAAAAAACTATGTATTTAAATGCATATACACAATACAATGTATTTATAACATTAATCAATTAAAGACTGATTTTCTAAATGATCCCTCTTGTGAACAAATTTGGGTTATACGTGCATAACCAGTCGAAATACATATGGTGGGGTTGGTGCTCCCATTCAGTATAGGGACAACGGCACACATCAGCGGCAATCTCTATAAATTACAAGGATTTATAAGAACGTCGACATAGGATTTTAGATAAGTATTGAATGATTACTATATTTGTTTTGTACCTTTGTTATTTTATTCTCTTTTTCTTTTTTATATTTCTGCATCGGTTCTTATATTTTTGTATTGGGTACATTTCTTTTTAATCGAGAATATATTAGAAACAACTTTTCTATCTCGTAAAGGTAGAGATAAAGTCTGCGGACATCCTACCTTTTCCAGACCCAACATGTGAAATAACACTGGATATGTTGTTATTGTTGTTTGTTGTTTGTTGTTTGGCTATATTAAATTTTTTTTTTTTGTTAATTTTATGAAGATGAGTTTTTTAAGTTGATATTTCCCACTTATTAAAAAAAAATTCAAGTGAAATGCATATCCGAATCGAACTTCATCATTCAAACAATAATTTGAAATCATGATGATTTGAAGTTGAAGTTTTGTTTGGACATGCGATTTGAATTTCTTAAGTTATATTTTTTCTTATTGACATAAAAACACCACAAGTTATGAAAACCATCAAATCTTTCCTAATTCTTATGCAATCTTACCAAATGAGCAAGTCATAGTTCATAACAAAATTAATACGCGACTAGAAAGCCTTTATAAAAAATACAACATCAATTGATCGAACTTTAATTCAATAAAAAGGAAAATTGAACATGAATAGTAGTGAATAGAAACTATTACTTTGGAATTCGAAGTTATTGCAGGGAAGGAATTGAGTCCCAATGGAAAAATAATTTCATCTTGGACAATTATATCGAATACAATATAAAGTCGATCAATTGGTATATATCTATTACCTTATGATTTCTTTTACAAAATATAAACTTATGGATCAAGTTTTATATTTAAAAGAAATTAAAATCATCATTTGGAATATCAAATCACACCTTTTTGGATGATTTGGGATTTTAAATCGAAGTTGAAGTTAAAATTATGTTCAAATTACATAAATAAACGGTGATTTGAAATCAAATTATGAAATCATAATTTGAAATCGCGTACTAAAAGTAGCCGTGTACTTGTACTTGTAATAACAAGTATGCATTCTCTTGATTGATATCGAACATGAGTTTGAGTTGATAGCAAATTCTAATTGTTGAAGGGGTGCACCCTAATCTTGCTAGTCAAACTTGTTATTCTTCAATAATGTCGTCGTTCTCTTATTACAGTGTTGGATTACTATACGTAAGAAGGACCTACTTTAGCCGTTTAAGTTGAGTGGATGTCGATCATCTTATCTTACACTACATAGACAACTACATGAACCTTAGGGGTTGGTTTTATGTGTCCAGTATCTACAATCAATCATCTTAAATTAGTGTCGTGACATTGGAGGTCCTGGCCGGTCCTCATATCATAATTCATATCCTACTTATCCCGATCCTTGGGACCAAATGGATTTGCCAAAGTTGCCACTTAATATATAGATGGTGCCTAAAGATTTTAAAAACTCATATAAAACAAAAGCTAAATTAAACAATTTGTATACCTTTTAATCATAGGATGTCAATGGGTTTTTAAAAACTGACTACCCCTACCGAATTGAGTCATACCGAAAATCGATTATTATATTTTAAAAATAATTTAATACTTTTTTATATAAATCTATAACTGTATCAAATATTTAGAGCAGATATCTAAAAAAATTTAAAATAATGAAAAATACTGAATAATTTTATGTGTAAAATATAGTTTATGTATTAAGCTTATAAAGTTATAAAAAATTTAATATTGAGAAATAATTTTTCTCCTCTTGTTTTAGGGTTGGTTCAGGGTGCTTCTTTAATAATGAATTCACTAAGAAAGTTTAAAGTAAAGAAAGAGTGACTCAGCTATAACTAGATATCTTTGATCATATAAGGAAATACTAATATTTATTTCGAACTGATGGATGTGACTGTGACCTCAATTGACCATATGCAGGTAACCCTTACATGAAATTATAACATTATTCTATACCGTATAATATTTATTAGTTCTCTTTTGACACCACTACATACATACCATACGCATAAACATATTCCACATTACCTAACTTCCTTTTTGTTATTAATGAAAGCAAAAATGTATCCTAACCTTCTCATACAAATAAAATAGGATTAGTTACATTAAACACTCCTATAATATGATTTAATTTCAGATACATCTCCTGTATTTTAAAATCAAATGTTTATACCCCTATACTATAGAAATCTTAAACGTAGATGCCCTATGAGTTATATCCGCATTTAAGTATATCAAAATATAATTATTAAAAAGTAAAATTAAAATTATAAATAAGAAGTTTATAAGTATTTATTTTTATGAAATTTAATAAAGAAGATAAATATTTTTGTTGAATATTCTTATCACACTTTCGATTAAAATAAACAACAATAACAACAACATACCCAGTGAAATCCCACACCGTGGGATCTGGGGAGGATAGAGTGTACACAGACCTTACCTCCATCTTGGTAGGTAGAGCGGTTGTTTCCGAGAGACCCTCGGCTCAAGACAAAGCATAATCACAAGTAAAGCAATCAAAACAAAGCAAGAGTAAAGCAAGAGAAACGACTTTCGATTAAAATAGAGAATAAATATTTGAGAATTTACAAACCTAAATATTTTTTAATTTAGTTTGTTTATTTGTTCCTCTGCCTCAAAATTTCTCTAGAATTTACAATTTTTTTTTATAATTCTAATCTATCTTTTGATAAATATATTTTAATATTCTTTTTTTCGTATATACCTCATAGTTAAGCATAGGATTTCTATAATATATGGGTTGTAAGTATTTGATTTTAAAATATAGGGAGTCTATCTGAAACTAAATCATATTACATGAGTGTTTAGAGTAATTAACTCAATACAAAATGATCCTGCTAAGAGCATTGCAAACATGACTAAAAGGTTCTATGAATAATTAGGGAATAAATCACTGTCAGTTTGATGTCCCAGATGGATGGTTTGCACAAAAACAATTAAAGAAGCACAACTTACTTTTAAAGTGTAAGCTTGAGCTGACGACTAGGGATGACAATTGGGGCGGGCCGGGCGGAGCAGGAGAGGAAATATTTTTAATAGGGCAGGGTAGGGGAATATTTAAATAGGGCGGGGAAGGGTAGGATAGGGCAAAACTTTTTTTTAAAAAAGTTAATAGGGCAGTGCAGGTCAGGTCAAGATCAGGGTTAGAAATTGGGTCAGATAAAAATAGATGACCCTGTCACAAAGATAACTTTTCTTCTTTGTTCCATTTCAAAGTAACGTTCTCGCCTTACTATGGCTGTTTTTTATCCTTTTCTTTTTTGTTTCTCTTAGCTTAATTGAAATGACCAGTTTTTTTATCTTTCATTTTTTTATTTTTCAATTCAAATATTAAAACTAATAACTGAATGCTGTGAAAGTAGCTACACGATTTATTTAATTGGAGTAACGGGAGTACTTATTTAGTTAATTAGTTTTTTTTTGCCCTTGCAGTTTTTAAATATTTTATTTTGCCGAGTAATCTACACCTTGTAGTTTTTTTAAATGTTGCAGTTTTTTTATTTTGTATTTTCAAATTTTGATTTTTGTGGTAATGACATTTCTCATCCTATCACTCTTTTGAATCTCCTATTCTATATAGATTATTATTTATGTAACGACAATTATAACCTCACTATTCGTTAATAAAAATTTTTAAATTGTTACTCCAAAACTAATTAATGTGACAAACGTGGCGGGGCGGGGCAGGACATTTTTTTGGACAAAGCTAAACGGGGCAGGGCGGGTCAAAATCATAGTAGGTCAAAGCTTGTCCCGCCGTATTACTATCCCTACTAACGACTACTTTATTTAGAATATATAACTAATTAAGATAAGGCACATATTTTCCGTACTCCACTTGTGGGACTGTATTGTGGATATGTTGTTGTTATTGTTCTAAGCTAAGGTACATATTAATTACTCCCTCCGGATAAAAATGAGTGTTCACTTAGTTATTTTTACATTTCTTAAGAAAATATTAATTTCTAGGCAAAATATATAATTTGATTAAAATGCCCGTAATTAAATATGTATTGAGATTTAGTCATCAAACACTTAATAAGGACAACTATGGAAAGTAATGTTTATTATTTATTGATTTGATAAGTGGACACTCTTTTGAAATTAAAAAATAAATAGTAAGTGAATATTCTTTTATCGGGAGGGAGTATTAAGCGATTAAATATATATATATATCATGAAAGCTATTATCCATTAAAAGTATGAAATTTTAACCTAAACCAGAGAGTAATTGCAAGTGGAGTAAGACATGAGCGAGGCTGAGTTAAAAGTTTCCATGCGGATGCCATGAACATTCGTTAATATTATGGCTGTTGTTTGTTGAAAATGTCAGAATCCTATGTTTGTCTTTTTCTTATTAATTCTTCCCCATCTTTATTACTCTAACGGATAGATGCAGGGGCACCCACATAGGCTCCGGTGGGTGCTCAAGCACCCATTGCTTCCGATGCGGAATTCATGAATATATATAAAATTGGTAAGTACTCGTAAAATAAAGAAGTGAGTGTATGGTTTGTTGGGTTCAAAACATATAAGTAGGCACATTGAAAGTTTAAATTTTTTGTTCTACTTACCCCAACAATTTCTTCTGGTATGGTTATATGACAATCAAAACCTGTAACATAAAACTAGAACACTTACAGGTTAATCAATCTGGAGTCTTTACTTAGGGATTACACGCGATTGTCTCTTCGACTGCAAGCACTATGCTATGATGTATTCCTCTGCCAAAAAAGCCAAAAAATCTTAGCAGAGGTTCGAGAGAGTTTCGTCCAAGACTCTAAGTCTAGAATTGTTTATGATAATTAGTATTCTTAGTATGTTAATAACTAGATATTAGTGGTGTATATATAGTGATTTTTAGATCACAAAACAGATTAGGGTTGGGCTCCAAGCCTGGACCAAAAGCGAGGTGTAGTGGGCCAGTCTGACTGCTCATCGCCGGTCGGCCATGCGCTCTACGCATAAAATCTGCCTGCTTTTTTTCATTTAATATATATATATTCAGCACATTAAATTCAAAATTCAATTTTGATTTAATTAAATAATTTTCATCTAATAGAAATTATCTCATAGTTATTATCAATTTAAATATCTCAGTTTCAAATCAAATATTTAATATTCTCTCAATACACCCTTAGACCGAAAAGACAATCGACATAGTGTGACCCTATAGGCCTTCACATATCACTAATCTAATTAAGGTCCATACGGAACTCCTAGACTGCGTCGTATGACGAACTCAATATGTGAAGTACGTTTACATGAATCCATCAAACATAACCTTTATGTGAGATGATAAATTCCTTTCATTCGCGACACACTCGATCAAGCTTAGAATTTGCTATGTGTCTATCCAAATGGCTTGATCACTTTATCTCATCTATATTAGTCAACAACTAAATCATATTCTAAATATGTCTCTTGCATTGGCCAATGACTTGGTCGACTTAATATCACTGAGAAGTTGAGTGCTCTCTCGAATATCCAATCGAGGAATGAATCCTATTCTTGGCTCAACTACCACCTTAATTTACATCATAATGCACACAACACAAGCTGTATCTTATCTTATAAGGAGTTTAAGCTTAGGACAGGATCAAAGTACATTATTCTGTAAACAATGTGTGTATTGACCTCAAGTCAAAGGACTTTCATCTCCCACACACTGATAACACTTTAGACATGTATAACAAATAGTTTATCAACAGGGTATACCAATACTTTCCAAAAGTATCCATGTGTCTATCACTAGAAATCATTACTAGTAGCAGGTGAGACATAGTACATTCTCTAAGAATGTGATGCAGACCACATGTCAACTTATAACATATCATCGATATCCCATTCTCGATGATCATTAGTCGAGGCTATTTTAGAGTTACGCTCTATCATCAATATCTTACTCTATTAATGACAACGTAAGCTAAAGGGATGCACATTAATGAATAATTACAAACAATCAAATAACAATTCAATAATCGGAAATGCCATAATTATTAATCTTATTAATAATTCGAATGTGTTCAAGTACATTTGTCCCTAATAATGATTGTCTCTAGGACATGCATACTTTCAATCTCCCACTTGGCCTAGAGCCAATCTCCGATGTATCTAATTCCCATGTTTTAAAAATGACCATTATGCTTAACTAATCTTAATGGTTTAGTAAACAGGTTAGCTAGATTATCATCTCTGGGAACATAGTCTAATCTTATTTCTTCAGTTTTCACCATTTTCGTGAGTATGTGGTATTTTCTCGGTACATGCTTGTTTCTGTTTGTTAAAATTGGTTCCTTTGCTTGCGCAATCGCACTAGTGTTGTCACAATAAATCGTTATTGGACAAATGGCACTTGGAATAACCCCTAGTTCCTTCAGGAACTCAGATATTGCAACAACTTCTTTACCAGCTTCTGATCCAGCAATGTACTCTGCTTCAGTTGTCGAAACAGCAGTTGTAGCTTGCTTGGAACTTTTCCAACTCACTATTCCGCCATTGAAAATGAAGGCATATCCATATTGAGATTTGAAGTCATCAAGATCTGTCTGGAAGCTAGCATCAGTGTACCCAGTACACACTAGCTTCTCTTGTCCACCATAGACTAAGAAATATTCTTTAGTTCGTCTAAGATACTTAAGAATACTCTTGACTGCTTTCCAGTATTCTTTTCCAGGATTCTGCTGGAATTTGCAAGTTATACTAAGTGCATAGGCCACATCTGGCCTCGTACAGGTCATGGCATACATGATAGATCCTATAGCTGAAGCATATGGGATTCTTTTCATGCGTTCAAGTTCTGCAACAGTAGAAGGATTATCCTTCTTTGATAACTTGATGCCTTGACCCATAGGAAGACTTCCTTTCTTGGAGTTTTCCATAGAGAATCGTCTTAGCACTTTGTCTATGTATATGGACTGTGACAGCCCCAAAAATCTATTAGGTCTATCTCTATAGATCCTAATTCCAAGAATGTAGCATGATTTACCCAAGTCATTCATCATAAAGGTGTTGGATGACCATTCTTTGACTGATTGCATGAGAGTCTTATTATCTTCCATTATTAATATGTCATCTACATATATAACAATGAAGAAAATACTCCCTTCATTGCGCTTACTATAAATGCAGGGATCTTCTTTGCTTCTAACAAAGTCAAACGATTTGACTGCTTTGTCAAAGCAAATATTCCAACTTCTTGAGGCTTGCTTAAGTCCATAAATGGACTTCTGTAGCTTGCATACTGCTTTGGGCTTAGTCTTGGATGTAAAACCCTCAAGTTGTATCATATACACCTACTCAATTAGGTTACCATTCAGGAAAACAATTTTAACATCCATTTGCCAAATGTCATAATCATAGTATGCGGCTATTGCAAGCAAAATCTGAATGGACTTAATTTTCGCAATAGGTGAAAAGGTTTCATCATAATCGACCCCAGGCCGTTGATTATAATCTTTAGCCACCAATATTGCCTTATAAGTATGTACATTGCCATATGCATCAATCTTCTTCTTGAAGACCCATTTGCATCCTATGGGTCTAACCCCTGTCGGCAAATCAACCAAACTCCAAACTTGATTGATGTACATCGAGTCCATCTCAGATTTCATGGCTTCTTGCCATCTCTGCGAATCAATGTCTAACATAGCTTCGCTATAGGTTGTAGGTTCATCGTCATCAGGAATATCTATCTCATGGGGTGTTTCAACAAGAAGATTAAGTCTTTCAGGCGGACGATGAGTCCTAGTGGTCCTATAGAGTTGATTATTATGTGTTTCAGTGTTTGTTGCATTCTGATTGTGAGAAGGTCTTTGTGTGCTGGACAATCCATCACCTTGAGAGCTTTCAGGAATGTCATTTTCATGTATTTCCTGAATGGAATGATGTACAACCATTGTATCATCTTCCATTGGTTGTGTATGCGAGTCTTGCATTTCTGCACTATCTCTCATAGCACTCCAACTGGCTGAAGGGCATACTCTAAGTACCCAATCTTCACCAAATACTCCCATTGAATCCTTGTCTAGGTCTTTTGACAAGGGTTCAACTCTGTGTTATCTTGTGGTTCTTGAATTTCTTCAAGTTCTATCTTATTGCAGCTCCGTTCCTTGTAGACATAGTCTTCTTCAAGAAAAGTTGTATTTCTGTAAACAATGACCTTATGTTCTCCAGGAAGATAGAAATAGTATCTCTTAATTTCCTTTGGATACTCCACAAAATAATATTTCTCACTTTTAGATTCCAACTTGTCAGTAAGCATCTTCTTTACATATGCAGGGCACCCCAGGGTCGCATGTGTTTAAGTGATGGCTTCTTGCCATTCTATATTTCATATGGAGTTTTCTCTACTGACTTTGAAGGAACCCTGTTCAGAATATAAATTGAGCTTTGCAATGTATAGCCCCAAATGTATGTTGGTAGAGCTGAGAAACTTATCATGGATTTAACCATATCTAATAGGGTTCGATTTCTCCTTTCAGCAACACCATTCATCTATGGCATTCCAGGAGGTGTCCATTGTGATTGGACTCCATGAAGCTTCAAGTAATTCAAAAATTCTTTACTTAAGTATTCACCTCTTCGATATGATCGAAGGGTCTTGATACTTGTTTCAAGTTGCTTCTCTACTTCTGACTTGTACTCCTTGAATTTCTCAAAGGCTTCGGACTTATGTTTCATAAGATACACATGCCCAAACCTTGTGAAATCGTCTGTAAAAGTGATGAAGTAAGGGAAGTCTCCCTTAACTTGAGTTAAAAATGGCCCACAAACATCAGTATGGACCAACTCAAGTACCTTTTTGGCTTGCACCCCTTTCCCAGAAAGTGGCTTGTTGGTCATTTTTCCTCTCAAACAAGATTCACAGTTACCATAAGACTCCAAGTCAAATGGTTACAGGTAGTCTAACTTTCTTAATCTTGTTATCCTTGATTCATTGATGTGACCAAGTATACAGTGCCATAAGTAGGTGAGGTTTCTTAGATTACTTATCTTAGCTTATTTGTTTTGCACATTGAAAATTTCACGACTAGAGTTTAGAGCATACAAACCATCCATAAACGGAGCATTTCCACAAACAAAACCATTAAACGACAGTACATAATTGCCATTGGCAATAAATGAGAAAAACCCCTCAATGACTAATACTGGGATAGAAATAATATTCCTCGTCAATGAGGGAACAAAATAACAATTATTTAGTTCTAAACAAAAGCCTGAAGGTAAATCTAGTCTATAAGTTCCCACGCGTTCAGCATCCATTCGTGCTCCATTTCCAACGCGCAGGTCTACCTCCCAAGGTCCAACCTTTTTGTTGTCAATAAAACCCTGCACATTATTACAAATGTGTGAGCCACAAGCGGTATCTAATACCCAGCAGTGAGAGTTACTTATAGACATGTTTATTTCAATGACAAACATACCTTATCTAGTAGAGCCAGAAGCACCTAGTGTTTTGCCTCCTCCTGGAGCTCTGCAATCCTTCTTCCATTGCCCATTCTTCTGAACAACTCCTCTAGGTTTCATAAATGTATGTGCAACAACTGTCTTACCCTTATTCTTTTGTATGTTCTTACCCTTGGGTTTGAACTTGCTAGAAGAGCCCACCATGAGTACGACTTTACCTTTAGAGGTAGATGATTCAAAGGTCCTTAACATGTTGTGAAGCTCTGGAAGACTTGCCTTGGTCCCATTCATAATTAAGTTCACAATGAAATTCTCAAATGAACCAGGAAGTGAATTCAGGATCAGGTTGACAGAGACATTTATAGGCAGCTTCGTTCCAATCGAAGCCAACCTTTCTATCAGCCCAATCATCTTCAGAACATGTGCTGACACTTGACCCCCATCGTTCAGCTTACACTTGAAAAGGTCCCTCAACAGTTCATACTCCATTGTATGAGACTGTGAGTCATAGAGACTCTTCAAGTGTTCTAGCATTTCGTTGGGGCCCATGTTTTCATGTTGCCTATGTAACTCCAAGGTCATGGAGGACAACATCACACATTGTGCCGAGGTAGGATCGTCTAGATGTTTCTGATAAGACACCTTGTCAAACAGGGCATACTCAGCAGAATCTTCAGCAGGGACTGTGGGGAACACTCTGTCTAACACATACTCAATTCTTTTTAGTCTTAACACCAATCGCATATTTCTTAACCAGTCAAGGTAATTTGATCCAGTCAGCTTGTTTGTCTCGACCAACATTTTCAATGACAGATTCGACATTTTGTATAAACTAAAGATATAGATAGACTTGAAATTAAACTCTAATATAATTTCTATTAAACACATTCGTTAACTAATTAACATGGCCTTTAGTTTAATTAGCTCCCACTATTTTAACATACTCTTCGACCCCATGGAAGAATATAGACTCATATCAAATATGGTCATAATGGGCTATGATCCAGGTTCATGCTATCTCCGCGTTTGCTTTGGCTGGTAACTTCAACAGCACAACCTGGTAGGTCTCTAAACCAATTACAAATAATTTATAACTCATATTTGACCGAATGTTCTAAACAATCGATCTGCGTCCCATGGCTTGTCCGACACTGTAGCGCCAAGACAGCCTAGCAAGTCAACCCCGTTATGCGACTGCAATTATGTATCTAAGTGAGTTTTGCCTTGTAGAGCAAACACTGTAGTGTAAATACTCATGAAGGTTTATCACCCACTTCTACATTTAACATGCATCCATGAAAGAGTCTGAGTCCTCATAGACTTAGAGCAAATTTTGTGGCATAAATACTCATCTCGCTGAAAAGACTTTTGCACTACAATCAATTATAACGGACGACGTATTCATTTTAAATTTGACTTATATTAAATTTTGGGGAATATTTTAATTTAGAGTTTTAACCAAGATCAACTCTAGCATGCTATGTCCAACAAAGCATCTTAATAATCATGCCAATGACTAAGAACATATTTGGTATCGCCTACCATGCACGATATCAAGCGGTTTTAACAAATACTGGGTGCCGCCTACCCAGACATGTATTTGCGGACGCTATTCTAGTAATTTAAATGATAAACTATTTGACATTTAGCACATAAACAACATACTTATCAAATAATATACTGTATAATAATAATTTTGGGTCAAACATTTTGAACTCTGATTTTTTTTTGTTTCTAGACAGGTGGGGCCGCGGCGCTAATAATTAGGGACGCAACACCACTGAGGCAGAAGCCTTTCGGCTTCTGCAAATGCATTAGCGTCGCGGTGCTCTACCATGGAGTCGCGACGCTGCAAAGGCAGAAACCTTTCAGCTTCTGTAAATGCATTAGCGTCGCAGCGCTCTACCATGGAACCGCGACGCCTACTGTCCAGTGAGTCCAAAAATTTTGAAACGAAGCATTAGGGTCGCGGCGCCGATGTCATGACAAAACGTTTCTGTGTTGATTTTCTAAAATCATTCAAGCCCTAAATTCAATTTTGGGATCAATTCACAGATCACTTATCATCACCCACCATTATCAATAACGCACATATCGACCATCATCCATTCATACTAAATCTTTGTCGTGCACCATGTTCGCAATGAACCAGTTATCTACATTTGGCTTAGTCCGAGTTAGAACGGAATGACTTACTCGATTTAGCGTAGGTGATAATTTAGGTTGATATCAAAAGGTTAATATTCGGTCAAGATATGTAGGATTTCAAGAAGCCTTGTTTTAATCCAATTTTATGTTTAACCCATATTATTATGTTATTAAATTGTTATATAATCATTGAACCAGTCTGGGCTCTGATACCACTATAGGGTTTTGTTGGGTTCAAAACATATAAGTAGGCACATCGAAAGTTTAAAAGTTTTGTTCTACTTACCCCAATAATTTCTTCTGGTATGGTTATATGACAATCAAAACCTGTAACATAAAACTAGAACACTTACAGGTTAATCAATCTGGAGTCTTTACTTAGGGATTACACGCGATTGTCTCTTCGACTGCAAGCACTATGCTATGGTGTATTCCTCTGCCAAAAAAGCCAGAAAATCTTGACAGAGGTTCGAGAGAGTTTCGTCCAAGACTCTAAATCTAGAATTGTTTATGATAATTAGTATTCTTAGTATGTTAATAACTAGATATTAGTGTTGTATATATAGTGATTTTTAGATCAGAAAACAGATTAGGGTTGGGCTCCAAGCCTGGACCAAAAGCGAGGTGTAGTGGGCCAGTCTGACTGTGCTCACTGCCGGGTCGGCGCCGCGGCGCCCTACGTAAAATCTGCTTCCGTTTTTTCATTTAATATATATATATTCAACACATTAAATTCAAAATCCAATTTTGATTATAGAAATTATCCCATAGTTATTATCAATTTAAATATCTCGGTTCAAAATCGAATATTTAATATTCTCTCAATACACCCTTAGATCGAAAAGACAATCGACATAATGTGACCCTATAGACCTTCACATATCGACACTAATCCAATTAAGGTCCATACGGAACTCCTAGACTGCGCCGTATGACGAACTCAATATTTGAAGTACGTTCACATGAATCCAGCAAACATAACATTTATGTGAGATGATAAATTTTTTTCATTTGCGACACACTCGATCAAGCTTAGAATTTGCCATGTGTCTATCCAAATGACTTGATCACTTTATCTCATCTATATTAGTCGACAACTAGATCATATTCTAAATATGTCTCTTGCATTGGCCAATGACTTGGTCGACCTAATATCACTGAGAAGTTGAGTGCTCTCTCGAATATCCAATCGAGGAATGAATCTTATTCTTGGCTCAACTACCACCTTAATTTACATCATAATGCACCCAACACAAGCCGTATCTTGTCCTATAAGGAGTTTAAGCTTAGGACATGGTCAAAGTACATACTATGTAAACAAGGTACGTATTGACCTCAAGTCAAAGGACTTTCATCTTCTACACGCTGATAACACTTTTGACATGTATACCAAATAGTTTATCAGCAGGGTATACCAATACTTTTCAAAAGTATCCATGTGTCCATCACTAGTAACCATTACTAGTAGTAGGTGAGACATACTACATTCTCTAAGAATGTGATGCAAACCACATGTCGACTTATAGCATATCATCGATATCCCATTCTCGATAATCATTAGTCGAGACTATTTTGAGAATTACGTTCTATCATTAATAACTCACTCTATTAATGACAATGTAAGCTCAAGGGATGCACATATATGAATAATTGCAAACAATCAAACAATAATTCAATAATTGCAAATGTCATAAATATTAATCTCATTAATAATACGAATGTGTTCAAATGAATTTTGTCCCTAATATAGATTGTCTCTAGAACATGCATACTTTCAAGAATCTCATATCACATGTTTCGTGGTTTCTTCTTTCATTCTATTAATTTTGTTGAATAATTTTATTTACTATACTACTTTTTTAAGTAGGCTTCGCGTGAATTTGATTATAGTTGTTTAAAAATATTTATGAACAATTACTGATAAATTTAATATTTATTATAATTAAGGATATTTTAGTAAGTTTATTAATTAGATATTATACAAGTAATAAAGTCAAACCAAACAAAAATAAATATATTACTAAACCATAACAAATGACATAATTATCTAAATATTGTATTAAAAAAATAACACTGTATAATACCACACGATACACAATGAAGCAATCGGTAACCACCATCCAAATTAAACAAGGGGTTAATCGGTAAACAGAAATGATCCAAGAAGCTCTAATCTGATTGGCTTTCTGAAGAATACTGGACACTCCGTCGATTTCAGTTACTTGAAGCAGCCATGGCAATGCCAGTCTGCAAAAACTCTTAAATAAAGTTTTGATAATGAGGTGGGCCATTGTATCATATATATATATATATATATATATATATATATATATATATATATATATATATATATATATATGTTTGAATTTAGTTAATGGAGAGAACAGTGGATACAAGCATTTCCATTGCAGAATCCACGCTTGGTAGCAGATTTTAAACATGTATATTGAGAATCATGAAAGCTTTATATAAACAATTATTAAAATGGAAATTTAAAAAATAATGGGGAGATAGAATTAGTAGTACGATATACAATGAATTTTGGGATGACTAGTAATTCTACGTGGATGAATGACTAGAGGTTGAATTAATGCAATGGTAGTATCTTTCAATTGTCAAAATGAAATGAGTTGATTATAACTAGCTAGCTAGCCAAATTCATTTCATCTATTCAACTTTATTCACTTCATTAACTAGTTGTAGCTGATCAACTCGATCGGTCTGCTAGCCAAATACACTCATCTATCCAAGTGGAAGATCTAGGATTTTAAAGTAATAGGTGCTCGTTAAACTTAACTTAAATTACATGATGTATTATAATATATAATTAATGGATTCAACTAAATCTTATATTCTCGATATAAATTATAGATATATAAGTAAAAAATCACTAAAAATTTTGAGAAATATTTTTTGAACTCATTAAATTTAAATCTTATATCACAGTCACTACAAGCATTATAACTATTTTCCAAACTAATGCTAAAAGTATCTCAATGTAAACTATAATAAATATTACTGTCATTTTTATTTAAAAAAATATCATTCTATACAAAATGATTTTCGATATTTCCTATTTGAAATTGAAAAAGATGAATAATAGTATCATTGCTTGCACCAATGTTTTTTTGCAAATAACTACTATATTCAATACAAAATTGGTATTAAATTGAACATAAATTGTATTCAATACAAAATTGGTAACGAGTTGATCAGCTACAACTAGTTGATGAAGTGAATAAAGTTGAATAGATGAAATGAATTTGGCTAGCTAGCTAGTTATAATCAACTCGTTTCATTTTGACAATTGAAAGATACTACCATTGCATTTAATTCAACTTCTAGTCATTCATCCACGTAGAATTACTAGTCATCCCAAAATTCATTGTATATCGTACTACTAATTCTATCTCCCCATTATTTTTAAAATTTCCATTTTAATAATTGTTTATATAAAGTTTTCATGATTCTCAATATACATGTTTAAAATCTACTACCAAGCGTGAATTCTGCAATGGAAATGCTTGTATCCACTGTTCTCTCCATTAACTAAATTCAAACATATATATATATATATATATATGATGATACAATGACCCACCTCATTATCAACACATTATTTAAGAGTTTTTGATAGAGATGGCAGTGGATCTTGGACCCGGTCCAGATCCGATCAATCCAGATTCGTTTTATAGGATATGAATCTTCAAAATTTGGACCTGACGGATCCGGATCGGACCCGGATCCATTTCTGACGGATCGGATCTGGATCTGGATCTTGTATTTGAGATCCGTATATGGTCCAGATCCGACCCGTGGATCCATTTTTTATTAAATATATTCATAACCTAGAATGTAATTTTATAACTATTTTTTTAAAATTGCTAAGCACATCCTTGCAAGTTTAATTCTCAAAACAAGTTTAATTTATCCCCGCATTAACTCAAAAACCAAAAAATAAAGAGGTAACTTCGATAATAAAATCAGTGTTCTATTAGTGAATGACTAACATCTCCATAGACAAGTAGTTAAAATTATATTCACTTCATTTGTGAAGATTCCAAGCACATGCAAGTTCTGCATTGTGAAATACTAGTCAGCATTTTCCACAACTATTGTCATTGTCCAACATTTTTAATTAATAGCTCACAATCAAAACGAGACAACGAACAAAATATCTCATATGAACATTTCAAAATTGAAACACAGTAAATTGTTAGCTAAGTAAAAATCGTTTTTCAGTTAAAAAAAAAATTCTTAGCAAGGTTACATTCTTAGCAAGTCAAAACTTTTTACATGTGGATCCAGATCCGATCCGTGAACCCGGTGGATCCGGATTTGGATCTGATATTTATGGACCCGATGGATCTGGATTCAAGTATAAAATCTGGATCTGGATCTGGATCTGGATCTAGTAGGATCCGGTCCAGATCCGATCTGTTGTCATCCCTAGTTTTTGCAGACTGACATTGCCATGGCTGCTTCAAGTAACTGAAATCGACGGAGTGTCAAGTATTCTTCAGAAAGCCAATCAGATTAGAGCTTCTTGGATCATTTCTGTTTACCGATTAACCCCTTGTTTAATTTGGATGGTGGTTACCGATTGCTTCATTGTGTATCGTGTGGTATTATACATTATTATTTTTTTAATACAATATTTAGATAATTATGTCATTTGTTATGGTTTAGTAATATATTTATTTTTGTTTGGTTTGACTTTATTACTTGTATAATATCTAATTAATAAACTTACTAAAATATCCTTAATTATAATAAATATTAAATTTATCTGTAATTGTTCATAAATATTTTTAAACAACTATAATCAAATTCATATATGTGCATCCCTTGAGCTTACGTTGTCATTAATAGAGTGAGACATTAATGATAGAACGTAACTCTCAAAATAGCCTCGACTAATGATCATCGAGAATGATATATCGGTGATATGCTATAAGTCGACATGTGGTCTGCATCACATTCTTAAAGAATGTAGTATGTCTCACCTGCTACTAGTAATGGTTACTAGTGATGGACACATGAATATTTTTGAAAAGTATTGGTATACCCTGCTGATAAACTATTTGGTATACATGTCGAAAGTGTTATCAGCGTGTAGAAGATGAAAGTCCTTTGACTTGAGGTCAATACGTACCTTGTTTACAGAGTATGTACTTTGACCCTGTCCTAAGCTTAAACTCCTTATAGGATAAGATACGGCTTGTGTTGGGTGCATTATGATGTAAATTAAGGTGGTAGTTGAGCCAAGAATAAGATTCATTCCTCGATTGGATATTCGAGAGAGCACTCAACTTCTCAGTGATATTAGGTCGACCAAGTCATTGGCCAATGCAAGAGACATATTTAGAATATGATCTAGTTGTCGACTAATATAGATGCGATAAAGTGATCAAGTCATTTGGATAGACATATGGAAAATCCTAAGCTTGATCGAGTGTGTCGCGAATGAAAGAAATTTATCATCTCACATAAAGGTTATGTTTGCTGGATTCATGTAAACGTACTTCACATATTGGGTTTGTCATACGACTCAGTCTAGGAGTTTCGTATGGACCTTAATTAGATTAATGTCAATATGTGAAGGCCTATAGGGTCACACTATATGCGATTATTTCTTCTATCTAAGAGTGTATTGAGAAAGTATTAAATATTCGATTGAGAGTCGAGATAATTAATTTATAATAATTATAGAATATTTCTGTTTGATAGAAATTATTTAATTAAGTCGAATTGGATTTTTGATTTAATTAAATGTGTTGGATAAATTATATGGGTACTCAGACAAATACAGGAAAGCAATTGGGCCAGAAATTACTGGCCCAAAATTAGGGCCTGACCGTCCACCTTGGACATATGGGGTGGACCAACTAGGTTGGTCCACTGAACATTAACATGGGCCAGGTTTTCCTATTTTAAATCTACTTAAATTTTGTCTTGAACTCCTATATAAACAACACATACCCCATAATTGTAAAGTTACAGAAAATAACTTCTCAATTCCTAAAGCAAGATTTCTTAGATTTCTTGAATAGGAAATACACTGGAGTCCGATCTTGCAGTCGAGAAAATAAATCGTGTGGATACCTTAGTGTTGAATCCCGCGTACGAAAACCTGTAAGTTTTCTTTTGTTATGGTTTGAACATAAACATGATTATCGTATAAGCCATGCCAAGATCATTGTTGGGTAAGAAAATTTTTAAACTTTCGATGTGCTTACGAACCCAACAAATTCCTACATTTCTTACATGTTTGAATTTGAAGAAGAGGCAACAGCACGGCACGAACGAGCAAGATCACAAAGAAAAAGCAGGATGTGAGATAGAGTTTGTATAATAATAGTTTTTTAAGCAAATTCACTAGGCGAAGCTAATTTTTTTATTTACATAATAAAAGTGAAACTCAAAGAACAAAGTACAAGCAAGGGGAGCTAGGCCTTACCTTACTAATCCTATTGAGGCGTAAAAAACTCTACCAATTAATATGCGCATAAGAAATAATAAGAAGAAAGAACTAACTATTCAATTATCACATAGTTTATAACACTCTCTATGATGATATTACAAATGATAATACTTATATAGTGAAAAAACAAAAAAAAGCTAGAATGTAAAGCCAGACCCTTGTTTCTTTGAATCTTCAAGGAGATAGACAAATGAGGCAATTCTTGATAGTGACAATGTTTTGAGGATCAAGGATCTAGTTTTTGCTCCTAACATGGGTGATTTAACTCGGTTGATCATGGAAAAACCTCATAGCTCTAAGTATTTCATTCACCCAGGGCTACAATTATGTATTGTGACTTGAAGCAATATTATTGGTCGTGCCGGATGAAGAGGGACATAGTGGATTTTGTATCTCGGTATTTGAATTGTCAATAAGTGAAGTATGAGCACCAGAAGCCTGGTGGTGTTATTCAAAGGATGCCCATACCCGAGTGGAAGTGGGAACTTATTGCTATGGACTTTGTGGTAGGATTTCCATGAACGTTGGGCAAATTCGATGATATTTGGTTCATTGTGGACAGCTTGACCAAATGTGCGCATTTCATTCTGGTTCAGACTACCTACAATTTTGAGAATTTGGCCAAAAGATACATTCGTATTGGGACACCCAATTTACATCTCATTTTTGGCGGTCCATGCAGAGAGAGTTGGGTACTCGGGTGAGCATAGTTTAGTTTTTCACCCCAGACACACGACCAATTTGAAAAGACTATCCAGGTCCTTAAGGATATGTTGCGGTCCTGTGTGATCGATTTTTGTGGTCAATGGGATCAGTTCCTACCCTTGGTAGAGTTTGCTTACAATAATAGTTATCATTCAAGTATTGATATGGCACCGTTTGAGACGATATATGGTAGGAGGTGTCGCTCTTCGATTGGTTTGATGCTTTCGAGGTTAGGCCACTGGGTATGGATTTGTTGAGGGATTATTGGATAAGGTGAAGTTCATTCAGTAGAAGCTTCTCATAGCTCAGAGTAGACAGAAGAGTTATGCGGGTCAGAAGTTTCATGAGTTAGAGTTCATGGTTTGGAAGCGAGTTCTGTTAAAAGTTTCGCCCATGAAAGGTGTGATGAAGTTTGAGAAGAATTGTAAGTTTAGCCTGGGTATATCAGCCCATTTGAGATTGTTCAGCATATTGGCCAGGTAGCCTATGAGTTGGCCTTACCTACTAGTTTGTAAAGTGTTCATCCAGTTTTTTATATTTCGATGTTAAAGAAGTACTATTCGGATGGTTCTCATGTGATTCGGTGGGACTCGATGTTGCTCGAGAATAATTTGGCTTTTGAGGAAGAGCCAATAACCATTTTGGACAGGTAGGTTCGAAAGTTGAGGTCAAAAGAAACAACTTCAGTTAAAATGCAATGGATGTATCATCTGGTCAAGGAGGCTACTTGGGAGACCAAGTCAGACATGCAGGTCACATATCCCCAATTTTTCGAGGGTTCAGGTATTTTTCTTATTTACCATTCGAGGACAAATATTTGTATAAGTGGTAGCTGTTGTAATGACCCTTAAGGTCGTTTTGAGCTTTTGTGCACATTTTCTCCAAAAATACCCTTCCCATAGTTTTATCGTAGTATTTATTACTTACGAGGCCGGGTGTCACGTTTTCCAAGGCAGTGGGGTGGATTTCAGATCAAAATTAGTCTAATTGGAAGTTTCTAAGTTAAGAAAATGAAAATATTTGACCAAAGTCAACAGGGGTAAATGCATCTTTTTTAAAATTTCATCGATTCATTAGTTCGGGTCCCAAGGCATTTGGGTGCATTTTGGGTCATTGGTTGAGAAAATAGCAATTTAACGAATTGGAGTTGACATCTGTCAAAATCGAGTCAAAACAACCTTGTTAGGGTGTTTCGAGTGCAAGCATATTGGGAATGACTGAAATGCCTGATTGGTTTGTGTCCAGGAGGTTCCGGATGAGTTTCAGGTGTTGGACCGTGAAATGGGAAAGAGTAGAAAATCTGGTTTTAGGTTTTCTTGAAACGCCCTGAGTTTTTCGCGCTAGATTACATCATAATTATAATACCCCGTACTTGCGAGCTATGTTTCAACCGTTCGATGTATATAAGTGGACTCGAGTCTCGGAATTTTTTTATCATATTCAAGTATGCAATTCAAGAGCTCAATATATAAAAGCATAAAGTCTCAAAATGATTTAAGATTTGACAACGATGATTGAAAATTATATGTTTTGTGATCCACAAAGGAGTTACGAACTAGTGTTATATCACATGATCACATTTACGAGTTTATGAGGTGCGTTAAAAAAATAATTTACTTTATATAAGTGTCACACCCTAACCTAGGGTGTCTGGATGGAACCTGGTGCCTCACTAGCCCGAGCGTACCACATTGGAGCACAACACCTGAACATATGAAAACGGGTCCGACTAGGCCACAATAATCATGATAAGTATGGAGCTAGAACCAATATACAAATAGGGAAGACAAGGCCTCAAGCTGGAAACATAGGACGTCATCTGGACATATTAACAATAAAGGGTAAACAAACCCAAAACAAATATATACATACATGTACAAGACAGACAAGGTCATCGTACAAATCAACTTACAAATATCTAGGCCGACAGGGCTATACAAGACATTTCGATATACATACCAAGTCTACAACCCTCTATGAACAATAGAACTGTCATATGGTCGATACAGGGCCCCGACCTACCCATCAACTATATATATATCAAAACTCAACTCATGAACTTTGACTCGGTAGCTCCAGAAGAAGTGAAGAAAACCAATCAACCGCTAAACTCACAAGCTCCTACTAGAGAGGCCTAGCTGTGACCCTACCTGAACCTACAACATGAAATGCAGCGCCCCCACCAAAAGTGTTTCAGTACGAATGAAATATGGTGTACATAAAACATGAATAGCGATATGATAGTATAAGCTATAAAATAGGGCATAAGAAGTAAACTGATAACATGTGTGCCATTCAGGGTTAATAGTGAAACTCTAAAACTACTATGAGACTCTTATATATATATATACATACTCTATTATACAATATGCCCTCCGGTTATATCCCATGTGTTTACATAGGATAGTGTCCTCCGGTTATAGCCCGGGGTGTTCATGTACATTTATAACTACCCAACCGATAAAAGATCGGTGGTGTTCATAATATGCTACAGTAGAAGTAGCACTTTTGTCCCTCTTAACTCTTAGAAACTCTTTACTTTGCTTCTAGATGACATTTGGTCGACCTTACCGATAATCCTTTGAACATACTCCATTTGAAAGGATAAGAAAGTACAGTAACTCAAAATAACAGCTGAAAAAACAAGATGTACAGGATATGATCTCAAGACGGAAATGTACCCCGACAAGGAATAGATAAGCATGGATTTAGAATACTCCTTTGATATTTCATTTAGAAATTGATATACATTTTGAAATTCATTCTTTAGAAGGAAGGGTTCGCCTTAATACCTCAATCATCTTAGCTATGATGGTCTCACAGATTTCAGTCCACACTACGAGTAATGATCTACATAACTTAGTTAACGTGAATCAAAATCGTAACAATAACCTACGAATCGAATCACTACGACATTCCATCAAACACTTGGAGTGCACAATTATCATGTTTTACTTTCATGGAAATCAAGGCACCATCAACTCTTCTTCATCAACCACAACACAAAAATTACCACAAACGCCAAACTTCATAACTTTCAGCCACAAACATCTCAAGAACTACCCCAAACAATCCAATAATCACTACATCTCACTCATGAAGTCTAACACAAATCCTTCAAGTTATCCTTATCAATTGAACAAACTAAGATAGGAGGAACTAGAGATCATGTAAGAGTAGTAAAACCTTACCTCAAATAGACAAGATCTCCTCAACAACAAGCACCCTTCCAATATCACAGAAACCTTCAACTTCACTTAGCCAACTAAAGAGGATTTTGAGATATTCTAGATCTTCTAAGGGAGAAATCACTTCAAACACACATGGAGTTATTCTTCAATGATGGAGAGACCTTTGGAGAGTGTTTGGGAGGGTTAGGGAGCTGATTACATCGAAAAATGAAATAGAAGGATGAAGCCACCACTTTAAATAAGTGGATAAGGATGCACCACCTCCAATCTATGGTCAAATTTGTGGGGAATATTGCATTATGATGAGGCATATTGTTACGCATATTGACCCAAAAATATTAGGGCCAATATGCGGCCAAATATGTGAGGCAGAATCACTTTTTCGTGGCATATTGCTCAACATATCATACTAATATTGTCTAACTTCATTGAAACTTATTTCCTTTGATCCGATTAGTCTCAAACATTCCTGAAACTTACTTAACACCCCGATAATCCTTCTATAACCTTGTACAGGTATCACACCATCTCTGAGCTTAACCTTGTAGAGGTATCTCATCATCTCTAAGTTTACATTCACTAGTTTACAATGACGTCGACATACAAAGTACGAGGTGTAACATCCTTCCTCCCTTAAGAATATTCGTCCGCCAATGTTGGGGTGCTTTGATTAAAGATTTCATTCTTAGGATTATTTAGAAATTTTGGCAGAGTTTCCTCTATAAATAGGACTATCTGAAACCTGTATGCAACCAAAAAACATAGTTATTGCCTCACATCACTATATCGAACATAAGGTAAGATTATTAGCGTAAAGCATAGATAAAAGGAAGTTATCGCACGATTATCGCTATAAACCTTCAGTTTGGAAAAGATGGGGATATCTAGACTCTATATCTTCCTCCGCCTCCCATATCATTTCTTCTACATTATTGTTTCTCCGTAATACTTTCACGGAAGCTATTTCGTTGGTTCGCAACTTGCGGAATTGACAATCTAGGATGGCAATCAGAACCTCTTCGTAGGACAGGTCCTCAGTAATTTGCACATCTTCTATTGGAGTTATGCAGGAGGGATCTCCTATAGACTTGCATAGCATTGATACATAGAAAACTGGATGAAGCGCCTCTAATTCAGGAGGTAACTCTAATTCCTATGCTACTTGGCCGATTCTTTGAACAATCCTATATGGTCCTACGTACCTCGGGCTAAGATTTCCCTTCTTGCCGAATCTAGTTACACCCTTCATAGGTGACACCTTCAAGAATAACTAATAATCAACAGCAAACTCCAAATCTCGATGTCGAACATCTGAATAGGACTTATACCAAATGTGGGCAGTCAATAAGCGCTCCTGGATTCTTGATGAACCAAATCGGGACCTAACAACTCACTTCGCCCGCTTCAAACTGGCCAACTAGAGATCTACACTTTCACCCCTACAAGGCTTCATACGGGGACACTTTTATGTTGCAATGATAGATGTTATTATAAGAAAACTCAATAACTCAATGATCAACCCAATTGCCTTTAAAGTCCAATACAAAAGCTCATAACATGTCTTCGAGCGTCTGGATAATGCACTAGGCCTAACCGTCGGTCTGTGGGTAAAACGCGTACTAAGGTTCACTTAAGTACCAAAACCTCTTTTAAACGACTTCCAAAAGTTAGCTGTAAATTGGCACCCTATTGATACCTCATTTTTCCCTCCAATAATTTTATTTAATTATTCAAGGTTCATGAGTCAAAGACAGATTGAAATATACTTTTTATAAGACAAAAATAATTTTATAAAATTATCACAGAATTTTTTTGTATATCTATTGTATATCATAATTCATTCTCATATATTTTAATATTTGGAATAATCATCAATTTTAAAATGAAAGTAGTGAAGAAGACAATTATGCAATTGATTAATCAAAATCATTTACGGCTGAATTGATCAATATTTTACTGCATCAAGGTCGGGATATTTGTTTAATTGAATATGTTTTAATTGCATGTCAATTTCATGACATTTAGTTTAATTGAAAATATTTTACAATTTTTTTAGGATCGAAAAACGTTTTGTTTTCAAATAATGTCACTTTAGTCTTTGATTTAAACAATTGCTTCAATTTTTGTTACAATTGAAAGAAATCTAATTCTTTTAAACTTAATTGATGGCCACATTTGTTAAACGTGGCCATTTTGGAAAAAATCCTTTTTATTATGAATTGAACAAATGACCACATTGGAAAATATGACCACTTTTTCAATAACCTTCATTTAAAAATGATTGGGTCACCTCTCTTTTCTGTTAATTATGGCCGAGTCTGGACCAATTGGACCAGACACGGACCAATCCCTTCGATTAACAACCAACACCCAAAGTCCGTTTCCATTTCGCATAAGACGTGCCCTAGCCACGATGCTCTTCTGTCACGATCCAAATCACGGGCATCGTGGTGGCACCTATACTATCCCCTGGTAGGTGAATCATTCCAAAACATTTTACAAATATAACTTTTTAGCATTGCGGAATTAAGGAAGAAGTACATAATATAAAAAATCTCTTGGACAACATTAAAACACCGTTTAACCCTTACAACACGTTCTTCCAAAACTTGTTCTGACTTGTACAAGCACTACTAATAATACAATAGATAGAGAAATAAAACAAGCCGTTGTCTTGAATAAAAAAGAGCAATCTAACTAAGACGAATACCAAGGCCACCCAATAGGATGAATGGCATGCCTTAACCTCCACATTCTCCAAGCTCCAACATGTATCGACAGAATACCTACATCCACGTAAATGATGCAGCAAGTGTAGCATGTGTACACAACGTACCCCCGTAGGCATCATACGCCGACAACAATGGAAGTTACGTAATAGGCATAAATATGAAGTTGACTCTCAAGTAAATCCTATTCTAGGTAGATCAAATAGTTACATAAATCACCGTGTTCACATAAGAGTTCAATCACAGTCGAGCACAATTTAATTCATATTATACACAAGAACCGTACACTTAATATCCACCGATTAATAACTCTAAGTCATGTTCATATTTGTCTCCACTTACCCAATCTAACAAATCCAGTAAGACCAATTGACACTTAGTACACAACATCATTTAAGAATCCTTCCCAGAGTATAACCAATAGCCAAACTATAATAATATTAACTCCATTATTATCTCTAACTCTTACACTTTGATCACGACTCTATAAAATGAAAGGCATGACACACATTAGTTCGTTTAACGTCCTCATTATATTCTACGTAGAAGTCTACGCCGTATATTCTTTGATTAAGTAGGGGATTTACACATTAATGGAATACAAGTCATTTACTACAATAACAACACTTCAATCAATTATTTACTAGACTCTCTATCAAATGACGCTATCAGTCACCAAGACATACACAGTTCTCTATGATCTACATGATAGCTTTGTCAATAGAATCCACCGACATCGAGTACTCATACTCATAAAGGTGTAAGCCACATAACCCAATTCACAGAGAATAAGCCAATCATGGAAACCATTCGAGTCCAATATAATCAATCCAATAATACAAATCCCTTGAATCATAAAATCACCAGGTTCCAATAACCAATCCATATCATGTTACCAAGCAACAGGTAATTAATGCATAAGTGAATGTATGATATGAATGAAAATGCAATGCCAGGTACCTTTGACAACCAGTATACATGCATTGAAATTCTATAAACTGCATCCCATGCGGGACCCACGCCATCCATATACCCATCCGAAATTTCTAAACGAATCGCATCTCTATGGTTGTAGTATCATCATCAATCATTTAGGCCCTGTCTAATATCAGTTTAGGTTATTTGCATGATAGCTTAAGGTAACATATCTATTTATTATGTAAATGTCTAAGTTTGTGGTAGTTGTTTTTTGTTCAAATGTCTGCCCAGTTTGTACAATTTTTATGATTAACCACATGTCCAGTTGACTTAAAGTATATATATGAAGTAAGGTGGCTAGTCTAAATGTTGTTTGTTATCCTTGAATGATGTGGATAAACCAACCTTAGTGGATGTTTTCGCCTGATAACAACACTGTCCATCCACCCTTCACTTGATCAAGATATTAATAGTAAAGGTCATTTCAATATTGAGTTTATTTTAAAATATAAGCAATAGTAGGGTCCCTTGTATTGTGTCTAGGTAAATCATGTCATCCCCTTTGTGATAGGTTCAGAATCATGCTCATGTGACTTTGTCTTTGCTTTCAAGTTTTGTGATATCCTTGTGCGCTATGTGTTCTGAACCATGAGCCTAATAAGGTTTAGTTGATTGATTGCTTGAATTTGTTTTTGTTGGAAATTTGCCTTTGGCGGGAGTTGCGACCGACCAACTTTAACGGCTTAAACACTAGTGTTACGTATGTTGGAGAATCCGGTTCTTCACATATGCATGATCTACTAAGTACGTAGATAACCGTAGGGCCAAGAATCGTCAAATTTCATTGAGAATGAAAGAGATATTGGTCCACGAAGTGAGGTGTTTGAAGCATGGAAAGTGTAATGTTGTGTTCAATTCTCCCTCATCGGTAGAGGAAGAAAGAATTGTTGTGTATATAAGACTCGAAATTGGTTTGGAGTTTGGGACCCCAAGGGGTATCCCGTGTGTTTAAAGGAGGGAGGACCTAGATGTGCTTCGGTTCGAGGAAAGACCACACGCGCGCCGCCGCCGCGCGCCCGTCCGGTCCGGTTCCGAGTTCCGGGTTCCGGGTCACGGGTCTCGGGCTGTGGGCTGTGGGCCTTCTGATATTATCTTTTTGGGCCAGAGAACTTTGCCAGAAGCACTCAATTCAGCCATTTATTTTGGCTGAATTACTCCTCCTATAATGGCCAATCCGTTGGTCTTTCACCATTTATGTTGGTGACTTTACTACCTCCATAATGGCCATTATTTGGCTATTATGGAGGCAGTTTTTCAGTCCCCTCCCTCACCTATATAAACACCCCCTTACACCATTGTTGAGATACATATATGATACACGAAAATACAGAAAAATACACAAGCAAAACAGTTTCTTCCTACACCTTCCAAGACATCATTTCGTTACTCAATATTCTTCACGGTAGCTCTTGAGTTTCCTTTGCTCAAGTGTTCCATTGCTGTTTTATCTTGGGAGACAAATTGTCCAGGACGTATAAAGGATACATACGGGGCAATATTGTCTTAAGGACAGAGTGCCACACTCGACTCAGCAAAACCAGTTTCCATTTTTCCGTCTTCAACAAAATTGTAATTTCAGTTTTGTGGTTATATTGTAATTTTCAGATTTCTAGATGAATTATTGAATCTTTGTTTATCCTTTCGAATACTTGTAATAATTATATACTTCCCGTACTGCTTTATAAAGTACCATAGAGCAAAAATACCCAACAGTTTTAAAATAGTTTAAATGTTTTGTGATGCCCTGCCTGATGAATATAAAAATATGTGATGAAAAACATAGAAACTGGGTTGTAAGATTTCAGCTAGGTGTGTATGCAAATGGAACTAGCACATCTTCTTTTCCTCTGTACTGTGTGAAGTGTTCTGTGTTTTAAAATCTGTGCAGCATTAGAAATATCACTAAATCTTTAGTTCTGTGTAAAATCATGCTAATCTAAGAATTCCTAATTTGGTCTATCTGACTTTAAATATCTGCTTTAGTCGCTTTACCGGCTACCAGTGTTTAACAAGATTAAGCCTTAATAGAATCTGAATGAGTCAATATGATAAGTTAGGATAGGGGGGGTCATCTGGTATAGCCTATTGCCTCTAAGATCTTCAAAATCTGATGTTTAACTTGGTCTCAGGATCTAGGTGAAGCACACTGGTGCTTCTACTGTTAATGTGTTCATCATTTCCCTCATTGCTTTAGATAATACCATAGGTAGCATATGTATGCCCTTTGAATGATCCTATCAGGTTCTTTGTTTGAAGTGTTGAAACTGTGTAGATTAGTTGTGCTATTGTCCTGTCCCTATGCTTTTCATGACTATCCCATGACCTTCATCCATACTAATGTGTGTCAATATGAACCTTAGAATCCACAAATTGCGACTGACATGTTTGAACAAACCTAGATTAGAGATAGGAAGTGTAGAAATTGAGAATATATGTTTGTTATGACCTGTGTGTGTATATTTGCTCATTCTACTTGCCTTATTCTGTTTTGTTATGCCTATACACAAGTATCTATCAAGTATATCTTCATGTATCTCATCTGAACTCTCTTGAGCCTGGCCCATCCTTTATCTTTGTTGAGTTCTCCTACCTGTTGTTATGTGCTATCTGTGCTAAGCCAGCCTATTTATTTAGCTTTTCCTTATGGTGTTGTTACTTCTACATATCTGAAATAGGCCGAACCCTTCATGTTTTATATCTCTATTGACCTCGGCCCAAGGCAATTGGGTTAGCTTGTTTACTTGTCCAGTTCTGGGTTTCTCCTTTCCTTTACATATAATTCTTACCCGATATTTATATGATACGTGTAGATACTTGTAAAATATCTTAATTTAATTAGATAAGATTGGGTGTGTTCTAATCGGATTTTTCTCTTTCCCCTCTCCTTCCTCGCATGACCTGTGACATGAATCATTTGGGCCAAACGACTATCAACCATGTTGGGCCAGCAGCCCAAATATTCCTTTTTTCATCGATTCCAGAAACCATCAATGCATTGAAGGCCTAACCATGTGTGAAAATGGTTAACTGGTGGGCTCGGTAGACCCACCAATCTTATCCTCTCTTTATATTTTTATGCATCTATTTATAAATGTTGTAAAACATACTTGAATTATATTGGAACCCGAGTGGTTACGACTTAGGATTTAAGCAAAATGATACGTACATCGTTTAGAACAGATAGGGTTCCCAAAAAACATGTTTCAAATCAGCCCCAAAAGATAAATAGGACTTATATTTATTTCCAATAAATAAAAAAATGAAAAATACATTTTCTCATATAAGTTGGATATTTTGGATATTTGGAAATACCTTTGCACAACTTAATTTATTTTTGACAATAAAAAAGATTTGGACTGGTTTTAAAATAAAAGGAGAAAAAATCACTTTCAAAAACTTATTCATTTTGCAAAAATCGGAACTGATTTGGAAAAGGAAGAAAGTAAAAACTTGTTTTTTAATCAAAATTCCCTTTTATCTCAAAGGACTAACTTGGTCCAGGCCCAACTCAAATTGATTTCAAAAGATGAAAGATTATTTAAAAGCCCAAGTTTGAAGAAAGTGGTTCTAAAGAGGATATGGTTGACCTTTATAATAAAAGAAAAAAATATTATAAAATACTTTTTACCCAAAACCATGGCATATTATTCTAAAGATGTTTTATATCTTTTCTAAAAGGATTTTTAAAGACATATGAAGATAAATAAGACATGACATTTGGACTAAAATCAAGTGGGATTTTACTCAAAATAACATTGAGTGTCTTTGTTCGAAAAATTGATTGACTAATTTAGCCTTATAAGAAACTTTCTAAACAAAACTAAACTCTTTATTTTCAAAACCCTTTGCTTCAAGATTTTAAATCAAAGAAAGATGATATGCTAATGACATTTATTTTTTGCAAGAATTCAAACACTCGTTTAAAGAAATTAATCACAAGTAAAATATACTATGGAACTCGAAGGTCAATTGTATTCTTAATATCGGGGTGTCTCACGCCTTCCCCGAGGAATCACCAAAACCCTTACATTGAACTCTGATTTTTAAAGGATTTTTCTTTTGTTTGAAAAAACATTTTACTTGGTTTTCCTAATTTCCATATAAATTAGGTGGCGACTCTGAAAAATATTTATCCAAATAGAGTCCAACAACCTCTTAGTAGCTTTTATGCCTCACATATAAGTAAACTGTAACACACCCCTATCTGATATAATAGAAAATTGAACTCCATGAATGCGAACTATCTCCCTTATACATAGCCGGACATAATCTTCAGTTGTATAAGTAGTCTTTACTGGTAGAAAATGAGGCGACTTAGTCAATCTATCAATAATTACCCATATAGAGATACTTCTGTTGTGAACCCTTGTAATGAAATTCATGTTAATCATCTCCCATTTCCATGTTGGAAGTTTTATATTCTGAATTAGTCCTCCAGGCTTTTGGTGCTCCATCTTAACTTGCTGACAATTCGGACATTAAGCCACGTATTCTACAATATTCTTCTTTAGGTCATTCCACCAGTAGAGTGCCTTAAGGTCATGATACATATTCGTTGACCCTGGATGAACAGAATATCGTTGTTGAAGTACCTCTGCCATAATATGCTCTCTGGGTCCTCTAATGTCTGGCACATAAAAATGACTTCGATACCTAAGAACTCCATCCTTCCCAATCTCTAGTATCGGTTTATTCTGCTGTGGGATTCATGTTTTCATACTTACTAATTCAGGATCTTCAAACGGTCGCTCCTTCACTTTGGCTATTAACTATGATTATGTAGTATGCTGGAGAACAACACCCCCATCACCTGAATCAAGAAATCGAACGCTTAAACTAGCGAACTAGCACAAGTCTTTAGTCATAGGCATCTTCTTTGCTACGACATGATTCAAACCTCCTATCAACTTATGTCTTAGAGCGTTAGCTACCACGTTAGCTTTTCTGGGATGATAAAGAATGTCAACATCATATTCTTTTAGTAACTCAAGCCACCTTATTTGCCTTAAATTCAACTCCTTCTGTCGGAATATATACTGTACGCTCTTATGATAAGTAAACATGTCAACATGGACACCATATAGGTAATGACGCCATATCTTCAAGGCGAATACAATAGCCGCTAACTCAAAATCATGAGTCGGGTAGTTCAACTCATGCTTCCTCAACTATCTCAAATCATATGCAATAACCTTGTCGTGCTGCATTAGAACACAACCTAGACTAACTCTGGAGGCATCACAATAAATAACATACCCCTCGGTACCTTTTAGAAGTGCCAAGATAGGTGCGGATGTCAACCTATTATTTAACTCTTGCAAACTTTGTACACACACATCTAACCATTGAAACTTGGTCACTTTTTGTGTAAGCTTTGTCAGAGGTGCAGAGATAGAAGAAAAACCCTCAGCAAACATCCGGTAATAACTTGCCAAGCCCAAAAAACTACGTACCTCAGTAGGAGTCGTGGGACTCGGCCAATTCTTTAATGCTTCAGTCTTCTGACTATGTAGCCCAGAAAAGCTACCGAGTTCAACCAGAACTTGCATTTAGAGAACTTGGCATAGAACTTAAGATCCTTAAGCTTCTGTACTACCGCTTACAAATGGTCCGCATAGTTTGCCTCCATACATGAATAAATCAGAATATCATCAATGAATACAATCACAAAGAAATCCAACAACGGCTTGAAGACCCAATTCATTAAGTCTATAAAGGCCGTTGGTACATTAGTAAGGCTAAAATACATCAGATGAAATGTCGTGGGTATATCTTTCTCCTTAATCCTTAACTGGTGATACAAGGATTTCAAATCAATCTTTGAGAAGTACTTGGCACCCTGAAATTGATCAAAAAGATCATTAATATTTGGGAGTGGATACTTGTTCTTGATAACTTTATTCAATTATCGCTAATACATCATCATAGAACCATTATTCTTGCATACAAACAATACCGGTATGCCCCACAGTGAAGTACTAGGCTTGATAAAGCACTTTTCATTAGATATCACAACTGGTCTTTTAACTCCCTTAGCTCAGCAGAAGCCATTCTATAAGGAGGAACAATTATCGGCTGAGTATCTAGAAGCACATTGTTAGTAAAATCAATCCCCCTCTAAGAATGAGGACCTGGAAGCTCATCGGGGAGCACATCTCGAACTCGTACTAGATGGTAGATATCACCCTTGGAAATCATCTTTCGTGCCTTAAGTTAGGAAATAAACTTATCCTTAGGCGATGCTGAATTACCTTTCCATTCTAGGACCGGCTCACTTGGAAAATCATTGTTTGACTATCGACATTGGTATAACATGAAGCCAACCAATCCTTACCCATAATAACATCAAAACAACCAAGTAGCTGCTACTAGATCAGCCAAAGTATGGCGATTACAAATTGTCACTGTCGCGCCCTATTTTGACCTGCTCGGGTCAAAGCGGAGCACGGACGTGTTCGGGTGATTCCTGGGTAAAAAGGGTTGAGGAGTCGCCACCTAATTATTTTTACGGTGAATTAGGACACCTAAATATTAAACTAAGTGCTGCAATGTAAACTCCAATTTTAAGGTCTGCGAAACTAACGAGATTCTAGGTAAGGGTTCTTTATTATCCTAAAGGGAAGGGGTTAGGCATCCTTGAAGATCCGCTAACTTGCGGTTATCCGGTCAAACTCAGTTTAATTATTGCTAGAAAAATGCATGTTTTACAAGTATAATAGATTAAAAGATGTTTGCAAATAATTAGTAAATGATGCATTTTATACAAGTACGTATTTAGATGACATAAAAAGAAAGATACATGTAAAGTTTTGAAAAATATGTATTTGTGACAATAAATTATTTATACCACCAAAGAAGTAAAATTTTGGGAATCATTGAATTGTAAATTGACAAAAAGATAAACTTATCCGGAATGATTAATAAAGCAAAAAAGATGACAAAGTTGTTTTTTGAAAATTTTGAATACGCGTGACGAGCCTGAAATAAATAAACTAGCGAAGGATTTCTAAGTTTGAATTCAACCGAGCCTACAAATAAATAAGCTAGCGACGGGTTTCAAATCTTAAACTACCTTATGAATTAATCCTAAGTTTGCCTATTCTAAGCATTTCAATAGTTACATACGTGCGATAAATAATATTACAATACAAAGCGGGATAAAGCTGAATTAAAGAAAGAAATAAAAATAAATAAATAAACTCCGAGGAATAATTCGTCGTTATTTTACTTTAATCCTCGCAAATTTGTCAAAAACAAACGATTAGAAACAGTTAAATACAAATAACTCCATATCCGCATTCAAAACAGTGAATGCTTTGATCACGAAGGGCTCAGACTTAAATTTTGAAAAGAGCATTCCAATCACGTCGTGGCTGCAAACATATGACTAATGTGGTTATTTTGATTACCTCGCCTACTAAACGTGTCGGTCTCTCGGGTGAAATAGAAAAGATCACTATAATCACGTCGTGGCTGCGAATATATAACTTGTTGGTTATTTTAGTCACCTCGCCTACTAAACATGTTGATCTTGGATGAAATAAAGGTTTAAGTCTTCATCATTGCCCAGAAGTTATATTTCCGTCTTTGCAACTGTGTAGGCCTCAAAATCGACGGATATTTTTCATCGGCCAGTGTAGTATCGTGTTCAAATCAGTAAAAAATTAAAATGAAACAAGAATATGAGGGCGAGGGCAAAGCGGAAAACAGAGGCAGAAAAAAAAAAACAGTTTCCGAAAATGACGCGGTGTCTAGTTTTAAAACAAGAAACAAAGAAGACAAGAGAACAAGACTCAACCGAGCAAAGGAGTCAAAATAGAAAGCAAGACTAAAAGACGCGGTATTTATTCAAAACAAGAAACAAGAACAAGAAACAAAGTGATACCCGCTGCAAGGATATTTAAAACAAGAAACTAATAAAGCGGTAAGATATCCATTGCACGGATGATTAAAACAATTAAACTGAAAAAAAATAGAGAATTAATGCTAGAACTGAAAATGAAATGTGCGGTCTCGATTTCATTTTCATCGGCCTAGATGCGATATTAATAAAACAATAAAATAGTGCCAAAGAAACGAGCAAATGAGCAATTAAATTATCCGAACCAAATTCAAATGTTGGAACCTAACAGGATTAAGAGGTATTTATGGAAAAATCCGACCGGATCATGAACAATGATCGAATGAAAATCGAAATTCAGATTTTTAGATAACTAGCAAACAGTATGAAAAATGCCATAACTGGAAATACGCCAAAAATCGGTCGACCTGATCCGGTCGATGACCCGACCGAATCGATGCCAACCCGAATCGGACTTTTTCAATTTTTCGATAACCAATAATAACCACAAAGAATAATGCAAGAGATTTGGAAATTCAAACCGGTCGACGACCCGGTCAAGAATCTGACCGAATAGGAGATTCAACCCGTCATCAAATAATTCCATCAATTCGGATAACCAACATACAAAAATATGAAATGCAAGAATGCGAAAATATCCAATCGGATCGACCGATCCGTCGATGACCGACCGAATCGATGATCCGAATCCGAAATCAAATGATCCAAACCCAAATTAGATTTTAACACCAAATTCAGATAACCAATAACAAGAATATGTAATCCAAGAATTCTGAAAATATTATCCGAATCGTCGACCGAATCGGTCAGTTGACTGACCGAATCGTGATCCAAACCCGAATCAAATTTTAACACCAAATTCAGATAACCAATAACAAGAATATGTAATGCAAGAATTACGAAAATGTTACCTAATCGGGTCGATCTGACCGGTCGTTGACCCGACCGGATCAAAGAATCCAAACTCGAATCGATTTCAACACCAAATTCAGATAACCAATAACAAGAATATGAAATGCAAGAATTCGAAATGTTACCCAACCGGTCGACCCGACCGGATCGATGACCGACCGGATCAAGTGTTTCAACCCTAATCAAATAAATTCAACAATTTCAGATAACCAATGATAACAACAAAGAATAATGCAAGAAATTTGGAAATTCAAATCGGTCGATCTGACCGGTCAAGAATCCGACCGAAATCGGTGATCCAAATCAAATTTTAACACCAAATTCAGATAACCAACATACATAAATATGAAATGCAAGAATTACGAAAATGTTACCCGAACCGGTCGACCGTGTCAGGGTCGACCGACCAAATCGATGAAGAAAATCAGAGAATCAAAATGGGAGAACAAACCTTTTTCGGACTTGATTCTTGAAACAACAAAGAAGCCAAAAGCTTTAAACTCAAGAACACAACAAAATATTTATGTATATATGGAATAATCTTCCGAAAATCCTTCCAAAATCTATTTTTTTCTTCTCCGAAAAAATCCCCCCAAAATGAAGAACAATCATGGGGTATTTATAGGTGGATTCCCCCCCAAGAATCGAGTTTGAAATTCGAATTAAAGGTAAAGATTTACGAATTTTGGAAGCGGATTTTAGGGGTATGGGCGTGGCGAAGTGACGGGAGGGGTGTGGGGTGTCGGGGTTGGTGGCGGGAGTGGGTGGTGGCGGGGCGAGGTGACCGGTCGGGCATGGGGGTATGGGGCGTGACGACTTGAGGTTGAAGGAGGGTAGGGTTTTCTTTTTGATTTTGGGTTTTGTTTTGGGAATAAGAAGAAGGGTTGGGTGTAGAATAAAAGGGATTTGGGGTTGGGCGGTTTAGGGGTTGGGCGATGGGGGTTTCGGTTGGGCACAGGGTAAGGGAATGGGTTTGGGAGATTTAATGAGGCGATGGGGAATAAAAAAGGGGAGTTGGGCGTTGGGCTTTGGTTGTGGGTTGTGGGAATTGAGGAAATAAAGGGGTGAATGGTTGTTGGGCCCAGTAGAGTTGGGTTGTGGGAATTGGGAGTTTATTTTGGGATTGGGCTTGGGCGAAAAATGGGTTTTAATTTAGGTTGGGTAGAAATTGTATTGGGTTGGAAAATGAAATGGGTTAGGAATTTAAAAAATAAAAGGGGTTTAATATTAAAACCTATTTATATATATATATATATATATATTATTTTTTTTTTGTTTTGTAAAAGATGTGAATTATTTAAAATAACATAACGACGTGATAATAATAAAATATAATATTTGCAAAATGTTTAATGCTTAATAAAAAGGAAATGCGATGCGATTTTGCGAGAATAAAATAACATAGAATTTTCGGATAATTTATGATTATTATAAAAATGCAAATGATATAAAATATGCGAATAATAATAATAATACGAAGATACACACATATATGCCTATATTAAAAAATTATTTTTAAAAGTGTCAAAATATTAAAAATTACGAATAAAATCATAAAAGATGGGACAAAATTGGGTGTCAACAGATGCCCCTCTTTGGACGGAGACGATGAAAGAGTTTTCGGCCAAAGAAGTTGACTGAGTAGCCAATTTTGTCCCGATCATCGGGACTGCATGGTAAGAAATAGAATCCCCGGGGGGAAGTGAAGTTGCAAAAAGATGGTGCACATTCAAGAAACAATGCCCCAGTGTCGACCTAGGATGACACTGGTCGCAGATACGAGAAATTAATGGGAAAGAGCGGATCTACGTTCGAAGTAGGTCGTTTGACCAAATTGCCTTGGTTCGCCGTGAGATATAGTTCCACGTTATGCTGAAAGCTCCCGCCGATTCAATTCCCGTGGACCAGAGCTAAGATAAAAGTTAGTGTATAATTTGCATAAGATATGTATGTGAGAATATGACTTTGTAAGTTGAAATGATGTCGTTGCTTAATGTTGTGCAGATGATGGCGTTGGCGGGCGCCTGTTTACACTTTAAAATAAAGTACCCGCATTAGAAGGTGGGCGCCTGATTTAAAATAAAATACCCGCGATTAGGAGGTGGGCGCTGATTTAAAACATACCGCGATTAGAAGGTGGGCGCTGATTTAAAACATACCCGCATTAGAAGGTGGGCGCTGATTTAAAACATACCCGCATTAGAAGGTGGGCGCTGATTTAAAACATACCCGCATTAGAAGGTGGGCGCTGATTTAAAACATACCGCGCATTAGAAGGTGGGCGCATGATTTAAAACATACCCGCATTAGAAGGTGGGCGCGTGAGTTAAAACATACCCGCATTAGAAGGTGGGCGCTGGATTTAAAACATACCCGCATCAGAAGGTGGGCGCTGATTTAAAACATACCGCGATCGGAAGGTGGGCGCTGATTTAAAACATACCCGCGATCGGAAGGTGGCGCTGATTTAAAACATACCCGCATCGGAAGGTGGGCGCTGATTTAAAACATACCGCGATCGGAAGGTGGGCGCTGATTTAAAACATACCCGCATCGAAGGTGGGCGCTGATTTAAAACATACCCAGATCGGAAGGTGGGCGCTGATTTAAAACATACCCGCATCAGAAGGTGGGCGCCTGATTTAAAACATACCCGCATCAGAAGGTGGGCGCCTGATTTAAAACATACCCGCATCAGAAGGTGGGCGCCTGATTTAAAACATACCCGCATCAGAAGGTGGGCGCCTGATTTAAAACATACCCGCATCAGAAGGTGGGCGCCTGATTTGTGTCGTCGTGTTGACGTAATGTAAAGTGGGGCCCTATTGCCATGCCATGATAGTTAATGCGTGGACATAAGCGATGCAAAAGTTGAGTGGATGAGAATGCGACCCTGTAAGTCGAAATACCGTTCTTCGCGTGGACACAACACGGTTGGGGACCTGTAGTTTAGCATGACGTCTTTGTACGATCTCCAAACATGAAAGTGATTCTTGTAGTGAGTTGCGATGCGGAGGCCCTTGCGAATCTGCTCATAAATGTTGCAGCTTCCTGCTTGTTTCGACTGAAGAACACGTACTCAAATAAATTTATGAGTTTTGGGAGGGAGTTGATTCGCGTTGACTTTGCAGCCGGCCCTGGTATTCGCATGTCCCGCTAACTCGGACCGTAGCCTCTCTCGCTTCCCGCCTTGGCCACCGTTAATGAAAACATTCGAAAACAATTTGTAGAAATGCATCTTAAAAATAGAAACATAAAAATTCTATCGAATTTTGATGAAAAATGTTTGTTGAAAAAATAATTTGCTTATAAGAAATACTGCATATATATATATATATATATATATATATATATATCTGTCGAGCAGTGACATGCGGTGAAACAAAGCAAACGCCCTATCCAAAATTCTTACTGGTCAAGACTTAGTTTGCCGATGCTTTTCCATGTTTATCGGCGTCCTGGCAGTGATCCCTTAAAAATGCCCCGCTTCGATATGTGAGAATGACGATCTTTTGAGCGGACAAACGAGTCTTGTGTAGATTGCTTGTCCGCCTCTATCGGGGTGATCGGATGGGTGCATTTTGTCTTTGTGAGATAAAGGAGAAAATATTTCCTAATGGTGGGACCGGTCGATTTAGGCCGCCACGTATCCCCATGAGGGAATCAGTCGTGACGTAGTTCATTACAAGCAAAAGGGGATTGTAAGGATTTTCTAAAATGGGACCGAAGCCGATGTGGCCGCCTACGTATCCCGCCGAGGGAATCAGGTCATAACGTAGTTCATGTTACAAAGAAATGTGTTTCTGGGGAAATTTGCAATCTAGGAAACGGAACCCGACATGGGTTCTTTGCGTATCCCGCCAGGGAGCGCAACTTTTACAACATAAGAAATGCATTACATAGAAAAATCCTAAATGTAGTATCTTTTCACTGCATCCGCGTTGATAGATTTTGGCCATACTTCACCGTCCATTTCAGCTAGAATTAATGCTCCCCTAGTCAACACCCGGTGAACCATATAAGGCCCTTGCCAGTTAGGTGCGAATTTTCCTTTAGCTTCATTTTGGTGCGGGAATATTCGTTTTAGCACCAATTGCCCCGGTTCGAAAGTCCTTGGTTTTACTTTCCTGTTGAAAGCTTTGGCCATTCTGTTTTGATAAAGTTATGCGTGGCGCATCGCGTTCAATCGCTTTCATCAATCAAAGATCAATTGTTCGTATCGATTACGTATCCATTTCGCCGCTCATTTCGACTTCTTGGATAATTCTCAAAGATGGTATTTCCACTGCCGGTAACACGCCTGTTCCATAGACCAATAGATACGTCGTTGCCCCAAAGAGAAGTCCCGATTGTAGTGCGATAGCCTAAAAGTGCAAAAGGCGGATGCTCATGCGTGCTTGTAATTATCAATCATCTTTCGTAGTATTCTTTTGATGTTTTTGTTGGTCGCCGACCGCTCCGTTCATCCGAGGTCGATGCGAGTGGAATTGCGGTGAGTGATCTTAAACTTCTCGCATATCTCATTCATCGACATTCTTGTTGAGATTAGCCCTATTATGCGTTATAATCGACTCGGGGATTCCAAATCGACAAATGATGTTATTGCGGACAAAATCAACTACCACTTTCTTTGTTACTGACTTGTGGGACGATGCTTCTACCCACTTTGTGAAATAGTCAATTGCCACTAGAATAAATCTGTGTCCATTTGATGCGGCAGGTTCGATAGGGCCAATGACATCCATGCCCCAAGCTGCGAATGGCCAAGGAGAGCTCGTCACATTGAGTTCGTTAGGAGGCACCTTGATTAGATCGCCATGAATCTGACATCGATGGCATCTTTGCACGAAGTGGATGCAATCTGTTTTCATGGTCATCCAAAAGTATCCTGCTCTCAGAATCTTCTTTGCCAAAGTGAAGCCATTCATATGAGGCCCGCACGTGCCTCCGTGTATCTCTTCAACTAAACTGCTTGCCTCTCGAGCATCAACACATCTTAACAAACTGAGATCTGGAGTCCTCCGATAGAGGATCTCTCCGTTTAGGAAGAAATAGTTTGCTAACCTCCTAAGTGTCCTCTTTTGTATACTGGTTATGCCTTCTGGATATTCACCTATCTTGAGATATCTCTTAATGTCGTGGTACCAAGGCTTTCCATCCAACTCTCCATCTATATTGAAACAATATGCCGGCTGATCCGATAAGCTCACCTTGATGGGATCAATGTAGTTCTTATCCGGATGTTGAATCATGGAGGACAGTGTTGCCAGAGCGTCAGCGAACTCGTTTTGAGTTCGTGGGATATGCTTGAATTCTACCTTGCTGAATTTTTTGCATAATTCTTTCACGCAATGCAGGTAAGGAAGTATCTTCCCGTTCTTGGTCGCCCATTCGCCTTGTACCTGATGAATCAATAAGTCCGAATCACCTATAACCAGCAGTTCTTGAATGTTCATATCAACGGCCATTCTAAGTCCGAGTACACAAGCTTCATATTCCGCCATATTGTTGGTGCATGGAAATCGGAGTTTTGCCGAAATTGGGTAGTGTTGACCTGATTCTGAAATCAAAGCGCTCCAATACCAACCCCTTTGAAGTTTGCGGCTCAGTCGAAGAACATTCTCCAACCCGGGTACTCTTACGAGATGTCTTCTCCAACAAAGCAAGACCTCCTCGTCCGGAAAATAAGTCCGGAGAGGTATGTATTCTTCATCCACATGGTTTTCAGCAAGATGGTCGGCTAGTGCTTGTCCTTTGATAGCCTTTTGGGTGACATATATGATATCGAACTCACTTAGCAAGATTTGCCACTTTGCTAGCTTTCCAGTGGGCATGGGCTTCTGAAAGATGTATTTGAGCGGGTCCATCCTTGAGATGAGATAAGTGGTATATGCAGACAGATAATGTCTAAACTTTTGTGCAATCCACGTTAAGGCACAACAAGTGCGTTCCAGCAAAGTATACCGAGCTTCATACGGTGTGAACTTCTTGCTTAAGTAGTATATGGCCTGCTCCTTCTTTCTGTTTCGTCATGTTGTCCCAAAGACGCACCCAAATGCATTTTCTAACACAGGCGGATATAACAAAGAACGGCCTTCCGGGTTCGGAGGCACCAAAGCAGTGGGTTAGACAAGTATTCTTTGATTCTATCGAAAGCTTGCTGGCAATCCGATGTCCACTTGGTAGCGGCGTCTTTCTTGAAGAGCTTGAATATTGGCTCACATATCACCGCTGATTGTGCTATGAACTCTTGATGTAGTTGAGGCGACCAAGGAAACTCATTACGTCCTTTCGACTCTTTGGAGGAGGCAAGTCTTGAATAGCTTTTACCTTCGAGGGGTCCAATTCAATACCCCTTCTACTTACAATGAAACCTAACAGCTTCCCAGCAGGGACACCAAATGCGCACTTTGCGGGATTTAACTTCAGGTTATACCGCCTCAGTCGGTCAAAAAACTTCTCTAAATCTGTCAAGTGATCTGAAGTCCTTCGCGACTTGATAATAACGTCATCTACGTAGACCTCTATTTCTTTGTGGATCATATCATGAAAAATGGTAGTCATGGCCCTCATGTAGGTGGCACCTGCATTCTTGAGTCCGAACGGCATTACTCGATAACAGTATACCCCCCAAGGTGTAGTGAATGCTGTCTTCTCTGCATCTTCCTCATCCATCAAGATTTGGTGGTAACCAGCAAAGCAATCACAAACTGATTGTAATTCATGCTTTGCACAGTTGTCAATGAGTATGTGAATATTTGGAAGAGGGAAGTCATCCTTCGGGCTGGCCTTGTTGAGATCCCGATAATCCACGCACACTCGTATCTTTCCATCTTTCTTTGGCACAGGTACAATGTTGGCCAACCAAGTCGGGTATCTTGTGACTCGAATGACCTTTGCATCGAATTGCTTGGACACCTCTTCCTTGACCCTTAAGCTCAAATCAGGCTTGATTTTCCTTGGTTTTTGTTTCACCGGAGGGTAGGATGGATCGATAGGCAATCTATGCGAAACAATATCCGTGCTCAACCCTGGCATCTCGTCATAAGACCAAGCAAATACGTCGATATATTGTCTCAAAAGATCCGTCAGTTCTTTCCTTTGTGGGGCGTTCAGATGGACGCTGATTCTTGTTTCTTTCACATTTTCTGCATCCCCCAAATTTATTGCCTCAGTTTCTTCTAAATTTGGCTTTGGTTTATTCTCAAAATGTTCCAATTCCTCTGTCAATTCTTCTGGTTGCGAGTCTTCCTCATACTCTTCGAAGTCCTGTTCATTGTTTGGATTTTGTTTGTTTGTTTCATTACATGTCACATTCACATTATCGACAGATTTATTAGTTTGCATGCTGAAAGAGAAAAGAAAATTAGTAAACAAAACAAATTTTTAAATAGCAAAAGAAATGTGGATTTGTCATTTAAGCTTTCAAAAGATGGAGGCAAAACACATTAATGCATAGATGCGATTCAAGCCTCAATTAGAATCGCATTGTTTCAAAAAGTACTAAGGTAATTTCTACCAAGCTTCAGGAGAAAGCAGTAGGGCACAGTCCAATTTTTCAAAATATCTCCACGTTCTGCATCCCAAATAGTTGGGCCTTCATCAAAATCATCCGTAATTACATTGCATTCCATTTCTTCTTACGCAATGAAAAGGCTTTTGAGTCCTCCGCGAGGTCGTCTGCATCATCTTCACTCGACTCGAGCGGCATATGCTTTGACAAATGACTGATTCAAGGGTGGAGCAGGCTTTGGCAAGGAGTGTCCCTTTTCTTTCGGAGGTTGGTGATAAGACTTCTTTAGAAGTGGGTTTGTATCCGAGACCAAAAGTATCCTTCTTACTGAGCAAGTGAACAGGCTCCACCATACCTTCTAAATTCAATCCGAGGCCTCGACCGGGCTTTAAGCCATTCTTCAACATTTCCTGGGCCACCACTGTGACGACCCGGGTAACTTCAATATTTGACTTTGGAGGCACATGTAATTTCTTCGACATGGAAGACAGACCCATCCGGTGTATCTACGCTTTCAACAAATAGGATCCGCTCTTCGGGACATATTGAATTGCTCCCTTCTCCGTGTACCATGACCTCGTGATGATCCCAAACAAACTTCAAACTCGATGTAGGGTAGAAGAAGGCTGCACCACCACATGGATCCAAGGTCTTCCCATTAGTAGGTTATAGGTGGTAGATATGTCTAACACTTGGAATTCCACGACGAACTCCACGGGCCCCACTTGTAATGTCAAATCCATTTCTCCCATAACGCTCATTTGGGCTCCATCAAACCCTTTAACTCTCAGATGACTTTCGCGAATCTTTCCAATGCTAATTCCCAAGGCTCTGAGAGTCGTGCGGGACAAATATTGACGGCTGAGCCTCCATCAATCAATACCTTAGAAATGAACTTGTTCATGCACTTTCCTGTTATGTTCAAAGCTTTGTTGTGGCACAAACCCTCAGGTGGCAATTCTTTGTCATGAAAAGAGACTTTATGGGCCTCTAAAATCTGTCCGACCAAGGCCGAGAGTTTCTACTTTGTGGTCTCTCTCGATACATAAGCTTCTTTGAGTACTTCCAATAAAGCGCGTCCATGGTCCGAGAATTCATCAACAATGATAGCAAAGAAATCTGAGCGGTGTTTTCTTCAATTGCTCTACAACGGAATACTCCTTGGTTGGCATCTTCCTCCGTAACTCTTCTACTTGCCTCTGTTACAACCTTTTTTGGATTGTCCGCAGGGGCATAACATCGTCCGGATCTTGTGATACCAGCGACGGCAGGTTCTACAATTTGTTTCTCCTTTCCCCTGCTCCTTTCCCCAATCGAATAGCTCCAAGGGGCAGTTTTGGTATCAACATACGACGTCACTATCCGCGATTTCGGAGGAAGTACTTCCACTTCAAACGGTGCTCTTACTTGAACTGTAATTATAGGGGTGATCAAAGCCGATGATTCAACCCTTTCCTCTGTTCGGATCGGCACAATGGTCCCTTCCAAACTGTTTTCTTCATCAATGGTAATCATGTTTATATTGGCATTGTCATGATTTGGCAAAGGGTTATTATTTACATTAGGGGGAGGTCCTTTCAGTTGGATAATTCCCTCTTTGATCAAAGCCTCGATCTTGTCTTTGAGGGCAAAACAAACTCCAGTGTCATGTCCGGTGATCCCCGAGTGGTACGCACAATGCTTAGTTTCATCATACGACCTGGGAATAGGATTGGGGATATGCCCTGGGATGGGTTGGAGTATTCCTGCGGTCCTCAATCTTTCGTATAGTTGGGCTAGAGGTTCGGCTAAAGGTGTATATGTCTTGACCGCCTTCTTTCGTAATTTGCCCGAGTGCAGGGAGTATTTGGTGGATGGTTTTGCGGTGAGGCGGATGTGTGGGTTGATCTTGTAGGGAATTTCTATAGGTAGGTGCTCGTGGTGGGCTATATATTGGTTGGGTATGATAGACAGGTGGTAGGGAGTAGGCGAGTGTTGATAATAAGGTGAGGGCTTTGTGTGCTTTGGCTATAGTAGGAGGGTGATGATTTTGGGTGTTTTGATTATAGTAGGGAGAGGTGGGATGACGGGCTTTGGTAGGTTGGCATTTGGTTGGACCCATGTTCTGGATCGCCATGACAGGGACGCTCTATCCCTCCTCTTCTTAATTGCTCCCGAGCAGTCTGTTGAATGGCCTTACTTGTCGCCTGCAATGCTGCTAAGTTCGTGATTCTCCCTGTTTTGATACCTTCTTCTATGAAATCTCCCATCCTAACCACTTCAGAGAAATTCCGTCCAATGACGCTTATCATTTTTTCGTAATAAGTTGCATCCTTCATAGATTGCACAAAGAGCGTGGTCATCTCATTTTCCGCCATCGGGGGCTGAACTTTTGCTGCTTCCGCCCTCCACCTCATGGCATATTCTCTGAAAGTCTCTGTAGATTTTTTTTCTAATTTCATTAAATAAAATCTATCCAAGACTGTGTCGGTGTTAAACCTGAACCTGTCCACAAAATCCTGTGCCATTGTGCCCCAGTTATGCCATTTTCGCGGGTCCTGGCTTGTGTACCAGTCGAGCGCTTCCCCTGTCAAACTTCTTATGAACAACTTCATTATTATGGCCTGGTCCTTACCCACTCCAACCAGCTTGTCACAATACGATCTCAAATGAGCGCGAGGATTTCCCTTTCCATCGAATAAGTCAAATTTCGGCACCTTATACCCGATAGGCAACTGAACGTCGGGATGCATGCATAGATCTTCATACTCGAGTCCTTCATGCCCCTTGCTGGTCTGAATGTTTTTAAATGCTTCTTTTAGGCTATGAATTTCCCTTGCCATACTTTCATCATTTCTAATCCTTGCTTGCCTTTCCATCTCTTCATATTGGTCTATCTCCTGATGATGTATGTTTGGTATGGTAGAAGTGGAAGGTTGGGCTTCCGTTGCATATACCGGTGGCACATACTGCTTGTTAGTGATGTGTGCCATTGGTATTTGTTGGGTTGCCTGGTAATTTAGTGTGGGAGGGATATTTTGGACAAGTGGGGTAGTTTGGGTAAGTGGAACTGGATGTATATATGGAGCTGTGAAGGATACTGGGTCATTTTGTAGCGGGCTTTGTTGTGGACTGGCCTGCGGGTTGATAGGATGCGGATTGGTACGTTGTGGGCTGGCGAGTTGAGGATTGGTTCTGCTTGGTAAGGGATTTCGGGGAAGGTTCTGGGGGAATGATGGTTCGTGAGATGGAAAGGTGTGTGGTGCGGTTGCGCTCGTCTCTTGTTCAGCAAAGTGGAGTGTTGATGCTGATGGAAAGATTGGTAAGATTCCGGAGCCGTTCGATCTCAGTTTGCATAGCTGCCATTTGCTGCAGTAGTTGGGCGAGGTATTCATCCGGGACGGAAGTATTTCTCCTTTCCGATGTCTCTGGTTCACCTCCCGGAAGAGCGACAAGTCCCAAACCGGTTTGTTCAGCTGCCCCTGAATCAGTCATTTTGTCGGATGATTGTGCCTTGGATCTCGTGAAGTAATGGTGTTCCTTGATTTCAATCAACGCGAATCAACTTTTGGAAAATAAAGCAGGCAAAATAAACCTTCTCTAAAAAATGAAACAAACCAAGTTAGTATGAGACGAATAATTATTGCTTTGAATAACATGTATAGAGTGGAAAACAGTAAACAAGTAGCAGACAGATTATATGAAAATTAAATGCGCGTCCTAATGTGCATGGGGCCTCCTTTATGCCGGAGGTGGGCTTAAACGCAAAAATATGCAAGATACTGATAAATTGATCCAAGCCAAAGATTGTGATGCCTTTTGTCGGAAATAAAGGTTGACTTTTACTGAAATAATAATGCGTACAATAATAAAGCTGATAACATAAGATAATTATGCTCAGGTTCTAAATCTTGCTTTTGATCACCGAGATGAAGATGGAACCCTAACATTGCTGGGTCCGACTCCTGCGTCCTCTAGATATTGCACTATATTTTGCATTTGCTGCCACATTTCGGGGGTAACGACTGTGTCTCTGAGCCGGAAATTCCTTACCCAAATTGTCGGTGCCGATATCTTCAAAACCTTGCTCGCCATCAGGATCGGTGCAGTACTCATCGCAATCCTCTCGTAGCCACGCTTGATATTCGGGGTACCTCTGCTGACTACCTCCAATGTCTATTGTGTCAATATTGTTCCATTCATCGAAGACTTGCCTAGCTCGGGGACAATGAAATTCGCCCGAATGGAATTTCAGAAATCCTCATATTTGCCCTGAGGGAATTATCTGCTCTTTTCCCAACTGCCTGAGTACGCTGGAGTGGAGCGTAAGGTTGGAGGCCTTTCAACCCGATAAGCTCAATATAATAAAGCCTTTTGCATCTTATGTAGGCTTTTTGGCATTCGGGAGCAGAGGGTATTTCCATTGGATCTGTTCACAAAGTGGACGCCAAAAACCCATACCAATCATTCATGCCGACAGCGATACGAATCGCTTGCTCGTCGTAAAGCCGACGATTTTGTTCGACTCATTTGAAGCATATGTCGACCATATTCGGGCGCCGATAGAAGTGTTCCATTGCCCACATCCGCAAAATAAGGTTGCAGCCTTCAAGAAACCTCGTTTCACCTCTTTTACATTTTCCTAAAGCCCAAACATTTCGCTAAGATCATAGGGGCCAAAGTGAGTTGTGCTCCGTTTGCTCCTTCGAAAAGTGCCCGTGCCACGGAACATATGCAGTCTTGATCTTTCCATACTCAAGCGGGAATATCAGAGACCCTAGAAAGGCGACGATAAATGCAATGGGTCGTTTGGTCCGCCAATGATCGGGGTGCAAGAGAATTCATTTTTGAATGTCTTGTAACCGCCTCGACAACCGCATTACCTCTCATAAAGATAATCCATTGAGACCCAGTTGTTTTCAAAGCATAGGAGTTTCTTAGTGTTCTTTAGCCCTAAGTAGCGGAGAAATTTCTTTCCGGATTGACAAGCGGGATAATTTGTCCTCTACCCTGGTAGATCAAGTTGGTGAAATAGTTGATTTCTTCCAAAGTAGGAGTCATCTCAAAATCTCCGAATCAAGACAACCCGATCCGGATCCCAAAATGGATTAGTGCTCGACCAAATGTTGATCGGGAAGATGTCGAACAACGAAACGAGGCAACCTAATCTTCTCCTAATTGCCATTTGGTCGCCAAGGTCAAAGTTTGTCCACCATATTTTCAGTTTGCTCTAATCCCACTCACCATCCTCGACTTGCGGCATGCACTCCATCTATAACAAAATAAATAAAATAAATAAAAATAAATATATATTTTCCGATTTTGGCATCTTGTTTAGGCTTGGATCCGTCCATCAATATCCTGCTACACATAATATCTTTGATTGGTCGTTGGGTTGTGAGACCCGTCGACAATTTGGTGGTTTTCTTATTTGTGAAGTTGATGCCAAGGATCAACCCACCTAAGATGTATGCATGCATGACTTAAAATAAAGGGTGGTATAGCTCTATCTTAAATTTTTTAAGATTTGGCTGACTAGACACAAGGTTCCCGAGCGGACTACTCGAGTGAGAAGGCTACGCGGCCACCGGATGGTCCGGTCACTCCGCGCATACGCCAACTCTCCTAAAATTTGGTAGATTGAAAGAAATTTGCGGGTGCGCGAAACACACCTCCCGTGTAGTGTGTGATAGTGCCAATTTTCCAGAGTGGAAGAAATATGAGCGGAATGCCAATTTAAGGAAAGCAGTAAGACAATATAGCAATTAAAGCAGTTTATGCAAAAATCCCATAAATGAAACACATCAAAGCACTAAATCAAATAAAGAACAAAAGTAAAGCAATAATTAATCCGAACTTGCTATGGTTTAAGAACCTGATGCTCCCCAGTGGAGTCGCCATGCTGTCGCGCCCTATTTTGACCTGCTCGGGTCAAAGCGGAGCACGGACGTGTTCGGGTGATTCCTGGGTAAAAAGGGTTGAGGAGTCGCCACCTAATTATTTTTACGGTGAATTAGGACACCTAAATATTAAACTAAATGCTGCCATGTAACTTCAATTTTAAGGTCTGAAACTAACTTGAGATTCTAGGTAAGGGTTCTTTATTATCCTAAAGGGAAGGGGTTAGGCATCCTTGAAGATCCGCTAACTTATGGTTATCAGGTCAAACTCGCTTTAATTATTGCTAGAAAAATGCATGTTTTACAAGTATAATAGATTAAAAGATGTTTGCAAATAATTAGTAAATGATGCATTTTATACAAGTACGTATTTAGATGACATAAAAAGAAAGATACATGTAAAGTTTTGAAAAATATGTATTTGTGACAATAAATTATTTATACCACCAAAGAAGTAAAATTTTGGGAATCATTGAATTGTAAATTGACAAAAAGATAAACTTATCCGGAATGATTAATAAAGCAAAAAAGATGACAAAGTTGTTTTTTGAAAATTTTGAATACGCGTGACGAGCCTGAAATAAATAAACTAGCGAAGGATTTCTAAGTTTGAATTCAACCGAGCCTACAAATAAATAAGCTAGCGACGGGTTTCAAATCTTAAACTACCTTATGAATTAATCCTAAGTTTGCCTATTCTAAGCATTTCAATAGTTACATACGTGCGATAAATAATATTACAATACAAAGCGGGATAAAGCTGAATTAAAGAAAGAAATAAAAATAAATAAATAAACTCCGAGGAATAATTCGTCGTTATTTTACTTTAATCCCTGCAAGCTGTCAAAAACAAACGATTAGAAACAGTTAAATACAAATAACTCCATATCCGCATTCAAAACAGTGAATGTTTTGATCACGGAGGGCTCAGACTTAAATTTTGAAAAGAGCATTCCAATCACGTCGTGGCTGCAAACATATGACTAATGTGGTTATTTTGATTACCTCGCCTACTAAACGTGTCGGTCTCTCGGGTGAAATAGAAAAGATCACTATAATCACGTCGTGGCTGCGAATATATAACTTGTTGGTTATTTTAGTCACCTCGCCTACTAAACATGTTGATCTTGGATGAAATAAAGGTTTAAGTCTTCATCATTGCCCAGAAGTTATATTTCCGTCTTTGCAACTGTGTAGGCCTCAAAATCGACGGATATTTTTCATCGGCCAGTGTAGTATCGTGTTCAAATCAGTAAAAAATTAAAATGAAACAGTAACAGTAGGCAGTAGGCAGCAAGCAGGAAAACAGAGGCAGAAAAAAAAACAGTTTCCGAAAATGACGCGGTGTCTAGTTTAAAACAGTAAAACAGCAAGACAGTAGAACAGTAATTCTGAACCGAGCAGTGAGCTGAAATAGAAAGCAGTACCCGAAAAGACGCGGTATTTATTCAAAACAGTAAAACAAGAACAAGAAACAGTTGATACCCGCAAAGGATATTTAAAACAGTAAACTAATAAAACGGTAAGATATCCGCTGCACGGATGATTAAAACAATTAAACTGAAAAAAAATAGAGAATTAATGCTAGAACTGAAAATGAAAAGTGCGGTCTCGATTTCAATTTCATCGGCCTAGATGCGATATTAATAAAACAATAAAACAGTGCCAAAGAAACGAAAGTGAGCAATTAAATTATCGAACCAAATTACGAAATGTTGGAACCGAACAGGATTAAGAGGTATTTATGGAAAAATCCGACCGGATCATGAACAATGACCGAATGAAAATCGAAATTCAGATTTTTAGATAACTAGCAAACAGTATGAAAAATGCCATAACTGAAATACGCCAAAAATCGGGTCGACCTGATCCGGTCGATGACCGACCCGAATCGATGCCAACCCGAATCGGACTTTTTCAATTTTGGATAACCAATAATAACCACAGCAACAATGCAAGAAATTTGGAAATTCAAACCGGGTCGACCCGATCCGGGTCAGTAACCCGACCCGAATAGGAGATTCAACCCGTCATCAAATAATTCCATCAATTCCAGATAACCAACATACAAAAATATGAAATGCAAGAATTCTGAAAATATCCAAATCGGATCGACCCGATCCGGGTCAGTGATCCGACCCGAATCAGTGATCCGAATCCGAAATCAAATGATCCAAACCCAAATCGATTTTAACACCAAATTCGGATAACCAATAACAAGAATATGTAATGCAAGAATTACGAAAATATTACCCGAATCGTCGACCCGACCGGTCGTTGACCGATCGAACTGCGTGATCCAAACCCGAATCAAATTTTAACACCAAATTCAGATAACCAATAACAAGAATATGTAATGCAAGAATGCGAAAATGTTACCCAATCGTCGACCTGACCGTCGATGATCTGACCCGGATCAAGAATCCAAACTCGAATCGATTTCAACACCAAATTGAGATAACCAATAACAAGAATATGAAATGCAAGAATTGAAATGTTACTAACCGGTCGACCGACCGGATCGATGTTTCAACCCTAATCAAATAAATTCAACAATTTCAGATAACCAATGATAACAACAAAGAATAATGCAAGAAATTTGGAAATTCAAATCGGTCGATCTGACCGGTCAAGAATCTAATTCAAATCGGTGATCCAAATCAAATTTTAACACCAAATTCAGATAACCAACATACATAAATATGAAATGCAAGAATTACGAAAATGTTACTAACCGGTCGACCGTGTCGGTCGACCGACCAAATCAGTGAAGAAAATCAGAGAATCAAAATGGGAGAACAAACCTTTTCGGACTTGATTCTTGAAACAACAAAGAAGCCAACTGCTTTAAACTCAAGAACACAACAAAATATTTATGTATATATGGAATAATCTTCCGAAAATCCTTCCAAAATCTATTTTTTCTTCTCCGAAAAAATCCCCCCAAAATGAAGAACAATCATGGGGTATTTATAGGTGGATTCCCCCCCAAGAATCGAGTTTGAAATTCGAATTAAAGGTAAAGATTTCTGAATTTTGGAAGCGGATTTTAGGGGTATGGGCGTGGGCGAAGTGACGGGAGGGGTGTGGGGGTGTCAGGGTTGGTGGCAGGGAGTGGGTGGTGGCAGGGGGCGAGGTGACCGGTCGGGCATGGGGGTATGGGGCAGCGACGACTTGAGGTTGAAGGAGGGTAGGGTTTTCTTTTTGATTTTTGGGTTTTGTTTTGGGAATAAGAAGAAGGGTTGGGTGTAGAATAAAAGGGATTTGGGGGTTGGGCGGTTTAGGGGTTGGGCGATGGGGGGTTCGGTTGGGCCTGGGGGTAAGGGGAATGGGTTTGGGAGATTTGGGCTGAGGCGATGGGGAATAAAAAAAAGGGGAGTTGGGCGTTGGGCTTTGGTTGTGGGTTGTGGGAATTGAGGGAAATAAAGGGGTGAATGGTTGTTGGGCCAGCCGAGTTGGGTTGTGGGAATTGGGAGTTTATTTTGGGATTGGGCTTGGGCGAAAAATGGGTTTTAATTTAGGTTGGGTAGAAATTGTATTGGGTTGGGAAATGAAATGGGTTAGGAATTTAAAAAATAAAAGGGGTTTAATATTAAAACCTATTTATATATATATATATATTATTTTTTTCTTGTTTTGTAAAAGATGTGAATTATTTAAAATAACATAACGACGTGATAATAATAAAATATAATATTTGCAAAATGTTTAATGCTTAATAAAAAGGAAATGCGATGCGATTTTGCGAGAATAAAATAACATAGAATTTTCGGATAATTTATGATTATTATAAAAATGCAAATGATATAAAATATGCGAATAATAATAATAATACGAAGATACACACATATATGCCTATATTAAAAAATTATTTTTAAAAGTGTCAAAATATTAAAAATTACGAATAAAATCATAAAAGATGGGACAAAATTGGGTGTCAACAGTCACCATACAACCTTGATAAACTCATCTAGTCACAATCATCTTGCCGATCGGCTTAGTCACTTCATACGGCTTAGATATTAACATTGGCTCAAATCCGAACTTACTAGCAACAAAAGGCATAACATAGGACAATGTGAAGCCAATATCTATCAATGCATATACATCATAAGTGAAATCGGATAGTATACATGTGACAACATCCAGAGATGACTCTAAATCCTTTCGACCCGATAGAGCATATATGCAGTTTTAAACGCAGCTTGAACTGGATGCTCCCCCTCTACCTCTACCTGCACACTTGGGTTTGTGGTCCACTACCTGGCGGGCGAACTCTCGATGAAGAAGATGTTGTCGACCCAATCGGCTAAGCCATACAACCTCTACCTCTTCTTGGACACTGGCGCATATAGTGACAAGGATTCCCACACCAATAACATACATCAGAACCCTGATGACACTGCCTCGAATGTGCCCTACCACAGTGTCCACACGATGGTAATTGAGGCCTCACCTGATTCAAACTTTCATGTCTGTGAAAACAGAAGCCCATGAACTATGCCCTGGTCCAAACTATGCATACCTATCATATCTAGCCTCTTGAATTTGAGATAGAGCATTATCAATAAACCGAGGTAGATGTATAGAGAATCGATGGCTGGAACTACTCAATGCCTCTCCGAAGGACCCAACAGATCTAGCTCTCTTACTTAGTTCTCTTTCTGCATCTCTGTCGGCTCTGAACTGGCTCTTACATGTCACTCCCCGAACTATGGCATTGTCGAAATATGACACTCGGTGCCTAATTGCATGTGATCGAGTGAACCACATGGCTTTCTTGTCAACATGGGATCAAAACATGTTATAATATTTATTTAAAACATGTAAAACATAATGATGTATTTGTAGTCTGAAATAATCTAAAAATATAATAAGTTTGAAAAACCAATGCGGACATGACATACTAAACTAGTCTATGAAACCTCTAAACATGAGTCTGACTGTAAAACTGTTACTAGGATAAGGCCTGACATACCTCTACTAATAATGCATAATCATAAAACAACTAAACTGACACCCCGAATGAGATGGGGCTCACCAAATAGCTGATACTGAAGCAATCTTACTGAGCATATCTGTCTTCTGAAACTCAGCACCCGCACTGTGAAGTGCAGGCCCCATGCAAAAGGATGTTAGTACATTTGAATTGTACCTTATGTAAAGTAACTTAAAGAATAAACATGCATATGATATAATAGGAACATGAAACTAAAACTATTGTACATGAACATGAATATAATAACATGTGTAAAATCTGTAAAATGTATATTTGTATATCTACGGGAGAGCATTAACAAAATGACATGAACCACCACATGTGAATGTGGAGTTTGATCTCTACCTGATCAGCTAAGCCATATCATACATTGTCGGAGTACGATACATGAACATGAACATGATGGATCCAATAATTCCACAAGGGGTAATAAGAAGGTATCGTCCTGTAGCAAAGCGATCCTTATCCTACGTTGGCATGCGTAGTTTCACGCTATCTGAGCCTTCTCAATAATTTGTGCAACTCCCAAAATATGTACTTGAAAATAGTTGTCTTGTAAGCCCATGAATGTCATAAACATAGCTTGAAAACATGATTCATGATGGTACTCTGGCATATAATTAAATATATAATATAACTTATGTAAAATATGAAAACATGTATAATTTCATAGAAATTGAGAATATTACTTCATGACCTGTATTTATAAACCCATGTAATTCAAAGTTATGAGTATTCATAGATTACAGATGGATTCTCAATAACCATAATGGAATATCGAGAATACAATAACAATGTAATAATACAAACATGGGAAAATATGATACATGTAGTTTAGGGTTATTATGAACTCGAAATAAAACCCTAAGTATAGAAATTTATGGCTTCATGGATAAACTATGGCATGGGGAAGAACATGGACCTTAATTCCTTGAGTTCGATTTTCTTGAAAACCCTAGGTTAGAAATAGTGAATTTCGCTTAGGAATTGATTATATTTGATTAGAATCGCATAAAAATACATGAAAAGGACTTACCTTGAGTAATGGGGATAATAGGAGAAGAGAGCTTCTTTCTAGGGCTTGAGAGAATGAGAAAATCTAATTTTTGGAACTAAGTTGCGTATTTATACTTTTCAGCCCGTCGGGAAATGTACGGCCAATTCAACGAACCGTCGATTTATGTACGGTCTATATAATCAAAATGTCGAATTAATTTAATTAATTTTTTTCCCAGTGACTTCAAAACTTGAGAGGCTTCAGACAGTAAAAAATGATGGACTGTCAAATATTGTATGGTCCGTAAAAAGCTATTCGGTTCCGTCAACTTCAAAACGATAGCGACGGTTCATTTTGACGGACCATAATTAATTCTATAGTTTGTATAATATGGCGTCAAATTCATTCTGCAGAACTGAAACTGGTTTTCAACTTTAAACTCTCCGTTTTGGTTTCCTAATCCTCTGAATCATAAACAAGGCTTAGTTTGAAGGTACAAGGTCTTACAATATCTCCATTTTGGGATCATTCATACTCGAATGATGGGTCATGGTTGAGAATGGGACTGGATATATCATGAGTTTATGAGCATGAAGGAACATGACATGAAACATGAGACTAAATGACATAATTACATGAAAACATGAACATGGGACATAGGTACTGAATACATGAACGTGAAACATGAGACATAGATACGCAAGGAACATGACATGACTGCTAAAGGTATATACCTTGATCATTTTCTACTTTTTTCTCAAATAAGTGTGGATATTTGGACTTCATGTCTTCATTGGCTTCCCATGTAGCCTCCTCAAAATTTTAACTTCTCCATAACACTTTCATTGAGGCAACCTCCTTAGTTCTCTACTTATGAATATAACGATCCAAAATAGCCATAGGAATCTCTTCATAGGTCAACCCAGCCTTAACTATAATGGAGTTGGTAGGAACAACCAACGATGGGTCTCCCCTACACTTTCTCAACATGGATACATGAAACATTGGATGCACAACAACTAAATCTTGTGGCAATTAAAGTTCATAAGTCACCTGGCCAATTCTCCTCAAAATCCTGTAAGGTCTGATATATCCGGGACTAAGATTCCTGCTCTTTCCAAACCTCATGACAACTTTCATAGGTGAAACTTTTAGAAATACCCAATCATCCACTTGAAACTCCAAGTCTCTATGCCTCATATCCGAATACGACTTTTGGCGACACTGGCTATTTTTAATCGCTCCTAAATAAAGTTGACTTTCTCTAAAGCCTGATAGACCAAGTCTAGTCCTAACAAATCTACTTCGACAACTTTGAACCAATCAATTGGTGACCTACACCTTCGCCCATACAGAGCTTCGAACGGTGCCATATGGATGCTAGAATGATAACTGTTATTATAAGAAAATTCAATGAGAGGCAAGTGATCATCCCAATTACCTTTAAAATCGAGAATACATGCCATCAACATATCCTCAAGAGTCTGAATAATACGCTCTTCCTAGCCATTTGTCTGAGGATGAAAAATTGTGATGAAAGTTACCTTGGTACCCAATCCTTTCTAGAAGAACCTCCAAAAGTGTGCTGTGAACTAAGCACCACGATCCGAAATAATAGAAACTTGGGTCCCATGAAGCCTGACAATTTCTCGGATATGCAACTTAGCATAATACTTTACTGAATCTGTGGTTTTGATTGGCAAGAAGTGGGCTAATTTTGTGAGTCGATCAACAATCACCCAAATCGAATCATACCTTCGGGATGAGCGAGGTAGACATGTTATAAAGTTCATATTTATCATCTACCATTTCCAAACAGGAATATGAATATTCTGAGCCAACCCACCAGACCTTTAGTGCTTGGCATTCACCTACTGACAATTCGGACACTTGGCTACAAAATGTGCCACATACCTCTTCATATCGTTCCACTAATAAATATCCTTAATATCATGGTATATCTTGGTAGAACCTGGGGGAATAGAATACCTGGAATTATGCGCTTCTGCCATAATTCGCTCTCTAAGTCCGTCCACACCTGGAACACATAATTTGCCACTATAACTGAAAGTACCTTCATCTCCCCCTTCTTCAAAAGTCGTATTCTTATGCTTGTGAATCCCCTCTTTCAGATGCAACAAGTAGGGATCACTAAACTGCTTCTCCTTCACCTATGCTACTAAGGAGGATTCCAACTTATTCTGGAAAACAAGACCACCATCTTTGGAGTTCATGAATCGAACTCCTAGACTCACTAGTCGATGAATCTCCTTCGTCATAATTTTCTTACATTCCTCAACATGAGCTAAAATTCCCATGGATTGCCTACTAAGAGCATCAGTTACCACATTTGCATCCCCTAGATGATAGAGAACATCTACATCATAATCCTTTATTAATTCGAGCCATCTCCTCTGTCTATGATTTAACTCCCGCTACTTGAAAATATACTGAAGGCTCTTATGATCTGTGAAAATATCAATGTGAACTCCATACAAATAGTGATGCCATATCTTGAGTGCAAAAATTACTGCTTGCCAATTCTAAGCCGTGAATTGAATAATTCTTTTCATGAGGCTTAAGATACCTGGATGCATAAGATATAACCTTACCGTGCTGCATTAGAACACACCCAAAGACCAAATCTTGAAGCATCACAATATACAATGAAACCCCTCAGTCCCCTCTAGCATAGTTAACACTTGAGTGGAAGTCAGTCTAATTTTCAATTCCTCGAAACTACGCTCACAGGCATTTGACCACTGAAATTTAACTTTCTTCTGAGTTAATCTAGTCAATGGAGCTGCAATGGAGGAAAAACCCTCTAAGAAATGTCTGTAATAGCCTGCCAAACCCAAGAAACGCCGTATATCTGAAGCAGAAGTATGTTTGGATCAATTCTTAACAACATTAATTTTCTGAAAATCTAGCTAGACTCCTTCGCCTGAAATCACATGGCCTAAGAATTCTACTAACTTTAGCCAAAATTCACGCTTGGAAAAAATTCCGCATAAAGCTCAAGGGCCTAAAGTGTCCGCAATACAATTCTATGATGTTCTGCATAATTAGCCTCACTACGGGAATAGACTAAGATATTATCAGTGAAGACAATGACGAACAGATCAAGATAAGACTTGAAGACCCTGTTCATAAGATCCATGAAAGAAGTAGGGGCATTCGTCAATGGTAACGAGTTCTGAAGGCGGTTTTCAAAATATCAACTTAACCTTAAGATGATGGTACCTTGATCCGAGGTCAATCTTGGAATAACACTGATCACCCCTGAATTTGGTCAAATAAATCATCAATTCTGGGAAGAGAATACTTATTCTTAATGGTAATCTTGTTCAACTACCGATAGTGAATCCACATACGCAAAGATCCATCTTTCTTCTCAACAAACAAAACTGGTGCACCTCATGGTGAGACATTTGATATAATGAATCCATTATAAGGAGATCTTTCAACTGGGTCATTCTGTATAGCGGAATAGATATCGTGTTGGTGCCGGGAAGTAGATTGATCTGAATTCAATCTCCCTATCTGGAGGAACTCCGGGAAGATATTCAGGAAAGGCTTCGGGAAACTCATTGACAACTGACACTAACTGAATAGCTGGGGTCTAGGTATCTGCATCCCTAACCCAAACTAGATGGTAAATACACCCCTTGGATATCATCTTTCTATATTTAAGATAGGAAATAAACTTACTTATGCGTACTTTGCCGGAGTACGAGACATGAGCATGAACATGATGGATCCAATAATCCCACAAGGGGTAATAAGAAGGTATAGTTCTCTGGCGGAGCGATCCTTATCCTACATTGGCATACGTACTTTCAGTCTGTCTAAGGCTTCCCGGTAATCTGTGCAACTCCCAAACACATGTACTTGAAAATAGTTGTCTTGTAAGCCCATGAATTTCATAAATATAGTTTGAAAACATGATTCATGATGGTAATCTGGCATATAATTAAATATTTATTATAACTTGTCTAGAATATGAAAACATGTGTAATTTCATGAATATTGAGAATATTACTTCATGACCTATATTTATAAACCCATGGAATTCAAGGTTATGGGTATTCATAGATTATAGACGGAATCCCAATAACCATAATAGAATATTCAGAATACAACAATGAATTAATAATACAAACATGGAAAAACATGATACTTGTAGTTTAGGGTTATCATGAACTTGGAATAAAACCCTAAGTATAGAAATTCATGGCTTCATCGATAAATGTGGTGTGGAGAAGATCATGGATATTCCCACACGTGGATAGAAGCTCTACATACCTTATTTTCTCCAAAACGTGCCTTAAAAATCTGAACTTGGAAGGATAATCCTAAAGCTTGAACCTTAATTCCTTGAATTGGATTTTCTTGAAAGCTCTAGGTTAGAAATAGTAAATTTCTCTTAGGAATTGATTATACTTGATTAGAATCGCATGAAAATACATGGAAAGGACATACCTTGAGTTATGGGGATGATGGGAGAAGAGAGCTTCATTCTAGGGCTTGAGAAAATCTGATTTTTGGAACTAAGTTGTGTATTTATACTTTTCTGCCCGTCGGGACATGTACGACTAATTTGACGTACAGTCGAATTTTATATGGTATGCCAAGGGACCGTCGAATTACGTACGGTCCGTATAATCAAACCATCAAATTAATTTACAACTTTTCAATGACTTCCAATCTTGAGAGGCTTTAAACAGTAAAAAAAGACGGACCGTCAAATATTGTATGGTCCGTAAAAAGATATTGGGTTCCATCAACTTCAAAATGAAATCGATGGTTCATTTCGATGGACAAAAATTAATTCTAGGATCCATATAATCTGGCGTCAAATTCATTCAACAGAACTGAAACTGTTGTTCAACATTAAACTCCCCGTTTTGATTTCCTAAACCCTTGAATCATAAACAAGGGTTAGTTTGATGGTACGAGAAGTTACATTACAATCATCTACATTCTGAGCATATGTCTGTATCCTGGAGATATCCATATCCCTATTCAAGGAATCTATCATTTACACCCTAATCAAATATGGGTTCAGGCCTGCTACAAGCTAGTGAACTCGAAACCTCATCGTGTCCACAATATTCGGAGAATACCTAGCCGATGAACAAATCTGAAGGTTGTAGACCTGCATACTCATACCCCTCTATTTGAGGTTCAAGAACCGCTTTACAATAGACTCTCGTACCTCCAATGAAAAGCAACTACTGAAGAGTCATGTATATTTGTCTCTCAAAACTTGCACACTTGAAATGCAGCGACCCGATAAAAGGACGTCAGTATGAATATAATGTATTGGTATGTAAGGCAATTGAATAACTTTAACTGAAGTAAAAAAACAACTGAGAATCAAAGATACTCCGGGGAGCACTTACCTATTTTGACTCAACTCTTATGTATATAATAGTATATCTAGCCGGCCATTTATAAGGTCGGTGTATCTTTCGCCGGTCATAAAGTCGGGATATCTCTGTATATCTCTATTTGACCCTATAAGGCTCAGTATAGCTATCTTCGGTCATAAGGTTGGGATATCTTTCACTAGCCGTAAGGCTGGGATATCTCTAACCAGCCATAAGGCCGAGCTATCTCTCACCAGCAATAAGGACGGGCTATCTCTCACTAGCTATAAGGTCGGGCTATCTCTCACCGATCATAGGCCGAGATATAATAACTTAGTAAAATAATTGTAGTATTAAATAGCTATATGTATAGACTCTCTACCCTCCCTCTTAATGTAAAATAAGTATGAATTGAAAATGGATTTCCTGACAAGGGGTAGCTAAGATATATGATGTCATCAACCATGAACTATGTCTACATGATCTATACATATTCACCTAATGAGGAAGTAAGCTCTTAGACAAGAAAAGTATTCCCTACAAGGAACAAAAAATAGCATGAGAAAGATATAACAATATGAGACACAAGCCTGTTATGAACACTTCTTTTGTACAACTATTATGAGTACCATTTTAGGTACATATTCATGCCATAGAAAGAGTAGGGATAGCCATTACATACCTTAGCACCAATTTGTTACTATTTTTGTGGATAATCTTCTCTACGATTCAATCTACAATGAACAATAATAACACTAGTGTCAAGCTACGAATGAGACAACACTCGTATATCGAGCGACAAGTTCATTCTACAATAAATCAGCATCTCACCGTTTCTTTCACCTCCCTCAAGATCACAACATCAACAATAATATACCACCATTATTCCATCTATCCAGCATCTAAACAATACAAGAACATCCCAAAATACAGTATAACAACGCCTTAACAAAAAACTAGTACATAACTTGTCGAGCGGCAAGCTCGGCTTATTATAAATAACACAACTCTTCTCTACATATTTTCTTCCTTCAAACTTCATATCTGAAACATCAACATATCATATATACGACATTCACATAACTCAAGCCATATTAACATTACAAGAACACCTTAAAATAGTCCAACATCACAAAATAACTCAATATACGATTTTCGAACGTCGATTCACATGTTCTAGCTTAAATGGCTTAGCCCACACTTAGATACACTCATTAGAAGATGAAGAGGGAGATCCTTACCACAAAACAGCAAGGACAAACCGAATCCAAGCTTACTTCACCTTGAAGAATCCTTCAAATCACAAGCAAAGAGGAGGAAATGAGTAACACAATCTCTACAAACATTCCGGGGGTGAAACCAAGTCATAAACTCGTAGATCTTGGCAGGGTGATAGGGAAACCTCTAGAGAGTACATAGGAGTGTTTTGGGTTTCATTTGGGTGAGAGAATTTCTTAAAATAAAGTTGCACCACTTTAAATAAGCCCAGCAAATTTCCACCGCCTCAAGTGGGTCACAAAGGGGGCCGCCTACACAATCTCGTGAAAACATAAATATGTCTATATGCCGACGTCGTATCAACAAACGATTTACTGCATTGAAAAGTAGATTCATAGACCTTCAATATAGTTGTGTATCACCCCATAACTCCAAGTACATTGAGATAAAAGATAAGTGACATCAGACCCAAATTTCAGCTAACTTATGAACGTAACTTGCGACAACTTTTGCCGACTTTTGTATTACTACTTGCTTGAATTCAAAACTTAACATACGGATATTATACGATTCAAACACCTTAAAGTACGACCTCCTTAGCATATTAAATACTCTTAGTTTTATCCCTAAAGTACAAGCTATTACAATCAACTTTCCTTCGGCGAAAAGAATTTTCTTTGATTCGTTTAGCCTCAACATCCCACGACACTTACATAACATTTGTTTTAAACCATTGTTATCCTTTTCTAATGTCATAAACCTTTCGAGTATACATTCACTTACTCACGACATATACTAATGCAAAAATTTGGAGTGTAACATTATGTTTGAGAATTTTCTTTCATTTGGGTACGCCTACGGATTTGGGTAGGTTCCCTCATGTCACATTGGGATTTTAGGTCGTGACCCTTTTCCCTTGGTATATTTGACAAAACACACAAAATAAATATCACTTTAAGAATTTAAGATTAAAATTGATAATTGTTTCCAACTATACCATTAACATTAAAGTAGTTCTTTTTAGTATTGTTCAATTCTCAGAAAACATATATTCCCTATGTTTCATTTTGTTTGTCTTACTTTCCTGTTTAGTATATTTTAAAAAGAATGTCTATTTCCTATTTTGAAAACTATTTAATTTTAATATCCCACATGATATGTTTAAAACCACAAGATTAAAAGGCATTTTCATACATTATACATATCTTTACTTTAAGACCACAAGATTCAAAAATATTTTTTATTTATGTAAACTCTATGTCATATCAAACTAATACAAATAAAATTGTAGGAGTAATAAATAGAGATAACTATTATACATTTAATTATTATTATTTTTAATAGATGTGTAAAGAATTAAAACGATGACGAAAATGAGACCGAGAAAGTACTACACCAGATAACAAAGGGTTTGAGGATGTGGCCTGGGGCAAGATAACCTGCGAAATGTGGGGATTCTAGATAATCCAAGTGGGGGCAATCTCCAATCCTTTTTCTGTCGGAAGTTATGATTCTGAAGAATGGAATGATAACCACAAGACACCACTTCATCTATTTTAAGTAGCTTTTCTGAAACCCCATCTGCTTCCTCTCACAATTATGCTCCAAAATTAAAAGAAACCAAAAGTAATTTAATGTCCACATTACAACAACAACATACCCGTTTAGTGTCGTGAAAAATGGAGGTCTAACAAACCTAATTATCCGATCCTTGGAACCAGGTATACTTAATAACCATTTGCCAATGATGAGATTTTAAAAATAAAGGGTGCCTAAATTTTAAAAATTTACGAAACAACAACTAAAGTAAAATTTTCTGTGCATTAATTATGTCCCAGATCAAGAGTTTATTTTACTTAGAACTTAACCAACTAAAGTTACAAAGTTATTAATTTTGTCACATTAAAACAATTGAACTATATATGAGCACAAGATCAATTTTTTGACACAGAATTATGACACGGTAGTTCTTTGCCTCTCTGTAAATTCCACGTTAGAAAAAAATATAGTCCATTACCTAAAGATTTTGACTACCCAAATTTTAAATAAAATACAATTAAAAACATTAAAAAATAAAAAAAAGAAAAAGAATTACAGTATATAACTAATGTTCTAAAGACTGAATAACTTCTATGGAAAAGGATCAGATTTGTCCCTATTGCCACACCCCAACCTTGATGGAGCGGACGGCACCTACTGTTACAATTATGCGAACGACATACTCTATAATACATGTAACTTACTATACTCAACTACGTGCAAACAAAAGATCCCAAAACAAGTATATAGACATATGGGCCTACGAAGCCCCAACTGTACAACTCTACACTTATAAACATAGCCTACTGACCACAGGTGTAGATACGCTTACAAAAGCCTCTAAGAGTATCTGGATAAAATAATTTGGTCGGGACTGGGCCCCGGCCTACCCAAATAGCATTTCCAATTGTATCACCGCTGTCTAGACTCGACTACTTCAGAAAGAAGAGGAGCTCACCAAAACTCTGCTGATCAACTGGAATATTTATTGGAAAGTCGGCCCGCTTAAGAACTTTGACCTACAACGTCATATCCAGCGTCCCAAGCAAAAGGGAAGTCAGTACGAAATAATGTACTGAATATGTAAGGAAGATACCATAATAACAAGTACTGAAGGCTCGAGTAGAAATAAGTAAACAAGTAACAATGAGTGTAGTGGACATTGTCACTTACATGTAAGCTGCACTAATGTTTATCAATTATATCAACTAAAGTATCATAATGGGTTTAAGCTACGTCTATCGGTATAACTAAAACTTTGTCTCAAAATACGCTCTACTTAGAGCAACAAATAGGCATTGAAAGGCCAGCAAATAGGCATTGAAGGCTGCCAAATAAGCCTCAATGGCGAGCAAGTGAGCCCGAAGGCTAGCAAATAAGCTCAAAGACTTACAAATAAGCTGCAAGGGCCAGCAGATCATATCGCTCTACGCAACTAAGATTTATTTATGTTAACTCATCCAACTAAACTCTCCCCCTTCTGAGGGTACAACATAAAATACATACGATTGTTTACAACTAATGCAACTAAGAAAGTAATACTACTAATGATACCCGCACGGACAATTTTACAACTAACAAATGTGTGACCCAACTTTTACAAGCCGATTTACTTACTATTGACGATAATTCTGTTGCAACGAATCAAGTAAACACTAATGAACTTAGGAAGAGACTTACAAATCAGCAAACTCTCAACTCAACTATATGCTTCTCAATTTCAAGGTAACAAGGATTTCAACTACAAGACTAGATTACTTATCACCAATTGCTTTTCGTAAATCTCCTAGTCGAGTAAACTTCTAATGAGTCATGCCAATTGAAAGACAATATAGCCATTACATATCTTTACTTCCGAACCTTTATCGACGATGGTGAGACTGACCTTCCTTACAAGCTCATTTTGGATGACAAGAACTAAGTTCTCTATACCTTACTTCACTACAAAGTAACCTTTGATTTGCTAAAACTCGAAGAACAATTGTTGTTGAATTACGTGATCGATGGAAGAAACGATTGGAGAAAGCCTAACCCTTACTTACCTAAAATAGGAACATATTGCTGGTAAATATAAGCGTGTTATATATATATATATATATATATATATATATATATATATATATATATATATATGTATCAAAGTTGAAACAAACTATATATCTTGATGAAAGGCCAAAAACTGATGTAATGACTTTTACACCTTGTTCTCTTGACATGTGGCATACCTAGGTGTCTTATCTAGGTCCACCATTTATTTCATCATGCCATCACGCCATTTTTGCATGCATGGATGTAACATTCACTTTCACTTGTCAATATCCCATATGGGTTAAATACACATAATACTTATTTAATAATTCTATTTAATTTCTTATCTTTTACTATAATTTTCTATTTATAAATTACACACAAAATATTATTTTTAATCACCGTGGCCACACTTGTTAAGTTTTACATTGTTTCAGAATCTCATTCTTTTATACATTGAGCTCTCGATCTACATATATCAGTATGACCAAAATACCATATGGTTAGTATAAGTTATTCAACATTCCGAACATCGACGAAACTCATTTTATCTGATTCGTTTAGCTTCTAATATTAAGACACTTACTTAATACCCATCTAAGTCATATATGTCCATATGAAAAGTCTCAAGTCATCGTAGTCTAGTCCAACAATCTACACACACAAACGAATACAAGGGTGCAGGGTGTTACACGTTTGGCCTAAACATTAGTTTTAAATTATTACTAATCTTGTGTAAGTCCTTATCCTCTTTATAACTTAACTTATGATGACGTAAAACTCAAGACGTTACATAATCCCTCCCTTAGGAACAATCATCCTAGAATATTTCAAGAAACATGTCCCAATGGTATTTCAACCTATGGGTGTTTGCAATAGATGGTTCCATATAATTTCAACTAAAATGATAACTCCCTTTCTATATGGTTATACCTCTAATAATGCATTGCCCCCCATGCTCAACTATGATTCCCCAATTACATACTTATTTACAAATATCATATTATTCATCACTAACCTCAGTCAAGCATATAATTCAACATAGTAGCATCTTATAGTTCACTTATCATTCTCCAAGAGTAGTTAATACGACTCATCCTAGGTAATGTTCTATAACCTGCTATTAATAATTCCGCTTATACACATAACCTTTGAAGACCTCACAACTAATAATATGATACCTCACAACTACACGTACGATTTACCTGTAATGGAATGCTCTAGCCCCACGAATGGTACCATGAAAATGAAACTCCCAGGGGTAAGGCCTCAACAACTATATAACATATAACAAGTAGCTACTAAACTTACAAATATATGCATGTCTTGACGTAGAAGCAATTGCCATACCTACACTCTTATCTCAATTAGCACATGAGCCCGGGGTTCTATCTCTGCCCCATCGCGTTCTTTCTGTTTGAGATTCATACAATCCCGTATTCTATGACCACGATCTCCGCTAAAAAAATAACCCTCTGAACGCATACGACATGGCCCAGCATACGATTAACCACACTGTCCACAAGCTGGCCGAGGCCACCCCATCCAACCTATACTACTGTGATTATGAGATTTCGATGCTCACAAACCCTGACTTGGCCCTACTTGAGAGCCTTGATCTTGCACAGACCGTTGTGATGATCTAGCCTGCCTATTAGACTGTGACTCACTACTGCTCTATTCCTCTCTGTAATCACCAATTGTTCTGGCTCTCTTACTTTGATCTCTACCCCAATTATGATCGATTTGTTTCCGCTGCCTACACTCTTCCAAGTTATGAGCAAATGCCTGAATACGAGAAATATCAATTTTCTCACACAAAAGTGTTGTAGTACAATCGTTAACTAGATCCGGGTCAAGACCTGCTACAAATCGATGTATTATAGCTTGCATCGTATCCACTATTGCTGGAGCATATCTAGCCAGTGAGTCAAATCGAAGACTGTACTCCCGGATGCTCATATTTCCCTGTATGAGGTTTAGAAATAGATCAACCCTAGCCTCTCAAATCTTCAACGGAAGATAATGGTTTAAGAAGGCATCCAAAAATTTCTCCCATTTAGTGGGAGGTGCATCCGATCCTATGGATCTTTCCTATGCATCATACCATAAGACGACTATATCTCGTAGCTTAAAAGTTGCTCGCTCCACAACTTTCATTTTGGAAGCGTGCATAATCTGAAGATCTGATGAAGCTGATCAATAAACTCTTGAGGGTCTTCCTTTGAATTATATCCTGTAAACTCTGGGGGGACTCAATCAAAGGAACTCTCGAATTCTGACCCCTCAGATGGGCTAGCACCTATCGGTGCCATAGTAGAACATTGATTCTGAGCGGCAACCAATTGTACCACGCTCCTCATATCTTGATCACTTAGAGCTGGTAGTGGGCCTGGTTCCACTGGAGCTCCTCCCAATCCCTCTGGTGCTGGCGAGGTAGATGATACATGAGAATAGGACCCACCCTCAGGTCACAGACTGACCCATATCAATTAAGGGTGTTCTACTAGTACCCTCTCCTGCAACTGCCTTAGACTTTTAGTTAGTTGTGGCCTTTCTAGTTAAAGGCATCTCTGTATACAAACAACGAAATATAAGTTAAACTTAAGCTTTTATGACTCAACTCTATAGCATTATATGAGATAAGAAAGAAGTGTAACCAATCCTAATAGCCCCGCAGCTTCTTATTTATAAATGTTGTGTACAACACATCCATAAACAAGACTCTACTAGACACGACTTTATAGACTCTCTAGGACACATCCCTGCTCTAATACCACTTTGTCACACCCCACCCTTGGTGGAGCAAATGGAACCTACTGTGATAATTATGTGAAGGATATACTCTGTAATACACATAACTTACTTTACATAATTATATGCAAACAGAAGATCACAAACCAAGTATATAGATATATGGGCCTACGAGGCCCCAATTGTACAACACTATACTTATAAACATAGCCTACTAACTACAGGTGTACATACATCTACAAAAGACTATAAGAGTATCTGACCAAAACAACTTGGTCGAGATAGGACCCCGACCTACCTAAATAGCATGTCCAACTGTATCATCGATGTCTAGATTCGGCTACTCTAGAAGGAAGTGGAGCTCATCAAAACTATGTTGATCAACTGGAATGTTTACTGAAAAGTTAGCCCACCTAAGAACCTGGACCTCCAGCATGACATGCAGCCCCGACAAAAAGGACATCAGTATGAAATAGTATATCGAATATGTAAGGAAAATAACACAATAAAAAGTATTGAAGCCTCGAGTAGAAACAAGTAAACAAGTAACAATGAGTGTAGTGGGAGTGTCACTTACCTATAAGTTTCACTCTATAGAAGAGTTTATCAATTATACCAAGTAAAGTATGATAACGCGTTTAAGGTACGTCTACCGATATCACTAAAACTTTGTCTTGGAATACGCTCTACTTAGAGAAACAAATAAATCTTAAAAGGCTAGAAAATAAGCCTTGGAGGCCGCCAAATAAGCCTCGATGGCGAACAAGTGAGCCCGAAGGCTAGCAAATAAGCTTAAAGGCTGACAAATAAGCCGCAGGGGCCAGCAGGTCGTATCGCTCAATATAATTAAGATTTATGTATGTTAACTCATCCAACTAAAGTTTCCCCCTTCCGAGGGTATAACATACAATACATACAATTGTTTACAAGTAATGCACCTAAGGAAGTAATATTACTAATGTTACTCGCGCAGACAACTGTACGACTAACAAATATGTGACCCAATTCTTACGAGTCAGTTTACTTACTATTGATGATAATTCTATTGAAATGAATCAAGTAAACTCTAATGAACTTAGGAACAGACTTACAAATCACAAACTCTCAACTCAACTATACGCCTCTCAATTTCAAGGTAGCAAGGATGTCAGCTACAAGAGTACAATACTTACCACCAATTTCTTTTCGTAAATTCCCTAGTCGAGTACACTTCTAATGAGTCCTTCCAAATGAAGGAAGGGATAGTCATTACATACCTTTACTTCAGAATCTTTATCGATGATGCTGAAACCAACCTTCCTTACAAGCTCATCTTGGATGAAAAGAACTAAGCTCTCTATACCTTACTTCACTACGAAACCTTTGATTTGCTAAAACTCAAAGAATAATCGGTGTTGAATTACGTGATCAAAGGAAGAAAAGAGTGGAGAAAGCATAACCCCTACTTACCTAAAATAGGAACATATTGCTGGTAAATATAAGTGCATTTCTTATATATATATATATGAAAAGTATATTGCTGCTATGTTTACCTAATTTTACGTTGCTATAGTATATATATATATATATATATCAAAGTTGCAACAAACTATATATCTTAATGAAAGGCCAAAAATTGATGTAATGACTTTTTTTACACCTTGTTCTCTTGACATGTGGCATACCTAAGTGTTTTATGTAGGTCCACCATTTATTTCATCGTGACACCACACCGTTTTTACATACATGGATGTAACATTCACTTCCACTTTTCAATAGTCCACATGGCTTAAATTCACATAATACTTATTCAATAATATTATTTAATTTCTTGTCTTCCACTATAATTTTTTATTTATAAATTATACAGAAAATAATATTTCCAATCACCGTTGCTACACATATTAAGTCCTTCATTATTTCGGGATCTCATCCTTTTAAACATTGAGCTCTCGATCTACATACATGAGTATGACCAAAATACCATATGGTCAGTTTAACTTGTTCAACATTTTGAACATCGACGAAATTCATTTTCTCCGATTTGTTTAACCTCTAATATTCACGACACTTACTTAAATCCATCTAAGTCATAGATGTCCATATGAAAAGTCTCAAGTCATCATAGTCTAGTCTAACCAACTACACACACAAACGAATACAAGGGCACTGAGTGTTACACATTTGGCCTCAACTTTAGTTTTAAACTATTACTAACCTTGCGCAAGTCCTTATCCTCCTTAGATACCGTAACTTATGATGCATAATTTAACGCTTCAGTGGTACGAAGAAGTGCCCTTTGAGATATGAACAATAGCTATGAAAAATGGTGAAAACTCTTCTCGAGTTCAGAGTTTTGGGTTTCTTCTTCGAAATTTTAGACCTTTTGTTCATGTTTTGGAGCGACTAAGGTATGTAGAGATTCTATCCACATGTAGGAACATTATTTTTCTTTCCCATGCCATGTTTATCCATGAAACACGAAATTCCACAAGTTTAAGATTTTTTATTCTAAATTCATAATAACCCTAACTACATCTATTATTTTATGTCATTTTTATATTACCAATTCGTTAATTGTATTCATGTATATCATTGTGATTGCCGTGAACCTATCTGTAATCCATGTATGCTCATGATTATTCTAAGATATCACCTAGGAACTCAGATTGTTCAACTCCAAGAATTTTTACATATTTTCATATCTAAGAAAATACATACATATATTTACGCAGATCTTCATTCAAAACAATTTTCAAATCATATATATGGAATTTATGAGCTTTCATAAACTATATTATGGATCATGTTTTGAAAACCATGGGCGCATATGCCACTTATATTCATGTTCATATTTTTGGAAGTAGCATAGATTTACCGACAAGGCTTAGACACCTGAAACTACGTCTGCTAGTGTAGGATAAGGATCACTCCGCCCAGTTAGGATGATCCCTTCATATTACACATTGCGAGTTATTTATGGATCCACTCATGTCATTTTCATGTCTCATACCCGGCAATGTTTTACTCATGTCGGTTATACTAAGGCTCTCCCACTTCATAATATTTTACTCATGTTACAATTTGATGGAAAATCGTGTCAAGGTTTCAGTTTACAGTTTACATATTTAGTTATCGTTCACAGTTTATAGCTTCAGTTACAATTTACAGTTTTAGTTTCGTAATACTTCATGTATCAATGTTATTGGTTAGGGCTGCCTATTGCCCGAGCACCCCACTTACTATTCTTTCATTTAGTTTCTTTATATACAAGTACAATTCCAGTGTACTTACGTTCCTATTGCCCGTGGCCTGCATTTCACAATGTAGGCACTGATTTATAGGTTAGTGGATCTGCTCTCTAGGATTCTCATCATATCAGCTATTGGTGAGCATCATTTTATTCGGGGTGTTAACTTTATTTATATTCATGTCATGTCATACTGTAGAGGTATGTCGTGGTCTTTCTCCCGATAAACAGTTAGTTTTCAAACTCATGTTCATAGGTTTCATACACTAGTTATGTAAGTTATTCAGACTAATTATATTTTCAGATTTATTTCTGCATTTATATTTTCAGACTATTACAGTATTTAGTTGTATATGTTTTAAATTATTATTTTATGCTTTTGATGCCCATGTTATTTCAGCAAGCATGTGGTTCACTTGGTCACATGCAATCAGGCACCGAGTGTCATGTTATGTCCAGGCTATGATTCGGGGCGTGACAAAGCTTGGTAGCAGAGCCTAGGTTCATGTGTATTAGAGAGTCTATGAAACCGTGTCTAGTGGGCCACTTTTATATATGTGTGCGTGCCACACATATAAACGGTTGACCACCAAGACATTTAGGATTGTCTCACTTCTTTCATACTATCTAGATCGTGCAATTAGAGCATGACTTTTAGGAATTCTTCTAAGACTTTCCATAAAGCCTAGAGTTGTAAGTAACATTCTGTTTTCTATCGAATTATGAACGTATCGAATGCGCAAGGGACAAGCAGTAAGTTCAAGGTCCAAGGGATAATGATTACCCATTGAAGTATAAGTGTGAAATGCATGTGGATGACGAATGAGACTTAGGATGATATTGAAAGTTGGACAAATGAGTAGTTACTACAGACTATAGCATAACCCTTATCAAAAAGTACAAAAGCAATTATCGAGTTTTATGGTTATTCAGTTACCAGTTATACATTCTTTTAGTTAGCAGAGTTATGGTTATTCAGTATGCCAGTATTCCGTTATTTAGTTACCAGTTTTCCAATTTTCAGTGTATCCAGATTCTTGTGAGTGTACAGTGATGCCTCTAGGTGCTAAAAGAAAGTGTATGTAACGATGAATATAGCGAAATCTTCACTGTTTTAAATATACATTAAGACCGAAGACTCGCCAAAACGTTGCATAAAGTAAATTATCCAGTGATAGTACCCTCTAAAGGACAAGTTGGTGCATGTTAGTATAAGTATGCCCTATACCTTACGGAATAAGTCTATTTTGATTTTGGGCCATGAAGCCACAAGTATGAGGATGATAGCTCATATTTAAGACCATATGGGATAACATGTTATGAAATTAGCCACAACGGGCATAAACTGGTCACGATAGTTTTGAACGGAAAAGATCCTAAGGGCAAAATACCTAGGAGTCAGAAACGTTTGATATTACAAAAAGATGAATTTTTCGTATGACTCATGCATATGACTAAGAAGATATTATGTACGGAATGAAAACCAAGAGTAGACAATATTGAATTTCTTGGGATAATTTTTCTTTGTTCTAATTTATTTAGATCAGAACTAGAATGTACTACATTAGTAAGTTACTACGAGGAGCAGATATTACTATGAGATAAGAAGATGTGACAGTTCCCTCTTAGGTTATGTGATTAAGTGTTTACCCGCATGTGTATAGTCTTATATAATTTTGAAGTGTATAAAAAGTTTGGGGTTTATTGTTCCAAATTTTTTTTCGTTTAAGACAAACAAAATTTCTCTAAGTGTGATACATGTCTATAGTACAGAAAAATTAGTATACGACAGCAGAATATGGTTGGATGATGAGGGAAGCTAGAAATAATATACGCTTCACTTTAGTATTCAGGACAGAACTAGAGAACATGATGTTAGCAGGTGGTTAGTAGAGAATAGTGAGTAAGTTTTGAGTAGATATAGTGAATTAGAAATTTCAGCAGAGCTAGTAGAGGTACGATTTGATTTCCTTAGATAGGTTAATACTAGTGAGTGAGTAGCAGTTTGAATACACCGAATGCGTGTTTGAATCCAAAGATTTAAGATAAACATGAGGTATAATAAAATGGGAGAAGATAATTAGCAATACAGTAATAGAGGAAATTATAGAAGAATAGTCTTTTAGAGTGTTCAAAAGGACGTGGATCGTTTAGCTAGATCGCCAAGTTAGATTTTCAAAACACTTTGTTTAAATCTGGAAATGGATTAAAAGGACTGTCTTGGACAAAAAATGAATTGTCTTTGGATTTAAAACAGGAGAATAAAAGAATTGATTTCTAGACTAAGTTTGAAATTGATTTTTTTGGTTTTAACTTCACACATTGGACTTTGAAAAAGAAATCCGGATTCATTTCTACTGCCAATATTGAGAAGGACCCGAATGGGCGTGAGTGACATAATAAATGGACTACTGAGAATATTTAAATATTAGCCTGAAAGTTGATGCTTTCTAAATTTAAGTTATGGGCTAAGCCCAATTTGATTGATTTTGACTTTAAAAACTATCTTGGATTTGAGTTTGGTTTAAGGGTCTTGGGCTAGTGGAATATGACTTAACCTTGGGAGATATAACATGCAAAAAGGAACAAAAATCAATTTTGCATTACTTTTTCTTTCAATAACCAACTTGTCATTTTTAAAGGAACTATACCATTTTCCAAAACTTGAAAAGGATTTCAAAAGATGCAAGTGTGAAAATTAGTCAATGTGGTAGGACTAAACGTAGAGTTATACTCAAACTCGCATTTGAGTATTCTTAGTCTAAAATTAATTGACTAAACTACCCTTGTGTATATTATGTTGGCGGAAGCTTAAACTCTTTTCTTTAAAATAAAACTCTTGAGTTTGACTAAATGACATGACAAGTTATTTTACGGATTTTTAAACCTTAAGCAATTTAAATCATTTTAAAGCATGCTATAAAACCCGTAGGTCAATTGTATTCTACGGATCCTTAATACCAGGGTGGATAACACCTTCCCCGGGGGATCACCAGAACCCTTACCTCAACTCTGGTTTAGATAGTTTTTTTTAATGAATTTGAATAAACCCTTTCACACTGATTTTCTTAATTTACCTATATATTACGTGGCGACTCTAAAATAATTCTCTAACTTAGAGCACCATCCAAACTCTCTATTGCTCTTATGCGCTCACCCGCATAAAAGTAAACCGTAACATATATGATTCATAATCCTACATTAGTTCACTACCCCAAGAATAAGTCAAATGTTAGCCTATGCTTGTCTAAAATAGGCCTTGAATGATATCAATAGCCATCCTAATGTCTATGTGTTACGCCTAAAGTCAATTTTTAGAACAAGTTTACAGCCTTATCAAACAATATTAAACTAACCATCACTTAACAATAAAAAAGGCAGAACAAACATGCTTCATATTATGAACATTTAGATCATTAGGCATACAGTACCCCTAAGAACAATCATTTTATACACCTATATTAGTATTAAACCTTCCTAAAGCAGTAATGACAACATTTAGACTAAGCATAACCATTATCCAACTAAAACAGGTTGATATATCCTACAGAGCGTAATAATTTAAGCCTATTCTTAAACTAAAATAAGCTAAATTAGCAAATGAATACACACATCGACTAAAATCAAACTAAACAAGCTCATAGTTACTCATTTACATACAAGAACTACTTCATACTTTTCTTAGACCTAACTAACTATCATATTCAACTACAACAGTCATAAATTCACTTAAACAAGTTCATTAACACCTAAACATACTGGAAATCATATAATTTAGCTAAAAACTAACTAAATTAATAAGAGACTTAAAGGAAATAGGGTTACCTTTTTTAGTGGTAGTCTAGGGTCGGGCTTGAAACTCCACTTCCACACTCAAGATCACACTCGCACACAAGAAAAGTAAATATTATAAAATGTGAAGCTCAATTAAACTAATTATGGTTCCACCGAAGGGCTTTTAAGTTTGAAAATGGCTTTCAACAAATGTCAAAGCCTGAGATTCAAACTGCCGACAATAAGAATGAGGGAATGTGGTTAAATTTATAGAACCCCAAAACTCTAGAAACTTTGAATTCCAATCGGTGTGAGATAAGAAAAACAGGAGGAAAAATCCCTCCAAAATGTACCTAACTAATCAGAATGCACCATTCGAAATCGTAAAGAGATAAAAATTATTAAGAGATCACTGAAAAATGCAATGGAGAGGGGTAACCTTACCTTGGTGAGGTGATGGTAGCTCTGTGGTGTGAGGGCATGGGCAATTAATGCCCTTGCCCATTTTGGATGAGCAAAGGCTGGCTAAAGCATCATGCATAGAGATGGCAGTGGATCTTGGACCAGGTCCGGATTCGGTGGATCCAGATCCGTTTTATAGGATATGGATCTTCAAAATTTGGACCCGACGGATCTGGATCGGACCCGGATCGGACCTGGATCCATTTCTGACGGATCGTATATGGATATGGATCTTGTATTTGAGATCCGTATCCGGTCCAGATCCGACCCGTAGATCCATTTTTTATGAAATATATTCATAACCTAGAGTGTAATTTTATAAGTATTTTCTTAAAATTGCTAAGCACATCCTTACAAGTTTAATTCTCAAAACAAGTTTAATTTATCCCCGTGTTAACTCAAAACCAAAAATAAAGAGGTAACTTCGATAATAAAATCAATGTTATATTAGTGAATGACTAACATCTCCATAGACAAGTAGTTAAAATTATATTCACTTCATTTGTGAAGATTCCAAGAACATGCAAGTTCTGCATTGTGGAAATACTAGTCAGCATTTTCCGCAACTATTGTCATTCTCCAACAATTTCAATTAATAGCTCACAGTCAAAACGAGACAACGAACAAACTAACTCATATGAACATTTCAAAATTGAAACACAGTAAACTGTTAGCTAAGTAAAAATCGTTTGTCTGTTCAAAAAAAAATTCTTAGCAAGGAAATTTTTTTTACATGTGGATCCAGATCCAATCCGTGGACCCGGTGGATCCGATGGATCCGGATTTGGATCTGATTTTTATGGACCCGACGAATCTGGATCCGAATATGGATTCAGGTATGAAAAACAGATCTGGATCTGGATCTAGTAGAATTCGGTCCAGATCCGATCCGTTTCCATCCCTAATCATGCATTGCATTTTTGCCAATTTTGGCATTGAAGGAGAAAAGGAAGAGAGAGGAACCCCAACGGCTAGGGTTCCTCATTCGTGAAATGGAAAATGGAAAATGGGAAATGGGTCCTTTATGTAATAATGAGTTCTTGGACTGGGTCGCGGTCCAAACCTGGCTTCAAATTGAGCCCTAATTTGACATTAATTGGAAATTGAAATCATTAAATCATGCAATACCCTTTAAAAAGATTTGAAATTGAGATGTAACTTAATTATCATACTTAATCAAATAATTTTGATGGAATAAAATATTGATCATTTTCAAATTTAGAGTTTAAGCAATTAATTACATAATTATTTCTATTTAATTTTTAATATTGCAATTAACGATTTAAAAAATAATGTATGATATACAATAAGTATAACATATGGTATTTTTTTAGATTAAATGTCAAAATAATTCCAGAATAATTTTGTAAAATCATTTTTTTCTCGTAAAAAGTATATCTCATTCCGTCTAATTCTCGCTAATTTTAAATAATTAAATAAAATTATTGGAGGAAAAAATTAGGTGCCAACAATATCGACCCCATCTATGAAAACGAACTTGAACTTCTCTATATGTCACTCTACAATAAATGAGAACAATGATAGTGTCAAGCTAAGGGAAGACACAACAATAGCATACCGAGCGGCAAGCTCACTACATAGAAACTAAACGAGGCTGCTCCATGCTCTATAACCATCGAAATATCACCATAAAAACAACATATACATACACCAACAACTACAATTACAGCCCTTCAAAACAACAAGAACAAGCTCAAATACACCACAATACACTCAACAACTAGTTAGCAAACAATCTGAAAATGTAATGACGAGCGACCAACACACTACCCTACCATTATGTGGAATTTCTCCACTCCCTTTATCCTTCAAAAATACATAAAATAATCATCATAATAGCTAATCTAATAACACCACAAAACATCCCAAAACAGTCCAACATCATATAACAACTCAATTATGATTTCCGACCGTCGATTGGTATGTTCTAACTCAAATAGCCTAGCCAATACATAGATACACTCAAATACATGAAAGATATGAAATATGTTACCTCGAATCAGCAAGGAAATCCCATATCCAAGCTTACATCACTTTGAATAAACCCTCAAATCAACTACAACAAGAGAACTCAAGTTTTACAAGCACCACAGGATTTTTTGACGCAAGATTTACGTTGTTTGTCTTTGGATTCACTCTAGGATCATGAGGGAAATTTTGGAGAGCATCTAGGAGTGCATAGGAACTGTTTTGGGTGAGAAAAATGAGTTAAAATGAAGTGGAACCGCTTTAAATAAGATATGAAATTCCACCGTCTCAAGTGGGTCCCAAAGGGGCTGCCTGCGTAGTCTTGCAAAAAGGAAATATCTCTCTACAACATAATCATGTCGACAAACGCTTTAATGCATTAAAAATCAGACTCGTATAACTTCATTATGGTGGGTGTATCACCCCATAACACCAAGTATATTGGGAGAAAAGCTCTGCGACATCTGACCCAAATTTCAGTAAGCTTATGAACGTAACTTACGATGACATTTGGCAACTTTTGTTTTATAACTTGCTTGACTTCAATGCTTAACACATGACTATTTTACGATTCAAATACCTCATGAAATGACCTTCTTAGCAGATTAAGAACTCCTAGTCTTACCCCAAAAGTATGGCCTTTTACAATTTCAATGAACTTATTTTCTTTGATTTATTTAGCCTCGAACTCTTATAATATTTACTTAACACTCGTTTAAAACCATTTCTATCAATATAAGGGTTCTCACCATTTTCGGATTTACGTTACATTGCCTACGATGCATACTAGCGCGAAAAATACGGGGTGTAACATAGCCGCAACAAGAGATTACCATTCAAGGATCACATTGATTCTTGATTAAGGGCTAAATTCCTTTTGGTTAACTTAGATCAGGCCTTTGAAAAATTAATCAAAGGAAAAATTGATTTTCACAATTTGATTAGATCAACACAATATCAAAGAAGACATCCAAACAACCCCAACTATAAACGGAGTTCATCACGATCGAAGAAATGGACAACTTCACTTAAGCATAACTCGTATTCACTCTTTCATCTTGAAAAAACAATATAATCATTCCAAGTATATCAGTGATAAGAATATAAAAATAGAGGATAGGTAGGAATACAAGTAGAGGTTGTGACCAATAATACTAGAATCTGTCTGATAATTTACATGACCTACTGTCTATCCTAAGCAGTATCTGATTTTCACCTAAGGATAGAACACGTTACTCTACCTATTCCACATATAGCGTTTGCGAAATTCAAAAGAACAGTAAAGGACACAGTATTTTACTTGGAAACCACCCGGCTCACAAGGGCAGTAAAAACCACGACCTACACCTCTGTAGGATTTATCCCCAACTCCACTACAACGGTGAGTCTATGAAAATTCAAGTTACAAACTATATAACCTATGAACTACACTCTAATTCCTAACTTACTATGAACCCTCTGACTAGCAAGTAACCTTCAAGTTAAACTCTAACTTTGAAGTTGAATTTACGACATTTTTATACCTATGAATATGCTTCTATGAAAGCGAATAAGGTACAACTCAATAAACAACCTAATACAAGATTCTAGAGTTAAGAACTAGAAAACATTATTCAGTAAAATATCTCCTTCAATCTTATTCATTGTATCAGGGTCGCAACTTTAGAATCAGAACTCTCAATGATATCGATGATCACTCAATATTCTAGATTCGCTCTATGTGAGTGCGTAATCTTCTTCATGGTAATACATGGTATATTGTAATGACCTATCTATTGGTTTTTATACAAAGACCTTTATTTGACTAAATTACTCTTCTCATAGACTCTATGTGGGGTTTTTTATGCACGGAGATGGGTGGCATGGATCCCGAGGTTCATTTATGCAATTTTCAGAAGGAAAACTCAAAATAGAGGTTTTAGATTAGATATGTTTGACCCAAAGTTGACTTTTGAGTGTATGTATTTGTTTCTGGGTTTCAGCACTTTCAGTAGTTCCAGATGGTCATTTATGACTTATTCGAGTCATTGGTTTGCTCCCTAAGGAGATCGTGTGTACTTTGTGGCCTTATTTGTGAAATTGTGATATTTTGATATTTTTGGAGATTCTTTAGAAAAGTATGTCGTAGCTCAGGCGTATGACAAATATGAGAAATCAAGCGAGTTTGTAGCACTGTTTACCTTGAGGTACAATGTTTGGTTTGTATCCGGCCAATTCTGGGAGTGTTTCAGGTGTTTGGTGGAAGATTTAAGTAATTTTTTAGTTGTTGGTGTCAGGTGTCCACACCAGTGGGTGGTTTTCTACTTCTTCGTATCCTCTTCTGCAGAGGTTGGCTCACAAATACAGGCCCTATATATGTGTGAGGTTTCCGCCTATGCGATAGCTTTCTCGCAGAGGTAATGGTGCCTCTGCGGAGTTTCTTCTGCTCCAGTAGTGAGGCGAGGTGTTAAGTGATTACACCTCAGCAAAACAGTTTCTGACCAAAGAGAGATCGCGCCTATGGAGTCATTTATGCGGCAGTGAAATCGATGTTCACTCAGTCTTTTTAAAAGACCTAAAAATGATCCAACTTTCCAAAAACACCATATCTCGGGATTAGAGTTGATTAAGTGGGGATTTCTTGAAGTTTGTCCTTGAGGTATTCATTGGAGGTATATTCTTCACCCTTATTGATTATGGTTCATATTTTAAGCTTCCTAATCTTGGTATAAATAATAATTGGGGAATATAAGTTCTTAAGTTTTCATGGTGGGATAAGTGAGTTAAATTCTTGAATTGAGGGAGTACTATGGATTAAATGATCATGATATTGGGATTTAGTATTGTTTAATGTTAGATAATGATGTTGTAATGATCAATTTCATGTTAGGAATCATTTCCAATTCGGGGGAAAATATAGGGTTTGGGAATTGGGGATTTTATGAATTCATGCAATTGAGGATCCATTTGGGTTTATATTTTAAATTAACTTAAGGATATGATTACTTAGTATGTTATTGCTCTACTTGATTAATAAAGTTCAGATTTTTATACCGTTGGCCCGGAGTTGATTTTCGGTCTCTTTTGGAATGTTTAATGTTACACCCTATAATTTCATATATCGAATATACATTAAGTTAGGGAGTCTAAGATAAGGAAGAAGGTTCCATTGGGAATATTAAGAAATGGTCGAGTTGAAACTCGAAGAAGTCATAAGAGTTTAAAGAGTCATTAAGCTCTTCATGTTTGCAATCATTACGTTGAGTGCATCGCGTCAAGCCGATGTAAGATGGAAATAGTATAATGTTCATAGAAAGGATAAGGAAGGCCTTGGGACAATATTGAAAGTACATCAAAAGGATTATGATTCATACTCATTGTTTTGCGCCCGTTTGAAAACCCGATTAAACAATTTAAGTTCCGATGACACGAGCCCTGTTCCGAGGGTTATTTATGAATAAAATGAATGTTAAGAAGATTTATGAATGGTTATAAGTCTCAACAAAATTTGACGAAGATAGGACGATACACTAAGAGTTTCGCGTCACAGAACCCATTTCCCCTCACAGATGAAGCCACAGATCATAGCCACTTTTCCTCCACCTCACTGCCATCATATGCGGTGGCATATGCGCCATATGGGGCCACATTGAAGATCATCTCTCTATCTATTTAAGGTGATTTCTTGATCCAAGGATCAAGACCACCTTGAAATCATCTCTAGTTGTCTTAGCAAGGTTGTGGACTTCTTGGAAGATTGAATTGAAGCTTTTTGCGAGAAACTCTTGGCTGGTTTGAGGTAAGGTTCTTGCTACCTCTCATATCCTTAAATTCTTATAGCTTAAAGTGATCTCTTGGCAAAGGTAATCCATGGAAAGCTAAGACAAATTTCATAGTTGGTCACAATAGTTGGTGTGTTGGATAGTTTGATGAGGTTTTTAAGATAACTATGGCTAAATTTTATGTAGTATGGTTGTGGTAAGATTGATAGTATGGTTATTGTTGTAGAATATGTCATGATAGCCTAAGTTACCATGGTAGTACTATGGAGTAAAGTATGCACTTTATGTGTTCGACGAAATGTCAAAACGATAAGTTATTGAAACCACTCATTGGATATTGATATGGATTATCTTATTTGTTTAGGTCAATGATAATACAACGAGCGGGATGTCATAAGAGTAGTGTTGCTCTGCTATCAAGGTATGTTAAGGCTCTTTCCTTCATTCTTTTGGCATGATCTACAAATAAACGTAACCATAACAACGACATTTCAAAAGAATACTCTATTCTTAGTACTAAAGCTTGTAAACCTCATTGTTTAATATTGATATAGATATTTTATGGCCTTTATTATCATTCCTTGTTGAGACTATTTCCCGCTTGCAAGCCTTCAAATCAGATGTCTTCTTATAATCTTTGTCGACTTTTGAACAATTGATACAGATACAGTTACATAATGATAATCGTAGGATAATGACTTTCAGTCACTCCGATCAAGTCCATAAGTCCCTTCAGAGTTATTGTTTGCATTTCACTTATATATATGTATCTATTTTCTTATCGAGTCGAGCTACAGTCGGTCGGGTATGGTGCTTATATACGCACACCATAACAACTGGTTTTGACATTACTGAGTCCTTTACGAGGCCGGATACGATATGATATGACGTGATTTTCCCCATAGAGTGGCTCGATATATATATATATATATATGGCTCGATGAGTGGCTGGATTTTTACAGACATACATATATACCTGTGATTGTGACAGTGTATGCCCTCAAAGGCTTGTTATGAGTTTCAGGTTGACTTCTGTACTCTTCTTTACTATTTTCCCAATTATTTACATACATTACCTACCTGTCATATTCAGTACATCTTTCGTACTGACGTTCCCTTCTGGGGCATTACGTTTCATGCATGTAGGTTAAGATAGACATATAGACGATCCATCACAGTAGGTGAGTTGATTCAGCAGGAGGTTGTCCCGCTCCTTTATTCTGAAGATGTCCAGTGTGTTGTTAGGTATGGTTGTTTCATATATGTACATAGTTGTATATGGTGGAGCCCTGTCCTAACTAGAAGTTGTGGTATATATCTTAATGGCTTATAGACAATCGTCTTGTATATAGTAATCATGTATGGCCTTGCCGGCCTTTTTAGTGGATCCATTAGGTTTATATCGGTCATGTTGGCCCCTATCTTGTGGAGTATGTTACAAGTATCGGGATTGGTACGCTCGGGCCTTAGGGCACCGGGTGCCGGCCTCACCCCCAAGGTTGGGGTGTGACAAACTTGGTATCAGAGTAGGTCTATCATAGGGATGTCTACAAGTCATGTCTAGTTGAGTCTTTCTTATGGGTGTGTTGTGTCCCACAATTATAAACTGGAGGCTATAGGACATTTAGGGTGGTTTCCTTCTTTCTTGATCTAGATCATGCACTAGAGCCGAGCTATATGTATCCCATTCCTAACCTTATCACGTTTATGATTTCAACGATGTTTTCTTTAAGAGATACACCTTCTATTGAGACCGACCTATAAAAGGATACAAACGGCTTTCCTCCCAATCAGTATTTGACCTAGATACGATCAGGGGCACCCAGCGAGACCCTCATACTATCATATATTCCATAAGATATACCCCAAGCAACGTCTGACGAAGATATTTAGAGGGAAGTTCAGGTATTACCCAGTTGGTTGCCTTTAAAGCACGATACTGCCCTGGTATGATTGACAATAGTAGACCCCTGGAAGGATCAGGGAGTTCACAGCTCAGGGAGCCTGTTGACTAGTTGAGGCTTGCTTATGGGTGTGTTGTGTCCCACACTTATAAACTAGAGGCTATACGACATTTAGGATAGTTTCCTTCTTTCTTGATCTAGATCATGCACTAGAGCCGAGCTATAAGTATCACATTCCTAACCTTATCATGTTTATGATTTCAGCGATATTTTCTTTAAGAGATACACCTTCTATTGAGACCGACCCATAAAAGGATACAAGCGACTTTCGTCCCAATCAGTCTTTGATCCAAATATGATTAGGGGCACCAAGAGAGATCCTCATACTATCAGATATTCCATAAGATATACCCCAAGAAACGTATGACGAAGATGTTAAGAGGGCAGTTCAGGTATTGACCCAGTTAGTTGCCTTTAAGGCACGATACCGCCCTGGTATAATTGACAATAGTAGACCCTTAGAAGGATTAGGGAGTTCACAGCCCAGTGAGCCCGTTGACCAGTGGCAGTCGATGTTTGGCATGACTGACTCAGTTAGAACTAGGGAAAGGACTAAGTTTGTTAAAGCATTGGGTGACTATCAGATAAGACAAAATGAAGAAGGATTTCGGATACATGACCAGTATGACAGATGGTTGCGACAGATTAGACATGATTAGAGTTCTCGTGTAAGGCTGAGGCAGGGGTTACAACCCTCAATACTTTAGTATTTGAGTAGGAGTGGTTCAGACCGAGTAGGGCCATCTAAGACATGTTGTAGGATGTGTGGATGGATGCATATTGAGTTTTGTTGTAAGGAAACAAGAGGTTATTATTGGTGCGGTAATCGAGGACACAAGATATGAGAGTGTCCTGGGTTAGCGTAATGGAGGAAAGAGGGGAGCGAGGACATAGCCTCGGTCTCTAATGCTACACGAGGAGAGCAGAAGAGCGCAGGTAATGGCATCGATTTTTTCCTTATTCATTTACCTATCTTCTACGTACACAGTATGGACCTATTTTATACTTTAAAAGGGTGACACTATTTTGACATACAAATTTCTAAATTTCCCATGGAATATGATATTTCAATAAGAAAGTATTGCGGTAGGTAAAGTCACGTACGTATATTGTAATTGAAAGGATATGGAGCCCCTAACATGGTTTAGTGCTGAAATGTATGACATGTTTTTGAACGATCAGACCAGGTAACTCCGAATTTGTGATAATATATGATCCAATAATTGTATGAAAGTCTCATGCCTTGGGGTAAGAAAATGGCAAGTCAAAAGTCACACCAAAAAGAATATGTCGAGCAAACAGGGATTACTGGGAAGTTGGAACGTCCTAAAAAATTTCTTCGTCTCTTAATGACTTACATCATTGGAATGTGAGAATTTGTTAGGCATGTGCGATTAGATAGTACCCTTGGGTCCAAGGAATTAGGGAAAGCCCCAAAAGATTGGTAATGGGAAAGAACATCTGAGACTAAATCACGTGAAGGCTCATTTTGGGAAATGATTAAAGAAAGTGTGTGAAATGTCATTCCCAACCCTTCTGCAAGGACTAGACCATTTAGGAAGACAATGAAACAAGATGAGTTTTGTTAGTTAAAGGCAAACAATATATGCCTTCTTTACCTTAGCAATACATGTGTGGATGGCAGTACAAGATAGTAGGTTTTTTGTTATTAGGTGATAAGATTTTTGAATTTGATGGTGTAATCTTATGAGCCAACTGGGCAAGAATAACTAGTTGAACAAAGTTTGTGATAAAGGTTTTGATATGACAGAAATGTGACGATAAGTGGTAAACGGGTGTCTGATAAGCACAAGGGAAAGTGTTATGACAAGAGTAACGAGGCCGAAGGATGTTTTTCAAATCGATAGACTGTTGGAAAGACCGTAATGATAAGGATATTCATAACAAGACTAGGGTGGCACCCATAACAGTATGATTACCATTGTAGAAAAGGACATTAGTAAAGAAATGATACTTAACCTTCCGTAGCAAGAAATACAACACTAGACATTCATAAGTGATGGTACCAAAAGTACATTAAGATGAGAAATCCTTTCAAGCCGGCAACTTACAAGTTAATTGGTTGAATGACGGATAGAGAAGAGTTCTTATACCAATTGAATGGGGGAAGCCTGAATCAGTGGTAAGATTAAAACCGACTACGATCTGAATTTGAATACGTCAAGCACTAGTTTCGCCATGAATGTCAGCAAGACGTTTAAGGATATGTAAGTAGAAGTAAGGACGAATGAAGCCGATAGAAGTATATGACGATGTGAATAAAATGGTCCAAGGTAGATGATAAGGAAAGGAGTTAAAGAATGAGAGCAAGGAAACAAAGATATGAGTGAGCGAGTAATGGTAAATTTGGATTTTCCAAGTGAACTAGAATCCCTACGAGAAAGATAACGCAATGGTCGTAAGATTTAAGGACATTGGTTGCAAAGAAAGCCGAAATCAGGAAATAAAGGCAGAAGCGTTACCTCAAGTACGCTGACCACAAGGGAATCTAGCAGATCAACACTTGAAAAGATGAATCCTTCGATGAAAGAAAGAATAGGATGACCCCTAGCATAAGCAATACCGAGGTATAGTGCGAGTATGTCAAAGGTTCTCTTTAGGAAAAAATATACAGGATATACCCAATGAAAGGATAAATGAATATGAAGTATAAAAGATATCAGAGTTACAAGGGTCAACTATTACGCTCTTAGTATGGAGTAAATGTTGTTCTCGGAGGGGCACAAGTCCGGAGTCAAGAAAAACTAGTAGACGCCTAAGAAATAAGACCGACAAAAAGGAAACGATGTCGAAGGTGAGAGAATGTCTTGTTTCCAGTACATAAACAAAAAAGGGAAATTAAGGTAAATAAAAAGGGAACGATACGAATCGAGAAAGAATACTTGAACAAATATGGGGTACAACTAAGGAATGATGAACCTATTTTGGAATGCATAGAATCGCTTATAGAGTATGCAAATTGGGAATGTCATAAGAAGCAAAAAGTTTTGACATAATGGAGAGGGTGATAGTGGACGATAGGGTCTTGTACCATTAAAAATAAGGGTCATTATGAATGCTACAGGAAAGAATCGACCCAAAGAGGTAATAAGTGGCTAGCCGTGATAGAAACCGGATAATGATAATTTCCCAAAGCAGAAGGCAAATGAACTCTTTCTTATGTTGGGAATTAGGGAACTTCAAGACAAAAAGCCTCGTCTAGAGTCCATTGGGACATATTGTGATATGGAGTAAATGTGATAATGGGAACCTTATTAATATCAAAGAATTAAGTATATTAGTTAACTGCACCCAAGAAGATCCACCCTTGAAGTTAAAGTATTACATCAGGACTGTTGACTGGTCTGAGGATCGTTGTGGGCCATCTCATTATCATCGTAAGCTATTCTAGTCTGGGAGATAAATTCCTAAATAACTCATCGGTTTATGTCATGACAACTAATACTACCTATACAATCAAAGATTGGCCGACAGTTCATCTTGAAGTTATCTTGAACTGATTTACAAGAGCTCTCTTTATGATAAATACTTGTTGGAGAAACTAGTTCGAAAAAGGCTTTAGATGATCAGGATAAGCCTCACCCCATCCTAAGGAAACTAATTACAACTAAGATTTAGACCACTAAACACAGGTAGTGGGTTAATATATGGGATAGGAATTTGGAATAATCATCTAAGGATCGATGACGAGTTAGACACATACTACCAAGTCAATGAATAAGAGGTTATATAATGAAGGGGAGCAGGACTCTTATCGACTAATGAAAAAAGCAACGGACCCATAGTAACGGTATCAGATTTGATATAGTAAGTTATGATAAAATGATTGGATTAATGCGGGTATGTTGTAAGAGACTTGGTTATAGGAGCAGGATAGAACTTGACAAGAAGAAAGAGTCATCTTAAATATTCGCGATCATAATACCCGAACTCGACCCAAAAATGCAGTAACCGGCAGGTAGGGTATATTACTAACCATGGATGTATGTTCAATATTCACTTCAAGTGTTGCCATGATGGAAATGTAAAGGTGGGAAGGAACTTACTGAAGGAAAAAAAATTCCAAGACCAGCGAGTTGTTCATAATTTACGTCTTTAAGTGTGACGTTATGAATGTAATAGGGAAGGGATGTGTATAATCATAACAATGAGATAGAAGGGAAGAACAGAAGAAGAATAAGAAATGAAAGACATAGTTCAGATGTCAGGATTCAACGGTTCGGATAAATTACAATTTACTAAGCAATATGGTATAAAAGATTACTGCCGTATAGGGTCGATGATGTACTGATCATGTTATTTTTGTGAAATTATATGAGGTTATAGTTGCGGTATTTGATTGCGCGACAGGCTGAGATAATCCTATGTACAATAGAACTCTACCAGAGTTGTCGAAGAATATAAGAATCGTTATACCCGAGTGATGATGCACCAACATTTGAGGATGAATGTTCTTAAGGGGGAAGAATGTTACACCCCATAATTTCATATATAGAATATACCTTAAGTTATGGAGCCTAAGATAAGGAAGAGGGTTGCATTGGGAAGATTAAGGAATGGTCGAGTTGAAACCCGAAGAAGTCATACGAGTTTAAAGAGTTGTTAAGCTCTTCATGTTTGCAATTCTTATGTTGTGCGTTGCATCAAGCCAATGTATGATGGAAATAGTATAATATTCACAAAAAGGATACGGAAGGCCTTGTTCTAACATTGGAAGTACATCCGAAGGATTCTGAATCATACTCGTTGTTTCCCACCCGTTTGAGAACCCGATTAAATGACTTATGTTCCGATGACCCAAGCCTATTCTGAGGGTTATTTATGACATAAACAAATGTTAAGAAGATTTAGGGATGGGTATAAGTCAGAGGGATCAAATGAATCACATCTCATAAATAACCCTCAGATATAAGTCAGAGGGATCAAATGAATCACATCTCAAAAAACATTGACGAAGATAGGACGATACGCTAAGCGTTTTGCCCTAAGATACCCATTTCTCCTTGCGGATGAGGCCACAGACCAAAGCCATTTTCCTCCACCTCACTTCCACCATATGCGGTGGCATAGGGGGACACATATGGGAATATTCTTTTCATATGGAGCCGCATATGTGAGGTGGTTTGGTTGGCTATTTAAGTCCAAAATTTGGCCAACTCATTTTCATTTCACAACTTCGATCCCTTGAGCTCCAAAACACTCTAAAACATTCCCCAAAACCCTCCCTACCATTGAATATAATCCCTCTATGTATTTATGGTGATTTATTTCTCCAAGGATCAAGACCACCTTTAAATCATCTCTAGTTGGCTTAGCAAGGTTGTGGACTTCTTGGAAGATTGCATTTAAGCTTATTATGGGAAACTCTTGCCTGATTTGAGGTAAGGTTCTTGATACCTCTCATGTCCTTAAATTCTTATAGCTTAAAGTGATCTCTTAGGAAAGGTAATCCATGGAAGCCTAAGACAAATTTCATAGTTGGTCACAATAGTTGGTGTGTTGGTTGTTGGATAGTTTGATGAGGTTTTTAAGATTAATATAGCTAAATTTCATGTAGTATGGTTGTGGTAAGCTTGATAGTATAGTTATTATTATAAAAGAGGTGAAGATATACTAAGTCTCCATAGTAGTATGATGGAATAAACTATGCACTCTAAGTGTTTGATGAAATCTCACAACGATAAGTTCTTAAAACCATTGATTGGATATTGATATGGATTAGCTTATTTGTTTATGTCAATGATAACATGACGAGCGGGTCATCATAGGAGTAGTGTTGCTCTGGTAGCAAGGTATGTTAAGGCTCTATCCTTCATTCTTTCGGCATGATCTACGAATGAACGTAACAATAACAACGACACTTCAAAGAAAAACTATATTCTTAGTACTAAACCTTGTGAACCTCATTGTTTGATATTGATATAGATATTTCATAGCTTATATTATCATTCCTTTTTTAAAACACTTCCCATTTGCTAGCCTTCAAATCATATGTCATCTTATAATCCTTGTCGACTCTTAAACAATTGATACAAATATAGTTACATAAAGATAAATGGTGGATAAGGACTTTGAGTCACTCTGATCAAGTCCATAAGGCCCTTCAATGCCATTGCTTGCATTGAACTTATGTATATGTATCTATTTTCTTACCGAGTCGTGCTATAGTCGGTTGGGTACGGCGCTTATATGTGTACACCACTGTAAATGGTCATGAAATTACCGAGTCTTATTAAGGTCGGGTATGATCGAGTCCTCTACGAGGTCGGGTATGACCGAGTTCTCTACAAGGTTGGGTATGATATGATATGACATGATTTGCCTCACAGAATGGCTTGATTCTATAATAAATATATATATGGCCGGATGAGTGGCTTGATTTCTACAAACATGCATATCTACCCATGATTGTGATAGTGTATGCTCTCAAAGGTTTTTTATCAGTTTCAGGTTGACTTTTGTACTCATCCTTCCTATTTCACCTTTTATTTACGTACATTACCCACCTGTCATATTCAGTCAATCTTTCGTACTTATATTTTCTTCTGGGATGCTGCATTTCATGCCTGCAGGTATAGATAGAGATACAAATGATACCTCACAGTAGGTGACATGATTCAGTAGGAGGTTTTCTCACTCTTTTCATCCGGAGTTATCCATTATGTTGTTAGGTATGGTTGTTGCATATATGTACATAGTTGGGTATGGCAGGGCCCTGTCCCGAATAGATGTTATGGTATATATCTTAATGGTGTGTAGACAGTCATCTTGTATATAGTAGTTGATGCATGTAAGGAGGGTGTTGGTGGGTAAGTGGGTCAGGTCTTAGTTATATTCAGGTTGACTCGAAATTGGATGCCAAAGTAGGGGGTCTCGGGTTCTCAGCTTGGCCGGGCAATATGGTGTTTGGTGGCTATTTTGGGTAGATGTGTTTGGAGTCGGGCTTAGACGTTTTATGGAGTTGTAACGGGTGTGTTGAGGGTCCAGGTGATAATTGGGACTTGGTGTTTTGGTGGTGGCAAGGCCACGAAAATGAACCAAAATAGTGAGGTCTCGGCACAATTATTTTGGTGGACTATTTGTTGTTGTCGGGCTTGGACGGTTGGATACGTATGGTCTCGGTAGTGACCTCTATAGTAGATTTTAGAGAGGTATTTTGGGACGTGGTGGTGAAAGGATTGAAGTGGTTTGGATGAGGGATGAACACTGAATGTGATGTGCAAGTCCAAGTACACACCAAGTGTAGGATGTTCTATTTGGTGAAGTGTTTGGTCGATGTATTTTAAGTGAGGTGTGGTCGATAGGTCAAGGATATAGACATGGGGGTTTTAATGCCCGAGTCGACACCAAGATGAAGGTGACCAATTTCACAAGGACTTGATCGGGGTTGCTAAGTACAAGCCCTAATACAAACCAAGTAAGGGTCGCCGAAAGCTTTATGATAGACCCTAGGCTTAGGTTAGGTTGGATCACACAAGTTCCAACGTTCAGTTGCAACCAAGTGGATTCCTTAAGCTTGGGTTTTGATTAGGTCACACAAGTCCTAACCAAGACTTACACCGAAGGGAGGGTGGTTTACACAAGAACCATGTCCCACACAAGGACTTCGATTGATGTAATCAACACACAAATTGAAAACACTTAAGTTTATAGTTCACTCAATATTCAACATGTCCATTTACAACATCCAAAGGGTCATATTTATAGTAGCATAGGGACCATTCTAGATGACAAATTAAAGGACAAAACTACTTGGGCTTTCAGCCAAATGTGGACAGTGGGAAAAGGTTCAGCCTTGCTTTGGGGGCAAGGTTGTTCTCGGCTTCAACTCCCCAAATGGGAAAGGATTTGGTTTAGTTGGGGCCAAAGGATGAATCCAATATTTTCACACCCCTTTGTGGTTCCCATGTAAAAGAATGCATGCACTTAGTCTCTTCATGAATATCATTTTCTTGGAATGAGTTTGGAAACATCCATCCTTTGTATTTGCTTTGATGAGTTATTCAGCCAACTCTTGATATTCCCATGGCAGATCTTGATGCCTCCCACATGGCTAGATACATGATTGTATTATCTCCTGGGAAGCCTCATCCTCTAGATCATTCTTTTCCTTGCCAACTTGTCACTCTCGGCCAAGTCATCCACTTGTATTTGCCATCTTGTCCTCTCGGCCTAGTCATCCTTATTACACAGCTCAATAAATGTGTCCTAAGGGAACTAGTAACTAATCTAGGAATTAAAGACAATAACTAAAAGCTAATCTAAGAAATAAAGACAATCATAAAGGAAAACATGGTCTCGGCCAAGACCAATAAGAAGGCCGAATAAAATGTCTTCTTCTTAAAATCTTCAAGTCCAATCTTCAATGCCGCTCCATATTCCATGAGGATGTGAATTTGTGTAAAATCAGGGATCAAGACCCACTACTATGATGATGTGAATCTGTAAAATCAGGGATAAGGTGATAAGTGGTGAAGCTAAGGAGGCTATGATTGATGGTGAGGAGGTCTTGAGGATCAAAGGGAGAGTATGTGTTCGACGTGTTGGAGATTTTATGAGATTTATTATAGAGGAGGCTCATAGCTCTAGTTACTCGATTAATCCAGGTGCTACAAATATATATCGTGATTTAAGACAACACTAGTGGTGGGGTATAATGAAGAGAAACATGGTTGAGTTTGTGTTTTGGTGTTTGAATTATCAACAGGTCAAGTATGAGAACCAGTGACCCAGTGGTTTTTCTCAGAGGATGCACATTCTCCAGTGGATTTGGGAGCGAATTGGTATGGATATCATTGTTGGGTTGCCTAAGACATTGGGCAAGTTTGATGTTATTTGGTCATTGTTGATAGGTTGACCAAGTCTGTGGATTTCATTCTGATCCAGACGATATACAATTTTGAGATGTTGGCCAAGATTAATATTCGTGAGATTTTGCGTCTGCATGGTGTACCTATTTCTGTCATTTTAGACCGGGGTACTCAATTTACTTCTCACTTCTAGTGAACATTGCAAAAGGAATAGGGTACTCTCTTGGTTCTAAGTACAACATTTCACCCTCAGACGGACGTCAGTCTGAGCGAACCATTCAGGTTTTGGAGGATATGATACTAGGTTGCGTGATTGATTTTGGTAGTCATTGGGACTAGTTCTTTCCTTTGGCAGAGTTTGCGTACAACAACAGTTGTTACTCCAGCATTGATATGGCGCTCTCCTATTGTCTTTGTATTGTAGGAGGTGTCGCTCTTTGATTTAGTGGTTTGATGCATTCATGGTGAGGCCTTGGTATACTGATCTATTGAGGTATTCCCTAAAGAATGTCAAAGTGATTCAGAACAAGCTCGTGGTAGCTCAGAGTAGACAGAATGAGTATGCAGACCGGATGGTTCGAGATATGGAGTTTATGGTTGGTGACAAGGTTCTACTGAAGGTATCACATATGAAAGGCATGATGAGGCTCATTAAGGGAGAGAAGTTGAGTCTGAGGTATATCAGACCTTTGAGATTCTTCAGAGGGTTGGAAAGGTGGTATATGAGTTGGCTTTGCCACTAGATCTTTAAAGTGTCCATCTGGTGTTCCATGTTTCTATGCAGAAGAAGTACCATACCGATGGGACGTATATTATCTAGTGGGATTATGCATTTCTTGATTAGAATTTGGATTTCGAAGAAGAGCTTGTGGCCATTTTGGCAGGCAGGTGAGAAAGTTGAGGTCTAAAGAGATTGCTTCTATGAAGGTGTAGTAGACGCATCGCCCTATTGAGGAGGAAACTTTGGAGACGGGGTTTGATATGAGGAGTCGATACCCTTACTTGTTTACTACTTTTGGTATGTTTCCCCTTTTCATTTCTCTCCATTCGAGGATGAACGTTTGTTTAATTTGTATTTGATGTAATGACATGTCTGGTTGTTTTTAGCTAAAGACCTTTACCTTCTTATAGACTCTCTGTGGGGTTTGTGATATGCGAGGATGGGTGGCACAGATTCTGAGGTTCATTTATGCGATTTTCTAAATGAAAACCTAAAACAAAGGTTTTAGATTTGATACGTTTTACCAAAAGTTGACTTTCTAGTGGATGGGTTTGTTTCCAGGTTTCATTTCTTCCGGTAGTCTCGGAGGGTCATTTATTACTTAGTCAATTCATTGGCTCGCTCCTTGATGTGATCATATGTACTTTGTGGCCTTATTTATAAAATTGTGATATTTGGATGTTTTGGGAGATTCTTTAGAAAAGTATGTATTACGTGAGTTGTATAAAAAAATCCAAGGGTGCGAGCTAGTTTATAGCACTGTTTACCTTGGGGTAGCATATTTGGTGGAAGAATTGAATAATTTTGTTGTTATTGGTGTTTGGTGTCTGAACCAGCAAGTGGTTGGCCACATCTGCGTGTCCGCCTCTGCAGAGGTTGGCATGCAGATGCAGGCCCTATTTATGTGTGAGGTTTCCACCGCTGCGGTAGCCTTCTCGCAGAGGCGATGGCGCCTCTGTGGAGTTTCTTCAGCTCCAGCACTGAGCCGAGGTGTTAAGTGATTACACCTCAGCAGACCATTTTCCCACCCAAGAGAGACCGTGCCTGCAGAGTCAAATCTGCAGGAGCAGAATCACTGTTCAATCAGTATTTTAAAAAGCCATAAAAATGATCCCACTTTCCCAAAATACCATATCTCGGGATTATAGCTGATTAAGGGGGGATTTCTTGAAGTTTGTGCATGAGTTCTTCATTGGAGGTATATTCTTCACCCTTATTGATTATGATTCATATTTTAAGCTTCCTAATCTTGGTATTGATTATAATTGGGAAGATAAGTTCTTAAGTTTTTATGGTGGAATAAGATGATTAAATTCTTAAATTGTGGGGGTATTATGGATTAGATGGTTATGATATTGTGAATTAGTGTTGTTTAATGTTAGATAATGATGTTGTAATAATCAATTTCTTGTTAGGAACCCTTTACAATTTGAGGAAAGTCTAGGGTTTGGGAATTGGGGATTTTATCAAATCATACAATTGAGGATCCATTTGGGTTTAGATTTCAAATTAACTTAAGAGTACTACTACTTAGTATGTTATTACGCTAATTGAGTAATAAACTTTGAATTTTGATAGCGTAGGCCCGGAGTTGATTATTGGTGTCTTTTGGAATATTTAAGGATTAAGTCCTTATACGTGTATTAGATTAATTACAAACGTGGAGCATGTATATGTTGGACTACGATTACTACGAGGCACTCCGAAAAGGGCAAGGCTTGTGTAGAGGGTTGATCGTTTGTGACTCTTTCTCAGCTTTGATGTAGGCTATGATTTCCCTTTTGTAGACTTTAATAGAAGTACGTATTAGTTATAAATATTGAAGGGGTATTGGGCGTATCTATTGGTCCTACCTTAGCGGTTGTGATAAACGTTTGGGTGGCTACCGATATTAAACTGTGATGATGGATGATTTGGGAAATCAGCCTTAAGCTGATTCTGAATGTTGTTGTTTGGGCTTGTCGCCATTATGTGGGCTCGTCGTCATATTTGATATTATTGTGCTTGTTCATCACATTGATTTTGATATGATTTACTGATTTACTTGGGTTATGTGTTGATGACGATCTAAAATCATGTGATATTCATCTCTTATAGTTGATTGCATCTCATATATTCTGATTACTTGCCTTGTATGCTCATTTGTATGCATACACTCATGGTTCTATTGATATTGAAATGAGAGTGGTATGGAAATGTTGTGGGGCCAATGAGACCGGAAAGGTAAGTTGTTCTCTGAGATGGTTGGAAACATTAAGATGATTGAAATGATTGGTATTGATATTACAGCCAAGGGCTAGGATCCATTGAGAAATTCCGGATAAGTATATGGATGTTGTGGGTACCACATGGGTGTGCAGTTCATAGAATTTTAACTCATGTATATTGGAAATGAAAGGTACATGGCATTTCATTTGCATATATATATATATATATATATATATATATCATACACACTTTATTACATTAATTACTTGTTGATCGGTATGTTTTTTTGAATGATTAATGGAAATTTGATTGACTCCTTGATGATGGATCTTGTTAACTGATATTATATACTCGAATATTTTGGATATTGGAACTCCTTCGTAAATTATGTGACTTACATTATTATAGAACTCTTATGTGAACAATCTGACTTATTGGTTATTCAAACTGCTTAGTTTAGAATTATTTGAGTGTTAACTTGATATTTATCTTTTTTTACGTATCTTCCGTCATTGTTGGCCTATCATGCCTATGAGGGTACATTGTGTACTCATGCTACACTTGTTGTATTCTATTTTGGATGCAGATACAGTGCCTTACACCAGTGTTCAGGGTGAGGATGCTTCCTTCCAACATACCCTTGGACACTCCTATATTACTTCTGTCTTTTATTTACTCAAGATACATATTCATCCTTTTAGACTATGTTGCTTTCTATTTTACTCATGTATTTGGTATTTAGAGCTCTTGTATTGTTGGCCAGATTCTTAGGGGTTATATTGGTGATTATCAGACTTATTCCGCTTTTATATTATGATTAGACAACTTTATTAAGTATTTTGTTATTTCTGCATTGTGTACTTATTTTATGTTGGTTAATTGGGAAGTGGTTTGCCTACCGGTGGGAAAGTGTAGATGCCACTTAAAAGGGGTCGTGACATATATATAGCACCTAGACATCATCATTGCGGCTGACCTAAATCATGTTTGATATGACCCATCAATGTAGAATAGGGTTAGATGTTGATTGGGATTATTACACCTTCTTCATATTTAGTTTCCTTATAGGACTCTGAAATATCTTAATAAGTATGGTGCGGAATCCTGATAAGTATAGTTCTGAATCCTGCCGCCTTGCATGCCAAGCCTTTTAAATAAAGACACAAAAATCATAGTCGTTATATGATTTGTTTTGAACATGTTGTTGGACCTAGTTCAACCACCTGGTACTCCAGCCTCTGAGTCTTCTGACTATTCTATGCTGGAACATGTTCAACTACTTGCTTTATCAACCTCCTCTGGTACACAAATCATCTAACTATGACCTACTTCTGAGATTTTGGATGGAACATGTTGACAGACCTTTTTCATTCATCATGTGTAGCTCTGTGTTCATTCATCATGTGTAGCTCTGTGTCTGTTTCTCTTCGACTGCTTTCTTCACCTCTGAGCCCAATTCATTCATCTCTGTACTCCATTTGCCTTCTGATCACTTCATCCTTGATCATTCATTGATTGTACCTGATGACACTTTGAGATAGAACAATAGGAAAAATGGCTTGTTCTATTAAACTTGATATGCTTTCTCTTGGTTGATTCTTCTCTCCATCATTTGTATAACCTCCATGTGTTTCCATGATGGAACAAGTCCATAGATCGGGTTCATTCATGTTGTCACCAGTTCTGATGTATAAGCCTTTACCATTCTGATTTACTGCGTTAACTCTCTTGCTTTGTATTGCCGATGATATTCATGTATATCTTTAACTGCTACTGGTTCACTTGATTACGATATAGCATGTCTTTTTAAGATAAACATACATATCTGCCTAGTTCATTCTCCTTGTTAGATAGTCATTTGTTTCATAGGCTGAACATGTCGCAATTCCTTTGTCAATCATCAAAACTAAAGATAAGACTTCTTGTGAATGCCAACAAATTCCCCCTTTTTGATGATGACAAACGCCATGATCATGGGCAGACGAAAAAAAACTCAGAGCATAATAGAACAACCAGAAGTGCCATATGTATGATCCAGACACAATGACATTCCAGTTTATTACCACTATAGTTCATTACCAGTATATTTATTCTTTATTTCTTCCCCCTTTTGGCATCATTAAAAATATTTTAGATGAATTGAGCAGACAAGGTAGAACTCATGACCATTAGGGCTATAACTTATACAACAAACAGGATCAATCACTCAAGTAAGTCTTTAGAAAATATTCAAATCAACAAATAAGGCATATATTTAATGAGAATTGCAATAACTTTTTCATTAACTTCAAAAAGTACAATTCCAGTCCCTTGGTTACAACAATACAAAACAGATTATTTTTACAACTTTTGGATGTTTCTAGGGATCTTTGTTTGGATAAACTAGGGAGAAACTGGTCACTTTGCTAGGGATTGTGACTAAGGTGGAAGGACAAACTAGGGTTAATTTCTAGGAAATCCTAATTAGTAGGAGTTGAATCTTGAATATAAGGGAAGTATGTATCTTTTCTTTGTTTTCTTCCCCAAGTCACCATCTACTTCAACCTCTTGCTCCTAGGGAGAACAATCCATTTTATCAACCTTTTGTCCCCAAGAAGGCTCACTGTCTTTTTCCACTGGTTTCGCCAATTAGGTCTAAACCTTGTTTGTTCTCCCTTCTAAAGTTGATGAGGACTACTGTCAATTTCCTTGGCATTTTCTCCCTAGTAGGACCCTGATCCCTTATTCACAAATTAACGAGGGTTTCCCCCATGCTGACGTTGACCCTGACTGCGTTTCAGCATAAGTCTAAAGAGGGTTCTTTTATCTTTCATTCCTTCATAACTCTCCAAAAACCGTTATATTTTAATCGCATATTTTCTTTATCTTCATCTTCTCACATGTACTCGAGTTAGCAGTGTCAAACAAATTATTTTCTTGAGGGGTTGTTGTGACTATGTTATCCTCTGAACTAACCCTTGTTTTGGGGATTTGAGAAGGTTCCCCCTTTCAATGAGACCAAACCAGATTTCCTTCTCTTTTTCCATTTTTAGAAGGACTGTAGATTCGTATGGGAGGGAACGTGTGGTTAATGAGGGTAAAGTGGAGCGTATGGTCAGAGGAATCGAAGGAGTGTGAGGGAGAGAAGGATTGATCTAAGTCAAAGATGAATCTGACATTCTAGATTATATTTTTAGGATCTGAGAGAAAGAGAGAGCGATTTGGAATTTAGAGATGAGAGATATGAAGGTGTGGTTGGTTTAAGTATAGGTAAAGTAGGAAGATGAAGATAAAAATATTGTCAATATGGTATTTAAAAAGTCATTTGGTAGGGGTGAGATTTGATGGTAACTGGATTTTGCGATTGTTATCATGACTTAGCTTTTTTCTCTTTTAAAAGCACTCTTAATGATGGCTGAAGCAAGTTAGGTTGGGAGACCAGGTTGTATTAGTTGTTTCAATTATCTGACTGTATTATTTATTCTAAAGAAAAAGAATACGTACCTGAAGTGTAATGTTTTTCCATTTGCAATATTGATCCTTTAAGGCGAAAGTTGTGACAGAACAATTCGTTAGACATTAAGAAATTGATACTATGAAGAGTATAGTGTAAACCACTTAATGTATGTGAATGATTGGTCGATTCAAGATCTTTGATTAATCCAAACCACAACTTTTCAAAAACCATTTAGGGATACTGGTATGGTTTAACCCAATTATGGTCTCATCATCATGCATTCTTTCACCATACTCATGCATTTCCAGATTCTTCAAGGTGATTCCAATTTTGTGATCATCCACATGAATTCAGATCAATGCTTTTTTGTAGTATTTCCTTGCCTCTGAACTTGTCACGCCCCAGTCTCGACTGGAACAGACTATACTCTACATACTATTACTATGAACCTGTAATCATTTACAATATGTAGTATCTCTGTAAATATGTAAATATGATTTATAAGTTGCTCTGCCTATATAACAGAATGTAAATCATGTATATGACTGAACATGACCACAGACGTCTATGAAGCCTCTATGAACATATGAATGACGTAACATAATCTAGAAAGGGCCCTGACATACCCGTAATCTCAATAAATATAAGCACATGACCTTACTCAACTCCAGGAAGAAGTGGAGCTTACGCTACTGCATTGAACATCTGTATGTATCTAGAATGTACACCTTCCACTCGGTATACCTGAACATGCAATGTGGAACATAAACAAATGCAGCTCCCCTAACCAAGGGATGTCAATATAGAAATATTGTATTGAGTACGTAAGGCAGACATGAAACATAAACAATAAAAACATAAGCTAAGAAAGAGCAATTGAAAGACAATCAACTCAAACCATAACTGAGGACTCTATAACCTTCTATGGAAACATATCTTAGATATTAATATACTTCTATCTTTCTTAATCTTCTTAGAGTCTTTCTGATGATACTTTTAGGGTCTCTATGTGGAGAGACATTCTGGAACATTTTACTGTAATACTTGGGATCACAACTTATTAAATTATTTCTTCACTTACTATAGAATTTGTAAGTCATACTAACTAACTGAGAGCAACACACAATAGTAATGCAATGTTGTACTATCACGACCCAAATCACGGGCGTCATGGTGACACCTACACTCTCCCACCGATAGGCGAACCATTCCAAAATATTTTACAACATAGCTTTTTAACATTTTGGAATTACAGAAGAAGTACATAATCTAATAAATCTTTTGGGTAACGTTAAAACATAATTTAACCCCTACAACACGTTCTCCCAAAACATGGTCTAACATGTACAAGGACATTGAAATACAATGTAAAGAAAGAATAAACAATGCTGCCCTGAATGAATGAGGGCGCTTTATCTAGATGAAGACCAAGGTTACAAAGAATGAGTGGTCTATATTAACCCACTTGTGCTCCAAGCCACAACCTCAATTAACTGATAACATGCATCTATGTAAAAGATGCAACAGGTGAGCATAAGTACACAACGTACCCCCGTAGGCATCATAGGCTGAAAAAGACGAAAGTTACCTAACATGCATAAACATCAAGTAGACTCTCAGTAGATCCTATATTAGGCAGTTCAAATAGTCACATAGGTCACCTTATTCACGTAAGAGTCCAATCACAGTCAAGTACAATTCAATTCATAATGCACATAGGGATCATACAATTAATATCCACCAATCAGTAACTCGGTCTAAGTTATGTTCATATTTGCCTCCACTCACCCAACTTAACAAATCCAATAGACAAGTTGACTCTTAGTACACAATATCATTTAAGAAAGCTTTTCAAGAGTATTAGACTTCGTCTGACCATAAGGATATTAACTCCCTTATTATCTCTGTCACATCCCCTTTTCGAGTTTGTGGTGGAACCTACACTTTTCCCACCGGTAGGCGAACAACTTCCCATGAGTGTATGAATGCAAATGACAATACAAGGCAAGTAATCAGGATGTATGAGATGCAATCAAGTATAAGAGATGAATATCACATGATTTCAGGAAGTCATTAAGACATAATTCACATAAATCAGTGTATCATATCGAAAACCATGTGATGAATAAACACATCAATATCAACAATGGCGACAAGCCAACATAATAGTGACAAGCCCAAACAACATCAGTCGTAATAAGCTTAAGGTTGATTCCCCAAATCAGCCATCATCATAGTTCAACACCGGTACCCACCCAAAAATTCATCACAACCGCTAAGGTGGGATCCCCAAACACGCCCAATACCCCTCAAAATTTATAACTAATACGTACTTCTATCGACGTATACAGAGAAACCGTAGCCTATCTCAAAGTTTAGTAGGATCCACAAACCGTCAATCCTAAACACATGGCTTGCCCTTTTGGAGTGCCTCATAGTCTAAGATATATTAATTCTAAGTTAATAATTAAGTTAATACACATACAAGGACCTAGTCCTTAAAAAATTCAAAATACATCTAAAATTGACCTAGGGCCCACGATATCAAAATTTGAAGTCAATTACAAGATTTAGAAAAAGCCCCAATTTCTAAACCCTAGATTTTCTCCCCAATTTAAAAAGGGTTTCTAACCCCAAATTAAACATCAAAACATCATCATATATCATTAATCAACACTAGTTTACATTATCATGATCAACTAGTCCGTAATACATCCTCAATTCAAGATTCTAGTCCTCTTATTCTACCATGAAAAGCTTAAGACGTTCTCTTTCCCAATTATAATATGTACTAGAATTAGAAGAATTAAAAGAGGAAACATAATTAACGAGGGTAAAATTATACCTCCAATGAAATCCTCCAGAAATCCTCCCTTAGCGAGCTCTATTCCGAAGAGAACAATTTTGGGGAAATGGGATCATTTTTAGGGCATTTAATAATTTGACTAACCAACGATTCTGCTTCACTTCGCAGGGGCGGTAAGGCTTTAACTAAAAAGTGTTCGCAGAGGCGGAGTCACTTAACCCTAAACAAAGGACTGGACCCGCATCTACTAGACAATCTCCACAGAGCCGGACATGCAAAAGCGACCAGACAGCCGCTGGTGTGGACACCAGCACCAAACACCCAAAATGCTCCCGGGACACCCGGATACAAACCAAACATGTTAACCCAAGGTAAACAGTGCTACAAACTCGCTCGCACCCTCGAATTTCTCATACGACCGAGCTAAGACATAAACTACATCTTAATGCCTCCGGAAGTGAACACATGACTCGACTAAGTCATTACTAACCATCCAGAACTACCAAACGCAACGAAACCCGGAAATGATCCCATATACTTGAAAGTCAACTCTGGGTCAATTTATCAATTCTTGAACCTCCGTAGTGGGATTTGCTTCCGAAAATCACATAAAGGTACCTTGGGATTGGTCCCACCCTTCCCTGTGAATCACAAACCCCACATAGAGTCTATGGGAAGGGTAATTTAGTCATGTAAAGGTCTTTAGCTAAAAATGACTAGACGGGTCATTACGTCTCTATACAGTTAAGGGCATGACACATATTTGTTCATTTGACATCCTCATTATACTCTAAGTAGAAGTATACGCCGTACACCATTTGATTAAGGAGTGAATCAACGCATACATAGCATACAAGTCAACAACTACAACAATGACACCTCAATAAGTTCCTTACTAGATACTTTACCGAATAACGCTATTAGTCACCAAGCAATACACAGACATACATTGTTTTCTTTGATCTACATGATAGTTCTGGCAAATAGACATGGTCGACCACAATAATAGTTCGACGTTGAATACTTAGACTCATAAAGGTGTAAACCATAGAACCAGTCTCACAAAGAACAAGAAAAGTCATGACAACCAATGCAGTCCAACATAATTAATCCAAACATCCAAATCCATTTAATTATGAAAATCACCAAAGTTTCAATAACCAATCCATATCACATCGCTAATCTACAAGTAATCAATGCATAAGTGGATGTATGATATAAATGCAATGTAATGACAGGTACTTTTTCACAACCAGTATACATGTGTTCAAATTCTATGAACTGTAATCCATGGGGGACTTGCGCCGTCCATATACCACTCCTAGCCAGTCGGAATTCAACACACATATTTTACTAGAGCTATCACACCCCAACCTTAGGGGGTGTGGCTGACACCCGACACCAGATGAGCAGACCAACTATAGTATCTGAAGTCTCTGACATGAAACCTGGGCCGACAAGGCCTCCAAATACAATAACATAACAAGAATATAACAACAACCTATAATCAAAATATACCCAACAATATTATATACATAATTGAGTCCGACAAGGCCATAAAAAGTATCGTCAACTAACAAGAAGGCCAACATGGCCAATTAAAATTAATACACACTAATACTTCTATACAAACCTCTAAGAGTGCTACACTATATTAGCTAATCTGAATGGGGCCCCGCTGTGCTAGAAATATATATATACAATAGTACCTATCGACTCCGTACAACAACTCTGGAGAAGTGGAGTGCGACTACCAACGGCTGGGGACATGTATCTTAATGAAGAGGTATGTCGGTATGTCTATCTGTACCTGCGGGCATGAACACAACGCCCTAGAATGGGGACGTCATTACGAAATATGTGTTGAATATGTAAGGCAGGTAAAATATGTAAACTAGAATTGTAATACAAGGGAGAAGGGTACCAAATTAACCTAAAACTCAGAAAAAAGTATTGTCTAGGGCATACAACTGAAACAACTGTGAATATATGCATGAGGCCATATAATATCATATCAAGTCCCTCTGAGGGGTAAGCGCATAATAAACTGCCCGGCCATATAGGACGTGGTAATATTTTCCTAACTGATAAGTGATATGCTTATATAAGTGCCTGCCCGGCTGACTATAGTGTCGTGCGGTAAGAAAATAGATACATATATATAGGTGCAATGCAAGACAAATCTCAAAAGACATCAAATTAGAGTTGGAGTGACCTACGATCGTTATCCTCCAACTATCGTTATTAGCGCTACATTCTTCAACCTTTAGTCAATACCGATAGACTTATAGGATACGGGAACTTCTCCGACCATGGAAAACTAGGAGATATGAGTTATTTCAATATCAAAGAAGATATAAGTAGCATAATTTAATAAGAAGATGTCGTTCCTTGGAAACTATTATACAAAATATGCCAAGGAAAGAAGATAGCCCTACATACCTTATCAATGAAGTTATCTATGTTCCACAAGCCCTCGCATGTTCTACGGATGATTTTTTACATTACATGAAGGTTTTGTATCAATTTTGAATTCATAACTAAGAAAGTTTATTTAGATATTTCATCGAGCAACTTGTGTGCATAAGTTCAAAAGGTTATTTATAGCTCAAAAACTCTATCCATAACATCACAACAATGTTCATACTACTTCTACTAATCACGATAATCCCATACATAAATTCATATAACACTTTCAAATCATGTAAAATAGCCAACCAAAACAATAAGGCATAACTTCAATATCCCACAAATACTTGTTCTTAAATAATCTTCCAATAAATCAATCCTAAAAAGTTGTTAACTCATAAGAATATCATATAGTAGAATATACTTACCTTAGGTTCCAAGAAACACTCCAAAATAGAGATTGCTTCATGGGTATGAATTCTCCAAAGTTCACTTAATAAAGAAGAAGATGATTCTATGATATCCACGAGCTTCCCTATGTCAGATTGGCTTGGTTTATCTTTACATTTATTCTTGAACCTTGGGAGACTTATTAAGAGAGAGTTTAGTTCATTTAGGGTTAGGAGAATGAAATAAATGACCTCCAATTTTGTGAAGGGGTCTATTTTTGGGAGATGAAAATTTGGCCACCGACTTGTCCCGACACAGGTCATGCAACTCGCAGGACATGTCCTGAGCCAAAAATCTGGCTATGAAATATTGAGCCTGCTCTGCGTCTCACAGGCACTTCCTGTGAATTGTAGGTTATGCCTCACAATTCCCTACAGGCTCTAGGAGGTGACGTTTTAAAGAATTTTCATCAAAATCTATTTTTGTTGATCCGATAAGCCTTAAACCTTCCCAAAACTTACTCAATACATCCATAAACCTTCGTAAACCTCTTGGATGGGTTCTACCATCTCCGAGCCTATATTGGCTATGTTATGATAATGATGACTGATGAAAACACGAGGTGTAACATCCTTCCCCCTTTAAGAACATTCGTCCTTGAATGTTGGGAACTATTCTAACGCTTCAGATTTCTAAAGATTTCGGCAGAGTTTCTTTTGTAAATAGGACTATCAAAACATGTCAAACATCCCAAACACATATCCAATGCCATATGGGGTGATAGAATAACATAAGAACATCATATTGGCCCTACACAACCGTCTATTTATACAGTAATAAAAAAGGGTTAACCATAACTCACCTCAACTGTCATTTGCTAAATTCTAAGTTGCAGCTGCCGTATTTTTCTTAACAATATCACCTAAATAGGATATATGGATCAAGTTCGATATATAGAATAGGAATAAAAGAATTGTATCCTACGAGTGTCAATGTAAACCTGAAGTCTGAAACAAATGAGGGTATTTGGACTTCATATCATCCTCGGCCTCGCATGTCATTTCCTCTACATTTTTATTTCTCCAAAGTACCTTGACTAAAGCTACTTCTTTAGTCCGCAACTTACGGACTTGGCAATCTAAGATAGCAATAGGGAATTCCTCGTATGATATGTCTTCTGTGATCTAAACATCCTCAATGGGGGTGATGCATGAGGTATCACCTAAGAACTTATTAACCATAGACGCGTGGAATACCAGGTGAACTGCCTCTAACTCCTGGGGAAACTCAAGATTATAAGACACTTGGTCAATTCTCTAAATAATCAGATACAGTCCGACATACTTGGGGCTAAGCTTGCCTTTCTTGCCGAATCTCATCATGTCTTTCATAGGCGACACTTTGAAGAACACCCAATCTCCCATAGAAAATTCTAAATCTCGACGCCGGTTATCAAAATAGGATTTTTGTCATCTCTGAGCTGTCAACAATTGCTCCTAAATAAATTTCACTTTCTCTACTGCTTGTTGTACCAAATCATGCCCTAATAACTTTGTCTAGCTAACATCAAACCAACAGATAGGGGATCTACACTTCTGCCCATATAGGGCTTCATATGATGCCATCTGAATACTGGAATAGGAGTTGTTATTATGGGTAAAGTCAATTAGTGGCAGATGGTCTTCCCAACTTCCCTTGAAGTCTAAGAAACAAGCTCGTAACATATCCACAAGCATCTGAATAGTGCGCTTGACCTGCTCGTCTGTCTGTGGATGAAAGTTATGCTAAGGCTAATATGAGTACCCAAACCTTTCTAGAAGGACCTTCAAAAGTTAGCTATAAACTAGGCATTATCCTTGATATATAACTTGGCATAATCCTCATCTGAATAGGTAGTTCTGATGTTTATAAAATGAGCTGACTTTGTAAGTCTATCCACAATATCAGGCACGCACAACCAACCCTTATATTTAAGAACTCCATCATCTAATAGCTTGAATAACTACTTCTTCTGAAGGGGGGTTCCTTCTGTAATTCTGACTAATTCTGGATCATCAAAAAGACGCGTCTTTACTTCTGCCACTAATGAGGATTCAATGGCATTCTGAACTGTAACACCCATGTCACCAGCATAAAATAATCACACACTTAAACCGGCTAATCGATATATATATTTTGTTATCTCCAACTTTTCAACTCCCACATGCCTCAAACTGCCTATAGATTTGTGACTCAACGCATCAGCTACCACATTTGCTTTGTCGGGATGGTATAAGATATCAATATCATTGTCTTTCAACAACTCAAGCCATCTTTTCTACCTCAGATTCAATTCTTTCTGCCTGAATATATATTGTAGACTTTTATGATATGTAAATATATCAATATGAACTCCATATAAATAGTAGTGCCATATCTTTAGAGTAAATATAACAACCATCAATTCAAGACCATGAGTCAAGTAATTCTGCTCATGCTTCCTAAATTGTCTTGAAGCATATGTAATAACTTCATCGTGCTGCATCAGAACAAAAGCCAATCCAACTCTAGAAGCATCGCAATAACCAACATAACCCCCCGATCCCTTAGAAAGTTCCAAAACAGGTGTTGATGTAAATCTATTCTTCAACTCATGGAAACTCTTATCACAAGTTTCTGACCACTGAAACTTAGTTGCCTTATGCGTCAACTTTGTCAATGGAGCGGCAATAGAAGAGAAATTCTCTACGAATTTCTGATAATAGCCTGCTAAGCCCAAGAAGCTACGCACCTCTGTAGGAGTTATGGGCCTCAACCAATTCTTTACTACCTTGATCTTCTAACTATAAACTTTGATGCCTTCATCTGATACTAGATGCCCAAGAAAAGCCACTGAGTTCAACCAAAGCTCACCATTAGAAAACTTAGCATACAGCTTACGATCCTCGAGTGTGTGCAATACCACTCGCAAAGGATCTGCGTTCTCTACTTCTGATCGAGGATACACCAGAATATCATCAATAAACACTATCATAAAGATATCTAAAATGGTTTTAACACCTAATTCATTAGATCCATAAAAGTCATTGGTGCATAGGTTAGACCAAAGGACATAATGGGAAACTTAATTTGGACATATCTAGTCCGAAAAGCTGTCTTAGGAATATCATTCTCCCTCACCCTCAACTGGTGGTACCCAGATCTGAGATCGATCTTTGAAAAGTATTTTACGCCCTGCAGCTAATGAAATAGGTCGTCGATCTTGGGAAACAGATATTAGTTCTTGATAGTTACCATGTTTAGCTGACGGTAATCAATACACATGCTCAATGAACCATCTTTCTTACGGACAAACAACATAGGTGCAACCCAAGGCGAAGTGTTGGGCTTGATAAAGCCCTTCTTTAACAAATTATTCAGTTGTGCTTTCAATTCCTTTAACTTAGCAAGGGCCATTCTGCATATAGGAATACATATAGGCTGGGTATTAGGAAGCACGTCTATAGAGAAATAGATTTCCCTTTATGGAGGAATGCCAAGAATTTCATCATGAATATATCAGGGAATTCATTAATGACAAGAATCGACTAAAGGGTTGGAGGCTTTGCCTCCGCATCCTAAACTCATACCAACTGATAGATATATTCATTTGAAATCATCTTACTAGTCATAAGGTAGGACATAAACATCCCCTTAGGCACTAGAGCATTTCCCTTCCATTTGATAATAGACTCGCATAGAACATTAAAGCGAATGGCATTCGTGCAGCAATCTATGTTAGCATAAGAAGAAGTCAGCGAGTACATACCCATAATAACATCAAAATCAACATTCTCCAACTCGTTTAAGTCAGCTAAAGTGTGACGATCATAAATCATCGTATCACAATCCCGATATACCCATCTAACAATCACTGCCTCACCCCGGGCGTGGATACCTCAAACGACTTACGCAATAATTCAGATTCTTTACTAGACTTGCCAACAACAAAAGGAGTGATATACGATAGAGTAGAACTTGGATCTATCAAGGTATAAGGTAAAATATGGATAATATACTTGTAACCATATCTAGAAATGACTTTAGATCCGGTCGACTCAACAATGCATAAATGTGATTCTGATGATCGCTTGAGCTAGATGCTCCACCTCTACCTCTACCTCTACCAGCCAGCGTCTATGTACCTTGCCTAGAAGGGTGTACAAATGAAGAAGAAGCTGCTATAGATCCTGTCGGCTGTGCCATATCACTCTGCCTCTCATCGGACAAAACCTCATAATATGATAGGGCTGCCCACATGAATAGAACATATCTAAACCCTGACGATATTGCGCAGAATAAGCTCTACCATACCAATCTCAATAGGGCAACGGAGGTTTGACTTGACTAAACTTGCCTATATTCTAGGGCCTAGTGTATGCAATCTTTGACCTTGACCAGAATAGGTGGTCCAGTCACGACATTGGCCATGAAATTGTGGTGGTGAACTTGCAGCCGGATAAGAGGTGTGTCTAGAGAACTGTGGTATGAACCTACCTCTGAAGTCTCATGTATAACCCGCGGATTGGGCCCTCTTATGTTGACCCCTATCCTGCTCTTGATCAACCCGTTGATGCCTCTTACGATCTTCCATGTTCTATGCATAGGATTGAATGCGAGCAATGTCCATATTTGGATTCAGAGATGCCGTAGTACATTCATTAACCAAGTGTGGTCCCAAACCACTCAAAAATTGATATACTAAGTCACTCATCTCAGCCACAACTATAGGATCATACCTAGCCAAGGAGTTAAATTGTATGTTATACTCCCGAACACTCATATTACCGTGCTTCAAACGTGGAAGCCTGTACTCCCTAGCTCGTTGTAGATCTACAGGAAAATACTATTGCAAGAATGACTCAGAAAGCTCCCTCCATCCTACTGGTGGGGCACGGGGTCCCCTATACTTCTCCCAGATCTCATACTAAGTCACAATAACATCTCGTAATCTATAAGAGACAAGCTCTATTGACTCGACATCGGTGGCATGCATAACTCACAAGGTCCGTTGCATCTGATCTAGAAAGCTCAGTAGGTCCGCATTTGGATATATCCATGTCAATACCGGAGGGTCCAGGCTGATGAAATCCCAAACTCTCGCGATGACTGCTCTATCAGAAGAACCAGATGTATGATGTTAGGCCTGAGAGGCCACTAGTCGAGTCAACAGCTGTACAACACTCTGCATATGAAAATCCTAATCAGGAGTAACCGCAAGAGGAACTGGGGGTATATCAACTCACATATGCCCCTTAGGAGGTGGTGCTGCTCCAGAAGCCTGAGAATCAGCCTCGTCATGAGGCTCATGTTGATCTACATTTGTGGGTGGTACCTGACTGGTTCCCTTCCTCGTCTCCTCATCGAGTCTCTGAATAGCCACCTATCATCTAGTGGTAGTAGGCATCACTGAGATTTAAAAAAATGAAAGTTAGGAGTGAACACTTATGACTCAGCTCTATCGCACGATCTAGATCGAGAAGGAAGGTAGCCATCTTAAATGTCTTGTAGTCTCCTACTTATAAGTGTGGTGCACATCTTGCAGACACCCTAAAATATACCTGCTCTTATACCAAGTTTGTAACACCCTAACCTTGGGGGGTGGCCGGCACCCAGCACCCGAAGGGTCGAGCAGACCAACTACAGTACCTGAAGTCTATGAAATGAAACCTGGGCCGACAAGGCCTCCAAATACAATAACGTGACAAGAATATAACAACAACCTTCAATCAAAAGTGGCCCAACAATAGTATATACATAATTGAAGCCGAGAAGGCCATAACAAAAGTGTTTCCAACTAACAAGAAGGCTGGCACGGCCAATCAAAATGAATACACACTAATATTAATCTACAAACCTATAACAGTGATACACTCTATCAGCTGGTCAGGATAGGGGCCTACCGTACCAAAAAGGCTAAAAATATATATACAATTGTACATATCGACTCCATACAATAACTCTGGAGAAGTGGAGTGCGACTACCAACCGCTGGGAATAGGTACCCTACTGAGGATAGGTACCTGCTCTAACTCATTCTTACAAAATACAATAGTATACTCAGTCGGCCACATATAGGGCGCGGTGTATCTCTCACCGGTGATAAAGATGGGATATCTCTTAATATATTTGTCTGGTCATATAAGGCTCGGTATACCTCTCACCGGTCATAAGGCTGGGATATCTCTCACCAGCCATAAGGCTAGGCTATCTCTCACCATCCACAAGGTTAGGCTATCTCTCACCGTCCATAAGGTCAGGCTATCTCTCACCGGCCATAAGGCCAGGCTATATCTCACTTGCCATAAGGTCGGGCTATCTAACACCAGCCATAAAACTGGTATATAGTAACTCTGTAAAATAGTAGTAGCACTATGTAGTTGTATGTATAGACTCTATACTCTCCCTCTTAACGTAAAATAAGTATGAACCGAATATGTATTCCCTGACAAGGGGTAGCTAAGATAAGAGATGCCATCAACCATAGATTATGTCCGCAATATCTATACACACTTACCTAGTGAGGAAGTAAGCTCTAAGGTAACAAAAGTACTCACAACAATGGACACACAATAGCATGTGAAAGATATTACAAAATGAGACACAAGCCTGCTATGAACACTTCTTTTGTAAAACTTATATGAGTACCATTTTAGTACAGATTCATGCCATAAAAAGAATAGAAATAGCCATTGCATACCTTTAGTATCTGTTATAGTTCACTATTACACGGAGGCATAAACTCTACTAGGAGGTTATTGGAACTCTATTAGGATATTATTTTTTAGAGTTGCCACCTAATTCATAGGAAAATTAGTAAAACCAGGTAAAGGGTTTATTTAGAAAATCCGCGAAAATCCTCTTTAGACCAGAGTTCAAGATAAGGGTTCTGGTGATCCCCCAGAAAGGTGTTAGACACCCCAGTATTAAGGATCTGTATAATATGGTTGACCTTCGGGTTCTATAGCATGTTTAATTACTAAAAATTTCCTTAAGAGTGTTTATTTTCTACAAATAGCATGTCATTTCATTTTTTCATTCAAGTAAAAAGGGTTTTTGAAAATAAAAGAGTTGAGTTTGGTTTATAAATATTCATTTAAGGTTTTTAGGCAATCCACTCTCAGACTAAGATACACTCAACTTTTAAATTGAGTAGATTCTTACTAGAATTAGTCCAATAGGTAGTCTAATTTTCTTACATGTTTTGAATGTTCTTTTAAAAAGGGTGTAATCCCTATGAAATAACATGCTATGGTTTTAAATAATTGAAATACAAGTTTTTTCCTTTTTATCATTTTCTCTTTGAAGGTAAACCATACTCCATTTTTACTCAATACCTTAACTTAGGTCCTTAAATCATTCTCTTTTAAGAAATCCCTTTAGTTGGGCTTGACCCAAAAAATAGTCTTTCAAAACAGTCCCATCTTATATTAATAGTCTGAGTTCTTTCAAAAATTGTAATAGTCCATTTTGTATATATAAAAAAAGTCCATTTTATACCAAATTCGGTCCATGTCTAAGACTTTATAAAATAATTAGTTTATTCATTTATGTACAAATGTTTATCCTTGGGCTGATTTTTGAAAAATCATTTTCGGACCTATCCGTTCTAAATGATGTATGTATCGTTTTGCCTAAATCCTAAGTCATAACCATATCCGGGTTCCAATAATTATCAAACGTGTTTTAAATATTACAACAAAAAAAATGAAATACAATAAATAAAGAGGAGAGTTAGGCTGGTGGGCCGATCGAACCCACTAATTAACAATTTTTACCGATAGTTGAGCCTTCATCGCGTAGCTATAAGGTCCGCACTCGATGAATGAAGTTGGGCTTTTACCAAAATGATTGGATAATACACTGGCTCAAATGACTCGTATCCACTCGTGCAAGAAAAAGGGGAAAAAAGAAGCGGTCAGAATGCATCCATACTTATCTAACATAAACACATACAAACTATAAATAATTTACAAGCCAATCAGGAAAATAATATTCATGGTCTAGAATAAAATCAAAAGGCACAGCCCAATATTCAACTTATGCAATACAGACGTAACAAATGGGCTGAGCCCAACTCTCAGACAACAACAATGCATGTCTCGCAGAAATAACAAGTGTGGGCCTGTCCCAACTAGCATACAACTTTCGCAAAGAATGATATTTAAGAAAGCATAAATGGGTCAAGCGCATAACTTATATCCAGCGTTTTGAGGGAAATATCTAAGAAGTGGAGGTTTGGGCCAGGCCTAATAGACGGATGGATATGAGCTTAAGTGATATACATGGGAGATATACTAGACATGTATACCTTATATACTGGGTAAAATTGGTATGCAGTCCACATTTCTTGGTGTATATCACACATGCATTCTAAACATGAGACGCAACAAATAACTAGGGAAGTCAAATGAGGTAGGCAAGAAAATATATGAGCATAAACAGGCCCTTAATCCCCATTTTATCATGATCCTAGAACTAAAAATGCCAAGCATAATTCCCAGCTATGGTTAAAGGCTCAAACTATATGTATACAACAAGACAACAGTCACATATACACACAAAATGATAGGCACTTTTCATGGCATTTCCCAAGTTTCAAATTCAAACTATATGAACCAAAATTTACCACATAAGGGCAGTGCAATGTCATGTAATACATGTTCTATGCTTGACTTGTTTACGGTCTAATGGAGATTATCTCTTCTACTAAGGCAAGTACAGTTTAGACAATCAAACTAAGTAGGGAAAAAGCCAAGCAAAACAAGTTGGGCCACCATGGTTCGTACTTTAGAGTTTAGACTAGTATTTAGGGGACAACATAATCCCGGACATGTCTCATCATTCTGAATTCACACAGCATGCAGGGAATGACAACCCATTTAAACCACATATTCACATTCAAACAGTAGTAAACTAGTCCTTTAGTTAACCACATTTATTCTTATAAGCAGATATCAGGACAACATCTAGTCACCTTGACAAGTCTATACAAGATACTGTGATTATATCTTCTATCTATTTCATGGTTCAAAACCCCCCACACGTAACATTGAAACACATAGACATGTAATAGCTTTCAAATACCCCCTAGAACCTAATCATGTTGATAGAAACTATTCATAGAGAGTATAGGATAGGTTCAAAATTAGGACCTTTCTCAAGCTATTTCATAGACATGTGGCATCCATTGTTGAGCACTTACAGAAAACACTGGCTAGAATATCGGTGAATTCACTGCTTTTAAGCTCTACATAACATCTCAAGCCTTAATAAAGGTGTTGGACGAAGTCCACATTCCAGTAGGGACAAGTAGTGAAACATTGGCTGACATAGTAGGACACATCATCGGAGCATATTAGATTTCATTCACCACTTATGAGTTAATCAAGGAAGGAATGAGCCACAACAAGGCCCTCTACATCACCATCAAGTGTCGAGGCAAGGTTATCTCCCGAGTACTTTTCGATAATGGAGCTGGACTTGATAAATGCCCCGATTCAACATTGAAGAAGTTGGGCTACAACATTGGAAAAATACGCCAGAGTCGTACTAATGTAAGAGCTTTTGATGGGGCACAATGTGACCCTGCAGGTGAAGTGGACCTCAACATACAAATAGGGCCCGCTAAGTTCACCACTGAATTTTAGGTCATGGGAATTAGTGCCAACTACAATCTCCTATTGGGGAGACCATGGATACATAGGGCCTGAGCAATGCCATCATCCCTCAACCAATCATTGAAATTTTTCTGGGAAGTCCATGCGGTTGTGATCAAAGGAGCTGGTAGCATCGACAATTATCCTAACAACTATGTGACTGTAATAGAAGCAGTCCCGATAGATACATATTTCCACATAGTGGAACTTATGGGATCCGCCCACCGAGGGGACGATAAATAAATCCCAATGTCGCTGGCCTACAAGATGGTTGCCGCAACTATGATCCATAACAAGTTTGATCTCGATAAAAGCCTAGGACGAGAGCTTCAAGGCATTCGAGAACTAGTGTCAATTCTGGGTAACGAGTACCGGTTCTACCTTGGGTACATACCAAGCTCCGAAGAAGCTTCTGATGCCGAACAGAAAAAGAGAGGACCTCCACAGATAAGAAAGCCTTTCCTGGGTTTGTACCAGTCATTTCCAGTCTGTATGCCTATGCACAACGGCGCGGACCCAAAAGAAAGTTTTGGGCTATTGTTCTAGAAGGAAGAGTGTCACTATACTAGAGGAATGGTTTGAAGAACCCACCCTCCGCGACTATCTTGGACTTGAGTTTAGTTTAAGGGTTTTGGGCTAGTGGAATATGACTTAACCTTGGGAGATATAGCATGCAAAAAGGAACAAAAAACATTTTGTATTACTTGTTCTTTCAAAAACCAACTTGTCATTTTTAAAGGAACTATACCATTTTCCAAAAATTGAAAAGGATTTCAAAAGATGCAAGTGTGAAAATTAGTCAATATGGTTGGAATGAGTTCTTACTATTATGGTATGAATTTCTCCACCTTTCCAATAGAACAAGAGGATAAAATATGGTAGTATACTTACCTTACTTGGTGAAGAGCTCAGCTCCTAATTTGAGTTCTTCCATTCTTAGGTTTTCCTTTAACTAGAACTTGAAAAGAAAAGGAAATCACTTATAGTTTGAGGGAGCTTGGAGTGTCTAGAATTTTTTAAAGTTAAACCCATCTAGCAGGATGCTAGTGGTATTTTATTCCAAAACAAAGTCAATAGTTATGTCTAGAAGAAATCAAACTAATATGAAGAAGAAAACAAAAGAAAAGCTAAAAGTGGAATAAGCATTGAACAGGATCACTTCCAAACTACAACCAACATGCAATGCTGCTTTCTTCTCCTGCTTTGGGATGATGCCACTATCAGTCACCTCTAAGCTCTCACCAGGTGCTATGGAATCAAGTCCCCGTGATAATTCAAGCAAGAGTGATGTTGCATGTTTAGTATTTTGCTAATAGAACTAGTCTTATATGCCAATATTGTGAAAAAATTACATGAGTGTTGTTGATAGCCTGATAGAAACATAACTGTTATGACTTAGATTGCCCCTTGATGCACCATCAGTATTGCATTTGAACCAACTTGCACTTGGGCAACTCCATTGCACAATCTGGCACCCCACTCTTGGTATGTATCCTTCTAAAGTCTGTACCAACTGAGGCCAATTATATGGGACATTCTCTAACCATGGATATAAAGTGGTTGCCAGGTTATGAATGTTCTGATTTATGCAGTAAATGACTTTATTTCTACTCATTCTACCCCTATGCATTATCTTATTTCTTCTCTTCCATAATTTCCAACACATAAATGTTGGCATTGCCTGAAAAAATTGCTTCAGCTTTGTTGCACAATTGATATTTCACCACACCTTGATGTATCTGTATTACAGGATTAATAATGCATGTTGTTGTTGTATAATACTTCAATACATACGTTGCAAACTCTCCAATCAAAAAAATATGTTGTATAGTTTCCTCCTGCTGTTGATTTTGACAACATCTACATCTTGATACAATGGAAATATTCATTCTCTTAAGAACATCATCAACTGGAAGTTTGAATTTCCAAAGTCTCCATAAGAAGAGAGATATTTTGAAAGGCATCCCTTTACTTTAATTTTTTTGATAGTACATTGACACCTGATCATTTTTTCTTAGAAGGTTCCAAGCACAACTCACGGTAAACTTGCCTGAATTAGTCAAGCTAAGGTCCACCATGGTATGTCTATTTCTGTAGCCTACCCGATAATATTCATTTTAGACCTCACATGATCCACTACATGCTCAGGCAAGTTTTCCTGCATTTTAGAAAGATCCCATTCTTCTATTGTCAAAAACTCTGCCACCTCCTCTATATTGTGATTCATCTGAACATTTGCTGGAATAATATGGTTGATAGGACCCAATCTTGTCCAATTATCATCCCAAACATCACATGAACCATTTCTAGGCTCCCACTATATTAAATGATCCATCTGATCCCTAGCTTCCAACATATTTTTTCAAATCTGTGAACCACCTCGTCATTGCACATTTGTAGGCTTGAGTTTCTTACAATATTTGTTCCACATAAATGCAGAAAATAGAGTATTTGTTGTTCTAAACCTCCATGATAATTTGGCAAACAATGCTTTAGAAACATAATACAATGATCTGAAGCCCAGACCACCCTCAGCTTTAGGCAAACATGTGTGTTTCCAAGACACCCAATGTCTACTTTTACCTTCTTCTTTATTGCTCGAAAATAATCTTGCAAAGATCCTATGCAGTTCATTGATAGTGTATTAGTAGGAACCACAACTGAAAGAATATATACTGGCACACTTTGAAGGACACTACTTATCAAGACTGCTTTACCACCATAGGACAATAATCTACCTCTCCATCTCTACAGTTTATCTTTTACCTTCTTGATGAGCTCATTATAGTAATTTTTCTTATTTCTTGCATGAAATATTGGACAAGCTAGATACTTGAATGGAAATTGCCCACTTGAAAAACATGTGATCTGCTGAACATCTTGCACTAACCAATCTGCCACTTTATGGTGCATATAGAAAGAACTCTTAGCCAGCCTTGGAAGAGCATCCATGGAGAATTTTGAGGCTTGAGTCGTGGAAATAATGTGGGGGGAAAGATAAAGAAAATATTATTCATAAAGGTGTCTTTGGGTGGACCCATCCCTTTTAAATTTGGAAAACAATTTGGGTCTTTCCTTTTAAGCAAGTAGGTGATGCACCTACTTGTCACCTACTTGCTTAGTAGGTTATACATGCTAGTTACTTATCCATTTTTAAACACGTGTCTCGTCCTCATTTAATAATTAAGTTGTGTCAAGTAGCTCAAGCAAGTAGGACGGCTAAGCAAGTAGCTCACTTATTTATCCAATATCCCATTTTTTCCAAGTCTCATTCACCTTAACTTTTATTTCACACAAATCTATACTTGGACCTTTAGGATACATTCTTCGACTTCACCTTTGCGTACACACGTTGAAAGGTACAAGGTATTACAATTATGATGCAATGTAACATAAAAGTAAGGGATGTTACAAGAATCATATTGTTGGATTCTAGAATTTTCATCATTAGAATATAGTACTTTACTTAAGATGAATTGTATCGAAATAGATGTTCCAAAATTTCCCTGAGAATAGGATCATTTAAATAATATTATGATGTATCTGGACTTTCTATTCGTATAAAGGGTTTCTTTACTCTTATCATCATTGAGGTTCCTTATGCGTTATGTTCCAAAGGGCTGGTCTCTTTATAAGTATCATGTTTTCATATGGCAATATAGTGTTTCTCATGTTTGTCGATAACGTTGGACTCCCTTTCATAAGAAGTTTATGCCTTTTACGTTAAAGGAAATGTGTCCACAAGTTTACGGTTTCAATAGATCATGTGAGTGTACGAATTTCAAAAGGAACTAAGTAAGGACCATAGGATAGTAAGCATACATGTTCATATCATATTTGTTCCTTTGACATGAGTTTCTATCATATGCCTCCCTTTCAAAAATGAGAACTCGAAAGAACGTAATATTGTAACTCTTTTATTCGCATACTTGATGTTAACTGTTTTCTTACCTGTGAATTTTTTGTATAGTGATTCAATGTATCCCCATAGAGTTCTTCAAATTTGTCATGAGCCGTCTATTTTATTATTTGATGACACCGTGCCTTTCATATGATATTGTTCGTATCGTATCAAGATTTCATATGATCTTGTAGGACTTCTAGTCTAGTCCAAATGTCAGGTCCTGTTACATGAGAAGATCCATGTGTCTTATGTTATTGAACTTTCATTTGATTATATATCATTTCATGTATCACATGTGAATCTAATGAACTATTCCACACGTAAACGTTTCATTTGAATTTTGTAACACTTCTACAAGTCTAATAGAGGTAATCATAATCAAGCTAACCATGATAACTATATATGTACGTGGGGAAATCATAGTTGTCTATTGTAATGGGCTCATAAGTGGCCAACATAGAGATATCATAGACATACATTGACACGGAGCCCCTATGGCATATAGGTGGGGGTAGACATATGGTGTATTCACATGTAGTAGCCCCCGTGTGTGGAAAATAATCATATATAGGCCATGCAGGGTTATATAGGGATTCATATGTTGTTTATAGTAGGGAACGGAGGGTGGTCATATTGTATATATATGTATCAGGCCTGACGTGGCGTATATATCAAATATTGACTGACAATTACTTACCAATATTCGCAGGTTGTTCCTTATTAAATGTTGTATATTGATGTTCCATTTCATTTGTCTCTTATATGAGCTTTAGTATTTGCATATGTTGTCATGTTTTCCTAACGTACGAGTACAATCCTTTTTGTACTCACATCCCTTTGTCGGGGATACTATGTTCGTATTGCAGGATTAAATATACAGGTGGGCAGACATCCTCGCTAGGTATGTGTGGACTTTGTGTTGTTGAGTGGTGAGCTCCATTTATCACTGGAGCCTAGTCAATTTCTAGTACTCTTATTGATATATATAGATTACGGGTAGGTCGGGCCCTGTCCCGACAGATTGACAGTTGTTCAGTTCTTTTCATTGTGGAGGCTTCATAGACATGCATTGTGGATCACTTACGTATATTTGTATAGTAGTCATATGCTTTGGATTATTTGTATATGTATATATGGAAGTTTCATCATTCATCTTTACATAAGGAGTGTTGTATCATGTGAATCTAGTTCATTTGGATTTGCACTCTCATATATGGATGGTCGGCCGCATCTAGTTTTATGGCATGATGGACATGGTATCTGAGCAGGTTTGTTTCCTAGGGAGTCTATGAAGTTGTGTTTATTAGTGTCGTACTTATGGGTGTGTCATGCGCACACTTATAATTTGGAGGCTACAAGCATTTAGGAAATGCTACCCTTTTTTTATACTTTAGATAGTCCAATAGAGATGTTCCTTAAGGAACCGTTCTCACGTAATTGTGACTAGAGCATAATGTGGGATCTCTTTCTATTCAAGTGTGCCTTATATGTACAGATAGTGTGTCAGAAACTTCTTTTATTAATGTTTCCTTGAGTTACACTTCTTATTTGAGGACGAATGATCCAAAGGGTGGATAATACCCTGTACTTCTCAATGTGTGTACAACTAAGTTGAAGTCGATGAACTTACTTGAATATGGAGGAATAAGGTTATAGTTAAGCCTAAAGATTCAAGTGTATGTAAAGTAAGCCTAGTTACAGTAAATGAGATTCATAAATAAATGATACATCGGACTAAGGTAGACGACCTACTAGCTTCACCTATGTATTTCAACTATGTGTTTCACATACATCTCTCACCTATTTGCTTAGACGTCCTACTTTCCTGACTTACTTACTTCACATCCTACTAGTTAAATAAGGATGAAACACATTTTTAGAGAGAATTATTAACCTACTTGTTTAAGTAGGTGATGCACCTACTTAAAGTGTTTGGACCAAGATTAAAAAGGGGTGAAATAGAAAAAGCAAGAGTGGGGGTCGATTTAGGCGCCATATAAGGCAAAGACTTGTTTATTTTCCCTTTTTCTCATCACTCTCCCCCCCCCCTCTCTCTCGATGATCTGATCTCCAGCTAGCCCCAACGTCCTTCTCACTCATCTTCTTCATATTTTCTCTAAGTTCTCATGGCAACCATGGATGTTTCTCCTTCCTCCTCCGTAAGCTTAAAGTAATATTTTCTCTCTTTGAATTACAAGCAGCCATGGAAAACCCCTTCATCCTCCATAGCTTTCAAGTGTTTCCCTTTTTTTAAGCTTAAGGTAAGTGACAATTTTCATGGGTTTTGCTGAATTATTCATGAAAAACTATGTAATCATACTTCTCTAAATTTTCATGGGTTTTGCTGAATTATTCATGAAAAACTATGTAATCATACCTCTCTATGTTGAACTTTAAGGACAACCCAAATTGTTATCCTCCGGTCAGCCAAGGTTGTCCCACCTTCTCCCCTAATTCCCAAGTGATTTTCTCTTCCATTTTCAAGTTTAAACTTGAAGAAAACCTCAAAGTCTTGAACAATCCGAGTTAGGAAAATAAACCCTTCACCAAGGTAAGGTTACTGCCCCTTTTTTTGTCCCTCCTTGTGCTTGAGTTGCTTGAAGAATTTTATATATGTTTTACTAGGAACATACTGGAAGAAACTTTTCCTATTGTGTAAAAGCGTGGTTAGGGTTGTTTTAGGTGTTTTTGGTCATTGGGATAGCCAACATAAGGCGTCATCTTTATCTCCATTTGTGAGCTCATTTGTGCATTTTAGATGTAGTTTTTGTTAGGACTCATCGGAGGGTGATTGGAAGTTGTGAGTCCAAGTTTTATAGATTGGTTTTAGTCATTCTTGGGATGTTTTAATGGTATGGAGATCAAGAGGGGTCTGGTAGCTCATAATGATCTTGTGTGTTGTTAAAATGAGGTTTGGTGTGAAGTACACCATCAAATTATAGCCTCGGGGGCTTGTCGCTCTTGGATTACTTGACTATATTGTGATATAGATGTAGTATTGTGTTGTTTAGGGGCTGTTTTAGATGTTAAAAAGGTAGAGGGTATGGCTTCCCCCATGAAGAGGACAGTGTGATCATATTAGGGGACAGAAATTGAAGGGTGTGGCGATACACCAAGTGTTGAGGTTGTGCGAGCTTGTTGCCCATCTTGTGTTATGGCCTACTATTTTATGGGGGCTACATTTGTGATTAGTTGCTAATGTTAACTTCGTTATACTCTTTTATGGTAGGTTAACATTCCAAAGGAAGGGTCGAGTCATCATACTTTTTTAGAATCGGGAATTGATGTATGTAAGGCTATTTCTTCTTTCGCAGCTACGACACGACTTCCGTTTATTTATCCCTATGTATGAGCCATGAAGTTTCAGAATCATGAAAGTATATCTATTCCATGTTATCAGTTTCATGAGTCAAATAAGAGCCATATCATGTAAGTATGAGTCGACACTTCATACAAATTTTCTACTCTTAGGATTGAGTTTCCAACATATTGTTAAAAGAGTTATAGATCGTTACTTAAGAAGAATGATATAAGTGGTTGCAAGGTATTGTTGAGGGGTTATAATCATTATGTAAGGTATATATTGTGGGTAGATTTCGTGTGTTTATTGAGTGGTTGTAGTTCCTACTTAAGGTGAATCATGTCAATAGAATCGATATTATCGTTGTTGGATTGTAGAGTATCAAGTAAGAAGAATCACGTTAACATAGACGTCCATAGTCCTTTTCGAGTAAGAGGAATCAGAGGACAAGCGTACTAGTTCAGAGAGTACTGAATGAGGGTTATAGAACTGTAAGTGTATATGTATGTGTCGTATCCATCTGTTCCGATATGAAGTTATTCCATATATATCTTTCCCTATGTGTCTTTAAGAATGAAAGATTGTGAGTCGCCTACTTGTATACAGTTGTACCATTCCTAAGCTCGAGTTTCCAGATTAATGATATGGGGTTATAGTGCACTACGTAAGGTGAATTATATCAATAGCTTTAGATGCTCATCGATGGATTATAATTTGTAATTAGGATGAATCGTATAGATAGCTTATGACTTACTATTAGGGGGTTAGAGTATCCTATTAGAGATGAGTTATATTAATGACTTCCAAATAATCGTTAATGTATTATAGATTGATACTTAACATGAATCATATTGATAGTTTTCTGGTGATCGTTAATGGGTTATAGATTGTTGCTTAAGGTGAATCATATTGAGAGTTTTGTATTATTGTCATCGGGGTCTAGATCGTTACATAAGATAAATTGTATTAATAGCTTTAAGATGAGCATTAATGGGTAATAGATCTCTACCTATGATGAATTGAATCTGCGGTTCCAGAAAGATCGTTATTGAGTTACAGTTTCGTACTTATGATGAATTGTGTTACAAGCCTTATGTGATCATGAATGGATTATAGTTCCTATCGATGATGAATCATATCGTTGGCTCCCAGTATTATAATCATTAGGATAAGTACCTTACTTAAGATGAACCATATCGGAATAGATGTTCCAAGATTTCCCAAAGAGCAAGTTCACTTGAGAAATATTGTGAAGTGTCATAGACATTCTGTTCGCATAAAGGGGTTCTTTACTTTTATCGTCATTGAGGTTCCTTATGCGTTAAATTCAGACGGTATAGTCACTTTATAAGTATCAAGCTTCCATATTGCAATATAGAGTTCCTCGTGTTTGTCGATAACATTAGACTTCTTTCATAAGAAGTTTATGCCTTATACGTTAAAGGAAATGTGTCCATAAGTCTACGGTTTCAACATATCATATGAGTGTATAGGTTCAGAAAGGTATTGAGTAAGGACCATACGACAGTAAGCATACATGCTTATGTCGTATTCGTTTTCTTTGACATGAGTTTCTATAATATATCTCCCTTTCCGAAATGAAAACTCTACATAACGTAATATGGTAACTCTTTTATTCGCATACTTGATATTCATTCTTCAGTGGCCTCATAGGGTTCTTCATATTTATCTTGAGACTTCTATTTGAATACTTGATGTCATTGTGCCTTTCATGTGATATTGTTTGTATCATATCAAGCTTTCATATTATCTTATAGTCTTGTCCAAATGTAAGGTCATGCGGCATACGAAGATCCATTTGTCTTATGTTTATTGAGCTTTCATTTGATTATATATCATTTCTTGTATCACGTGTGTATAGGATGAACTATTCCAGAGGTAACAGTTTCATTTGAATCTGGTAACACTTCTACATGTCTAATAAATATAATCATAAGAAAGATAACCATGTTAACAATATATATACTCGGGGAAATCATAGTCGTCTATTGTAAGGGGCCTAGAAGTGGCTTGCACAGAGATATCATAGTCATACATTGATACGGAGCCCATGTGGCGTAGACATGGGGGATGGACATATGGCATATTCACATGTAGTAGCCTTATGTGTGGCAAATGATCACATATATATCATGGGAGGTTATATAAGGATTCATATGTCGGCTATAGTACGGAACGGGGTGTGGTCATATTACATATATATGTATCAGGCCCCACGTGGTATATTATACCAAAGATCGACTAACAGTTACTTAACATATATTCGTCGGTTGTTCCTCAAGTAACTATTGTATATTAATATTCCATTTCATTTTTCTCTTATATGAGCTTCAATATTTGCATATGTTGTCTTGTCTGCCTTGTATACGAGTACAATTCTTTTGGCACTCACATTGCTTTTGCAGAGGGCGCTATGTTCATATTATAGGTTTAAATCTATAGATGGGCATACTTCCTCGCTAAGTATGTGGGGACTTTTAGCTGTTGAGTAGTGAGCTCCATTCTCCCTATAGTTGAGTCGAGTCTTGTACGTTTATATATAGAGAGAGATTAATGGTAGATCAAGCCCTATCCGATAGATTGACAGTTGTACAGTTCTTGTCATTATAGAGGCTTCATAGACATGCATTGTGGGTAAATTATGTACTTTTGTATAGTAGTCATATACTTCGGGTCAATTTTTCATGCAGAGTGTTGTATCATGTGAATCCGATTTATTTACATTTTCATAGTCTCATATATGGATGGTCCATCTCACCCAGGTTTGGGGTGTGAGAAAAAGTTTCAAAAAGGATACGTGGGTAATTGATAATAGATGTTCCAGACACATGATAGAAAAACGAAACAAATTCAAAACCGTCAAAATGATATATGGAGGACATATTAGATTCAGTGATAATGCAAAAGGTGATGGAGTTGGGGGTGGAAGCACCACTTTTAGCCCTTCATGTGACATAGTGAAAGTATCTCTGGTTAGCATACTCAAATACAATCTATTGAGTATCAGTCAACTCTGTGATGTTGTATTTAAAGTGTTGTCTAATGCCATAAAGTGCACCCTTAGCCACTCAGCAAGGAATCTCACTATCCTCGGTTAAGGTGTTGAAAATATTTATGTTCTTAGCAATATTGACTTACCTACATTTACTTGTCTTGCATCTATATCTAGTGATCATTGGCTTTGTTACACAAAGTTAGGTCATTCTAGCATGCATCAGGAACTTTCCTAGCCTTATCTAGTTTTAGGCCTACCAAAAAGAAATATCATAATTGTGATGCATGTCTACTAGGAAACCATACATGATCATCTTTCAAATCCAAGGATATTGTTAGCACTACCAAACCTCTTCAACTATTGCATATGGACCTGTTTGGCCCCTCTAGACCTGCTAGCATAGGTGGTAAGAGATATTCCTTGTTATTGTGGATGATTATTCTCGTTTTACATGGGTTATTTTCTTAACATACAAAGATGAAGCTTTCATCGAGTTTAAGATTTTTTGAAGAAAGGTTCAAAGAGAAAAGGGCTACTTCATATCTACTATGCACAATGATCATGGAAGAGAATTTCAAAATAGATCGTTTGATGAATTATGTGCTCAACAAGGCTACACTCAAACCTTCTCATCACCAAGACTCCTCCAGCAAAATTGATTGGTAGAAAGGAAAAATAGATCGGCTCAAGATATTGCAGGAACAATGCTCATAGAACAAGGCATGCAAGATCATTTTTAGGCCGAAGTAGTAAGTATTGCATGTCATATTCTCAACTGGTGGTTAATAAGACCAGTCCTCAAAAGGAATCTTTACAAGCTATGGAAAGGTAAAAAAACAAATATAAGCTACTTCCATCCTTTCGGATGCAAGTGCTTCGTTCATAATAACGGTAAGGATAATCTGGGTAAGTTTGACTCGCGCAGTGATGAAGGTATCTTTGTATGATATGCTCCAGCTAGTAGATCATTTCGAGTATATAACAAAAGAACGATAAATATTAAAGCATCTATTTGTGTTGTATTTAATGATTCTGACCCACATATCCAAGACACAAGCTCTATGAATAATGATATAGGTGAAGAGCTTGAATTAATAAAGCCAAGTTCTGCTGAAAAATTAAAACAAGAAAGCATGAAGCAGTTAACTTTTGAGAAAATGAATACTGAAGAAGTCCCTCAACAGTCTCAGATGATTAACATACCAAGAGAGTGGAGAAATGAGGCTAGCTTCCCAAATGAGTTCACTTTGGAAAATCCAAATGCAAAAATGCAAACCAAGGCCTCTCAAACGAAAATCGTCATTCGCTTTTGTATCAACGTTTGAGCCAAAGAAGGTTGATGAAGCACTAAACATCGAATCTTGGATCAAGACTATGCAAGAAGAAATTGATCAATTTGAAAGAAATTAGGTATGAAAACTTGTTCAAAGACCAAAAAAGCCTTTGTGATCGAAACAAAATGGGTTTGAATCAAATTAAATGAATCCAAGCAAGTGTTTAGAAACAAAGGCAGACTTGTGGCCCAAGGATACTCACAACAAGAAGATATAGACTATGATGAAACATTCGCTCCAGTAACAAGGTTAGAATCTATTAGTATTTTATTAGAATATGCATCCTTCACAAAGTTCATTTTTTTTTCAAATGGATGTGCAAAGTTCTTTTCTAAATTGCTTTATTAAAAAAGAAGTGTTTGTTAAACAACCTCCGGATTTGAAAATCCTTGATGTACCGATTACGTGTTTAAAGTGACAAAAGCTTTATACGATTTCAAATAGGCTCCTAAGGTTAGGTATGAACGTCTAAGCTCATTCTTACTGGAAAACAATTTTCAATTATGAGAAATGGATACTACTCTTTTAATTCAAAAATCATCAAATTGCATCTTTATTGTTCATATTTATGTTATGATATTATATATGGAAGTTCTGATCCTCTTTTGTACAAGAACTTTGTTGATCTTATGAAATGAGAATTTGAAATGAGTATGATGGGAGAAGAAACATTTTTCTTAGGACTATAAATAAGGCAGTCGACTCATGACACCTTCATAAGTCAAACTAAGTACACTTAGGAGCTTATTAGAAAATTTGGAATGGAAAAAGTCAAAGCTTTTGGAACACCTATGAGCTCGTCAACTTGTTTTCAGAGTGATCCTCCTGGAAAGGATGTTGATTAGAAAATATATCGAGGAATAATTAGATCACTACTATATCTTACTGCTAGTCGACCAGACATAATGTTCATTGTATGAAAATGTGCAAGGTTTTAGTCTGCTCCTAATGTATCACATCTCACGACAGTAAAAGGAATCATCCATTATCTAATTCGCACTCAAGAATATGGTCTCCGGTGTCCTCACTTAAATAATTTTGACTTAATTGGATATTAGATGTTTATTTTGCAGGTGATAAAACAGATAGGAAAAGTACTAGTTGAACATGTCAATCTTTGGAGAATCTCTCATCTCTTGGCATAGCAAAAAGCAGACCTATGTTACTCTATCAACCACTGAGGCTGAGTATTTTGCCTTAGCAAGTTGTGCAACTCAACTTCTATGGATGATGCACCAATTGATTGATTAGAAATTATCTTATGATTCTATGCCCATTTTGTGTGATAATACAAGCGCAATAAGGCTTTCAAAATATATTGTGCATCACTCTAGGGCTAAACATATAGACATTAAGCATCATTCGTGATCATGTAGAAAATGATGATTTTGCATTAGAATTTATTGATTCTGAAAATTAATTAGCTGATATTTTTACAAAATTTTTGTTAGAAGAAATATTTTGTTACCTTAGAAAAAGGACATTACCTTTCAAGTCATACCTTTTGAGTTGCTCTAGGCGACCATCTAACTCCCTTCTCCACCCTATATCTCTCTGCCTTCTCTCACTCTTATTTAAAAGCCTTATTCAATTCAAAAAGAAAACCCCAAATATTTCTTTTCTCAGCCATGGCCAGAGAAAAATTCTATGCATCTTGTAGCCGTCAGACCAACAAATCATTGCAACCCATCATTATAGATCTAGTGGAAATTATCTCTAAAGTATTTGAAGAAGACCCTTATGAAGGTTACAGTTCAAGAAGAAAAAGGGCTATTTGTCAAACCCCTAAAGTAAATTTGTCCAAGAAATCAAGCACACAGTCTTCCGAATTTTTGGGCCTGAAGACATGCAGTTGTTTTGGGGATCATCAGAAAAACTAAATTCTCTTGGTTAAAAATGTTGTATTGTCATCGGGAGGATCTTCAATTTAGATTAGTTGAAGGAATATCACTTTGACGTACGTACCTTATTCAAATCTAAAAAATTGTCCCTTATTTTTCAACTCCGTGAAAGTGAGGTTTTTGAAGAACCTCTTAGAATGTTTTATGCTAACCTTAGGGTCTCTAAAAATAATGGTGAACTGGAAACTTTAGTGTTGTGAACTAGAATTGTTATTAATGATTATCCGTTTGAAAAGATATTTGGAGTAAAATTCTCGAGGAAAACTGATTTTATGCGAAGTGGATGGCCTTGAAATTTTAAGGTTTCTCTTGAAGAGTCTAGAGATTTTATCTCTGAACCAAGTACTGAACGTCTTGAGTTTAACCAGGAGGAGGCAAGAGGATGAGAGAAAGCAAGATACCTGCAGTCCAGTTGGAAAAAAACAGTAGTAACATTAAAGGGAGTGCACAGAAGTATCAGGATGAATATCAAGGGGAAGACATTGTTGTCAAATGGGATACTGGTCAATTGAAGGATATGGTGGAGGAATCTGCAAAGAAAGAAATCCAAAACAACAACATTAAGTCACAACAAAAGAAACAATATGGTAGCAGCAAGAAAAACATGCAATTGGTTACTCAAATTAAAGGAATAGGAAAAGAAAAACCAAGACACACAAAGAGGAGAGCCTAAGAGTGATATGGATCGACACTCATTAGAACAACACTATCATAAGGCTTTTAAGCAAGCAAATATATCCCCTAAATGTCATAGAGGGGAAGGGAGGGGCAAGAAGAAAACACAAAGAGACGCAAGTGTTCCACCTGATAGCGGATATCAAACAAGAAAAGCTTTTAATAAATCTAATGTTTAAATGATGAATGCTATATTGTGGAATATTAGATCAGTGAATACTATGGAGAATTTTCAAAGGTTAACAAAAATGCATCTCAAGTACCATTTTGGCTTCATTGGCTTGAATGGACCATTTTAGGAGGCAGACAAAATTTAAAAATACTGGAGTAAATTAAACATGCACACATCTATGGCAAATGTGTCTAGAAAGATTTGGGGTTTTGTAGATGAAATGTTTGATGTGGAAATTATTCTTGATCATATGCAACATATCACTTTTAAGATCAAAATTCAGTGGATGCAGGATGTCCTATTACTGACAGTGGTGTATGCTAAATGTACACAACTGCAGAGGCTAGATCTATGGAAAAGTCTAGAAGATTTGACAAGAAACATGAATTTACCTTGGATGATTGGATGGGACTTTAATGTGATCACTTCCGAGGAAGAGAAATATGGGGGCCTTCCAGTTAGTGTCAATAAGGTGCAAGATTTTAAATCTTGTACAAAATTGTGGGATATATGACTTGGGTTTTAAATGAAGTAAATACACTTGGTGGAATGGACAGAGTGAAAGTGACTGTATTTTCAAAATACTAGATAGATGTTTGGGGAATCAATTACATCAGAGTGTTTATCCTAATATTAAGATTCATCATCTGATCAGAACAGAGTCTGATCATGCCCCTCTCCTCATTTCCTATTCTGTGAATGCAGGATCAATCAACAAGCCTTTTAGATTTCTTAATTTTTGGGTTAAACATGAAACTTTTCATGATACTGTGAAGGAACATTGGAGTGCAGATTTCATGGCTAATCCCTTCATTTTATTTCATCATAAGTTGAAGAAAGTGAAGGCTGCTTTGGTGATTCGGAGTAAAAAAAACTTTGGTAACATTTTCCAAGATATTGAATCTTTGAAAGATGTTGTTAAGGTACATGAAATCCAATTTGAATTGAATCCTACCCTCACAACAGGGAGAAATTACATAAAGTACAGGTTAATATAAACAGATTTTTACATCTAGAGGAGGCATTTTGGAAACAAAAGGCAGGAATGCAATGGTTTGAAGATGGAGAGAAATACACAATTCTTTCATGCCTATGTTCAGGGTAGGAGAAGGAGACTACAATTAAGAAGAATACATGATCAAGCAGAGAATTAATTAGAAGATAATGATGAGATAGCAGCTGAAGCTATTAAATTCTTCCATGATCGATTTAAAAAGGAATCTGATCCTACTAAATTTGAAATTCTAGATTATGTCCCTAGAATGGTCACTGAAGATCAAAATAGTAGGATCACTGCCATGCCAACTCAAGAGGAAGTGAAAAACATTGTGTTTAGTTTAAAGGGAGAAAATGTAGGGGGACATGATGATTTACTGGGCTTTTCTATCAATCTTGTTGGAACATCATTGGGGAAGATGTCACCAATATAATTAAAGCCTTCTTTTGCGGAGCAGAGCTACCAAAGTTTATAACTCATACTAATTTGGTCTTATTACCAAAAAAGAATTTGATAAATACCTTTTCTGATATGAGACCTATAAGTTTGAGTAATTTCATAAATAAGATCTTCTGAAGGATGATTCATGAGGTTGGCAGAGGGTTTGCAATACATAATTTCTCTTAATTAGGTATGAATTGTTAAAGGAAGGATTATTGTGGAAAACGTGCTACTGACGCAAGAAATTATTGTAGATATTAGATTAAGAACCAATACTGCCAATGTGGTTCTTAAGGCAAATGGGTTTCTCACATTTGGTGGTGGATATGGTTTTTAGAATCATCAGCAACAATTGGTATTCTATTCTCATAAATGGGCAGTAACATATGGGAGTGAAGCAAGGGGATCCTTTATCCCCTACTTTATTTATTCTGACTGCAGAAGTCCTTGAATCATTTGCATCAGGTAACTCAGTTTAAGGGCTTTAGTGTTCCTAAATGGAGTCCTATAGTTAATCATCTAGCTTATGCAGATGATATGACTATTTTTGCATTAGGTGTTATTGTGTCCCTATAACTGATTATGGAAGTGTTGAGGAGATATGAGGAAACTTCTGGAAAAATATTAACAAGGAGAAAAGCTCTGTGTATCTACATTATATTGTCCAAATAGATATAAAGGCTATTGTTGAAGTGGCTACAGGTATTGGGAGGAAGGAATCTCCTTTTACCTATCCTGGATGTCCAATTTTCTATAGCAAGAGGAAAAAAGATGACTATAATCCTATTTTGGTCAAGATCATGAATATGTTGCAATCATGAAAAGGGAATATGCTTTCTTTTAAAGAAAGTGCAGTGTTGATCAAACATGTGTTACAAGGTATGCCAATACATTTATTATCAGCTATATATCCTCCAGATGGTATAATTAAACAAATGCATATAATGTTTGCACAAGATTTTTGGAGTAATACAGTCCGGGTTCCGGGGGGGGGGGGGGGGGGGAAGCAGACATTGGGCATCTTTGACACATTTATGTGTTCCAGAAAAAAAAAAAAGGAGGAGGATTGGGGTTTAGGTCCTTACATGATGTCTCAATGGCATTATACTGCAAGCTTTGGTGGAATTTTAGAACCTATCCATCCTTATGGAGTGCTTTTATAAGTAACAAACTTTGTAAGGATGAATGCAGTTATTGTGCAATGAAAGTATGGATCTCAAAATTAAAAGAAGATGTTGCAAGCTAGAGATCTTATAGATCATCATATCTGGTGGCAAACTAAAATCGGCTATGCTCATATTTGGTATGACAATTGGACAAGTTTAGGTGATTTATACTATGCTTCAGGGGATGGTTTTTACAATGATACAATTCAGAATGTCGAGGAAATGTTAAAGGATGGCAACTGGGATATTGAAAAAATGGAAAAGTGGTTACCAGATGATATTATATAGCAATTCAGAGTACTATACAGCCTCCAACTGAAGAGAAAGGGGATGATAAACCTTGGTAGATATTGAACAGTAAAGGAGACTTCTCTGTTAAATCTGCATGTGAGTATCTGAGATTGAGGGGAGAGGAGAATAAGGTATACAAATACATGTGGATAAAAGCCTTGCCTTTAAAGATATCTTTTTTATGTGGAGGTGCTGGAAGTTCAAAATCCCTTTAGATGATGTTTTGAAGAGGATGCATATAAATTTAGCATTTAGGTGTTGGTGTTGTTCAAATCCATGGGAGGAGACAATCAAACACCTTTTCACAAAATCTTTTTCTTTTAACAAGGCTTGGTCCTTTTTTTTTCTTTTGCAGGTATCAGCATACAAGGATTACAACTATAGCAGGTTAGAGTAAAATAGTGGACACAACCTATTAACGACAAGTTAAGCTATACCTGCTATAGTTATATGAGAATTATGGAAAAGGAGAAATGCTTATAAACATGGAGAAAGGAAAACAGTGGGGAGATGTATTTATCACACTTTTGCCACCACTTAGAAGTTGGTTAGAGTTAGAAACCCATAAATACAACAAGTTCCTAATAGCTGGAGTGAACTGCTGAAGATGCTGGAAGGATATAAGGCAAGGGTAAAAATGACAAAGGTGATATGGAAACCTCAACCTAGGGGTTCGATGATATGCAACACAGATGGTGCATCAAGAGGAAATCCAGGGAGTGGAGCCTAAGGTTTTTGTGTGATGAATGAGGAAGGTGATATGCTATAGGCCCAGGTAGAAGAAATAAGAAGGGTTACCAACACAGAAGCAGAAACTATGGAACAACATCAAATGGAGAACACTATCATCCAAACTGATTCACAATTACTCCAAAAGATACTGTCTGAAGAATTGAAGCCACCATAGATCATAGCAGGATGGATAGAGGAGTTTAGGGTTCTAGGGAAAAGAAAACAGTGTAGGTATACTCACATTCTAAGGGAAGGTAACAAGCTTGCAGATGCATTCGAAAATACAACATTGGAAAATGTGCAATTAATTGTTAATATTTCATGGAAATGGTGGTGGAGCATCAGAAAGTCCTAAACAATGACAAATCTCAGGTACCATATCTAAGGATTAGAGTGCAGTAATGGAGTGTAAACCTTCAGACACAGCACGAGGACCATGCAAAGAGAAAAACACACAGATACATCAACAAAGATAGAGATTAATAAAGATTACCCGAGGTATGAGGAATTGGAGGGTCGAGGTAGTAGGTGGTATAAGAACACTATCAACACATAGAGATCCTCGTACATGCAAAGAGGAAGATGAAGAGGTTAAACATATTTTCTCAGCACAAACAAGGAAGAAAAGGCGTAATCAGTACAAGTTAGTGGAAATGAAAAACAAAAAATTAGATTTTACAAGTTTCTTGGTCATTGGGGATGAAGACAGCGAAGACAATCTGGATTTAGCTCAGAATAAGCAACATGAACTCATCAAGATCCTCCATCAGCTAAAGATTCATCATCAGACGATTGATTGAAGAATATAGTAGGTCAACAATGGCTGAAGATAAGCCAACATAGAGAGAGAAAGGGGCAAAATGATGCCCTAATTTTTCGCAAGACATAGGCAGACAAATACTTTTTGTTGTTTTTTTTATTTTTACATTTTACGCTATTTGTTTTTTTGGTAGGATTCAATTTTTGGGTTGGGCCTTTTATTTTGTTTCGCTTGGACCTTGTACTTATTTGATCATAAATAAAAGCCCGACTGGACATAATTTATTAAAAACCATCTCGAGTGTGGCCTAACTTGTCTCTTTTTTAAGAATAGAATTATAGCCCACATTATTGCAACTTTGCTTCCTCGTATTGGGTCTCTTAGCACCATAAGAATTAGAGATGTATATGTTGTCTATTGTCTCCTTAAGAAGTTCAAGATAAGTTGGGCTAAGTGGTTTAGGGAATATATGATTGGAAGTGCTGAGGATACCCATCTAACTACAAGCCGTCCCTATGGTATGATAATCTCTGGTGTCCTTAAAGCTCTTTTAGTTGATCTCCTAATTTTCCTGCCAAAGAAGTCACCTCAGGTTATGATAATCGAGCTTTCGCGAACATGGGACATGTTCTTATGGATAATGAATGGACTAAGAAAGATGCCCTAGAGTCAAGATTGAGCCTCAACCAAAACATGTTCAGCATGAAGATTTCACTTCCGGATTGATGAAAGAGGTTACAGAGATAAAACAAAATATTGTTGCAGTAGAAGGTAGCTTGCAGAAGATTCAAGAAACATTAGAGAAGGTGCCGAACTCATCGAAGGACACAAATGTTGATGTTGGTAAACAACACCTCTGCATGGTAGGTTTTAGGAGCAAAAGAGTAAAAATAATGAACAAGTTGATCGAGTGAGTCGACTCTCTCACCAAAGGAGCCACAAACTCTAATGACAATCTGGTCGTGGCTGTTCTAAACTCATACTCCTCTCTCTCAAATAATGTCGAAAAGTCCTCCTTTTCTAAGAGGATCATCAATACTCTCAAATATTTGTTGACGAAGCATTAACCTCTTTGTGAATGGTGTGATTTTTTTGCTTGGTGGTATTTGCTGGATGTAATACGGTTGTAGGAACCGTTTTCCCTTGGATGTTTAAGCTTCTATGCTTTCTAGGACTATAAAGTATGTGATTGTTGCTATTTGTCTCTAGTATTCTTTTTGTTATTTTATTTTCCTTTTTGATAAAGTTAAAGGGGGAGAAAAAGCCATAAGAGGAATGGAACACCAAGATGGGGGAGCACCAAAACGGGGGAGCAAATTTCCCTCACGTTAGGGGAGCTCTCATCCTTACGACAAATAATCAGGGAAGTAACATGTCAATTTTTTGGTTGTTATTATCAAAACAGGAGACATTGTTAACGTTATTATTTCTATTTTAATAATGACAATACTGACCCTAAGCTTTATTAGAGGAAAAAAGCATATTAAAGGTAAAATGACAATAAAAGCCCTACGAGAAATAAAGTTGGCACTTCAGTGCAATTACAAAATCAAGTTGGACAAGATAATTCTAGTACTAAGGCAAGTGCAAGCTATCTTTGAAGACTAAACTAAAAAAAATCAAGAAGCTATACGAGATCAAGAATTCTAGCCCGAAGCAATAACTCCAGCAAGAGATGTTCCAGCCACAAAAGAAAAAGATGAGATCTACACAGGATTCAAGCACAACAGATGGAAGTAAATAAATCGAGTCTAATGGAAGGAAACACTATCTTTAAAGCAGTCGAGCATCAATAAGGAAGCAGCCACATCAAGAGATTTTCAATCAAGGATCACATTAATTCTTGATAAGGGCTAAATTCATTGGGTTACCTTATAGCAACCTTTGGAAAATCAATCAAATGAAAGATTGATTTTCACAATCTCAACAGATTAACGCAATATCGAAGAAGACACACAAAAGCCACAACTATAAAAAGAGTCCATCAAGACCGAATAAATTGTAAAACATCACTTGAGCATAATTTTGGTTAACTCTTTAATCTCGTAAAAGCACTGTATTTATTCCAAGTTATCAGTGATAGAAAAAGGAAATGAGAGGATAGGTAGAAATACAAGTGGAGGTTGTGATCAAGAATACTGGAATTTGTCCAGAATAGCTACGTGTTTCAACTGGAACCATCTCTGTAATCAAGTTCACTCAAAGGCTCTAAGAAAACTCTTGTAACCCAAGGGGACTGGATTAGGCATCACACTAAAGTTTGTTGCTTTAATATGTATCAATCCTTTTATAAATTTGAAAACTTAAGATAAAATATTCCCATAAATGTTTTATGTATTAAAAGTTATCACCAATTAAGATTATGTAAAATATTAAGTAATTGTTTTTCAATATAAAAATTTTATAGGAAAACATATAAGTTAGAATGTGTGTAGCTTGTGAATATATTGTACCTTTTTTCTTGATCGAAAAATCCAATTATGCTTCAGTACTTTCTATTAACAATATTGTTATTAAATAAATTGAATGCAAATATTATCATATTTTTACCGCCCCCTCCCCTCCCCCCATCATTTTGGAGGATCTGTAGCGTGACTCGAACTTTGGACTTAGCGATTGTGAGAGGAGGTTCTTTACCTACTGAGCAACTGTTAAGTTGACAAAAGAAATTTTGTTGCAGGGACTTGAACCCGGGTCTCTCATGTGAGAGCCGAATATCCTAACCTACTAGACTACAACATATATAAAAAGTACCTTATTTGGATTCTACTATAATTATGTTTTGTCTTGATAAAAAAATTATTTATGGAAAAGGACTCTACTATATCTACAGTGAATCCTCCAAGGGGTGTTGTTAATGATCTGCATAAGGTATGTACAAGAATTTTCTGGAACAATAAAGAAGAAGACAGAAGTAAACATTGGGTGTCATGGTTGAACATGTGCTTACTAAAGCTAGAGGGAGGGCTGGGATTCAAATCTCTCTTTGATGTGTCTTAAACTTTGTTTGCAAAGCTATGGTTGAGATTTAGAACAAGTAGTTCTTTATGGGCCACTTACACGTGGAACAAATATTGTAAAAAGTATATTCCTCAAAGTTGTAGAGTTCAACAGAGGATCAAAGATATGAAAGATGATTGTAGAGGCCGGGACAGTATAGATCAGAAAATCTAGTTGGAACCTAAATGTGGATCTTCTAATGTATGGTTGGACCAAAATGAGAGCTCTATATTATGTTATTCCACTAAAGTTCACATTGATAGATCAGTAGAATATGTTCAGGAACTTATGATACAAGGAATGTGGAATGAGGACAAATTGCAATAGTTATTCCCAGCTAATGTGGTGGATCATTGTCACGACCCGACCCGACGGGTCGCGACTAACCGCCCTAATGACGTTATTATACTAACCTGTCACACCTAATTCAACTAACCCTTAATGAGTCTGAAATCCGGCAGCATAACGCTGCAATAACAACATATGTCAGGGTAGGCAAGCCGACAAGGCTTCCTTTTCCTAAGATTGTACCTGTCTTCTGAGGAGTCACAACTAGCCAATATAACATAACAAGCAAGCTGACAAGGCTGCCACCAGATAGTAACGTATATACATGGGAACACCCCAGCACAGAATACAATAACATGACTAACCAAAACAGAGTCATAACCCTTACATACGTATAACCCACCACTGTCTACAAACCTCTATAAGAAGAACAACGACATATGATGGGACAGGGCCCCGTCGTGCCCCTAAATACAAACATAAGTCTAAAAGAGGTTCGGTATCAAAATGACAAAGCTCTGGATCAAAGGATCTTTCCAACCTGCTGAGTAGGAACCTAGGCCTGAGGTTCACCAAACTGAAAACATGTACCTGCGGGCATGAAACGCAGGCCCCCAGGAAAGGGGTCAGTCTGAAAATAATGTACTGAGTATGTAAAACATGAAGCTGCAAAAGAGATCATAAGTAGCCAACAGAAACAGAAGATCAGTATAAAAATCAGGATCCAAATCCAACTGTGCCATAAACCATAAAAGTCAGCTGTGCCTTATAAAAATGAGAGTCAAGTCAAGAAAACATGAATGCCTGTCCATATACATATATATACCCTGTAACGTAACCCAGCCCACTAATGCGAGACTCGGTGGAATCATATCATAACCCAGTCCATGATGGGACTCGGTAAAGTCATATCTCATCTATGGATCCATCCTACGTAACCCGACCCTCTAGTGAGGGTCTCGGTGAAAAATGCAAGGCTGTGCACGAACGTAACCCGGCCCGGGACTCGGTAAGGTGATGTAGTAACACTTAGCACGAGTAGATATCATGAGTAACCATATGCAAGTAAAAATTATCATTTGACTCTCAATAAAATCATTATAATAATGTCATAATAAACTCTTTGCTGAAAAAGCATAGGCACTTCTCATAACAATCCTCTTTAGAAATTAAACTGTATAAGAATTAAGTACATCCGCCGTACTTTCATTAAATCATGCCAAAAAGAAAGAAGTAAGGGTTTCACATACCTCTTAGACGAACTAATCAACTCAATATTAGAGTACGTCTCATTTTAGAACTTCAACCTTGTTGTCGAATTTATCTAAGTTCCACGGGTCCTTGTAAGCTCTATGAATGATTATCTACATCATACGGACGAATTACATCACAATCGAATCAACACATTAAAAATAGATTCTTAGGGATATTCTAACGAACACCTTGAACGCGTAGAACCTATATTCCTTCTATATCGAAATCTATGTAAGTAGTGAAACATCCAACTCTCTTAATCCTCCTTCTTATACTACTACAATCTCCAAAACAGTACCACAATTTCACATGCAATCCCAGTAACTCCCAATTACAGCAGTCCTAACGATACCCAACCCAAATTCGCATTTTCGACAATCGTCTTTAGAACTAATAGCAAGAATCAAGTCCAGAACTTGTACAAACTTAGAGAATAAGGAAGATTACCTCTCTTAAATACAGCGACGAGTATCGTTGGAAAATCGCTTGCTCGAATCGACTTAGACCAATGAAAGCAGAACCCAAAATCAATTCGCGCCCGAATCCTTTCGTACTCAAGGTTCTTGTAAAGCTTCTGAGTTTCTAGGCTTGTTCTTGGCTTCGATTCTGCTGGAATCAACGCCCAGAACACCTTGAATTTCTCCTTCGCTTGATTATATGAAAGCTCACGGAAATCCCCAATTTTCCGTCGAAAATTTCAGAAAACCTATCAACTGAGCTTACTCTTGTTGCTAGAAATGAATTTGGTGGAGGAATTTGGTAGAGATGAATAGAGCACACTAAAGGATCGATGGTTGAAGAGATGGAGTTGAAGAAATGGAAAAAAAAATGGAGAAAGAAGGCCTTATGGGCTGATATCGGTCGATCGGTTTGGGGCTTAGCCACCCCCAAATTGATTATAAGAACACACGTACCAAATCCCACTATAAATTGTCCCCTCCCTAATTAATTAATCCTACAATTTATTTAATTATACACACAATTAAATTTCCGGTCTCCAATTATTTAAATCCCGACGATTACTAAAATCCTCTTATGTCAATATCATACTTCCCGTAATAAAATACCAGCCTATACTCTCTTCGGGGATACACGATTATTATTAAACTCCGTCGTCACACTTACTAAATCCCAAAATTATTTCGGGATCACGCCCTTTTATATAACGATCTACGTATTAATATACACAAGTACAACAAAAATTTTCCCGGGTCCGGGTCTACTCACCTACGTTATGAGTTCAACCGCTATCTGAAAATACGGGGCGTTACATCCTCCCCCCCTTAGAAACATTCGTCCTCTAATGTCGGTACGACATTTCTAACCTTTGACACCATACAAAAATAATACACAAATTGTCATTCCAATTCATAAAAAAAAAAAGAAAAAAAAAGAGAAGATAAAACACTCATGGATTAATTCAGACTATCTTTTAAATTGTGAGGAGATACATATCAATTTATGACTACTTCTAAAGAATAGACTCAAGTTTCGTATGCAAACCAAAATAAACACATGGTGACTACATTCTTTAAATTCAAACAATAGGTAAAGGAGGTAGAAGGTCGTAATATCTAATTTTAGAGTTATATACGCAACATAGTTATTTAAAACAATTCACACACCAATACAATTAGCCATGTAGCTATTTTATACTATTGCAGTTGATTCTTTTGTTGCACTGGTTTTGGGCTAGAGTGCAGCAACACAACTGCTGATTTTTCACTCTGCCCCTGCCCAGAATTTACAGCCACAGCTGCCTCAAAATAAAGGCAGCAACATGTGTTTGTGCAGGGCCCAATTTCCACCAAAATGCAGCAGTGATTACAGTAGCAAATAACAGCAAAATAGCAGCCAAATAGCAGTCAACTGGTAGCCAACCAACATCAGCAAGTGAGCTCAACAACAGTCAGAATATTAGCCAGAATAACAACTAAGCCAGAACATCAGCTAAATAACAGCAGAAAGTGAGCTCAAATAACAGTCAAAACATCAGCCAGAACAGCAGAAAATGAGCTCAAATAAAGTTAAAACATCAGCCACAAGTAACTTTAAACAACCACCAAACAACAACTAAACATGGTAGCTAACTGCATCCGAAATTAACAAGTATTTACAACAACCAGCTCAATATAACAGTGCCATTAAACTATGCAGCACCTAATGGAAAACAGGCATTACTAATCAGAAATTGGAATCACCGACAGCAAGGAACCAGCCTCCCCTCACCAGTAGTAACCAGTCCCCTTTTTGGAACAACAACCACAACCTTAAAGTATAACCAAACAGTCCTAACATCAACTATAAATGAGGCAGAATGCAGCAATGACTTGCACTAAAGCACAGTAGACCAGCAACCTTTCAGCATAGCAGAACAGTCCTATAGGGCTATATGTGTAGCAAAAATAACAACCACACATAACCACAAGTTACCTCAAAGACACAACAACCCTTCCCAATTTTTAGCAGTCCAGGGCATCAAGACAACAGGTAGCAGCAACCAGTAAACAAGCAGCAACTATAACTCAGAATCCAGTATTTTAAGAGCCACATAAATCTTAACAAAGGATGTAGATAACTAGGAGAGCACAATATGCTTGAAAATAGGATATTTGAGACTGAAAAAGAGCACCAATATCTGTCACAACTGAGGCAACAACATATGTTTAGAGTGCCACATGGACAGTAGTAGCAGCAGCAAAACAACAGCTAATCAGCAGCAACAAGACTAGTCTAAACATGCTAGACATTTCATAAACAAACTGGTCCTTAGGCAACAAAAAAATAAGTAACTAAATGCAACCTACTCTGGTTAGGTATGCAGAAATATGGCTTAACCATGCTGAGTTTAACAATATTTGAGGCATGAAGTTAACTGACACCGTATGTGTACAAGTCTGAAATTAGCACATCCTGCTTTATTTTAACTACACATGTTAACTTTAAACTACCACAACACCTTCATCCACATATATTCACTTAGGTCAGTTTTATCTAATTAAACAGGCTCCCAAAGTGTCATATTACCACTATTTTAAGCATAAACAGTCTGCATATCCAGGGGTCAAAACAGATGCATTAAGAGGTTGCATACCAACAGTCCACAGAAGCAAAATACAAGATCCAGGGGAACTTTCTGAATCATCTCTTCAAGACTAGCATGCTGAAATTATCCTAAGCCTTTCATTTTAACTTGTTGGGAACATATGTCAACTAGCATAGTGGTCCTAAGCTTTTATTCCTAACTTACACATGCACTTAAACTAGGTGGATTGGTTTACACATTGGCAATGATCACATGGATACATGAATGGGTGCAGAAATACTCTTTTCTAGGTATTCATAACATAACTTCAAAGTTCAGACCACATAAAGTTCAAGTTACAAGAACATAGATACAACAAGTACATACCTAAGAAAATAAATTAGGAACTAAACTTCCCTTTGGACATATCACAACCTCTTGGGTTAGTGTTAAGCTCATAAAGTGCAGCAATAAACTAAAATAAGTCCTTTGGTTTAAAAAAAAAATTCCAGTTTATATCACAGTATGCATCCATAGAAGTAACAAGATATTAATAGCACAGACAGGACATCATGTAGTCATAATTGAAGATAAACATGTCATTGGAGACCACATGCAGGCTACATCATTTCAAATTATTGGATACCACATGGAAAAACCAAAAACAGGAAGCCGACATATTCTCTAAGCTTATACTCAACTAGGGTTACTATTGTAATTATATGAAAAATGTAATAGAAGCCACACCGGTCTTTTTACTATAACCAATAAGTTATAGGTTACTCCTAACTTTAGGTTAGATTCATATCAAGTCGGAATTGTCTCTAACAACACTAATCACTCCAAGATCGATCCAAACAAGGTTATTATTGCTTAACTTATGCATACAATAGTTTAAAAGTCATTTCATGATTCAACTAAAATTACACCAGACTATACAACAACCTTATCAATCAACATGCAAAATCCACATATTTCTTTTGATTAATCCAAATATATAACCATTTATTTAGGCATGCTTAGTCATATCTTCTAACATACCCCCAAATCAGTAAAGCAAGCTCGGAATTTAGGTAATATTCATAATTCACAATCATCACATAGGCTACCCTTTATCAATTCCCATCATAAATCACATCATATAACCTCAACCATATCAACCCACTTAACTCATTCTCTTCTAGTTTTACATTATCATATTAGACGATATAAGACAAGTTTTGTTAAAAAGGACAACTAATCTTGTTCTTAATTAGTGGCGCTTGTTTTAGGTAGATAATATGACCAAACGACTTACAGATAGCCAAACGAGTTTCCAAAATAATATATTGGTCATCACATTAATTTAAATAACTCATACATGCTAAACTCAACTTCAATCCAACCTGCCAATCCATTTAAATCAAATCTAGGCGTTTCATATACCATTAATATATTTAAATTAGCAATATTAAGCATTAAATTAACTAGGTAGCCCATACACGACTAGACAAATCTAAAATTAACCTGTGTAGTTGAGTCATGGATTAATCGAACATAGTGTCTAAGAGGTTTAATATACTTCTCAAGCCACTATAGCACCATACCGAAATAATTTGTTCAGTTAACCAGGGGAACCAACCTCATGTCCATGTATTAAGCATACTAAATTAGTACATGTGATAATGATGGTTTGACCTAACATACTATGGACACCACAGGACCTAAGCAATCCAAGAGGGGTTACAATGGACTAAAACTAGTATACCAATTACTTCAAAATCATTTAAACGGATCATACAAGGTCAAATAACCCTTAAACTTAACAAGACAACCACTTAACCCACAAATAATCGTCACACAATACTCTAACAGTGTTTTCATCAACTGAACATGCTAGACATTAATAGAGTAGTCACAAATAGCCACAATATTCACATATATTACATAATGCTTGGCATAATATATTCACGGTTTTATAGTTAACTTAAATAAGTAAACCGTCTATTGCAGCAGCAAGTCATTCCTGGAATTATGTAAATACTCAATTTTCCACTCCCTTAAGCAACTATTGACAACATGTTTATCATACGAGTCTATTCCCTATTTAAGAGATAAAACGCAGGCTTGGGTTATTAGAACATTTTGCATTCTGCATTATGATACGCAAAGACAACTACGGGGAAAATTTTAATCAAACATAAAAGATATCTAGGCAAGTCTAATTAACTGTTTAGAGGTAGTCCCACTGAGCAAAATTAGCGAAGATAGGTCCTAACACAAGTGATTTATACTAAACCCACATACTGTACATGGGCATTAACAGACCACCCTAAGAAGTATGACCAAGACATAATACATTTATACATAACATAGATAGCATAACTCATAAGAAAAGCTGGAACACATCAACTTAAACAGGGTAATATTATAACATGTATAGGACCATCTACTCCTAAGCCCCATCCACAAGTAGGACAACCCGTTAACGACTATCAACTACCTGCTGAACTAATTTCAAGGACTTATCCAGACAACTTGCTCTGGAGACAACAAACCTTATATGTACAACAATGGCAATTTCAGTTTTTGGCATATCTCATATTCCTTTTCATATAAACATAAGCATACCAAGGAGTCATCACAACTAATAGACTTCACATATACCATGTACTATAACCCAGATCAAACATAAAATATTTTACTCAAGAATGCCTTGTATATCTAAGGTCTCAACGATTATCTAATATTCTAAGAGTCTCAAATATTCCATGTCCCAAGCTTACATTATTTCTTCCCGTATACGAGTAAGATAGTTTCTCATAACCTCGAATTCGTATTGCCCTTCTGGCGGCTGTCGCTTTCTTTGGAGGCATAGCTGTAACATATTAATACGTCAGAGAGGGAATAACCTAATAACATAGCTCTATCGCACGATCTTAGAGTAAGAAGAATAGAAACCAATTCTAAATATCCGGTAGCCTCCTGCGTATAAGTATGGTGCACAACATACCCATACGTAAGACTCTACTAGACACGGTCTGTAGACATTTCGAGGACTAACTGCTCTGATACCACTTTTGTCACGACCCGACCCGACGGGTCGCGACTAACTGCCCTAATGACGTTATTATACTAACCTGTCATACCTAATCCAACTAACCCTTAATGAGTCTGAAATCCGGCAGCATAACACTGCAATAACAACATATGTCAGGGTAGGCAAGCCGACAAGGCTGCCTTTTCCCAAGATTGTACCTGTCTTCTGAGGAGTCACAACTAGCCAATATAACATAACAAGCAAGCCGACAAGGCTGCCACCAGATAGTAACGTATATACATGGGAACACCCCAGCACAGAATACAATAACATGACTGAACAAAATAGAGTCATAACCCTTACATACGTTCAACCCACCACTGTCTACAGACCTCTATAAGAAGAACAACGACATATGATGGGACAGGGCCCCATCGTGCCCCTAAATACAAACATAAGTCTAAAAGAGGTTCGGTACCAAAATGACAAAGCTCTGGATCAAAGGAGCTTTCCAACCTGCTGAGTAGGAACCTAGGCCTGAGGTTCACCAAATGGCGAAAACATGTACTGCGGGCATGAAACGCAGCCACCACAGGAAAGGGGGTCGATCTGAAAATAATGTCTTGAGTATGTAAAACATGAAGATGTAAAAGAGATCATAAGTAGCCAATGTAAGCAGGTAAGATCGATTATAAAAATCAGGATCCAAATCCAACTGTGCCATAAACCATAAAAGTCAGTTGTGCCTTATAAAAATGAGAGTCAAGTCAAGAAAACATGAATGCCTGTCCATAAACATATATATACCTGTAACGTAACCCGGCCCATTAATGCGGGACTCGGTGGAATCATATCATAACCCGGCCCATGCTGGGACTCGGTAAAGTCATATATCATCTATGGATCCATCCTACGTAACCCGACCCTCTAGTGAGGGTCTCGGTGAAAAATGCAAGGATGTGCACGAACGTAACCCGGCCCGGGACTCGGTGAGGTGATGTAGTAACACTTAGCACGAGTAGATATCATGAGTAACCATATGCAAGTAAAAATTATCATTTGACTCTCAATAAAATTATTATAATAATGTCATAATAAACTCTTTGCTGAAAAATCATAGGCACTTCTCATAACAATCCTCTTTAGAAATTAAACTGTATAAGAATTAAGTACGTCCGCCGTACTTTCATTAAATCATGCCAAAAAGAAAGAAGTAAGGGTTTCACATACCTCTTAGACGAACTAATCAACTCAATATTAGAGTACGTCTCATTTTAGAACTTCAACCTTGTTGTCGAATTTATCTAAGTTCCACGGGTCCTTGTAAGCTCTATGAATGATTATCTACATCATACGGACGAATTACATCACAATCGAATCAACACATTAAAAATAGATTCTTAGGGACATTCTAACGAACACCTTGAACGCGTAGAACCTATATTCCTTCTATATCGAAATCTATGTAAGTAGTGAAACATCCAACTCTCTTAATCCTCCTTCTTATACTACTACAATCTCTAAAACATTACCACAATTTCACATGCAATCCCAGTAACTCCCAATTATAGCAGTCCTAACGATACCCAACCCAAATTCGCATTTTCGACAATCGTCTTTAGAACTAATAGCAAGAATCAAGTCCAGAACTTGTACAAACTTAGAGAATAAGGAAGATTACCTCTCTTAAATACAGTGACGAGTATCGTTGGAAAATCGCTTGCTCGAATCAGCTTCCGACAAACAGAAACAGAACCCAAAATCAATTCGCGCCCGAATCCTTTCGTACTCAAGGTTCTTGTAAAGCTTCTGAGTTTCTAGGCTTGTTCTTGGCTTCGATTCTGCTGGAATCAACGCCCAGAACACCTTGAATTTCTCCTTCGCTTGATTATATGAAAGCTCACGGAAATCCCCAATTTTTGGTTAAAAATTTCAGAAAACCCATCAACTGAGCTTACTCTTGTTGCTAGAAATGAATTTGTTGGAGGAATTTGGTAGAGATGAAGAGAGCACACTGAAGGATCGATGGTTGAAGAAATGGAAAAAAAAATGGTGAAAGAAGGCCTTATGGGCTGATATCGGTCGATCGGTTTGGGGCTTAGCCACCCCTAAATTGATTATAAGAACACACGTACCAAATCCCACTATAAATTGTCCCCTCCCTAATTAATTAATCCTACAATTTATTTAATTATACACACAATTAAATGTCCGGTCTCCAATTATTTAAATCCCGACGATTACTAAAATCCTCGTATGTCAATATCATACTTCCCGTAATAAAATACCAGCCTATACTCTCTTCGTGGATACACGATTATTATTAAACTCCGTCGTCACACTTACTAAATCCCAAAATTATTTCGGGATCACGCCCTTTTATATAACGATCTACTTATTAATATACACAAGTACAACAAAAATTTTCCCGGGTCCGGGTCTACTCACCTACGTTATGAGTTCAACCGCTACCCGAAAATATGAGGCGTTACAATCATATACATCAGAAAGTGGTTATCTCAGAACCATCAACAACATAGGATAAACCTTGGTGGATGTTAACAAGCTAAGGAAATTCAATGTGAGTAGTGCTTGAGACTTACTAAGACAGAGAGAGGATGCATATCAAGATTATCAAAATATGTGGATTTATGGAGTTCCTTACAAAGTTTCTTTCTTCTTGTGGAGAATGTGGAAGTTCAGAATTTCTATTGATGAGGTTCTGAATAGAATAGGTTTTTCATTATTTTCCATATGTTATTGCGGTAGAGATCCACACCAGGAAACAATGAATTACTTGTTCATCACAAGTGCTTTTGCTACCAGTGCATGGAGTTATTTTGTTGCAACTGTAGGAATTCAAGGTCTTTTCCTATAAGTACAACAAACTATTTATAAATGGCGGTCAACTAAGTGTTCCAACAAACCCAAAACTTCATTTTATGGATTATTTGGAGTATAAGGAACATTATCATACATGGTGGCTCAATGTCATATAATAAGGTAATCCCTGAGATAAACAAATACATTTATCTTCTAATTAGAACTATGTACTCTTGGATTCCAAATATACCTAAACAGTGGGCATTACTAGTATAATATCTGGAATGATATACTCTGGAATCAGTTGCAAGGTGGTACAATAGAGGGTGGCTAAGAGAAATATGTATAAATGCAATATGATGGTGTAACTACTCAAAAATTTGTTTGCTTGTTCTGCTTAGAAGCCTCTAAATTATCCCTCTCAAGTCTTTATTTTCTTGCTTGTGACTTGCGGGGAAAGGTGGCATGGTTTCCGAGGTGATCGGATAGGTTTCGGATCCTTTATGGTAGGTTTGAGAAATCCTAAGTTAAGAGAATGGAAGTGTTTGACTCATAGTTGACTTTTGGATAAGCGTGCTCTTTTGTAGGTTTATCGATTCCATTAGCTCCAAAATAATGTTTGTGACTTAGACGAGCTTTTGGTTTGGTTCTCGAGGTATCCAGGTGTGTTTTGGGTGTTTGGTTGTGAAATTAGAACTTAAGAGTTGATTTTAGTCAAACTCGAGCCTTAGAGACCTTTTTTGAGGATTCCGAGTGTGTGAGCAGGACTAAACTGTGTTTTTTTATAGGAATACATGTTTGGTTGGTATCCGAGAGTTCCCAGGAGTGTTTTGAATATTTGACGGGGAGTTAGTTAATTTTGTAGTGCTTCTGGTGTCTGGTGTTCGCACCAGCGAGCTAGCGTCCGCTTCTGTGAGTCCGCCTTTATGGAGGTTTGGCTCGCAGAAGTGAGACTTGACCTGAGTTCATCGCCGGGGCTGGTTCACCTCTGTGAAGTTTCCTTCTGCCCTAGCGTGGTTTAGGATTTTATGTGACCTTGCCTCAGCGGATGGATTTCCCACGGAAACGGGTCTACTCTAGTGAAATTGATTCCACTAGAGAGGGATCACTGTTCTGATTATTTAAATTAATGACCTAGAATCTATTCTCATTCCCCAAATAATATTCCTCTTGGGATTGGAGCTTGGGTAGTAGGTGTTCTTAAAAAAATAAAGGGGATTCATCATTTAAGAGTGGGCTCATAAGAAGGCTCAAAGGAAAGACAATGTTGTAGGTGACACTCACTCAATGTACGAGCTAATGATGTTGCAGGTGAAATTCGCTCAACATTCATACATATGAGTCAATAGTGTTGCAGGTGGCATTCGCTCAAACAAAATATGCACGAACCAACGGTGTCGTAGGTGACATTCGCTCAAAGCACGAGCCAACGATCTCGTAGATGACATTCGCTCAACATTTATACAAATGAGCCAACAATGTCTGAGGTGGCATTTTCTCAATCAAATATTTGCATACGATCCAACGATATCGCAGGTGGGGTTTGCTCAAAGTACGAGCCAACAGTGTCACACGTGATACTTGCTCAAACCATGAGTCGATGATATCACATGTGACATTTGCTCAATATTCATACATATGAGCCAATAGTGTCACAGGTGGCATTCACTCAAACAAAAATATGCACGAGCCAACGGTGTCGCAGAAGACATTCACTCAATGTTCAGATAAACAAGCCAACGATGTCAAAGGTGGCATTCGCTCGATAAAACATTTGCATACAAACCAACAATGTCGCCGGTGACCTCTCAAAGTATGAGCCAACGGTGTCGGATGAGGCATCCACTCAAATGATATTCAAACAAGAAAGTCACACAAGCTAGACGGTGTTGGAGGTGTCACCCGCTCAAAACAGTCACCCAAGAGGGCACAACAAACACAGCCATATAGGTATGGCAAAACAAATAATCAAACATGTCATTATCCCAGCATATGGAAATAGGTCAGAAGCTACCGGATGAGGAAAGTAAGCAAATCGGATCCAGACGCATGCAGAGTAAACGTGGAACTTTTTCTTAGCAGCGAACCGGGGCACAATGCAGAAGAGAGGAATAGACTCTTCGGGCGAGAGTTGAAAATCGCCTTTCACCACCATCAAACTACACCCCTATAGAAGGCGTGTAGGTCTTTCTTCCAAGTCAAAACCATTCTGTCGAGAAGACAAGGGACACTATGAATAGAGTAGAAGTGACCTATGGTCATTATCCTCTGACTATCATTATGACATCATATACAGTGAACGTTACAATCCAATCCTAGTACTCTAAATCAATCCTTCTTTCATAAGATGTGAAAGAGAGTTCTGAAAAGGAACATACTAGAGTCATAGGCAATAACGAAATGAAAACACAAAGCAACCAAGCTACTAGGAATGTAATCATTGACGATATTTACTTTAACTTTTAGGCTAAAAGAAGATCATGCCAAAGAAGGAAAAAGCCTTACATACTTTGTAGGCGAAGATATTTAAGTTCCACTGGTCATTGTAAGCTCTACAAATGATTATCTACAATATACGAGTAATTTGTATTAATATCAAATCCATTGCTTATGGAGAAGTTCACTTTGACATTTTATCGAACAGCTTGTATGCGTAACTTTATAAGATCATTTGTAGTTCAAATTATATGTGTCTCATCACAACAACCTCCATTAACTTTCCTACTCTTCACCACAACTCTACCCATTTATTTACAACTTAATTAGACACTTAAATCACCTAAAAACAACCCATGTCACACAACTTATCTTTAACGTTCATGAACACAGAATTCTTCAGGAATTCTCATAAAATCTTAACTCAAGCATTTGCAGAACCTAAGAGTAAGATAACGAAGATGGAGATTACCTTAATTCACAAGAAACTCCTCAATTCTCAGCTTACTTCATTACCAAGATATTTCTGAAATCGCCGCAATAAGGAAGAAGAAGATCTAATGAGGTTCACGGGATTCTCTATGTCGCACTTGCGTATTTTATCTTTGATTAAAGCTTGGAATTATTGGATAACTTTGTGAAATATTTTAGGATCATTTAGGGTTTGAGAGATGAGAGAAAATGATGGTCGAGCAACCCATTTAAATAGGGGCTGGAAAAGTTTCTGCCGACCTAAGGTACGGCCAAATTGTACGGACCGTACTTTCCACCGTACTTCTCAGATTACCAAACTCTCTATTGAATTGAAAATTAGACTCTTGGAACTTGAATTTAGATAGGTTATGCACTCTATAATTCCTTATATACTGGGAGATATACCCCCCGACAAGTTGGGCTAAAAATTCGGTCCGGAAATTTTGTCTGCCTTTCCCGAGTTTTGACGAACTTAATTTCTTTGATCCGTTTAACCCTGAACTCTTATGAAACATACGTAACACTTTGTATAAACTTGTTTCCATAAAAAATGGGATGTTATCCTCACTAGGATTTACATTTCTTTACTTACAATGCATACGAGCGTGAAAATACGGGGTGTAACATCTTCCCCGCTTAAGAATATTCATCCTCGAATATTGGGGTAACTGAACTTTCAGAATTGTTATCCATAGGATTCTTAAAAAATTTGGAAGAGTTTTCTCTGTAAACAGGTCTATTCAAACATGTCAAACAGCAAGAAAAGATATCCAATGCTTCATAGGACTATACAATAGCATATCATAGCATATCGGCCTCACACGACCATTCATCTATCCAGAAATCAAAAGGTTTAACTATAACTCACTTCAATTGTCAAGTGCCGTAGTCGACGTTGCGTCTGTCACTTTTATGCTGATAACATTGCATATACAAGGCATACAAGATAAACTTCATCACTACAAAATAGGAAATTGAAATCATATCACACGAGTGTCGGTATAATCTTTTTCCCAAAATAAAACAAGGATACCTAGCCTTCATGTCTTTCTTAACTTCTCAAATCATTTATTTTACTCTATCGTTCCCTTTACAATGCCCCCTATCAGAGTTTATCTCTTTAGTTCGCAACTTTCATACTCAACGATATAACATAGTAACTGAGGTATATTCATAAGACAATTTTCCGTACTCTGAACATTCCCCACTAGGGATATGTGAAATACATTTCTTATACTCTGCTATAACATCGATACGTGAAAAGCGATTTAGAATTTCTTTAACTAACGGAGGTAGCCCTAGCTCATGGGTCACTTGGCCAAACCTTTAAGTCATCTTACACCTTTATGTGCAAAAACCTTTAGAAATACTTAATCATAAATGGAACTCTTTAGATCTCAGCTTCGCACGACAATAGGTGATTCCTGGCAAATCCTGAAGTATTAACACTTGCTTTGAAGAGGCTTTACTTCTTTTACCATTTGGTGATTTAACTCCGGCCTACATACTCCCATTTTCTTATGTCGAATCAATCGATAGAAGATCTGTACCTCTGACTATACAATGTCTTATAAGGCTCTATCCATATAATAAACTGATAACCACCATGATATGTACCTCTTTGTAGGATAATAGATCTTTCCACTCTCTTTCAAAGTTTAACATACATGCCTGTCATATGTCAGCGAGCATCCAAATCGCGTGTTTGGCTTGACCCCATAATCTGGATAAAACTATGACAGGATTTCTTTATGCCCCCAAACCTTTCTGGAGGAATCTCTAGAAGTTCACAACAACTAACACCATTTACCTGAGATGATAGACATTAGAATGTCCTGAAATCGTATGGTCTTCTTAATATATTTTATTTGCATTGTCCTCGGCTGTGTGGATAGTTCACTGTGATAAGAAATGGGTCATCCTTATAAATCTATCAACCATTAACCATCTGGGTACCATTTCGTATAAGAACGGGGTGAGTTCATATTGAACTTTATCCTTGAAACACTTTTCTATTTCCATGTCGGGAAATCCATTCTCTATATTGGCCCATAGGGCCTAGATACTCTGTCCTTGCGTGTTGACCATTGGGTTATTACGCTATAGCTTGGAAATTCTCCTTGTCGCATCATCATGCCAATATATCTCTCTCATACTATTGTACACCTTTGTAGAACTAAGGTGAGTAAAATAGTGAGAATATTTCACTTCCGCTCAAATCGCGTTCTATAAATTAGAAAAATTTGGAACATACAATCGACCTAGGTATTAAAGAGATCCATCTCCCTTTGCTGATGGTACCAATTCTGTATTCTCATACGTTGATAACTTATGCATGATGATTCTATTATCATAGGAGCCTTGAAATTGAACCCTTAAACACATTAACTAATAAAGCTATTTTGGCTACCTTTTTCTTTACTCGGGATCTAGATAGGCTAAGCCGCTCAACTCTCTTATCTTAAGTTGCCTTAAAGGCTATTGTCCTAATCTATTAAACTCTCCTTTCAAATTGTACTAGAACGGAAATATTTTATCCTTATTCTTTTACTTTGACTAGTAAGAAGGCTAATACTGAGTTCTGGTTAGTAACTCCATCCAGTGTAAGTAATTCAGCTTCTGAAATGTCTCTTTCTCATTGAGGGCCATACTCTACTATACCATTCGGACTCCCCTTTACTTACTTCTTAATCTCAAGAACCGTTATTCTCTTTAAGAAGACTCATAGGTCTCTATATCATCACGATTTGTCTGAGAGGAAGCCTTTACTGTTGGTAAGAGAAACTTATCTTAATTTTGGTTGCTATCACCTAAAGGAGTACTAAAGGTTTTAATGGTTATTAACAATATTACGTCGTACTTCTGATGCGTACTCACCATTGTCGACCTTAAGTCTTGGGTCTGCATGCCTTCTTGGCTTCCTAACTGCCCTTTAAGCATAAATGTACTCATTCCCTAATCCATCCTGAACAGGTGCATTGCAATAAATTGGTTTATCTCAAGTTCTATCTAGGAGTTCCTTGCATACTTGGCCTTAAGTTCCACTCTGCTTATAACCTTAGTTATCTTTTTATTCAACCAACATAGCAAATGACAGTTATTGACGTATTTCCCTGTTAGATATACTTATGCTTAAATAAATATATTTCGAGTCTCTGTTAGCATCCCTTAACAATATACTTTTAGGAATGTCAACATCCCATACCCTTATAGGATCTTGGGTTTCTTTAATTGTCCACCATTATCTCTCTTATCTTTATATCCATTTTTATTCTGACACTGCCAATTCTGAGTGCGTACTTAATTACTTGGATACCTTTTCCAGGCATCCCTAGACTTTTAACTTGATCGCTTTATACTGGGCCTTTTTATCATTAATTTCCATTTGGATTGCTTTTTGACAGTTGTGATCACTTACCGGGGAAATTAAAACTCCAGGCTCTAAGACCATTTTATACTGTAAAATTTATATTGAATGACGCTCTTCCGGCCTCATATATCATCTTTCATCTTGAATCAATTTACCCCATTCATTAACTAATTCCGAATATTTCCTTTTTGGTATTATATGTCTCTATCTTTACTTACGGGCCATGCTCATCTCTTCTGAGCCTTATATATTTAGTGGCTCTTACCGTTGTTTATTTTTTTAAATTAGAAGGTCGCTGCTCTTCCTTTCTTAGCGTTGACACTTACATCTCATCTTATAGTCAGGTCACATTCGCCAAATATGGATGACATGATCTGGTTCATCTTGAAACTCTTCATCGTAACCTTATCATCTTCTTATTAAATCATCAGATGAGTTCTATATCAATTCTTCATCGTACTACCTCCTCGTAGGAGGAGAATGACTTTCTATTCGAAAGAGATTTCCGTCCTGAAAATCATATTATTGTCTCAACTTCTTCCATACTTCTATGATCCTTTAACAATTTACAATTCGATCCAATCCAATTCCTATTACTAGTGATTACTAATCCATTTACACGGGTAGAACTTCATACATTCGTAACTGACATACTCAGTCTTGATAGACTTTCTATCTTCTAGCTATGACATAAATCTTAAGGGCTCCTTTCTTGATAATCTCTAAAGATTCCCCCTTCCTTTGCAATTTGTTCTTTATGTCTGATTACTTACCTTGCAACTTCTAAATATCTTTTATCATAACAATCTTTCAAAGTTCCAACTCTTTTTTCCGTCTAACTGATCGATCTTGTCAATATCAATGCTTTTCTTGATCCATGGAGCTAAATCATCTGATCAATACATCCTGTTAACATTTAGCCATTCAGACCTCATAGTCATTTCTCATACTCATCTAGGTGTCCCACTTATATTCGTATCATCCCCTTGCTATCAATATCACTTCTTACCTTAGTCTAGATAGTTATAACAGAATAATTAAGCTACAAGCTCTTAGCAAAACAACCAACTACAACTTGTGGAAGTTCAAAGCCAACAAGGAGATGATAGAATTTACCTTTAGAGATTAAAGTCATACTTTTTATCACCCTTTACTTTCCCAAAACAACCTCCACAATCAACCAAGAAAAGAGGAGAAATAGTACACTAGGCTTACAATTATCCAAGGGAGAGAGTCACGTTGTTCTACTTTCGAGCCTTCCTTGAATCATCAAGAACACTTAGAGAAACTTTGGAGGAGATCAAGGAGGTTCTTAGGGTTGTAGGAAATGAGGAATGAGCTCTAGATCATGGCTCATTGAAAATATAAGGACTTAAAACTCTCCATCGCCTCAAAGTACGTCGGCCAAGTATGGTCCGTACAACTTTGGTCGTACAAAATGTACGATCCTGTACCTTTTGGACCGTACCTACAACCTCCCAAACAGAAAGTGTCCAAACTTCTCCGACCAAGTACGGTAACCATCCCAAAAAGGGACAGTATGTACCTCAGTTGTACGGTTCGTACATCCTCCAAAATAAGTAATCTTTGTCGAATTTTTGTCGAACATACTTCCGTCGATCCGGAAGAGTTTCGATAAGTCTTTAACTCTTCCGGATCATACTCAACACCTCTTTAATCATCCTAAAATCAACACATTACCTTTCTACAAGCGTATTACCTTCCATGTATATGTGTGAGACAAATACTCACATTCTGAAATCCTTTAGAATAACTGCACATTTAGCATCTCATCAACCTAGTAAGGATCTTTCATTCACTTACTACGAATATGGATGAGTCGACATCTTTTGGGTAATTGACATTAAGGAAACTATATAATTCAGTTCTATTGCACGATCTATGAGATGAAAGAATGAAAACCATCCCTAAATGTCCTGCAGCCTCTCGCTTATAAGTGTGCTGCACAACACACCTATAAATAAGACTCTACTAGACATGACTTGTAGACTCCCTAGGACAGATCTGCTATGATACCGAGTTTATCACACCAGTTCAAGTGGTGTGGATAGCACCCGACATCTAGACAACCCGAGCATACCATCTATATATCATCGCATAACAGTAAACAATTTAGAGCGATAAGTCCATAATCAACATCAAAATGCCGACAAGGCCAAAAGTTATACCAACCGACTGACAAGAGGCGAACAAGGCAATACAAAATGACAAATACATAAACCACTAGTCTACAAGCCTCTAAGAGTAGTACAACATAACATCAAGTCGGGATAGGACCCCGCCATACGCAAAATGCCTATCAATATATAAATGTACCCAAAACTCGATCGACAACTTCGGAATAAGAGGAGTGCTCTAACTCAAGTTGAACCATAAACCTACGGAGGAGGCTCGTCAAGTCGTCTACCTGAACCTGTAGGCATGAAATTCACCGTCACCCGCCAAAAGGGACGTTAGTATAAAAGATGTATTGAATATGTAAGACAGGTAAACATATATATAAGAATGTAATATAAGAGAAGGGTATTGAAATCCCCCTGAAACTCAAAAAAAGTCCACTGAGAGCATATAATTGTCATAACCATGAATAAATGCATGTACGTAAAAATCGGGCCACTCTATGGGGCTATGTAATATAAATTGCCCGGGCATATAGGATGCGGTAATATCTGCCCAACTGATCAGCGGTAACTGCCCAAGTGGTGGTAAATAATGATACATAACTGCTCAACCTGTGATATGCACATATAAGTGCCTGCTCGGCCTACTATAGCATGGCGCGGTAATAAAATAGATACATATGTATAAGTGCAATGCAAGACAGACCTTAAGGGACACCATGAATAGAGTCAAAGTGACCTATGGTCGTTATCCTTCGACTACCATTATGGAATCATATACATCGAACGTTATAATCTAACCCTAGTGCTCTGAAATCATAAGAAATATCATAAGATGTGAAGGAGAGTTCCGAAAAGGAACATACTAGAATCATAGACAATAATGAAATGAAAACACAAAGTAACCAAGCTACTAGGAATGGAATTGTTGACGATATTTCCTTTTACTTTTGGGTTAAAACAATATCATGCCAAAGAAGGGAAAAGCCTTACATACCTTGTAGTTAAATATATTTAAGTTCCACGGGTCCTTGTAAGCTCTATGAATGATTATCTATATTATACGAGTGATTTGTATCAATATCAAACGGACCATCCTTTTTTACTGTAGGATGACCCCAAACTTTTAATGCTCAATGGAAATTACAACATATTGACGACCACTTTATACGGACTGTACAATTATTTACATACCATACTTCTCATCGTACAGATTGTACGGACCGTATAATCTGACCATAAAAGGGCCCGATGACTGAACATATAAATATGTGAAATCAATTTTAAAATTAGTTTTTCATCCTTTTCAAGCCCTAGTATGAAGGTTTTCTCCTCCCATCACTCCCATACACCAAGGTAAGCTTATTATAAATATTGCAAGTGGATTCTAACATATACACATGAATTCTAAGTAGAAATGCATTGTTCCTAACCTATGGTTTTCAAGAAAACCCATCTCAAGGCTCAAGGTTTAAGCTTTTGGGTTTCTTCATCAAAGTTCAGACCTTTATTACAAGTTTTGGAGCGATTAAGGTACGTAGAGCTTCTATCCATATGTAAAAATATCACTGTTCTTCCCCACGTCATGTTAATCCATGAAAATACTAAAAATTGAAGGTTATGTCTTAGTTCATGATAAACCCTTGAAAACAAGTTATATATGTTCATGTATGTATTGTTAAAACCAATCATGTTTCTGTTATTGTATTCATGAATATCACTTTGATTATCATGAGTTCGTTCGTAATCTATGAATACCCATGTCTTGCATTTCATGGGTTTTTTTTAATACAAGTCATGAACCCATATTACTCAATTTCATGAATTCTGCATGTTTCCATATTTTATGCAAAATATATTATGTATTTATGTTCATGATATATCTTATACTTACCAACCATGTTTAAAATTCATGATTATTCAAACCATCGATTTTCTACCCAAATATACTTTATGTTCATGTTTTGGAGTTGCACAGATTACTGAAAGGCTCAGATAGCCTGAAACTACATATGGCAACATAGGGTAAGGATCGTTCTGCCCAGTTAGGATGATTCCTTCATGTTACCCACAATGGGTTATTGGATCCATCATGTCATGTTCACGTCTCGTACCCTGACAAGGTACGATATGACTTAGATGATCGGATAGAGATCAGACACCACGTTCACACGTGGTGGTTACATGTCAATTTTACTACTGCTATCCCATAGATTTACAGATTTTGTATATTTTATCATACTGATGTCAAATCATATACATTTCTATTGTGTAGTGTCATGCTCGTATTATTTTATGTGTCTGCTTACTTTTTCAGTTGCTTTACATATAGTACAATTCAAATGTACTTACGTCCCTTTTTTCTCGGGGCCTGCACTTCACGGTGCATGTACTGAGTTTTAGGATGATTAATTTGCTCATTAGGACTTCATCATTATCTGATATTGGTGAGCTTGAGGTGTTGGTCTATTTATTTTATATATCATATTATGTAGCAGAGGTATGCTAGGGCCTTGTCCTGGTAAACAGTTCTAGCAGTCAGGCTCATGTTTAGAGGTTTCATAGACTGGTGTTTTTAGCATGTTATGTCGGATGTTGATATTTAGACTTATTACATTTTCAGATATTTTCACTATTATATTTCATACTATAATTTCATTATTCAGCTTTACATATTTTAAACCATTGCTATTACATGTTTTGATGCCCATATTGACTCAGTAAGCCATGTGGTTCACTCGGTCACATGTAGTCAGGCACCGAGTGTCGTGTTTCGCCCAAATCATGATTCGGGGCGTGACAAAAGATTCCCTGGATACGAGCTAAATCTGAAATGTCTAAACAGTTTAAATTCAGTGTTTGCATTTGTTGCTTTAGTTGGAAGTAGTTTCAATTCCATAGACCTGGTTCATGCCTGCTTAATCTATTTTGTTTTATGGATATTCTCTCTTAGCTGATTCATTTAATCTGCTTCCTGTGTATAGCCTGCATCTGTTTCCATGATGGAACACTCCCGTTGACCTTGTTCATATACTTCGTTACCAGTTCAAATAGGATTGGACAAAAAAAATTAGAATCCATCTAAGAACAGGGCTTTTTCGCCCGGTCAAAGTAAATCTGTCAGTCCATGATACTTGAGCAATTGGATTGAGCCAAATAAAAATATTTAATCACGAAATATATAAATAAAGATGAAGTAGAGTACTAAGAATTACAAGAAGATGAGTCAAACTCAAAGTTTATATATAACCTATTATATATTCATGTTGCAAAGTCTAAAGACCAAAATAATAAAATGTAAAGACAAAGTTATATTATATTCATAAAAATGTAAATAACAATTTATAAGTTCTAACCAAAACTACGTTCAAATCTTTACATGAAGCTAAACGTGAATTATAAATCATCAAACTTGTATTAAGATCAACAATATAATAAGAGACATTGTATTGAAACCAACTACAAGATATTGTATTGAAACCAACTACCCAATACGAAAATTCCCTATGTAATAGGCATTAATAACAATTAAAACACTGAATAATTTGTAGTTAATATGTATTGTTGAGAATATTTAATTGTAGTTTGAGACTTGGTTTGTAAAACTATGTAATATTATTTTGCAAAATTTTATGTTAGCACTTTCAATTTAGAAATTTTTTAAAAAATATATGAAAAATATGTTTCAGAAAAGATGGGTCGGCCCGACACAACCCACATAAGGTTAGGTTAGGCTGATCAGTTTAAGACCCATCGTTGTGTAGGTTAGGTCAGTTTGACCCGTCAAATTCCAAAGCCCACATAGGCTAGGACCGTCTAAGCTGGGGCATATTGACAACTCTTGTTGGGAGATACCGAATTATCACTCCATTGGTTATTTTCTGTAAAGGAAAATGGCCAAATATACCTCTGTAATATCAAAAATAGTTTAAATATATACCTCTTTATACCTTTGGTTCAAATATACCCCCCGGGCTATACTTTTGATCCAAATATACCCCTATCATTATACTTGAACATAAATTTATCCTTAATTTTGACGGAGAGACACGTGGCAAGCTCATAATTAAATGACTCACCCTCAATTTTAATTATAAGATTCCTTTAGAAACTCACCTATTTAACCCATCCCCGACCCATTCTCTCTACTTTGAGTTTTTTTTTTCAATCGATTATAAACTATCTCCACACACCACCTCTTCACCACTTGTTAAAACTAGCCTACATCAGCCATTGATAACCTTGAGAGCTTTGTGAAGAACAGTGAGAAATGAAGATGAAAATGGTGAACTTGCAGAGATAAAATCAGAGAGGAACGGAGATATTTTGGGAGAAGAAAAAATCTCTGTGTATTGAATCATTAATCACTGATACAAGATACATATATAGAAATCTTCCCTAAGCTAAACTAACAACCGACTAGGTTCACAAAATATCTTAACCTTTCTAACTAACTGTCAGCTCATATATAACTAATATCTAACTAACTTTTAACTAATTGCTTTTAGAAGCTTACAACTCATCAAGCCTACTGTACAACTAGTAATTGAGCTAAGATTTTAACTTCATATTTCAACAGTCCCCTCAAGTTTGGAATGAAAAATATCTTTCATTCCTAACTTGGATACCAAAACACTATGTTGATGATGCCCCAAATCTTTAGTTAGATTATTTGTTAGTTAATCCTCACTAGCTATATGAGATGTTTTGATTAGCCCTTCTTATATTTTTTCTCTTATAGAGTGGAAATCTATTTCTATGTGCTTTTACCTCTCATGATACATAGGATTTGAGGCAATTTGCAAGGCTGCTTTATTGCACAGCTCAATATCATAGGCATTTTAATGTCCATCTACAATTCCTTCAATAGTCCATTCAACCAAACTAACACTGCAACTGCCTGTGCCATGCTTCTATACTCAGCTTCTGTTGAGCTTCTAGAAACTGTGCTTTGCTTCTTTGCCTTCCAAGAGATCAAGAAAGTCCCTAGTTTTATACAGTACCTAGTCACTGACAATTTTGATATAGGACATGCAGCCTAGTATGAATTACAAAAGACATGTATTTGTTGATCTCCATTGCTAGACATCAGTAATCCAAGTCCAGGTTGTTTCTTGACATACTGGATCACATGCAATGCTGCATCATAGTGAGACTTCTTTAGTGCATTCATGAACTTACATAAGCATTGGACTACATATGAAATATCTTGTCTGGTTATGGTGAGGTATAGCAACTTCCCAACTAATCTCTGATAACTCCCCCTGTCCAGTAATGTAGGATCATTTATAGCATCATTTGCATCTGAAGTACTATCTGAATCACTCTTGGTGCATGCATCATACTCTGTACTTGTGAACTTAGCATTTTGTTCTATAGGTGTAGCTTTTGGTTTTGAACCAGCCAGTCCTGCTCCTGAGATTATTTTAAGTGCATATTTCTTTTATGACATCAAAATTCCGTCTCTTTTCCTAGCAAATTCTATGTCTAAAAAATATCTGAGATCACCCAAGTCTTTTATTCTGAACTTTTGATGCAAAGTTGTTTTAGCATTTTGAATTTCTCCAAGATCATCACCTGTTACAAGTAGATCATCTACATAGACCAAGATCAAAACAAACTTACCATTAAAAGCCTTAGTGACCAATGAATAGTCATGTTTACTTTGAGTGAAATCAGTGCTTAATAAGACTTATGTTAGTTTTAAATTCAATTTCTAGATGCTTGCTTGAGACCATAGAGGGATTTCACTAGTCTACATACTTTGTTCTCCCCCTGACTACCAAAGCCATGAGGTAAATTCATGTAAACCTCCTCATCAAGGTCACCATTTAAAAAAGCATTATGGACATCCATTTGGAAAATAGATCGGTTCTTAAGAGAAGCAGTAGCAATAACTGTTCTGACAATTGTTAGTTTAGCTACTGGGGAAAAAGTATCATGAAAGTCCAATCCTTCTTGCTGAGTATAGACCTTAGCTACTAGCCTGGCTTTAAACCATTATATAGTTCCATCAGCATGATATTTAATTTTATAGACCCATTTACAATCAATGGGTGACTTACCTGTAGGCAAATCCACTACATCCCAAGTATGATTTTGTTCTAAAGCATTAATCAGAAGTTTCATAGCTTGTATCAATCTTTTATCTTTGGAAGCTTGTATGAAGGAAGTAGGTTCAGTATCAATTGAAAAAGACGCAAGAAAATATTACGAGTGAGAAGGAAGATGAGAATATGAGACAGAATGATTAATGGGATAAGGAGTGGTAGAAGGTAGTGGTGGATGCTCATAATCAGTGAGCCAACTATCACGTTTAGTAGTTTTTCCTGACCTTTTGAGTGGCACGACATGAGGAACAATAATTGATGAAACAGGTTCAGTAGAAGATGTTGATGGTGCAGTAAAAGGAGGATTAAATGTAGGTGATGTAGGAGAAGGAGATGAGTCATTGGAATGATGATCAAATATAGACAAAGTAGGTGAAGTAGTTGTGTAAAGAATAGGGTTGGTAGTTAGTGGTGTAGCAATATAATCTGAGTATGTGCGATAAACAGAAGAAGGAAATGTGGTAGTAGAATCAAGAAATGGTTGTTAATGAGGATGGATTAGAAATTGTGTTTTGGGATTTTTAAAAGGAAAAATATTTTCCTTGAAGACATCATCTCTATTTGTCATGAATGTTTTTGTTTTAAGATTGTAGATGTGATACCATTTTTTAGTATCAGAGTATTCCATGAATACTCCAAAAATGGACTTTGGAAAATATTTGTCATAATAGTTTGTTTGAGTCGCATAACAAAGGCATGCAGTGTTTTCATGTGAGTGAATTGAGGAGTACGACCATGAAATAACTCATAGGGAGATTTTCTATCTAATGTAGAGTTAGGTAGTCTGTTTAGAATATAAGTAGATGTTAACAAATAATGTCCCCAAAATTTTAATAGAATGTGTGCTTGAAATCTAAGTGCCCTGTTGATTTCAAGTAGATGTCTGTGCTTTCTCTCCACAATACCATTTTGTTGTGGAGTGTGCACACAACTACTTTGATGAATAATGTGCTTAGAGGAAAAAAGGTTAGAACAAGTACTATTGAAAAACTCAAAATCATGGTTTGATCTAAGAATCTTGACTTTAGTAGAGAATTGAGTTCTACTAATTGTAAGAAATTTAGTAAGACAAATGTACACATTAGATTTCAATCTTAACAAGAAAGTCCAAATCATTATTGAGTAATCATCAACAAGGGTCAGTAAATATCTATAGTCATTGTAAATACACACCCTATATGATCCCCATAAATCCATATGAACAAGTTTAAAAACTAAAATAGACTTAGAGTTGCTAGTGGAAAATGAAAGTCTAGTTTGCTTGGCTAGGAGGCAAATAAGATAATTACAAGCAATTGAGGTTTGTAAATGACTTCGTATTGCGGGAATTTTCTGTAAAACTGTAAAAGAAGCATGACCAAGCCTTTGATGCCATAGGACATTTGTATGTTGTTGAATAAAAGAAGACAAACACTTAGAATTGAAACCAACAGCATGTGTTGAAGAATTGAGGATGTTGGGTCCATCTTTGAGATTACCAATTCCCCTCACCATGCCACTGTAGAGGTCCTGAAACAACATAAGACAGGATAAAAATTCACTAAACATTGAAGTTCCCTAGTGTACTTGGCAACAGATAGAAGATTGTATTGAAAGTCATGTATGTATTGCACATTGTGAATAGTTTGGGATTTAGAGATAGGACAGGATCCCTTGTGTGTGATTTTTGTACTGCTTCCATTTGGCAATTGTACATATTTAGAATTAGAAACATGTAAAGATTTTGAATTAGCTAATAGATCCAAACATGAAGTCATGTGATTTGATGCCCTAGAGTCAATAATCCAACTAATTTGGTTAGTATTAGAATTACCTACCATGTTAGACACCTTATCTTGTTCTTTCTGCTTTCTCATGTTAGCCACCACATGTGGTCTTTTCTCTTTGCTTAGCATCTTTAGAATCCTTTCATACTGCTCATCAGTGAAGACTGGCACAGTAGAACTAAATTTGTTTAGGATGGAAGCTTCAGCTTGTTGTGAATTTTCCTCAGCACATAGGTCATTGTGTGCTCTAGTTCCAGAGTTCTCATAGACCTTGTTCCTTCTATTATTGTTAAACTTAAATTCTGGTGGATAACCATTCAACTTGTAGCAATTCTCCCTTAAATGTTTTTTCATCTTGCAGTAACCACAGTACAAGTGAGCACTAGGATATTTCTTAGGTTTCATGCCAGAACTAGATGCATTTGCTGAGATTGAGGAACTGCCTTCATGATCTATTGGTCCACTACCTAAAATTCCAGTTTGGTTATCATAATCGCTACTTCTTCTCTGACTTTTCTCCTGTAAAATCATAGAATATGCATGATCTAGACTAGGAACAGGATCCAACATTAAAATCTGGGTTCTCTGAGATGCATATGTGTCGTTTGATCCCATATAGAATTTCATCAATTTTGTTGGCTATGAAACTGAGTAAATAGCTTAGCAGTAGCACATTCACACACATGATGTATAACCGACTCAAAGTCATCCCAAAGATCATTCAATTTTGAGAAATAAATGGAAATATAAGAGATTCCTTGAGATAAGCAACTAATTTCTCTATTCATGTGATAGATTTTTGTAGCATTGACTTTATCGAACCTTTGCTTTAGTGCGATTCATACCTTTTGCGCATTAGATGAATACACAATTCCTCTTCTCAATTCCTGAGCAACAGAGCTTCTTATCCATCATTGAACCATGGCATTGCACATTTCCCATTGATGTAACCTAAATGGATCTGCTTCGTAGCTCTCTCTTTTGCAGCTTACGTCTATGAAACCTATTTTGTTCTTCACAAGCAAACACATCTTCATAGATCGGCTCCATTCTGAGAGTTTTATGCTCCTATCAGCAATTGAGGTACTAACGCTAATCCTGGTGAATCTGATGGATGCAGATAGATTGGATCATTGCAATCGATAACCAAAACACTTGCATGTGAGGATCTGCTCTTAGTACTCACACTTTCAACCGCCATTGCAATTTTGCACCGATAACAAATCACAGAAAACAATTAGGTCAAAATTAAGTCGAATAAGAATTCACGAAGCTATGTATTGTGGATCACAATAGCATGACTCTGATACCATGTAAAGAACGGATAATTGAAATATGAAGTTAAAGTCTTAGCTCAATATACTAGTTGTTTATGATTGGTGAGTTGTAAGCTTCTAGAAGTAATTAGTTAAAAGTTAGTTAGAGATTAGTTGTATATGAGCTGGCAGTTAGAACGGTTAAGATATTTTATGAACAAGTCGGTGGTTAGTTTAGCTTACGGAAGATTCCTATATATGTATCTTGTATCATGATTCAATACACATAGACTTTTTCTTTTCCCAAAATATCTCATTTCCTCTCTGATTTTATCTCTGCAAGTTCATCATTTTTCCTCTTCCTTTCTCACTGTTCTTCACAAAGCTCTCAAGTTTATCAATGACTGATGTAGGCTAGTTTTAACACCACTGCAGATCAAATCACTGCCACAACGATTTCACCACTATATTGGAAAACACCAAATCTATTTCAAATCAAAATTTCCTACAACCCCCAGTTGTTCCATTGTCTTTTCGCACACTCCACCGGTGATTCAAAATACATTTGGGTATCCAATTGACAAAATGTATTTAGAAAATTTAAAATAATCATGTTTAATTAATGATACTAAGATAATATCAACCAAATCCTTTATACTTAGCGATCAATTTTCCCATTGTTTCTCTATAGGGAAGTCGCATTAATCCAGAAAGAAGAGCTTAATCAAAATACAATTCTTCGAATTAGTACATTAGGCATCTTTCGTTCTGTTGCTAGTTCAATTTTGGTTTTGAGCTTCAAAATAAATATCTGGTTCAACAGTACCAATTGACTAGACTTGTTTTTGTTAACTTGTTATTGGTTAATATGGTAATAACAAATAAGCAAGCTTTAAATAAGAGTAGAACTAACAGAATCCCTTCCAAGCAAGGGGGAAAGGAATAGAAAACATTGACATGCATGTTTAAGAGGAAGATGAAAAGAGAAAATGAAGAGAAAAGAACAGAACATAACTCAAAGCAGAGAGAATGGGTCGGGAATGTATTAAACGGGTGGGTTTCTAAAAGAATAAGGTATTTAAAATTGGGGGTGGATCATTTAATTCTGAGCCTGCCACTTGTCCATCCGTCAAAATTATGGGCAAATTTGTGCCAAAGTATAATGAGAGGGGCATATTTTAACTAAAAGTATAATAGAATGGGTATATTTGGGTCAAAAGTATAATAAAGGGTATATTCAAACTATTTTTGATAATACATGGGTATATTTGGCTCTTTTCCATTTCTGAAATCGTTACTGTAAGAAAGATATATAAGTTGGTCGGAACCTACCAACCCAGGAAACGTCAAAATCTGAAGACATGAAAATAGGTGGTATAGACAATTTTAGCACATGAGTTTCGTACAAAAGTATAACAACGGGTATATTTGGCTCTTTTCCATTCTTGAGATCATTACTGTAAGAAAGACATAAATCAATCGGAACCCCATATACTCCCCTCCCCATTTCCCACTCCTCTTCCCCCTTTCTATAGTAAAAGAAATTGAAAAGAGAAGAACTGCGACCCAATATCCCTTGTAGTCCATCCAAATACAAGACCTTTTCTTCTTCTTTTTTCTTTATTTTTAGGCTTAGGAGAGGGAAAGGTCTAAATCTCTAAAAGACATACTCCACTATAATCCATTAGCTGCAATTTGAAGGGCCATTTTCCTTTTCTTTTCCATGATATCACAAAAATGTCTATTCAATATCTTAGGATATATTTTTTTTGGTAACCAAGAAAATAATCTGGGCCAACCCTTAGGACTAGATTCAGCTTTCAAAACTCGGGGATAATGGGTCTGTCCCCTTTACTCTTCTCCTCTTAAATACCAGGCTTAAATCGCATGGCCCGGAACTCGAACCAGTGACTTAAGTCACAAGGCCCTCAACCTTTGTCTGAACTAATCCTTAGGGGCATATCTTAGGATATGTAATACAATTAGAAAATCTTACGTCCTACTCGACCTTTCTTTCAAAAAGTGAACTTGCGGTCACCAATTACCATTAAACAACCAACCATTTTCTCAGACGAGGTTAACCATGCAATACTGTTTGGAAAGAGGTGTAAGCCCTGATGTGACTTCCTCAATACAAATTATACCACTTTCAGATTTTTCGAGTACACCTTAAGCTCCAACATTGATATCATTTAAACTCCACTAAATGAAAGTTGATTATCTTTGTGTTATGAATTGACACGCTAGATGTATGGGATAGTCATATTTGGTATGGAGGGACTAATAGCCATTTTTTTTATAACATCTCAGTCCCCACTCAATTGTAAGAGGCTGAGTCTTCCAATGCAAAGCTTTTTCGAATCTTGAGAGGAAAATTCCCCATATAGGGCTAGTTTGAGCATGTGTACTCCTTCTCCCCAACTTTCACAGGAGTCTTGTATTATCCTGGTCTATTTGCACAATTCTATAAGTCTTACAAGTTCGATTCACCAGCACTATACCCTCACTTATTTGGTTTCTATGAGAATCAAGGGAAGCTTGAATTTCACATAAATATTTAGCTTAAAAAACAATCCTATCATTAGAGCAATCAGCAAAATATCAGCATAACAAACAAACCCACAATGTTTACAAACTAATGGGGATGAAAACTAAACATCCGAAAGCAATCATAGCTGCAAATATAAGCAGACAGCATACTAGGATATAAGAAAGACTCCAGTAATACGGAATGAAATCAAAATTCAGATGATTCTTCTTAGAACATTACTTTCACTAAGGTAGAAAGGAAAAAAAAGAGTTAAAAGTGCTTCCAAAAATTCAAAGATTATATAAGAGGGGAACTAAATGCATATGATTTTCAAATAAGTAAAATAGCCCTTCATGGTGTGCAGGGCAGCTCGGTGTACTAAGCTCCCGCTATGTGCAGGGTCCGTGGAAGGGTCAGTCCACAAGGGTCTATTGTACGCATTCTTACCTTACATTTCTGAAAGAGGTTATTTCCACGGCTTGAACCCATGACCTCCTAGTCACATGGCAGCAACTTTACTAGTTACTTTAAGGCTCCCCTTCAAAAATGTTATTCCGTTGCCGATTTAACATAAAGATGAATCCTTGCATACAAAAGAGGAAAGACCATATAACTACTCCCCTTGTATTTATTTCAGATCTGAAAGTAGCACTGATATCCAAACTAAAAAATAAGCATAATCTAAACCAAAATGATAATATGAAAGACAAGAAATCTTAAGTATATGTTGAGCAGGGAATGAAGAAAGAATACCTTAAGAGTCAGGGCACTGGTGTGTTTTGTGACCAAAAAAATGGTCAAATTTACAAAATAGGCAAGGGTAGAATTGAATAGGAATAACCAGATGATTTTTATATCATCTCTTGCAAGTGCCAATGTTATACCAACTACATTTTCTTCCATCAAGACCGTTGCAGGTAATAAAAGTATGACTGCTATAGGAGCCATATAGAGTAGAAGGTTCATGAAATTCAGCTTCTCCCTAGAAATAAAAGAAGAGAAATTAAGCATCCTATCCTAGAGAGCACAAAATTGAATTCAGTGAAATAGAAATTACCCTTCATAGGAAAGCAAAATTCCCTGAAGAACAGACTTGAGTGCCCTTGCAGCAGTTGCACCAATGCACATTATAAATCCAAAAAGATGAAAACTCGGCTCTCCCTGAGAAGAGAAGATATAATAATAAATGAGAGATTGCAATAGAAAATGAGTAAACAACAACATACCGAAATCACACAACGTGGGTCTGGGAAGGGTAGAGTGTACGCAGACCTTACCTTTATCTTGGTAGGTAGAGAGTCTGTCTCCGAAAGACTCTCGACTCAAAAGAAAGCATAAGCATAAGAAATGGTCAGACACTGATAAGAAATTTAAAGCAGTATGAAAATAAAAATAACGAAAGTGAATAAGGCATGATAAAACATTCTGAAAAAAACAACAGTAACTATCACAGATAAATAAGATAATCGAAGTACACGAAACAACAACAGATAGCAGCGCAATAGGAAATGAGTATTGTTTACCCACTGACAATGACAACCCCGGTGACAACAGGATTAAGAGTGACATAAGTCAACCAGGCCTCCCTCTTGAGTGTGATTAGGTATGCAAATACGGTAGTGAAGAAGGGCATGGTAGCACCAATAGCTTGGTTGAAGGACACAAGCAAATACCTAAGGGAGATGTTTCCACTTACAACAGACGCACAAAACACAAGACTTAAAGCAGTGATCTTTAGGAACTGAACCCTAGAAAACCCTCTTCAATGTCAAGAGGAAACAACCACGGGACCTCCGCCCACAAAAACTACACTAAAATCAACAAGAGTTAGAACAATGTTCTTCAAATGGCTACAACATCAACGCCAAAGATGGAGCAACAATACATAAAACATAACATCAAAACAAGTGAAGAAAGGAGAGAAATCACCCCCAAAAACGAGCTACTATTTGTGCTCAAAAACTAGATCCACATACTACAAAATTCAATCTTCACCGTTGAAATCGAAGAACCAGATGTTTACAACCCACAGTTCACATTTGAGCACGATCCAACGGTTAACGAAACAAAAAATACTGTTTGAAGCGGATTGCTGTAGCAGATTTTTAATGTGCGAAAATCAGCTTTTATCTCTCAAGTTTTCTCTCTATATGGCTGCTATGAATTCACTCTTGTGTATATGAAATAGGATCTAAGTTGATCCAATATATAATGAGGTTTAGGAAAAAGTGGATTGGTCCAAATTGAATTGGGTTTTATTAATCCAACTTCACATAGGAAGGAAAAATCCAAAAACCCAGCAATTCTACCCCTCCCGACTATGTGGAAGAAAACGCTATTCCGGCGATCAAGCAACAATCCTCAAACTTCTCTCTTGGCAAAGATTTTGTCAACATATCTGAACCATTATCATTAGTGTGAATCTTCTCAAGTTCAAGCAACTTAGAATCCAACACATCTCTAATCTAATGGTATCTCACATCAATATTTTCGACCTACCATGAAAAGTAGATTTTTTTGTTAAGATGAATAGCTCTCTGATTGTCGCAATAAAGCACATACCTCTCTTGAGAAAAGTCAAGTTCCTCCATAAATCTTTTCATCCAGAGCAACTCTTTACAAGCTTCAACGGCAACAATAAGCTCAACTTCTGTAGTAGATAGAGCAATACATTTTTTCAACCTAGATTGTTAAGACACAACTCCCTCTATAATAGTAACAAAGTAGCCTGAAATAGACTTGCGAGTATCAACATCACCGTCCATATTTGAATCGGTGTAACCACAAAGAATAGACTTCCCTGTCCCAAAACACAAACTCAGAGTATAAGTGCCACAAAAATATCTCATAATCCACTTCACAACATTTCAATGCTCTCTTCCTGGATTAGAAAGAAAACGACTAATAATACCAACAACATGAGCAATATCTGATCTCGCACAAATCGTTGCATACATCAAACTACCAACACCTGAAGCATAAGAAACTTATTCATATCTTCCTTCTCATCATCACTGGATAGACACTACTTCGTGCTTAATTTGAAGTGCATAACTAAATGTGTACGGTCAACCTTAGCTTTATCCATATTGAACCTGCGAAGTACTTTCTGAATGTACTTCTCTTGTGATAACCACAATTTCTTGGCCACTCTGTTATGGAAAATCTGCATGCCAAGAATCTGCATTGTTGGTCCCAAGTCTTTCATGGCAAAAGACTTATTCAACTCTTACTTTAACTTATGAATTCTGAAAGCATTATGACCAACGACAAACATGTCATCAACATAAAGCAATTAAATGATAAGGTCACTATCAGAGAACCTTTGCACAGAAACACAATGATATGAAAAGTCTTCTTGAAGCCTTGTTGACTCAAAAAAGAATCAAACTTCTTGTACCACTATCTGAGAGCTTGTTTCAAACCATACAAGTTTTTCTTCAATTTGCAAACATAATTCTTTTTTCCTTACTTCAAAACCTTCTGGGTGCTCCATATAAATTTCTTCATCTAAGTCACAATGGAGAAAAGCAGTGTTAATATCCATTTGTTCAACTTCTAAATCTAGACTTGCTGCTAAGCCTAGAAGAACCCGAATAGATGACATCTTCATAAATTAAGAAAAAGATTTCATCAAAATTAACTCCCTTCTTTTAATTAAAGCCATTTACAACCACTCTAGCCTTGTACCATGGAACTGGGTTACCATCTTCATGTTTCACCCTGAAACCCCACCTGTTTTTCAAAGCTTTTCTATTTTTAGGAAGTTTAACTAGATCAAATGTATACTTATCATGTAAAGATTTAATCTCATCTTGCATGGAATCAAACCACCTTTCTTTTTCTTCACAGTCTATGGCCTCATCAAAACTTTAGGTTCTCCCCGTCAGTCAAGAGTATAAATTCATTGGGAGAGTAACGAGATGAAGGTACTTTCTCTCTGGTAGATCTTTTGGAGAACTTTCTAGAGCATCAATAGCAACTGGTTGCTGGGCAACCACATCACCTTGCACTGGAGCATCAACGACATCATGCTGGTCATTCTGAACATGATCACCAGCTTCATTATCAACTTCATCTTCATTATTTTTAAGATTTTTTTCAGGTGCAATATTTACAGGAATTGGATCAACATTAACTAATGTCTCACTGCTCCGAGAATCACCTTCTCAGCTTTCTCAAAATCATCAATTGTCTAGTATTTAAAGAACACAACATCACAGCTTTTTACAATTTTCTTCTCAACTGGATCATAGAAACGATAGCCAAATTCATCTTGACCATAATCAATGAAGATACACTACCTAGTTTTAACTTCCAGCTTTGAACTCTCATCCTTAGGAACATGAACAAATGTCTTACACCCGAAAACTCTCAAATAAGCATAAGAGAAATCCTTACCAAACCAAACTCTATCAGGGACATTACCATCCAAAGCAATAGCAGGAGATAAATTGATAACATAGGCAGCGGTATTAAGTGCTTCTGCGCAAAATGAATCTGGCAACTTAGCATCTGAAAGCAAGTATCTAACCCTCTCAACTAGAGCTCTGATCATCCTCTCTGCTAAATCATTTAACTATGGATCTTGAGAGGAGTTTTTCGATGCTAAATACCCTGCTCTCTGCAATAATTATCAAAATGACTGATATATTCACCATTATTGTATAAGCGAATGCATTTTAGTTTTTTCTATATCTGTCTTTCAGCCATGACCTGAAAAGTCTTGAACACAACAAGTATTTGATCCTTGAACTTCAAAGGATACACCCAGAGTCTGCGAGAATGATCATCAGTAAAAGTAACAAAGTAAAGTGCACCACCAAAAGACCTTACTTTAAAAGGACAACACAAATCAGAATGTACCAACTCCAGCAAATCAAGCTTTCATGAAGGCGAATAACTCTAAAAAGAAACTCCTTTCTTTTTCCTGACTAAGTAATGAACACATCTCTTTAACTTTGTTTGTTTTACTCCAGCAAGCAAATTCTTCTTAGCCAAACTATCAATCTCTTTCTCGCTCATATGACTCAACCATCTATGCCATAACTCTGATGAAGTATCATTCTCTACTAAATTTACTGAGTCTCTACAAATGTAGCCCTGAAATAAGTACAAGTCAGATATATTGTCACCTCGAGCCATAACTATTGAACCTCTAAGAAGCTTTCACTGGCCACCACCAAGGGTTTGATCATAACCCTCATCATCAAGCTTTCCTATAGAAATTAAATTGAGGCGAACATCTGGAGCATGCTTGACATTGTTAAGAACCAACCTCGAACCATTTTTACTTTTAAGCAAATTGTACCAATGCCTAATACCTCTACCTCACTATCATTACCCATCTGTAACATTCCAAAATTACCTAGAGTATAAGAAGAAAATAATTCCTTCCTTGGTGTGACATGAGAAGTCGCACCTGAATCCACAAACCAGGTAGATTCATCTCAAACAAGATTGATTTTATTTTTACCACAAGCAACAAGAAGATCATTTTTAGCAATAATAGCAACACGATTTTCATTATCGCCATCCTTATTTTGCTATTTCTGGTATCCCTTAAACCTGTAACAATGTTTCTGGATATGCCCTTCCTTGTGACAATAATGACATATAACATTCTTGTACCTGAATCTTGACTTGCTTCTACTTTTGCCTCTGGCATTCTGGCCTCTAAAGTTACTTCTCCCCCTATTTTCAGTAACCAAAACATCGGAGTGTGAAGCTGAAGAATATAAATCTTGAGATCTTCTTCGCATCTCTTCATTTAAGACACCACTTTTGACATATTCCATAGTTACAACACCACTAGGAGCAGAATTAATCAAAGAAACCCGAAGAGTTTCCCAAGAGTATGGTAGAGTATTAAGAAGCCAAAGTCCCTGTACTTCATCATCAAACATGACACCAATTCCAGATAGCTGGTCAAGGACACCCTAGAAATTATTAATATGATCAAAAATAGGATTGCCCACTTTGAATATGATATTCATCAATTATTTCAGTAGGAACAACTTATTATTCCCAGTCTTTGAAGCATAAAGTGTCTCGAGTTTATCCCATAAACTTCTAGCATGTGTCTCATTCACAATATGATTACACACATTATCTTCAACACATTATCTAATATAACCACAAATATATAGGCCCTCAAATTCACAATCTTCATCATTCATATACTCGGGCTTGTTAGAAGCAAACACATGTAAATGCATTTTCTTGACAAACAGAAGATCTTTCATCTTGCCTTTCCAAATATGATAATTACTTCCATTTAAACAAATTATCTTGCTCATATTTGCCTCCATAATTCAAATAGACAATCAACGCAATCAGATACAACCACAAGCTCTGATACCGCTTTGTTAGGAAGAACTGAGCAATAACCAAATTGCACGACAAGGTAAATGGGGAAGGTTACCCAAGTCAAAAACATTCTCACACTATTTGAAGTAGAGGAGCAAACTAATTTCAAGCACAAACGAATATATGGACAACAACTATACCAACAATAAAATACCAAAGCAAATAAAAAATAAATTGAATGCAAGTGAAGAGAAAACAACCACGGGACCTCCGCCGATAAGAGCTCCACTAAAATCAACAACAGTTACAACAATATTCTTCAAATGGCTACAACATCAACGCCAAAGACGAAACAATAATACATAAAAGACAGCATCAACACTAGTGAAGAAAGGAGAGACCACAAAATCCAATCTCCATCGTTGAAATCGAAGAACCCCAATTCAAATTTGAGCACGATCCAATGGTTAATAAAACGAAAAATGTTGTTTGAAGTGAACTGTTGTAGCAGATTTTCAATGTGCAAAAATCAGTTTTTCTATATGAAATAAGATCTGCTACAACAGTTCACTTCAAACAACATTTTCGAATAATAATAATAATAATAATAATAATAATAATAATAATAATAATAATAATAATAATAATAATAATAATAATAATAATAATAATAATAATAATAATAATAATAATAATAATAATAATAATAATAATAATAATAATAATAATAATAATAATAACCCATGTTGGAGCAGAGATGTAGTTGTTGCCCATATATTCGTTTGTGGTCGGTCATGAGTAACCCTCCATAAATTTTGACCGACCATATAATAATAATAATAATAATAATGAAAATTTTGTCTGAAGTACTACATGTGAAAATAGATAAGGAAGAAGATGAGGGTTACTCATGACCGACCACAAATTAGATGGGGAGGCCTGACTGAGGCCAAAGCTTAGGAGATGAGAGAGAAGTTAGGGGCTATGGAGGCTTGGAAGAGTAGCGAGGATGCTGATAGTATGTGGGTTAAAACATCTGAATGCATCTGGGAAGCAGCTAGAGAGGTGTTAGGGACCGCGAGGAGCAACTCAGGTGGACATAATGGGGACGGAGGAGGTCCGAGAAAAGGTAGAAGCCAAAAAGGTTGTATATGCGGTGCTAGTTAAAAGCGTCGACAAGGATGACAAGAGGAGGAACAAGGAGAAGTATAAGGTAGCGAAGAAGGAAGCAAATCTAACAGTCACGGCGGCTAAAACAACATCTTTTGAGCACTTGTATAGAGAGCTCGAGTGCAACAACGGGGATAGAAAGTTGTATATGCTTGCCAAGATGAGAGAGAGAGGAAGTAACGCGACCTGGACCAAGTTAAGTGCATCAAGAATAAGAATGGCAAAATATTGGTCGATGAGGCACACATTAAACTGAGATGACAGACGTATTTCCATAAGCTCTTGAACGGAGAAGGAGACAGAGATATCGTGCTGGGAGAGGTACAACATTCTGAGAATCATATGAAGTTTGGGTATTATAGGTGCATCAAGGATACATAGGTTAGAGAGGCTCTTCGTAAGATGAGGAAGGGGAGAGTGATCGGGCTGTTGACACCCAATTTTGTCCCATCTTTTATGATTTTATTCGTAATTTTTAATATTTTGACACTTTTAAAATAATTTTAAAATATAGGCATATATGTGTGTATCCTCTTATTATTATTATTATTCGCATTTTTTATATCATTTGCATTTTCATCATAATCATAAGTTTTATCCGAAAATTCTATGTTATTTTATTTTCGCAAAATTGCATCGCGTTCCCATTTTTTTTATTAAGCATTAAACATTTCGCAAATATTATACTTTTATTATTATCACATCGTTATGTTATTTTAAATAATTTACATCTTTTACAAAAAAAAAAATAAAAAAATATATCTTTTAATATTAAACCCCTTTCATATTTTTAATCCATAATCCATTCATTTTCCAACCCAAAACAATTTCTACCCAAACTAAAACTCATTTCACCAAAGCCCAACCCATCCCCCATTTAATTCTACTTAACCCAAAACCACAGCCCAATACCCACTAACCCGTTCGGCCCAACTCCCAAAACCCCTTCTCTCATTCTAAACCCAATCACAACACCACCGGAGTCCACTCCGCCAGCCGAACCGGCTGCCCAAAACCCGCAAGCCCAAAACCCCATTCCCCTTTTAATTCCCCAACCCTTAAAACCCAAAGAAAAAAACCCAAAACCAAAAAAATCAAAAACCTACCCCCAACCCGATCGCCAGACACCCCACGCCCCGACCCCACTCGCGGTCACCTCACCCCGCCACCACCGACCCTGACACCACCAACCCCTGCATTACGCCGACACCCGAAAATCCGCGACCCATGCCCCTCAAATCCGCGATTTTGGCTCCTTTATTTTGAATTTCAAACTCGTTTTTAAGGGGGAATCCACCTATAAATACCCCATGTTGTTCTTCATTTTTGAGGGAGATTGGACAGATTTTTGAGAGGATTCTCAAAGGAATTTTCGGAGGATTTTTGGAAAACGATTCAATATATAAATATTTGTTGCGTTCTTGATTTCAAACATTTTCCTTCCTTGTTATTCAAGAATCAAGTCCGAAAAGGTTTGTTCTCCACTTTTGATTCTCTGATTTTGGATACCTGATTCGGGCCGGGTCGACCCGGTTCGGGTAACATTTTTAGAATTCTTGCATTTCATATTTTATGTATGTTGGTTATCTGAATTTGGTGAATATTTGATTTCGGGTTGAGTTTCCGATTCGGGTCGAGTTTCCGATTCGGGTCGAGTTACTGACCCGGGTCGGGTCGACCCGGTTTGGGTAACATTTTCAGAATTCTTGCATTTTCATATTCCCTGTATGTTGGTTATCTGAATTTGGTGAATATTTGATTTCGGGTTGAGTTTCCGATTCGGGTCGGGTCACTGACCGGGTCGGGTCGACCCGGTTTGAGTAATATTTTCAGAATTCTTGCATTTCATATTTTTTGTATGTTGGTTATCCGGAATTGATGGAATTATTTGATGTCGGGCTGAATCTCCAATTCGGGTCGGGTTGCTGACCCGGGTCGGGTCGACCCGGTTTGGATTTCCCAAATTTCTTGCATTTCATATCTTGTGTATTGGTTATCTGAAAAAATGAAAAAAAAATCTTTTTCGGGTTGGCATCTGATTCGGGTCGGATCATCGACTGCCTGGGTCGACCGGTCTTGGTATATTCAGATTATGGCATTTTTCATATCATTCTTTGGTTATCTGAAAAAGTCTGAATTCGATTTCATTCGTCCTTGTTCATGATCCGGGTCGGATTTTTCCATAATTACTTCTTAATCCTGTTTCGGTTCCAACATTTCAGAATTTGGGTCGGATACTTTAATTGCTCACTGCTCGTTTCTTTTACTGTTTTATTGTTTTATTAATATTGCATTAAGGTCGATGAAATTAACTTCGAAGCCGCGCTTTTCTTTCGTTTCGTTTCTCTGTTTTTTTTAGCAATGTTTTAAGTATCCGGGCAACGGATATCTCACTGTTTTACTATTTTGAATAAATATCGCATCTTTTAGCATCGCTTTCTATTTAGTTCCTTTGCTCGGTTCCAAATTATTGTTCTACTGTTTTACTGTTTTAAACTAAACACCGCGTCATTTTCGGAAACTTTTTTTTTTCTCTCTGCCTCTGCTTTCACCTTTGTCGCCATCATTTCTTGTTTCATTTTAATTTTACTGATTTGAACACGATACTACACTGGCCGATGAAAAATATCCGTCGATTTTGAGGCCTCCACAGTTGCAAAGACGGAAATATAACTTCTGGGCAATGATGATGCTTAACCCTTTTTTCAAGATCAACATGTTTAGTAGGCGAGGTGACTAAAATAACCAACAAGTTATATATTCGCAGCCACGACGTGATTATAGTGATCTTTTCTATTTCACCCGAGAGACCAACACGTTTAGTAGGCGAGGCAATCAAAATAAACCACATTAGTCATATGTTTGCAGCCACGACGTGATTGGAATGCTCTTTTCAAAATTTAAGTCTGAGCCCTCCGTGATCAAAACATTCACTATTTTGAATACGGATATGAAGTTATTTGTATTTAACTGTTTCTAACCGTTTGTTCTTGACAACTTGCAGGATTTAAAGTAAATAACGGCGAATTATTCCTCGGAGTTTATTTATTTTATTTCTTTCTTTAATTCAGCTTTTATCCCGCTTTGTATTGTAATATTATTTATCGCACTTATGTAACTATTGAAATGCTTAGAATAGGCAAACTTAGGATTAATTCATAGGGTAGTTTAAGATTTGAAACCCGTCGCTAGCTTATTTATTTGTAGGCTCGGTTAAATTCAAACTTAGAAATCCTTCGCTAGTTTATTTATTTTAGTCTCGTCACGCGTATTCAAGATTTTCAAAACAACTTTTGTCATCTTTTATTTGCTTTATTAATCATACCGAATAAGTTTATCTTTTGTCAATTTACAATTCATTGATTCCCAAAATTTTACTTCTTTGGCATTATAAATAAATTGTTTTACTATCAATTGTCAAATACATATTTTTCCAACTCTACATGTATTTCTCTTTAAATATCATACAAATGCATATTTTGAAAAAATCTCTACATTTATCTATCTTTTAAAATGCATCTTTTTTTTATTATTTGCAAACATCTTTTAACTTCATGCTTCAAACATGCATTTTTTTCTAGTAATAATTAACCTGAGTTTGACCGGATAACCGCAAGTTAACGGATCTTAAAGGATGCCTAACCCCTTCCCTTTAGGATAATAAAGAACCCTTACCTAGAATCTCGCTAGTTTCGCAGACTTTAAAATCGTAGTTACATTGCAGCATTTAGTTTAATATTTAGGTGTCCTAATTCACTGTAAAAGATAATTAGGTGGCGACTCCTCAACCCTTTTTACCCAGGAATCACCGAACACGTCCGCGCTCCGCTTTGACCCGAGCAGGTCAAAATAGGGCGCTACACGGGCCAGATGAGATCACGATAGACTTTTAGAACAGCGTAGGGGAGGCAAATATGAAGTGGCTAACTAGGTTGCTTAATGTCATATTTAGGACAGATAAGATGCCAGAGGATTGGAGGTGGAGTACAATGGTCCCGTTGTATAATAACAAAGGCGATATCCAGAACTGCAACAACTATAGGGGTATCAAGCTGCTAAGCCACATTATAAAAGTTTGGGAAAGGGTGATCGAGATGAGGATGAAGAAAGATATATCGATATCTGAGAACCAGTTCAGATTCATGCCGGGACAATCGACTACAGAAGCTATTCATCTTGTCAGGAGATTATTGGAGCAGTATAGGGACAAAAAAAGATATTAACATATAGTGTTCATTGACCTAGAGTATGCATATGATAGAGTCCCTTAGGAGGTCCTCTAGAGATGCTTGGAGTTTAGGGGTGTGCATGTGGCTTATATCAGGGCAACTAAGAACATGTACGAGGGTGCCAAGACCCGAGTCAGAATAGTGGGAGGTGAATATGAGTACTTTCCGATCGTGATGGGGTTGAACCAGGGATCAACCCTTAGCCTATTTCTATTTGCCTTAGTAATGGATGAATTGATGCAACATATTTAAGATAAGGTGTCGTGATTGATGAGACATGTAATAGAGTTAACAATTGACTGGAAGTTTGGAGAACGACCCTAGAATATAAAGGTTTCTGGTTAAGTAGGACTAAGATGGAGTACATGGAGTGCAAGTTCAGTGACGTAACGCATGAGACATATGTGGAAGTGAAGATCGAGGTGCAAGCTATACCTAAAAAAGGAAACTTCAAGTACCTTGGATCCATAATTCAAGAGGTCAGTGAGATTGACGATGATGTTACACATCGTATTGGAGCAGGGTGGATGAAATGGAGGCTTGCCTCCGGGGTGCTTTGCCATAAAAAAAGTTTTGCCTAGACTGAAAGGTAAGTTCTACATAGTGGTGGTTAGACTATCATTGTTTTATGGGGTAGAATGTTGGCCAGTTAAGAATGCTGATGTTCAGAAAATGCAGGTGGAGAAGATGAGGATGCTTAGATGAATGTGTGGTTATACTAGGAGAGATATGATTAGAAATAAAGTTATATGAGACAAGGTGGGAGTTAGCCCCGTGGTGGACAAGATGAAGGAGGCGTGACTGAGATGGTTTGGACATGTGAAGAGGAGGTGCGAGGACGCACCAGTTAGGAGGTGTGAGAGATTGGCTGTCGCAAGAGTTAGGAGAGGTAGAGGTAGACCAAAAAAGAATTGGGGTGAGGTAATTAGACAGGACATGACCATAGATAGAAAGATTTGGAGGTCGAGGATTAAGATAGAAGGTTATTTAGATAATTGAGTTTTTTCATGATGTATGGGGGAGGGGGTAGCCTTTCTATATCCTATTCTCCTTTTCTTAGTAGTAATATTTAGGTATAATGTAGAGCATTATTCCTAGCGTGTATTACTCAATTTATGATTTAGCTGAATATTTTGTTATCTTATTTTTCTTGCTATCCTGCATTGACTACATTATTTATTAGCCAAGGGTTTATCGAAAACAATCTCTCTTCCTCATAAAGGTAAGGTCTGCGTACATCTTACCCTTCCCAGACCCCACTTTATGGGATTACACTAGGTATGTTGTTGTTGTTACTACACGTGAAAATAAATTTTCAACTATAGTTTCAACATCCTACTGCTGCATCTTTAAAAATAAAAATTAATTTTCAATTCATGTTTACTTTTAATGCATGAGCTCCCACTTTCAACCCCTGCATACTTTTAACGCTTGAACTTCAATATTAAATCATGCTTACTTTTAACGCGTGGGCTCCAACTTTCAATCTGTGCTCACTTTTAACGCACAAGGCTCCAATTTTCACCTCGTGCTCACTTATAATACACAGGGCTCCTATTTTCAATCAATACCTACTTTTTAACCATGATAAACAACATAGATGAAGATTATATGAAGATGGAGAGTCAAAATAATTTTACCAAAAAATTCAGACCAAAGGGAGATTTGTTAGAGTTTTTCCTGAATTTCTTACCTTATTTAAATTTTACCACAATTGTGTTTTACTTTGAAAAAATTTTCTTGATGGAAAAAGTTTTCTTTGTAGAAAAGACTCTACCATATTTTATCCTTTTCTTATAGGAGAAGTTTTGAGCTTTTATAAATAGAGGAATATTTTTTCTCATACACAACACAATAACATCCACAATGTATTCATTTAGAGAGTTTTGTTTAGGGGGAGATCATTCTCTCAATAATGTTTTATGCTTTTTTATTAGTTTTTCATATGTAGATCAATTGATCAAACCATATAAAATTATTATGCTTAGTTTAATATAATTTTTGTCGTCTGGATTATCTACAAATGCACCGGAGCGATTTGGAGAGGAGAAAGTATCGTGAGGTGTAAGTCCCATTGTTCTGGACGTACGCTTAAGCATTCGGCGAGTTTTTGCTTTGGGGAGTAAGCGCAGAAAGTCTCTACAAATTAGAGTTTAAATTGTTAAATAAATATTTAATATAATACAAAAAAATATTTTAAAAAAAGTTTATTGAATTTTAAAGTTTTAAAAATTTAAACTTTAAAATCAAAAGATTTTTTGTTCTTAGCCCTAATTTTTATTCTTTTCTTATCTTCTAGCGGGTAACTGAAAAAATGAGCAATTTGCAAATTACAAAGCAAAAACGCTTCATCAATCATCACTTATTCTGGTTATGACACTTTTAATTGTGAATTTCTTCTTCACTTTTCTTTGTTTTCAAGTTCTTTTGCTCTTTCAAGTTAATCTACAGACTCCATTTTATTTTTTAAAGTCTCATTAGTTTCTTAAGATGAAACAGTTTTGGTTAGTATATGGTTATCTTTGGACTCCGTCATGACCTCAATGGATTAGCTTGTAAATTCCTATGTCAACGGTGGTTGATTATTGGCATGTTGATGTCCGCTGAAGGACTGTTTTGGCCTGAAAATTGGGTGTAGCTAAAGACGACTGTCATGATAGGGGTAAGGTCTAAAAGAAGAGATGAACTGTTCAGAAGGAGAAATAAAAAAGCATAGCGTAGTCAAGAACATAACAGTAACCAAGGACGAATGATAGAGATGATGAATAGTAATTAAGGACTAGTGACTGGACAGAGTCCAGATTAAAAAAAAATTATTATTTTAATACCGGAGATAGCTATTTGATTTAAAAAACTAACATAAGGAGATTCACAACGGGAAGGGAGTACTGAGTAGGACTACACAACCATATTCACACCCCCTTTATCGAAACAATTATTGAAATACAACCCCCCTCCATATAGCTCAGCTAGAAAAAGGAAAACAGAAAGATATAGAAGACGATCATATTCTCGAAGAAGACCAATTAGAAACAGAATTAATTACAGAAGTAGCTTCAGAACTAATGAATTTAGAAGAAAAAACTCTAATATGTAATGAAGATAAGAAGTTTAGCTCACTAAGATTACTAACAAAGATTAAAATTAAAGACTACGAGATTACTACACTAGCACTAGTAGATACAGGTTGTACAAGAAGTATTTTAAATAAGAAAATTGTTCCTAGCCATCTAGTAAAAACACTAGATAAGCCATCTTCAGCAATGCAGATGGATGGAACCCATAACTTCTACAAACATTACCTACAAGAAGCCACAATTAGTTTTATGAATACTTGTGCAAAATTCTATAACCCTAGTTATAATATGAATAAAATATTAGTAAGAGAATTAAATATAAATACAGACTTTATAATAGGTCTAGATGTCTTATTAGATAATAATGGAAGTTGTACCATCACTAGAGATGTGATACTATTCCAAAAAAAATAGTACTTATACGCCAGTACAAACTCAAAAGACTGAGACTAAAATAATACAGATTTCCCCTATAAACTTAAAAAATAAAGAAGATAGTTGTTGTAAAGATTGCAGCAATGGAGACAAATATTGCTGTCAGAATAACAATAAAAACCTAATACTAGAAGAAATTCTAGAAGAAGAAGACTATGAAATATTAGAAAAGAATTACACGTTAATAGATTTAGAAACATAATTTTATAATTTTAAAAATGGGATAGAAAAGATAGGAATAATAAAAGATAAGACCGATTTAGATAATATAGTAAAAATTCTAGATGAATTAGAAATTATAGGAGAAAAACCACTTAGACACTGGAATAACAATAAAATATTATGTGAATTAGAAATTATAAATCCAGAATATATTATAAGAACAGCTTCAATAGAAGCAACTAACAAAGACATAGAAGATTTTAAACTACAAATTAAAGAATTAATGGACTTAGAAATTATAAGACGATCAACGTCAAAACACAGGTCAGCAGCCTTCATAGTTAGAAATCATTCGGAAATAGTTAGAGGAAAAGCCCGAATGGTGATAAATTATAAGAGACTAAACGATAATACCAGAAGTAATGGTTATAAGCTGCCAGACAAGTCCGAATTAATTAATAGAATACAAGGAAAGACTATATTTAGTAAGTTTGATTGTAAATCAGGATATTGGCAGGTAAAAATGCATCCCGCCAGTATTGAATGGACATCATTCACTTGTCCAGAAGGACATTTTGAATGGTTGGTTATGCCATTCGGCCTGAAGACTGCTCCGCCCATTTTTCAAAAGAAAATGGATGAAATTTTTGGAGATTACAAAAGATTCGTAATAGTATATGTAGACGACATACTAATTTTCAGTAATAATATGACTGAACACTTAGGACATCTACGCATGCTTTTAGACTATTTGTAAGTAACAGAATTATAATTAGCAAGAAAAAAATGGAGTTATGTAAAAAATACATAAACTTCCTAGGAGTAACTATAGGAGAAGGTAAAGTTAAGTTACAGCCTCATATAGCTAAGAAAGCATTAGAAATACCAGACAAGCTAGACAACACTAAAGATTTGCAAAATTTTTTAGGAATCCTAAATTACGCTAGAACGTTTATTAAAGACCTAGGAAAGATAGCGGGACCACTGTATTCCAAGACTGGTTCCACAGGACAGAAACATTTCAATGCAGAAGACATTAAGATAGTAAAACTACTCAAACAGCAGATACAGAACATCCCAGATCTAAGTATGCCTTTAGAAACAGACTACTTAATCATAGAAACAAATGGTAGTTTTGAAGGCTGGGGTGCAGTATTAAAATCTAGAACAAATAAATATAGTAGCAAAGCTTCAGAAAAGATTTGCGCCTACCAAAGCGGTAAGTATAAAGAAAAAGAAAATATGAGCAGCATAGACGCAGAAATACTAGCAGTAGTATACGGTCTAAATGTTTTTAGATTATACATTCTAAACAAACCAGAAACCCTAATCAGAACAGATTGTGAAGCCATAATTAAATTTAACCAAAAAATAAATGATAAGAATAGTAGTCGGAGACGATGGCTTAACTTCCTAGACACTATATCAATTTATAATTTAGTGTTCGAACATATAAAGGGTAAGGATAACAGCTTAGCAGATCAACTTAGTAGGCTAAAGATTACAACGAACTAATCAGTTTATTTATCTCTTAGCAGAATGAGTTCGTCAAAGACTAATCCGAAAGACAAGGGGAAAGGCCCAGCCAAACCCCAAGACGATTATAGACAAAAGGTATTGGGTAACCTGAATTTCAGGTCCATAACTGCTCATGAGACACCAACATTAGAAAGACTTTATTTTGGTAAGAATAATTTAGTATCTTTTCCACAGTCTAACTTAACATTTAAAGTTTTGCCAGATTATGTGTTAGACAGACAACAGAGATGCCTGATAGACAACTTGTGGATAGCCCACAACCGTAAAGACGCCAGTCACTTTGTGGCTACATTAAATAGTACTTGTTTTTATTTCAATGAAAAGAACCTGGACAAAAAATTCAAATTTTACGTTGTTGTCCATGAAAAAACAAATGGTATTTTTCAGACTTGGCTTGAAGTAGTAGATTCTATAAAAGATTTTAAGACTCCTTTGTTCAAAGGCTTCAATGTTTTTACCGAAGCTCTAGACTATGCTCGAGGAACCCTTGGGCCCAACTACTACTTATCACCAGCACTGAGATATACCCAAACCCAGACTCCTCAATACAAAATACAAAAAGATACATACAAAATAATTTTCTGCGATCATTGTAGTACAATGACCGAAGCTTTCAAAAGACTTAACCAGACAAAAGAAGAACTCCAAATACAAAATATACATCTCTTAGAACAAGTCTCTAAACTAGAACTCCAACTCGCATGCACTCGAGTTCTCCATCTCCTTCAAAAATGGATAAGATAGGTGAGCGTTCCCTTATGAATGCTAAGAAACCTATTGTACTGTATAGGTACAACTAGTCCTGCAAATCAAGCTGCCAGGTAAAGACTTATCAAATCCATTAATGGTTGTCACTTTGCCAAAAAGTGAAAACGAGGAAGAAAAATCCTCAAAGAACAGACGCAAGCTCCCTCGAACTTTGACAGGATCTACATCCCAAACAAGGAGCAGACCAGTACACAGACATAATAAAAAAATAGAACAGATAATAAAAGAAACTCTAGAAAATATATTTAGAGAAAAAACAGACACCTTGAGCAAGGATAAACATATAAATCCAGAAACTTCCCAGACTCGAGAAGAAGACCCAGAAAATAATTCAGACGAAAATAGCGTAGATCATGTATCAAATACAGTTTCAAACAATGAGTTTCTAGAATCCAATTATGCTCAGGATCCAAATGAAAACGACGATTCAGGCATGATTTTTATTCGGTGGCTCTACACAATTTAGATACATAAATTAATCCAAGACAACGACAGGAAAAGAACGGTGCAGAAGGCTAGATAAAAAGAAAGAAAGAGACTGGCCAAAAGCAGCCGAAAGTAGCAGACAGGATAGACAGCAAGGACAGCATCTCAAAGACTTTCTACAAAAGCAGATGCCAGCAACACAAGACGACAAAGTGAAAAGAAAAAATCTTCAAAGATAAAGCGACGATGGGGCCCACAGCGCACCCGACCGAAACTTTAAAGATTCCTTTACATTTTGAAGTCCGGAAGACAGTATAAATATCAGACCCTTGGGATGAAGACAGAGAGAGCGAAAAACAGAGCGAGAGCATCAGACACAAGCAAGATCAAACTCCACTCCCAAATGCAAAAAACCCTCTCTCTCCCCCTCACTGTATAAACCACCATATGTAAGACAGTTATTTTGGAGCAAGCTTTAATTAGTGTGCAGAATTTTCCGGGACTCCCGAAAGGAAAACCTCCCCGTACTTCGAATTATGTAAGTTTTTAATTTCAGTAGTTATCTCCACCATGTATATTATGTTTTATGTTGTTATAAAATCCTGCAGAAATGCAGGAACCAGTATGTTAATATAATGTTGTTATTTTCATCATGAATCTTTATTTACTGTTAGAAATCATGTCATAAATCTAGAAATTACTGTTGTAATCTTAACTGCAATATGCTTGGATATGGTGATCTTCTGAACTTAGTATATGGTTATCTTTGGAATCCGTCATGACCTCAATGGATTAGCTTGTAAATTCCTATGTCAACGGTGGTTGATTATTGGCCTGTTGATGTCCGTTGAAGGACTCTTTTGGCCTGAAAATTGGGTGTAGCTAAAGACGACTGTCATGATAGGGGTAAGGTCTAAAAGAAGAGATGAACTGTTCAGAAGGAGAAATAAAAAATCATAGCGTAGTCAAGAACATAACAGTAACCAAGGACGAATGATAGAGATGATGAATAGTAATTAAGGACTAGTGACTGGACAGAGTCCAGATTAAAAAAAAATTTATTATTTTAATACCGGAGATAACTATTTGATTTAAAGAACTAACATAAGGAGATTCACAACGGGAAGAGAGTACTGAGTAGGACTACACAACCATATTCACACCCCCTTTATCGAAACAATTATTGAAATACAACTCCCCTCCATATATATATATATATATATAGTTTTGGTTAGTTTTTGGTTCTATTGTTGATTATATATATATATATATATATATATATATATATATATATATATATATATAGTTTTGGTTAGGTTTTGGTTCTATTGCTGATTATATATATATATATATATATATACTTGTTCCTCAGCACGTGCGTTGCACACGTATGCCGAGTCATATATTATACAATTTTATAAATAATATTAAAATATAATTTTGAGTGAATAAAGTATAAGTTTATGTGAATGATCAATATGTATCGTCGTATAGTAACTTGTTTATCGAGACCAAGATGATAAGCTATCATCCGAACCTACAAAGATGACCAATCGAAGTTACACTCACCTTATTTATTCAACCTTAAACACTTAAAGCTTTACTTAAAGTTAGTTGTTTTTCTCTCTTATAATTTCAGTAAATATGCAGGAATATATGTTGAAATAATTTATAATTTTTAGTTTAGTTTAATTTGATCTATATTGAATTTATTTATTTGTTCTATACTAAATTTCTTTATGGCTTTTAGCTCTCTCTATTTAATTATTTGTCTTCGTTTAGTTTATTTCATAACTCTTTCGTTAGAAAATATGCAAGAATATTTATTGAAATTATCTAGAACTTTAAGTTTAATTTAATTTGGTCTATATTGATTTTTTTTATTTGCTCTATACTTTATTTTATATTTTCTTCTAGGCTCTCTTTATTTATCTATTTTCTTGGTTTAGTTTATCTCACAACTCTTTTATTTGATGGTTTTTCTGTAAACAATAACTTTGTTTTTGCTATATATAAACAGTAAATGAATGTATATTTTCTTATACGTCTCGAGGTTGAATATATTTTTCTAATTTTTAAAGCATAACTGGTTAACTGATCTTTAAAATTTTAAAGCAAATTTTGACAAATTAAGTAGATAAATTTTAAATAGAATTTGTGGTCCGGCCCTTCCCCGGACCCCGCGCATAGAGGAAACTTAGTGCATCGGGTTGCCCTTTTTTTTGTGCCCTTCTTGTTAAAAATAGAGAAAAATGATGATTTTATTTTTAGGTAGCGAATAAAAAAAAAAGAACGGTAAAGTAGCGAGCAAATCTTGCATGTTATACCTGTTGTTGATTTTATTGTCGGCTATCATCTTGTCTATCTAAACTCGCTTATACAAAATTCTGAGTCCGCCATTGAGTGTTACCAATTGCACGCGAGTAATCTAAATAGCTTTTTAGAATAACACAAAAGAAATTGAAATTGAACGGAAAATAATGAAAGAGTATTCTAACTAATTGTAATTGTCAATACTTTTTAATCCATTCAGTTATGATAAATCGTAAACGATCTAGGCGTAACAACAATAAATGATTAAAATGAAACCAATAACTTCACAGTGAATGCTACATACGGGTTTATACTGTTAACAGATAGTAACAATTAATATAAATGCCTACATATTTTAGTTGGCATAAATCATAATAAAAAAGGTTGAGCATTAATCAATGCAAAAAAGCTAGCTTACGTATTTGTCTTTATTTCTCCTTGAGAAGCCGAAACTGAATCCGTATATTTAGAGGCAATGCAACTGTTTGTAGTAGGGACATTTGCCGTTTGGGGGAGTGTACACAGACCTTACCTCTACCTTGATAGGTAGATCGGTTGTTTCCGGGAGACCCTCGGCTCAAGACAAAGCATAATCACAAGTAAAGCAAAGTAAGAGAAACGATCAGACTCGGACAAGAAATGAAAGCAGTATGAACATGCTGATAACAAAATCTAATATGCCATGGTAGCGCATTCTAACAAAAGGAAGCAATAGCTAACACATCTAAATAAGATAAATAAAGTACACTAAAGAACACATAGCAACAGAAATCAAACTAAAGGGAACTATAACTCAATACTGCGCCTATAAGTCTGATAGGCTATTCGGGCCTACAGTAACAACATTACAACTATCATTTTGTAAGCGTAAGTAGGACTACACTCGACTACCTACTACCCTTCTACCCTAATTCGTGTCCTCCACAACCCCTATCTAAGGTCATGTCCTCAGTAAGTTGCACCTGCACTATATCCCGTGTAATCACCTCTCCTCAAGCATATGTGTCTCTTTTTTGCACATGCCCGAACCATCTCAACCTTGCTTCCCGCATCGTATCCTCCACAGAGGCTACTCCCACTTTATCCCGGATATCATCATTTCTAATCCTATCTCTCCTTGTATGCTCACACATCCATCTCAACATCCTCATCTCCGCAACTTTCATCTTTTGTATGTGCGAAGTCTTGACTGACCAACACTCTACCCCATACAACATAGTCGGTCTAACCACCACCCTATAGAACTTGCCTTTATGTTTTGGGGGCACCTTTTTGTCGCACAAAACTCCAGATGCGAGCGTCCATTTCATCCACCCTGCCCCAATATGATGTGTGACATCGTCATCAATCTATCCATTTCCTTGGATAATAGACCCTAGGTACTTGAAGCTTCCTTTATTTGGAATGACCTGAGTACCAAGCCTCACCTCCACGCCTGTCTCAGGGTCACTCCCGTTGCTGAACTTGCACTCCAAATATTATGTCTTGGTCCTACTCAACCTGAACCCTTTAGACTCCAGAGTCTGTCTCTAAACCTCCAGCTTGACGTTCACTCCACTGCAAGTCTCATTAATCAGGACTATGTCGTCTGCGAATAACATACACCATGGTACCTCCCCTTAGTTTATCACATCTGTCCATCCATCACCAAGGAAAATAGAAATGGGCTAAGAGCTGATCCCTGGTGCAGCCCCATAATAAAAAAATTCTCAAAAAATTGAAAGTAACCACAGATCAAAGACTCTATGAATCAAAGTGAGAAGGTACTGATACCATGTCAAAAAAAGACAAAACACAAGAGAAGGTGAAGAATGAGTGTCTCAATTTGATGATCCAATATATCAGTTGTATAAGTATTTATATACAAGAGAAATAAGAGATAAATGAAGCAAAATATTCTACACTTAATGTAAATCCTACCAAATATTCTATATATTATGCTATAATTAATACGGTACAATATCCTACAATAAATATAAAATATCTCTCAATATATTTTTATATATCTAGAGATCTTGTCAATCATTTCATATATCTAAAGATCTTGTCAATCATGCTAACAATAATTTTCATTAATATAATTATGCAACTATCAGAAAACATGAAGCAAACTATTTTAATAAAAAAATCTGTTTCAAATTTAAAGATCCAAGCATGGTATCTATTTAAAGAAAAAGACTGATGTTCCTCCTGAAAGTAGTTCAAACAACAACTTTAGCCAATTTATCCATTTTTACTTGATGAAATAAGACACAACAATGGAATTAATGTAAGCACGTCTTGAATCAATTTAAAGTCTTTCAAATAAGCCTTAATTCAAACCAAAACAAGTATAAAAAAGTTAAACTTACACAAATGACTATAGTTTAGGAGTTTTAATTTTTTCATAACTATAGTTTCAATATTCATAAAACGGTCTTGCTATATCAATGAATACATCGAGTAAAAATCTGCTCAGTAAAGTGTATTCAAAACAGAAAAATCTCATTCAAAATGCAAAATTCAACCAAAATTAAATACAAGAAATAAAATACACCCCAATACACTGTATTTTACACAAAAAAAATTACGAATACACTCAAAAACTGAATACACGAAATAAAATACATAGCGAAAAATTAGATTTTATACTAGAAAAAAATAAATACACTCCAAAAAATACTTCAAATTCACCGTATTCATTTGTATACATTCAAAATCTAAATATAAGAAATAAAATACATAACGAAAAATTAAATTTTACACTAGAAAAAAATGAACACACTTCAAAATCACTGTATTCATTGTATACGAAAAGATCTCCTTTGAAATACAGGCGAATAAAATATATTTTCCGATCAGATTTGGACAATAAAGTATATTTTCTGTTAAACAACCGTCATTCGTGTTCCATTTGATTTCTTTTCATACTTTTTTGGTATCCATTATGACATATTGTAATGGAAATTTGACAAGTTTGACCTTAAACTTAGTTTTGATGATGTTCCATTAGAATCCATCTATGTTCCAAGTGAAGCAACATAAAAAAAGTTCAACCTCATTCACTCAAATGGAGGAGTGAAGCTCTCCAATTTTAATTAATGTTTGCTGTAAAATGCAGATCCAGTCAGATTCGAAATCAAACTCTCTCGCTGGAGTTAGTCTGGGCCTCGCCGGATTCCGGTGGCTTGTATAGAAGAGGCATCGTGAGAAATGAAAGGAGCCTTTGGCTCTTTGGAGAAAGACTGACAAGAGAAAGAGATTGAGCCCTTGAGGTATTAGTCATCATGTGTAATTGAAATACTGTTAAACAAGGTAATATACCCGTGATATACACTTGGTATACATAGTGCATATCACGGGTACATTAGGAATGATTCAGCCCATCTCGGCAGTGGCTGAAGCCCATCACGGGCAGTGTTGGTTTGTAGTATATTACGAATGTATATTGATGTAATATTGTAGTGTAAATGTTACCTTAATTAGTCTTATACACTTACCATAATTGTATAGTTAGAATTATGGTAGAATAAGGTTTTAGGAGTAGAATAGGAATATGATTCTCCTATTATGGAAATATGTAACTTGTATATATACCTTTCAATTAATGAAAATAATGAAGGGGATTATTTCTTTCATGGTATCAAGAGACTAGGTCTTGCTTCCGCCATTGCTCTCGGTTTTAGTGCCCTTTCTCGGCCACAACCGTCTCCGAATTCCACCCCCTTCACCGAAATTCGTGATATTATTAACCTCCACTCTTCCCAAATTTCCCCTCTTCTTCCTTTGTTATTTCAATATGTCTAAAAACAATTTTCATCCTGCCCTCATGGTTTCTAACATCAAGAACAACATCCCTATAGTTCTTGAGATAGAAAATATCCAATATGCGACGTGGGCATAATTGTTTAAAATTCACTCTATCTCCCATCAAGTGCTCCATCACATAATTCCTCTCGCTGCACCTATTTCCGCGGAGGATCCTCAGTTATGGATTACTCTTGACGCTACCGTTCTCCAGTGGATTTATTCCACTATTTCGGTTGACCTCTTACAGACGATTATTGAGCTGGATACCACGACTATGGATACCTGGAATAGATTGCGTGACATATTCCAAGATAACCAACATTCATATGTTTTCACACTCGAGCATGAATTCTCTCAAGTTCGCATAGAAGAATTTCCAAACTTATCTGCATATTGCAAGAAACTCAAGGAGTTGGCGGACCAACTCCGTAACGTTGGCGCACCTGTGACAAATAATCGTCTGGTTCTACAACTGGTTGTCGGTCTCTCGGAGGCCTATAATGGCATTCGGACTCTCCTTCGTCAAAGCAACCCACTTCCCACTTTTTATCAAGCCCGCTCCATGCTTACTTTAGAAGAAGCCGATTTGGCTAAAAAGGCGGCTACCGGAGTAAGCCCCGTCGTCCTAATGACGTCCTCCATAAATTCTACAGGTTTTGTTGATAATTCAGGCTAAAACCGTACTCACGGTGGCGGCAAAAATAATTGTAAGAATAATAACAAAAACTGCGGGGGCAAACGCGGCGGTTCCGGTGGTCAGCAGTCCGGCAGTGGGCCCCATCCAGGCAACAATGGGCCTCCTCCCTACTGGTCCCAGAAGTGGGGCCCATGGCAGTGGGGCTGGGGAAATGGGCCGTGGGCCAGCAACTCCTATTTTCCAGGCTCTTCAGGCAGCCAGTGGGCTGGACAGTCTAATTTCAGGCCCAATATTCAGCAGGCAGGTTCTCGGTTCAGCACTAGGCCGGGGCAGCAAGGTGGTCTGCTTGGGCCTCGACCTATACAAGCATTCTCGACAGTGGGCCCCACATCTACTCACACCGACATTAAAGTCGTAATGCACACACTTGGGTTGACGCAACCGGATCCAAATTGGTACATGGACACCGGCACAACGACACACATGACCTCCGATCAAGGTACTCTCCTGTCTTATGCCAATTTGAGCAACCCTCGTGGTATAATTGTCGGTAATGGTAACTCTATTCCAATTCAGGGTTATGGTCATAAAACTCTATCTCCCCCCAATCCTCCCCTTATCTTGAAAAATACTTTACATGCCCCCAAATTGATTAAAAACTTAGTGTTTGTCCAAAAATTCACCACTGACAATTCCGTTTCTGTTGAATTTGATCCTTTTGATTTCTCTGTGAAGGATTTCAAGACGGAGAGTCCTCTCATGAGGTGTGATAGTAGGGGAGATCTTTACCCTATCACACTCGGTTTCAGTCCATCGAGTCAAGCCTTGTCATCAGCCTTTGCAGCCATTTCTCCTTCCTTGTGGCATGCTCGCCTTGGTCATTCGGGATCCTCTATTTTATCAGTTTTATATAAAAATAGTTTTATTTCTTGTAAAGGTACGAGTCGTACTCCAATTTGTCAATCTTGTTTGTTAGGAAAAATTGTTAAGTTTCCATTTGTAAACTCAAATTCTCATACTTCAATGCCATTTGATATTATTCATAGTGACCTATGGATGTCTCCTGTTCTAAGTTCGTTGGGTCATCGGTATTATGTTCTCTTTTTGGATGATTATTCTAAATTTTTGTGGACGTTTCCAATTGCAAATAAATCTCAAGTGTTTTCCGTCTTCTTAAAATTTAGAGCATTCATTAGAACACAATTCGAACGAGAAAAAAAAAATATTCAATGTGATAATGGAAAAGAGTATGACAATAGGGTGTTTCGGGAGTTCTGTGCTAATAATGGGATCAATTTTTGTTTTTCTTGTCCTCATACATCTTCACAAAATGGGAAAGCCGAACGCAAAATTCATTCCATAAATAACATTATCCACACTCTCTTAATTCATGCTTCCGTACCCCCATATTTTTGGCATCATGCTCTTCAAATGGTGATATATCTCCTTAACATAATTCCTTTCAAAGGTCTGACATATTCTTCCCCCCTCCAAATTTTATATAATAAGAATCCTTCTTATTCTTATCTTCGGGTTTTTGGGTGCTTGTGTTATCCGTTATTCCCATCCACCATAATTAACAAACTTCAGGCGTGGTCTACTCCGTGTGTGTTTTTGGGTTATCCGTCTAATCATCGTGGTTAGAAATGCTTTGATTTATCCTCCAAGAAAATCATCATTAATCGCCATGTAATTTTTGATAAAACCCAATTTCCATTTATTAAAGTTCATACTCCCGAGCCTAGTTCGTATAATTTTTTGGATGATGGTATATCCCCGTATATTACTCACCATTTTTTGGACATGTCCCGCACCCAAAATCCTTCAGCGGGCCCACTGCCCGCTGGCCCCACTAGTCCGTCACAAACTACCTTCACTGGATCAGTTCCAGCGATTGGGCCAGTCCAGCCCAATTTTGGAACTGATCTAGTTCCAGTATTAATTTACCGTCATGGGTCAACAGGCCCACTACCTGCTGGCCAGTCCATCCCGAGCCCAGAAAATTCCCAAAATCCGCCCACTTCTTCCTCCAGTCATAGACCAGTCACTCGTAGTCAGCGGGGTGTTTTTAAACCAAAGAGACATTTTAATTTAAATTCTAATGTTCTTAAGTCACCCTTACCCCGTACTCCTGTGTCTGCATTAAATGACCCAAATTGGAAAATTACTATGACTGATGAATATAATGCTCTTATTGATAATAAGACGTGGGAGTTGGTGCCCCGTCCTTCTGGTATTAATATTATTAGGTCTATGTGGATTTTTGCTCACAAGAAAATTTTAGATGGTTCGTTCGCACGACATAAGGCGCGGCTTGTGGGTGATAGTAAGACTCAACAATTTGAGGTGGATTGTAGTGAGACATTTAGTTCGGTGGTCAAGCCGGCTACCATTCGCACTGTACTCAGCTTGGCTCTTTCGAAAGCATGGCCTATTCATTAGTTAGATGTAAAAATGCTTTCCTACATTGTGATCTCAAGGAAACAGTTTATATGCATCAGCCGTTGGGATTCAGGGATCCCAAACATCCTCATCATGTCTGTTTGTTGAAGAAGTCCTTATATGGACTTAACCAGTCTCCACAGGCCTGGTATACAAGGTTTGCTGACTATGTTTCGACTATTGGGTTCACTCACATCAAGTCGAATAATTCCTTGTTCATCTGTCGTCGTGGTTCGTCTTTGGCTTACATTCTGTTGTATGTGGATGATATCATTTTGACTGCCTCTACAGATGCCTTACGCCAGTCTATCATGACCATGCTCAGCTCTGAGTTTGCTATGAAAGACTTAGGGCCCTTGAGTTACTTTTTGGGAATTGCCGTCACTCGTCATTCCGATGGATTGTTTTTGTCTCAACAGAAGTATGCATCTGAGATCATCGAAAGGGCTGGGATGTCATCCTTAAAGTCCACTTCCACTCCAGTTGATACAAAACCCAAGCTTGGTACTGCGGCTGGCGTACCCTACGAGGATCCGACCTACTATCGCAGTCTTGCAGTGGCCCTTCAGTATCTTACCTTTACGAGACTAGATATTACATATGATGTTCAGCAGGTGTGTTTGTTCATGCATGATCCCCGAATTGAGCACATGAATGCGCTCAAACACATCATTAGGTATATTCAGGGAACACTTGACTATGGTTTACATTTATATCCTTCCTCGACGACCACACTTGTCTCGTATACCGATGCTGATTGGGGGGGTTGTCCCGACACCACACAATCTACGTCTGGCTATTGTGTGTTCCTTGGCAACAACTTGGTCTCCTGGTCTGCAAAGCGTCAGGCGACTCTATCCCGCTCAAGTGCCGAGGCTGAATATCGAGGGGTAGCTAATGTGGTCTTGGAATCATGTTGGTTATGTAATTTACTATTGGAGCTTCATTGTCCCATTCCAAAGGAAACCTTGGTATATTGCGATAATATTAGTGCCATTTACCTTTCTGGTAATCCGGTTCAGCACCAACGCACTAAACATATCGAGATGGACATTCACTTTGTCCGTGAAAATGTTGCCCGTGGTCAAGTTCGCGTAAGCCATGTCCCATCGAGATATCAAATTGCCGACATCTTTACAAAGAGTCTTCCCTCGGTCCTTTTTGAAGATTTTAGGGACAGTCTTAGAGAATACTAAAGATCCGAGCCATAGAATTTCTCAATTCTAACACAAGGTACTTATTAGATCGAATGTACTTATTCGTTCGAAGACCGTCCGCTATGACTGCGGGGGTGGGTTAAACAAGGTAATATACCCGTGATATACACTTGGTATACACGGGTACATTAGGAATGATTCAGCCCATCTCGGCAGTGGCTGAAGCCCATCTCGGCAGTGGCCTGAAGCCCATCACGGGCAGTGTTGGTTTGTAGTATATTAGGAATGTATATTGATGTAATATTGTAGTGTAAATGTTACCTTAATTAGTCTTATACACTTACCATAATTGTAAAACGCAGATCCAGTCAGATTCGAAATCGAACTCTCTCGCTGGAGTTAGTTTGGCCTCGCCGAATTCCGGTGGCTTGTATAGAAGAGGCATCGTGAGAAATGAAGGGAGCCTTTGGCTCTCTGGAGAAAGACTGACAAGAGAAAGAGATTAAGCCCTTGAGGTATTAGTCATCATGTGTAATTGAAATACAATATTTAGCTATGAGATTTAATTAATATAAACTATAGCTACTAAATATAATTATGTACTAATAATTAATTATGTGATGTAAATTCTTCTATTAAAAATAGTCTTGATTAACATTCATTACCTTGTAACTAATCTAAAAGAATCCACAAAGAAGGCATTCGGACAAACCAAACTTGAAATGAATTATTATGTGAAAGTATTTAGAAGAAAACTGCATTTTTTCCAAACTCCTTTTCCTTATTTCTTATTTTGATGTAGCCAAACTGTTACAGATGTTAAAATATTTCAAGGACTCTAAACTCTTATAATGATAATCCATAATTTTGGTTCACAAAAGACCACTCTAAGAAAGTTCAACATGAACTGGTGACATCTTGACGAGACCAATACTCAATTAAACCTCATGAAGGTGGCATGTTTACATGCTGCTTTTTAACTAAAAAAATAGTAGTTAAAATAGATTTAAATCAACACACTAACACATAATTTATTTCGATTAAGTTACATAGACAAACATATACTCGACAGACCCTAGCATCAATGATCTCTTCCCTTCCGACTCATACCGGACTGATTTACTAGTTCTAATTAGAGATATGGTAAGGTAATGCTACAACAGGTTTTTTAGGGAAAATACTTGTTCTTCATTAGCCATTTTTTCAGAACCAAAGTGATTAAGATAAATTCATTATCAGTAAAGCAAAAAGCCTTATTGATTTGTTTCTTTCATATGGAGGCGTCAAGATGAAACAGGTTGCACAAAGACTCATGTGGAGGAAGGAACGAGCCCTTGGTGCAGCTGAGTATCTTGTATCAAGGGTCTATTATCTTGTTCCCCCTCATGGTGATACTACATAGATCTAGGATAGGGTCTCTTGTCAAGCAAGAGGACAAAAGCGGATTAACCATACCAATCAGCTCAGTTGCACTTTGTGGGAAGAGACACCTAAGCGATTGTTACATGAAGTAAGGAATATGTTATTGTTGTGGTAATGAAATGCCCCAGCAACAACCATACATGGGGCAAACGTCCACACTGCCCGATACAAGAATTTCTTCCACTTTGGCAAGGAGAACAAAAGGAAATTGAGGAAACATCATTCAGAGTGGGATGGGTTTTTACTCTAGCCTTATCAGATGGTTGTCATGTCAAGGAAAGAGTTCCAAGCCACCATGCCCCCAACCCGAGGCAGCTCGGGCCCCAAGATACCACAACATTGTCTCCATGGAAGGTGTGGCAAGAGACACTCAAGGGTATATTGTATGATCTCGACAAATGTTATCGATATAGCCTTCAGGGCCATAAGAAAAGAGAGTGACCTTCTGCTAGACATGTTCATGTCGGTGAAAATGCAAGCTCAAACCGAGTTGTGCGGCCATGCGCTCACTGTGACTATTGTGTAAGAGCCCATACATGGGTTTTCCATTATGGTACAGGTGAATGTTATAGGTGTAACCTTCCGGTCCTATCTGGAAGAATCGCCCCTCAGTCTGATGGAGTGTAGTAGGAGGCAGAACATCAAAACCAAGCGGGGGTCCGATCGGTTATCATGTATAATGGGTCATTAGGGTTTAGAGGCATCTCTAAGCATCGTCACATGTAAATTGCCAGCCTTCACTTTTGATATTTATGCACCTATTGATGCCGCATCTACTTTATCATATGTGACCCCTTCTGTTGCTACAATATTTGGGTGGTGCAAGAACAACTACATGAGCCATTCTCTGTATCTACCCTATTTGGTGAGTTTGTTGTGGCTAGACAGTCTTGTAGGAGTTTTATGGTTTATGAAACTCCTAGTAAAATGATATACCTTATGTTTTATGACATAAATATTGATATTGTTCAGATGTTAGAGTTCTTATCGCTTCATACCTTATTCATATTTTTGTTGGGATGCCCTTCCTTTTATGTGCCTTTATTTCATCTAGTTGGTTTTACGTACGAGTACTATTTGACAGTACTTACGTTCTTGTTGCCGAGGGCACTGCATTGCACAATGCAGGTACAAAGATTCAGGGAGATACTACTCCATGCTTGGTTTCCACACTCTCAGCTATTGGTGAGCCTCATTTGATCTTTGGGACGTAGTTATCTTTATTTCTACATTTTTGTTATCTTGGGTATGTTGAGGCCTTGTTTCGGTAAATGTTTGATTCATGGTTATGTAATAGGCTTCATAGAGTATGCATATGTTAGCATTTTCACATGTTTTTTGGGTAGGTTCCACCGTTTAAACATAAAGTACTTCCTTTATGAATGTGATTATTTTAAAGGCTTTATGATATAAAAAACTATCTCATTTACCTTTGTATGGTTCAAAGTCATATGTCATGTGGAGTTGGTTCACCCGAGCAAGTTAAGGCACTGAGTGTCGATCTGCCTAGGCCAAGGTTCGGGGCTTGAAAAATGAAAAGGATGATAAAGAAGCAGGACGGGAACAAATTTGCCATAGTTATGAGCAAATGATTATATGAGTTGCACCTTGAAGGAGATTAATTGAAAAAGACGAACTAAAGCACAACAGATTTCTCCAAACACTTTGGCTATACTTGATGAGTAGATCAAAGTGGAATAATGACTAACTCAAATTTATAGCTTAGCTGGTATACACTCATGACATGATCAAGTGAGCATAAGTGACAAAAATAAAGTAAGGAAATTAATAAAAAAATCTAGTTCTTATGACAATCAGGTATGCATATCCTTCCAATAGTTAGGTGCATAGATCTTTCTATACTTGTTACGATCGGGCTATTCATATGCGCTCTAAGAATATGTTTCTTTAAACTATTTGCGTAATGTAAATCAACACAAGTATTTTTATGTGGAAAACTATTTGCTGAAGGGAGTTAAAAACCACGACCTATATTTCCTATAAGAATTACCAAATTTCCTTGTAATTTGGAGCAGTTCACAAGTTTATAAATTCCTCGTAACACCTAAAGGACATGTTACTTAAACAGTCCAGCTAAACAACCTAGTCGTTTTCTAGAGATCTAGTAACTAACCAACGAACAACTGTTACATAATACTTGCAAAGTTAAATAGGTGGGAACCACAAAAGAACCTAACTATAACTAAAGAACTAAGGGATAGCTCAGATTCTTTGTTGTTGGGACAGTTGACTAAGGTTCTTGAGACAAAGGTGTTGACTGCACTCACTTTTGTCTCTCATTGGAGTATTCATGGTATTGGCTTGAAAGATCCTGTTACACCTCATAATTTTACATCGAGTCATGTCATCGACTAACTATAGTATACTGAGAAGATATGAGAATCTATAGAAGGGTAATAGTGGGTTAATACTTGTTTATAAAAGTATCAGAAGGTATGGAAGTTAAACGGGTTGAAGAGAATACATTCCGCGAAATTCCAACAAAATTGCTCATGTAAGGTAGGATGTAGGACCGTACATTCATGTACGGCCATGTCACGGCAAAAAATTCACCCTGAACGCAACATGCATCCGATGATATGAACAACACTGAAAACACCTTATAAATTAATTAAACGTCTAATCTCTTTTAATAGTATTTTAGTATTTACTTAAAACAGTAACTGAGGGGTAACTGAAATCATCCTCACACGTGCAATATAAAATCATCAGAAGTTTAATGTAAATAGTAAATCATAGCAGTGACAAAAACAAGTCATACGAGACTTCCACAATCTACCCACAAATCTAACAATTATCGATGGAGCTTCTATGAGAGATAAACTATAGTTTAACTATGGGACGCAACCCGTATACTAAAGAAATAAACTAGCTAAATAGGGGTGACCCACGAACAAGGGTGTGGGATCACCAATAAATCTGAAAAGCAGCAGTTCTCCTATCCCATATGCGTATCACAAACCTACTATTCTCTGTCACCTAACATACCATAAAAATAACAATGGTATGCATGAGCACTGGTACTTAGTAAGTTTCTAAGGGGCCATAGTTAGTAAATCATCATCAATAGAGCAAAATCAGTAAAATTGTATCAATAAAACAATTGAAAATCAAGAGATAGTGTAAGTAAGTAAACTTAGAAATATTACCAGGAAAAAAAGCCAAGACACAGGCATATATTAATATCAACTTATTATACCGTTCATCATTTTATGTCTTTCACATACGAACTCAAGATCACCACAACCACTCACATGCAACCAAAACATCAACACGTGCCAACTCATGGGTGAACAATCATTCAATACACCGGGGCTTTATCCCACAGAGGTTAATCGTCCTTTGGACTGACACAACAATAAATACACTGGGCTATAGACACGAAGATCAATCATCCTCTAGACTGACACAATAATAGTCAAAAGCGATATGTTATATAACAACTAATCATCTTCTGGACTAGCACAACTTGCTCAAACACAATAAATACATGGCATGGCATATTAACCAAATCATCAATCATGGCTTATTACTGAATTCCCTTCTCAAGTATCTTCTCACAATAGAGGTATGTCGAGTCATAATCAATTTAGGAACCTTATTCAAATCACTTATTTGTTGAACCTATTCAAAGGAAAAACACATTTAAAGCTTCAATCTTTAGAAAATAAGTTGAACCTTCCAATAATGGGAAAAACACATTCATCACAATAGTATAACTCATATAAGGTTCGATGCGGACTTGACTTTGCACACGCATAACCTTGTTCAATTATCACTTTTAATTCGAAAATAAGTTCAATAGAGATCAACCACCAAACTAGAGTTTCAACGGGTACAAACAATAAAAAGAGGATTCTCAAAACAAATCATGCTTTCAAAACATTCTTAAAACTAGACATGTTTCCAAACGAGATTTTCAAAACATATATACATATATCAAGATGTTTGAAAACGTATACTTCAAAAGAGGATATTCGAAATCTAGACATACCTTAAGTCCCGCTCAAACATATTCCTCAAATTTCAATAGTTGTTCTACAATTGATTAGGATGATAAAAATTAGAACTTTAATCTAATTCCAACCATCTTACCCCCTTTAGCGAAAAACTAGGGTTTTCATGTCTAAAAAATGTGTTATTGAATTTCCATGAATCACACATGGATTCTCATTATTTTTATTACTTTACACTAGTCTAAATCCTCCAAATAATATCAGTAAATATCAAAGAATATACCTTTAAGAGATTTTGCAAAGTCTCCTTAGATTTTTATTTCTTCGGTTTTCAAGAAGCTATGATTTTGAAGGATGGACTAGTGTTAATTTAATGATAGATTGATTTAGTAATTATAGGGATTGACCAAGAATTTACCTTAGATGTTTTGGGAGAAGCCATAGGGTTGTTTCCTGTCAAAAAGACGGTTTAGAATGAAGTCTGGAATGTGAAACATGACATAAAATCATCTAAGGGTCGTATATATAGGCCTGTACATTTTGGACCCCCTGGCTCGCCAAGCGAGGTCCAAAGTAAGGGTTGACCTCGCTTTGAGCTTCGTTCAGTGAGCTCGTCCGTCCAATTTATACTTAGCAAATTTTATTAATTTTTCACTTTTGGACCCTAATATAGCATGACCCTATCTCACTTTGAGCATAGCTCAGCGAGCTCCTTGGTCTATTTTTACCATTAGCCAAAATTTCACATTTTTCAACTTTATTGACATCGTTTAGTAAAATAGGCATAATCCTAGCCCAGATCTCCGTTTGAGCTTGCCATATATGGTTGGAAAGGTATTTCAAAGACCTACAACTTTCATGCTTTAATTTTTTCAAATTTCCAACGGATATTCACGAAATCAAGTTGGAAGTCAGAACTACCGTAAACTTAGTCGATTCTATCAAATTTTACATACTTCACTATTTATCATATATCTAAAATGTCACATTAATACTAATTTAACATATTTACACCTAATCCATATTTACAGAGTGTTACATTATCCCCCTCCCAGGATCATTCATTCTTGAATGAGAGTTATGGCCTAAGATTTTCACTAAACCTCAAGTCTTTAAAATTTTCACTAGAGTTATGTTGTATTACAAGATATAACATAATAACACTCTTCAAACACCCTAATAATAAACATGTTGTCCTTAGAGGGACATCCCATGACTACAACAAAATAAGCCTATACACCAAATGAGGGGTTCACCTTTAGTCTATGCTATCACACGTCTTTGATAACCAGAAGGTTCAACGCATAATTGAATTAGGGAATAAGTACAAATACTAAGGCCTGAGTGTTATTAAACAACAACTGGATGATAACTACACTCTTCGGGTTCATTTTTGCAAGTCTTAAGATACGAAATAAGTCTACCTCGAGGTTTAACAATATCACTCTTCCACTCCATAATGGGTTAATCCAAAAATTCAAGCCTAACTATTTATGATTTACAACTTAGAGTTTCATAACACTTGGAAAGACATATCCCCAATTACTTTAAATTTCACAATCTCTAATTCAAATGAATCAGTAGTATTCTTATGGCCCTTATTTACAACTACACAATCTTTATAGACTCTAGAAGCAATAACAAGGATGCTAGTAGGGGTATTCATAGAAAATGGTTCTAACAATTGTTCGGGTTCCACACTAAATCAAGGGCAAAGCAATAAGTCACATAAGAAAGATTCAAACCAAGATCGATCCAAAACTACGCATCAATAGATAACTATTTAGGATACTTTTGACCACCGCATCTGTGGCATCAATTGCCTCCCTACGAGTCAAGCCATAAAGTTGAGCTTGTCCCCCATTAGAATTGTTAGTAAATGTGTTACCAGCCCTGCTACCACGAGCATTAAGAGTGTTTCTAGCATTACCAACAGACGGATTATTCCTCAGGCCAGAAGAGTTAGCCATCTTACGTAGCCACTTTCTGCAATCATTTTTTATATGACTCCTTATTCCACAATGATGGCAGACATAATTCTCGCATCCAAACGATTGTTGATCTCCACCTTAAGAATACCTATTCTGATTGTTGCTTCTTTGTCGTTGTCCACCAGACAGAACAATAACAGTAGACTGAAGCAACATACTGATGAGGTGCAAAATACCCTTCTTATTGTCCGTGTAACACCTCATACCTCTAAACGAAGATATGTTTATGATTTAGGGATTTAGGAAACCAAAACGGGTAGTTTAGAGTTAAAAACTAGTTTCAGTTCTGCAGATCAAATTTGACGCTAGGAATTACGGATCGTAAAATATTCTACGGCCCCTCAAAATGAACCATCAATTTCTTTTTTGAAATTTATGGTATGTTGTAGATTCTACGGACCGTCCAAATTTATACGGCCCATCGATTTCCATTATCTCAGAACTTCAACTTTCACAACTCTCTCGGAAGTCTAAAAAATAATAGTACGATCCAGTTATATGGAGCGTACAATTATTGACCATCCAGACCTAGATCGTTAAATTTTTGGTGGTCCATCAATCTCAACCATCAATTTCTATCGACAACAAATAATATAAATACGAGACTTAATTCTAAAAATTAGTTTTCACAATTCCCAAGCCTTGGAACAAATGTTCTCTCTTTCCAATCATCTCCTACACCAAGGTAAGTCCTTTCCATGTATTTCCATGCGATTCTCATCAAATATAATCAATTCCTAAGTGAAATTCACTATATCTAACCGAGGGTTTTCAAGAAAACCCAACTCAAGGAATTAAGGTTCAAGCTTTGAGATTATCCTTCCATGTTCAATTTTTAAGGCATGTTTTGGAGAGAATAAGGTATGTAAAGCTTCTATCCACGTGTGGAAATATTCATGTTCTTCCCACACCATGTTTTCCATGAAATCTATGAAATTCCATAACTTAGGGTTTTATTCCAATTTTATGATAGCCCTAAATTACATGTATCATGATATATCATGTTGTATTATTAATTCATTATTGTGTTTCTGATATTCCATTATGGTTATAAGGAATTCGTGTGTAATCCATGAATTCTCATAACCTCGATTTCTATGGGTTCTAGAATTACAAGTTATGGACCATTACTATTAGATTTCATGAACTTATATATGTATGTTTTCATTAATTTACACAAGTTGTATGTTATATTAGTTCACATGATAAATTATGATTTCAAACCATGCTTTACAAGTTGCTTTTATGAAACCACGGGCTTACAAACCACTATTTTAAAATACATATTTTGGGAGTTGCATAGTTCACCGAAAAGGCTCAGATAGACTGACACTACGTATGTCACGTAGGATAAGGGTCGCTCTGCCAGAGGATGATACCTTCCAGATTGGAGATTGGATCCTTTCATTCCATGTTATATCTCATACCCCGACAAGGTATGTGATTGTTCTATTGGCCTGGCCAAGTAACAGACTCCACGTACCTACGTGGTAATTTATGTTGTCAATTATGCTACAATCCTCCCCATAGATATATATACATACAGATATACAGTTTCACTGATATACATATATTCAGACTTATAGACTTGTAGCTTTATCAAATTTTACACATGTTATTATATTCATGTTCATGTTCAATTTCAATTTTATGTTCCTATTATATCATGTGCCTACTTATTCTTTCAATTTCTTTATATATGGTACAATTCAAATGTACTAACATCCCTTTTGCATAGGGCCTGCACTGGGCCTGCACTTCACAGTGCAGGTGCTGAGTTTTAGGGAGATGGATTTGCTTAGTAGGATTGCTTCGGTATCAGCTATTTGGTGAGCCCCATCTCATTCGAGGTATTAGTCTAGTTACTTTTATGATTACATTTTATGATAGAGGTATACCAGGGCCTTATCCTGGTAAATAGTTTTGCAGTTAGACTTATGTTCAGAGGTTTCACAGACTAGTTTAGTATGTCATGTCAGCATTGGTTTTTAGACTTATTATATTTTAAAATTATTTCAAACTACTTTTAGTATACAGTTTTTACATGTTTAATTGTCATTACTATTGCATGATTTTGATGCCTATGTTGATTCAACAAGATATATGGTTCTCTCGGTCATATACCGTTAGGCACCGAGTGTCGTGTTATGACCATGCCAGGCCATAGTTCAGGGTGTTACAAAGCATGGTATGAGAGCCTAGGTTGAAGTGTCTTAGAGAGTCTATAAAATCGTATCTAGTGGGGTCACTTTTATGTGTGTGAGGGACCCACACATATAAATAATCAATCACTAAGAAATCTAGGATTGCCTCACTTCTTTCATACTCTAGATCGTGCAGTTAGAGCTATATCTTCAGGATATCTTTCTAACTCCTGCATATTACGTATTTAAGAAAATGCCTACAAAAAAAAATTAGGTACAATCAAGAGAGCTGCTACTAATGCTTCTCGTGAGGAGGATGCTCAAGCTCAATGGACAATTCAGGTATAGCACCCCTACCCAATACCATAGGACCTATGGAGATTCTAGTTCCACTAACTCAGATGTTGGGGGATCTATTCAGCTGCTCACCCAACTTATTGATGCTCAAGGCCAATGTTAGGGAATGATTCCAAGTATGAGAACTAATAGAGAGTCATATTTAGAGTTTCTGCGTGTGGACCCTCCGGTGTTCACAAGGTCTTATAAAAAGGAAGATCCACAGAATTGTATTGATGGGTTGTAGAAAATATTATGTGTTATGTATGTTACTAAGATAGAGGCAGTAGAGTTGGGAGCTTATCAGTTGCAGGATGTTGCCAACATCTGGTATGAGTCATGGAAATAGTCCCTCGGGGAATATGCACATTCAGAAACTTGGAATGAGTTCACTGATGCTTTTATTGGGCACTTTCTACCAGTAGAGGTCAGGGAAGAAAAGGCTATGGAATTTAGAAATCTCAAGCATAACGGTAGGAGTGTGTATGAGTACTATCTTCAGTATGTCTTTTTGGAAAAGTATGCTCCACATATGGTTCCAGACATGCGGGCTAGAGTTAGGTGTTCCATGTATGGTCTTGATCCCCATTTGTACGATGTAGATAATATTATAGCTCAGAACAGGGAGGTAACTATTACAAAGATAGTTGCTTTCGTACAGGGTAATAGGACCAAGTTGAAGGAAGAAGAAGCCTTACAAAAAGAGAAGGACAATGAGTTTAATAAAAGAGCCAAGTCTTCAAATCACTTCAGTCACGTGGGAGGTAGAGGCAGACAATACTTCAAGAATAAGTCATCAGGACCTGCTCTATCTTCAGCCAGTGCTCCATTCCCTAAGTTCAGAAAGGATCATAAAAGATAGAATTTCAGAGAATTGAGTTCTCAATCACAGGCCAGTGTGGGTCAAGGTACTTTCAGTAATCCTATTTGTGGAAAGTGTGGTAGAAGACACTTAGGGGAGTGTCACATGGGTATGGATATCTACTATGGTTGTGGTCAGCAAGGTCATTTTCTGAGGTATTGTCCATCAGCAAGGCAGGGTACAAGAGGTAATGTGGATCAATCCACAAATTCAACAGCTCCTCATAATTCTCAAGCCCAATCAGGGCATGGTCCAACTAATTTTGATAATATATGCGGAGGTCCGAATAGCTTGTACGTGCTAGTAGGTCATCAGGATACAGTGACTCATACAGATGTGGTCACATGTAAATTAACGGTCTTTACTTTTGACATTTATGCTCTTATAGATCCTGGTTCCACTCTATCATATGTAACCCATTTTATTGCTAAGAAATTTGGGATAGAACCCAAAAAGTTGCATGAACCCTTTGTAGTATCCACTCCAGTTGACGAGTCAGTTATAACCAGCTGGGTTTATAAGGGTTGTCTAGTTAAAGTCTATCACCGCATTACCATAACCAATCTGGTAGAGTTAGAAATGGTAGACTTCGATGTAATCATGGGAATGGATTAGTTGTCTTCATGTTATGCCACAATATGTTGTAGAACCAAAATTGTAAAGTTCAAATTTCCCGGCGAGCCAGTCATAGAATGGAAGGGTGATTCAGTAGCACCCATTGGTAAGTTTATTTCCTATTTTAAACCTAGAAAGATTATGTCCAAGGGGTATATTTACCATCTAGTTCAGGTTAGGGATGCAGACACCTAGACCCCAACTCTTCAGTCAATGCCAATTGTCAATGCATTTCCAAAAGTCTTTCCTGAAGATCTCCTCGGAGTTCCTCCGGATAGAGAGATTGAATTCAAAATCTATCTACTTCATGGCAGCAAGCTGATATCTATTCCACCGTACAAAATGGCTCCAGCAATGAGATAAAAGCCTAATTGAAAGATCTCCTTGATAAGGGATTCATTAGACCAAGTGTCTCACCATACGGTGCACTAGTTTTGTTTGTTCACAAGAAAGATCAGTCTTTGCGTATGTGCATTGACTTTCGGTAGTTGAACAAGGTCACCATTAAGAATAAGTATCCTCTTCCTAGAATCAATTATTTATTCGATAAACTCTAGGGTGATCAGTGTTATTCTAAGATTTACATCAGATCAGGGTACCATCAACTTAAGATTAAGGAAGTTGATATTCCAAAAACCTCATTCAGAACTCGTTATAGTCACTTCAAATTTTGTGTCATGTCAGTACGATTGACGAATGTCCTAGATGCTTTCATGAATCTTATAAACAGGGTTTTCAAGTCATATCTTGATCTTTTCATCATTGATGATATCTTAGTCTATTCCCGAAATGAGGCTGATCATGCAGAACATATCATAATTGTATTGCGAATACTTCAGGACCGCGAACTTTATGCAAACTTTTCCAAGTGTGAATTTTGGCTAAAGTCAGTGGCATTCTTGATGTAAGTACATACAGGTGAGTAGACCTGTCCACCGGGTCGGGGACTCGCCCTGCCCGACCCGAAAAAACTAGGGCCAGGGTCAGCTTTTAGCTGACCCGTGAGCCACTCGACTCGAAAAAGCGGGGACCCGATCTGGCTCAGGGTCGGGCCAGGGTCAGAAAAATTTTCCCGTCTGACCCGGCCCGGCCCGACCTGACCCGCATATTTTTTTAATATAATTTATATTATTTTTCCTTCATTAATATTTATTTTGTACTTATATATATTTTTGTCATTAATAAGTGATAAAATGCATGTTTATATATATATATATGTATTGCTCTAATCTACATTGAGCTCGACATAAAATAAGATAAAAATGGTAGCTGATTATTAATTATATATTTATATTATTAGTCATTTTGTTAATATCACGGAAGCATAATGTATGGAGAAAAAGTAGTTGTAAATTGGTGAAACTTTAAATGGTCATAACTCTGCGCTCGGATGTCCGTTTTAGTCAAGATCTCACGATATACAATACATTTCAACGTCGAAATTTCATGGTAATGTAGGGGTGAATGCCAATTTCAGTTTTGGAAATTCAATTTTTTTTTAAAAATAAAAAAATCCTCGGCTCGGACCGGCCCGACCCGACCCTGGCCCACCAAAAAAATTGACGGGTCAAGGCCGACCCATGAACCGTAGGGTCCCCAAAGGGCCAGGTCCAGGGTCGGAATTTAAAAAAAAATATAGGGTCAGGGTCGGGCAAGCAAGAAAAAAAAGCCACCCGACCCAACCTATGAACAGGCCTACAGGTGAGTGAGGGTAAGTGGGGCTGAGTTCGCAGGGAAGTAGTTGACGTAACAATGGGTGTGAAATAGGGGTTCTCGGGTTAGGTATTACTATCGGGTAGGTGGTGTTTTGGAACTGTTTCGAGTAGTTTGGTGATGAGTCAAGCTTAGAAGTTTAAGGTGGTTGTTGAGCGTGTGTTGAGGGTTATTGTAGTGGTCAGGGTTTAGTGAGTATATGGTGTCAAGACCACACAATAGAACCTAAAACAGTGAGGTTCTCAGTTTATCAGTTACTACGAGGCAGCGGGGATGTGAGGGCTGTATCAGGTATTTATACTAGGAATTAGGTTAAGGATTTTAATGGGAAGGTTCTAGACAGGTTGAGAGTGATCTTAATGATCGGAGTTTGAAGGTTGGATAATGGTTAGGCGACAGAACAGAGCAGAAACAATAAGGTTCCGGTAAAGTGTGTTATGCAGACAGTTTGTTGTTGTCAGGTTTTGACGGACAATTGGGGATGGTTTCGGGGTTTGGCCTTTGGGGTGGCTGTTTGTAAGGTACTGTAGGATGTAGTGGTGAAATGAATGAGATATTTTGGATGAGGGATGGAAATGGGATGCTAGGTGCAAACTAGAGTACAAACCAAGCACAATCGGTCGATAAGTGAAGGATAATGACAAGGGGTTTTTAATGCCCAAGTTGACACCTTGATGGGGTGACCAATTTAACAAGGTCTAATCCGAGGTTGCTAAGTGAAATGCTCGTGAATAAGACATGTGACGGTGGTAAGGAAACCTTATAATAGACCCTTGGCTTGGGTTTGGTTGGACCACACAGTTCCAACGTCTACCTACGCCGAGGGGGTTCCTTAATCTTGGGTTTTTATTAGGTCACACATTCCTATCCAAGAATTACCCCATAGTGAAACCTTAGCTTGGGTTTTACTAGGTTACACAGTCCTAGCGTCAACTTACACCAAGGGTTTTGGGTCACACAAGAACCAAAGGTCCTCCCGGTGAACCGACTAAGAATATCAATCCCGGATTGAAAGACTTAGCAAAGATGAGTAAACACTCAAGTTTTATATTCAACAAACTCTAAATTTTACATTTTCCTAAGGCCACTATTTATAGTACAAAATGTAATATTCTAGAAGAAGACAAAATGACACAAATTGCTTGGGAGTTCGGCCTAGTGTGAACGGATTTGGAGTGACATGGAGACCATGATGTTTCGGCCACCTCTTCCTCTTCTATAGGCTGAGATTGAGGTTTCCCATGTAACCATATTCATGAATTTTTTAGCTCATAAATTCTTCCAAAAAACTCATCTTCTTGGAATGTGTTGGAAGCTTCCATTCTTGGTATTTGTCTGGATGATCAATATGACCAACACTTGCACTTCCCCTTAGCTGATTTTCAGCTCTTCAATGTAGCCAACTTCATGAACTTTTTAGTTCATAAAGTCTCTTCTTGAAATCCCCAACTTCTAGATGCCTCTTGTCCTTGCCACCTTGTCATTCTCGGCTTTCTCACCTCATTACATGACCTAGTTGTTGTTTCCTGTAGCATATTAATTGTGTTCTAATGAGAGCTAGGAGTTATTTACATATTACACTATGTCCTAAGCTAAGCTAAGAAATCAATACAAGCTAAAAGAAAACATGGTCTTCATCCAAGACCTACATACAAAGACCGAATAGAACTTGCTTCCTATATCTTCATGTGAAAACTCCAACGCCATTCAATTTTCCATGCCATGTTAGGCATATAAGTGTGGAATACATGCCATTGTTTGCACTCTTGGTAAAATGTTTCTCGTCTTTGGTTGATAGTTTAAGTCTGCGGGCTGATTTATATCAATCTCCCCTTCTTTGGAAGAATTTATCCTCAAATTCTCGGGGATAAAGTACGAGGACACCTCATGATCATACCACATTATACCAATGCTTTTGTCCAGATCTTGTTTCTTGTTTGAGCCTTCATGAAGGTTGGCTAACCATATGAAGGGACCATTCACCGAGTAATCTCCCAATTCCATCCAGGCATCATAATTCCATGGTCTGTGGCGCGTGCCTACCAACCTTTCATCATAAGGAATCACGGCTCGGGGTTATCTTGTTAGGTTGGCACTGAGCTTTTGTTCAATCCGCACCATCATAACCGTGGTAGGAGTAGCACAATGATCACCGCTTTGGATGTCACAACCCCCGAATGATATCACAAGACACCCACATTTACCATGTAGGTCCTTGAAGATCTTTCCTTGCTTCACTTCCTTTAGGTTCTTCATTGATAGAGAGTTTTCTTTTAAGCTGGTCTTTGGTGGCATTTTAGCTCCACAAAAATTATAGAGATAAGCACTCAACATTGGCCATAGAGACTTGTACCTTATAGTGAGATTTTAGGCCAATTGGTTGTTGATGTACACCTTCCAATCTTCATCATGCCTCAGTACTAATAACATATATGTCATGTCGGAGCTAAGGTACCCTTGATCACACCCTTCTCCTAACATGTCTTGCCTTCCATATCCACAGGCTTGGGGTGTAGATAACGAATCTCTTGAAAATAAATCAAGAGTGAGTTCATTATCTTCCTTTGGTAAGATCTCGGATGTGTCATTCTTTACGAATTCCATGTCGATTCTATATTCCATCCTTGTTTGCTCATATAAGGGGTTGATAAAGAAGGTATCACCCAATTCTTCAACTTGGTACAAGGGATTGGTAAAGAATGTCCACCCTTGTGTTGCTTCTTCATGATCAAGGCTAAGGGCTTGACATGGAACAAGGTCCTCTTGAACATTTGGCTCGGTTGTTGTCATCGGATCATCATATGGAGGGAGGGGTCTTCCAAGAGCTACCTCACAAATAGTATCAACATCATTGCTAGGTGGTAGCTCAGATGTTGGTCCATGTGACTTGGCCATTTCCAAAACCTCTGAGGTTTCCTTCGGACCGGTTTCTTCTCTACATGGCAAAACATTTAGGGAACTCCCCTTCTTAGATTCTCCATTTATCCTTTGTGCATCAAGTAAGAGAGTCTCTGCTTTACACTTCTTAGTGCATCGGATTTTCATGTCATTCACCTCACTAGGTGACATCGGCACCAATCAGATCTTCTTATTATCCTTTTGAAATGAATAAGTGTTCCTTCCTTCATCATATTGAGCCTCCGTGTCAAGTTTGCACGGTGTCCCAACAAAATATGACATGCATTCATGGAGAGGATGTCACACCATATTTTATCTTCATATGTTCCAATCTGAAAGCTAACAAGAGTTTGTTTTTCTACTCTTAGCCTTTCGTCTTGGTTTAACTGTTGGAGATCATATGGTTTTAGATGGTTGAGGGTGGGTATTTTTAACTTGTCCACCATTTCTACGGAGGCCAAATTGACACTACTTCTTCCGTCCATAATCATGTTACACACTCTATCTTTTACCTTACATCATGTGTAAAAAAGTCTATCCTTTTGAGTCTCCGCAAGTATTTCAAGTTGATCCTCCAACACATGATAGAGTACTAAGTCTTTATGCCTTGGGATATTTTTCACAACCCTGGATTCAGCATTATTATTCATGGCATGTTCCGCAAGTTCCCTTCTTATGGCTTGCACACGGTTGTCCAAAACTTCACTTGCGATCCGCCAAAAATCCTTTTTTGTGTAAGGCATCACGTCAAGGTGTGGATGGGAGCACCTCGCTCTAATACCAACTGATGTAAGTATGTAGGGTTGAGTGAGGTTAAGTGGGGATAAGTTCGATAGAGAACTAGTTGACGCGACAATGGGTGTGAAATAGGGGTTCTCAGGTTAGGTGTTACTACCGGGTAGGTGGTGTTTTGGGACTGTTTCGGGTAGTTTGGTGATGGGTTGGGCTTAGACGTTTAAGAGGGTTATTGAGGATGTGTTTATGGTTATTTTAGTGGTCAGGGTTCAATGAGTATATGGTGGAAAGACCACGGAATAGAACCTGAAACAGTGAGGTTCTCGGTTACTACCGGGCAGTGGGAATGTGAGGGTTGTATCGGGTATTTATACAAGGAATTGGGTCAAGGTGTTTAACGCGACGGTTATAGACAAGTTGATGGTGGTCATAATGATCGGGGTTTGATGGTTGGATGGTGGTGAGGTGACGTAACATAACGGAAACAGTAAGGTTCCGATAAAGTGTGTTATGCAGACAGTTTGTTGTTATCAGGTTTGGATGAACAGTTGGGGATGGATTCAGGGTTTGACCTTTAGGGTGTCTATTTGTAAGGTATTGTGGGATGTAGTGATGAAAGGAATGAGATGGTAGGTGAAAATCAGACTACAAACCAAGCACAATCAGTCAATAAGTGAAGGATAATGACAAGGGGTTTTTAGTGCCCAAGTCGACACCTTGATGGGGTGACCAATTTAACAAGGTCTATTCCGAGGTTGCTAAGTGCAATGCTCATAAACAATCCAAGTGATGGTGGTCGGGAAACCTTATGATAGACCCTTGGTTTTGGTTTGGTTGGACCACAAAGTTCCAACGTCTACTTACGCCTAGGGGGTTCCTTAAGCTTGGTTTTTGATTAGGTCACACAGTCCTAACCAAGACTTACAACAAAGGAAAACCTTAGCTTGGGTTTAACTATGTCACACAGTCCTAACTTCATCTTACGCCAAGGGTTTTGGCTCACACAAGAACCAAACTCTGAATTTTACAATGGCCTAAGGCCTCTATTTAAAGTATAAAATGGACTATTATAGAAGAAGACAAAAGGACACAAATTTCTTGAGAGTTCGGCCTAGTATGAACAAATTTGGAGTGACTTGGAGAACAAGATGTTTTGTCCACCTATTCCTCTTCTCTAGGATGATGTTGAGGTATCTCATGTAACCATATTCAAAAGTTTGTTAGCTCATAAATTCTTCCAACAACCTCATCTTGTTGGAATGTGTTGGAAGCATCCATTCTTGGTATTTGTTTGGCTGATCAATTTGACCAACACTTGCACTTCCCCTTGCCCTATTTTGAGCTCTTCAATGTAGCCAACTTTATGAACTTGTTAGTTCATAAAGTCTCTCCTTTAAATCCCCAACTTCTAGATGCCTCTTGTCCTTGCCACCTTGTCATTCTCGGCTTTGTCACCTAATTACATGGCCTAGTTGTCCTTTCCTATATCATATTAATTGTGTTCTAATGAGAGCTAGGAGTTATTTACATGTTACACTATGTACTAAGCTAAGCTAAGAAATCAATACAAGCTAAAAGAAAACCTAGTCTTTGGTCAAGACCTACATACAAAGACCGAATATAACTTGCTTCATAGATCTTCACGTGAAAACTCCAACGCCATTCCATTTTCCATGCCATGTTTGGCATCTAAGTGAGGAACGACTTGCCATTGTTGGAACTCTTGGTAAAGCCCTTCTAGGCTTTGGTTGAGAGTTTAAGTCTACGAGCTGATTTATATCAATTCTTGGGTCATGTGATTTCAGGCGAAGGCATCCAGGTTGATTTTAAGAAAATGGACGTTATAAAGAACTGGCCCAGACCCACTTCTACTTCAAACATACGGAGTTTCTTAGGTCTGGAAAGCCACTACAGACGTTTCGTAGAGGGTTTTTCCTCTATTGCAGCCTCATTGACTAGATTAACTCAGAAGAAATTTAAATTTCAATAGTTTGATGCATGTGAGCATAGTTTCGAGTAATTAAAATGAGACTGACTTCAGCTCTAATGTTAACATTGCTTGAAGGAACCGAGGGGTTTGTTGTATATTGTGATGCTTCAGGAATTGGTCTTGGGTGTTTTTTAATAAAGCGTGGTAAGGTTATAACTTATCCATCTAGACAGCTTAAGCCTCATGAAAAGAATTATTCGACTCATGACTTAGAACTGGAAGTCATAATTTTTGCACTCAAGATATGGCATCACTATTTGTATGGAGTTCACATTGACATTTTCACAGATCACAAGAGCCTTCAGTAAATTTTCAAGCAACGAGAGTTGAATCTTAGACAAAGGAGAGGGCCTGAATTAATAAAGGATTATGATATGGATGTTCTCTAGTATCCGAGGAAAGTGAATGTGGTAGCCAATGCTCTTAGTCGGAGATCCATGAGAAGCTTAGTTCATACTGAGGAAGTCAAGAAAATCATGATGAAAGAGATTCATCAACTAGCCAGTTTGGGATTTCGACTCATGGACTTCAAAGATAATGGTATGTTAACCGCATAAGGTTAGTCGGAGGTGAAACAACATTACATCACTCCGACGGATTCACAGAGTATTCCATGTCTTTTGGATAGTTTCCATACATCTATGTATATGTATTTATATTGCCCACAGATACCTATGTCATTATATACGCAGCTTATACAGGTATGATATTGATGATATTGCCTATAGAGGTGTCATATATGAGATATACTATATAAATAATATTGTCCATAGGGGACTACAATGTTATTTACATGATAATGTCTCATTTATGTACTGTATGGTCCACAGTAGCATTTCAAAGTTACATGTTGTTTCTTTTGTTTTTTTTGCCCCATTGATGTCTGTATTAACGTTTAGTTATGCCTTACATATTCAGTACATTCTTTCATACTGAAGTCCCTTTGTTGGGGGAGCTGTGTTTTATGCCCACAGGTGCAAGTAGATAGACGACCGCACCTTCTCAGTAGGTATCCTATTAAGCTATTGGTCTTCGCACTCCACTTTCACCAGAGTTGTTGTATAGAGTCGGTAGGCCATGTTACTTATGTTTATAGTTATTTTGGGTATGACGGGGCCCTGTCTCAACCTGATGACATGTTGTAGTACTCTTAGAGGCATGCAGACTAATGGTCGATATATATATGTTTTGTACGGCTTATCAGCCTCCTTGTTAGTTGTTGGTCTCTGTTATGGCCTTGCCGACCTTGCTATGCGTATACTTTGGGTTGTTTGTCACTTGTTACAGGTTATTGCATATAGATTTTCCTTATATTTGTCTTTTTGAGGCCTTGTCATCCAAGTTGGTTATATGCTCAAATCATGATGTCTAGGTGGTATGCTCAGGCCATTCAGGCTCATGGTGCCGGCCACCAACCCCCCTTCCCTCCTCAAGGTTCAAGTGTGACAAAAGTCTATTTTGATAAGTTCATCTTCTAATTTTTCTCATTCTGTTGCTTCATTATTTAATGGCATGTTTGTTTCCCCCCTGCTTCTTCAACACCCTTGTTCATTTTTCATGACCTACTATCTATCCTAAGAAGTACCCTATTTTTGCCTGTGGGATGAAACACGTTACTCTACCTATCCTAAGATAACGCTTTACCGAATTATATACAGAATAGTAAAGTAAAGACGTAGTGAATCTTAAGTGGAAATCACTGATTCACAAGGGTAGTAAAAACTATGACCTACACCTATGTAGGATTTACCTTAAACTCTACTACAATTATGAGACTCTGTAATTTCAAGTTACAAACTCTTGCAACCTAGGAACTACACTCTAAATCCTATCTCGCTAATCAACCTCTAACTAGGGAGCAACCTTCAAGTTATACTCTAACTTGAAGTTGAATTTAAAACTCTTTGTATCTAATTGCATACTTCTAATAAAGCGGATAAAGATACAACATGATAAACAAAGCCTAATACATGATCCTAGAGATAAGAACTGGAAAACATTATTCAGTAGAATAACTCCTTCAATCTTCTTCATTGTATTAGGGCGGCACTTCTTGAATCAGAACTTTATTTGTAGCATAGAAAGTCTTCTCTCAATATCTTCTAATTTTTCTCTTTGAGTGCACAAAGTTCTTCACGGTATGACTTGGTATTTATAAGAATAAAACATATTTTCTACGACTGACTTAAATCATATTTGATACTACCCATAGGGTATTAGGTTTATTGGGATTCTTATACCTCTTCACATATTTCGTTTCCATGTAGGACTCCAAAATATCTTGATAAATATGATGTGAGATATTTATTAATATAACATAGAATCCTGCCGCCTTGGACACCAAGTCTTTTTCATAAAGACATACAAATCCTAGTTGCTTCAAAATTTGTTTGGAACATGTTGTTGGACATGGTTCAACCACCTGGTGCTCTAGCCTCTAAGTCTTCTAAGCTGGAATATGTTCAACTACTTGGTCCATCAACCTATTCTTATATACACATCATTTAACTCTGACCTGCTTATGAGATATTGGATAGAACATGTTGGCAGACCTTTCCATACATGATGTGTAACTCCTTGTTTGTTTATTCTGAGCGTGATTCATTCAACTTTGCGATCCTGATGATCTCTTCGCCTCTTCTTCTGATCACTCCATTCTACCGTGTAGGATATTCAACTACTACACCTACTCAGTCCTTGAGATAGAATAATAGAACATTATTCATGCTTGTTCTATTCAACATTGATTTTCTCTATAGCTGAGTCATCCCTTCCTCCTTCAAACTCAATTAGTTTATGTGATTGACCAATTCTATAGACCTGGTTCTTGTCTGCTTGGTCTATTCTGTATTATGGCTGTTCTTTCTCCACTGATTCGTTTACTCTACTTCCTGTGTATAGCATGTTATTGTGTTTCCATGATGGAACACTTTCATGGACCTGTTTGATATATCACATTACTAGTTCTTACTTGGAACTCTTTTTCCAATATGACTTATTCACTTCTAGGACCTAATTCATATGTTGCCATGCCTGTAGCCTTCCTTGTACTAGAACACATCTTTGGACCCGTTCTATTTACCTATTGTGTTCTTTCTCGACACTTTTATGTGTTTGGAACCTCTGTCAGTATATCGGCCATCTATCTAGCTTAGTTTACTTATCAAATGTATATAGACCTGGCATCTTGCATACTCAGTTTGTCAATCATCAAAACTAATCAACATAACTAAGATGTGTTAAGGCCAATAAAGTCCACCATTTTGATGATGACAAACCCCAATGTTCTTCACGTCAGAGGTAGTCTTTTCCATACACTTACAACATTGAAGTTTGAGGTAATATTAAAACTATGTTAGTATAACAGGTCATAAACCAAGTAAGCACAATGATCATCTTACCCCTTTTGGCATCATTAAAAAGTTAACTCAGACTATAGTTAGTAATTAATGATAGATCTAATGGCCACTTAGGCTATCACATATACACAAAATAGAAATCAAACACTCAATTAATAAAAATCATTCGTATCACACAAATAAGGAAATGATTTGTGAAATATGCATAGTTATTTTCATTAACCTCAATCAGTATAATTCAAATCCCTAATTAAAACTATATACAACAGATTATTTTGATAGACTTGGAACTAGACTCTAGGAAGAATACATAGATAAAATTAGGGAGAGCCTAGTCACTTTGCTAGTGAATATGACCAATGTGAAGGTTACAGGAAAGGTCAAATTTTTTTAGATGTTTTGACTTAGGTTAGTGAATTGGCTACGATTGAGATGGGAGGATATCTCTTTGTTATCTATTTCCCCATAATCACCTTCTGGATCATCCTCTTCTCTTGGATAGATCACCATCTTGTCCACCTTTTACCCCAAAAGAACCACCATCCCTTTCCACAGGTTTTGCCCATAAGGATCAAGATCCGGACTGCTCTTCTTTCTTAGAAGATGGAGGATTCTTCTCTATTTCAACCTTCCATACTTTACCATGAACCATATATCTCCATATCTCCTCTTTTGTAATGATCTAGATGCATTTCTTTTCGATGAGCTATTGTTGTCATCCAACTCGTGTTCTTGAGAAGTCATTGTATCATAGATTTTCTCTATAGTTCCCCCTGCTTTGAAGCTTTTGGCATATTCCCCCTTTTTATGAGCTCCGCCAAATTTTATTTCTCATTTCACCTTTTCAGTTGGTGTATACATCCTTATGATAGGGAAATATGGGGTAGTACGAGTAATGTGGATGTTATGGTATGATTTTACCGAATTAAGAGTGTGTGGAAGAGAGAGTTTAATTAGAACCTGAAGATGAACTGAATATTTTTCCTATTTGGTTCTATGGTGGCATTTGGAAGAGTAGTGACAGCTTTATGTAGTAATAAGAAATATGCTGAAGAGTCCTTTTTGGGAAGAGAGTGATTTGATTGTGGTGGCTTTTTAGGATTGCCATCATGACACTTTTTCTTTTCTGGATGGCAGCTGGATTTGACTTGGAAACGGAGGATAGGTTGTCCAAGTTATTCCATGATCTAATTATATAATTGACTGTAGGGATAAGAATACATACTAGAAGCATTGACTAACCATATGCAATCCTTGATTTAAGGCATGTTTCTATGATAGCTATCATGTTAGACATACAAGAGATAACGAACTTGTTTGGTGTAGGATGTAAAGGAACATAAGTGCAGCTTTAATCACTCATGATGGTACCATATTTTTCCATGCTATCTAGGAGACACTTTTCAATTAATCAACTTGAGAGATTACACAACCCCTTTTATAGGAATGACCAACCTTGAGTTAAGCTGAAATTCAAGCAGTATTTGCGTGGTGACTCAACATGAAGACATACCAGACTCCTTAGTTTCAGCCGTAATATAGGCTAAGCATAAAATAAAACCTAACCACACATTTTCACAGGAATGCGTCTTCAGGATTTTCCTACTTCTATGATCCGGAATCTCAACTCTGAATCTTCATAGCAAACCTACTTGTTCTTGTTGATCGTTGTTCTTCATTTGGAGGACCAAGTTCCTGGACCTGTTTCATAAACAAAAGAATCGCCACACTACTAATGATCCTCTATTTTGTCCTTGTGGACAATTGCTTTTCTCCTTGCTTCACATGGCCCATTAATTTGAGACTCGCATCTTGTAAGCATGATTCTTTCTATAGATTGATTTGTTTCAAAATGGTTATATCAGGTGTTCCCCCTATCTTTGTGTCATGCATCTTCCCTTCCAATAAACTAAATAAATTATTTTTGCAACATTTTTTCTTCCTTCATTCTGAGAGTGAGAAGAATTGTAATTGTAACTCTTTTTACGTCTTGAATAGGCATCTTCCATACATCAATATAGCCTGCTCTTATGATACTTTTTGTTAAAAAACAATCAAGGGTTAGATTTGGGCACCCAGGAAAGTTTGTATCCTTTTCCTTTAATCATTGGATGGATTCAGTCTTTCTTTGTCCATTCAAACAGGGCCCAAATAAACATGTTTCCAACCCATGTTATGCTCTTCTTAATTGGATTTGTGTTTTGAGTTGCAATCTTCAGATACCTCATCCTATAGCTCATATCTACTGGACATTCAATCTTACAATGTTCAATCTTACCACAAAGAGTGCATAGTGCCTCTTCTGACCCTTTATGTTCAGCAGTCCTATAGTTATATTGTATGTTTGACTTGTGAGATTTGAAAGTAGTAGGGAAGCTTGAGTCCAGCGATTAGATCCTTCAATATCAAGCATAGTTTTAAGCAGTTTTGAACTTATATCTTTGGAATTTTCCCTTTCTAGGTGCAACTCTCCTTTTTACCCTTTTTAACTCGAACTCAACCTCAAGTTGCTCATCTTGATTTGCTTCAGGATTGTTATATCAGGTATTCCGCCTGTCTTGTTTCGTGCATCTTCTCTTCCAATAAGCTGAATAGATTCCTCTTGCAGCCACTTTTTTCTTTCATTCATTATGAGAGTGAGAAGAATTGTAATTGTAACTCTTTTACAGCTTAAATAGGTATCTTCCATATATCAATATAGCCTGCTCTTCTATTCCGTTTTCCTGCAAAATAATCAGGGCTTAGCTTTGGGCACCTAGGAAAGTTTGGGTCCCTTTCTTTTGATCATCGAATGGATCCGATCTTTTTTTGTCCATTCAGGCAGGGCCCAAATAAACCTGTTTCCAATCCCTCTTACACTCTTCTTGATTTTCTTGGTGTTTTTAGTTGCAATCTTCAGATTCCTCTTCTTGTAGCTCATATCTACTAGATGTTCAATCATACAATGTCCCATCTTACTACAAAGAGTGCATAGTGCCTCTTCTGACCCTTCATGTTCAGCAGTCCTGTCAAATCCTAGTCATGTAGTTATATTGTGTGTTTAAATTATGAGATATAAAAGTAGTAGGGAAGCTTGAGTCCAACGATTAGCTTTTTCAAGATAATCCTCAGCTCTAAGCAGTTTTGAACTGATAACTTTTGAATTTTCCCTTTCCAGGTGCAGTCCCCTTTTTACCCTATTTAACTTAGACTCAACCTTAAGTTGCTCATTATTCAACTCACGCTTTCCTGATTTGATGGTCAGCTTCAAAACCTTATATTGAAGATCTAAAATAGATGAACCATGTCGTGCAACCTATTTTTTTAACAATTGATTCTCTTTTTTCAGTTTTATTTCTACGATCTTCACTCTTTATTACTAGATCTGTTAGGGTCATAAGTTCACTGAGCGAATCAATCCTCTTTATGCTCATCTCTCGATATTCAAGATCCAACATGTCCTCTGAGTTGATGTCACTTTCCTACAGCTCCTTTTCAGATTCTTGCTTTTCACCATCGGTGTTCCAGTCTTCAATAGCCTCAAGAACAGAAGGATCATTATCATTCTTTGATTCATCATCTAATCCCCACGCAACCACCATAGCATTTGCAATCTCCTTCACCTTCTTCTCACTGAATGCTTTTTCTTCTTTTCTTTATCTACTTCATTTTTCTTCTACTGAATTTCCCACAATGGATAGTCCTTAATCATGTGATCTATTTTATCATATTTAAAGCACCCAATGAATTGCGACCTGTCAGAGCTCCTACCATCGTCAGATGAACTACCACCTCCATATTGTTTTTCTTTTTTTAGGAACTTTCTAAAGTTTCTAGTGATCAGTGCCATCTCCTCTTCATCTTCAACTTCAAATTCTTTGAGTGTGAGGGATATCCTAGTAGTAGCTTTTTGATTCCTAGAGTTCTCCATATCTATCTCATGCGTCTTCAGGTTTCCTACCAATTCATCAATGGACATACTCTCTATGTCCTTAGCCTCCCATATTGCGGTGACTTTTATCTTGAAGGTGCTTCGAAGGGTTCTCAGAAGTTTATCCATTTAGCCCTTAGTAGTGATGACCTTACAAATAGATGTTAATTCATTCAAAATATAGGTGTACCTGGTGAACATCTCTGCAATAGTTTCTCCAGGATTCATCCAGAAGTTCTCATAGTCAGTAGCGAACATGGCGTTCCTGAACTTTCTCACTTGACTAGTGCCTTAATGTACATTCTCCAAAGCATCCCAAATTTTTTTGGCTATTGTACAAACAGAGATTCCGTTGTATTCATCATGTCCAAGGCCACATATTAAGGCATTTTTGGCCTTTGCATTCTTATCCAGAATCCTATAGTCGCTATGAACATACTCATTCTTTTCTTTCTTTACATTGGTTCCATCTGCTACCTATTTTGTGGGATATTTGGGTCCTTCTATTACCCTATCCCATAGCTCATAATCCTCCGCTTGCAGGTGATCCTCTATGTGAGCCTTCTACCACTGATAATATTGTATATTGAATAGTGGTGGCCTTTTGGTGGATTGTCCCTCAGAGTGTCCTGTAGGTGGTGTTGCATTCATTATGATCCTTCTCTTAAGGTATTAACCTTGTTGAAGAGAAGTTGCTTCTTAAACTCCCTTATTAGATTTTCACGACCTACTCTCTATCCTATGTAGTACCATATTTTCGCCTGTAGTGTGAAACATGTTACTCTACATGTTCTAAGTTATTGCTTTGCGGAGAAAAATATAAAACCATAAAGTAAGGATATTTATTTTTATGTAGAAACTGCCCTGCTCACAAAGGAAGTAATAACCATGACCTACACCTTTATCGGATTTACCCCAAACTCTACTACAATAATGAGCCTCTTTAAATTCTAGTTACAAACTCTTACAATCTATGAACTACACTCTAATCCCTATCTCGCTAATCAACCTCTGACTAGGGAGCAACCTTTAAGTTAAACTCTAACTTAAAGTTGAATTTACAACACTTTTGTATCTAACTGTATGCTTCTAATCAAACTGATAAAGATAGAACTTGATAAATAAAACCTAATACAATATTCTAAAATTAAGAACTAGAAAAAATTATTCAGTAGAATAACTCCTTCAATCTTCTATATTGTATTAGGGAGGAATTTCTTGAATCATAACATTCTTTGTAGAATAGAAAGTCTTCTCTCAATATATTCTAATTTCTCTCTTTGAGTGCACACAGTTCTTCACGGTATGACTTGGTATTTATAATAATAAAAAATATTCTATACTATTGACCTAAACCTTATTTGATACAAACCATAGGGTTTTAGGTTGTTTAGGATTCTTAGACCTCTTTGCATATTTAGTTTCCTTATAGGACTCTAAAATATATTGGTAAGTATGGTGTGAGATCCTGATTGATATTGCATAGAATCCTGCCACCTTAGACACCAATTATTTTCCATAAAGACATATAAATCCTAGTCGATGTAGGATTTGTTTTGAACATGTTATTGGACCATGTTCAACCACTTAGTACTCCAGCCTCTGAGTATTTTGAGCTGGAATATGTTCAACTACTTGCTCCATCAACCTCTTCTTGTATATGCAGTATCTAAATCTAACCTACTTTTGAGATATTGGATTTAACATGTTGTTAGACCTATTCAATACATGATGTGTAGCTCTGTATCTTTTTTTCTGAGCCTGATTCATTCAGCTTTTCACTCCTGATGATCTCTTCACCTTTTCTTTTGATCACTCCATTCTACTATGTAGGATATTCAACCACTACACCTACTGAGTCCTTGAGATAGGACAATAGAACATTATTCATGTTTGTTCTATTCAACATTGATTTGATCTATCGCTGCATCATCCGTTCCCCCTTCAAACTCAATTAGTTTATGTGATTCACTAATTCTATAGACCTGGTTCATGCCTACTTGGTCTATTCTGTATTATGGTTGTTCTTTCTTCTCTGATTTATTTACTCTACTTCCTATGTATATCCTATTGTTCTATTTCCATGATGGAACACTTTCATGGACCTAGTTCATATATGACTTACCAATTTTGACTTGGAACTCTTTTGCCAATCTGACTCATTCACTGCTAGGACCTGATTCATATGTTTCCATTCCTGCAACCTTTCTTATACTTTAACATGTCTTTGGACCCGTTCAATTCACCTTGCGCGTTCTTATTCAAGTCTGCTATGAGTTTTGAACCTCTATAAGTATCTTAGTTATCTGTCCAGCTTAGTTCACTTATCATATGTATGTAGAACTGACATCGTGTAGACTCAGTTTGTCAATCATCAAAACTAATCAACACAACTCAAATGTGTTAAGGCCAACAACCATTTTCTTCAGTTCCTCAATACTTATTTCTTCAGTTAAGGGAATAATTTCTTTGTTTGTTAAGGCCAACAACCATGACTTCTGCACCACTCTTTTAGGAGAACCAACTCATTTACTTCTGTAGGTGTTTTCTGATATCATAAGTCTGCATCAGTCTGTTTCTTATGTACGATGTTGTAGAATCTCCCTTGTTTGTACTCCCTTTATTCTAGGCCTTTGGTGAGAGGATCTTTTTTTTATTGCCATGTGTGTAGATTATCCACATATATTCATGTTTCCTCTCACTTAGGCTCTTTTGGTTAGATAGTGGTAGTTTTTAGAAACTCAGGGACGCTTGGGTTCGACTCTACTAGAGGAGGGATAAATATATTTTCCTCTAGCCTATCTATGGTGATATGTACTTTATGTGGGAGGACCAGGTTTCATTGATGACTTATTTCTAATATACTGAATTTTTTGTCTCTATCACTTCAGTATTATATGGGCACGTATCAATGTAGTGTTCATTGTTTCCACAATGAGTGTACAAATGATTGTGAATCACTATTATATACTTGCTCCTCGGGTTATATGTATAGAGCCTTTTTGCATCGTTCGTGTCTTTGCTTAACTCTTATTTAAGTTCCTTATATTTTGTTTTCTGCTACCAACTCAGAGTTCTCTTTGCTTAGGATGACAACCTGGTTCTTGAGGGAATCATTCATAAATTCCAGGTTCCTTTATGCTCGTCTACACTCTTGAGTTCTATCTCTTGGAGGGCACGCATGTTTGATAACCTGTTCCTTTAAGAGTAGAGGTTTTCAAAGGCAGTAATAACAATATGTCATATTTTTTAGTTTTTTCTCATGTGGGTATGAATTATATCTTTTATGTATGTAAAGTTTACCTCAGCATCATCATCTTTTATGTCTAAGCTTGTGTTGGCCATGAGTCCTAGTGCATCCTTCATATATTATTCGTATATTACCACAATGATTTACTTGGGGTTATCTCCCTCATCTTCAACATCACTTGATGAGTTTCCCATAGCTATCATTTATGTCTGTGGTCAGAATGCCAACGTACGTGGACATTAGTTGTTATATGCTTTGTGAAAATTTGATTGTTGTTGTGTTTGGCATCTTAAAGAACCTCGTACACTTTTGATAAACATGATGGTATTCATCATGGACATAAGAAAGTCTAATTCGTTAATGAACTTATCTGAACATATTGCCTATATGTCATGCCTTAAACCTAGGCCGCCTGGATGTAATACAACACTCGATATGAGACTGTATATGACCGAGTGAACCATATGGCTGGCTGGATCAACATGGACATGTACTGATGCCAAATGCAGGGCATATCTAATCTGCAGGGCATATTACTTCACGTATCATTCCATACTTTTTGATCTTTGTCGATACTTACCTCCTTCGATCCAATTAGTCTCAAACTTCCTTGAAACCTACTTAACACTTCGATAAACTTTTAGTTAACCTCATAGAGAGGTTTCACTCTTTCCAGACCTACATCGGCTAACTTACGATGACAAAGATACCCAAAATATGGGGTGTAACATCCTTCCCCCCTTAAGAACATTCGTCCTCTAATGTTTGGGGTAGCATCTTAAAATTCCAATTCTTAGACTTTCTGCAAAAAAATCTACAGGGTTTCCTCATTTTACACGATCATACATTCATCCTCAAAGTCATGTAGTATGTCATATTTCACCTCTACCGTTGGATTCCAATATTTGGGCTATCTCTCCACCTGTTTGTCATGACCAGCCTCTACATGGGATACATAAGGTGAGACAATTGATTTAAATTACATGTGAAAAGTAATCGCACGATTACCGTTCTTCATGAACATTGAGGATAGTTAGGTTTGATACCTTATTTTGCTTTTCACGTCATCTCTTCTATATTTCTTACGCTGTTCCTTTCTTGTTATAGAAACTATATTTGTTGATACTTACCTGGTAGATTTGTTGGTCTTGGAACTTTTCACATGATACACTATTTTCTAATTTGTACATTCATTACGGTTATGATTCGAGAAGAATTCCCACCATACATTCTTAACACCGAAACGTGGAAACCAGATACGTGAGTTCTAACAGTAAGGGTATATCCAACATTCAAGCCATCCGACTACTTTGTCGAGTTTATACACTACTATGTCATATGTTTCGATTTAAGCTGTTACACCCCGTACTTCTACGTCTATTGTGTCATAAGTCACCTAACATAAGCTTGGATAGGTAAATATACCTCTACAAGGTTAATGAAGGTCTTAAATAAGTGTTAAGTAAGTCTTGTAAGTGTTTGGGGATAAATGAATCGAAGATGTTATAACACATACTTTTGCAGTAAATCTAAGAGTGGTTAATATGATAAAGCGGTTGTATTTTAAATTATTTCAATGGTATAATAGTTGTATGTTAATCTTTGAAGTCAAGCAAGCCTTATATCCATTTTATAGCACCAAAAGTTGTGTTTGTTGTTGTTAACTCTTGTTGGGCTGAAAATATGTTATTGAAAATGGATGTAAGGCTGGAAAATTATAAAAGTATGTTTGTTAATATGTTGGTTATGTTTTATGTTGAAGTTAAGATCAAGAAGGGTTATAAGGGCTCGAATGGGTTCAAATTCGAGCTTGTCGCTCGTTGTGTTAAGGGATAGTTTCGTTAGTAACAATTATGTGTTTGTTATGGTGTAGATTGAAGTGCATATTGGGATGCTTTGCTTTTGTTTTGGAACCAAGGAAGTCAAGGTATGTATTGACTATCCTTTTTTTCTTGTCATGATTTCGAACAAATAACGGATTCCAAAAGAAGCATTCTATTCTTGCTATTGTTTGTCCCTTGTCGGGATTACTTTCCTGTCTTGATATCATGTCCTGTATAGGTTGGTTAGTAAGCTGCTTATCTAAATTTCTTATCTCCCATATACCTCTTAGAATGAGCATGCAGAAAGTGTTATTCAGGAAATTGACCAAGTGTCATTCTAAAGAAAGAAAAAAGTCTTAGCTAAAGAAGCCAAAAGTTCTATTTACTATTACAGTAGATTATGAATATTAGTTGGGAAGTGATGTATTTACCACCGATTGGACTGTTGTTATCGGTATTTACCACAGGTAGAGCAGACACGTATTTACCACAGAGCTACGGCTAGTCGGGCAGTTATGCTATATGCATTTACCATTGGTTGGGTAGTTATGTATCATTTTTTACCACCGGTTGGACAGACACGTATTTACCTTCGAACTATGACAGGTCAGGCAGTTTCCATTGATCAGTTAGGCAGTCGAGCAGTTAGATTTACAACATTGATATAGCGACATAGAATAAAGTTATAAGATAAGAATGATCATTATGTATGTTGTGGCCCTCATTGGCATTTTAGTGGTTCATGTTGATTCGTATCTCTCTCTTTTATGATTACTTACTATTGTGTTCTATTTTTGCCTTACATATTTAGTACATTATCCATATTGACGTCCCCTTTACTGGGGGTGTTATGTTTTATGCCATGCAGGTTCAAGTACGCGAGGAGATGACCTTCCACTGTAGATCTCCTCCGGATATCATCTTTTGTTGGTGAGCACCATCTCCTCCTGCAGCATTGCCGAGTTAGGGTCATGTTTATATCCTTCTGGTATTTTGGTATGTCGCCTGACTTATGTATTATGTCAACGTTTCCTTTTAGAGGCTTTGTAGACATGTCATGTGTTATACAGTTCGTTTAGTACGTCCTTGTAGGCCTAGATGTTGGTTAGATATTATGTTGGCCTTATGGGCCTAAGTATGTATATACATTTATATGCCTAGGTTGGGTTTTTCTATTTACAGGATATTATGTTGGGTTGTTTTATAACTATCATTCTGAGGCCTTGTCGGACCAGATGGTTATGCATTCGTGTAATGATATTCAGGTGGTACACTCGGGCCGTCCAGGCACCGGGTGCCGGCCACACCCCCTAAGATTAGGGTGTGAAAAACTTGGTATCTAAGTAGGTCTGTCCTAGGGAGTCTACAAAGCTGTGTAAAGAATAGTCTTATTTATGGATATGTTGTGCATCACATTTATAAACGGGGGACCACAGGGAATTTAGGATGGTTACATTTTCTTCTTATTCCAGATCGTGTGATAGAGTAGAAGTGTAAGGAATTGGACTCTTAACCCTTGTCTTGTTTTAGATACAATGATGCTTGTGACTAGAAGAGCTGCGGCTAGCCAAAAGGGAAAGGCAATAGCCGATAAGGGTATGAGTAGAGTACCATCTATTAGTGAGAGCCAAAGTGAGGCCCAGAGTATGAATATGATACCCTTATAGGATCCATTGAACCCGCTAGCACCATAGGAACCGATGAGGGAACCATAATTGCAAATCCCTTTACTTGAAACTCATGACGAGGATATGGATATGTAGAGTGCAGTACGATTGTTGACTTGATTAGTAGCCCTCAGGACCAACATCAGGGTGTGGGTGTTGGATCTTATAATGGGGCAATTAATGTGAGGGTTCTGGATTTTATTAATCTTGATCTTCTGGTATTTATGATCGGACCCAAATGAACGTCCATAAAATTTCTTAGATCAAATATACCAGATGTTGTAGGTGATACATGATACAGTTACCGAGGCAGTAGAGTTATCTTCGTATAGATTGTGAGATGTTGTGGTTTTGTAGTATGAGACGTGGGCGCAGTCTAGGAGATCGCGTGCGCCATCAGCGGTATGGAAAGAATTTTCTCAAGCCTTTTTGCACCATTATTTATTGGTAAAGCTGAGACGGGCCAGCCAAGATAGGTTTCTACTTCTTCAGTAATGCAATATGAGCATATTGAAGTATATCCTTCAGTTTAATTTATGATCTAGGTATGCCCCTACGATCGAGGCCTAGATGAGTTACCGGGTGCATCGATTTGTGAACAGTTTGGGACCACATCTGATTAATGAATGTACTATGACCTCCTTGAACACGGGTATGGATATCTCTTGCATCCAGGCATATGATTAAAATTTGGAAGATCAGAAGCGGTAACAATGGGAGGATGATGACAGAAGTCAACATAAGAGGGCTATATCTGCTAGCCCAACTGAGCGTTATTGGAATGACCCTAAGCCCTCAGCTTGTCCTGCAATTAGTGCTTCTTCCCAGGCATAAGGGCATAGTGTGATAGATCTGTTTATTCAGGATCAGGTCAGAGTTCTCAAACTTTGGGTTTTCAGCAGTGGAGAGGATCGACGCAGATGAGAACACCTCCTCTGCGATATAATCAGTGTGTTAGTACCCATTCTGGGCTATATCGTCAGGATTCTAACATATTTTAAAATTGTGGGAATCCCGGTCATTTTATTCAAAGTTGTTTGATGAGGAACAAAGGTAGTATGGCTCAGCTAATCGGATCAGCAACGACTTTGTCTTTTTCAGTGCATCTTATAGAGCGTGGGGCTTATGTAGTGGCTGGTAGAGGCTGATACATGGGTGGAACATCTGGCCCCAATAGTAGCCAACACCGTAATTATTCTTTAATAGGACGACAGGGTCAGGAGACGCTTGACATTATTGTAGGTATACCGACGATGTTCTATTCCTTCTTCTTATAGTATATATCTATTGATCGATGAAACTTCTACTTTTATATATGCTACCCTGTGTGTAAGTCGGGTGTGACCTAAGTCGTGAAATAGGCCTTTCAATGTAACCACGCTAGTGGGTAAACGACAATAGTCAGAAATATGAGGGTTAAAATAAAAATGTTATAGTACGGTTTGATAAGGACCAATAGATCTTAAGGTGAGTTATGTTATACTTTACGATGTCCTGAATAGACTTACAATCGTGGGAGGCCAATGTTGTATTGTAGGTTGTGGTATGTAGCCATGTAAGGCGATATATGTGTTTTCTGGCAAGGACAAATATATTGATTTATGAGGTGAGTTCCTATTCTGAATTGTTATACTTGATGTTTGATGGACGTGTGAGGTCCTATGTTATATATGTTGTACTGTATGGCCTTATGAGGCAAGTTTGGATATCTTCTACTTGTTTATAGGGATTCAGATAATTTCATTTATAGGGTAGACTCTGTCAAAATTCCTTTCCGAGAACTAGTTTGGATTCATGCTGGGGCGTTCGACTATAGAATCCATTCATCTTATTAGGAGGTTGGTGGAGCAGTATAGGCAGTGGAAGAGAGACGCACATATGGTTTTCATCGACCTCGAGAAGGCATACGACAAAGTCCCCAAGGAGGTCCTATGGAGGTGTTTGGAGGTTAGAGGTGTACTTGTGGTGTACACTAAGGCGATCAAGGATATGTATGTTGGATCTAAGACCAGGGTACAGATGGTAAAACAAGACTCAGAGCACTTTTCAATGATTATGGGGATGCACCAGGGATCAACTCTTAGCCCATTCTTATTTGCCTTGGTGATGGATGGACTGACGTGAAAAATCCAATGGGAGATTACATGGTGTATGTTATTCGCAAATGACATAGTCCTGATTGTTGAGACTCGCAATGGAGTGAACGATAAGATGGAGGTTTGGAGACAAACTCTGGAGTCTAAAGGGTTCATGCTGAGTAGGACCAAGACAAAATACTTGGAGTGCAAGTTCAGTAATGGGAGAGACCTTCAGACAAACATGGAAGTGATGTTTGGTACTCAGGTCATTTCAAAGAAAGGAAGCTTCAAGTACCTCGGGTCTATTATCTAAGGTAATGGATAAATCGATGATGATGTCACACATCGTATTGGGTTAGGGTGGATGAAATGAAGTCTCATATCTGGAGTCTTGAGCGATAAAAATATGCCACCAAAACATAAAGGCGAGTTCTATAAGGTGGTGGTTAGACATACTAAGTTGTATGGGGCTGAGTGTTGGCTAGAAGACTTCGCACATCCAAACGATGAAAGTTGCGGAGATAAGGATGCTGAGATGGCTGTTTGGGCATACAAGGAGGGATATGATTAGAAATGATGATATCCGGGATAGAGTGGGAGTGGCCTCAGTGGAGGATAAGATGGGGGAAGCAAGGTTAAGATGGTTCGGGCATGTGCATAGGAGAGGCACAAATGCCCCAGTGTAGAGGTATGAGACGTTGGATATACATGAGTTCTTGAGGGGTAGAGATAGGCCAAAGAAGTATTGGGGAGAGGTGATTAGATGGTATATAGTGCAGCTACAACTTACTGATGACATGACCTTAGATAGGAGGTTGTGGAGGACACAGATTATGGTAGAAGGGTAGTAGGTAGTTTGATGTATATAAGGATGGGATTTTATGGTTAGGTTGGTCAGATTTGGTTTGGGGCTGGACGGACACAAAATGGGAGTCAAATGGAGGTTGGTGGAATAGGACGGTTTCCGGACAATTTAGGTTTGTGGGAGGTGTACGGGTGCCCTTAGGTGGTTTGGGGCTAAGGCGTTTGGAAAGGATGAACTATACAAGTTGTAGGTTATGTTGGTGGTTGGTATTTCATGGTTGGATGGTGGTAAGGTTTTGGAAATTAGTCGAGACAGTAAGGTTTGAAGGTTGAACATGTGAGGATGGTGGCGTAGTTGGTTTGGTTTTCAAGTATTTTTGGGAGGAGTTGGTTAACGACCTATTTGGTGTAGGTTGGGGAAGTGTTGTAGTATATTGGGGTGAAAATTATTAGGCATTTTGGATAATGTATGGGCACAAAATTGATAGACAAGTTCGGATGCGGGTAAGGTGATGTAGGCCGAGATAACCTTCTAATGTGTTTGTGACAAAGTAACCGGATAGAACCTTGGATTGGGTATAGTTAGATCTCAAAAGTTCTAACTAGACTAACACTCAGGGTTTGGATCACAAAAGGACCAAGGTTTGGACCACAAAAGGACCAAGGGTTGGACCACAAAAGGACCAACTAAGATAACAACACAAAAGTTGAATAACTTAGCAAAGTTTGAGAAAAATCAAATATATTTCATAAAATTTCAATGTCTCATTTCATCAACTGCATCCCCTGTTTATACTAGTTCTAAACCTTCTAGAAGAGGTAACAAGATAGACATAAAAATACATCTAGACCGAATGGGAAAGGGGGAGAGGTTCGGCCGATTTGGGAGAAGGGAAAAGACCCATCTCTTTATGTTCTCTAAGCCACCCTTTTGTGTCATCCATGTAGATAAGTGCATGAACTAGCCAGTTCATGAATTACCTCCTTAGGGAACGTTGGAAGCTTCTCCTTCTAGATGGTTATCGTCTTGGTCATCTTATCTTATTACATGGAATAGTAATTAAGCTATAAGGAGATCTAGTAATTAAGCTAGGATTTAAAACAAGCTAAAAGGTGGTATCGGCGAAGACCTACATAAAAGCCAAAAAAAATGTTTCCTTCTTGGATCTTTAAGTCTTGTCTTCAACTCCACTCCACATTAAGCATGTCACCATAGGACGGTTGGCAATATTTGGCACTCCTAGCAAATCACCTCGCGACTCATGTTGGAAACTTCAGTTTATGGCCTTCTTTTTATCATACTCATCTTCTTTAACAAAATTTCCCCTCACATTCTCATCATCTATGTATTGTGATAAGTCTCCAATATTAAACGTTGAACTAATACATCCATATTCGTCCGGAAGTTCTACCTTATAGGAGCTTTCCCCAAACCTGGTCAATATCTTGAAAAGACTATCCGCCCTCGGCATTAGCTTGTTCTTTCTCATGTTGGGAAATATTTCCTTCCTTAGGTGTAGCCAAACAAAATGTTCCGAATACAAGACAAAAGGTTTAGGCCTCAAATAATGTTCCCATTGGACCAAGGATCTCACAATAGCATAAAACTCCTTGTCATAATTAGAATAATTGAGCCATGCACCACCAAATTTTTCACTAAAGAAAGCAATAGGTCATTTGTCTTGAATTAAGATGGTACCGACACCAATTCCACTAGCATCATATTCAATTTCAAATAGTTTCTCAAGGTTTGGAATAGTTAGAGCCGGTGCTTCACATAACCTTCCCTTCAAGGTTTCCAAAGCTCTTTGTGCTCGTTGGGACCATTTAAACTCACCCTTTTTCATTAGTTCAGTGATAGAGGCAGCAAGGGTACTAAAACCTCGAAGGAAATGACGATAAAAAGAAGCCAAACCATTGAAACTTCTTACCTCACTTACATTCGTAGGCTCGAGACAACTCTGGATAGCTTCCACCTTGGATGGATCCACATGAATTCCCTCGGATGATACTATGTATCCCAAGAATCGGATACTAGTAATCATAAAAGAACTCTTCTCTAACTTGACATACAACTTTACATCTCTTCTCAAATAAAGCTTCTAAATGCGACAAGTGAGATTCCCTATCTTGACTATAATTTAAGATATCATCTAAGTAAACCACAATAAATTTACCCATGAATGGTCGTAGTACCTCGTGCATGAGCCTCATGAAAGAGCTTGGAGTATTACACAATCCAAATGGCATCACAAGCCATTCGTACAAACCGTTCTTGGTCTTGAAAGTCGTCTTCCATTCATCTCCCTCTCGTATCCTCATTTGATGGTAGCCACTCCTCAAATCTATCTTGGAGAACAATTTGGCCCCACTCAATTCATCCAAAAGATCATCCAATCTCGACATAGGAAACTTGTACTTCACAGTGATGTTATTTACCACTCGGCTATCAATACACATGTGCCAAGTCCCATCTTTCTTTAGCACCGTACAAGGACTAAGGCTCTCTCGGGCAAAGCCTTTGTCTAGTAATTCTTGCACTTGTCTTTGTAACTCCTTAGCCTCTTCCGGATTGCATCTATAGGTTGGATGATTATGTAATGAACTTTCTGGAATATAATCAATAGTATGTTCAATACCTCTGATTGGTGGTAATCCGGGTGCAAGATCATCCAGAAATACATATTCAAATTTCTTCAAGAGTTCCATCAAGTCAGCATCTCCAACCGTATCTCCCACAAGACTTTTCTTATCATTGCACACCGATGCATATATAGGACTCCCCTTCTTCAACTCCTCTTCTATCTTCGATGCATTAAGAAAGAGGGCCTTGGACTTTTCCTTGCGATTCTTGGCATTTTGGATCTTTATTTTCATCACCTCACTAGGTGACAATGGTATCAACCGGACCTTCTTGTCATCCTTTTGAAAATAATATACATTCTTTTCTCCATCATGTTACGCTTTCCGATCAAATTACCATGGCCGACCCAATAAAATATGACAAGCATCCATAAGTAGGATGTCACACCATATTTCATCTTCATACTTACCAACCCGAGAACTAACAAGAGCTTGTTTCATTACCTTTAGCCCTTTGTCTTTGTTCAACCATTGGAGAGCATTTGGATTAGGATGGTTATGGGTAGGCAACTTTAATTTGTCCACCATTTCCATGGAGGCCGCATTGGTACAACTTCCCCCATCAATGATCATATTACATACCTTTTCATCTACCTTGCACCGAGTGTAAAATAGTTGCCCTCTTGGTGTCTCCTCTTGTTCTTCAAGTTGAATATTCAACACACGTCGGAGTACTAAACTTTCACCCTCTTCTGCAAGATCAACATCTTCCTCTAGGACCTCCGTGACTTCGGGTTCCTCAATAACAAATAAATCCCCACAATCTTGATACTCTTTGATAGTCATTACTTGAGGGTTAGGACATTCATTTGCAAAGTGTCCTAATACTTGACATTTAAAACAACTTTTTCTACTTCTATCTACCCCTTTATAACCTCTACTTTCTTTCATTTATCGTTCTCTGCACTTTCTTAGCTATACAATGAGTTAGTAAAAGATATACTGCCTTTTTATTTAACATTAGTGGGCTTTACATAGGATTTTGGGGTACCTTTCTTTTGTCGTCTTTCAAACATGAGTGCTAAGTGACATACGTCTTTAAATGTGTTGTATGTTGCAACTTCGGCCTTCTCTTGAATCGCAATGTTCAACCCTCAAATGAATCTGCAATACTTTGAGCCTACTTTTCCTTTAAGTCACAAAACATGGTGACCTTCTCGAACTCTCAAACAGATTCCTCAACTTTAAGAACTCCTTGACGAAGTTTGGTAAGCTTTAGGTATAGGTATTGTTCATACTCCCTTGGCAAGAACTTCTTCTTCAAATGTTTCTTTAGTTTGTCCCAAGATTCAATCTTGGTTTTCACATTCCTCATTCGGCTTGTTTTGAGGTTTTCATACCACACAGAAGCAAATTCCTTCAACTTCAATGTAGCAACCTTAAAACACTTGTGGTCATCATATTTCTTGTATTCCAAAAGCCTCTCAATGGCCCTTAACCATTCAAGAAACTCTTTCAAGTCCATATTTCCTTCAAAGGTTAGAAGATCAAATCGTAGACTTCGATCATGTTCATTTTCATACCTCGGGTTGTCTTGGACATCTTCCCTTTCATGCCTTGGGTTGTTTTGTGCAACCTCCTTCACGGACTTGGCATCATTAATCATGGCACGCTCTCTTCTCAAGATTTGCATTTGCTCCACAATAAGGTCACTTATGGTCTTCTGAAGTTCTTTATTTATGTTAGTCATAGCATCAAGGCGTAGGATGAGAGATCCTTACTCTGATGTCAAACTCATGTATATAAGGAGGGGATTGTATGGTTAGGTTGGTAGGAGTTAGTTTGGGGTTGGATGGACACAAATATAGAGTCAATTGGAGGTTGGTGGAATAGGACAGTTTCCGGACAATTTAAGTTTGTAGGAGGTGTACGTGTGCCCTTAGGTGGTTTGGGGATAAGATATTTGGAGAGGATGAACTATACACGTTATAGGTTATGTTGATGGTTGGATGGTGGTAAGGTGGCGGAAACTGGTCGGGACAGTAGGTATGAAGGTTGAACCCGGTGAGGATGGTGGAGTAGTTGGTTGGGTTTTCAGGTGATTTTGGGAGGCGTTGGTTAATGACCTTTTTGGTGTAGGTTGGGGAAGTTTTGTAGTGTATTGGGGTGAAATGGATTAGGCAGTTTGGACAATGTTTGGGCATGATAGACAAGTTCGGGTGCGGGTAAGGTGATGTAGGCCGAGATGACCTTCTAATGTGTTTGTGACAAAGCAACCGGATAGAACCTTGGCTTGGGTATAGTTAGATCACAAAAGTTGTAACTAGACTTACACCCATGGTTTGGACCACAAAAGGATCAAGGGTTGGACCACAAAAGGACCGAGGGTTGGACCACAAAAGCACCAAGGTTTGGACCACAAAAGGACCAACTAAGATAACAACACAAAAATTGAATAACTTAGCAAAGTTTGAGAAACAAATCAAATATATTTCATAAAATTTCAATGTCTCCTTTCATCAACTGCATCCCTTATTTATACTAGTTCTAAACCTTCTAGAAGAGGTAACAAGATAGACATAAAATGCATCTAGGACGAACGGGAAATTGGGATAGGTTCAGCCGATTTGGGAGAAGGGAAAACACCCAACTCTTCATGTTCTCTAGGCCACCATTTTGTGTCATCCATGTAAATAAGTGCATGAACTAGTTAGTTCATGAATTACCTCCTTGGGAACATTGGAAGCTTCTCCTTCTAGATTTTTCTCGGCTTGGTCATCTTATCTTATTACATGGCATAGTAATTAAGCTATAAGGAGATCTAGTAATTAATCTAGGAATTAAAACAAGCTAAAAGGTGGTCTCGGCCAAGACCTACATAAAAGCCAAAAAAATATTTCCTTCTTGGATCTTCAAGTCTTGTCTTCAACTCCACTCCACATTAAGCATGTCAACATAGGATGTTTGTCATTCTTTGGCACTCCTAGCAAATCACCTCGCTACTCATGTTGGAAACTTAGGTTCCCGACATTTTTTCATCATAGTTGAGCGTAGTTCTACTTACGCATACATATTGGTAGTTGTAGTGTTATTATTGTAGGCCTGCTTAGCCTACTATACTAGTAGGCACACTATTGCTTTATAGTCCCCTGTCATTTGATTTCTGCTGCTATGTGTTCTTTAGTGTATGTTGTTTATCTTATTTACCTGCGTTAGTTATTGCTTCATTTTTCAGAATGCTCTATAATGGCTTATCCACTTTTGTTACATCATTTTCATACTACTTTAAATATTTTGTCCGGGTCTGACCGTTTCTCTTGCTTTATTTGTTCTTATGTTTTGTCTTGAGCTGAGGGTCTTTCGGAAACAACCCCTCTACCTACCAATGTAGATGTAAGATCTGCGTATACTCTACCTTCCCCAGACCCACGTTGTGGAATTTCACTGGGTATGTTGTTGTTTTTTGTACTCTATAAAAATTCCCTAAAACCTTAAGGATTATGTGTATCCATAAGTGTGTCTCTACATTCGAGGATGAATGTTTCTAGGGGGGGAGGATGTTACATCCCATACTTTTACATTGATTGTGTCATAAGTCACATAACGTAGTCTTGTATAGGTTAAGATATCTCTACAAGGTTAAGGAAGGTTTTAAACAAGCGTTAAGTAAGTCTCGTAAGAGTTTCGGGCTAAACGAATCGAAGATGTTATAACCCATACTTTTGGAGTAAAACTAAGAGTACTTAATATGCTAAAGAGGTTGTTTTTAAGGTATTTCAATTGTATAATAGTCGTATGTAATTTTAAGTCAAGCAAGTTGTAAAATAAAGATAGAAAAAGTCATTACAAGTTACATTCACAATTCTACTGAATTTTGGGGTCAGATCTCACTGATCTTTTCTCCAATTATACTCGGAATTACAGGCTGAACCACCCATGAAATCTAAGGTCTGCGAGTCTTGTTTCCAATGTATAAAGTCGTTTATCGATACAACATCATAGTAGAGAGATATTTGTGTTTTCACGAGACTGCGAAGGCAGACTCCATTGGGACCCACGTAGGCAATGGAAAGTTCCAGCCTTTATTTAGGTGGTGCAACCCTTATTTTAAGTCAAGTTTTTACCAAACTCAAAACATATACTCTCCTAGGGCTCACTAACAGTTGTATAAGGTTCAAAGGTAAATGCAGGGTGGTTTTACCCAAATCCAACCTTAAAAGCTAACCTGTGTGTTCATGGTATTGTGGTGATGTTGAGGATTGTTCTAGGTGAAGGAAAGCTTTGGTCGAAGGTTCTACTTGCTGTATAAGGTAGGTTTAACCCTCTCTTTCTTGTGTTCAATCTTATCTATGGGTTGGCTAAGTTGTTTGGATGAAGAACTACAAGATAGCACTTGAAGTGGAATAAGATGTTGTTGTCCCTTATGGCACTGCTTTGGGTTGTACATATCACTTCATATGGCTGGAAATTATGGGTAATAACTTGTTTATGAGTGGTTGTTCTTCTTCTTCTTTTATAAGTGTTGGATATGAAGATGGTATTACAAGCTAGAAGGAGAAATGATTATATAGAACCTAAAAGTTGTTCTTGTTGTTGTTAACTCTTGTTGGGCTGAAAATGTGTTGTTAAAAATGGATATAAGGCTGGAAAAATATAAGAATATGTTTGTTATTATGTTGGTTATGTTGTATGTTGAAGTTAAGATAAAGAAGGGGTATAAGGTCTTAAATGGGTTCTAATCAGAGCTTGTTGCTCGTCGTGTTAAATGATAGTTTCGTTATAACTATTATGAGTTTGTTGTGGTGTAGATTGAAGTGCATATTGGGCTGCTTTTCTTGTGTCTTGGAAGAAAGGAAGTTAAGGTATGTAATGGCTATCCTTTCTTTCTTGGCATGATTCCGAACAAATAACGGATTCCAAAAGAAGCATTTTATTCTTGCTATTGTTTGTCCCTTGTTTGGATTACTTTCTTATCTGAAGTTATGTCCTATATAGGTTGGTTATCTAGATTTCTTGTCTCACATATATGTCCTAGAAGGAGTGTGACAAAAGAGTTATTCAGGAAATCAACCATGTGTCATTCTAAAAAAAAGAGTCTTACTAGCTAAAGAAGCCGAGAGTGCATTACTATTATTGTAGATTATGAATACCACCAAACGAGTATCGGTTGGGAAGTGATGTATTTACCACTGGAGGGAAGTTGTGCATCGTTATTTATCACTGGTAGGGCAGATACATATTTACCACCGAGCTACGACCGCTCAGGCTGTTATGTTATATGCATTTACCACCAGTTAGGCAGTTATTTATCGTTATTTACCACCGGTTGGGCAGACATGTATTTACCATCGAGCTACGGCTGGTCGGGCAGTTACCACTGATCAGTTGGGCAATTGAGTAGTTAGATTTATGATGTTGATATAGTGACATAGAATAAGGTTATAAGATAAAAATGATCATTATGTATGTCATGGCCCTCATTGGCATTTCAGGGGTTCAGGTTGATTCATATCTCTCTTATATGATTACTTACTATTGTGTTCTATTTTTGCCTTACATGTTCTGTACATTATTCATACTGATGACCCCTTGCCTGTGGGTGCTGTATTTCATGCCACGCAGGTTTAGGTAGGTGAGTAGAGGACCCTCCACCATCGATCGCCTCTAGATATCAGTTTTTTTTAGTGAGCTCCATCTCCTTCTAAAGCATTATCGAGTCAGGGTCATGTTTATATCCTTTTGGTACTTTGGGTATGTCGTTGGCCCTGTCCTGACTTATATATTATTTTGACGTTCCATTTTATAGGCTTTGTAGACATATCATGTAATATACAGTTCTTTCAATACGGCCTTGTAGGTCTAGATGTTGGTTAGAGATTATGTTGGCCTTGTGGGCCTCAATAGGTATATATATGCATAAGTTGAATTCTTCTATTTGCAGGATATTATGTTGGGTTATTTTATAATTATTATTCTGAGGCCTTGTTGATCCAGACGTTTATACATTTGTGTGATGATATTCAGGTGGTACGCTCGGGTTGTCCAGGTGTCGGGTGCCAGACACACCCCCTAAGGTTAAGGTGTGACATAAGCTTTCTTTTCTTTAAGTTTCATCACGCCCTTTATAGGTATATTCTTCAGGAATTCCCCATCATCAACTTGGAACTCTAGCCATGTCCTAACATAGCTGCACACAATTTTCTAATGATCATTGGCGGCTAGTGTCTAGTTTTACCCTTTTTTACAACTTGATGTATATGTCATGTCTCACTAGCTCTAGCCCATTCGCTTCTAATCATTAGACAAGATCCCTACCATTTTATTATTGTAATACATAGCACGATATTTATCATTGTACGCAAATCTATTAAGAGCTAGGCGGTTATCTCAACTACGTTTTGAGTCCAATATGCACATTATAACATGTCCTCAATGATATAAACCTCACGCTTAACTTGTCAATTTGTTTTGAGGGTGGGTGAACCTGAGTGCCCAAAAATCCTTCGAACAAATTGTTCGTCGAAACGCACAAGGAAGCATACGCGGTCGACAAGTAATAAAGTGTTTTGTTAAAGTCAGATATTGAACCCTTAGAGACTTATGATCAACGATCGAATTAGAATTCGCTATTGCTACTAATTACGCAAGTATGAGAGTAGAAGGGTTTATTGTTTAATAAACTAATGCAAAAAGTAAATTCTGACTATTTATGCTAATAACTTGTCACAAACGTTTGTTTAAGATTTGAGTGTATCATTGAAAGAAAAGCATTCCAGGGTCGTGGTTGGTTCAGCAATCCTATTGAGGCATTCAAGTGTCTCATTCTAGCTAATTTATTAACGATTGCTAGTTAACCGGATGATTAATCTCATAGTATACTCCGGAATCACTACTCGCCGATTCAAAACAGTATGTTGCCTATATTCCTATGGAATTGACCTGTTTAGAACACAATTCATCCACATTATTTAATTGAATGTGGAGACTATGTATATTCCTATCCTAGCAGCATATCCTAGCCCAACTATAGGGATAATAAGCTCACACTCTCTTTACTTCTTCTCTAATCTATAACATCTTTCACAAGTAAGTAATATTAAATAGTAAATACAACTCGATTGTTGTGCATGTAATCAAGCAATTAAGAACAGAAGTAAAGAAACAATCGTTTATGAATAAACTACTAAGATGAAAATACATGTCAAACGTCAATATTTATAGTTATACCACAACCCCATAATTATAGAGTATATCCACTCATAATCGGATTACAACAATGGAATTTCATGTTCGATCTTAGAAATTATGAAGTAATGAAGGTAAAAGAGATAACCCTACGATGATAAGCCTTTCTCCTTGCTCTCTGTGAAATAATATGTCTATTCCCCTCCAAAAATGGCATAGGAGTCTATTTATAGTGTTTGGAAATAACCCTAAAAAACTAGTCCAAAACAGAGTTGGACTTTAAAACCCGCTGCAATTTGGACACTAAGGCTCGCTGGTCGAGGTGTATGGCGAGACTGTGTTTCATTGTGGCCTTCGCTGGCCGAGCTTTGGTGTCCAGTTTACACTTAGAAAAATTCTTCACTTTGGCATTTTTGTACTCTTACCTCACGGGATGAGGTTCATGGCGAGACAAATCCTTGCCCCAGGCTTTGCATCGCATGATTTGGTGCCCATTTCGTACTTAGCCAAAATATTGAACATATTTCCTTTTCACAGCTTCTCTTGCCAGGTGAGGTGTATAGCAAGAGACTTCATCACTCCAGGCTTCACTCAGCGAGGTTGGCAGTTCACTTTGCACTCTTGCCAATTATTTTCTACAACTTCTTTTGGTCCTCCCAACTAGCTTGGTGAGGTCTATGGTGAGCTCTTGCTCTCTCCAGCCTTTGCTTGGCGAAGTTCATAGACCATCACACTTGAAAGAATGTGTCATCTTATTTTAGCTCTAATTCATCAATTTCTCATGTTAAGTGCCTAGATGCGACAAGAACACACATATCAGTTCATAATACAAAGTTTAACATACGTTTAGTCCTCTAAACAAGGTAAAACAAGGGTAAAATATGGCGGTTAGGCGTATAAATACACTAACCACCCCACACTTGAACCTTTGTTGATCCTCGAACAAACACTTGATACACACACTTTCAACCAACACTCACTAAACTATGCCAATTCAAATAGGTCTACTCAGGTTAAGGCCACCACAGCTATTTAAATATACACGAGAAAGTTTTCAAAAGTCTAGAGCATCACATCAACTTCACTTACAATATGTCACACCCCAACCTACACATAACCTGTGATTGTGCCAAATCTCAACTCATGACTCTAAATATCAGTAGCTTCGGATGAAGTCAAGCTTACCACTCGATCTGCAGAAGTCAATCAACTCCTATTCGGAAGGTGTATCTACACATCTACCTGAATTTGCAACATGAAAGTATAAGCTGTAAATAATAACATAAGGGCAATTTAATACTCTGATAACCTGTGTGCCATGCAGGGAGAATAATTAAACTCTAAAACTGTACTGGACTATTGGTATGGAAAATTTGGTTAATAATCTTCCCTCAGATTATAACCCGAGAAGTAATATATCACTTCCCTCATGTATACTATGAGGTGTATGTATGGATGCACATATAAGTGCCTTTCTCGGTTGACTATAGCGTTGCACGGTGTGTGTAATGTATATGTGCAACTTCCCACCAGCTGGTCACAATGGTGGTGTGAATAATATATATATATAACTGCCCACCGGCATAGATTTGGTGGTATGGATATAGTACTGTGATAACAATGGCTCATGACCTCTTTGAAACTTATAAACTCTTGGAATTTGCCTTGAAAGGACACTTGGTCGACTCGACGACTAACTGTTTGGAACCCTACTTTTTGAGGTCTATGAAGTTTAGAGACAAACAAGATACACAGGGTACAATAGTGAGGTAAAAGGTTAATTCAATAAAGAACAATAACTTGTGAACCAAACTCGACTTCGAAGGTAACCACGACTTTCAACCCTTAACTTTGGTTCGATATATTCTTGTGCTTTTCAATGAAAGCTTGTCGGTACACAAGGCTGTAACTTGAGGGACTACATCAAGAGGGAGTATGGTCTCAACCGGAAGGTCAACAATGAATAGAGGATGCAATAATAACAATGGAACTATTCCCCACAAGGGATGATTGACATGTGATTAGAATGATTCTTTAGCATTTCCTTTTGAAAATAATAAATACTTTGGGTGTCATGCTTATGAAAGAAGGGAATAGCCCTACATACCTGCGTCACTTAATTATGAATGCCTTACAAAATATAGAATGCTTCACAGTGATCATCTACACATTAAAGAGGGTTTGGGTTAGAATAAGATCAACAAACTAGGAATCGACTCACTTGGAAAATCCAATGAGCACATAGAAGGCGTGTTTCTCAAACTATGGTGTCCATAGTTACGACATGTTACTAACTTCCTTTCAACACTACATCAATAACAACAACCACAATAACTACAATAACAACACAATAACAACAACATATACTCCAACTTCTATCCATGATCATTTCAAAGTTTATTCAATAACACTCAAAGAATCATATTACTATTTCATGGCCTCAACTTATGTGATCTTAGATTCCATTCAGTAACTCAACCAACTAAGGTAAAAGAAGCTAGATACCATTAATAAGCATCAAGATCTTATCTTAACTTAGCAAAGAATACTTGAATAATGAGTTCCATCTAAGCTCCAAGTGGATCTTCACCTCCACTAAGCTAACTAGGGAGATTTCTGTGGTGTAGAAGATTATCCAAGGAATATATCACTTTCCACAAGTGTAGTAATGTTCTTTGATGAGGAGACCCTTTATATAGTGTTTGGAAGGGTCTAGAGAGTGTTTGGGTCGAAAATGAAATGTGTCTAAGAAGCCACTGATTTTTGGATTAAATGGTACTCCCCACCGCCTCTGAGATGCGGCTAGTTCTGTGCCGAAGAACATCATCTGGAGGAGAAGAACCAATACATACGGGGGAAGTGAGGTGAGAAGGTGAGGACCCTAATCCATGGCCTGATCTGCGAGGTGGACCGGCTTCCATGGGGCATATCGCTCAATCTTCATCGAACTTTATCGAGATGTAATTCTTTTAATTCAATTGACTTCCAACCTTTCGTATACCTCTTATACCATCATATAAACCATATATGACCCTCATAAAGGGTATCGGGTTTCTGGAGCTCAAACCAACAAATCATATAACCAATAACAACCTCTTCAAAAAACCTAGCCTCTAAGATTGACTCATCAATACATACCTTGGAGAAAATGACTACGTCACTTAAGCAAATAAATCAACCAGTTCACATATCTCTTACCATTCATGTGCCCTCACCACTCGAATGAGATGCCCAACAATTGTCCACTATACTCAAACATATCACAGACATATATATATTGAAAGAAACATCACTCGCTCTGCACAAAGAACTTCACATGCTCATACGACATACCATAGGGTTGCCCTTAGTGTCATACTCTACTAGCCTAAATGTACCGAGTTTAGGTTCAAATAGGTCATCAAGGGTGTAATGTCGGCTATGGGATGGGTAGGAAATATTTTGGAAAATAGTGACTAACCTCCCTAAGCACTTTTAAGACACTTGATTTTACGCACTCGCTTTTCATTGTTTCACCACTCATTCTCACCTTTCTTTACCTTATGCCTTCCTCTTCATTAAGAAATATTCTAAACTTTTTATACATCGCTAGCAAGAAGCAACATTTTGTTCTTTTATTTAATTCTTCATTTAAAATTGAACAATCTTTTTCTTTTATTTTCTGGGTCCTTACTACAACACACATTGGGTTATTCTTTCTTACACACACACCCTTACACATTTTTCTCTAGTTACCACTTCAACTCTCCTCATGTCAACTTTTCACTTCACTTCTAAGAGCTCAATCTCTCAAGTGCTTTTAGAGTTTGAGATAAAGTTTTTCAGGTTATACCAACAAAAGGAATAGGCTAAAGTTTAGGCTACCAAAGAATAAGGCTAAGGACTCAACGGGGGTAACTAATGATATTACATATAGGTAGGTAAGAGTAGGTAAAAAATCATGGCTCACAAGGAAATACCTACATCATCTCCTATACTTCGCTTCACTTCATACACACCAGGCAAGTTCTAGAAATCAATACGAACATGGAATGTAAATAAAAATCACACCACACATGGCAAACTTAGGGCTAAAATGGATCTGGATCGAGTTTCTACCTAGCAAACAATAACACTAATTCAATTTAAGCCAACAATATTTTGCAGGAGTCAAATAAAAGAGCCTAGGTGTCTCTAAGAAGTCATTACTTTTTCTATGCACAATTACTTCTTTTACAAATTTCTTAAGCTCGTTATGTTGCTAAAAGTGCACCTAATCCCAAGTACCTAGAATTTGAATGGACTTATAGGCTTCCTCTTTTACCTTTATCCTGAAAACACTACTACGGTTCAAAGACCTCTTGGAAAAGAACCGAATATAAAAACTATTATACCCCATAGTTTTGTGTTCCGTCATGTCGTCAATGGATACCAAAGTCATGAGAAGAGGTACGCCCTTACGGGAGGATAATGAAGACTTATAGCTTGTTTATAAGGGTACCAGGAGGAAGTACGTTATGACCAGAACAGGAAACTAGGTAATTTGACAGACTGTCAAAAGTTTGACGGATTGTAAAAATTCCTAACTTGAGCCATAAATTTTCTTGGTAGTTTGATAGGAATATTGATGTATCGTCAAAATTTGACGGTCCATCAAATGAACCATCCTTTTTCGGCGGTGCAGAATTGTTATGAGTTTAAATAGGGTATTTTGACTTAGAACTCTTATTTCACCCCCAAGTCCCAAAACTTCTCCCAAGCCCTCCCCACCGTATCCCATTATCCCAATACGAAATAAAACCCATAATCCACAAAAAATTGTGATAAACCCCGTGATTATCATAGGAATTTATGTCCTCTTGAGGAATTGATTTTTTAAAACCCTTGTAGCAAGGTACTCTACTGTTTTGAGGTTATTTTGATACGTAAAGGAAAGTTTTACCCATATCTACTTATAATTATGATTAATTGATGATTTGGAGAAAGTTATGAAAATATTTTCATAATCAAAACTTTCGGAGTGCAGCCGAGTCTAAAGGTCAGGTAGCAGGTATTCTGTACAGACTATTGGTAGGCCAAAGTCCTGACCATATTTAATGTCAGTTATCTTTAGAGGCTTTGTAGGCACATGTTCAGTATGTTTAGTATATTAGTGGCCTTGTCGGCCCTCATTTTATGTTTTCTTGAGTTTGTCTAGCATTAGTATTTACATAGGCCTTCTCGACCCATAGTAGCATATAGTAAATATAAGCTCGGCCCAGTCGGCCTATGTATACCTTAGTTATGTTCAATAGCTACGAGTTACAAAATGGTTCTCTTGGGCCTTTACGGCACTGGGTGCCAGCCACACCTCACCTAGGTTGGGGTGTGACAAAGTGGTATCAGAGTAGGTCTATCCTAAGGAGTCTACAAAGTCATGTCTAGTAGAGTGTTGTGTATGAATGTGTTGTGCACCACATTAATAAACAGGAGGCTACATAACATATAGGAATGGTTACCCTTCTTTCTGATCCGGATCGTTCTATATAGAGCTGAGTCGTAATGAGTTAATGTTTGACTCTTATTCGATAAGTATTGTGAAGAGATGTTCATAGTTGAAATGTTATTGTCATCAGCTAGAGAACCAAGACAGCAACAGGTCAGAACATTTGTAAAATGAATTTTGGATGATGATAGGTCCAAAGGATGAGAAGGTAGTAGTAGAAGTTCTAACAGATGGAAGAAGCAAGCTGAAAAAGCATGAGGTATCCAATGATTGAGGAGCCATCAGATAGCAAAAGATCTTAGAAAAGTCGAGGATGCAACCAGAGTAGCCCATTTGAGGTAAATCATGATTTAAGGGAACAAGAAGTGTAAGATTATGAGAGTGGGAAAAATGATGACTTATAGTAAGATACTTTAAGTTGAGGGCCAAGAGGGTGCCTGACATATATATATTAAGTGAGATTATAATGGATTACCTAGGCTTGAACAAGAAAGGATTAAGCATAGAGATAGAAGTAATAGTAATACGCGGGTCATGCCCATAGATAAGAGACCTTAGTGTGAGAATAATCACGATGATGAGGTAGCTAGCCAGATAAGCCCTAACATTCACGGACGAATGTTCCTAAGGGGGAAGGATATTACACCCTGTTGTTTAATGTTTCATTGTGTCGTCAATGGATACTGATGTCTCGGTAAGAGGTATGACCTTATGGGAGGATAATGATGACATGCATTTTCTATGAGTGTATCGAAGTGTTTGGGAGTTAAACAGATCGAATGAAGCACGTTTCGACGAAAATAGGAAACTAGATAATTTGACGGGAAGTTTGACGAACCATCAAAATGCCCAACTTGAGCCATTAATTTTCCTGGCAGTTTGCCGGGAAGATTAACGGACCGTCAAACATCCTTTTTCGATGGTGTAGAATTGTTACGGGTTTAAATAGGGTATTTCGACTTAGAACCCTTATTTCACCCCAAACCAGTCCCAAAACCCCTCCCAAGTCCTCCCATCATCCCAATATGAAATCAAATCCATAATCCATAAGAATTTTGTGATAAACCCTGTGATTATCGTAGGAATTTCCGTCCTCTTGAGGATTTGATTTTTGAAAACCCTTGGAGCAAGATACTCTACTATTTTGAGGAGATTTTGATACGTAAAGGTAAGTTTTACCCATATCTACTTATGATTATGATTAATTGATGATTTGGAGAAAGTTATGAAAGGATTTTCATAATCAAAACTTCATAAACTTGTGAAATATTCATAGTATAATTTGGTTGGGAGTAAATTCCTTGATATTAGATGGCTAGAAATTATAAAAGATAAGTTGTTTATGTTGTTGTTGTTGTTTTTTAGGCTGTAGTCCTGGATATGGATGAGGCAAGGATTCGGGGATGGTGTTGTCCTATTTGTCATATAACTAGATTGTCGCTCGATATATAAGGGTATGGCCATTCTTGTTGACAAGGTTTTCTTGTTGTAGATGGGTGATGAAGAGACGGATTGCATCGTCATTGTAAAAGATCTCCTTCTAAGGTATATAAGGGCTACCTTTCTCTCATTCTAGCATGAATCAGTACATGTGTCACTTTTTCCATTGAAGCCGAAAGGGGCTAGTTCACCCCTAAGTTTATTAGTGACGGATTAAGACCGTCTCGGAGTTAAGGAGTCGACTTTTAGTAGAGCTCTCGGGTAAGTCCTATGAAGCAGAGTTAGTGGCGCCTCTAATACATTTATAAGTTATTTACAAATACGTTAAGATTTACAAATGGAAAGAGGTTCGAAGATATGAAGTAATAAACTAGTAGCAAAACATAAGTAAAGAGAAGATGAGTTTACACTAGCTAGAAGATCATGTGGTAATAGCCTAGCAAGATGAGCGGGTATGCATATTCGAAGAGAATTAAGAGACTCCCTAAGGTTAACAAAAATAGAGTACGAGCTACGACATGATAAGTCGCGTAGAAGGGTATAGCATACGAGTATATAAGGTACTCCTCAAATCTAAGAAAAGGAAAGATATGTGAATCATAAAAGAAATGAATTGACTAGCATACGAGATAGTCAGATGAGAGCTAAGAGAGCACACGACTCCTTAAAGCTAAAAGAGTAGCTCATGAGACAGCAAGTACAGACTGTAGGTTACAGAAAGTGCTAGATGAGCTATTAGTTATGTACGTAGTTACTTAGTTTAAAGATGGATGCTTGTTTTGTAGTGCTAGATGGTCTATGAGTTATGCATTTGCCTTTGGGTCTATGATGTCTCCTTTGGGTTTATTGACACTATCTTCGAAGATATGATGCATATTACCTTTGGGGCTATATATATATATACACATAGCCTTCTGAGATATACAAATACAGATTACCTTCCGGGCTACACATATATAAATTGCCTTCGGGTTTATATAGATACAGATTTCCTTCGGGGCTATATATATGCACGCTTGCCTTTGGGGCTATACATATATAGATTTCCTTCGGGGCCATTCAGACACACTTGCCTTTGGGGCCATGTACATACACACCGGATCCCTTATGAGGCCGGAATATTATGTTTAGATTATATGTTAGATAGTAACGTAATAAAGATCAGAAATCAGAGATAGTGAGGATAGTATATCGAGCCGATACAAAATAGATTGTACATATACACAGAGGGGCCAAGCGGTCTAAGAGACAGTGACCAAGTAAGTTAAGCGAGAGGTTATGGTCAGTCCACTCCCGTCCCTTCCTTTCAACAGAGATTTCCAGCATATTTACTCATGTTCTTCAGCTTCAAAGTTTATATATATTCATATTGTTTTCTGCCTTACATACTTGATACATTTCTTTGTACTAACGTCCCATTGCTGGGGTGCTATATTTCATGCCTAGAGATGTAGGTAATCAATTCGATGAGTTCACCCAGTGGAGTAGATTGGGATTCAGTGGAGGATCGATACGACTCTATCTCTTCCAGAGTGCGACCGAGTCTAAAGGTTAGGTAGCAGGTAGTTTGTATAGACTATGGGTAGGTTGGGGCCATGTCCCGGCCACGTTTAATGTCAGTTATTTTTAGAGGCTTTGTAGGCACAAGTTCAGTATATTCAGTATATCAATGGCCTTGCCGGCCCTCATTTATGTTTTCTTGAGTTTGTCCAACATTAGTATTTACAGAGGCTTTGTTGGCCTACAGTAGGGTATAGTAAAGATAAGTTCGGCCTATGTATACCTTAGTTACGTTCAATAACTATGAGTTACATAATGGTTCTCTCAGGCCTTTACGGCATCGGGTGCCAGCCATGCCTCACCTAGGTTGGGGTATGACAAAAACCAAGGGTTGTGCTACGACAAGCATGACACAATAATGTAATAAACTACGAATAAAAAAATTTACTATTTATTATAGGCCATGAAAGTTGTTAAGTAGCACAACCAATAATATCTAAACATCACAATATAATCATCTTACAAAAGTAAAATAGTATGAATTATTATAGACCAATTAGAAAGAGTTTACTACCACCCCACACATAAAATCAAATATTGTCCTCAGTGCACAAAAATAAAATACAAAATTTGCTACTTAGAGTGAAGAAATAACTCCCTGGCTACTCATCATCCTCAGAAGCAATTGTTACCCCCTGAAGTTTCACATGTGAGAAGAAGTGTAGTTAGCCGACGTGAGCTTCGGCGACTCGAGATTCTGTTCTAGGGTCATTTTCTACTCAGAGTGAAATTAAGAGAATGTATAGAAGGTTGAATGTCATTAAGTTTGAAGAAATCATCGCTCGACAAAGTTTGATGAAAATTGGACGATATGCTAAGCATTTCGCATCGCGGATGGGATCCGCCTCGCAGATGGAGCCGCAAAAGAGGAGAAAAAATTGATGAAATTTCTGGAGTAAGATGCGGCCGCATATGGTCACGCATATGGCTATATGTGGTGCATATGGCCTCGCATATGTGAGGCAGTGGTCGACTTTCCTTGGTTATTTAAGCAGTGCTTCACTTTGGAAATTCATTTTTCAACCTCCTCAAGCCTAAACTCCTCAAAATATCCCAAGAACAACCCTAAAGTTACCTAAGTTAATTCCAAGCTTCATCATTTCCATCTTTCATCGAAACTGAAGTAATGATTGTAGAGATCATCTAGTTGTTGTTGTTGATGGAGGTGCATCTTCTTCCTTGCTAAAAGAATGTTGTTGTACATATTAGTGATGCTGAAACAAGGTATGGTCTCCTTCCTTACCTTGGATTAGAGCATTCTTCTAGGTTGGTGTGGCCTTGTCGCCCTAGTATGTATATATCTTCTAGGTTGGGATTTCTACTTGCAGGATTTCATGTCATACATGCCTTAATTAGTATCCTGAGGCCTCGTCAGCCCAGGCAGTTTTATGTTTGTATGATCATATCCAGGTGTTCACTCAGGCCATCCAGGCTCTGGGTGTCGGTCACACCCTCCAAGGCTGGCGTATGATAGAAACATAGTTTGCATCTTCTGTAGTATCAGCTGACTGATCATCATCATCCTTCTCATCCTCGCTACCTTTAGGAGCATTATCGGTATCACCATCATCACTATCACTCTCTAACACTTGTGCAGCGGCCTCAGTCTCCTCATTACTAGCAGGCTCCACATGCGGCTTTGTCTTAGGAGTGGGGAAATCTTCATCTACCGGCTCCTCAAAAGGTTGTCCCCTCTTGAATAATATCAGTGCATGAAGACTGATGAGGGATTGCTCATAAATCTCTGCCAGCTACTTAGGTATGGCAGCCATCAAGCCTAAAGTCAAGTACAAATGCTACATCACATACATGTTTGTTGTTATAGAGTCATTCATGGTATGGCACTGAGTTACAGACAAGGTCATACCCTACACATCATCAGGGTATCTTGATCAATTAATATATTCCCATAGGGTTGGAACTGGCAGCTTACCATCAACCTCCTTTTTAAATACTCCCTGATGCCAAAGGTAGCGAGTGAGTGTGCTACCAAAGAAAAACCAATTACCCTGACCCACATATGCCTCCTTCATTTCTCTCTTCATGATAGCTTCTATATTGATTTGTTTCCCAGTCATTAGCATATACAACAAGCACACTCTCTCTCTACCCACTGATGAATAATGATCATAGGGCATAATACGAGTACAAATGATGTGAAGCCATACTCTAGCCTTTTGGGCCATATATGAGAAGGGAAATGTCTTGTGAGTTCCATTTTTCTTTTTATGCTCCTATCGGGCAGTGGAGTGTCAGCCACATAGAAAATGGCATAACACATGGTATGGAGGGTGTGCTTAGATCTCATCTTATGTCTCATTCGACACCACAATAGTACCCAAAAACTCACAAAGGGCATCATCAGTAAAAGGGATCACACAGCCTCGAATACTAATCTCATCCGGTTCTTTCAAACATCTTCGATTCACATAAGCCTCCCGAAACAGATGGATATCATACTCTCCCAGATCCTGGAAGACAAATTTTAGTATCAAAACACTAACCTGCTCCCATATATCACTATGGTGAGCTCTCAAAATTGCTTCATCAACCGGGGTCTCGCTATGGTATCTACGGGCCTTGAAACTTGCATACCATTCCATCCCATAATCCTTCACCCATTTGTTTCCAAACATGCGTCTCACCCTCTTGGGTTTCTTATTTGGATTTAGCTGCGCAGAGGGCCTACCTGAACCTTGACCACTTTTGGCCCTTTTTTATCTTGGACCCTTGGTGACTTTCTCTTTTTCTTTAGCTCTCACATTCTTTGAATTCGTTCGCACCACGGTTGAACCTGTCACTTATCCACAACAACCTAGAAAAGAAAAGGAAAATAAAATAAAAGACAAAAACTACGTTAGTAATGTTCTACAAAAGGGATAACAAACCAAGTTATGTGGGTGTCAAAATGACCCCACACTTAGTTCGCTAGCATGGATGTTAATCCGTCGATGATAGGGTACGCAGACTTCCCCTTGTTATTTTGCTTCAATTCATGACTATAAGCACCCCAAATTTGTGTTCAATTAAGTTGTTCTCATTGTGTACAATCCAACAAACCACCCTACACTTAAATATTTTGCATATTCATGAGGCTCTTTACATATTCTAGCATCCTACGACTAATGTTCCCTCAAGATGGTCATCATCCATCCATCATTAGGACCATTCTTCCCGTGACTCTTCTATGGGGCATTTCATCGAACACTTGGAGTGCTTAGTTTGTGAAAAAATCTCTTAGTGGGATTAGGGTTCCTAAACAATCCAATATTAGTGTGGAGAACAAGATCAAGGATTAACCAATGATCACCTCAACATCTACACAATTTTCACAAATTCCATCATTGAAAACAAACTCAAAAGCTTCAATTTTTAACCATTTTTATAAATGCAATTTCAACATATGAAGCAATTTCATAGTCCATAATAATGGAGAAAGGGGAAGGGCAAGCTCTTATTGTACACATCAGGGGATTGAGGAATCTTACCAGAACTTTGACGGGAAGACGAGGGTTGGGCAGCGGCGGAGTAGTGGTTGTGTAGTGGTAGAGGAATATAAATGGCAGTGGGTTTAGGTTTTAGAGAAAGATGGATGAGTTTGGGAAATAAAAATTGTTAGAATGGGGGGGGGGGATATAAAGGTTTAAAGTTGGTTGGGGTTGATTCGGGTCGGGTCCGTCCAATTTCTCAAAATTTTGCAAAACAAACATGCCCTCTCACTGGGCGAGGCCTAAGGCGAGATGTTATCTCGCTGTGCGCTTTGCTCCGCGAGGCTAATGTCCATTTATACACTAAAAATTAAATTGTTTTGTAAAAAACTTACAAAATGGATAGCATTTCTCGCTCTGCGGGCCTGAGGGCGAGATTATGTCTCGCTGCAAGCTTCGCCTAGTGAGATTTTACTTGTATTTCGCCATTAATCAAATTTCCACCAAGTTTTCATCCTCCCCACTTACGACTCCGATTCGAGTATTGTACATGTTGTGGCCACCTTTAACACAACCAGTTAGTATAAACAAAAATCAAAAATACAAAAGCAATTTAAAAGTTGGGCTACCTCATAATGAGCACATTAGTTTAGGTCGTGGCATAACATCTTTTTTGTATTTTTCTCACTTTTGTCATTTTTTAATACAATTGTTATATTACAAACTCGGGTTGCCTCCAGAGAAGCGTCGTAGTTAACGTCGTGGCAGGACGCAAGTTCTTCAACTAGTTATCTTTTAGGAGTATTTTCTCCTTCTCCTTATCTAACTTTCCGCCCCAATATCGCTTGAGACATTTCGTATTCACCAAGAACGTTCACGCCCCATCTATCATCTGTATTTCCACCACCCCATGAGGCTTGATTCTCATTACCACAAATGGTCCCGACCATCGAGACTTTAGCTTGCTAGGGAACAACCTCAAACTAGAATTGAACTAAGAGTGGCCAGTGGGCCGGGCTCGGGTCTGGCGGGGTCGGGTCGGGGCGGGTCGGGAGAAGGGGTCGGGGTCGGGGTCGGCGGGCTCTGGCGGGGTCGGGTCTGGCAGGACTGGATCAAGTCCCATCCCGATCCCGATCCCGTCGGTATCGGGTTGGGGCGGGCTCGGGTCGGGGTCGGTATCGGGGCGGGATACGGCGGGTTTTCCTTTTTTTTTTTTAAATGACATATGTATAAAAAAAACTCAATAAACAAAACAAGATTATTTAATAGATATATGATTTTTTTGTAATACAAATACAATTGTCTAAAATCTAAATTGCAACTTTGTGGTGTTGTCCAAAAGTTGCAAATTACATAATAAAATTACAATTAAAAAAATTACATTCTCAAAAAAACCTGTTCTAATTGCTTGATGATTTCATGTGGTTCTTCGGTTGGAATTGGTATTTGTTGGTCAAATTGATCCATGTAGCTTCCACTACCTTCGGTTAAGATTTCGTTGTAGTTTTCATCATCTTCTTCGTTGATCTCCGGTTGACCACACCTTCTCCGCTCCGCTCGTATCTAATCTCTGAATAATACTGCAATTTCCAAGCTGTCTCCGGCTAATGAGTGTCTGTGGTCTCCTATTTGATATCCGTCAGAAAAAGCGCCAGACGCAGCTTGACGACGCTTGAATGTTCAAAATATCTCGAGCCATCAATGAAAGTGTCGGAGAGGTCTTCTCATTCCCTCCAAAGATTTCAGCAAGTCTTCATGTCCATCTTCATTGATAACTTCTTGATACGGTACAGTACCCTGCAAAACAAAAATATTCTACTCGCTAATTTGGTTAGTAGTAGAGGTATTTATCAAGACATTCTGCTTCGAGGCTTTCAATACTAGCCCGAAACAAAGATGTCTTTGTGAGGTTGTGTTGAAGATGAAGAAGATGGTATGGAAGCTGGTAAGTTACTAGCATTTTCTTGTTGATAAAATCTATATATATTTTTGCATTGGTGTTCTACGCTAGACAACACTTCTTCTTTAGTTTGTTCAATAGGTGGTGGGTGATTTAGATTTTTGGGACTTGGAGGTGGTAGTACTTCTATACAATCGTAAATAGTTTCAATTAGTGATTTAGTACCGTCTATTTTAATAGTAGAATTTAATACAGAACAAATAATATAAATAGAGGGAATATGAATAAAATATTTTTTTATTTTGAGAAACATTTTTTTAATAGCTGCCTTATAAGCTGGTTTTTCCATATATTCACTAAGTAATAAAAATATTAGAGTTATATAAAATAACATAGTTGAAATAGTAGGATAATATATACCGGAAAATTCTTTTGTTGCTTGAAAAAATTTCTCTAAAAATACAATAAGTTCAGAAATTTTTTCCCAATCACTATCTAAAATCATATCAGCTGGCTTTTTATTATGAGAGTTAAAAAATAAAGTTATAGGTAATTTATAGTCATAAGCAACAAGTAGTTGCTCGTATAAAGAATTCCACCTAGTGGATACTTCTTGTGGAATTTTTCTATAAGGTAGTCCACAATCATGACAAATTTTTTTATATTCTTTTCTACGTTGTACTTTATTACTTTTAAAAATAAAGTTTATAACAAATTGTATTTTACTAAGAATGTCTTCGAAAAGTGATAGACCATCCTTTACAATTAAGTTATATATATGGCACGCACATTTTATATGAAAATGGTCTGGAAAAGATGGAGTTAAACTATTTTTTAAAATTGTAATTGCGTAATTGTTATTAGAAGCGTTATCTAATGTAATAGTCATAATTTTATCGGTAATTCCGTAATAATCGCACACTTAATAAATATTTTCTGCAATAAAAGTACCAGTGTGCCTATCATCTATATATATATACGCTAAAATACATTTTTACATAGACCATTTATAATCTATCCAATGACAAGTTACAGTTAAATAATCATGGCCGTTAGTACTACGACCTATATCAGACGTGATAGATACTTTGCCATTAAAATGATATAATGAAAAACGTAAATATTGTTGATATTCATGCGCGAATTTAAATACATCTCTCTTAACAGTTGATCTAGGAAAACCGTTAAAAGCAGGATTATATATATCTCTAATGTAATGAATAAAACCGGGAGATGAAGGAAATGAAAAAGGCAAACCCTCCACATCAACTAATTTTGATATTGCTTCCCTATCTCTATGTTTATTGTATTTAGAGCCTACAATTCCCCCCATCATAGGGTTAATTTGACCCTATACTTGGTCCGGGACAGTATCAGTATGTGAACCTTGTCCCGATGGAGCGGGCGTTTGTGCACCCGGTTTTGAAGCCTGGTATTGGGCATACCTAGCTGGATGAGCACTTACTACGTGTCTAATTAAACCCCCCGTCCCACCGTGACCTTTTCCAGTTTTAAATTTTAAAACATTTTTACAAATTTTACATATGGCTACTTGATTCTCTACGTCCCTATCAAAAAATGTCCATGCATCTGATTTTAATGGTCGTTTTACTGGACCTCGTCTCATACTAGGGGGAATAGGAGGTATTTCAGTTGAAGGTGCACTAGTGGGTGTGTTGTCATCAACATTAATGGGTATATCATCTAGATCATCGTCTAAATTAAAGTCTTCTTGAGTTTCAGAAAATAGCTCATCTTCTAAATCTAATGGTATTGTAGGAAAATGTTGAGTATCAACAAAATCATCCTGTGTAGGAATAAGATGACTAGAAGAAGTACCCTTGCCATGGTTGCCCCTACTAGAAGAAGCACCCTTACCCTTACCCTTAAACATACCTTTTAATCCTTCCATTTTAATTATGATAATAAATAAATAAATAATTAAAGACAATAAAATTAAGTGATCTAAATAAAATAAACAGACAATAATAATTTAATGAAGGAACGAATGTACCAAACGCCGACGTAACGTCGACGTGTAATCGAGAGGTTGAAAATTGAAACTTTGCTCGATGGAAGATCCTCAAGCTAGTTGCCAACTTCACTCCCAATTCCCAAATGAATAAATAAAATTGAATATTTAGCAAATAATGTAGACTTGTAGAGAGATATATTGAGAAATTAGAGAGATTGTAGGAAGATTTGTGAGAAAGATGAAGAGAAAATGAGTTATTTATAGTTGGAAAATTAGGTTAAAGTGTAAATATAATAACTTATGGGTTAAAAATAAATATTAAGGGGTTGGGGGTTGGGGGAGGGGGGCCTAAAATGGCCGTTGGCCAACGGCCATAATCTAAAATGGTCGTTGGTCAACGGCTATTATTGCAAAGGGGAGAAAAGGGCGGGGTCGGGCTCGGGCTCGGGACGGGGTCGGGGCGGGGTCGGGCTCGGGCTCGGGATGGGGTCAGGGCGGGGTCGAGTCAAGCGGGCCTGGGGCGGGCTCGGGTCTCGAGGGATGAGACATCATCCCGTCCCGAGTTCGAGTCCCGCCCCCGTTATTTATTTATTTATTTTTTGGCGGGGTCGGGGCGGGACCGGGGCGGGCTCGGGATGGGGTCGGGCCATCCCGGCCCACTGGCCAGCCCTAAATTGAACAAGAGTACCTGCTGCCTTGGTGCAAACTCACTGTATTGAATATACTTATCATTCCACCTCTTCGTCTTCTCCTTGTACATCTTGGCATTCCCATATGCTCATAATCTGAATTTGTCCAGCTCGTGCAGCTGCAACAACCTCTTCTCACCTGCTAAACTCATATTAAGACTAAGCTTTTTTATTGCCCAATAAGATTTATGCTCCAACTCAACATGCAAGTGACATGCCTTCCCATAAACCATTCGATAGTGAGAAGCCCCAATATGTGTTTTGTAGGTTGTTTGATTGGCCCACAGAGCATCATCTAACTTCATTGCCCAATCTTTCCTTTGAAAGTTGACACTTTTCTCCAAGATTTGCTTTACCTCATTATTGGACACCTCTATTTGTCGGCATGTTTATAAGTGGCAGGTCATAGACACATTGTGTTTCACCCCATATTTCTCCAAGTGGTTCTTTAATAAGTTATTGCAGAAGTGAGCTTCATCATCATTGATCATCGCTCTAGGAGTACCAAACCTTGGAAAAGTATTCTTCCTCCCGAAGTTCACCACCACCTTAGCATCATTAGTTGGGAGAGAAACTTCCTCTACCCTTTTGACACATAATCCACCACGAGCATAATATACTTGTTCCCTAAAGATGGCGTAAATGCCCCTATAAAATCAATGCCATATACGTCAAATATCTCTACCTCCAAGATATTGGTTAAAGACATCTCATGCCTCGTAGAGATGTTTTCAGTTCGCTAACATCTTTCAAAAATTGGAAAAACACGTGGGCATCCTTGAACAACGTGGTCCAATAAAATCCTGATTGCAACACCTCACCTCTAAATTCCCCCCCCCCCCCAATATGGGGAAGAATGGCAACTCTCCAACACTTGGCTCACTTCTGTCTATGGAATGCAATGTCTCACCAATTGATCTGGGCCTTGTTTAAACAAGTACGGCTCATCCTAGATGTAGAATTTTGAATCGTAATACAACTTTCTTCTTTGCTGCGTAGTGGTTTTAGGTGGGTAGACCCCACTTACTATCAGGTTCACAATATATGCATAACATGGCACCTCTGCAGCAGGAATCACAAAAAGTTTTTCAATAGGAAAAGATTCTCTAATTTGCCCATCATCAATAACATGATCATGACACAAATCTCGATAAGTGATCTGCAACTTGATTTTCGATCCCTTTCCGATCCTTGATTTCCACATCACACTCCTGAAGTAGGAGTACCCACCTAATAAGTCTCAGTTTCGTGTCCTTCTTACTAAAGAGATAATGAATAGCAGCATGATCCATATATACTATCACCTAAGTTCCTAGAAGATATGACAGAAATTTATCAAACACATATATTATGGCCAGTGGTTCTTTTTTAGTAACCGTGTAATCCACTTGAGCAGCATCAAGTGTCTTGCTAGCATAATATATGGAATGAAAAATCTTGTTCTTCTGCAGCCCAAAATAGCTCCAACCACAATATCGCTCGCATCACACATTAACTCGAATGAAAGATTTCAGTCAAGCGCAATCATTATGGGTGCAGTCACCAATCTATTCTTAAGCTCATCAAACGCATTCAAACAAGCATCACTAAAAACAAACTTCATCTCCTTCTCTAGCAACTTACACATCAGACTTGATATTTTTGAAAAGTCCTTGATGAAGCGTCTGCGGAATCCCGCATGACTTATAAAGATTTGCATGCACCTCACAGAGACAAGGGGTGGAAGATTCTTAATTATCTCAACATTTTCATGATCGACCTCTAGGCCATTCTTTGACACTTTATGTCCAAGGATAATATCCTCTCGGATCATAAAGTGGCACTTTTCCCAATTAAGCACCAGGGTAGTTTCTTCACATCTAGAAAGGACACAATTCATATTGCACAAACATGTATCAAAAGAGTTTCCAAAGACTAAGAAATCATCCATGAAGACTTCTTCGAAATCCTCCACTATTTCAGAAAATATGGCCATCATGTACCTTTGAAAAGTCATTGATACATTGCATAACCCAAACGACATTCACTTAAAAGCGTATGTATCATAAGGGCAAGTAAAAGTAGTATTCTCCTAGTCCTCTAGGCAAATGTAAATTTTATTATAGCCCGAATATCCATCCAAAAAGCAGTAATAATCCTACCCAACCAATCTATCTAACATCCGATCATCAAAGGGAATAGGGTAATGATCCCTTCTAGTGGCCCCATTCAGCTTGAGATAGTCCACGAAGATTCTCTACCCTATTATCGTTCTAGTTATGATAAGCTCATTTTTATCATTTGTCACCGTTGTCATCCCTCTTTTTTTCAGGATACACTGTACTAGGCTTATCCACTGTCTATCAGATATGGGATAGACAATAATTTCATATAGCCATTTGATTACCTCTTTCTTGACCACCTCCTTCATCACCTGATTTAACCTTTTTTGTGTTGTATGCTTGGTTTGTATACATCATCCATCATTGATCTCATTCACCAATATCATAGGTAAAATTTCACCTTCACCCAAATATGGATATTTGAGATGCGCGGGAAAATATTTCAACTCTAACTTTAGGGCCTCTTCTATCGATGGCTTGGGCAATGGCCCAAGTGGTCTTTCAAGCAGCTCAAACACTCATTCTCGAACAAAAATACCTGATATATCAAGAATTTATACCATCTCCACTACCTTAGCATCTCCAAAAATATCATCACCCACTAGAGCCCTCTCCAGCGGGTCGCTGGACATAATGAGTGGTTTCTGTGTATCACCATTCAATACAATAAATGTTGGTAGCTCCTCATAGACTGTGGGTAACTTCACGTCCTTGTACACATTAAAAACCTCAACTTTATCGTGTACCCTTATAGTAAGTTGTCCAGCGGCAACATCAATTAAAGTTCTTCATGTTGCCAAAAATGGACATCCCAAAATAAATGAGACTTTTTGATCAGGCTCAAAGTCTAAAATAACAAAATCTTCTAGAAATATAAGGGACCCTACTTGCACTAGTATGTTTTTAATAATCCCTTCGGGTCTTGCCAAAGATCTGTCTGCAAGCTGCAAAACTATAGTAGTGGACCCTACTTGGACGATGGCATCAAATTTATACTAGGACCCAGATTGCATAGTATTTGTGCAATGACCTACTTCCCAATAGTAATCTCAATTGTGAAATATCTGGGATCTTTCAGCTTTTTGGGCAACCTATTTTGAATACAAGATGTGCACTCTTCAGTAAGTGCAATTATGGAATACTCGGTAAATCAGCTCTTGTTTGCTATAATATCTTTGATATACTTTTGCATACTTTGGAATACCCTGTAATATATCCACCAAAGGATTTCAGATTCACCTACTTGAGCAAAGCAAGAAATTTTTTATAAGTAGCCTCTTCTTTCTGTTTCACCAAACATTGAGGGAACGAAAGATGTGGCCTTGCAACCAGGAGTTGTGGTTGCTTCACTACTGAAGTCTTAGCTACCCTCTCTTCTTTAATCACTTCCTCTCTAATGATCTCTTTTCAACTTCTGCCCAACTAGCATTCTTTAGAGAAACATCCTCTAATTCTCTCATATTTGTATGAGTTATATCATTACATGGTTTCGAATTTAGATCAATATCGCTTGGAAGAACCCCAAGTGGTCTCGTGTTCAGAGTACTAGTTATTTGCCCAATCTGCCTAACCAAATTTCTTACTACTATGTCACGATTCTGATTATCTGCTACTAACTTTTGTATATTACCCATCATCTTTTTCATTATCTCCTTCATATTGTTCGCGAGAGCCTGATTAACCGGTGCTGACTAATAATTCTGTTTCTGACTTCCATGATTACCACCCCAACTAAAATTTGGATGGTTCCTCTAGTTTGAGTTGTAAGTATTTTCGTATTGATTGTTGTTACCTTGACCCCTGCTAGCATTTCCCACAAAGTATATTGATGTAGATTTGTAGGACACATAGCAAAGGTGTATCCCTCTCCACAGATCTTGCAAATCATTCTTGTTTGTTGTACTGATTGCATCTGTGATTTGTTCTGTGCTATATTAATATTTTTGAACTCATTCCACATGCCTGAAATTTGTGCCAATGGTGTCATATAGTTTTCCATTTCAATCATTCCAGTTGACTTCTTAGGGTTACTCCTACTCATGTCACTTTGTCGATTTAGATTGCTTTGAGAAAACCTGTTCAAGATAATAAATAGTTCATAATAGCTCATATCAAGAGCTTGCCCTCCTGTTGTAGAGTCTAATAGTATTTGTGTATGAGTATCCAGACTCTCAATGAAAGTATGTGTTAAAACTTTGTTAGACTGATGATGATAAGGACAATCCCTGAGAAGAGCCTTGAACATTTCCCATGCTTGATATAAGCTTTCTCCTTATTTTTGCCTGATTGACATCATTCACTCCTTAGCCTTGTTGTCTTCCCAGATAGAAAGAATCTTGTCAGAAATTTACTAGCCAGATCATTCCATGAAGTGATAGATTCTGCAGGTTCTGTCAACAACCAGCTCTTTGCTTCCCTGATCAGAGAAATTAGGAATAACATAAGTCTCACATAATCCAAAGTTATCCTGGTAGTGACATAGGTATCAACAATCTCCAGAAATGTTTGAATGTGTCGCTGAGGATCCTCATTCCTTAATCCTGCGAATTATCTGCTGGAGTGAAGTAGTTGAATCATAGGATGTTTCAACTCAAAGTTTCCTTCGATGGTAGGTTCGCGGATGCCCGATGTCACATTGCCCATAAGAGGAACCACAACATCTCTCATAGTTGTTCATAGTGCATTAGCTTCCATGTTCATAGGTAGTTCAACTAATGCTCACTGGTTGTCAAATATATTCACTTCCCTCTTGCGCTAGTGAATGTATCGTTCCAGCTCAATATTGAATTCCTCAAGATTATTTTGACATGCAACCCTTCGCATTTGATTATAGTACATATGTCAATAACAACTAAGAAGAAGACATTAATACATCAATAACTAAAGCAGTAATAGATCTTTCTAATAAAACCATTAAATTCTAAGTCCACGGCAATGGCGCCAAAAACTTATTGCATCCAAATGCACACGCAAATGTACGTGATCGAGAAGTAATAAAGTGACTTGTTAAAGTAGGACATCGAACCCTCAGATGCTTATGATCGGCTATTGAATTAGAATTCGTTATTACTACTAATTATGAAAGTATGAGAGTAGAAGGGTTTATTGTTTAATAAAGCAACACAAAAAGTAAATTTTGACTTTTTATGCTAGTAACTTGTTACAAACGTTTGTTTAATATTTGAGTGTATCACAGAGAGAAAAGTATTTCAGGGTTGTGGTTGGTTCACCAATCCTATTGAGTCATTCAAGTATCTCTCCCTATCTAATTTATTCATGATTGCTTATTAACCGAATTATTAATCTCATAGTATTCTCCCAAACCACTACTCGGCGATTCAAAACAGTTCACCACCAATATTCCAATGGAATTGACCTGTTAAGAATGAAATTCTTCCATGGTATTTAATTGAATGCGGCAACTAAGTATATTCCTATCCTAGCCGTAAATCCTAGCCCAACTGTAGGGATAATCATATCATACTCTATTTACTTTTTCTCTAATATAATAACATCTTTCCGAAGTACGTACATTAAATAGTATACAGAACTCGACTGTTGCGTAGACAATCAAACAATTAAGAACATAAGTAAAGAAATAATTGTATATGAATAAACTACTAAGATGAAAATACTTGTCAAACGTCAATATTCATGGTTATACCAGAACCCCAAAATTATAGAGTTGGCTACTCATAATCGGATTACAACAATGGAATTTCATGTTCGATCTTAGAAAATATGAAGTAATGAAGGTAAAAGAGATAACCCTACGATTATAAGCCTTACTGCTTTCTCTCTATAAAATAATACATCTACTCCCCTAAAAAATGACCTAGGAGTCTATTTATAGTGTTTGGAAATAACCCTAAAAAACTAGTCCAAAACAGAGTGAACATTAAAACACATTGCCATTTGGACACTAAGGCTCGCTGGGCGAGGTGTATGGCGAGACTATGTCTCGTTGCGGCATTTACTGGGCTAGCTTTGGTGTCCAGTTTACACTTAGACAAATTCTTCACTTTGGAATGTTGGCACTCCTATCTCGTGGGCAAGGTTCATGGAGAGATAACCCCTCGCCCCAATCTTCGAGTCGCATAGTTTGGTTCCCATTTTGTACTTACCCAAAATCTTGAACATCTTCCCTTTTGACAGCTTCTCTCGCTGAGTGAGGTGTATAGTGAGACACTTCCTCAATCCAGACTTCGCTCAGCGAGGATGGCAGTTCACTTTGCACCCTTGCCGATTATTTTCTACAACTTCTTTTGGTCCTCTCAGCTTTCTTAGAAAGGTGTATAGCGAGCTCTTGCTCGCTCCAGCCTTTGCTTGGCGAGGTTCATGGGCCATTCACACTTGAACGAATGCTTCATCTCATTTTAGCTCCAATTCGTTGTATTTCTCACGTTAAGTGCCTAGATGAGACAAGAACACGCATATTAGTTCATAATGCAAAGATTAACATAAGTTAGGTGTATTTAGTGCGATTATTCCTCTAAACAAGGTAAAACATGGGTAAAATATGGCGATTAGGCATATAAATACACCTAACATCACAAACTTTGCTATAAATTGAGCATTCCGCAAAATGTCTTAGAACAGCTCCATGAAAATGAGTAGTCCTCTCGCATACTCTTCGGCCATAAGGGTACTCCTAATTGCCAAGACGTAAACTGGTGAGTCAGACATTCACTAATCACCCCGATAAAATCAACTTATGATAATAGTGATGCTACCCTTAACAAGTTTCGTATTAATTACTCATTTATATGCTGACAACCAATATACTAGTTATGATCTCTGTGAGGTTCCTTCCCATGTTATTTCCCATTAATAATGTTATTTAATATCATGATATACTTTGGTAGATGCTAGGTGGATAGATTATTATGAGCTATCCTTTTTCGTTAGTTACCCTTTTTTATTTCCTCAACATGATACCTTTACATTGACGTCCCCTAGTTTTCAATATAGGGGGAGGGGCTCTACTGTATTCTAAGTCAGGAAGTTATCACCGTCTGAATTGGACTCCTACTGGCTAACTGATGTGTTTCCCGTGTCAACTCTTTCCTTTAGCCTTCATGGCTCTTAAGTTTCTACTCGGTGTGTGATTCTATAGCCAATTTGGCTTCATTGATCAGACGTTGTGCCCGAATCCAATCTGGGACATTCTGTAAACAATGTCACCAAATCTGAAGTGCATTTATCATTACAGTTAAATACTCTTCGAACTTTTCCTTATTATTTGTGGTTATTAACAGCTTCCCCTCTTTGTCTCTTTTTGAAACTCCATCATTCACTATTCATGTGTCGTGTTCTCATTTTTTTCTGAAGCATCTTAGCATACACACGTAATCCCAAATATTATTCCAGGTTCCAATCCTTGATATTACCACCCGCTAGAGGGTGAGTCATAAATTTAACCTTTTGTTGCATACATGTAGGATTCTAAAGGATTTGACATTGCAAGATGCAGTTCCACTATACTCAACCCTAGTCACAACGCTTATATCATTCCTTTCTTTTTTTCTTGGTTAAAGCCTTTGTACATGACACTTCAGTAAAAGGTTTAGTCAACCTCGAAAAACTTTATGCCCATAACATCACCTATCTCATGGGACACTTAGTCAACCCAACATGCTTAAAAATTACCATCATTCGGTTACTCCCATCTTTGTACTAGTGACCTTTTTTCTTAACTCATTTCCCTAACACTTTCCTTGTATCTTTTAACTTGTTGATTGCTCTATCACTTTTTTATATGCTTACATCGACCTTTACCCATCATTGCTTTAACTTACCTATTCTTAAGCGTCATGATGGCATTTGTGGTAGAACCAATGCTTTGCATGTTTGATTCTAATCCATGACTTGATCTAATATTATGACTCATCCATATCTTCTTGCTTTAGTCATCATTAGATTCCCTATCCATCAATTGCTTAAATAATGTTACTTTAATGTTCCGGTTCAAATCACCCTGGATGGGGTCTCTTGTCTCAGCGCACTTCTTATATTGCCATTCCTGAATGTCGGAGGTTGACGTTTCTATATGGGGGTCCCTAATATCCCTTCTTTATTGTTGTCCTTATGTTTTTCCAAAGTAGTTGCATTGTTATAAAACTGGCATTACCATAGACTTGTTCACTTCTATCCTTCTGGTCGTAGTTCTTTTGCTTGTCTGCTCTTACACGAAACACATTTCTGCCTCGATACCTTGTCATAGATTTCCACTTGTACTTACTACTTGTCTTCCTATTGCTTATAGCCATTGTTCGATTGTTTTGTGGCTCTCATCGTTAATTGTCTCCTACAAGCTATCCTTATTTTGTAAGCACTTATAATCACACCACATCACACAATGGAACTGAAAGTATTACCATTCCAATATTTAAATCCCACCTTATCTTGCTATTATCAATACGTGTTACTTTCAATAATAAGCGGCATAGCTCCATCTCAAGAAGACGAAAGGCTTATCTTTTCCCCTATGTTCGTGGACGATGCAATCCTTGTATAAGACTTAGAGTACTATATTGGGTATGTCACTTCACAAAAATTCCTTAAACACATTCCGAAATGATTTTCATATACCTTGATTACGGTAATTCACTCTCATTAGCAATATCCAAGGATTACCTTCCATTTCCTAATCAAGGTGTTATCATTCAAATCGCACGTTCATCGCATATTTTCCTATTCCAACCGATGAAAATTACCGTAAAACAAGTTCTCAAAATCATCCAAATATTCCAACAACACTCTCTATATTTCATATTCACAACTCGTCTTCAGCTTGCCACTTTCATGCAATCGTTTGGATAACGTGACAATGCAGGTTAGGACCCATCTAATGCATTTATACAAAATAAGGGTACATGTTGCATGCTTCATCGCTATGTCGGACGTAGGCTTCACATCCTTGAAATCTACTAATGTATATCTACGAGGTTCTATCTATCATTCGGGATGAAAGCCCCCTTTTTGCTTTTATCCGTACCTCCATAACTTGCTCTTGTGGCTATAGCTTACCTCGTAAGTGGTACCATAAAACCAATTCCTAAAATGGGGTCAATACATTTAAGCATAAAACAAGTTGATACTAACTCTAAAGAAGTGAATGAGTTGACAATAAAACAATAGCATAACTACAAACATCTACTCACCTTAGGAAGTATCAGAACTCGAAGCTTCATCTCTACTCTCACCCTCTTCTTTATGAGCCAATCTAGGACACTCATGAATCTTATGATATCGACTACCACACCAATAGCAATCTCCAGTTCTCTTACGATATAGCCTGGCATGCGTCCGACCACACTAATTCAAGCATGGACTGTATGGCCCCACTCGATCCGCACCACTCTGACCCTGAAATACTGAGGTTTGTAAACCCTATCACATCCTTATCTGAGAACTCTGATCATACCTAATCTATCATGAAGGTCTAGCCAGCTAATTGTATATCTTTAACCCATCACTACCTTGTCGTCCCTTGTAATCATCAATCATCCTAGCCCTATTGGCTCGTTCATTCTCCTTAACTGGGTCAAATCCACTAAACATCGGCGGTCCCTAACCAATGAGCTCTCTTGGTTGTGAACTCCACAACTCTTATAGGGGCCTACCACCATTAGACATACTAGAGCGATGTTGTGCCTGAGAGGGCATTCATACAAACAAGAATGCCGAGAGAGACATCCATACAAACAACATATTGAGAGGTCCATTCTTACAAACAACATGCCGAGAGGACCATTCATACCAAAAAACATGTCGAGAGGGCTTCATACAAATAACATGCTGAGAGGGACATTCTTACAAATAACATACTGATAGGGCCGTTCATATAAACACGCATGTCGAGAGGGACATTCATACAGATATGCACACCGACAAGGCCATTCATATAAACATGAATGCTGAGAGGGACATTCTTACAAACACTATCAGAAAGGCTATTCATTCAAACACAAACACTATCGAAAAGGCCATTCATTTAAACATGACATTGTCGAGAGGGCCATTCATATCAAACTGTCACAAAGGCCATTTATGCACTCATACAAATTTTCTAAAGGAACATGCAAGCTAGACGGTGCCAAGCGAGTCACCCACTCATATGAATTCAACTAAGAAAGTCATACGAGCCAGATAGTGCCAAACAAGTCACCCGCTCAAACAAATTCAACCGAGAAAAGTCATACAAGCCAGACAGTGTCAAAAGAGTTACCCACTCAGAATATTTATCCAGGAAGGAATAAAAAACAAAGCCACATACCCAGAAATGGAAATATGTCAGAAGCTACCAGAGGAGGAAAGCAAGCAAACTAGATCGAGACGCATGCGGAGTAAATGTGAAACTTTTCCTTAGAAAGCCAATAAAAATAATGTACAAATGAGAGTCAAGATCTCTAGAAATGGGCTGGAAGATCAATCCAAACCACACTAAATCACAAGCAATTAGGGAATTTTTTAGCTTTTTAAAACCCCACAACCGGTCGGATATATACTGGAAAGGTTTTTCAAAACCGGCAAAAGCATTCCCACATAAGAGATACATTTTTCAACCTATTGAGCCAAACTACAAGTGACCTAATTCTCGAAAGCTGAAAACATATAGGCGAACTCAATTCCATAGGATCGGTCACTTTCCAACAAAATCGTTCTAGGACTCTTAGCTTCCAGAATTTGCTTTACTTTTTTTTGAAGTCTAAGCGAGTCGAACTACATGTGGCTTGAATTCTGATACATCCTGAGATATGTAGGAAACCCAAAAACTAGGTTCCGGCTATAATTTTCAAAAATTGTATAAAATTGAGAAGTGTTTTTTGAATTGGTTGACTAAAAATTAAGTTTGTCAAGTGTCGTTGCTCAGGGATAGTCCTTCCATCCCCAAACAACTAAGGGACAGTTATTGACACCTAAATTTTATCCTACAATAATATATTTAACTATTAAATATTTTTCAGTCATAGACGAGGTGAAATATACTTTTTATAAGGAAAAAATAAATTTACAAAATTATTCCAGAAATATTTTTTCATTTCATTTGATAAAATATCATCTAGTATACTTATTGTATATCATGCCTCATTTTTTAATTATGAATTGCAATTTTAAAATCAAAGTAAAGAGAAGACAATTGTGCAATTAATTAACTAAATTCACAATCGAAATTAATTAATATTTACTCCGTCAAAATTAGGAAAATTATTTAATTAAATAGGACAACTAAGCCATATCTCAATTTCATGTCCTTTTATTTTAATTAAAATATTTTGCATAACTAAAAGGGTCTTTATTTCCAATTAATATCAAACTTGGTCTTAAGCTTGTCTAAAACCCGATTGGGCCCCTCATTTCTTTTTAAATTTGTCGGGTCCGGCCTAATTGGACCATGACCCGGCCCAAACCTACGTTTATACGCGTAAACACCAAAGCTCTCATTCCCATTTTGGCATCGATGAGAAACCCTAACATCTTCTCTCTTCTCTCTCTCTCTCTTTGCTCACTTGCTGGAAAAGGCAACATCAAGGCGTACACAGCCTTTCGCAGACCTTTGCTCATCCAAAATGGGCAAGAGATTTAATTTCTCTTGCCCTTATGCAATTATACAACCACCACCCCACCAGGTAAGGGTTACCCCATTTGCATTGCTTTTTCTGTTCATTTTAATGGATTTTGTCCGACTAGCATTTTGAATACTTCATTTCTATTGGCTATCTGATTTGGGAGGGAGATCTCCCCCCAATTCTTACTATCCCATATCGTATTTTATGGATTTTGCTAAGGTTTGTGGGGTTCTATAAATGAAACTCCAACCCTCACTATTTGAAACAGATTTGATGAGCATTAAAATCTCTTGATACTTTGACAATCAAAATTTTGTAATTTTAGGTTTTTAATATCCTTAAGAGCCATAGTTCGAGAATGTTTGATTACTTTTGAGTAACTTGGGATCTAAGCCCCATGGCAGAACTCTAAACACTTAGATTTGATCATTAACTTTCTAACCCCTTCTCTTTTTGTGTGTGCGAGTGACTGTGGTGTGGAAGTGAAGATCAAGCTCTCCCTTCGACCCTAGGTTGCCCTCAAAAAAGGTAACTCCTTTAAGTTCTTATTTATATTTTGCATTTTTAGGTGTATTAGATGACTATAAGCATGCTTACTTAAGTTTTGTTGGGTGTATGTTCTTATAGAACTGTTTCTAGTTAGTTTAAATGCACAAAATGAACTCATAGTAGCATGTTAACCTAATTGAAAATATGTTCAGGCCACTTTCAGATCATGTTTGTGTTTTGTTTGATGATAGTGAAAGGATTTAGGTATAACATATAGTTGCAAGCATGTCTAGTTGACTTATGAAGCATATTTGGTAATCTATGAAGGATTGTATGTTCATTGACCTGTTTAGGAATAGTTTAGTGTTGATATAAGCCTAAAAGTGATATGTTTTTGGCTATGATACATACTTAAGAACTTGTGTGGTCAATAACATGAAGCTTATTTTTATGTGCTTTTTGTGCTAAGTTTCGGATGAATTCCAATTTGATGTGTTTGGCATGACTATAATTTAGTTCTAAAGTATCCTTAAGAGTAAAAAATGGACATTAAGATAGTTAATGACTTGGAAAATCTCATGTTGAGCCTGTTTGAACCTCTCAATGTCATTTAGGATCTGTTTAGAACACATATAGGTTTAAAAATGATTTAGAACACTTATTGTTAGTAGTTCTTGGGGGATAGTGTTCTGTTTAGGCTCTGACTGACATCTACACTTGATTGAAGAATTTTTAAGTTAAATGTGAACTCTGAAATGGTCTTTCTATGGTGGTTATATGTGGATCAGTCTGTCTTGGTTAATGACATCTTCACTATGCATCTGTTGAGACTCATTTAGGTATGGTATAGAAATAGCACATGCTCTGATGTAGTTTGATTCTGGTCAGGGTATGTTTTTTATGTCATACTGTTGATCTATGTTAGATATAGTTCAATGGAGCCTTCAATGCTTTCCTAGTTATGGTGTGAGAATTTTTTTTATCATGTGTACTTGTTAGATATCTTTTGTTTAGCTTAAAATCTAGGTTTGTTTTATGTGAACTCTGCCTTAATTATATGTAGTTTTGTTTTATGAGTTGGTTCTGATATTACAAATACAACCATGCCATAGCCTTCCCTATTTGTCTTGTTTAGCCTAGACTAGAAATATGGATGAATATGGCCTTTTGACTGTGTTAGACTTGATACATAAAAATACCTGAGTTTGTATGTTGTTTTTCCTATCTTTTCATACCCTTGAGTACATGTATTTTCTCTAAACCATGAGTGACTGCATATTAAAGCTTATTTGAGTTTAGTCATGTATGTTTTAGGATTTATAGTTGGTAGTTTTAAACTAAACAATCTTGCATGCCTACTGAGATCTTGTTGTGCCTGCCTAAGTCATGTTTCATGTTTTGGGTCACATGCTTTGGTCATAATTTCATATAGCCATTTCATGTCTTTATTTCTATGGATTTAAGACATGTTGAATAGTCTGTCTACACCTTAATCTGAGTTGAACGAGTTCAAGATCTTGAATGATAGGAATTGTGCTTATGCGTTATATGTTAGTCCATCCTGTCACATATTCATGCTGGATTTATTAAGTCTAGACCACCTAATTGAACACTTAAGTAAAAAATGAGGATTGAAATATGAAAAGCTACATTCTAAGTGATAATCTTTGTGTCTAGTTTTGTTTAGCCTATGTCTGGTTTGCTTTCCATGCTAAAAAATTGATGTACTTGCCTATTTGTTGAGATGTTGTGCTTAATCTGCACTTGTGTAATTGAGGATGTCAACTTGAATCATGTTTGCTAACCTAGAGGCTAAAATGAGATTAATTTGGCTATCAATGTCTGTCTAAATGAAAACTATGACTAGGTACTAGTCTGAGCCTCGAACTCTGTAATCTCTGAGATGTCTTGAATGCATATAGGTTGGCTTGTAAGTCTCTAGTCTAGTCTTGTTAACTTGCTCTAGCTTTCTGTATTCTACATGTTGTATAAGTTTGTTGAGGACTACATGATCATTATTTGAACTAATTTGACATTTATTCCTACTATCCTGATGAGATGTGTGTATAAGCCTAGGTTAAGAGTTTTGATGACATAATTTAAATGAATACATGAACCTGCTCTGGTGATCTGAATGTTCTACTTGTTGTGATACATTACATTGTCCAAATATAAAGGCATGTAGTTGGTTTGCTTAGGACCTGCATTGCTAACATGATTAACTGTATAACTTGAAATGATTTCACTCTCTTTTTATTCCATGTGAAATCAACATAAATGAAACCTACTCGGCACCATGTGATTACTAGATACACAGTTCAACAGAACTATAATTCATGAGGTATATGAATAGGTTTAGAACTTGTTATAATATACATGCATTCATGCCCATCTCGTCTATCTTCCTCTCCTTTCTATTATTCTTGTAACTAAGTCACTAGTGTGATATTCATCCTGATGTGTAAACCGTCTACTAAGTGTATTCAATATACAAGTATATATATACATAGTATATCACTGGTGTATATCTTTTAGACTACATTGCTTAATGTTACTCTTGGCTCACCCCTTTTTGCTCTTCTTTAAAGTGTTCTTCTAACTGTTGTATGCTAGTTGGGCTAGGCCCCGACTGTGTCTTTATGTTCACTTCGCTAAAACTCGAACTGGACTTAGCCCAGTATATTGCACTACATTGAATAAACTTTGTGTTGATCTGGTTTGTCTTAATTTATATTTTCTGGCCCATGAGTGGTAGTGTTCTTTATATGTTTTGTTTCTTAATTAATTGTGCATGATATATGTTAAGTTAGTTATAGTTTACTTGTGTTTAATTTAGATAAGTTTAGGTTCTCTCAAGTCGTATCCTTCTTTTTCCCTCTCTTCTCTCTTACACGCACTGGACATGGGCCATTTGGGCTAAAGCCTTACCAATCTAGTTTGGCCAAAGGACCAACAGATCCTTCTTCATCGAGTCCGATTGTAGCTTCACATTGAATGTCCAACCATGGGTGAAAATGGTTAACTTGTCGGCTTGGTAGGCCCACCAACCTAACTCTTCTCTTTACTTATTGTATGTTATTTCAAATGTTGTAATTTGTAAAAAAATACTTGATAATTATTGGAACCCAAAAGGTTATGACTTAGGATTAGGCAAACAATACGAACATTGTTTAGCATGGATAGGTCCCCAAAATGTTTTCAAACTCGAACCATCTAGGAGCTAAAGCAATTTTTGTACTATAAATGAAATTTTTTGAATAAACTAATTTCCTTTAAAATTTGAATATTCGAAGGGTATGAACTTGGATAGTTTTGATGAGAAAAATGGACAATCTTTATAAAAATTGGATTGTTTTCACACTTGCCTAAATCGGACTGCTTTGGACTAAACGAGAGTTATTTTGGTAAAACACTTGTCAAAAACTTGGATTTCAAAAATTGAATTTTGGATAAGAGGAATGAGCTTTGCAAAAACCATCTCTCATACTTTAAAGAAATGATTTGGGCTAAGCCCAACTAAAATGTTTTTAAAAGAGAAAAGTAATTTTAGTGACTTAAGTTGATATAATTGGTCTGTGTTACACCTCGTGTTTTCATGCATCGTTGCTAGTGTATTGTAGCCAATACATGCTCAAAGATGGTAAGACCACTCCATGAAGTTTATGAAGGTTTACGGATGTATAACATAAGTTTCGGAAAGGTTTAAGACTCATTGGATCAACGGAAATAGATTTCGATGAAAGTTCTTCAACCGGAGCCTTCTGCGAATCATGAGACACAATGTGTGACTCACAAGAAGTGCCTGTGAGATGCAGGATAGTCTTACGAGTAGCAGGAAGTACCTCGGGATAGGTTGGTGGCCACTTTTTCTCTACCTATTTGGACCCTTCACGAAATTTAACTCATTTTCTCTTATCACCTTAACCCTAAGAGACCCTAAACACTCTCTAATAAGTCTCCCATGGTTCAAGGCTAAGATCAAAGGAAAACCAAAGACAAATTACATAAATCCGACGTAAAATATCATGTGATCGTCGATAGATCGTCTTCTTCCTTGTTCTAGAAATTTTGGAGGAAACTTGGTGGTGAAGTAAGCTTGGAAATGGAGTGTTTCTTGTAACTTAAGGTAAGTTTCATCTCCTACATCATCTACCTAAGTTCTGCAAGTGTTTAGGATGGAATTGTTAGAGTTTTCTTAGAGATCAAGTATTTGTAAGATCTTGAAGTATGTCTTGTTGTTGTAGGTTGTTTTACATGATTTGAAGGTATTATATGAAGTTATGGATGGGATTGTGGTGATTATAGAAGTAGTATGAAGATTTTTGTGATGTTATGGATAGGGTTTGAGCTATAAATGATCTCATGAACTTATGCACGCAAGTTAGTTGACAAAATTTCTAAATGATCTTTCTTATAAGTTATGAAACCGAAATTGATATAAATCCTTCGTATAATGTAGAAAAGAATCCATAGAACGTGTGAGGGTTTGTGGAACATAAATAACTTCATCGATAAGGTATGTAGGGCTTATTTTCCTTCCTTGGCATGATTTGATATAAAAACATCCTCAAAACAATTCTCTCTAGTTAAGTTCAAGATTAGCATGCTTTTTTTTGTTGAAGTTATTCATGTCTCATGTGTATTCCTTATTAATTGTACCTTCTGCACTCAATATGTTTCTTGATAACTGGCTTAAGATTGAAGAACGTAGAGACAATAATGATAGTCAGAGGATAATGACCATAGGTCACTCCAACTTTGATTCTGATGTCTCTTGAGATTGGTCTTGCATTGCACTTATATATATGTATCTATTTTCTTACCATGTCGTGCTATAGTCGGTCGGGCAGGCACCTATATATGCATATCACTAATCAATTGGGCAAATATTACCGCATCGTATATGGCCGGGCAATTTATTATGAGCATACCCCACAGAGGGACTTGATATAATACTATATGGCCCCATAGAGTGGCCCGATTTTATTTACATGGATATATTCATGGTTGTATGCCCTCGATGGCCCTTATTCTGAGTTTCAAGTTGATTTATGTACCATTCTCTCTTATACTATATCTCTTGTTTACATATTCATTACATATTTCGTACCGACGTCCTTTTTCAGGGCGCTATGTTCATACCCATAAGTACATAGAGACAAGCCGATGTACCTCCTTAGTAGGGTACCTATTTCTAGCTATTGGTAGTCACACTCCACTTATCCGGAGTTGTGGTACAGAGTTGATACGTAATGTTGTATATATTTCTAGCATTTTGGGGTACGATGGGGCCCTATCTCGACCAGTTGATGTATCGTAGTGCTATTAGAGGCTTGCAGACAAGTGATTCGTGTGTATTCATTTATTTGGCCTTGTCGGCCTCAGTTATGTATATATAATGTTATTGGGACACTTTTGCTTACATGTTGTTATATCCCTGTCATGTTATTGTTATTTGGTGGTTTTATCGGCCCAGGTTTTGTGTTAGATATTTCAGGTACTATAGTTGGTTCGTTCTGGCCTTCGGGTGTCGAGTGCTGGTCACACCCTCTAAGGTTGGGGTGTGACAGTCTAAAAGTGGGATATGGTTGACCTTCATAAATAACAATAAAAAGGGAAAACTTATATTTGATTAAAAACATAGCATATTATTTAAAATAGACTATACTTCTTTTTTTCAAAAGACTTTAAAATATATATAAGGATATTAGACAAACCATTGGACTAAATTTAGTAGGATTCTGCTCAACTTATATTTTGAGTGTATCTTAGTCTGAAAATAGATTGGCAAAAATATCCCTATATGAATCTTTCTAAGTGGAATTCAACTTTTTGCTTTTTAAAACCTTCTTTTAAACTTGAAATGAAAATGAGATGATATGCTATAACTTTTTTGCGGAAAATGAACCCACTTTTTAAGGCAGTTACTTGTAATTAAACATGTTATAGAACCCGAAGGTCAATCGTATTCTACGGATCCTTAATATTGGGGTGTTAACAGCTTCCTCGGGGGATCACCAGAACCCTTACATCGAACTCTTGTTTTTAAAGGATCTTTCACTGCTTTTTGAATAAACCCTTTAACTTGGTTTTTCTAATTTCCCTATAAATTAGTTGGCGACTCTAAAGTACAAATATTTGTATAGAGTTCAACAACCTCTTAGTAGCTTTTATGCCTCACGTAAAAGTGAACCATAACACCCGCAACCTCCTATTTATAACTGTGGCTCGCAACACACCCATAAACAAGGCTCTACTAGACACAACTTGTTGATATCCCTAGGACATACCTGCTCTGATATCAAGTTTTCACACCCCAACCTTGGGAGTGTGGCCGGCACCCGCTGCCCTAACGGCCCGAGCGTACCATACTCTGAAACATACCCTGGTTATGCATGTACTTGGGCCAACAAGGCCTTAGGATGACTCTCATAAGACAATCAGAACATAATAACTTGTAGAAGCAGAAAAAACCAAGCGTATATACATGACGAAGGCTGACATGGCCATAATACATATCAATTGCCTAACGGAAAGGCCACCAAGACCATACATGACATCCATATTACGCCGGTGCTTGATGATGTGTGGAGGAGGTGCAAATGGTCATCGAAGTCTTGAGTTCGATTAGTTGATTTTTTACACGTTTGGCACGACAAAGTAATCTTTGGGAAATGTGCATAGTATGATCATTTGAAGATTGAAAGGAATTGGATGATGGTTCGACTCAGTAGCTTCAGCTCGACGAAAGAAAACTAGAGGAATTGTAATTAGCATAATCGGGTTTGGATAAGACTAGTTTTTTATGGAATTTCTTAGATCTTTCTCAGATAAAGCAAGGATCCTTTTTTGGATAAACGAAGAAATGATTTTGTCTTGTGTCATGATCTGCGAGTTTTTTAGGAATCTTGATGCGAAGGATGGCCTTGGAGGGTGTAAAGGAAGGATTAGTAGAATCGGAATATTTTATGGTACAGGTTGGACTATGGTTTGTGGCTATAACTAATGGATTGTGGAATCAATCAAAAGAATATAGAGGTGTGACTCTAATCAAATTGAAAAATTTGAGTGGAGTCAGTTCTTATATTCGAGCATTAGCAGTGAAAGAAATCTGAGGTACGAAGAAATGGAAATTTGGATCTTTAAACTAAGCTAAAGGTAGTGTTGAATGATAAAGTGAAAAAGCAGTGTTATCGGCATATTTCTTGCCGGGGAGGATTTCATGAGATTATTATGGATATTCCTAGGTTACTCATTGTTTTCCCCATTCATCTCTTTCCATTTGAGGATGAATGTTTATTTAATTTGTATATGATGTAATGAGCCATCCGGTCTTTTTGGGCTCATTACCTGATTTTGACCCAACTACCCTTCTCGTAAACTCTTTTCGATGTTGTGACTTATGGGGATGGATGGCATATTTTCCGAGGTAATTTGGATAGGTTTCATGAAGAAAAATCAAGGTTAGAGGTGTTGAAATAAAAAATGTTTAACTAAAAGTTGGCTTTTGGATATATCTGTTTATGAGATTTAATGATTCTATTAGGTCCAAAATGCCCTTTTTAACTTAGTCGAGTCTTTGATTCGCTTCTCGAGACATTCGAATGTGTTTTGAGTCCTTGTTTGCTAATTGTGAAGTTTGGGAAAATTGAGAGTGATTTAAAGACAAACGAGTCTTAGCATTGACATATTGGTTTTTTGAGTGCGCGAGCAAGTCCATAGCACCGTTTACACTCAGATATTATATTTAGTTTGTATCCGGAAGGTCTCAGGTGAGTTTCGGGTGTTGGATAGAAAACTTATTCTTTTATCAAATGGTTGTTGCTGATGTAATCTCCCCTGCGATGTTTAGGATGCACCTACTGAGCTACTTCTAAGGAAGTTGGTCCGCAGATACGAGGGTTTGGGGACTTGTAAATGGCCACTTCTGTGGAACCTTTCACGCAGGTGCGAGGCCGCATCTACGGACCTTGGCCGCTTCTGCGGTCTATTCTCCGCAGAAGCGAGGGTACTTCTGTGAGGGATGGTCCACAAAAGTGGAATCACTGTTTCTTAGAACCTTAAAATTGTCAAGTTCGAAATTAGTCTTCGTTCTTCACATTCTTCAAAGACTTGGCTCGGTTTGGGGAGATTCAGTAGGGTTTCAACTATTTCATTTTGAGGGTAAGATTCAAACCTTATTTTCATTAATTACTCATGTTTCCTTTCTTGTATTTGTAGATTGTGCTATGAATTATGGGTAGAAAAACCTAGGGTTTGTCCCCAAATGTTAAGAGGGTTTGTTTTCATGACATTGATGCCAAGAACTAGGCTTTTATTGTTGATTCTTCTGATTTAGATGTGATAATGCATGGGATACTACTACAAAGCTTAAATTTCTACTTTAATTCTATGATTCATGTATGAGAATTAGAGTTCTTCTAATTGGGGATTTTGATAAATAGGGTAATTAAAGGACAAATTGTGGTTAGTTTTCTATCAAACTTAAGGATATGACTATTTAGACTTTGAGTAGCATATTTCTAAATCAAAATTTTAATTTTGTCATTGTGGGCTCGGGGTCTCTTTTGGGGTCAGGTATTCGGATTCATTGAAAAGACTTATCTTTATGATTGTTTTTAGAATTATGTGTTAATGTAGAATCTACGATAATAAACTACGATCATTCGGAGGCATTACGAAAAGGCAAGGTGTTGACATGTGATTGAGTTCGTGGCACCTTCTCGATCGTGAGGAAGGCTACTGTTTATTCATTTAGACTCCGACAGATGCATGTAATGCTTACAATTATTGTGGATATTGGGCATAATAGGGGTCCCACCATAGTGACTATGATGAGCACTTGGGTGGGCACCAGTGTATTGTGTTTGAGGGATCATACTTAGGTTGATTTCGACTGTTGTTATGTGAGCTTGTCGCCATATTTGATCTTACTTGTGATTGTTGATTGGAATTACTCATCACTCATACCTTTTGAGATGTAAAAACTGATTACTTTGAATTGTGTGTATTGATAATATTGAGGCATATGTTTCTTCATCTTATTCTTCATGATTACTTGATTTTTTTACGGTTGCATTCATACGCTCATAATATCCTGATACTGAGATGGAGTTGGTTATGGAATGTTATTAGTCCGATGAGACCAAGAAACAAAGGTAAATGATATCGTTATGAGATGATTCAGTTACTGAGATGATGTGATAAGATATGGCTTGACAAATAAGTCTATGATTGAGGCTCTACTAGTCCGATTGATCATTCAGGTTGGTGTGAGCGGTTTATGGACTCGTAGAGTCCCCCATGGGTCATAGCTCTGAGGAGACATATTGTAGCATTGTGTATACTAGGTTTGGAAATGGTCTGTTGCATTGCACCATATTTCGTTCCATGGAATTGCATTTATTTCACTTGAATTGCATATTATTTATACTTATTGATGTGTCTTCATGATACATGTTCTTGGGATAGTATAAAGATAGAATATTCATGGTTCTACTCCTATAAAAAGGAAGAAAGATATGATCCTTATGGGTTCTCTTAACTTAAATGATGATAAGATTGACCCCTTGGATTAGGCTTGTTCTAAGTGATAAAAAAGACTAAACCTTTGTTAGGGTATTGCCTTACATAGTGTAAAGGCCGAATCTTTATGAATTTATGTGTCTAAATTGATGTATAGGTTGGACCTTCATAAGTAAACATGTTTAACTTGATGAAAAAGGACTAAGCTTGTGATCATATGTGAGGGAAGATTAAGTAGTTGTATGTAAATTGATAATAAGTGAGTTTAAGGAGATTTAGAGTCGGATGGACTTGGGAGGAACCTATGAGGGACGTTCTAGGTGTGAATTCAGCATGATTCGACTGTGATATAATTAGACTTCCCTGATTTGTTTGTTTGTCAATTTCCAAGTTCTGAATATGCTTGGTGTTAGATAAGATTAAGCTGAAATAATAGATTATTGTGAAGTAGACTCAATCTTTATTTTAATGAAACCACAAAAAATGTGGGAATTAATTCAAAATAAAGAGATTTGTACAAAAAATTAACCAACTGGTTAGTAAAACAAAGGAAAGAAAACAAATCAGAAATACAACATTAGTATTTGTTGAACATGAAAAATTGCTAGAAATTCTAGAAATCTGACTTTCTTCCTTTCACACCTCCAAGCTCTCACCAGGTGGTATGGATTCCATTCTATGAATTTTTCCAGATTTGTAGCCTTTTGTCATGTCATATGCTTACTATCACTGACCCATAAGCAAGTAACCATTGTGCCATGATCTGTAGATACTTCATATTTATGTCTAAACAAGATAATGTTCTCCTGCATGGAAATGAGCATGTATACACATTGATACCACCCCTTCAGTATTTTAACCGGTTAGATTGTCATTGAAGTCTAATAGTGAAATGGCTTAGTTTATCAGTTGTTGTTTTTAGAAACTTCTCAGAAAGTGCTGCTACTGGATTCTGTCTCTGCTGTATTTTATTCTCACATTGGGAATCTTAGCTTCGTCAATGTTGATCAATTTTCTAGCCATACTAGGTAACTCCTGAAAAGAATGAAAATGTTGTGTACCTGCAAAATAAAAAACATCGTTAGCCAAAAAATTTGCCGCTGCATTTCCTTTTTTATATATGTGTTCCACTTGCATTGTGTGACCCCTCCTTATTTTGTTAATCTCATTCACAATCATCATAATGCACCAAGATACCTCCCAGATTCGTGTGAGGAACATCTTCATAGCCAAAGAATATGTCTCCTTCAAAACTGGATATAACTAATGTGTTATGCAGTTTGCAATACCATTCTTAATGAAAATAGCCTCCGCAATGAGATTGTTACCATATGCAATGATTTCTCCTTCTACATATACCAGATCAGCATGGTCATTTCTTACATAAAAATCAGTTGCACTTGGGCCTGGATTCCCTTTTGGGTACCCCATCACTATTTCATTTAAATCATCCTCTTATTGGTAGTTCCCATTTCACAGTAATGCATCTAAGACATGGCCTTAATCTTTCAAAGTAGTCAATAATATATGGCCATTTATGTGGTATATTATGCGAGGCAGGGAATTTCACTCTGCAAAAAAAGTGAATATTCAGTTGGATCTCATGTAACACCTTATACAATAACAATAAGCCTTCATGCAGTACTGTGTTTCTCCATTTCCAAATGCGCCATAAGATCATTCATGGTACTGCTTTAAAACATGCTTCAATTTGTAATGACAAGTAGTGTTCCATCATATCTATACTATCTACTTCACCTGATGACAATTCATATCTATGCCTACAACATTATTAAAGAAACTCCACACTGATCTTGTAAAATCACCTATGAAAAAATTTATCTATTGTTTCGCGCTATCATGAAAGTTGACGTTTGATCATTTATATCTATTGGTTTTCCATCTTAGGATTATTTATTTATTCTTGATCTTAATTGATTGATTATTTGACGAAATAGTTAAACACTACCTGCGGCGCGTTAATTGAACTTGGGAATGGGAATCGTTTCTCTGTTGAGGATAGGAATATATCCCTTAGCCTCGCTTAGTTGAGTACGAAGAATTGGATGACTCAACGGAATTGTTAGGGGTCATAGCCCAAGATCTTTCTCTTCTCCGATAAAAATCCATTCTTTCATGGTTAAAGTTCATTATTTGTTTTATTTTATTTGTTGTTAGTTGATAATTATATTTTCGATTTTAGTTCTTGTATAAATAGTTAGGATCATTTAATTTAGTAAATAGTTAATCACAAGTTTATATGGGTTCGACATCCGAGATCTAAAATTACTATATTACTTGTACGACCGTGCATACTTGTGTGTGCGTTTGGAGTAACAAATTTTTGGCACCATTTTCGGAGACTTAAAAAATAATTTTTAATCTAGATTAGACTTTTCTTTTTATCTATTCAAGTTTTTAAATTCTATTTTTATTTTTAGTTGGATATTTTGTTATTCTTCTTAGCATGGCTCATTGGGATAAAAATTGGTCGAATAGTGGTTGTTTCTATTACTGTCATAATATTTTTGGGAATGGATTGTGTACACCTCCCCAATCTTTTGAGTGGAATGCTTGTGCTATGTGTGGTGGCAAGACGACCATTTTATGATTGTCTTAATTCTTATTCCTCATCCCCGAGCCCCTATTATGATTCTCCTATTGATTGTGATGTTGATAGGAGTAATGAAGTGGAGGATGCGAAACATCTTGCTAGGATAGAGATATGATGAAACAAATAACGGAGCATGGCACATTACTAAGAGAGCGGACTGCAGAAATATAGAAAGTCATAGAGAGGATTCGTGAAAAACTCACAGAGATGTAGGTCAAGACTAAAACTTGTAATGATCTGCAAGTTATAGACTTAAACAATACTCAAGATAAACCTCAAATAGAAGAAGAGAGTGAGTTCCCGCAAGGAGATAGCTTTAAATAAGCAGAGATATTGAGCCAAATTTGGCTAATGGAACAAGCTCAACAAATGAAACTTCATGGGTTTCTCCATGATAGTCTTACGAACATGGAGATACAACTGATAGAAGACAGGACTGAGATAAGACAAGAGATAGAACAATTTATCTCAGATATTCATGACATGCAAACTCAATTGAATAAAAAGGTTGAGACATCCGATGCACAACCACCAATTGTTGTGGATACTGAAAACCTTGTGGAGCACAAATAAGAGCTCCAACCATTCGATAAAAATATTGTTGATGCTGCCAATGTTGAGGAGGTGTACAAAAGTGAGGATATCATAAATAATGTAATTTTAGAGTTGGGGCGTGTTGGTCCTCATTCTAAATATTTTCTACATTGTGTTTTGTTGGCGTCATGGAAATTGAGCCTTCCACGTTGATGCAGAGGTGTATAGATGAGGAACAAGAGACTTATATCCTAAAATTTACCACACCAAAAAGACAAAACAACAATCCTCACTTAAGGGTCAAGAAGTGCAAGATGCGGCACCTATTACATGGTTCCTTTATTTTCACACCTCTGCCACAGAAGCGTGATAGAAAATTTGATGCAAAATTGAGGGTGAAATTCGTATCCTCAAGGTGGAGGAAAAAGTAGTGAAAGTGACAGTCGTGCCACGACGTTAACTAAGGCGCTTATTGGGAGGCAAACTAATGTGTAATAGTTTTAGATTTTTATGATTATAGTGTTACGTTTTATTTTATTTTTATTGTTCACATTAGGGAAAGTCTGAGTACCCAAAATTAAAGTTGAGGAGTATGTTTGGACTTAAGTGTGGGGCCATGTCTACCCTTGATATTGAGGATTATGTTGCTAGCTAGGCGCTAGAGGATCTTAAGGAGTATTTCTCACCCTTATTTTATTTTTTTCCCTTTGTTATACATGCATTGAGGGCAACTCATACTTTTAAGTGTGGAGTGGGTTACTTTTGATATTTTTGAGGTCGAGGATGATTATGCCATAAGATTTTTTTATTTCTTAGCCTTATATAAAAAAAAATTAAAAAAAAACAAAAAGGTAAGGAAACTTCCAAAACATTTTACTTTGTTCTTTCTTTTACTTTTTTCTTTTATATTTTCTTTTTTCTCTCATTAGTGGTAGATCATCCACCTCTTGGTTTTTTATGGTCTCGGTTCTTTTTCAAAGAGAGGCCTTTGAATCGGGTAATTTTTAAATTTTAAATATTAATTTTTTAGGAGTAGTAAAAGAGATAGAAGAAAGACCTTTGTGACTTGTTTGATACTAACATATTTATGCATGAGTTTGAGTAATATTTTCCTGTGAGTGCTTGAGTTAATTTAGAATAGGAAATTTTCTGACACCTAGGCTCAAGGTTATGACTCTGTATATAGCTTATTCTTATTTTTTTAGTTCGTCATGACCATGTATGTCGTAGAGTAGAATTGATTCATCTCGATTGATATTTGTGCCATGTGAGATGAAGATTTCTTGCATATACTCCATATTTTGCATATTAGTCTAGAACTTGCCCTGCATGTTATTGAAGCAAAATAAAAACGGTTGCTCTATTTAGAAGATGATGATAATAGGTTTTCTTTGATATGTATCGTGAATTTTAGATTTTTTAGATTTTGTACCATTAGTTAGCCCTTTGATGTTGTAGCCTTCGTTTTTACCCATATTTTTTTCTTGATCCTTTTGTTTGAATCTCTAGTTTTTGCAGTTTGCTTCCGTAAGCATGTAGCTGAAACTGTAATATAATTGATAAATCTAAAGAAATGGATGGTCAAGTGAAAAATGGTGACCAATGATAGTTATGAAGTGATAAAAAAGCCCTCTTAGAAAGAATGTGACAAGAGAAAAAAATGAAAATGAGAAATTGCTTTGACAAAAAATATGATTGAAACGTTTTTTATATGAGGGAAATACTTGTGAAATAATTGATAAAGAGAGGGCTGAAAAATAAAGTGAAGAGATGAAAATAATGGGTGATGAAGTCTAAAAGTGCAAAGTGCTTAGGGAAGTGTAAGTCACTACTATATGGTTTTCTGACCCATCCCCTAGGCAACATTACAACCCGCTAAAGTCATATTTGATTTTATTCTAACACACTTAATTAGTAGATATGTACATAATGGGCAAGCCTATGTTTCTTTGTGCATACCTGTGAATTCTTTTTATGAGTGCGAGAGTTGGTCTTTGATGTTAAGTCCTTAAATTATATTTGATTCTTTGATTTGAGTGTGTGGACTATTTCTTCTTATGAGGGCACTTGTCATGATAGATAGTTGATGTTATTAGATTTCTTTGACAGAGTAGGTGAGCGAGCTTAAATTTGATGAGTTAGAGTCTGTCTTTGAGGTTAGGAGGTTAGAAGTTTGTTGTTCGATTAAGTTGAGTCGTATATCTCGCATGATGATCAGGAAGTGTATATTTGATACTATGAGTTGCTATAGGACTTAATTTTTGGTATCAACCAAAGTGGTGGTGTTCCTAGACTTGTTTTGTTTAGAATGGTTTTAATGCTTGCTCGAGGACGAGCAAGAGTTTAAGTGGGGTGGTGATGTTTGGTCAAAAATGCATATATTTAGTTATTGTTGCCTCACATTTTAGAACTTTTAATCATCTTTTGAGTATAATTATAATTAATTGTGCTTAATAGTATAACTTAAAGCGGGATGAAAACGAAAAAATTTGGAACAAATTATGGAGAAAATTATTGAGGTTGAAAAAAAAAGGAAATATGATTTTTAAAATATACAAAATAATGCGACAAACGTTGAAGACAAATCAGAAACATTGAAACGCTAAAGGAATTTAAGCAAGCATACGAATGGAGAGCTAGGCAGAAGGCACTACAATGATACAAAGCAGTGTAAAATTGAAGATGAAGTAAGAAGATGTATTAGAAGAAGTAAAAGAACGGAAGTGTCAGTTGTCCATTGGCGGCGCACGAGTGTCGCGAGAAAAGTGACTATCTGAATATTTGCCTTCTGCGCCACCTGTGCGATGCGGAGTGGCGCGGAACACGGTATTTTTTTCGATTCTAGTTGGATTGGATTTTTAAAAGCCCGATCTTTTAGTACCCTATAAATACATATTCTATACGATTTTTACACAACTTTGGATAACTTGTTACCCATAATTTAGAACTTTTGACTTAGAGAGCTTTGAGCCGCGAGGAGGCCGGAGTTATAGGATTTTATCTTTTCTTATCTGTAATATTCATTTTTATATTTTTATTCGATTAATTTGTTATTTTTCCTCCATTCTATGTGGAGCTAAACTCTTTAGTTCTAGGGTTTTGGCGCTATCACGAAAGTTGACGTTTGATTATCGTTTATATCTATTGATTTTTCATCTTTGGGTTATTTATTTATTCTTGGTCTTAATTGTCTGATTATTTGACAAAATAGTTAAATATTATATGTGGCGCGTTAATTGAAGTTGGGAAAGGGTACTGCGTGCATAATAAGAATAAGTGGAGCTTGTTCGTCATCCTCTTGACGGTGATCGTTTCGCTATTGAGGATAGGAATATACCCCCTTAGCTTCGCTTAAATGCGTTCTTGTTATTTTCTTATGACCATAGGAATATAGGCGTTACAATAGCTTGAATAGACTTGTGAGCAACTTGGAAGATACTCATAAAGTTAATATTAACCTGTCAACTAGTAACTTAGGAAAATCAATAGATGTAGGATTGGAAAACTCAACGGAATTGTTAGTGGTCATTGCCCTAGATCTTTCTCTTCTCCGTTAAAATCTCGTTCTTTCTTTGTTAATGTTCATTATTTGTTTTCTTTGATTTTTCGTTAGTTGATAATTATATATTCGATTTTACTTCTTGTATAAATAATTACGAGCATACTTTTGCCTTCTACGTTGTACTTTCAAGAGATGTTCTTAATCCTACAGTAGGGATGGCAAATGGGGCAGGGCAGGATGGGGACGGGTAGGCAAACCTTCACCTAAAATTCTAACCTGCCCTGCCCCGTTTAGCATGTTTTAAAAAAATGTCCTGCCCTGCCCCGTTTATATTCTTTCTCTTCATTTTTCCATTATGTAAGAAATTACATAGCAAACAAATTGCTAATGACGTCTTGCACTTTATAGAAGGCAAATTCATTTTAAACCTAATATTAGCTTGTACCTGGTTTTTCTCTGATTTGATTTTCAGATTCTCATTAAAGTTAAAAGATTTCACCTTTTGAATATAATTAGTGTCATTAAATCAATTCTAATAAATTAATGATACATGACAAAAGTTGACAAATCAAATTTCTTGTCCTGTCCAAACTGCAATTGAGCTATTGATAATGTTTATCAACAGTATGAAGCATAATTTATGATAAAGAATATCACATTATCACATACTACAAGCTTTATTTTGAATTCTCCCGGATGGATCATATTAATAAGAAGAAAAAGAATTATTGGAAGATTAATTTCTTGTCCCCTCAAATTCAACTTCTAATCTGCATTGAATTATAGAATTCAATCATTCTTGAGATGTGTCCTAAAAGTAGATTAATTTATCTGTTTAATAGAAAATTTTAAAGTAGAGAAAATGTTGATCCCAATATTAATCCTCTTCATAAGAAGAGAAACAACAAAGAGTAAGGACATTGTTAGTGATAGACTGAACCCAGGGAAACAGCAGAGCAATATCAATGTGGGTACAAAAATGATAGAAGATAAAGTTGAGTTGCTGCCAGATCTATTACCTGCCCTGCCCTACTAACTATTTTCATAAAATCACTTTTGCCCTGCCTTGCCCCGCCCCGTTAAGGCTCTGCCCTGCCCCGTTAAGGCTCCGCCCTGACCTATTGCCATCCCTATCCTACAGACTCGGTCTACACCACTTATCCACCCAGCCAAGTCTTAACATACACATACTTGTAGACAGCACCATCTCTTGAAAGTACAAGTCTTAACAATCAATACATCCTCTAAATTTATGCTGAAAACAAACTCGTGCGCTGAACTCGAATAGGAGCTTTCAGAAATATGCCACAAAACTGATGAATTGCAACTTCTAACAATAAATGTAAACTATCCACCCTGCGCACATATCCTACGAAATTTCTGATGCCCTTGCACATAGCTCCATACGCAGTTTCATATCTTAGTTACGTTTAATGAGGAAGGGTGCAAGAGTTAATATACTGCTCTGGGCTGAGGATTTCCCTCCCTTTACATTAATATAACCACTTGCTCAGACGAAAAAATAAACCAATAAATAAAAATCTTCCTGATTCCCTTTCATTCATAGCAAAGGAATGTGACCTCTGCTCAATTCACTACAAAATAATTTGATTTCCTATGTATATGCTCCACCTATATACCAGTCTTATATAACTTTAATACAGTTTCATGCGCTACCACTCTGCATCGTACAATCTCAGGAACCCTTCTACTCTTCTCTTCTCCTCTCTGCTAACGCAGACGCCTCATTCTTTGCACGGGTCAAACAAGCTTCGGCGTTGGATGATAATTGGATATCGCTTCAGCATCCTTGTCGTCGGGAAGAAAACTAATTTATCTGGTTCAGCGGGAGCCCAACTGCAAATCAAATTTTTAGCACCAGAAAAAGTGTGTTACATTTCAAGACTAATCATAATATTGCGTTTTCGGAAAATAAAATTTACGAAGAGAGCCAAACGTACCTAAAACGAGTCACTAAGTGGTGCAGGAAAACAGAGAGTTCCACTCTAGCAAGCTCGTAACCAGGACAGCGCCGTGGTCCTCCGCCAAATGGTGTGAATACGTTTGGTGAGGTTGCCGATCCTGCATTACTCTGTTTACACAAATTTGGTAAATGTTTATTTAGTGTGAGTCAACCTTTTTTCATTTTTTATTTTGGAAAAGGGGGAGGTGAGGTCGATAGAGCTGTAATAGAGTGAGAATGATATAGTAAAGCACCTGCCACCTCCACGGATCAAATGAACGTGCATCTTTGAAATGTTCATGGTCTAGATGAACAGCTCGGAAAGAAGCAAAAACCTTCCAACCTTTTGGAATGGTATAACCTGAAGAATGTCATAAACTTCAATCATTTAGTTCCAAATATCGATTATTCTTGTCGCGCATTAAACAAGTACACATAGTAATCGGACTAATCAATCATATGCCTGGATGACCCCAAACTAATGACATTAGACGAGAACATGCTATTGGTTGTTGGGGGTTTTACTTTTCACATGTATTCTTCCAAAGAGCTTTTCCTTACTTCAAAGTGTTCTACACATAATGAGAGGGAGATCTCCCCTTAAATCAAGAACAAGGCGACCTGCATCTTACCTTTGATATTTATGTCAGTCATGGCTCTCCTGAACACTCCGCTAATTATGTTAGCAATTCGCAGAGTTTCATTAACAACCTGAACATGAAAGCATAGACACAGATGTCATGAGAGCATAATAGATTATAGATTTTGAGTTAAAAATACGGGTCTGTCAATGCAATGCACTTACGCATTGAGTGAAGGGCATTGACTTGTAATCTTCCCACCGTAAAGACTCAACTTCACCTTTTCTTAACCTGATCCCCACGTGCTCTTCCTGCCAAAACAAGTTCAATTATAATCAATAATTCATCTTCTCTTAGTTACTGGCTAATGATTCATTTCCCCTTATTAATAAGTATAGTTCTCGGTTAATGATTATATTAAAAAGATTTTTTCCTCTATAGACAAAATATGATCCAGTCTCATGATCAATAATGCTCTCCTTTTCCCGTGTAAACCTGATTCAACTCACTTTACAAAGAGTAAAATGTTTGAATAAATTATATTGAAGTTTAGTTGGTAGGCAACTGCCTTGAATAAAGCAACGAAGAAACTATTACTCCCTCCTATCCATATTAGTAGTGTTTTTAGCTTAGAAAGACCCCTCAAAAATATCACTCACCCCCGGAAAAAGTAAGAGGAGTTTTCACTAATCAAACTTTGCATCTTACTTAGTTGACATAATGTGTATTGGAATTTGAAGTATTAGATGATTAAAAAATTACTCCTTACTGAGTATGATATCTTGGTTAGGTAAAAAACTCACTCATCTAAATAAGGCTAAAGAAAAAAAATTAATACCTACTTGATTGTATGAAAAATCAATCATTTTAAATTAAATATAAAAATATGAAAAATAAATAATTTTAAATTAAATATAAAAACTAAAAACATCATATAATATGAATATCATGTAAGAAATGAAGTTGGGATTCGAGGACAGCAAAAAGAAGAAAGATTAAAGTTATTGGGATGAAGGAGTACGAAAAGAAAAGTTTAAAATGGTGGGACATGTGGCTATCATTAAATCAGAGCAGCAGCAGACAATAGACTCAATCCTCCTAAGAAATAGACTCAATCCTCCTAACAATTTACCAACATGCTGTCTACTTTTTCAGACTTCTAATTTACAACCTCTCGATATCAGCATACCCATATTTCCCCTTTTTAACCATTTAATAGTACTCTCTCTCTCTCTTCCATTTTAAGTTTCTTAGCTTTGACTCAATACAAAATTTAAGAAATAAAACAAGACTTCTGAATATAATCTTAATTTACATATGTATAGTATTAAAATGTTATTTAAATCTTGTGATTTTAAACTCGTCATGTATAATGTTTGAATTGTCAACTTACTAAACATAAAAAGACACTATTTTTTAGACAAACTAAAAAAAGAAAACAAGACACTTAAGTTGAGACGGAGGAAGTATTATTTGTCATTACCTCCCTTCGAAAGACTTTTGAATATCATAATAATTAGAATATCATAATAGTTATAGGAGTTTTGGAGTTTATAAGCTTAAACATATCATAATATTTATATGGTTATAAGAATTTCAAAAAGTTTAAATTAATTAAATTTAGAAGGAAATTATTTTTTAAACCCACCAAAAAGAAATAGATTTACATAAATTAAAACAAAGGGAGTATTGTTTTCTAATAACTATAATCTAAATTAACTAAGAAAAGAAAGTTTATAAAAAGAATCTTATTGAAAGTGAAAAAGACATGGCTAACAATTTTTCCATTAGCTCAAATATGAAAAAGAAAATAACAAGACAAACATAAACGTGCAGAAGTTCTGCTCACTTTTCCAGTGGTTGTACCACCCCCTAGTTATCCGATGCTTCTGCTCTTCTTTGACTATATAATCTACCCTTTACATTCACCGCCTAACCTTTGACTATACGTCACATGTCATAGTACTACCTGTAACTATATTCTCCAGTCTCCAGAGAAAAATTAACATAAAACATTTCATACAATTTTTCTACAACTTTATATATTTTTTAAATTATAAAAAGTTGTAATGTATAGTCTTTTTTTCTCTGTCCCAAAAAAGGACTCATTTTTTTTAATCTGTCCCAAAAAACAAAAACAAAAAAAAACTTATTTATCAACAATTTAATTTTAAACTTTATTTTTTACGCAAAATGAAATAATTTATAATCACACAAATATCTTTGACTTATTTTAAATTATAAGATTCAAAAGTTTTTTTATTTCTCAAATTGTGTGTCAAATGAATAAGTTCTAATCAGGCAGGTATTATTTTAAAAAGCTTAAAGAATCATTGTCTGCATTAAGAAAATTAAAATGTTTGACCCCATGTTATGAAATCTTTCATTCCTGGAGTACTTTTCCAGGTTTAGTCCATTCCGAATAACTAACTTGACTTCATTCCCATTTAAATTTAAATACGTATTGATGCTGCTTTTTTACTTCAAAACTTTAATATTTTATTAACTAATTATATCTCTTTTATATTGGTGACTAATATTTCAAAGACACTTTTCATGGAGCTTAATTAAATAATCTACTCAAATTTTATATTTAATAGTTGAGCATGTTGACGTGAGTCTACCTAACCGGGATATATAGAAGAAGTATCTTAATTTACAAAAGCGTCTTGCTTCTGTACCAATAATTAAAGGCACAAACCTGCTGTTTAATGTTATGTCAAATTGAATAAAGCCAAGGTAAGAAACATGGGAGTACATTTTAATGAATTGTATGTGAAATAAATTAAAGACATTGAGGAGAGGGATTAGGGGTACTTATAAGCTTGCAAGTTGGTTGCAAGGGTCCATATTTCATTAAAACCTTTTGCCCACATTCAATATCCACTTAGTTTTGTGTGTGCCAGATAATACCAATAAATATACATGCAAAGTTAAATAAAGTAATGGGCATTTGATAATCCTAGAATGGGTATTAGATTCAATGTGGTATGTGGTACGTGGTACGAACTTGGACGCACGTGTGATGTTGACACAACAAAGAGTCTAGAGACGCATGGGGCTACCAAACAATCGTTTTCTTGAGTACCAATTGTCAATTTCCCTACTTTGTCGGCCACAAAGGCCATTTTTATGAATGATATGCATTTTTGAGCTTTAATTATTCCCTAAACCTTTTGTTCTTATAAAAATAAGCTAGAAGATTTATAAGTAATGAGAAACATACACCCAAAAAAACCCCACGCACCCTCTTCCCCTCCCCCAAGAAAATGGAGATGTACTTCAGTTTAAAAATAGTCTACAACTTACAAAAAGTTACAAAATGTTGCGTCTCGAGTACTAAAGTTTAGCAAAAGTATTACCTCCTCCGGTCCTAAGTGTCCTTTTTATACCCTTAAGAAAATAGAGCAACACTTGAAAAAGACAGGTGTTTTGAATAACCTACTTTTAATTAAAGTAGTACTTATTTAATAATTTTTTTGATTATATAAAACTTCACTTATCTAAATAGAGATAAGTTTGAAAGAAAATAATATCTTTTTAATTATGTAAATAAACATTTATTTTGGATTAAAAATAAAAAGGCTAAAAAGATATTTGTTAAAAACAGGAGGAAGTATAGTACGATCTAGGGTTGTGAAGGAATAATTTCGAAGTACAAAAAAAATTGTTCTTAATAGGTCTTACACGACACTATCCAAATTAGTTTGAAGTGTCGAAGTGCCAGACACCAAATTGAAAATAAAAAAATATTAAAATTTCGGGCAAAAAATATTGGTTTGTAGTACTGTGGGAATTGATGCCAATTGTTTAGTCTTAGGCGGCGGAGGGGAGAAATGAGTGGCGATCCTCCATTATTTGCTTGGATGAGAATTTAGATGAGGAGATGATTCATCTATTGAAGAAGAAAAAAAGGACAAACATGTGGGTAGCAACTTTAGGGTCCACCACACAAATACTACTCTACTTCTCATGTGTGTTTTTTTTTTCAAAATTCAATTCGACTAAATTTTAAAATTAAATAAATTTATATTTGAAAATTAAAATTTAAATATTTAAAAATTATACGAAAAATATTATTAATTGCCATTCTTCTCATATTACTATAATAAAAATATATAACTTCAATTATTGATCAAAGTCTATATAGTTTGATTCTTGAAAAACATAATGCAATAATTATTTTGAAACGTATCATTTATATAATTAAGATAGTACTCTCTACATTGTACTCGTAATAACATTCTCTTATATACTAAAAAATTACAATCATATATTTAAAATCATAAATATTTTTGACATGTTTTATTTATTTTTGCTTATTCGCAATTTAGTCTTTTTTTATTAAATTATATATTCCATCCGTTCCAATTTATACGACACTTTCTTTTTTAATCAATCTAAAAAAATGATACATTTTCTTATTTGACAATAATTTAATTTTAAATTACTTTTTATGCTTCTTAGACTTATTATAAACTATAAGATTCAAAAGTGTTCTTTTTTAAGACATGTTCAATAAAACTATAACATATAAATTAGGACGGCAGGAGTATTCAATTAAATATATAAGGGAATTAAAGCTAATCATTTGAAAATATAGAAAAAAGATGGGGTGGAGTAATGAAAAAGGAAATAGGTTAGTCAGTCACCTTGAGGTGGGAGAGAGCATGGGGTGTCTCGGTGAGGAACTTGACAGCAAGGGTCATGATGGTAGAGGTAGTGTCATAGCCAGCGACTAGCAAAGCCAGCATAAAATCCACTATTTCCTCATCCGAAAATCCTCCTCCTCCAACCCCACCGTCTCCTTCGAACAATGCCTCCAACATATCATTCTTTCTCTCTCCTCCTTCCCTCTCTTTCCTCCTCTCTCTCACCACTAAACCCAACGCCTCCGCCACCTTCCTTCTCGCCTGAAATTATTATGTATATATGTATGAACACATCAATTAACAATGAATAAAAAAATAAACACTCTGGTGCGCCAAATATCCCGCGTTAACAGGATCCGAGAAACGACCGCACCCTAATGAATTTGATGTAGACAACCTTATTAAAATATCAAATGCAAATATTAGTGATTGTTTTTACGGCTCGAACCCGTTACCTTATCGTCACACGGGACAATTTTACCGTTGCTCGAAGGCTCCCCTTCTCACTTAACAATTAATACTATATTAGTTATTCTCATAACATAATTACATACTTGAATGGCCTTGCGGTAGGTGGAAGAGAAGACAGGCAAAGGAATGGTGAAGAAGCCTTCAATCACAAGCATGTACTCTTTCATCAGGTTTTCTGTCCACTCGCATGGATCAAAACTCATCAGCTGCTTCACTGTTAGATTAAACGTTATCTGCACATCATTTCCCACATCACTTGTTAGAACTTTTTCTCTCTAAATTAATTAATTAAGGAGAGTACTCACTTATGGAACCTTCTAACTTTGGATCAAAACAAAAGGTATCCAAGACACATAAAAGTAAGGAGAATGATAACATCACATTCTCTCTATGGACATGCACATGTGGTTTATGATAATTACAACCACATACGGCCATCTTCACTTATTACATTCCTACTTTGTGTCTCTACACACTACACACTCCTTTTATATACATATCATAATATACCTCACCACCAACCTTGGAAATCTGATTCATCTATTCATTTTTTATTTCTCTAATCCATCAAAACTCAAAAGTCCCTTTTGCTAGCATGAGCCGCTTACATTTTATCAATTCATTGAATTAGTTACTCCCTTGACCCTTGATCGTTTTTAGTTGTGATTTTTGCCAACTCCTTAAAAATTACTGATTTATTATCTTAATAAAAAATAGTAGTATTTCTTCTCTTTAATTGAGTCTTTTTTCTTTATTGAGTAATTAATCTCCATATGCCTTCTTGCTAGTAAGTAGAATTGAAAAAAAAATTTGATGTTTTTCTTGACTGTACCAATGTTTATAGGAGGAGAGAGATGATTACCTTCTTGGCCTCCTCCATGAGGAAGACACGACCGGTCCAGGAATCCAAATTAAGCCTAACCAACCGGTCTATGTCGGCCAACAGATGGTCCTTAAGGATGGAAGAATTAGCAAAACTCATAGTTAAAGAATGCATTCTCTTGTGAAGAGTTCCTCTCATGAGCAACAGAGAATGCCTGCCTAGCAAATTTTGTATCGAACCGGGATAGCTGGATTCGAAAAGTCGGCCTTCGTTCTGCAAAATAAACCGGTTCGTCTCCGGGTCAGCGGAGAAAACTGTTGGTTCACCGAAGACATGGGTAGTGAAAATGTTGCCGTATTTAGAAACCCGGTCATCGATGAAGGGTTCTGGGTTTTCGGTCTTGTAGGCAGAAATCAACTGGAGGGTTTCTCCGATAAAGGGAAGGCCAAGGGTTCCCGGCGGCAGTCGGTTTTTACGCCGGCGAAGATGGGCCGCCGCCGTAGCCCGGAGGAGAAGAAAGGTGAAAACAGAGAGGAAGAGATAGAGAAAGAGATTGATACTCATGTCCATGTTAGTTAATTGGTTTTCACATAGAGATGTAGTATACAAAACGATTTGTGGGTGCCTTCTTATATACTAGTGATAACGGTGAAAACATGGAAAATTAACAAATAGAGAAGAAAGGGTAAGTTATTAATGGAGAAGATGAGAGAATCTACCATGAAATCTAGGGGAAGAAAGAGAAGGTGCAGATGGAGCAAAGTTTGGGATGCCAACAAATTTATTATCGTGTTGGGATATTTTTCCTTTCGCATTTAAGTTTTAATTTATATTTATAAGTTAATTTTTAGATACTCACCTACTTAACTAATTTAATTGTAACTCCTTCGGTTAATAGTATAGTCTGACTGAAGACGAAATTTAGAAAATAAATTATTAATTTTAGTGATTTAAATTAAATTAAAAATATTTATGATGTAGTTATAAATTATAATAAATATAAAAATTAAATTTAAAATTAAATTATTATCAAATTAAAAATATATTATTTTTTGGGGCAAATAAAAAAAGAAAAGTATGTATATAAATTAGGACAGAGATAGTATATGCTTAGCTTTTTCAGTTGATTCAACATCAATATTTATTTACATAATAAAAAAATAATAATATAATTCTAAATTTTTTATAAATAAATGTTTTTTATGTAATCAAGAGACTATATTAATTAGATAATATTTAATTAAGCTAATTTAGTCAAAAATAATTTTAAAATTAATATTTTATTAAGGAATGTGTTAATTATTAAATAAACATTTATTTTAAATAGAAGAAATAATAATATTTCAAAACTAATTATTTTAAATTTAAATATTTACTAATTCGGCTATAGCTTGTTTGATCAAATTCCTAGGTTTCAGAAGTGTAAAACATGAAAGAGAATTTTTAGGAAATAAAAATGAAAGGCTCTTTACAGAAGAGACTTTCTTCTTTTTGTGTCTATAAAATGGGGATGAATAATATATCATATTAATTTATTCTGTATTATTATAATTTATTTCATGTTCTAAAATTAATCAATCGCTTTATTCTACTATTTAGACATAATTATTATCATTCATTTTATTTCCTAAAAGTTCTCTTTCCTTCTCTTTTTTACTATTTACATGTTTGGTCAAGCTTTTATAATTTATTTATTTTTAAAAGGGATTTCAAAATAACAATTTATATTTGACAAATCAATTTAAAAATACTTTTGTTAATGTTAGAACAACAACTTATGCTTGATCAAAATTTCAGAGGAAGCGATTTCAGAAGTGCTTCCTCGGAAAAGTTACATTTTCATATTCTGACAAATCAAAAACACTTACTTTTTCCCGGCACTTAGCCAAATATCTCAACTTTCTAAAATAAACACTTTTCATTGGTCATTATTTTTGGAAAACATTAAATATATCATACTAGTTCATTCCTGAATATTATAATTTATTTCATTTCCTAAAATTAATCTATAGTATCCTTTTACTACTTAATCCTAATTATTATCATTATTTTCATTTCCTTTTACGACGTAGAGTATGTGAATCTGATTAGCCAAATCAATTATACGTTTTTCTTATTTCATGCGTAGAAAATCTGTTGAACATTAAATATATATTTATTCCTCATTAATCTTTATCCCCCCCCCCCCCTAAAATCACTTTATTCTTCTCCTTTTTCTTCTTGTACTTAGTGCATAAATGTGTTTATGTTAATTAGTATGATATAAACTTATATGATGTCAAAGAAGTATAGAATAGCTTGATTTTGTTAATTAGTATTGAGTGTGTGTATTTGTGTAATTTTATTAGCAAGATATTAACAAGGACACGATATACTGTTAGATGAATGAGAATATTAGATTAGAGCCAATATGTAAGCCGTAGGTGGGAAATATTGAGAAATTTCAACAACTCTTATCTCTTTGTCTTCTAAATTTATCATGCTTTAGTTTTTAAGTAGTTCAAGTATATTCCTTTCAATTAGTCCATAGCTATTAGTCTTTTTCCTCTAAAATGATTAACTAGCTAAAGAATATTAATCATCCATTTTACAAGTTATGACCCGTACTTTTGGGGTATGAGTAGAAATTCCTGATATGTTAATAAGGTAGTGTCGTAAGGTATTTGGAGCATATAATAGGCGTACGATAAGTTGTGAAGTCAAGCAAGTTGTAAATTGAAAATCGGCAAAGGCTGTCGCAAGTTATGTTCATAGGTTCTTCAATAATTGGGTCAAAATTCGATGAGCTTTTCTCCCAATATATATGGAGTTACAGGATAATCCACATACCAAATTGAAGGTGTACGAGTTTGATTTTCATCGTATTAAATCGTTCGTCAATACGACATCAGGGTAGAGAGATATTCGCATTTTAGCTAGACTGCGCAGACTGTCGAGCAGGCAAGAAAAGACCTCACAGACCAAGCTCCAAAGAGGGCATGCTACTTGCCATGGAGATCGCCCAACGAGCTGTGTGAGGCGGTGGTTTGTATATATAATAATATCATATCGTCCCTAGCTCATTTCCTCATAGCTCCTTCACGAAATTCTTCCAAAATCCTCTCCAAAGTTCAACCCTTCATCAAGTGTTCATAAATAAGTTCTTCCAACTTCAAAATGATGGCTTCCTCCATGGATCCAAGGTATAACCCTCGGGTTTCTTCCGAACCTAGCAAGTAGAGATTACTTCGTGGTTAAAGTAAAGTGTCGGGGAGGTTTCAAGAAGTCGGTCAAGTTCGATTCGTCATTTATGACCTTCTACGAGCTCGTATCAATATTTAAGGCATGTATTTGTTAACTCACGGGATGGTGATCGGAAACAGTGAGTTCAAGTTGTAATAGTTTTATAAGTTGGTTATGGGTTGTTTTTTTATGATACGGGGATCGGTGGGGGGGGGGGGGTTGTTAGCTCGTATAGGACTTGTATATTGTTAAAAAGAGGCTGGATGTGGCGTACGCCATTGCTTATAGCCTTGGGAGCTTATCGTTCTTTAATTGCTTGATGATTATCTTAGTTTAGTTGTAGTGTTAGGTTGGGATATTGTTATGTTGATATTAGCCCGTCTTAAATAGGTTAGGCGTCTATTGGAAGGATTGACTCGTTATAGTCATTCAAGGATGAACCAAAGATATGTAAGGCTATCTTTTCTTTCGCCGCTATAGCAAGACCTACATTTTATTGTTTCTCATGTGTGAGTTGCTAAGTCTAAGGATTATGAAAGGATGTCAAGTTCACGTTATTAGTTTCATGAGCCAAATAAGAGCTATGTCATGTGTTTACGAATCAACACTCCATACAGTCATCCTATTCTTAGTATCAGTTTCTAGAACGATCGTTATTGAGTTACAATATCGTACTTAAGGTGAATCATATCTATAGCTTCCAAAATGATCGTTATTGGGTTATAGTATCGTATGTAAGATGAATTGTATCATTAGCCTTATGTGATCATGGAAGGATTATAGTTCCTATCTAAGATAAGTCATATCGTTAGCTTCCAGAATTACCGTCATTGGGATATATTACTTCACTTAAGGTGAACCATATCGAAACAACCGTTCCAAATCTTCTATGAGAGAAAAGTCATTTGGGGGATATTGTGAAATGTCAGAGACATTATATTCACATACAAGGTTTCTCTACTCTTATTTTCTTTAAGGTGTCTTATGGGTTATGTTTCGACAGTCAATTTCTTTAAAAGCTTTATGTCTTTGTTATTGAAGAGCCTTCCAAAGCTAGGGTGCTTCATCGATTATTGGATTCTTATAAGTGGTTTAACTTTTGATGTCACTGAGTTCATATGTTTCCAAAGGTAAGCCATAGCATCTAGGATTGAGACATTTAACAGTATATGTGTATAAGCGGATCCTACCACTAGTGTTACAATCATAGCAAGCCTTCCTATATTTATTAAATATATATGTGACATTGTTTATATCGTGTCAAGCTTCCATATGGCACTAAAGAGTATCCTTGTGTTGTCGAGGATGTTAGAGTTCCTTTCATACGAAACTCGTAATTTATATGTTAAAGGGAATGTGTCCACAAGTTAATGACTTCAAAGATCATGTGTAGTGTGTCCAGACAAGTAATCATATAAATATTCTAAGCCTTCCACAAGAGTAAGTTTATTCAGGTGACTAATGTACAAGTTCTGAAAGTATATAAGATTCAATAGAATGAAACGTCACTGGTCTTCTATTCGTATATTCGATGTTCACTTGTCTCTTTCATGTGGTTTTGTTCTTATCACGTAGAACCTCCGGATGGTCTTATAGAACTCCTTGTCTAGCTAATATCACGTTATTTACATAAGTAATTACATATCATGTGTTTATCTAAATGAATCAGTTCCACAAGCTAAATACTTCATTAAATTACGTGTACCGTTTCTACAAGCTAATGAATAAAGATCCCAAGAACACTATTCGTATACTCTTATATGTGTTATATAGACTCAAAAGAATGTTCGGAAGATTAATGAGTAATTTTATGTGATAAAGTAGTTGTTGCCCAAGTGGCTATATGCAATTGTGTCCTTTGAGTTTACCGTTATGTGCTATTCACGACATGTCATACTAGGCATATAAGATGATTGCGTATGGTGATACGCCACAGGTCATACTCGACATAGGCCATACTTGGCATATTATATGATTGCATAATGTGATACGCCACAGACCGGACGTGGCACAAGCCATACTTGAAATAGTATATGATAGTTTATGATGTTATGCCAATGGTCGTACCCTTCCCCAATTGTGTACCCTTCCTTCCTCATAGCTTACAACAATACACCAAATACCTTACAAGGTTAACAACACCTTTCACATACCACAACATATGAAATATCCCCTTACACATCACAAAACTTGGACTCATGGCTTTCTTTCACCATCTAGTGAGTCCTTAATAAAAATACTTTAAGATACTTACTTGAATCTATAAATATGATTAGAGGATAGATTCTTACCTTGGTTGTTGTTTTCCTAAGAATTCATCACCTTGAACTTTGCTAAAAGAAAATCTTGATTCAAGAATCAAAGATGGATGAGGATGAGATTCATGTTCTTGAGGAAAACTTTTACTAGTGAAGTATTTGAATCACTTACCTTGACCTTGGAGAGTGAGAGAAGGAGAGAAAAATTGAGAGATTCATTTCACATAAGGTATATAATAAAATAAGATAGAAATCCCGAAGTTTTGGCTTATAAAAGATAGTCTTTGGCCGACTTACATTATAGGTGCTACGTGTCCACATGTTATTGGTTGTTGCATAGGTCCGTAGTAAAACGCATATAACTTCTTTCTCTGACATTGTATTGACGAACGGTTTGTGGAGTTGCAAATGAGACTCAAAGACCTTTATTTTCATAGGTTTATCACCCACTACCTTCAACTACACAAGTCGCAACACTCACTAACAATTGGACCTTGTTGAAATGCATTCTGAAAAACTTAACTACAAAGTGAGTTTCACTTCAATTTTTGACATCGACCTTTTATAATAACAAACTTTTTATGGATTCACTTACATACATCCAAAATAGTTTAGGGCTCAAGTCTCATGACATCCATTGCACGATTCACGTCTTACTCTGAACGTATCGGATATTACAGGAAGCTAGTAGGTTGTCTACCTTTGCCCGACATCTCATTCATTTATGAATATCATTTACTTTAACTAAACTTCACATTCACATATACAAGGATCCTTAGGCTTAACTATAACCTTATTCCCCATAATCAAGTAACTTCATCGCATTCAATTTAGTCGTGCATGTTACGATTTACTTTTACGCGAGGCATAAAAGTTACTACTTCATAATTGTGGAGTCTTTTTGAATTTACTTATTTTAGAGTTGCCATATAATTTGTTTAGGAAAATTAGAAAAATCAAGTTAAAAGAGTTTATTCAAACAAGAGGTAAAACCTTTTAAAACCAGAGTTCGGATAAGGGGTCAAGTGATTCCTCGGAGAAGATTTTAGGTACCTCAGTATTAAAAATCCACAGTATGCGATTGATCTTAGGGTTTTGTATATAAGGTGATGGAATATCATAAAGGTTTCATGAAAAGTTAAAGTCCCTTTTTATATTTTCTTTCAAAGAATTACATCTTTTCGGAAAAAATATAAATAAGATTTGAAACCGTTATCCCACTTTTCAGACCAAAAATACACTCAAGGTGTCCCTCAAATAGAATTCAACTTAATTTAATCCCAAGTGTTATATTCTATTTACCCCTTATAAATTTTGATAATATTACAAATGTTATAGCTTTGAAAATATGCCACAAAAATTATATAACTTTTCCTTTTTGTTTAAGTTATAAAAAATATCCCTTTTTCCTTTTTTATTTAAGTGAAAGTCAACCACATTCTTTCTTTTAAAATTCCTTATCCACACTTAATTTTAAAATGGACTTCTTTTATTTACTCTTGCTTCAAGTGGGCTAAGCCCAAAAGAAATCATTTCAACCAATTTTACCTTCCTAAATATATCTCCTTTAAAATAACTATTTACTTTTTTGTCCTTTTTAGAGCATTAAGTTAGCAAAAAGGAATTTCTAAAGAAAAAGAACATCACAGTTTTCATCATTTTTTGTAAAAGAAAGGTATCTTTCCTAAAAGAGTTATCCTTTATCATTTTTATTTATTTGTTTTTTTGAGTCCCAATTAAAATACGTGGTGGTTCCTATCCTTTCTAAGGATATCATCATTTGACTAATTTCAAAACTAAGTTTCAACTAGGGCTGGACAGTGGGCCGGGATGGCCAACCCTGACCCCGCGTAAAAAAAAAATGGTGGCGAGACTCGAACTTGGGACGGGACAATGTCTCGTCCCGCCAGACCCGAGCCCGCCCAAGGCCCGCCTGACCTGACCCCGCCTCGAGCCCGTCCCGACCCCGACCCCGACCCCGCCCGAGTTCTCCCCCTTTGTAAATATAACCGTTGCACCAACGACCATTTTAGATTTTGGCCGTTGGGCAACGACCATTTTAGGCCTCCCCCTACCCCTTAATATTTATTTTTAATCCATAAGTTATTATATTTACACTTTAACCCAATTTTTCAACTATAAATAACTCATTTTCTCTTCATATTTCTCACAAATCTTCCTACAATCTCTCTAATCTCTCAATATATCTCTCTACAAGTCTACATTGTTTGCTAAATATTCAATTTTATTTATTCATTTGAGAATTGGGAGTGAAGTTGACAACTAGCTTGAGGATCTTCCATCGAGCAAAGTTTCAATTTTCAACCTCTCGATTACACGTCGACGTTACGTCGGCGTTTGGTACATTCGTTCCTTCATTAAATTATTATTGTCTGTTTATTTTATTTAGCGCACTTAATTTTATTATCTTTAATTATTTATTATCATAATTAAAATGAAAGGATTAAGAGGTATGTTTAAGGGTAAGGGTAAGGGTGCTTCTTCTAGTAGGGGCAACCAGGGCAAGGATACTTCTTCTAGTCATCTTATTCCTACATAGGATGATTTTGTTGATACTCAACATTTTTCTACAATACCATTAGATTTAGAAGATGAGCTATTTTCTGGAACTCAAGAAGACTTTAATTTAGACGATGATCTAGATGATACACTCACTAATGTTGATGACAACACACCCATTAGTGCACCTTCAACTGAAATACCTCATATTCCCACTAGTATGAGACGAGGTCCAGCAAAACGACCATTAAAATCAGATGCATGGACATTTTTTGATAGGGACGTAGAGAATCAAGTAGCTATATGTAAAATCTGTAAAAATATTTTAAAATTTAAAACTGGAAAAGGTCACGGTGGGACGGGGGGTTTAATTAGACACGTAGTAAGTGTTCATCCAGCTAGGTATGCCCAATACCAGGCTTCAAAACTGGGTGCGCAAACGCCCGCTCCATCGAGACAAGGTTCACATACTGATACTGTCCCAGACCAAGTACATGGTCAAATTAACCCTATGACGGGGGGAATTGTAGGCCCCAAGTACAATAAACATGGAGATAGGGAAGCAATATCAAAATTAATTGTTGTAGAGGGTTTGCCTTTTTCATTTCCTTCATCTCCCGATTTTATTCATTACATTAGAGATATATATAATCCTGCTTTTAACGATTTTCCTAGATCAACTGTTAAGAGAGATGTATTTAAATTCGCGCATGAATATCAACATTATTTACGTTATTCATTATATCATTTTAATGGCAAAGTATTTATCACGTCTGATATAGGTCGTAGTACTAACGGCCATGATTATTTAACTGTAACTTGTCATTGGATAGATTATAAATGGTCTATGCAAAAACGTATTTTAGCGTATAGATATATAGATGATAGGCACACTGATACTTTTATTGCAGATAATATTTATCAAGTGTGCCATTATTACGGAATAACCGATAAAATTATGAATATTACATTAGATAGCGCTTCTTCTAACAATTACGCAATTACAATTTTAAAAAATAGTTTAACTTCATCTTTTCCAGATCATTTTCATATAAAATGCGTGTGTCATATATATAACTTAATTGTAAAGGATGGTCCATCACTTTTTGAAGACATTCTTAGTAAAATATAATTTGCTATAAACTTTATTTTTAAAAGTAATAAAGTACAACGTAGAAAAGAATATAAAAAAAACTTGTCACGATTGTGGACTATCTTATAGAAAAATTCTACAAGAAGTATCCACTAGGTGGAATTCTTTATACGAGCAACTACTTGTTGCTTATGACTATAGAATACCTATAACTTTATTTTTTAACTCTCATAATAAAAATCCAGCTGATATGATATTAGATAGTGATTGGGTAAAAAATTCCGAACTTATTGTATTTTTAGAGAAATTTTTTCAAGCAACAAAAGAATTTTCCGGTATATAGTATCCTACTATTTCAACTATGTTGTTTTATATAACTCTAATATTTTTATTACTTAGTGAATATATGGAAAAAAACAGCTTATAAGGCAGCTATTAAAAAAATGTTTGTCAAAATAAAAAAATATTTTATTCCTATTCCCACTATTTATATTATTGGTTCTGTATTAAATCCTACTATTAAAATAGACAGTACTAAATCACTAATTGAGACTATTTACGATTGTATAGAAGTACTACCACCTCCAAGTCCCAAAAATCTAAATCACCCACCACCTATTGAACAAACTAAAGAAGAAGTGTTGTCTAGCGTAGAACACCAATGCAAAAAAATATATAGATTTTATCAACAAGAAAATGCTAGTAACTTACCGACTTCCATACCATCTTCTTCATTTTCAACACAACCTCACAAAAGACATGCTGTTTCTGCGGCTAGTATTGAAAGCCTCAGAAATAGAATGTGCGGCCGTACCTCTACTACTAACCAAATTAGCGAGTTGGATATTTTTGTTTTGCAGGGTTCTGTACCGTATCAAGAAGTTATCAATGAAGATGGACATGAAGACTTCTTTGAAAATCGGAGGGGAATGAGAAGACCTTTCCGACACTTTCATTGATGGCGAGATGTTTTGAACATTCAGCGTCATCAAGCTGCGTCTGAAAGCGCTTTTACGGCAGATATCAAATAGGAGACCACAGGACACTCATTAGCCGGAGACAGCTTGGAAATTGCAGTATTATTCAGAAATTGGATACGAGCGGAGCGGAGAAGGTGCAGTCAACCGGAGATCAACGAAGAAGAAGATGAAAACTACAACGAAATCTTAACCAAAGGTAGTGGAAGCGACGTGGATCAATTTGACCAACAAATACCAATTCCAACCGAAGAACCACAGGAAATCATCAAGCAATTAGAACAGATTTTTTTGAGAATGTAATTTTTTTAATTGCAATTTTATTATGTAATTTGTAACTTTTTGACAACACCACAAAGTTGCGATTTAGATTTTAGACAATTGTATTTGTATTACAAAAAAATCATATGTCTATTAAATAATATAAGAGACACAAAAACAGCCTTGAGATGTTTTTATTACACTATCTTGTCTTGTTTATTGAGTTTTTTTTATACAAATGTAATTTTAAAAAAAAAAAAAAAGTAAAACCCGCCGGACCCGCCCCGACCCGACCCGATACCGACGGGATCGGGATCAGGACGGGACTGGAGCAAGTCCCGCCAGACCCGACCCCGACCCCTTCGCGCGTCCCGCCCAACCCGATCCGGCCAGACCCGGCCCGCCATATCCGAGCCCGGCCCACTGGCCACCTCTAGTTTCAACCATATCTTTCAATAATTACAAATATCCAATTACATACACAAATATACAAAGGAAGAGTGAGACATATTGGTGGACATACCAACCCACCAGTTAAATATGCAAAGATCATTTTCACCCAAGTTGGGTTTTCTGGGCTGCGACTAAGGCTGGCCAACGGGGCGATTAAGACCCGACCCCGCCCTAACCCAGTCCAGCCCCGACCCCGCAAAAAAAAGAAAACAAGGAACGGGCTCGAACCGGGACGGGACCTAGGCTCGTCCCGCCTAGTCCTGTTTCTCGGGTCCAGCCCGATCCCTCCCCATTGCAAAAAATGTTCGTTGCCCAACGACCATTTATATTTTGGTCGTTGTGCAACGACCATTTTTGGCCTCCCCCTACCCCTTAATATTTATTTTTAACCCCTAATTTAGTATATTTACACTTTAACCTAATTTCTCAACTATAAATACGTCATTTTCTCTTCATCTTTTTTCACAAATCTTACTACAATCTCTCTAATTTCTCAATCTATCTCTCTACAAGTCTACATTGTCTACTAAATATTTAATTTTATTTATTCATTTGTATAGTTAACTACATCAAAGTTCAAAAATTGAGAGTGAAGTTGACAATTAGCTTGAGGATCATCCATCGAGCAAAGTTTCAATTTTCAACCTCGATTACACATCGACGTTACGTCGACGTTTGATACATTCGTTCCTTCTTGAAATTATTATTGTTACTTTATTTTAATTATCGCACTTAATTTTATTATCTTTAATTATTTATTAGCATAATTAAAATAGAAGGATTAAAAGGTATATTTAAGGGTAAGGATAAGAGTGCTTCTTTTAATAGGGGTAACAAGGGCAGTGGTACTTCTTATAATCATCATATTCCTAGACATGATGATTTGGTTGATTACACACATATAGATGAATCTGAATTTTTAATGATATACCATTAAAGTTAGACGACGAGATATTTTCTACAACTCAACCAAACTTTAATTTAGAAGGTAATCTAGATAACACACCACTAATCTAGATGACACACTCACTAGTGCACCTCCAACTGGAATGCCTCCTATTCCCCCTAATCTGAGGCGAGGCCCAATAAAACGAAAATTAAAATCAGATGCATGAATTTTTTTTGATATGGACGAAGAGAATCAAGTAGTTAGATGTCAAATTTGTAAAAATGTTTATAAATTTAAAATGGGAAAAGGTCAGAGCGGGACGGGAGGTTTATTGAGACATGTACAAAATTTTCACAAAGCTAGGTGGGACCAATACCTGGCTGAAAAATCGAGTGCGCCAATGCGCTCTTAGTAGGGACAAGGTTCACATACTGTCCTATGACGAGAGGAATTGTAGGCCCTAAATACGATAAACATAGAGATAGGGAAGCAATAGCAAAATTAGTTGCGGTGGAGGGTTTGCCTTTTTCATTTCATTCCTCTCCTGATTTTTTATATTATATTAGAGATATGTATAATCTTGCTTTTAACGATTTTACTAGATTAACTGCTAGGAGAGATGTTTTTAAATTTGCACATGAGTATCAACAGTATTTACATTATACATTATATAATTTTCCTGTCAAAGTATCTATCACATATGATATAGACCGTAGTAATAACAACCATAATTATTTAACGGTAACATGTCATTGAATAGATTATAAATGGTCTATGCAAAAACGTATTTTAACGTATAGATATATTGATGATAGGCACAGTTGTAGTTTTATTGCAGAAAATATCCATTCAGTTTGCGATTATTATGGCATAACTGATAAAATTATAACTATTAAATTAGATAATGCTTCTTCTAATAATTATGCTATTAGAATTTTAAAAGATCTTTTAACTTCATTTTTTTCAAATCATTTTCATATAAAATGTGCGTGCCATATTTATAACTTAGTTGTAAAGGATGGTCTATCACTTTTTGAAGACGAATTAACAAAATACAATTTGCTATAAAATTTATTTTTAATAGTAATAGAATACAACAAAAAAAAGAATTTAAAAAAATTTGTCATGATTGTGGACTACCTTATAGAAAAAATTCTCAAAGAAGTAGCGACTAGGTGAATTTTTTTATACGAACAACTAATTGTTGTTTATGATTATAGAAGATCTATAACTTTATTTTTTAACGCTCATATCAAAATCCAACTGATATGGTTGTAGATAACGATTGAGAAAAAATTTCAAAACTTATAGTATTTCTAGAGAAATTTTTTCAAGCAACAAAAGAATTTTTCGGTATATATTATCCTACTATTTCAACTATGTTATTTTATATAGCTATAATATTTTTATTACTTAGTACATATATGAAAAAAACCACCTTATAAGGTACCTATTAAAAAAAGTTTTTTCCTATTCCCACTATTTATATTATTGGTGTTGTATTAAATCCGACTATTAAAATAGACGATTGTAAAACACTTATTGAAACTATTTATGATTGTATAGCAGTACTTCCACCTCCAACTCCAAAAAATCCAAATGACCCACCAAGAAAAGTTATAAAGATGAATGTAAAAAAGTATATAGGAATTACCAACAAGAAAAGTGCAAGCAACCAACCGGCTTCTATACCATCTTCAACACAACCTCAAAAAAGACATGATGTTTCTACGACTAGTATTGAAAGCCTTAGACATAGAATGTTTAGTGGTACCACTACTAATCAAGTTAGCGAGTTTGATGTTTTTGTTTTGCAGGGTATTGTACCATAACAAGCAGTTCTCAATGAAGAAAGACGTGAAGACTAGCTGAAATACCGAAGGAAGAATGAAAAGACCTTTCCGACACTATCAAAGATAGCTCGAGATGTGTTGAATATTCAAGCGTCATCAACAGCGTCTGAAATCGTTTTTTCAGCCGAAAAATTTCCAAATAGAAGAACACAAACACTCATTAGCGGGAGACAGCTTGGAGATTGCTGTATTATTTAGAGATTGGATGCGAGCGAAGCGTGAAGGTGCGATTAACCGGAGATTAACGAAGAAGACGACGAAATCTTATCCGACGGAGGTTGAAGCGACGTCGAGCAATTTGACCAACAAATTCTAATTCCAACCAAAGAACCATAAGACATTATAAAGAAACTAGAAAATGTGTTTTTAAATATGTAATTTTTTTAATTGTAATTTTACAATGTTATTTGCAACTTTCAACACCACAAAGTTGAAATTTTAAAATTGTATTACCAAAAAAATCATATTTTTATTAAATAATATAAGAGGCACAAAAACAGTATCGGGATGTTTTTATTACACTATCTTGTTCAATTATTGATGTGTTTATATATGTTATTTTTTTAAATTAAGTGCAAAAAAAAAAAACGAAAAACCCGATCCGACTCCGTCCTGCCCCGAACCGATAAGACCGGTCCCCTTTTCCGATGGGACCGGGAACGGGACGGGACATCGACGGATCCCGCCAGTCACGTCGGAGGACCGATCTCGCCCTACCCCCGTCCCGCCGGGACCTGCCCCGCCTCTTACCCGCCCCGTTGGCCAGCCATAGCTACGACAGTCTCGATGAAATATAAGTGTTGGGCCTTTGGCCCAACAGAAGCAAATAGTATTCGGTTTTGGACCCAGTTGGGCCCACGTGAACAATGTTCAAACAAAGGGGAGGGGGGAAAGAAAATAGAGGTAAGAAGGTATTGATAATTAGCCAAAAAGGAAATCACAATTAAAAGCATAGAATTTAACGTAATCACTCAGTTAGAATGTATACATATTAAATGTGCAAGTAATATCTAGGTAAGCAGATTTGGGTCATTCCGAAGTTCAATTCAGCCCAACTATGAGATGCACGAATAAAAAGACCCAATTTAACTATTTCCTTATGAAGGACCAAAAAACATAGCATAAAATAACCAAACCCATACCAACAGTGGTCTGGATGACGAAATACAACATGATATACATCATACATAATATAAACCCTTATATATACCAAGCATATATAGGAGCTTGTATACCCCATATACCTGATGGTATATCATACTAGATTAGTGCATAATGAAGAGAAGTGAAAGGGGTATGCACAAGTAGCTTATTCAGAAGCATGGTCTTACAAAAAGAGGGCAATGGACTTGACAGACCAGTCATACAGATATGCAAACAAGTATACATTCTTGTATAACCAAACCCATACCAACAGTGGTCTGGATGACGAAATACAACATGATATACATGATATAAACCCTTATATATACCAAACATATATAGGAGCTTGTATACCCCATATACCTGATGGTATATCATACTAGATTAGTGCATAATGAAGAGAAGTGAAAGGGGTATGCACAAATAGCTTATTCAGAAGCATGGTCTTACAAAAAGAGGGCAATGGACTTGACAGACCAGTCATACAGATATGCAAACAAGTATATATTCTTGTATATCTTTGATCTCAAACCAGTTTCAAGTAGAAATGCAGAGACAAATTAATTCAAGAAGAACATATCACAACTATTGGGTTCGTGCTCATGTTAGTTCACGGTCTTTACAGGGATAAAAAAGAAAATCTAATTTCCAGAATACAGATAGTATAATGCACCACATGGTTGATACTTTAACAATCCAAGAAAAGAGATCGAGAGAAATTATTCATACTCATGAGATATGCATAGTTCACACAAGTATTTCCTAATCAGAACAAAACATAGGCTAGATAAATTGAACCAAAATAAAAGAAGAGCAGGTAAGTATATGGATTACTAAACTACTTCTCATCAAACATGACTCAAGAAACCAGATAAAAGGAGGAGACTCATGGATTATGCCCATTTATGATCAAGAACAAACAGACACTACTACTATGCATTCTTCATACAACACAAGACCCTAGTTCATCCCTTTAGGCAGAAAGAAGAACAACAACATTTAATGGAAAAATCCTACAGACTCATTCTTTCACTTTAACACACAAACGGTATCACAAGATGGTCTCATAATTCTGAAGGATAGCAAAAGAAACCCCAACAATCAAGGTATACACTCCTTGATCCCAGGACATCACTAAATGCTACTCCTTCAAAATAAAGTGAAAACCTCCTTGGTCATAAACTGACATGGAACACTCAACAGACAAGCATGGAATTATATCTAGACAGGCATGATTTCCCTAATTCTTCAAATCAGTCCAACTAAGCCTAGTCTATATTGAACCTATTCAAACATTCTATTATCATTGTGATGCTCTAAGGACATTTTGACAATTCATTCGTATTAATAATAAGGTAATTAGTTAGATCAGCATTCAAGAATGGACTCATGTTTACTCTAGATGTCATGCTCAATTAAATGAAAACAAAAGGCCTATTCTACTCACTATGTTTTTGACTAGACTAAGAAATAGATGCAATTATTTAGAGTTGTACTTTGCAAATGCAAACTTACAGAAACATATTGAGACACAGAGCAACCAACCTAAACATGCTTTCTAAATCTTCTAAATCTAAAAGGGATCTCCTATGTCCTGTGCCATCCTACCATTGTCACTAATATTCAGCTTTTAACCCTTTTGTTTAACCATTTAATCAGTCAACCAGACTTCATTCTCATTAACCAATCTAGTCAAGTTTACCAACTACATAGAGATACTGATAGTCATCAAAGGCTTAAAACAAGGTCACAATACAAACATAACATGATAGATCACATAACTATTGTATCCTAAGCATGCTGACATAACTACAATTCAATCAGGTAAAACCAATACTTGAATGTAGACATATGTATCAGTCTTATGAACCAATATTTGTGCGCACTCACATTTGTTAAGTTAGACTAGGTAGACATATAATATAACTATATTCACACTATTAAATGGATCAAAATCAGATAGTCACAACATGAAGGTGGATATAGAGCATACTTAAGCGAATTAATATATTAAATAAACACACATAAACATATGCTAACATCTACTTTAAACAGTAATAACAAGCACATAAACACATGCCAATATCTAAACTATCTGAACAAGCACATAACTAAACAAAATTAGAAAATAAACACATAAGCACCTAGAATTTGCAGAAATTAAAATGGGAAGGGTAAAGATTTATCTCTTTTAGTGGCAGCTTGATATCGAGAGTGAGATTAGGTATCTTGTAGCTCCTCCACAATACGATTTGGCCACACAAAAGAAAGAAAAGGAAAAATTATTAGACTAAATCCAAAGATCGAGCAAAATATGAATGAGAGGGTTCTAATCCAATCTCAGATCCCCAGTTCAAGCTCAATGTTTAAGACCCTCATATTTCTCTTGAAACGATGTGGGGCAATAAATTTTTCAACAATTTCTTTTTAAATTCTTTGATAAAATCAAAAAATTCAATTAATAAGCGGTATGCAAGAGGGAAATTGGACAAAACTCATTAAGATTCTTGTCCTTGGTTGCGCAAAAAAGCAAAGAGAGAGAGACGAGGGTTTTACCTTCGTATGGGGGTTGAAACACGGCAGTGAGGATGAGAGAGAGAGAGAAAGCATTTAATGCTTTGCACCATCGGATGTAATTGATAATTCATTCAATTAATTAGTTTTTATTATTTAACAGAGTAAAATACTTATCACTTAGTTGTTAATATTTTAAATAATTGATTGAATAATTATTTTCACTATTTGGATAAATATACTTGGAAATATATAAAATGTGCAAGATGATATATAATAATATACTTGATAATTGTTTCTAAGTGAGATGGAAAAATGTCACTGAAATATTTTGTAAAATCATTGTCGACTTATATATTCTATTCTGTTTATGACTAAGGAAATTTGAATAATGAAATAAAATTATTAGAGGATAAAAATTAGGTGTCAACAACTGTCTCTTCGTTGTTCGGGGATGACAAGACCATTCATGAGAAGCGAAATTGATAGACATGATTTTTGACCGATCAAATCAAAATACTTCTCTATTTTTATCAAAATCATGACCGGACCCCGAATCTTGGGGTTTCCTACATATCTCATGTTACATGAGAATTCAGGCCATATGTAGTTAGACTCAACTAAACTTTTAATGAATAAACTTGGGGGTATGAGAGATCGTAGAGAGAACATGTTGGAATATGACTTGTCCTCTTGCGTTGAGTCCGCCTACATATCCCTAATCTCGGGAATCAGGTTACTTGTAATTCAAATTGATGGACTGAAAAGGATATCCCTTATTCGGGAATACCTTAGTTTGAAAGAAAGTGAATTTGTTTAAGAAAATACTAATTGTGCCTGAGTATGGTGTGGAGCGAACCTCAATTCCTGCCTATAGAGCTTGACTCTTGTTGGCATCCTATCTCGATTGGATTCCCAAGAAAACGTTTCACTTTTGCTACGGATGAATCTGGATCTGGTTTGACTAGCTTACGTCCTCTTCGTAGCAGCTTCAAATCTGTTTCCATTTGTTAGGTAACGACGTGGTTGATTGTACGTCTCTGTTTTACCACACTTGCGTGGTCTCATCATCATACTCGTTTGGTTTGATTTTTTTGAGTGGGTGACCCTTTTATCATCGTCTGACTCGTATGACCTTATTTTGAATTTTTTCGAGTGGGTGATCTTCTTAGCACTGTCTGGCTCATATGATCATTTTGTTTGAATTTTTTCAAGTGGGTGACATTCTTGGCACCGTCCGACTCATATGATTCTTTTGTTTGACTTTTTCAAGCGAATGACCTTCTTGGCACCATCTGGTTCGTAAGACCCTTTTATTTTGAATTTTCTCGAGGGGGTGACCTTCTTGGAACAGTGTGGCTCGTACGAACTTTTTTACTTTAATGAGTGAATATGGCCTCCTACGACCCTATTAGACTGAATGACCCTCTCAGTATGCAAATATTTAAATGAATGGCTCTCTCGACAATGTTTGTACGAATGGTCCAGTCGGCATGCAAATATTTGAATGAATGGCCATCTCAGAAATATTTGTATAAATGGCCCTCTAGGCATGCAAATGAATGACCCTCTTAGCAATATTTGTATTAATATCCCTCTCGGTATGTAAGTGAATGGCCCTCTAGAAAAATGTTTGTATGAATTTCCCTCTCGACATACAATGAATGACCCTCTAAAAAAATATTTGTATGAATGACCCTCTCGGCATGCAAATAAATGACCCTCTCAGCATGAAAATGAACGATCCTCTCAATAATATTTGTATAAATGACCCTCTCAACATGTAAATGAATGGCCCTCTTAACATTTTTTTTATAAATGACCCTTTTGGCATGCAAATGTCAAATATGACCCTATTGGATGGATTATATTTCTTTCATCCTTTATGTCAGCGGTGATCCTCTCGGTCAGATGGCCATTTCGTCCATTTATGTCCGATGTGACCCACTCGGTCAAATGGATATTTTGTCCGTTATGTCGTTTGTGACCCTGTTAGTCAGATGGTTGTTTCATCCATTTATGTCGGTTGTGACCCTCTCGGTCAGATAGCCATTTTGTCCATTTATGTCAGTTGTAACCCTCTCAGTCAGATGGTCATTTGTCTGTTTATGTAGCCCTTCAGGCTTGGTTGTGATATGCTTGCGATGCTTCATTCTTATGTATAGCTTTCATGGCTCGATATGTTATTTCATCCTTTATGGCCTCTTGGCTGGGTTATGCCGCCCTTGTGGCGTTTTATCCTTTATGGCCTTCCGATCGGATTATGCCGCCCTTGTGGTGCTTATTTTTTTAGAAGACAAGTATTTCTCCACATAAACTGCATTTAGCCAGTTTGAGATCATGAGCAAATGAGTTAGAGAAAAAGGTGGTCATCCGCTTGACGACAATGGTGACCTGCATTCACAGAAAGAGTGTTAGTTTTGATGAGGTCGGTTCATGTTGCTGACTCTTTTGCTCATTTGTTTGATTGGCCATGACCTCCTCGCCGACTTGACTTGAATTCAGTAGTGCGAGAGATGGATTTTATAATAGAGTAAAATTTCAAAAAAGGTTGATCATAAAAACAAAATGTATCATGATAACAAATTTTTAATTTTATTTATATTATTGTCATGACATGCACATTTTATGGCCCTCGCGGCGGGGTTTCGACTTAGCCTAGTAGATTTTTTGGGACTTCCTCAAAAATTCTGCCTCAATTTGAAGCTTGTGTCGGTGAACTCTCATGCCAAATTATGATGAAGGAATTGTTGAGATCCTCTAAAAAATTCTGCCCTAGTTGCGAGATCGCGTTGCTAACTTTCGGGCTGAATCGCGGTGAAGGAATTTTTGAGATCATCTAAAACATTATTCCCTAGTGGCTTCCTAAGGGTTTCTTGATTGGTGCAAATGAGCTCGGGGTTATCCTCTCGTGACAGGAATCTGGTCGAACATAGTTCGGAATAAACTGACTTTGATTTTTTCTAATAATGTGCCCGAATGCTATATAGACTGCATACGTATCCCGCCTCAAGAAATCAGGCCATCGCATAGTTCATATCACAAGAAATAGCATTTGGTTTTCTATTAGAAGTGAAGACTAAATCTGATATGGATTTTCTACGTATCACTATCGTAAGAGAAATGTCAGATTTAGTGATTACAAACAAGAGGTACTATTACAAATTGAAAACGAGGTCTTATGCGTAATATCTCTTAATTGCATTGGAATTGATTGCTTTGGGCCATTCTTGATCATCCATTTCTGCTAAGATCACAGCTCCTCTGGATAGTACCTTGCGGACCATATAAGGACCTTATTCGGTGCACATTTCCCTTTGTACTTGTCTTGGTGCAGAAACATGCGTTTGAGCACTTGTTGTCCTACCTAGAAGCATCGTGCTTTGACCATTTTTGTAGAAATCTCGGGCCATACTTTGTTGGTATAATTGGTCGTGGCATACGACGATCATTCTTTTCTCGTCAATTAGGGCCAACTACTCGTATTGCTTATGGACCCATTCTCTAAAAGAACATATATGACTTACATGTTAATACAGGGCTAACATCAACATAACTATAGCCCAATTAAACACTACATCTATTCCAACACTATCGCCAAGCAAACAAAGAGCGATGATGTACCGAGGCTATATACAATGGTGTACTTCACACCTTTCCTCCTTTTCAGAACATACATGTTAAACACGAGCTACCTAATCCTTCCCGAACTCAATAGCACAAGAAAACACCACCTAAATGACATTACATAACAAGTATAACTTGAACTCACGACTTCTGATTACTGTCCCATGAGTTCTGACCAAAAATATAATTTAAACACTCATACGAGCTCACGGATGATCATAAATGAGAAATATTACCTTTGCTGCCAAAATCCTATGATATACTTACTTTATTTCATCTTGAAATAACTATTGAAAAACTATAATCTGAATAGTATCTTTACAAGCATCAGGTGAGTAACAGGGAAGGAAATCCCGAGCTTAACCTTAGCATCAACTTACCTTGAAGATTGAAGAATAGAAAAATAAGCTTGGGGGAGCTTGGTGTGAATATAGGGTCGACCTTGAGATGATGTTTGAGGAGAGAGGGTGAAAATGATCAAGAAAACACAAACTTGGCCTTATAAAATATGTGTCATTAAATTATCGCCCCCATTGAACATTCGTCCTCGAAAGTGAGCTATGACTCAAGGAAATGTTAACCATTAGAGCACATTACCTTCATATCTAGGGTCATGGTTACTTATCTCTCTAGTCACAATTAATCAAAATATAACGATCTTTTATGATATAGCTCTATCGCACAATCTTAGTATGAAAGAAGAGTAACATTTCCTAAATGTCGTGTAACCTCCAAATTATAATTGTGGTGCACAAAAAACCCATAATTAGGACTCTACTAGACACATCTTCATGGACTCCCTAGGAAAGAACTGATGTAATAACAATTCTGTCACGCCCCAAACTTGGGTGAGGAGGATCGGTACTCGGTGCCTTAACTTGACTGAGCGAACCATCTATGTGTAAACGATGGAAGTACTAATGAATCCGAATAATTGAAAAACATCTCTGGCATATATAAACATATAAGTGGGCCATAGGCCTGAAACATGTGATTGTGTACAAAGTGTATATAAATGACCTTCAATGCATGTCCAGAAAGGCTCTACGATGACCAGAACTATATAACTGTCATCTTATCGGGACAAAGTCTCAACCTACCCATAATCTCTATATATCAATAGGAGTACTAGACTTGACTCGATTCCAGATAGAAATGGAGCTCACCACTCAATAGCTGAATGTATGCAAATATCTAGCAAGGAAGTTTGCCTACCTGTGAGTCTGAACCTGAAACATGAACATAGCACCCCAACAAAAGGATGTGAGTACAGAAAAAATTGTACTCGTATGTATGGTAGATAGGATATCATATGCAAATACTGAAGCTCATATAAGAGACAAATAAAACATGATCAACTGAATACATCAGAAAGATAGGAAAAGCCTATGGAATCACATGTCAAGTCTTACAATTCTTAAACCTTTTTAAACATATTTTGGATTCTTATACTTTTGTGGTGCTATATGTGGCAACGTTCTGGGGTCATTCATTGTAACACTTAGGATCATTAAGTGTTTGATTCCTTTTTTTTATTCCTTTAGAACAAGTGAGCCATGTGAGGCACGTAGGAAATAAGTAAATAATCCATATAGGACATGCATGGGATACAACACATAATATGAATATAACATAAGAGTATGCAAATGACTGACATGCACCTATGTGTTACATCAGAACGTCCATAAGGCATATAATGTATAAATACGCAAATGACTGACATACATCTATGCATTTCATTAGACCTTCCATAGTGCAAATAACGTATGAATATGAAAATGACTATCATGCACCTATGCGTTTCATCAGACCATCCATAGGGCATGCAATGTATGAATATACAAATGAGTAATGTGCACTAATGTATTTCATCATACCATCCATACGGCATGCAACATATGAAAATGCAAATGACCATTCTCATATAACACATATATAGGAGGCCTTAGTGAGAATTCATGGGATATCTGTTTATTAACTCATGGAAACATTACACATAATCACACGAAGTCTTTAGCTTGTGGAACTGATTCATTTAGATAGACACAAGACATGTGGATTACTTATGTAAAGAACCTGGCATTCTCATTAAGTATATAAGGATATGTACGATGGAGTCAAGACCTGAGTAAGAATAGTGGGAGGTGCCTCAGAACACCTTATGGTTATAATGGGTTGCACGAGGGATTAACCCTTAGCCTATTTCTATTTTACCTTAGTGATGTATGGATAAATGTGACATATCCAAGATGAGGTGTCATGGTGTATGTTACTCACAAATGATATAGTATTGATTGAAGATGCGAGGTGGAGTTAACGATAGGCTGAAAGCTTGGACACATACCCCTAAAATCTAAAAAGTTCAAGTTAAGCATGACAATAACAAAGTATCTAGAGTGAAAATTCAGGAACATAACACATGAAGTGGAGGTGAAAGTGATTATTGATACAAAATCCATACCCAAGAGAGGTAATTTCAAGTATCTTGCATCTATAATCTAAGGAAATCGGGATATTGACAAGGATATCACACACCATATTAAAGCAGGATATGTGAAATAGACGCATGCGTCCGAGGTACCATATGATAAGAATGTGACACCAAGGCTTAAAGTTAAGTTCTACAGAGTGGTTGTTAGACCTAAATTGTTGTATGGGGCAGAGTGTTGGTCAGCCAAGAATGTATATATCCAGAAGATTGAGGTAGCGGAGATGAAAATGCTTAGATTGATGCGTGGACATGCTAAAAGAGATAGTATTAGGAATAAAGTTATACAAGAAAATGATATATATAAGAGGGGATTGTATGGTTAGGTTGGTCGGAGTTGGGTTGGGGCTGGGCGGACACAAATATGGGAGTCAAATGGAAGTTGACTGAATAGGACAGTTTCTGGACAATTTAAGTTTGTGAGAGGTGTACGAGTGCCCTTAGGTGGTTTGGGGTTAAGAAGTTTGAAGATGATGAACTAGATACATTGTAGGTTATGTTGGTGGTTGGATGGTGGTAAGGTGGCAGAAATTGTTCGGGATAGTAAGGTACGAAGGTTGAACCCAGTGAGGACGGTGGAGTAGTTGGTTAGGTGTTCGGGTGTTTTTGGGAGGAGTTGGTTAACAAACTTTTTGGTGTAGGTTGGGAAAGTGTTGTAGTGCATTGGGGTGAAAGGGATTAGGAAGTTTGGACAATGATTTGGCACGAAATTGATAGACAAGTTCGGGTGCGGGTAAGGTAATGTAGGATGAGATGACCTTCTAATGTGTTTGTGACAAAGTAACTAGATAGAACCTTTACTTGGGTATAGTTAGATCACAAAAGTTATAACTAGACTTACACCTAAGGTTTGGACCACAAAAGGACCAAGGTTTGGACCACAAAGGGACCAAGGTTTGGACCACAAAAGGACCAACTAAGATAAAAACACAAAAGTTGAATAACTTAGCAAAGTTTGAGAAAACTCAAATATATTTCATAAAATTTCAATGTCTCCTTTCATTAACTACATCACCTATTTATAATAGTTCTAAACCTTCTAGAAGAGGTAACAAGATAGACATAAAAATACATCTAGGCCGAATAGGAAAGAAGGAGAGGTTCGGCCGATTTGGGAGAAGGGAAAAGACCCAACTCTTCATGTTCTCTAGGACACCATTTTGTGTCATCCATGTAGATAAGTGCATGAACTAGATAGTTCATGAATTACCTCCTTGGGGAATGTTGGAAGCTTCTCCTTCTAGATGGTTCTCGGCTTGGTCATCTTATCTTATTACATGACATAGTAATTAAGCTATAAGGAGATCTAGTAATTAAACTAGGAATTAAAATAAGCTAAAAGGTGGTCTCGGCCAAGACTTACATAAAAGCATAAAAAAATATTTCCTTCTTGGATCTTCATGTCTTGTCTTAAACTCCACTCCATACTCCACTCCACATTAAGCATGTCACCATAAGACGGTTGGCAATCTTTGGCACTCCTATAAAATCACCTCGCAGCTCATGTTGGAAACTTAAGTTTACGACCTTCTTTTCATCATACTCCATTTCTTTAACAGAATTTGCCCTCAAATTCTCATTATCTATGTATGGTGATAAGTCTCCATCATTAAACGTTCAACTAATACTTCCATATTCATTCAAAAGTTCTACCTTGTAGGCACTTCCCCGAACCTGGCAATATCTTGAAAGGACCATCCGCCCTTGGCATTAGCTTGTTCTTTCTCATGTTGGGAAATATTTCCTTCCTTAGGTGTAGTCAAACCAAATCTCCAGGTTGGAATTGTGGTTGAGTCCTTGACTTGTTCATATCTATTTTGTACTTAGTATTGGCCTTCTGAATTTATGCTCGGATTTGATCATGTAACTTATTGAAGGCCTCAATTCAATCTTTAGCCGTGAAACTTACGATTTCTTTCTTTGGGATTGAAACCGGATCAATAGGTAAAATGGGTTAGTTCCATAAACAATTTCAAATGGAGCTTTACCCGTTGTATGAGATTTTCTCCGATTATAAGCAAATTCCGCATGTGCCAACTTGATGTCCCAATCATTGGTGGTCTTTCTCACCAATCCTCTTAATAGTGTACCAGAGTTCTATTAGTCACTTCCGTTTGGCCATCCGTTTGAGGATGATGGGAGGTACTAAATAGCAACTTGGTACCAAGAAGTCTCCATAGTGTTTTCCAGAAATAACTTAGGAACTTCACATCCCTATCAGACACAATAGTCTTAGGAATTCCATGCAATCTCACCACTTCCTTCAAATACAAGTCTGCAATATGTGTTGCATCATTGGTCTTGTGACAAGCAATGAAGTGATCCATCTCCGAGAATCTATCGCAACTACCATGATAGTCCTTGTGCCGTTGTGTTCTTGGTAAGACAAGGATGAAATTCAAGCCCACACCTTCCCATGGTAGCTCTGGATCCGTTAAAGGAGTATACAATCCTTTGTGGAAGAAACTTTTAGCCTTTTGACAAGTGGAACACCTACTTACCACTCTATTTACATCTTTATCCATCTGTGGCCAGTAAAAGTGTTCTTGTAGAATCTCCAAATCCAGCTAGTCCACCCGAATGCATTTCATGTACAAGTAATTTCCTCATGGAACATTTGGGCACACACAATTTGTTCCCTTTGAAAAGGAAACCTTCTCTATGGAATAAGAACTATGAACTCTACTATTATATTCTATCATAACGTCTTTGAACTCAGGATCTCATTCATAGAATTCCTTTAGCACTTCAAATCTCACTAGTTTTTGTTCAAGTACGGTAAACATTACGTGCCTCCGGGAAAGTGCATCCGCCACTATATTGGACTTGCCATCTTTATCCATTGTAGAGAATGTGAATGTTTTAAAGTAGGCTACCCACTTAGCATGCCTTGAATTCAACTTTCTTTGCCCATGTAAATACTTCAAGGATTCATGATCCGAATATAAGGCAAAGTGTTTTGGCCTCAAATAATGTTCCCATTGGACCAAGGATCTCACAATAGCATAAAACTCTTTGTCATAAGTAGAATAATTGAGCCGTGCAACACCCAATTTTTCACTAAAGAAAGTAATATGTCATTTATCTTGAATCAAGATGACACAAACACCAACCCTACTAGCATCACATTCAACATCAAATAGTTTCTCAATGTTTGGAATAGCTAGAACCAATGCTTCACATAACCTTCCCTTCAAGGTTTCAAAAGCTCTTTGTCCTCCTTGGGACCATTTAAACTCACCATTTTCCATGAGTTCAGTGATAGGGGCAACAATGGTACTAAAATGTCAAATGAAACGACGATAAAAGAAAGCCAAACCATGGAAACTTCTTACCGCACTTACATTCGTAGGCTCGGGCCAACTCCGGATAACGTCCACCTTGGATGTTTCCACATGAATGCCCTCGGATGATACTATGTATACTAAGAATGGGATACTAGTAATCATAAAAGCACACTTCTCTAACTTTCCATACAACTTTACATCTCTTAACTTCTCAAATAAAGCTTCTAAATGCGACAAGTGAGATTCCCTATCTTGACTATAAATTAAGATATTGATGTAAGAAAGCCCATGAGCTCAAAGTTTCAATTTAATTCTCGAGGTGATATGCTCGGAGTTCCACAAATTAGCAATCGGCCTATGAGGATATGTCTAATATGGTATGGACTTTGGAGTGGGATTGAAAATTGGCCTTGAAGATTTTAAAAAGAAACATGTTTTATCCAGCCTTCTTGTTAGTCTTGGCCGAGACCATGCATTTCTTTTAGCTTGTAGTTTTCCTTTAGTTCTTAGCTTATCTATTAGATTTCCTTAGGACATAGGGGAACCATGTAATAACATCTAGTTCTCCTCAAGACATCATTAATGTGTCGTGTATGAAGATAAGGTGACTAGGCCGTGTGAAGTGATCAAGCCGAGAGAACAAGGGACAATAATGATGTAGAAGAAAAGGCTTCCAAGAAGACAATTCATAAACCAATTAGTTCATGAATTTGGCTACCTTGAAGACTTCAAAATCGACCAAGGGGAAGATCAAGAGTTGGACGAATGGTTCATCAAGAAAATACAAAGAATGGAAGCTTCCAAACCTATCCCAAGAAGATGACATTTATGAAGAGCCCAAGTTCATGCATTATTCTTCATGGAATCCACAAAGGGAGTGTGAAAGATTCATCTTTTGTCCCCAAGAAAATCCAAGACCAACCATTATCTTGGTTTGGACCCTTAGGACATTGTAAATATTCAGAGTTGATTTATGAGAATTAATGAGTTTCACTAATTTGCTAAGTTATCCAACTTGTGTGTTGTTTATCTTAGTTGGTCCTTGTGTGGGCCTTTAGTTCTTGTGTGAGCCAACCCTTTGGTGTAAGTTTAAGCTAGGACTTGTGTGACTTATTTAAACCCAAGCTAAGGTCTCTTCGGTGATTGTGTGACCTATCTAATACCAAGCTTAAGAAACCCCCTTGGTTGCAAGTGAACGTTGGAACTTGTGTGATCCAACCTAACCTAAGCCTAGGGTCTATCTTAAGGTTTCCGACCATCCTTGGTTTGTATTCGGGCTTGTACTTAGCAACCCAGATAAAGTCCTTGTGAAATTGGTCACCTTCATCTTGGTGTCAACTTGGGCATTAAAACTCCCGTGTCCATATCCTTGACATATCAACCGTACCTCACTTAAACCATAACAACCGAACCAAACACTTAACCAAATCAAACCTCCAACACTTGTTGTGTACTCGGACTTGCACCTCGCATTCCTTGTTGATGCCTCGTCCAAACCAGTATATTATTTCCACCACCACATCCCACAATACTTCCTAAACACCCCCACAAAAGGTCCTTAACCGAAAGCACACATACATACCCATCCCGTCCCGACAACACCCAAACAGTTCGCATAACACTTACTGGTACCTCACTGATTCAGCCAGTTGCGTTCACCTTGACACCATCTAACAACCAGATCCTGACCATAAACACCACCCTAAAAATACTCAGAACACCCTCATAAAATGCCTAAGAGTAACTCCATCAACAAATACCCGAAACAACCCCATAACATCACCCTGCCCGGCTAAGCCGAGAATCCCAATCTTGGTGTCCATTTTCGAGTCGACCCGAATATAAACAAGACCCGACCCACTTACCATCAAACACCCCTCCTTACTTTCATGAGATTGGTATCAGAACGAGGATATCCCATCCCACGCTTTGACGTTATGGCTCACATAAACAAATAAGAACTTATGAGGGCCTTAACCGAAATTTTTACTGAACAAGTGCAAGCCTTGAGAAGGGAGCTTACGGGGCATACCATGTGGAATAATACCAATTCCAGGACTATTCCAACCTACCCGAGGCTTAAAGGCTTGGTACTCCAACGTGAGTTGGAAGTTCCATGTAAGAACTCGAAGGAATCACAAATGATGGATCACCGTTTCTACACCCGGTGCAAAGTGAAGGACAAGGTGTGTAAATTGATTGTATATAGAGGAAGTTGTTCCAACCAAGCCTCCGTAGAGATGGTGGACAAGTTAAATTTTCATACCCGTAACCACCTTCAACCATATGATCTCCAATGGGTCAACGAAGATGGAGAACTAAGAATCACAAAGAAAGTTCTCGTCAATTTTCGGATTGGAATATATGAGGATGAAATATGGTGTGATATCCTACCCATGGATACGTTCCATATTTTACTAGGTCAACTTTGGCAATTTGATCGGAAGGAAAAACACGATGGGGAAAAGAATACCTATTCATTTCAAAGGATGGCAAGAGATTCTGATTGGTACCACTATCACCTAGTGAGGTGAAGAAGTTAAAGACTCAAGATGCCGAAGCCCATAAAGAACCGGATACCCCATTACTTGATGCACAAAAGATAGAGAAAAAAATTAAGAAGGGGAGTGCTATAGATGTCGATATAAAGGAGCCCTTGGAAGGCGTATGTGCGAACGAACTTGCAATCGGATCATCACCGATGGAAAGTAGTGAGCATACTCTTGGTTTATTTCCAAGAAGTTCATTACTTAATCATAAAACCTATGGGCACAACTTGTACAAGGCAACAATCTTGATGGTACCAAGGGGAAACGAAACTTGGCACACACGTATTGAAAGACGAACGGGTCATCACCTCACCTTGAAGTACAAGCCTTATGTGCCGAGCATAGGTGATTGTTTGAATGACTTTAGTGGGCCTAAGTTGTGCTACAAAATATATTTGAAAAATAGCTTCCATTAAACAAGAACCCAAGAAGGGAAGTTGGATGCCAACGCCAAGCACGACTTGTCCGAATGGCTTGTGATGCCATTTGGAGTATGTAACCCTCCAAGTTCTCTTGTGAGTTTCATGCGCAAGACACTACAACCATTCACTGGTTACATGGAATTATCCGAGGGCCTTCACACTACTCCATCCGAAGTAGGAATTAGCCGAGGTTTTTTCAAGAAAACAAGTATCATCCGAGATTATGGTTTGGCTCTTTCCTATCATCATACCGTTCGAGATTATAGTTTGGCTCCTTCCTATCATCATACTGTCTGAGATAATGGTTCCCTTACTGCCCCTATTCTGATCTTGGAGTCACTAATTGAAGTTGAACATGATGCTAGAGGAATCCGTGTTGGTCCCATCTTAATTCAAGACCAAATGGTCAATACATTCTTTAGTCCATTGCTTTCTTACAAAGAATTATACATCACGGGACCCTTGGTCCATTGGGAATATATGTCTTGGCTTGTGTTCGTATCATTGGGATTAACTACACTTAAAGAAGGAAGGAACAATTTTATGCCATGGATGTATGATCCTTGCAAAATATGGGCCTTCAAGATAGAGCATGATATGTACAAAAGGCTTGTAATTCCATTGGAACTATGTGACGCTCCAAGCCTTTCCACACACGAGGCATCACGTCCATCCTTGGGACACTTAACATCATTCGTGGACATTTATGCTAACCAACCCAAGGTGGAATATAGCCAAAGATGGTCCGAGTCTACGGAGACTATTACGGTAAAAGGCTTCTTTGGTTGGGCTTCTTCTTTTTATCATGTAATGCTGAATTGTTGTACCCTTGCTGCCCTCATCAACGAACTAATGATAAAATATAAGCATGAGTGGTCCCGAGGAGCGACAAGAATCCTGGAAACCTTGAAGGAGAAGATTTGTGGGAGCATCGGTTTTAATTATGCCAAGCCATGAAAGGCCATTGGGAGTTGAACGTGAAACAAATGTAGGTGCCATCTTTTGCTCTAGCACAAAATTGAGTAGTGCACCATGTCATTATTCTACCTATGGCAAGGCAGCACGTCTTAGGGAATCCGCGATCCAATATCAACATCATTTTAAGTCAAAACTGTTTGGCTTGTATGTAGATCCCTATTTGACAAGTTTCAAGTAAGGCACCCACAAGATAAAACTTCCAGACTTACCTAATGATGGGAGTATTAGAACACCACTTGTTGTTGAAGACTTATTACCACGTTTAGACGACCCACATTTGAGGGCAAATTCTTTCAAAGAAGGGGAGATTGATGTAAGAAAGCCCGTGAGCTCAAAGTTCCAATTTAATCCTCGAGGTGATATGCTCGGAGTTCCACAAATTAGCAATAGGCGTATGAAGATATGTATAATACGGTATGGATTATGGAGTGTGATTGAAAATTGGACTTGAAGATTTTTAGAAGAAACATGTTTTATTCGGCCTTCTTCTTGGTCATGGCCGAGACCATGCATTTATTTTAGCTTGTTGTTTTCCTTTAGTTCTTAGCTTAGCTATTAGATTGACTTAGGACATAGGGGAACCATGTAATAACTTCTAGTTCTCCTCAAGACATCATTAATGCCTCATGTAAGAAGACAAGGGGCCGTGTGAAGTTATCCAGCCAAGAGGACAAGGGACAAGAATGATCTAGAAGAAAAGACTTCCAAGAAGATAATTCATGAACCAATTAGCTCATGAATTTGACTACCTTGAAGACTTCAAAATCGACCAAGGGGAAGATCAAGAGTTGGCCGAATGGTTCATCAAGCAAATACAAAGAATTGAAGCTTCCAAACCTATCCCAAGAAGATGACATTTATGAAGAGCCCAAGTTCATGCATTATTCTTCATGGAATCCACAAAGGGAGTGTGAAAGATTCATCCTTTGTCCCCAAGAAAAGCCAAGAGCTTTCCCATTGTCTTGGTTTGGTCGAAACACCCTTGGTCACCAAGTAAACCCAAACCCGCTCCCACTTATCCACACTTGGCCAAAAGTTTACATGTAGTTTGTGTCTTTTAACTTGTCTTCTAAAATGGTCCATCTACTACTATAAATAGGACCATTAGGACATTGAAAATATTCAGAGTTGATTTATGAAAATTAGTGAGTTTCACTCATTTTCTAAGTTATCCAACTTGTGTGTTGTTTATCTTAGTTGATTCTTGTGTGGGCCTTTGGTTCTTGTGTGAGCGAACCCCTTAGTGTAAGTTGAAGCTAGGACTTATGTGACCTAGTTAAACCCAAGCTAAGGTCCCTTCATTGTAAGTTTTGTTAAGACTTTTGTGACCTAGCTAAGCTCAAGCTTAATAAACCCCCTTGGTTGCAAGTGAACGTTGGAACTTGTGTGATCCAACCTAACTTAAGCCTAGGGTCTATCTTAAGGTTTCCGACCACCCTTACTTGGTTTGTATTCGGGCTTGTACTTAGCAACCCCGATCAAGTCCTTGTGAAATTGGTCACCTTCATCTTAGTGTCGACTCGGGCATTAAAACCCCCATGTCCATATCCTCGACATATCAACCGTACCTCACTTAAACCATAACAACCGAACCAAACACTTAACCAAATTAGACCTCCAACACTTAGCGTGTACTCGAACTTGCACCTCGCATTCCGTGTTTATCCCTCATCCAAACCAGCATATTCTTTCCACCACCACATCCCACAATACTTCCTAATCACCCCCATGAAAGATCCTTAACCGAAACAACACATACATACCCATCCCATCCCGACAACACCCAAAGAATTTGCATAGCACACCTTACCGGTACCTCAATGTTTCAGCCAGTTGCCGTCACCTTGACACCATCTAACCACCAGGTCCCGACCATTAATACCACCCTCAACATACTTAGAACACCCTCATAAAATTCCTAAGTCTAACTCCACCCACAACTACTCGAAATAACCCAACAACACCACCCTTCCCGGCTAAGCCGAGAACCCCAATCTTGGTGTCCATTTTCGGGTCGACCCGAATATAACCAAGACCTGACCCACTTACCATCCAACACTCTATTTACTTGCTTCAGATATCATCTAAGTAAACCACAACAAATTTACCCATGAATGGTCGTAGTACCTCGTGAATGAGCCTCATGAAAGATCTTGGAGCATTACACAATCCAAATGACATCACAAGCCATTCGTACAAACCATACTTGGTCTTGAAAGCCGTCTTCCATTCATCTCCCTCTCGTATCTTCATTTGATGGCAGCCACTACTCAAATCTGTATTGGAGAACAACTTGGCCCCACTCAATTCATCCAAAAAATCATCCAGTCTCAGCATAGGAAACTTGTACTTTACGGTGATGTTATTGATCACTCGGCTTTCAATACACATGCGCCAAGTCCCATCTTTCTTTGGCACCAACAAGGAGGGTACCGCACTAGGACTAAGGTTCTTACGGACAAAGCCTTTGTCTAGTAATTCTTGCACTTGTCTTGGCAACTCCTTAGCCTCTTCCGGATTGCATCTATAGGCTGGACGATTAGGTAATGAACTTTCTGGAATAAAATTAATATCATGTTCAATACCTCTGATTGGTGGTAATTCGGGTGCAAGATTATCTGGAAATACATCTTCAAATTTCTTCAGGAGTTCCTTCAAGTCGGCATCTTCAACCATATCTCCCACAAGACTCTTCTTATCGTTGCACACCAATGCATATATAGGACTCCCCTTCTTTAACTCATTTTCTATCTCCGATGCATTAATCAAGAGAGCCTCAGACTTTTCCTTTTGGTTCTTGGCATTTTGGATCTTCATTTTCTCCACCTCACTAGGTGACAATGGTATAAACCGGACCTTCTTGTCATCCTTTTGAGAAGAATAGAAATTCTTTTCTCCATCATGTTATGCTTTCCTATCAAATTTCCATGGCCGACCCAATAAAATATGAGAAACATCCATAGGTAGGATGTCACACCATATTTTATCTTCATACTTACCAACCCAAAAACTTACAAGAGTTTCATTACCTTTAGCCCTTTGTCTTTTTTCAACCATTGGAGAGCATATGGTTTAGGATGGCTGCGGGTAGGCAATTTCAATTTGTCCACCATTTCCACAGAGGCCATATTGGCACACCTTCCTCCATCAATGATCATATTAAATACCTTGTCATTTACCTTGCATCGAGTGTAAAACAGTTGCTCTCTTTGTGTCTCCTCATGTTCTTCATGTTGAACACTCAACACGCGCCGGAGTACTAAACTTTCACCCTTTTTCGCAAGATCAACATCTTCCTCTAGGACCTCTTTGACTTCGGGTTCCTCAATAACAAAGGAATATCCATAATCTTGATACTCTTCACTTCATTCTTTGGGTTGTTTTGTGCAAACTCCTCCTCGGACTCGGCATTATTAATCATGGTACACCACGTAAATTCTCTTCTCAAGATTAGCACTTGTATCGCAAAAAAGTCACTTATGATCCTTTGAAGTTCTTCATTTATGTTAGCCATAGCGTCAAGGCGTGGGATGGAAAAGTCTTGCTCTGATACCAAACTGATGTATGGGGCTGGGCGGACACAAATATGGGAGTCAAATGGAGGTTGGTGTAATAGGATGGTTTCCGGATAGTTTAGGTCTGTGGGAGGTGTACGAGTGCCTTTAGATGGTTTCGGGCTAAGACATCTGGAGAGGATGAACTAGACACGTTGTAGGTTATGTTCGTGGTTAGATGGTGGTAAGGTGGCAAAAACTGGTCGGGATAGTAAGGTATGAAGGTTGAACCCGGTGCGGACGGTGGAGTAGTTGGTTGGGTTTTCTGATATTTTTGGGAGGAGTTGGTTAACGACCTTTTGGTGTATGTTGGGGAGGTTTTGTAATGTATTGGGGTGAAAGGGATTAGGCAGTTTGGACAATGATTGGGCATGAATTTGATAGACAAGTTCGGGTGCAAGTAGGTGATGTAGGCTGAGATGACCTTCTAATATGTTTGTGACAAATTAACCTGATAAAACTTTGCTTGGGTATAGTTAGATCACAAAAGTTCTAACTAGACTTACACCTAGGGGTTAGACCACAAAAGGACCAACTAAGATAACAACACAAAAGTTGAATAACTTAGCAAAGTTTGAGAAAACTCAAATATATTTCATAAAATTTCAATGTCTCATTTCATCAACTACATCACCTATTTATACTAGTTCTAAACCTTCTAGAAGAGGTAACAAGATAGACATAAAAATGCATCTAGCCTGAATGGGAATGAGGGAGAGGTTCGGCCGATGTGGAGAAGGGAAAAGACCCAACTCTTCATGTTCTCTAGGCCACCCTTTTGTGTCATCCATGTAGATAAGTGCATGAACTAGCTAGTTCATGAATTGCCTCCTTGCGGAACGTTGGAAGCTTCTCCTTCTAGATGGTTCTCAGCTTGGTCATCTTATCTTATTACATGGCATAGTAATTAAGCTATAAGGAGATCTAGTAATTAAGCTAGGAATTAAAATAAGCTAAAAGGTGATCTCGGCCAAGACCTACATAAAAGCCGAAAAAAATGTTTCCTTCTTAGATCTTTAAGTCTTGTCTTCAACTCCACTCCACATTAAGCATGTCACCATAGGACGGTTGAAAATCTTTGGAACTCCCAGTAAATCACCTCGCGGCTCATGTTGGAAACTTAAGTTTACAGCCTTCTTTTCATCAGAAAAGGTTGGAGTGGCCCAGGTGGAGAAAAAGATGCGGGAAACAAGGCTGAGCTGGTTTGGGCATATGAAGGACTTTAAGGGAAACAATGCACCAGTAAGGAGGTGTGAGAGGTTGGCTATAAAGGACTTTAAGAGAAATAGATGTAGGCTGAGGATGAACTAGAGAGGGGAGGTGATTAGACATGACATGACACATGCTTAGCTTACTGAGGACATTAACCTATATATGAAGGTATGCAGGTCGAGGATTATGATTGAAGGGTAGTAGGTAGCAGGTAGCAGGGTGTTATCAGACTTTTATGTGGGAGAGAAAGGGTAAAGACTCCTCTTCTCATTGTTTTCCTTATTTCGTAATGTTATTTGGTAATGTGTAATATCGTATTCTCTATGTTTACTACTATTCCTTGCTTCATTTACCGTGCTATGTTGTTGTCTCTATTTTCCTATCAATTTTTTGTGAACACTTCTTTTAAGCCGAGGGTCTATTAGAAACAATCTCTCTACCCCACAAAGTTAAGGGTAAGATCTGCATACATTATACCCTCCATAGACCCCACTTGTTGGATTACATTGGGTATGTCGTTGTTGTTTTGTGTTTTTGAATCCGAAGAGTGAATTAAGTTTGTAGAAAAATAGAAGTGTGAAGGAAAAATTTCCAAAAAAGGACATAATAGATAAATAGAATTGCTAGTCATGCGATGCCACATCACCTAGGCAATTCAAAACTTTATATAGATACTGGTCTCGAACACGCACATTGCGCATGGATCCCTTATCAATAAATATTATCTTTTAAAACTTACAAATAATATCAAAAGTTTGTATTTGACTATTTAAATAATTTTTTTATGAAAAGTAAAAATTTTTGAAAAATTAAGATGTCTATCCCCTTGAAATGAAGAAGCTATAATCAAAGAGTATGCAAAGTATTACATTTTTTGTTTCTAAGTAGAGAGTTTTACTAAATTGTAGAAGTGGTCAAAATAGAATATACACGATCAAGACCTTTTTCCAAATCAAACTTAATAGTTTAAGAATAAAAAGTTAGTTGATTTATCTCTCCAATTAAGGATACATATATCCAAATATATTCATCATGAGTAATTAATATCATAGAAGTAACAAAATATTAATTATTGTAGTTGCTAGTTCGGAGACTTACGGGTCTTCTGCTCGCAAAAGCGGATCAGTTACAACAACCACAACTCGAATTACTAGTCATTGGAAATCCTCACTTGATGGATGGATACCCTAGTTCCACAACCTAAATATCCCTTTAAAATGCAGAGAATATAACTAACTCTAGCCATTCTCTAGATGATATTAGAGTGCATCTTCCAACACCCATAATGGTGTTTATATATGTCACGCCCCAAACCTGGGGTGGCGTGGCCGGCACCCGGTGCCTTACTTGAACCCGAGTGTACCATCTGTAACTCGTGAGCATCTGGAGATTTATAATCAATTTGTAAACTAATCATAACATCATAGTCCGACAAGGCCACCATGTTAACATACTATACACACAGAACACATCTACAAACCTCTAAAGCTAATACAATTGTTGTAACACCTCGTACCTTCAAACTAAGCCTTATTTATGATCCATGAGTGTAGGAAATCAAAATAGGCAGTTTAAGTTAAAACTCCAGGTTCAATTTTGTAGATGGAATTTGACGGCAGATTATACGGACCGTAAAATGTTTTACGGCCCGTTAAACGAACCGTCAATTTCACTTTTGAAATTGACGGCCATACTGTAAATTATACGGACCATAAAATATTTTACGGCTTGTCAAAGTGAACTGTCAATTTCACAATTGAAATTGAAGGTCTATTGGTCAATTGTACAAACCATCAAATTATTTATGGCCCGTAAATCTTCATTGTCTCCAAAATCCTGATTTCACAACTCTCTGGATTTTTTCCGAAAATAATAGTACGATTCGATTATACAGATCGTCAAACTATTGACAGGCCATCAAATTATTGATGGACCAGACTCTGACCGTCGATCAATCGACGGACCATCAAACGTCCCATTGAAAATTTGACGGCCCATCAAATCAACTGTCGATTTCTTCCCACAACAAATAGTATAAATTCGGGACATCATTCTAAACATTAGTTTTCACAATTTCCAAACCCTAGAACAAAGGTTCTCTCTTCCCAACCATCTCCTACACCAAGGTAAGTCCTTTGCATGTATTTCCCTGCAATACTAATCGATTACTATCAATACCTAAGTGAAATTCACTATTTCTAGCCTAGGCTTTTCAAGAAAATGCAACTCAAGAAATTAAAGTTCAATCTTTGGATTCCTTCCAAATTCAGATTTTTAAGACATGTTTTGGAGAGATTAAGGTATGTAGAGCCTGTATCTACGTGTGGGAACATCATTATTCTTTCCCACGCCATAATTATCCAGGAAACCATGAATTTCCATAACCTAGGGTTTTATTCATGTTCATGATAATCTTTCTATACGTATATAATTATATTCTATGTTATGTCTTGACTTCATTACTTACATTTATGATATGATATTGTGACTGTCATGAACCCATCTGTTAATCCATGAACCCATGTCTTGATTTCCATGAGTACTTAAATATAAGCTATGATTATTATCACTTGATTTCATGTAGTCATATATGTTTCAAATGATTTAGACAAGTTATACTATGTATTTATTCACATGCTAAAATATAAATTTAGAAGTTACGATTTCAAGTTATTTTATGTAATTCATAGGCTTTCAAGCCAACTATTTTCAAGTACATATTTTGGGAGTTGCACAGATTATCGAGAAGGCTCAGATATCCTGAAACTACATATGCCAATGTAGGATAAGGGTCACTCCGCCAGAAGACTATACCTTCTTATTACCCCTCGTGGGATTATTGGATCCATCATGTTCATGTTCATGTTCATGTCTCGTATTCTGGTAAAGTACGAGATGACTTAGTTGACCGGGCAAAGATCAGACTCCACGTTCACATGTGGTGGTTCATGTTGGTTTTGCTAATGCTGTCCCACATATATACAATTTTTATATTTTTACTCATGTTATTATACTCATGTTCATGTTTTCAATTACAGTTTCAGTTTGTGTTCCTATTACTTATTCTTTCAGTTGGTTTACATACGTTACAGTTCAAATGTACTAACGTCCCTTTGCATAGGCCTACACTTCATGATGTAGGTGCTCAATTTCAAGAAGACAGATCTGTTCAGTAGGATTGCTTTATTATCAGCTATTTCGATAAGCCTCATCTCATTCGAGGTGTTGGTCTAGTTATTTTATGCTTATATTTTATTTGTAGAGGTATGCCAGGGCCTTGTCCTGGTAAACAATTTTACAGTTAGAGTCATGTTCAGAGGTTTCATACACTAGTTTAGTATGTCACTTTAGCATTGATTTTCAGACTTATTATATTTTCAGATTTTTTTCCGCTATGACTATTTCAGACTATAAAAACAATATTATATTTTACATGTTTTAAATCATTACTATAGCATGTTTTGTTGTCCATGTTGGCAAACAAGCCATGTGGTTCGCTCGGTCACATGCAGCAAGGCACCGAGTGGCCATATTTCGCCCATGCCATGGTTCTGAGCATGATAAAGCTTGGTATCAGAGCACTAAGTTTAAGTATCTTAGGGAGTCTATGAAACCGTATCTAGTGGGGTCAGTTTTATGTGTGCGAGGGACCCACACATATTACAGTTGACCACCAAGACATCTAGGATTGTCTCACTTCTTTCATACTTTAGATTGTGCAGTTAGAGCTATACCTTCAGGATATCCTGCTAAATCGTGCGTATTACGTATTTCAAAAAAAATTATATGAAGAGGAAATCAACTACAAGCAAGAGGGCTGCTACTAATACTGCTCGTGAGGAGGATGCTCAAGCTCAAAGAGCCAATTCGGGTACAATGTCCACCTATGCCACAGAGCCTACGTAGATCCCAGTTCCGTCGCCCAGTTCTTCTGATTCATATGTTAGGGGAGACATTCAGCTGCTCACCCAGCTTGTGGCTACTCAAACCCAACGATAAGGAATGTCTCCAAGAACATGAACTAATGGGGAGTCATCCAGTTTTAAGACTCATGAGTTTCTTCTTGTGGACCCTATGGTGTTCATAGAATCAAGTAAGACTGAAGATCCTTAGAATTTCATTAATGGGCTTAAGAAAATCTCATGTGTTATGCATGTTAATGAGGTAGAGGCAACAAAGTTTGGAGCTTATCAGTTGCAGTATGCTGCCAACCTCTAGTATGAGTCATGAGAGCAGTCCCACAGGGAAGATGCACCTCCAGCGACATGGGATGAGTTTGCAGATGCCTTCATTAAACACTTTCTGCTAATAGAGGTCAGAGAGACAAATGTTGTGGATTTTGAAAAGCGTAAGTAGAATGACATGAGTGTGCATGAGTACTACCTTGAGTTTGTCTCTTTGGAAAATTATGCTCCGTATATGGTTCCAGACATAAGTGACAGAGTTAGACATTTTGTGTATGGTATTGATCCCCATTTATACGATGCAACTAATATCACAACTCAGAATAGAGAGATAACTATTACAAAGATGGTTGCTTTCGTACAGGGCAATGAAAAAAGGTTGAAAGGAGAGGAAGCCTTGCAGAAAGAGAAGGACAGAGAGTTTAATAAGAGAGACAAGTCTTCAAGCCATTTCAGTCATGGGAAGGTGGAGGCAGACAGTACTTCAAGAACATATTATCCTGACCTGCTCCATCTTCAACTAATTCCCCAACCCCAAAGTTCAGGAATGATAACAGGAAGCAGAACTTCGGAGCATCAGGCTCCAAGTCACAGACAAGTGTGGGTCAAAGTTCTTTCAGTAACCCGATTTTTGATAAGTGTGGTAAGAGGCACCCAGGGGAGTGTTTCCTGGGTATGAATGTCGATTTTAGGTATGGCCTGTGAGGTCATTTTTAGCGAGACTGCCTATCAGTGAGGCTGGGTATAGGAGGTAATATGGCTCAGTCCGTAAATTCTACAGTCCCTCAGAATTTTTAGGCCTAATCAGGGCATGGTCCAGCTAAGTCTGGTAATACAAGTGGAGGTCTAAACTGTTTGTATGGATTATCAGGTCGTCAAGATACAGTGGCCCGTGCAGATGTGGTCGTACGTATATTAACCATTTGCACTTTCGATGTTTATGCCCTTACTTATGGATCTTGGATCCACTATGTCATATGTAACCCCTTTTGTTGCTAAGAAATTTCGGATAGAACAAGAAAAATTGTATGAACCCTTCGAAGTATCCACCCCATTTGGTGAGCCAGTTATAGCCACGCGGGTATTTATGGGTTGTCCAATTAAAATCTATCATCGCATTACCATAACTGATTTAGTAGAGCTAGAAATAGTAGACTTCGATGTAATCATGGGTATGGATTGGTTGTCGTCATGTTATGCCATGGTGGGTTGTAGAACCAAAATTGTAAAGTTTAAATTTCCAGGTGAGCCAATCATAGAGTGGAAGGGTGATTCAGTAGCACCAATATATAGATTTATTTCCTATATTAAGGCTAGAAAGATGATATCCAAGGGGTATATTTACCACCTAGTTAGTGTTAGGGATGCAAATACCTAGACCCCAACTCTCCAGTCAGTTCCAGTTGTCAATGAGTTTCCAGAAATCTTTCTAGAATATCTTCCCGGAGTTTCTCCCGATTGAGAGATTGAATTTAAAATCGATCTACTTCCTAGCACCAAGCCGATATCTATTCTTCCATACAGAATGGCTCCAACAGAGTTAAGAGAGCTAAAGGCCCAGTTGAAATATCTTCTTGATAAGGGATTTATTAGACGTAGTGTCTCACCATAGTGTGCACCAGTTCTATTTGTTCGAAAGAAAGATAGGTTTCAGCGTATGTGTATTGACTACCGGCAGTTGAACAATGTTATCATTAAGAATAAATATCATCTTCCCTGAATTGATGATTTATTCGATCAACTCTAGAGTGCTCAATGTTATTCCAAGATTGACCTTAGATCAGGGTATTATCAACTTAAGGTTAAGGAAGTTGATATTCCGAAAATCGCCTTCAGAACTCATTATGATTATTTTGAATTTTGTGTCATATCGTTCGGATTGACAAATGCCCCTGCTGATTTTATGGATCTTATGAACAGGGTCTTTAAGCCTTATCTTGATCTTTTCATCATTGTCTTCATTGATGCTATATTAGTCTATTCCTGTACTGAGACTGATCATGCAGAACATCTCAGAATTGTATTGGGACACTTCAGGACTGCGAGCTTTATGAAAAATTTTCCAAGTGTGAATTTTGGCTAAAGTTAGTGGAATTCTTAGGCCATGTGATTTTAGATGAGGGCGTCCAGGTTGACTTTCAAAAAATTGATGCTATTAAGAATTGGCCAGACCCATTTCTGCTTCAGATATTTGAAGTTTCTTGGGTCTGGCAGGATATTACAGAAGATTTGTAGAGATTTTTCCCTCCATTGCAGCTCTATTGACTAGATTAACTCAGAAGAAAGTCAAATCTCAGTGGTCAGATGCTTGTGAGCGTAGTTTCAAAAAGTTGAAGATGAGACTGACTTCTGCTCAAATGTTAACTTTGCTAGAGGGGACTGAGGGGTTCGTTGTATATTGTGGTGCTTCAGGAGTTGGTCTGGGTGTGTTTTAATACAGCATGGTAAGATTATAGCTTATGCATACAAACAACTTAAACTTCATGAAAAGAATTATCTGGCTCATGATCTAGAATTGGCAGCCGTGATTTTTGCACTCAAGATATGGCATCACTATTTGTATGGAGTTGACGTTTATATTTTGACAAATCACATGAGCCTTCAGTACATTTTCAAGCAGTGGGAGTTGAATCTCAGGCAGAGGAGATGGCTTAAATTGATAAAGGATTATGATATAGATGTTCTCTATCATCTAGGGAAAGCAAATGTGATAGCCGTTGCCCTTAGTCGTATATCCATGGGAAGTTTAAATCATGTTGAGGAAGGTAAGACAATTGTGATGAAGGGGATTTATCTACTAGCCAATCTAGGAGATTGACTCATGGACTCCGAAGATGGTGGTGTTGTTGTTCAGAACAAATCTGAATCCTCCTTAGTAGCCGAGGTGAAGGAGAAGCAGTTTAGTGATCCCTACTTGTTGCACCTGAAAGATGGGATTCACAAGCATAAGACTACGACTTTTGAATAAGGGGGAGATGATGGTACTTTGAGGTACCAAGGCAGATTATGTGTTCCAAATGTGGATGGACTCAAAGATCGAATCAAGGCATAAACAAATAGTTTTAGGTATTGTATTCACCCAAGTTCTACCAAAATGTATCATGATCTTAAAGAAATTTATTGGTGGAACGATATGAAGAGAAATGTGGAAAACTTTGTAGCTAGGTGTCTGAATTGTTAGCAGGTGAAATCCAAGCACCAGAAGCCTTGTGGGTTGGCACAGAATATTGATATTCCTATTTGGAAATATGAGATGATAAATATGGATTTCATAATAGGTCTACCTCGATCCGCTCGAAGGCATGATTCAATTTCAGTGATTGTGGACCGACTGACTAAATCAACTTACTTTTTACCAGTTAAAACCACAGATTCAGCAGAGGATTATGCTAAGTTGTATATCTGAGAAATTGTCAGGCTTTATGGGACCCTAATGTCCATCATTTCAGATTGTGGTGTTCAGTTCACAACTCATTTTTGGAGGTCATTTTAGAAATGATTGGGTACCAAGGTAAATCTCAGCACAACTTTTCACCCTCAGACAGATGGCCAAGTAGAACATACTATTCAGACCATTGAGGATATATTGAGGGCATGTGTTCTCGATTTTAAAGGTAATTGGGATGATCATTTGTCTCTCATTAAATTTGCCTATAATAACATTTATCATGCTAGCATCCAGATGGCACCGTTCGAAGCTCTGTATGGGCGAAGGTGTAGGTCACTAATTAGTTAGTTCGAAGTTGGTGAAGTAGAGTTGTTAGAGCCAGACTTGGTCCATCGGGCTATGGATAAAGTCAAGGTGATCCAGTAGAGTTTGAAAGTAGCTTAGAGTTGCCAGAAGTCCTATTCGGATGTGAGGCGTAGATATTTGGAGTTCCAAGTTGATGATTGGCTATTTCTAAAAGATTCACCCATGAAAGGTGTCATGATGTTTGGAAATAAAGAGAAGCTCAGTCCTAGATATATCGGACCTTACAGGATTTTAAGAAGAGTTGGCCAAGTGGCATATGAACTTGAATTTCCACAAGACTTAGTTGATGTTCATCCAATGTTTAATGTGTCCATGTAGAGGAAGTGTGTGGGAGACCCGTCGTTGGTTATTCCTACCGATTCTATTTCAGTTAAGAATGGTTTGACCTATAAGGAAATTCCTGTGGCTATTTTGGATCATCAAATTCAAAAGTTGACAACTAAGGAAGTTGCTTCAGTGAAAGTGTTGTCGAGAAGTCAGAATGTTGAGGAGGCTACATGGGAAGCCGAAAAAGACATGAAGTCCAGATATCCGCATTTATTTGACGAGCAAGCAGAAAACGAACAAGGTAAATAACCTCAATATTCAAGTTATGTCCCTTGCGTATCCATGTCTCATGTTTCACGTTCATGTATTCTGTACTCATGTCCCATGTTCATGCTTTCATATCACTTAGTTTCATGTTCTATTCCATGTTTCTTCACGATCATGTACTCCTGCTATGTCTAGTCTCATTCCTAATCATGACCCATCATTCGATGATGAATGATCCCAATGGGAAGATATTGTAACACACGTACCTTCAAACTAAGCCTTATTCATAATCCATGAGTTTAGGAAGCCAAAATGGGGAATTTAAGTTGTAAAACCAAGTTCAGTTATGCAGATGGAATTTGACGACAGAATATACAGACCGTAAAATGTTTTACGGCCTATCAAAGTGAACCGTCAATTTCACTGTTGAAATTGACGGCCTGTTGGTCAATGTAAGGACCGTCAAATTATTGATGACCCGTCAATATTCACCATCTCCAAACTCCAAATTTCACAACTCTCTGGAAATTTTTAGAAAATAACAGTACGGTTCGATTATACGGACCGTCAAACTATCGACGAACTGTTAATCTGGACCATCAAAATATTGACGGCCTAGACTCTGACCATCGAATAATTGATGGATCGTCAAATGTCCCATCAAAAATTTGATGGACCGTCGAATCAACCATCGATTTCTTCTGACATCAAACAATATAAAATTTGGGACTTCATTCTAAAAATCAATTTTCATAATTCCCAAGCCCTATAACGAAGGTTCTCTCTTCCTAACCATCTCTTACACCAATGTAAGTCCTTTCCATGTATTTCCATGCAATTCTAATCGATTACTATCAATTCCTAAGTGGAATTCACTAATTTCAATCTAGGGTTTTCAAGAACACCTAACTCAAGGAATTAAAGTTCAAGCTTTGGGTTCCTTCTTCCAAGTTCATATTTTAAGATAGGTGTTGGAGCGATTAAGATATGCAGAGCTTGTATCTACGTGTGAGAACGTCATTTTTCTTCTCCACACCACAATTATCCATGAAACCATGAATTTCCATAACCTAGGGTTTTATTCAAGTTCATGATAATCCTTCTATACGTGTATAATTATATTCCATGTTATATTTTGACTTCGTTATTTACATTCATGATATGATATTGTGACTGTCATGAACCAGTACGTAATCCATGAACCTATGCCTTGATTTTCATGAGTTCTTAACTATAAGTTATGATTATTATCACTTCATTTTATGAAGTCATATATGTTTCTCATGATTTAGACAAGTTATACTATGTATTTCTTTACGTGCTAAATTATAAATTTACAAGTTATGATTTCAACTTATTTCATGTAATTCATGGGCTTTCAAGCCAACTATTTTTAAGTACATATTTTGGGAGTTGCACAGATTACCAAGAAGGCTCAAATAGCCTGAAACTATGTATGCCAATGTAGGATAAGGGTCATGCCGCATGAGGACGATACCTTCTTATTACCCCTCATGGGATTATTGGATTCATCATGTTCATGTTCATGTCTTGTACTCTGGCAAAGTATGAGATGACTTAGATGATCAGGCAGGGCTCACACTCCATATTCAAGCATGGTGGTTCATGTCAATTTTGCTAATTCTCTCGCACAAATATACAGATATATAGAGATATACCATTTTCAGATTTTTACTCATGTTATTATCCTCATGTTCATGTTTTCAGTTTAAGTTTAAGATCATGTTCCTATTATTTTATGTGCCTGCTTATTTTTTCAGTTGCTTTACATTCGGTACCATTCAAATGTACTAATGTCCCTTTACATAGGGCCTGCACTTCATGGTGCATGTGCTGAGTTTTAGGGAGATAGATCTATTCAATAGGATAGCTTCAATATCAGCTATTTCGGTGAGCTCCATCTCATTCGGGGTGCCAGTCTTGTTATTTTATGGTTATATTTTATTAGCAGAGTAGTGCCAGGGCCTTGTCCTGGTAAACAATTTTACAGTTAGACTCATGTCCAGAGGTTTCATAGACTAGTTTAGCATGTCATGTCAGCATTGATTTTCAGACTTATTATATTTTCAGATTTTTTCCTGCTATGACTATTTTAGGTTACAAATGCAGTATTATGTTTTACATGTTTTAAATCATTACTATAGCATGTTTTGATGCCCATGTTGACAAGCAATCCATGTGGTCGGTCAATCACATACAATAAGGCACCGAGTGTTGTGTTCTACCCAGGCCATGGTTCAAGGCATGACACTATACTGTGGTTGGGACAGGGCCCTGTCCTACCCGTTATCTTTGTAATCATATGAATACTCTAGACCTAGAATCTTGAAAAGACATGTAGTTTACCAATCAAGGTGAGCCTGACACCGCCTACAGAGGAAGATTATCTACCTGTCTCTCAAGACCTGCACGCATAAAATGCAGCGCCCCAACAAAAGGGATATCACTACGAATTTAAAGTATTGGTGTGTAAGGCAACATAATAACTGAAAGTTGAAACTAAAATGATAAGCATAACAACTGAATATATCCGAAATCAAGGCTATTTCGGGGTGTACTTACCTGCTCTGACTCACCTCTTATGTGATGTAATAGTAGGGCTAACCGGCTTCACTAACCATGAGTCTAGGCTCTCACAAATTAATTTGTGAGACATCTCACCAGCCAATAGGATAGGCATCTCACCAGCCAATTGGCTAGGAAATAGTAATTCTATATATAACAGTAGTATTGTATAAATGTACATTTGAACTCTATATTCTTTCTATTGACGTAAAGTCAGTATGGACTGAACGTGAGATTCCAACAATGAGTATCTAAGATATCAGATATCATCAACCACATACTATATCCGCATGATCTATACACACTCATCAACTGAAGAAATATGCTATAAGTTATAAAGTACTATCGACAAGGGACAACCAATAGAATCTGAGTGATATCTAAATACGAGACATAAGCTTGTTATAAATACTTGTTTTATACAATTTATACGAATACCATTTTAGTTACGGTGTCATTCTATAGAAAGAAGGGATAACTCTTTCGATAATCTGCCTAACAATCACGATAAGCTCAACTCACCGCACCTTAATCTACAATAATTAAAATGACACTATCATCACGCTACAAGTGATACATCTATCGTATTTCAAATAGTAAACTTATCCTATAACAAATCTGGCAGCATCTCCCATGTTGTTCTTACTTTCCTCATGTATCCAAATATAACTACAACCCAAATAACAACCAACAACTATACGACAATCTTTTCAACCAAAATAATGATACAATAAGTGGAAAGCTCAGTTTACGACTAATAAAGCTATATGTTTAAACTCTTTCTTATTTCAAATGCATGTAAACCAAAATAACATACTCAGGTTATTCCATCAATTTCCAACCATCAAATACCAGAATAACAACCTCAAAATAGTTCAGCACCAACAATATCACAACTACAATTTTTGACCTTTATTTCATGGGGTTTCAACCGTACGAGTTAGCTATGACTTCTATAAGCTCAAATATATGAACTAGGAGTAAAATCTTACCTCATAACAGTTAGAACAACCCTCCTCACGAGATGAAACCACACCACAATCAGAAACCACAAGATGAACAAGAAACTCACTAGCACCACGGGATTTCCAGTGTTTGATTTGTGTTGCTTTCTTTAGATTTCACTCGTGGATGGTTAGGGATCTCTTCGAGAGCATTTTGGGTGTTTGGGAACTGATTTGGATGAGAAATAACGAAGTTATAAGGTTATAAGTCTTAAATAGCCTTACAAAGTTGGCTACCACCTCAAGTGGGTCCCAATGGTGCTGCCTGCGCAGTTTCGCAAAAATGTGAGTATCTCTCTACTCCGATGTCGTATCAATGAAGGGTTTAATGAATTAGAAACTATACTCGTAGACTTCCAATTTCGTGGGTTGATCACCCCGTAAATCATAGCATATTCTGAGAAACCTCTACTATATATGACCCAAATTTCAGCGAACTTATGAACGTAACTTGCAATGACCTTTGCTAGCTTTAGTTTTACAACTTTCTTAAATTCAAGTCTTATCATACGACTATTTTCTGATTCAAATACCTCATAAAAACCTTCTTATCATATTGAGTACTCTTATTCCTATCCCAAAAGTATTAGCTATTACAATCCACTTTCCTTTGGCGAATTTCATCAAAAAATATTTTCTTTGATTTGTTTAACCTTGAACTCTTACGAAACATATTTAACACTTGTTTAAACTCATTGTAATCCAAATATGGGATCTTCGCCTCACCCATATTTCGTTACTTTACTCACGATGCATACTAGCAAAAAAGAAATACTGGATGTAACATCCTTCCCTCCTTAGGAACATTCATTCTCGAATGTAGAGGGGTATATGAGTGAAACTAACTCTTAAGGGTCTTATGAAAATTTTAACATAGCCTCCTCTTTATAATGGACTATATGCAACCTGTCACGCAGCCAAAGAACACAATATATATGCCACATAGGGCCACAATTAATCTACAACAATGTTTGTCTCCACACATCCATTAACTTTAATAAAAACATTACAAAGTTGTAACTTACATTATATACATACATCTCCATCTTTGATTTTTGCTGCAATGTTTTCAACTTGAATATCCTCTAATCATAAAACAGTTCCATAATATAGATACGTGAAAGACTGGATGCATAAACTCTAATTTTAGAGGCAACCCTAACTCGTAAGCCACTTGAGCTATTCCTCGAACAATTTTTATGACCCAATGTACCTTTGGGATAATCTTACCTTTCTTAGAATATCTCATTACGCCTTCATTGATGACATTCTCAGTAAGACCCAATCATTTACGCAAACTCTAGATCTCGGCGTCGCACATCCATAAGTGATTTTTGGTGACTATGGGATGACGTTTTCTACAACCTGGTGGACAAAAACAGGTCTAGCTAATTCCAATCTTCTCGCGCTGAATCAATCGATAGGAGATCTGCACTCCTGGCCATACAAGACCTCATAAAGATCCATTTTAATACTGGAATGATAATTGCTAATATATGAAAACTCATTTAAAGGTAAATGGTCATTCGAACTCTCTTTGAAATGTAGTATACATGCATGTAACGTATCCTCGAGTGTATAAATTATCTGCTCGTCCTGGCCATTTGTCTCAGGTGAAAACTACACCAAAGTTCTCTTGTATTCCCAAACCTCTCTAGAAGGATCTCTAGAGTTTCACTATAACCGGAGCTCCTTTATCTGAAATAATAGAAATTAGAATGTTATGAAGTCGTACAGTATCCTTAATATACAACTTTCCATAATTTGCGGCCATGTGAATAGCTCTGTCTAGCAAGAAATGGGTCAACTTTGTAAGTTTGTCGACCATCACTCATATAGAGTCATATTTTTTATACGAGTGGGTAGACTCCACAATGATATTTATATTAATCATCTTTCATTTTCAAGTAGAGATCTCTATACTTTGTACTAGCCATCTAGGCCTCTGATGCCCTATGTTTACTTGGTGACAATTGGGTCACTATGCCAAAACTCGACAATATCTTTCTTCGTTTTATTAGATCAATATATATTTTTGATATCATGGTACATCTTCGTTGAACCAGGATGAATAAAATGGTAGGAATAATGTACTTCCGCTATAATATTTCCCAGTAGATCAGCTATATTTTGGGCACACAATAGACCTATGTAATGGACTTCTTTGTCTCCACTAATCTGGAGTTCCTTATATACATAGCTTGAGGTATTATTTCAGGTTCTGATTTGGTTATTTATTAAATCAGCATAGCTAATAATAAGATTTTGACGTACTTCCTTATTGGATATATATCTATATTTTAAAGGAATTGACGTTATTGGTAAAAAAATTCAACCCATACTTTAAACCACTATACTTAGAGTAAATTCTCCTCTATTGTCTCTTAGCTAATATCTTTTATCAATATACTTTCAGAATGAGACTGTTTGGTCATATTAAGACATAGGCTCATTATTATATATCCTTGTAGGAACATAGGTTCTCTTAAGCTGCCCACAATTATTCTTAATCACTTCGACTTCCATCCATATTATGATAATATTAATTCAATACACAACCTTTAAATGTTTGCATTAATCCTAGGCTTCATGCCCCCTTTGACTTCTAAACTAATGTACACTAGATCTTATTAGTCATTACTTCTGTCTAAAATACCTTTTGAGAGATACAATCATTTACTTGAGAAACTTAGATTCCGGGTATAACGACCATTCTGTAATGTATAATTTTGTATCGTCTAGCGATTCATCTGGACTCTTGACTAGCTTCTCTGTAGGCTATACATAAATCATCTCCCGATTGTTAACTCAAATTGTTGGAAAATTGCTATTGGGTCGGGTCAATTCATAAGGGGTACTAACTAGACCGTTACCCATTATCTAGTCCTCCTCCTAAAACCCTATTACTAGCTTATAAATACATCATTAAGGGTGTAGGAATAAAGATGATCTTCTACAATAGAAAATGACTAGGGTTAGAGTAAATTCTATGCATCATCCGCTAGAGGGATATCTAGGTTGTGGACAAAGGGAGTTCATCCACTTTGTGAGGATTTCCGATGATCGACAACATAAGTCGTGGTTGCTGCAGATCTGATTCCGCTCTGGAGAAATCCGTAAGTTCCCTAAACTAGTATTTTACGCTTTAAATACTATATTGATGCAGCCAAGAATGTTAAGTAAAAAGGACCAATGAGGATCTTATCCTAAAGGAGAAGGAGCTCTTTACTCTTTATGTTTTTTTGGAACAAAACCCATAAATGTTTTATCATATGGATTGATCTTTTGATGGTTTTACTTTAATTTGATAGTTTAAATCAATCCTAAAATACGTTTAGGATGTAAACCAGTGATTTAATTGATAACAATTAGCTGGAAAATATGGTTTTGGCGGAAAAATATCCAACCCGTCAAGAAAATAACCAACCCATTTCTGTTTTCGAGTTTGACACTTTTTTTGATATTTTTTCGAGCAATTGATGCTTGAAATCAATCCTAAAACATGTTTGGGACATAGTTTTGTTTTTTAACTAGATCAAAATAGCCAAAAGGTGAAGTAAATCGAGCGGGGTCGCACAAAAACCTATTTTGCTGAGTTGGGTGAAGAAGATGACCAACATCTGTTGTTGCCGAAGCCCACTCTCGACCGAAACACTTTTCTCGAGAATGTGGTTCACCCCAGACTCCAATTTTGATGATTCATTTTTAGGTTTGCTCAAAAATAAATTTATGAATTTCTCATTTATTTTAAATATTTTTTGACACTGAGAAAACGTTTTCTCGTAATTAATACCATTCTGAAATTGTTAATTGCTTATTAATTAATGTAGATGTATTTTTCAAATACAAAAATCTATATATATGATGCATATAACATGTCTATGTTATTCACTCTCCCTAAAGGTTTATGGAAAATAAAAATCCTATTTTCTAAGTTAAATCAGGTATAAATATTAGTTTTCTTCTTGATTTGTTCTTGGAAAAGTTTGAAAATTAATTTTTCAGATCAAATAAATTATTCTATTGATATACAAGTGTATCTAGAATAAGATCTAATTTTTGTTCTATTTGTTGTATATATTTATGAGTTTATACCACTTGTTTAATCAAGAAATAAAAATATTTATTGTAATATTTTGTGACTTAGCTTGAGTATATATGGTTATTTTACATTTAACATCTACCCTTAGACGATGATTGAGAATGTAGTGAACTTTCGACTCTAAAATTTATGTTTATATTTAATGGCCTTGTCAATTTGCTAAAATTACATTTATGTGTATGCAAAAACAATAAACATGCGTGCTTTTATGCTAATTGTGAAACTTTGTGTTATACAAATATATAGAACTTTTGTGTTCCATAAATATCATGTCTACTGCTTTAAAAAATATTATTGTAGAGCTTATCAGAAGTGAAAAGTTTAACTGTAAAATTATAAAATATTAATTTGTAATATGTGTTGCAAAACCTTTTTTTTGTAAATAATATCATGGATGAAGCCAATGATGCTTGAAAATATTTTCTAGCACATTATGTTGCTGAGCTGTGAAGATGTCACAAGTAATTTCACTTATGAGATTACCAAAACTCTATGCAATGGTCTTAAATCTAAGTGTGGTAGCACTCAACTACCAGATTTAAGGTCATAAGTTGACTAAGGAGCGCCAAGTTCAAGCGATTATCCATTTCAAGCCTCAAATTTAGGAGCATATGAAGATGATAATTCATAATAAATGTAACAGTACATGATGTGAAGTAACACCTAGAGTTGGAAGAGGAGCGGCAAGAGGCTGCAAAATAAGCTGCAAAAGTGCACAAAAATAATTTATATCTCAATAAATAATTTAAACTTAAAATTAGAGAAAACTGAAAAGTTAAGGCCCAACCAAATAAAAATCCTAAAATGATAACCAACAAAATGATAGAAAGTGAAAAAAAATAGCGACTAAAGTGAAATCCTTCAATAGTGATTAAAAGGGTCACCATACTCAAAAGGATCACCATGCTTCATTAGTGACTAAAGTGACCAATTGCCTTATCACATAATCACAAGGATGATGTGAAATTTGTCATGCTTGGTCATATGGACCTATCACATGTGGATAAGTCCACTTAAAAATATTATCTAGTTCGGAAAGCTAAGAGAAAATCATTTAAGAACACCACCAGGACTAAATTTTCATTGCATAGACTCACTCAGAAATTGTATTTCCATGAATGTGAAAACATGGCAAGGGGCTTCTAATTTCATCGTATTAATTGATAAAATTACTCATTTTGGTAATGTCCATTTGTTGTCACATACTAAGGCAATAAGTTTCTTTAAAAAGTATGTGAAAAAAATTGTAAATCAATTGAAAAATTCACTACTGAGACCATTCGATCAAGTCCATGAATATGTTTTAGCCCCCCATTAAGTGAGTTTTTTGGTGATGAAAGTGAAATTATTGAAAATTTGACAATTTCAATATTTCACAATACAATGTGTTATGCAAAACATAAATAGAATGGCCCTTGAAATAATTAGATCGATGATGGTGCACGTAAAGTTACATGTTTCCTATTGGAGAGATGTGTTGTACTAATTATTGCCTTCATTCTTAATCGTGTGCCAGCCAAATCAGTTACATCTATATCATATGAGATTGAAGTAATAGAAATCTCATGTATTTTGTGAGACCTTTGTGAAGCACAACATATGCATATAGTTTTTTCTCTTGGCATAATGGGCCTAAGAGGAAGCAAAAGTAACTATATGAGATACAACAAGTTACGTATTTATGGAGCTATATCACAGTGGGAGCGTAACTGAATTCAACTCAAGAAATGTCACATTTATTCAAGGAGGTTTAGATAGGTTTAGGCTTATCTAATCATGAATCTAAGGACCAAGACAAAAAGGTATCCCTTTATTCGAGGGGTATATTTTTAAGTGATGATGAATTAATAAAAATTTAGATCAACCTACATCATCAGATCGACAATAATCTTCTTATTGAAGGTGGGAGAGAGATGAGTCTTGTTCCAAGCGGGAGAGAGATGAATAAGTATATTTTAAGTAGGAGAAAAATTAATCCAAATGGAATCAATATGAGATTGTATCAATATCAGTCAAGATATAGTTCTCCTACAAGATAGAAATGAGCTAAGAATTAGATCTTTTATGCCCTTCAAATAATAAAATAAATAAATGCAATGAAAGAATAATAGAGTCTAGGAGAATCAACCAAGTTTAGGAACTAGTTGATCTCCCAAAAGAACACAAAATTATTGAACCCAAATAGATTTCCAAAGATAATTTCCATGATAAACATAATGCTTGTAGCAAAATTGAGATATATGGCCCGACTTGTTGCTAATGTAACAGGAGTTATTGACTATGATGAGTCTTTCTCACATGTTATGTGGATTCACCTATATGAGCTGAAATTTTGATTATTGTTACTAGCTTGGATCTATAATCACATCAAACGGATGTAAGGACTGACTTCTCTCAATGGAGAACTAAGTGAATAATTTGGAATAACTTAAAAAATTCATCGAAAAGGCTACGAACATATAGTTTGTAGACTTTTATAGTCTTGTTATGGCCACAAACAATCATCAAGGCAGTGGTATATACATTTTCGTAGTGCGGTCAATTATATTGAGTTAACAATGATTTACAAGGGATGACTACGTTTATACTAAAGGTTCTGAGAGTAACTTTATGCTTATCTTATTATATGTTAATGACATTAATAGTTGGAAGAAAATTTGGTGTATAAACACAAGGTAAATATAACGACCAGCTTGGTTGTTTTGCCTTCCTACCATGTTTTGATCAATTTCCGTCTATTATCAACTCTAAATTAGGCATAAGAAATGTTATGGGTTGACAAAACATACTGGAACCACACTGTGAGTCTCATTTTCATTTCTATGGATATTGGATAGGGAGGGTCCTTGACTGTAATTATGTGCTAATTGGAAATATTTTGGTTCAGTGAGTCATAAAAATGTTATGTAAGAAATTTGGAGATACGCGTATATCCAGTCAGATAGAATGTCCGCTGGGAAATATATAGAATTTATATAAAGTCAATGGGAGTTTACATTTTAGAAATAGGCGATCCAGCCTAGGCGAGTAATTACCCACACCTGCGGAGTTGCCTATGTGAGATTGGTCCACAGATGCGATGGTATGAAAAATTGAATAACTTCTGCTTCTGTGGTTACTTTTATGAAGGTATGTAGCTGCACTTGCGACCAATTCTTCACTTCTGTAGCTTGTAGTGTTTAATAAGACCGCTCTAGCGAACATCCTTTCCACCGAGGCGGGTTGCCGAGGCAGAGGATGGTCCGCAAAGGCGGTGTCGACAATCGACAAAATTTCCTTTAGAGCCATCTTTCTCATTTTGAAGCCCCTATTTGACAAGTGAACTATGGGAGCTAAGAGCTGGTTGGGGAAGCTTTTTAAATGGTCCATTCCTCCTATATCATTGGGTAACTTCTAAACCCTCATTTTATGATTATTACTTGGTTATTATTCTTTAATCCAAGTCTTTAAATTGTTCACGAGGTAGAATCATGGCTAGGGTTTTTGTTAAACCTTTCAAAAATGGATTCTTATGAAATGGCATATCAAGGTGGAAACTTTATTGATGTTCGGAGTGAGAGTGAGGTTTATATCAAGTAAAAACTATATTTTTGGAGAATAATTTCTAGATGTTTCTACTTATTATATTGAAGGAATTTAGAGTTCTTATGGAAATGAGCCCTTTCAAATGAATTTATCAAACTAGAGGCTATGGTGGGTAAATTTTCTAAAGCTTTCAAATTTATTACCAAATTATGCCTTGGATACCTATTCCCTAATTAAAATTTCATTTTCTTTTTTACCCTTATGGGCCCGGGGTTGTCGGGAGCCGAGTAGTGATTCCTCATTTAGAGTTGGTTTTTATGTGTTGATTGAATATGTAATATCATAAGAACTTTACGTGTTTGTTTAAACTACGACAGTCTGATATTCGTTCGGGAGGACTTTGTGGTTTAGGAGTTCATGGCAGCCGCTCGGAAGTAAGGTAGGTTGTTGTTTATTCTTCATAGATTTTGATAGAAGTACGTAATTGTTATAAATATTGAGGGGTATTGGGCATGTTTGGGGTTCCCACCTTAGCGGCTGGATGAGCTCTATGGTGGATACTTATGTTAAACTATGTTGATGGATGACTTAGAGAATTCGCCTTAGTGTTAATTTCGACTGCTGATACTTGGTCTTGTTGCCATTGTTCGGGCATGTCGCCATTGATTAATAAATTATTGTGCTTACTCATCATTTTTGCTTTTGATATGAAAGACTAATTACATGGAATTAAGTGTTATTGAATTCTGAAGTATGTGATATTCATCTTCTATATTTGATTGTATATAATCTATCTCAATTACTTGCCTTATTGTTAATGCATTCATATACTCATGGTTATTGTGATATGAAAAATGGAGTGGTATAGAATTACTATGGGTCTAATGAGATCAGAAAGGTAAGGATATTATTATGAGATGGTTGAGACATTGAGATGATAGAATTGATTGATATGACTTGAAATATGAGTCGTAAGCTCTAGTCAGATTTGTATTTTGGATTCCGGCTGGCTAGGAGCGGTATATGATAGACACGAGTCCCCCATGGTCACGATTCATAGAATTTGAACGTGTGTATATCAAGTTGATGTAAAGGTACCTTGCATTTGCATTCATACCATATATTCACATAAATTAATTCTGTTGAGTTGTAATTTGATTGGATTAATTATTGTGAACTGCATTGACTATATTTGAATTGGGTTGATTATCACGACTTGGCTTGTTTTCTGTGAATTAGATTCTGTTGTTTGGACTTCTTTGATTTTTGAGTTATTGAGTCAAACTGTTATTGTGGTTAGATGTGTCTAGTTGTTAAACCATTATATGATCTAAGGTAATTTATGTGTATCAGTGTATTGGTGTGTTGTTATTGTAAATACCGACTCGTAGGTCATATATGTGCTAAACTTCATCCAAATAGAAGTTTCTTAACGAAATCACCTACATGAACATAATGAGGATGCTAAATAAATTGATATGTACCCATGCTCTTAAATGTATGAATCAGAACCAAGTCCAAGAGTTGGAGATAATAATAAGTTAACATTGCTATGGTCAAACTATTTATATTGTTTCCTAAAAAGGATTGTTAAATGATTGTGTGTCCTAAGCATTAACCTATCTTATTTAGATTGGAAACTAAAGTACGTGGAGTCAGAATGAGCATGACTTAGGAGGTGATTGATGACTAGTGGGTATTACTTCTATGAATCTTATGTGTACCGTGAGTTGGACCGTACTTAACTTCAGATTTAACCTTTATGTGAACAAGGTGATTTAAATGATTTACTGGATTGTATAGGATATGGTTATATGAGAGTCAAGTTGGTATTTATGTCAGTTACGTATCTTCCATCGTTGTCGGCCTATGATGCCTACTGGAGTATATTGTGTACTCATTCTATGCTTACTACAACTTTTACGTAGATGCATGTATACGGTCAATTCAGGTTGCAGCTTGGAGCACGTGGAGTTTAAGGCCGGCAATACACCCAATCGACGACCTTGGTCTTCATCCTAGTCGTACTGTTCCTATCTACTCAGGGCAGTGCTATTTTATTTTCCCTTCATTGTATCTTAGTAGTCCTTGTACGAGTCAGACCAGGTTTTGGGAGAAAGTCTTGTAAGGGTTTCATAATTATTTTATTAATGATATTTATTATATGTACCTTGGTAACTGTTATTTTAATTTCGCTTGTTTAAATTAGTGGAAAGGATTTTTGGGATGGGTCGCCTACTGGGGGGATAGTGTAGGTGCCACTACGACGCTTGAGATTTGGGTCATGATAAAGTCGGTACCAGAGCTCTAGGTTCACCGATCTCACAAGTATAAGGATAATGTTTAGTAGAGTCTCGCAGATAGGTACATAGATGTTTGTACCCATCCTCGAGAGGATATAAGACATTTAGAAAATCTTCCCTTCTTTCGTTCTTTCATGCTACATCATTCAAATTAGTATCTAGTCGATTCCAAATAGTATCTATTAGTGGCACTTTATGGGAGTGGATTAGTATTCAAATCACGCCCGAAGGGAATCGAGTGAAATTCGAGTACTACAAAGAGTTTTTAGGCTATGACTGTTCTGGTTCCAGGCATAACGCCTATGTGAGAGATTCCTCGCATCTGCAAAGTCGCACCGACGGAAGGTGGGCCACAAATGCATTATCGATTAAATTATTTTGAGACTACTTCTGTGGTTATAGCCCGCCAATGCAATACCGCGTTTGTGTGTAGTGTTCCACAAAAGCGAATATATGTCCATTGTATAAAGCCCACACGTGTGAGCTAAATCGCACAGAAGCGGAGTCGCATCTGCGGAAGGTGGATGGCCTCTCGGAGTAATTGGGCAGAACTAGTGTCTAGTTTTCCCCTATTTCAACATCACATCAATTCTTAACAAACCTACTTAACTAACAATCGTACATAAACATAAAGCCCGACGAGGGCACAATTCTATCATATCAAGGCATGGCAAGGGCATAAAACTAATATACAAAACAATAAAGAAAAGGAAAGAGTAGAATCATCCAATTATTACAACCCTAAAGCAAAGTAAATAAATTATATTAAAAGAACAACAAAGCTAAATGAGATCAACCAATATGGGACTAACTCTACAACTTATCCTCATCACTGGAGTTTTCAGAATCAACATAATCACCCTCGGTCAGAAATGAATACTTCTTTTTGTCATCTGAAGCCTTGATGTGAATCATCTTCTTCGGGTTTCCCCAACTTAATATGGCTTTAACCCTTCTCTAGTCCTTCACCAAGAGCTTGCGAGCTGACTTGTTATTCTTCTACTCCTTCTTAAAGTCCTGACAAAGCTATCATGCACCTTCATTATAGAGTGGTAGGACTCCTCCAATGCACCGACAGACTTGGCAAAGTTCTTGTTAGTTTGAGCTAATTCTTTCTTGGTCGTCATGTGCTTAGACACCTCCTCCTGAGAGAGCCTAACCGAACCACCATTATCATCAGGACCCCTAAGGAGCTGGTACACCAACTCCTAAATAGTTCACAACTGCGAAACTATAGCACTCAAAGGCCCAACCTGTTGAGAAGAAGACTCCCCTACACTCATCTCAATATGCCTCTTCTTAGACTTCACAACACTACCCGGTCCAGTACCTTTCAGATAGTGGAAAGGTATGGCAACATCTACCATGTGATCAGTAAGGTCCTCTAGTTCTCCACCCTTCTTGACAACTCAGTAATCATAGAAGGAAATATCAAGATCTAGATGTCCTGGACTAGATACTGTTGTAGCTCACATAAGACATGATAAATGACGTTCACTACAACACCGCCTATCAGGCAGGCAATCATAAGCACATGGTGATGCGTACTGTCAGTCCTGTTGCTAGATGGGGACACTCAAGATTTTATGATATACTGCCAAATTTAGGCCTCAGTTGTAAAATCAGCCAATTATGCCCTTTTCTATTTGTTAGTGTTAGATGATATTAATCTCCCTTGGTGAGTCTTTCATTAATATCAAGGTATATATAGAGTACAATATTCATCCCTTATACAATAGGAATCCTAAGCCTATACAAAAGAGGAATCCTAGTCTTACCATAATTATATTTACACAATATATGGAAATATTCTAATTATGGGTAGGGAATATATTATTTCCTATATTTACACATTTACACACCCTCTCAGTCGGAGCGGGAGGAGGCCGGACGTTGTGACTAGATCTGAAGTCAAGAAATAACTGTCTGGAAAGTCCTTTGGTAAATATGTCTGCATACTAATAGGATGATGGAACATGTAACACTCTGACATGGCCTAACGCAACTTTCTCACGAACGAAGTGTAGGTCTATCTCAATATGCTTGGTTCGCTGATGTTGAACTGGATTATGAGAAAGATAGATGGCAGAGATGTTATCACAATACACAATAGATGCCTGACGCAAAGGACACTGAAGTTCTAACAAGAAATTTACGAGCCAACAAATCTCGGCTACTACATTTGCAACGCCTCTGTACTTTCGGCCTAAGACCTTTGGAGCGAGATAGGGTAGCCTGTCGCCGCGTACTCAAGAAATCAGATTATCCCCTAAGAAAACACAAAAGCCAGAGGTGGAGCATCGCGTGTCCGGACACCCTGCCCAATTTGCATCCGTATATGAAAGCAACCTGTCTGGTGCAGAGGGGTATAGGTGCAAACCATAATCAAGAGTTCCCTTAATGTATCGAATGATACGCTTAAGAGCAGTGAAATGAGACTCCCTGGGGCATGCATGAATAAACACACCTGCTGAACATCATAAGCTATGTCTGGGCTGGTGAATATGAGATACTGAAGTGCACCTGCAAGGCTCCTATACAGAGTAGGATCAGAGACTAGAGTACCATCCATAACACTGATCTTAGATTTGGAATCAACTGGAGCAGGCACCTCTTTGCAGTTCGCCATCTTAGCCCTGTACACAATCTCTTCTGCATACTTACGCTAACACAAGAACATATGATTGGCTGACCTGGTCACTGATATCCCCAAAAAGTAACTCAGCTTCCCCAAATCAGTCATTGCAAATTCAGACTTGAGCAAGACAATAATCTCATTTTTCAATCCGTCAGAGGAGGTAGTAAGAACAATATCATCCACGTAAAGTAATAAGTAAGCAGTACTACTACCTTGATGAAAAAGGAAAAGTGATGTATCACTCTTGCTGCATACAAACCCAATCTGCAAGATATACCTGGCAAAGCGATCATACCACGCACGGGGGGCCTGCTTCAAGCCATATAGTGACTTACGGAGATGGCACACATAGTGAGGAACTGCTGGATGGGTGAACCCTGGTGGCTGATGCATGTAGACTGTCTCTCGCAGATCCCCATGTAAGAATACATTCTACACGTCAAGCTGATGGATCGGCCAGTGTTTGCCCATGGCTATGCTCAAAACTGTGCGGATGGTAGCCGGTTTGACAACCGGGCTGAAGGTCTCACCACAATCAATGCCCTCCTGCTGATTTGTGCCATTAGCCACAAGACGGGCCTTATATCTCTCAAGATCCCCATTGTCTCTGAACTTGTGATGAAATAGCCACATACAACGAATGACATTCACCCCCTCAGGTCTAGGTACTAGATCCCACATGTGTTGTTTAGTTAAAGCATTGGATTCCTCATACACAGCCACATTTCAATTAGGGTCTTGTTTGGCCAATTTTGGGTTCTTTGGAAGTGGAGAGATGGTTTTGGCAGACAAGTTGAAATGGACTTTGGATTTGAAGATTTCATGCTTTGAACGAGTTTCCATTGGATGGGTAGGGACAGTGAGTGGCGGAGTGGTGTTTGAGACGGGGGGTAAAGTCGGATAAGGAGAAGGTAGGGGCGAAGCCGTCGGAGGCTCCGCGGCTCCTATATCGAGAGTCGCGGCACTAGAAGGTTGATAGGCTTCTCTGAAGTTTGGGTGCCACGACGCCTCAGCACAGGGCCGCGGCGCTGTCGACGGTGTTTCAAAAGATTGCTCTCTGGAAATCAGGCGTCGCGACGCCTCCCCTTGAGGCCGCGGCTCTGACGACAGAACAGAGGATGTGAGTTGTTCGATTATGAGGGGAGAGATGGCAGACTCGTCAAGAAATGAGTAGTCCTATTTTTGGAATTTTGGAAGATTCGAAAACGGGAATGTGGTCTCGTCAAATGTGACGTGATGAGATATGTGGATCTGACGAGTCGACAAGTCATAGCATAGATAACCCCTATGGTTCGGTGGGAATCCTAGAAAGACACATGGAGTGGACCTAGGAGCGAGCTTGTGAGGGGCGGTGGAGCTAAAGTTGGGATAGCACAGACAACCAAAAATCCGTAGATGATCATAAGAGGGGATTCTATGGTAGAGGATTTCGGTAGGGGTCATATTGTGAAGTGTGCTAGTAGGGAGAATATTTAGAGTGTATTCTGACATTTTAGCAGCATAGACCCAGAAGGATGGAGGGAGGGAGGCATGAATCAATAGGGTGCGAATCATATTGTTAATGGTGCGGATGATTCTTTCAGCTTTACCATTTTGTGGTGAGGTGTGAGGGAAGGAGAAGCGAAAGACCATGCCATTATTGGTACAAAAGTGGTGAAACATAGAGTTATTGAATTCACGACCATTACCACACTGAAATGATTTTATGCATTTTCCAAATTGTGTTTGAATGAACTTGCGAAACTCAAGAAATTTGACAAACACTTCCGATTTAAATTTAAGAGGGTATAACCAAACGTAGTGTGAAAAATCATCAAGCAACACAAGATAGTATTTATGACCGAGAGAACTAGAGATATGAGATGTCCATAAATCGGCATGTATGATATCAAAACGAGCAAATGCAACACTAGTAGATGATTTAAACGGAAGACGAATATGTTTGCCTAAAGAGCAAGAAACATAATTTTGGGAAAGTTTCCCATTACAAGCAATGAAATTGTTGCCTCTAAGAAAATTAAAAACTGGGGCTCCTGGATGACCAAGCCTATTATGCCAAGTTGAAGAAGAAACAACCGCTAGCGTGACGGGAGAGCAAGATCTGACAGCGGAGGTGGAAGTGAATGGATAGAGATCCCCCGTGCTATTGCATCTCGTAAGAGGTGTCCCCGTATGAATATCCTTCACAGTAAAACCAAAAGGGTCAAAATCCACGGAGACAGAATTATTACGAGTAAATTGGCGGACAGATATGAGGTTCTTAATCATGTGTGGGGCATATAGGGTGTTTTTGAGGGAGAAGGGTGGATGAGGAGGTTGTGTGTATGAGGTACCATAACCCTTAACTAGAATGCGTTGTCCACTACCAACTGTAACATATTGAGGATGCTTTAACCGAAATAGTTTAGGAATAGTACCTGCAGACTGGGTGACGTGAGATGTGGCGCCTGAACCAACTCAGTGGGTGTCATGCCGGAGGAGGGCTGCGGGACCTGACCTTGCATGAAGTGGGCCTGCTGTGGGGCTGGAGCGAGGCCTAACAAACCGGGGTAAGAATACGGATTGTATGGCTGCTGGTACTGGAATGGACTTGGCGCCGCGGCTCTGAACTGGGGCACCGCGGCTCAGATCGGGCGCCGCGGTCTTTGTAATCAGCTGGCGAGGAGCCGCGGCCCAATTGTTTTGCGATCTCATTCTTTATTCTTCTTTGTTGGTTCTGTTGACCGCGACCCTTGCCACGACCACGACCTCCTCTACCTCCGCGGCCTTTTCCACCCTTGCCGCCGCGACCCTGCCGCTGTTGGGAGTTGTCTGGTGGCGTCTGATCTTGGGGTTGCATGTCGACAGCTAACACCTGCTGGGCGTGCTCATCCTGCTTAGCACGACGGGTTTCTTCGAGCAACAATTGTGAGCGAGCTTTGTTAAAACTCGGTAGCGGATCTGCCTGTTGAATAATGGTGGCCAAAGTATCATATTCGCCCTTAGTAAGGCCAGAAATCATTTGTAGCACCATTTTATCGTCAGTGACAGGCGTGCCGATGTTGGAGAGTTGATCCGCTAGAAGTTTAAGCTGCTTGCAGTACTCAGAGACATTGGAGAAGTTTTCAAGACGTGTTTTGTTGAACTGTTCTTCCAAATACACGGCACGGGTGTGCTTGTTGTCCTAAAAAATTTCCTCCAAATGATTCCACAAGTCAAGGGTTGTGGAGTCATATTTCATGATAGTAAGGAGCAAATCCTGAGAGATACTACCATATATCCAGTGTTTGACGCCGGCATCGAGACGATGCCAGATAGAATCATCAACCTGCGTAGGGCGCGGAATAGTGTCATCAATATGGTCAAGCACGTTATAAAGACATGCATGATTGCGAAAAAGTTCAACCCAGGGAGAATACTGGTTGTTTTCTTGATTAAGAATAATGAGAATATGGTTCTTGATGTTGGAAACAGTAAGGGCGGGATGAAACGGGGGTGATGACTTTGTGGTGGGATTTGTGGAGGTAGAGGCGTCAGAAAGTGTGGAAGAATCAGGGATAGCCATTTAGAGAAGAGAAGAAAGGAAGAACAAAACCCAAAAAACAAGAAGAAAATCCGGGAGGGCCACGGCGTAGGAGAGGCAGCCGTCGGCTGTGGAAGAGAAAGGTTTTTAGGAGTTTGTTTATTTGGCTCTTGATACCATGTTAGATGATATTAATCTCCCTTGGGGAGTCTTTCATTAATATCAAGGTATATATAGAGTACAATATTCATCCCTTATACAATAGGAATCCTAAGCCTATACAAAAGAGGAATCCTAGTCTTACCATAATTATATTTACACAATATATGGAAATATTCTAATTATGGGTAGGGAATATATTGTTTCCTATATTTACACGTTTAGAGTTAGCCCAAGAAACCACCTTGCCCGGTGGATACCTGGGCTATCAAGCAGTCATTAGAGCATGTATCATTGGCCTGCATCAGCTCATGAGTATGATTCTCTAAACTATATTGCTCATTTGTCTGCTTATCTCTAAATCTCACCCGCCTACCCTTGATCGTCAGTTCTGGATTATTAAAGTCATCCCGTTACATGTTGGCATAAAATTCTCGTACCCACTGTTCATTTCTTGGCACGTAGTGGGAGCAAAACAAGTCCAATGGGTGGCCACCATCCGCCCATAAAATCCTAGTAGTAATTCCAACACCCTTCTGTGATCAATACCTCTTTCGGGGAAAAGCTTTTGTTCACCAAATCTTGATAGTATCTACACTCACAATCTGGGGACATGAACTATGAGAGTCATAATCCTCATCCGATGAATCTCCCCTAATATCTTAGCCTTTTTCAACAATCTCATTCTCGCGGTAATCCATTTTACGATTCAAATACCTAAAAATGATTGATGAAAAAGTTATTCCAACATTGTACCCATCTCTAAATTTCATTACTCAACTATCAGAGAAGAAATATTAGAAGAACAAATGTGTAAAGGACCAGTTGTGAAGCTACCGGTTCGCTAAATTTTCTGTGGGTTCCGCTTTGGCGAAAGTGTCATCGCAGAGGCGAGGTTGCCTATGTGGAAACTTCTCCGCCTCCGTGAAGTTTTGAAGCCTTGAAGGATTGCGCACAAGTGCTCTATGTTGCGCATATGCAGGACCACTTCTACGGGAATTCCTTACAGTTGCGGATGGCGAGCCCCCATCCCAAAATTTTCAACCCAGCCAGAATCCATCATTGTTGTTCAAATTTTGGGCTGGAATCTCATCCAAATCCCGCTATTTCTTCCTAGAATCTATCAAGCATGTGTTTTATGTCCGATCTATAGAGATTCTCCAACAACAAACCCCAAATTTCAAAACACCAACCCAACCAGTTGTTTAGACTAATACAAGTTGAAGTATCTGAAAATTCCTTCTCTATTCATGTCTAATAGCAAACCAACACCATTGCCACCCCAATATTGCGAAAATCTAGAGTACGGTAAAAGGAACTTACCGATTTGCCGAATCGCGGAAGGAGTTTTTGGTGCCTTCTTCTTTCTATTCAGTGAGTAGTTGGTGTGGGGGTGATTAGACCTTGAGTGGGGGAGTGGAATAAGGCTTTCGTGCCTTGTGAGGGGTTTAGTAAGTTGGGATTTCATGTAGGACGGGAGGGAGTTTTGGAGAAACTTTGGGGCGTTTGAAAATCTAACGCTTCTTATTCTCGTCTGTTATACTGTTTCTGCCTTTATAGAAACTGGCCGCTTATGCGACATCACCTCATCGAATAATCTTGCGCCTCAACCAAGTTTGACCTGTGATCATTGATGCTCTGGTAGATAATTCTTCCGCTCCTGTGAGGCCGCCACTGCAAATAATTAATGCTTCTGTGTCAAACTAATTATTGTTTCTGAAATGCTTTATTTTCATTTAGCTGCCCTTGTGATACTGCACATGTGAAGATTAATTCGTAGATGCACAATTCTTGCATGTGACCACCCGGAGTTTAAAATTATAGTATACGTAAAGTAGAACCAGCGTTGTTTTTCAGGCAAACATTTTATGAGATGTCATGAACTATTTTGGCCTTTCAACGAGTTTCCTCAGCATAGTATTATATAAGAGTTTGCACCAGAGTATCTGATGGGTTACTTTATGTATGTTGCGCTACATTTTGAATGCGCCGTAATGTCCAATATTTTATGATATCCTTCTAGCACCGTTATCCCTAGTTGGGATAGACTATACCTTCTGACTACTGTTACGATGTCGTGAACACCCGGTATTATACGTTTTCCGCCAGACTTTTCTCTTCCCTTCGCCTTCTAACTGTTTGAGGATGAACGTTTATTTAATTGATATATGATGTAATGACCCTCTTAGTCATTTTGCCTTCCTGCCATGTTTTGATCAATTCTCATCTATTACCAACTCTAAATACGAATTTCGGAATTATATGGGTGGGTGAAACATCATGGCACTACACCGTTAATCTCATTTCATTTCTGTGACTATTGGATAGGGCGGGTCCTTGACTGTAATTATGTACTAATTGGAAATATTATAGTTTAGCGAATCGTAAGAATGTTATTTCAAGAAATTCAGAGATATGGATAAATTTGACTAGATAGAATGTCCGCAGAAAATATGTAGAGTTTATATCAAGTCAATGGGAGTTTACATTTTGGTACTAGGCGATCCTACCTAGGCAAGTAATTATTCCCACCCGCAAAGTCGCCTTTGTGAGGTTGGTCCGTAGATAAGATGCTATAGAAAATTGAAGAAGTTCCACTTCGGCGATTACTTTTACGCGGGTGCGGAGCAGCACTTGCGACCAATTCTTTGCTTCGGCAACTTGTTGTAGGGTTTAATGAGACCACTCTGGAGGACATCCTTTCTATCTGTTGACACCCAATTTTGTCCCATCTTTTTTAATTTATTTACAATTTTAGATATTTTTGACACCTCAAAAAAATATTTTTAACATATATACATATAGGCATATATATACACATATATTATTATTCTCAATATTATTATTATTATTATCATTATTATTATTCGTATTTTCTACAACCATTTGCCTTTTTAAATCATGATCATAATTTTACCCTGATATTCTATGCTATTCTATTTTTTGCAAAATGACATCGCATTTTTCGTTTTGAGCATTTTAAACATTTCACAAATATTATGTTTTATTATTATCACATCGTTATATCTTATTTTAAATAATTTACATCTCTTCAAAGCATTTCTAATAACAAATCCTTTTATATTTTAACCAACTCCCCATTTTATTCTCCTCACCCAAAACAATATCAACCAAAGGAGGCCCAATACACAACCCTCCTTACCAATCCTAAATCATCCCAAAACACCTCAACCCGTCGTCCCAACAAACCCAACCGAGCCCAAATGTTTTGGCCCAACCGGCCATTCCCTTTATTTCCTAAAAAGTCCCAAACAAACCAAGAACCCTAATTCCCCATCGTACAACAACCAAAACAGCCCAAGCCAAACCGGACCAGCCCAATCTCCAAACCCGTCGGCCCAAGACCCAGGCCCACTCAACCAACCCACCCTTTCCCCCTTTATACCCAATCGTCTAAAAACAAAACCAGAAACCCCCAAATCCGCCCATCAAAAACCGGCAGCCAAACCCCACACCCCTCTCCAAAAACCAGCGGTCTTTCACCCGAAATCACCTTCGGACCGCCGGAAAAACACCCTCACCACACCACTGCCACCATGTCCCCTCCACCATCGAGCCCTCACATCGCCCAGTCCCCTTTTCCCCTTTTTCTGCAAACCCAGAGCCTTGAATAGCTAGTCCGAAGTCGAATCGACCTGCGAAGCATGCATGCCGCGGTCGATCCCTAGAATACCTTCAAGGATTCGGTGGATAAGAACACAAACCCGTACCTCTTCTTTATCATCTCGGTTTTCAAAATGAAAAGAAAACCGTCACATTTTCAATCTTTGTTTTGAATTCAAAATTCAAACCTCTGCCACTAGGGTCTCGATTGGGGCTATATATAGAACCCTTTGTGGGTTGTTGAAGGGGTGGGGGGATTTTTGAAGACATAAAAAGGGACCTTTTTTTCATTCTCACAAGTCATTTGGAACAAGTTTCGATTCCGAAAAAATCTTTTCTTTTACTCTCAGTTCTGGTTCGACACAACCACAAAACACTCATGCTCATTTTCTATTCAATCGCATAAACACACTTCTCCGAGCGGACTCGACGATTCGAGACGACGCCTCGGTTCGCTTCTCGGAGAAGGTCAGTAAAACTCAAACTCTTCGCATTTATTTTATTTGTTGTGCTTTTATGTGTTTTGCTACTGATTTAGCGATATGTTGTGCTTAATGTTAATTAGGTTAGGTTATTCATGTTTAGGAATATTTTGATGGATGATTACCGTTGTTTGAAGAATTGGGATGTTTGATTAAGTTAAGGTTTAGTGTAAGCTGCTTTATTAATCTATCTGATTTGGGCTATCAATGCTTAGAAGTGATATGTATACTATCTTGATGTTTGTACTAGTAAAGATTATGATATAGGTCATTAAATAATATATTTGTTTCTGCCTCAAGAATCATGTTCCGAAATAATTAAGTTCTAACTGTGTGACTGGTTTCGGTCCTTAACATGTTTGGAGACCCTGTAAGCAGTATCATTTTTGTCTTCTTGGTGAACTTGGATATACATGTTTACATACCTTTTTCAGTGATAAATGATTAGTATAGAATGGGTTTAGTATTAAGTCATCATTGGCCTGTTCATTGAACCTGTATGCATGAGTTTAAGACAGTTAAAAGCATAATAAGAATTTTTGAGTTTGGTTTGCTGGGCATTATTTGAACATGATGAAATATGCTTGTCTTACTGAGTTCATGTATCTAGTTCTATAGGTATTAATTATTTGTTAGCTAAGGAGCGCTAGTCATTCAACTTGCAATCTGCTTAATAATCATCTTAATTGCATTGTGTTTTGCTTTAAAGTGTCATTATGCCTACTGTATAACATGAATATGGTCCTTTGTATTTAAGTTTATGCCTAAATGGCCCTGCCTATTTAAAGATTTATCCTTTGAATGATTATTTGATCATCTCTATGTCTCATATATTTGCTAAATTGGTCATATTTGCCTTGTTTATTTGGATGTTGAAATGCATCCATGTTAGATTATTACACCTCCTAATCCATCTTGTGTCATGCCCTATCTATTGAGTTGTCTAGACTGTGTTTTCATAAGCATTTTCACTAGTTGAAACTAGTCTGTGCCATGTAAGTTGTAGCCTTTGTTTTGCATTTCACACTTAATTTATAATATTATTTCATGTAGTAATCATGTATAAGGAACAATATGATGCTAAAACTGCTCAAGTAGAAATGGTTTAATAAATAATTTTAACATGTCTCACTTAGTAAAAAGAAATGCATTTGCCTCTTGTTAAGTTGCGCAATCATGTCCATAATGTCTACCTATGAGTATGTGTTATTTTATTTGTTTTGGATCTGTCCATGAGAGAATTCCTATTTTTTACAAGTTGTTAAGTCTGTGGTGTGTTAGAAATGGTCCTACTCCGGCTATGTTGTTATTCTCCAGTTCCCCTAAATGGTTATTTGGCTCATCCTTTTTATCCTATTAATGCCTACTGAGTTGGTCATGCATTTCTCCTATATGATTAAGTGTTAAGTGCCTCCATAACATCATATAAAGCCTTTTAAGTTATCTTATATCATGCTATGTTTACTAAGTTGCTGAATGATATCTGTATTAACATTTTGTGCGTATTTGAACTAGTTTGTGGCGTGTTATATTACTGCCCATGTCTGCATTCTATGTTTACTGTCGAATGTTTTCTTTCATAATTGCCTTGTCTGAACTTTCCTATTGTATTGCTTTGCCGGCTGAAAGCCAAGGCATGATTTGGGTTTGGGTTAGCCTCTTCTGATAGCCTGTCATGCCTGAGGTTCTAGAAACCTTTTTGATCTTGTTGCGGCATCAGAATATGGATGGTGGTAGCCCCTTTGATTTCTTGTCTTTCAACTTCGTGGTTTAGCTTGATTGTCAAGTTCTAAATTCATTTCCTTTTTAGGCACTGAGTTGGTTGATATATTTGCTCCATGATAACTACTAAGTATTCTGTTAAGTTATTGTTTTGTTAAAACATAAGTAATTTTGGATACTCATTCTTCACCCCTCATTTCTTTGCATAATCCTGGGGAGTTTCAAATACCAAATAACCTTGTGATGCTTCAACGAGCTCGATTTATCTACTGCGGTGCTTGGTTGTTAGGCTTGCTGGATATACTTGTCTTGTTATATTGGACTGTTGCTACTTACGGTTGGTGCACTGCAAAGTAGATGACTGTTGGCATTTTGAGATCATCCCCGCATCTGTAAGGCCAATTGTTGTTGCACTTGAGACTTCAAAACTGTTGCTACGTTTGGTTTGCTATCGCTATCTTTTGGTCTGCTGGTTACTGCATTTTTTTGAATTAAATTGCTGCATTCTGAGGCAGATGGCTGCTGCATCTTGAACCAATTGTTGCTACTCTTTGGTGCCCCTTTCTGGGGGAAAAACAGTTGCTGCTTCAAAAACTTTTAAAAGGGCTTAATTGTTGCCACATTTTGAGCCAATTATTACATCATTCTGGTTAAATTATTGCTGCACTTTTGAGCATATTTGATGTTTATCACTGCTGTATTTTTAGCCCAAATTGCTGATGTTTTCTTGGCTGAAAACAGCTGCTTTAAGACTGCTTCGGACAGCCCACTGCTGTGTTTCAAGCCTATTGCTGCGGTATTTTTTTAACCCAATTGCTGCTGTTTCTTGGCTGAAAACAGCTGCTTTAAGACTGCTTCGGACAACCGCAATATTTCTGAAAAGTCTACTGACTTGAACAGAATACTACACTTGGGCCAATGAAATTGAATTTGAGGCCGCATCCCTTCGAAAAATGCCTCTCGGTTTCGGTTTTACTGTTTTGGCATTATTTCACTGATTTGAACAGAATACTACACTTGGGCCAATGAAATTGAATTTGAGGCCGCGTCCCTTCGGAAAATGCCTCTCGGTTTCAGTTTTATTGTTTTGGTATTATTTTACTGATTTGAACAAATACTACACTTGGGCCGATGAAAATATCCATCGATTTTTAGGCCTCCACAGTTGGAAAGCCGGAAATAAAACTTTTGGGCAAGGATAAAACTTAAATCTTTTTTCTTATTTCATCCGAGAGATCAACATGTTTAGTAGGCGATGCAACTAAAATGACTGACGAGTTATATGTTCGCAGCCACGACGTGATTGGAATGATCTTTCTTTTTCATCTGAGAGACCAACATGTTTAGTAGGCGAGGCAATAAAAATGACCACCGAGTCATATGTTTGCAGCCACGACGTGATTGGAATGGTCTTTTCAAAATTTAAGTCTGAGCCCTCCGTGATCAAAACATTTACTGTTTTGGATACGGATCCGAAGTTATTTATATTTAACTGTTTCTAACCATTTGTTCTTGACAGCTTTCAAGGAACAAAGTCAACGAAGGCAGACACTCTTCGGAGATTATTTATTTTGTTGTTTTTACTTTCTTCAATTCAACTTCATCTCACTCTGTATTGTAATATTGTTTATTGCACTTATGTAATTATTGAAATGCTTAGAATAGGTAGACTTAAAATTAATTCATAGGGTAGTCTAAGACTGGAAACCCGCCGCTAGCTTATTTACTTGTAGGCTCGGTTAATTTAAATATATAAATCCTCCACTAGTTATTTATTTTTAGGCTCGTCATGCATATTTAAGATTTTCAAAACAACTTTGGTCATCTTTTATTCGCTTTATTAATCTTACAAATAAGTTAATCTTTTTTTCAATTTACAACTCTATGATTTCCAAAAAAATTACTTTGAAATTCGTTTTTCTCCTTACTATTAATTGTCACAAATGCATATTTTTTCAACTTTACATGTATTTTCTTAATATGATACTTGAATACTTGTACAACATGCATCCTTTACAAAATACTTGCAACATCATTTTAAGTTTATATTTTAAAACATGCATTTTCCTTAGCACAATAATTAACCTGAGTTTGACCGGATAACCGCAAGTTAGCGGATCTTAAAGGATGCCTAACCCCTTCCCTTTAGGATAATAAAGAACCCTTACCTAGAATCTCATTAGTTTCGCAGACCTTAAAATTAGAGTTACATTGCAGCATTAGTTAATATTTAGGTGTCCTAATTCACCGTAAAATAATTAGGTGGCGACTCCTTAATCCAATACCCAGGAATCACCGATACGTTGCACTCCGCTCTGACCGTGGGTTAAAAATGGATGCGACACTACCGAGTCGGGTCGCTTCGGTAGAGGATGGTCCTCATAGGTAGCATCGACAGTAGACAAAATTCTTTTTAGACCCATCTTTCCAATTTCGAAGCCCCCATTTGGCAAGTGAACTATGGGAACTAAGAGCTGGCTGGGTGAAGCTTTTTAAATGGTCCATTCTTCCTATATCATTGGGTAACTTATAAACCCTCCTTTTATGATTATTACTTGGTTATTATTCTTTAATCCAAGTCTTTAAATTGTTCATGGGGTAGAATCATGGTTAGGGTTTTTGCTAAACCTTTCAAAAAGGGATTCTTATGAAGTGGCATATCAAGGTGGAAAGTTTATTGATGTTTGTATTGATAGTGACATTATATCAATTAAAAACTATATTTTTGGAGAGTAATTTCTAGAATTGCTACTTATTGATAGAAGGAATTAATAGCTCCAATGGAAAAGAGTCCTTTCAAATGAATTGATAAAACTAGAGACTATGGTGGGTGAATTTACTAAATCTTTCAAATTTATTTCCAAGTTATTCCTTGGATACCTATTCCCTAATTAAAATTCCCTTTTATCTTTTTCACCCTTATGGGCCCAGGGTCGTTGGGGTCCGAGTAGTGATTCCTTATTTACAGTTGGTTTTTATGTGTTGATTGAATGTGTAATATCATAGGAACTGTACGTGTTTGTTTGAACTACGACAGTCTGATATTCATTCGAGAGGACTTTGGGGTTTAGGAGTTCGTGGCACCCACTTAGAAATGAGGTATTCTATGGTATATTCTTCATAGACACCAATAGAAGTACATAGTTGTTATAATATTGAGGGGTTTGGGCATATTTAGGGGTCCCACCTTAGTGATTGGATGAGCGCTAGGGTGGATACCGATGTTAAACTGTGTTGATGGGTGATTTAGAGAATCAGCCTTAGGGTTGATTTCGACTGCTGATACTTGGGCTTGTTGCCATTGTTCGGGCATGTCGCCATTGATTAACAAATTATTGTGCTTACACATGATTTTTGCTTTTGATATGAAAGACTAATTACATAGAATTACATGTTATTTAATTCTGAAGCATGTGATATTCATCTTCTATATTTGATTGTATCTCATACATCTCAATTTCTTGCCTTATTGTTATTGCATTCATACACTCATGGTTACTGTGATATGGAAAGAGAAGTGGTATGGAATTGTTGTGGGTCCAATAAGACCGAAAAGTTAAGTATATTCTTATGAGATGATTGAAACATTGAGATGATAGAATGTCATGCCCCAAAACCCACCATGGACGCAATAGGCATCCGATGCTATGAACAACACTGGAATTACCATATAGAATAGACAAACATCTAATCTCTTTTAATAATCTTTCAGTATTTAATTAAAAAAATCATTTAAGGCTAACTGAAATCATGCTCTCACTTATAAACTAAAATCAGCGAAAGTCCATTATGAATATTCAATTATAAAATATGGCAACACCTCAATAAGCCATACGAGGCTTGCGACAACTATCCACAATCTGATAACTATCTATGGAGCTTCTAAGATAAATAAATGAATTGACTAATTTCAAGGTGCAGTCTGGAAGTAAAATAAATAAATGAAGATAGATGAGTGTACCACGAACCAACATGTGAGCTCACTAATAAGTCTGGAAAGCATCACTTACGCCGTAGGCGTATCACGAACCTTCTCTTCTTCATTACCTAACATACCATAAAAAATAACAATGGTATGCCTGAGTACTGGGCACTAAATGAGTGTCTTCAAGACAATGGATAGTAGAAAAATACTATAATAATCAACAGTAAAACAATGTAAGTAAAGCAATTCGAAATCCAGAGATAAAACAGTTCACCAACTTAGAGAAACTATTAGTAGAAACCATTTAGAGGGAATTAAATCACTTTCAATCTAGTATACCATTTATCAAGATTAAGTCTTCCATTTATGAACTCAAAATCAACATCAAGTCACTCACGAACAATCACAATCATGCCAATACATGCCAAATCAATGAAATGAAGGGATGGCCATTAAGGTTCCGTAAAACTACATAGAAGCACCACATCGGAGTTTTCACCCTCAATGACTATCCTTCCTCCTTAATAGATAGGAAAAACCACATCGGGGTCATGAACCCTCGATGGCCACTCTTCCTCCCGAATGGCTACACAAAACCACACTGAAGCTATTGGCCGTCGGTGGCCACTCTTTCTCCCGAATGGCTAGGCAAACCACACTAGGATCCATAGTGATTATCCTTCCTCCCAAGTAGCTAGGACAAACACAGATAATATAATAATTGAAAAATAGCCAAATGACAATCATAGCATAGAAGTCGAATCACTAATTATGAATTTTGTTCATCATCTCGTTATTAGAAGTACGTCAAATAGTTTATGGGTTTAGAAACCAAGTTCAAGTTCAAAAAACCCGTTCATAAATCAAAACACATGAAATATCAAAGCTTCTAAAAATCAAGTGCAATGCGTCTCTTATCGGGGTAAATCACGTTCAAAGTTTATAGTTTTATACACAAGTTTCAATAACCATTTGATAGGAGAAATCACGAATACATATATATATATATATATATATATATATATATATATATAATACACCTAAGTCTCCATGATGGCTTGTCCCTCACGCACATGAAACTTTGCCCAAAAACCAATTTTAAAGGTTAAAAAGTATGTTCGAAAAAGAGAAATATAAATAATGTTGATAGTAAAAAAGGATTTAAAAAAAAGACATACCTATAATACCGCTACAATGATACCAAACGGAATATCCAAGGTTCAACAATCACTCTACTACATATTTAGATGAGAATGATTAAAACGTTATTCAATTCTATGAGTTTTCTCACTAATTCGAAAATTAGGGCTTCTTCCTAGCCTTAGAACTTTTGTTGAACCTCATAAGAATCATCCGTGGATCCTAATCCTGAAATATACTTTATAATAGCCTATTAATCTTAAATAATATCAGAAAATCAGAGGTCTTACCTATTAGCTGAAATCTCGCACAACCCCTTTTCCGCCTTCCTTGATTTTCAAGAATTTAGGGTTTGGGAAGATGAACTAGTGCCAAACAAGGTTGAATTCGGTGTATAATTGATATGGATGGATTAGTAACTCACCTTATGGTTTGAGAGAGGTCTCTAGGGCTATTTTGCTTCAAAAGTTCATCCAAAATGAAGTGGGGAAAACTTGTGACGATGTTTTAAACTTATAAAATTTCGAACTAGCAAAATAGGCCATGCCATGGTCGTGCATCGCACATCCACCGCACAAAGGGGGTCGCACTATGCTTGTGCATCGCACATTCCAAAGACAGTGAAATCTGGGAACACATTTTTGATGTGATACCCGCACGACCCACGAGGGCTTTGATGTTCGGTAAAATGGGCAAAAACTCCTATCAAAAAGCTCAGATTGAGTTCTACAATATATGTATGGAAAGTTATTTCAAATATCTACAACATTCATGTTTTGAGTTTTCTCATATTCCCAATGTAACTACCCAAAAACTGGGCATAAGTGAAAACTACCTTAGGTTTAGACAAATTTAAAAACTTTTATGAATTCCTTTATTTAGTTTGACATCAAAATGACCATCTACCACCTGAATTAATCCCAAAGGGATTCACATAACTAAAACGACACATCAACACTCATTTAATTCATTCATACCTAACCAGAATTTACAGAATATTATATTATCCCCCTCTCAGGATCATTCATCCCCGAATAAAAGTCATGGCTTCAGAGTTTTCACTAAACCTCAAATTCTTAGAACTTCTAAAGTTTCTTTTTAAAACGAACTATTCCCCAAATACCAAATATCATCTAACAACCCATGAATAACGATGTCGTCCTCACAAAGACACCACAACTATTTCATTCAAGCCAAAATACGAAGGTAAGGAATTCATATATTTAGTCTATGCTTTCACAAGAACTAAGTTACCGAAGGGTTTAACACATACCTGGAATAGGAAATAAGTGAGGGTATTATAGCCTGAGTGTCATTATGGGTAACTAGATGGTAACTACACTCTTCGAGTTCATTTGGCGAGTCTGAAGATACGAAATAAATCTATCACAAGGTTTAATCATATCATTCATCCACTGTATAACAAGTTCATCAGAAAATTCAAGCCTAATCATTTTGACTGACAATCCAATGTTTCATAAAACCTGGACCGCCCTTCTATCCCTACAACCATATCAAAAGTCACTATTTCTAGTTCGAGCAAATCAACAGTACTCTCATGACCCTTAACTACAACTACACAATCTTTATAGGCTCTAGAAGGAATAATGGGAACACTAGTAGGGGTATTCACAGATGAAGGGTTTTAACAATTGTTCAAGTTCCACACAAAGAATTCAAGGACCAAGTATGGAGTCGCATAAGAAAGATTCAAACCCATATCGACTAATGAATACGGATAAAAAAGTGAAAATAGGGAGAATACCTATCTCAAATCATCTGTGACCACCTTACAATCACCACCAAATACCCGCAACAGAATTCCAAGAGACTTTGTACCATCCCTCAAATTATACAACACAACCAATGTGCACCTCATAACACTATTGTTCAGTTAGTTAGAAACTGCAGCACAAGTTAAAGCGATCTACGGGATCATGAGTATCGAATATGCTTGAATGATCCTATATAGAAGTTCAAGATCTAGAACACAATCTCGAATTAAGATGAATGAGAAACACCTAAAATGTCTTGGTAGTCATACATCCATATAGGTGGCCAGTCTGCATTAAGAAGACTCTACTAAACACAACTCCACAGACAATCCTAGGACACTTCTAACCTAGGCTCTAATACCAAGCTTTTCACACCCTAGATGCAATAGGAATCTGATGCTATGAACAACACCAGAAGTACCTTATAGAATAAATAAACATCTAATCTCTTTTAATAATCTTTCAATATTTACATAAAACAAGTCATTTAAGGCTAACTGAAAATTATGCTCTCACTTATAAAATAAAATCAGCAAAAGTCTAATACAAATAATCATTTACAAAATATGGCAATGCCTCAATAAGTCATACAAGACTTTTGACATCTACCCACAATCTGACAACTATATATGGAGCTTCTAAGATAAATAAATAAATTGGAAACTTCAGGAAGCAGTCTAAAAACTAAAATAAATAAATGAAGATAGAGGGGTGTCCCATGAAAGAGCATGTGGGCTCACCAATAAGTCCAGAAATCAATAAGTTTTCATAAGTCGTAGGCGTATGAGGAACCTGCTCTTCTTACTTAGCTAACATACCATCAAAAACAACAATGGTATGTCTGAATACTCAGTTAGTATCTCCGGGACAATGGTTAATAGAAAAATACTATAATAATAAGCAGTAAAACAGTTTGAAATCTAGAGATAAAAGAGTTTACCAACTTAGAGAAACAATTAGTATAACTCATTAAGAGGGAATTGAATCACATTCAATCTAGTATACCATTTATCAAGATTATGTCTTCCATTTATGAACTCAAAATCAACATCAAGTCACTCACGAACATTCACAACCATGCCAATACATGCCAAATTAATGAAACGAAGGGATGACCATTAAGGTTTCCTAAAACCGCATAGAAGCACAACATCGGGGTTGTCATCCTCGATGGCTATCCTTCCTTCCAAATAGCTAGGAAAAACCACATCGAGGTCATGAACCCTCGATGGCCACTCTTCCTCCCGAATTGTTAGGTAAAAAAACACTGAGGCTATTGGCCGTCGGTGGCCACTCTTCCTCCCGAATGGATAGGCAAACCACACTAGGATCCATAGTGACTACCCTTCCTCCTGAGTAACTAGGACAAACACATACAATAGAATCATGGAAAAATATATGAATCACAATTATAGCATAGAAGTTGAATCACTAATTATCAATTTTGTTCATCATATCATTATTAGAAGTACATCAAATAGTTTATGGGTTTAGAAACCAAGTCAAGTAATTAAATAAGTTTCAAGTTCAACAAACCCATTCATAAAGCAAAACACATGAAATATCCAAGCTTCCAAAAATCAAGTTCAATGCGTCCCTTATCGAGGTAAATCATGTTCAAATTTTATAGTTTTATACACAAGTTTCATTAACCCTTTGATATGAGAAATCACGAATACATACATACATACATATATATATATATATATATATATATATTATAATACACCTAAGGATCCATGAGGTCTTGTCCCTCACGCACATGAAACCTTGCCCAAAAACCAATTTTAAAGGTTGAAAAGTATGTTTGAAAAAGAGAAGTAGAAATAATCTTGATAGTCAAAAAGGATTTTAAAAAAGGACATACCTATAATACCGCTACAATGATACCAAATGACATATCCAAGGTTCAACAATCACTCTACTACAGATTTAGATGAGAAAGATTAAAACTTTATTCAATTCTATGAGTTTTCTCACTAATTCGAAAACTAGGGCTTCTTCCTAGCCTTAGAACTTGTTGTTGAACCTCATAAGAATCATTCGTGGATCCTAATCCAATAATATACTTTATAATAGCCTATTATTATTAAATAATATCAAAAAATCAGAGGTCTTACCTATTAGATGAAATCCCACACACCCTTCTCCTCCTTCCTTGATTTTCAAGAATCTAGGGTTTGGGAAGATGAACTAGTGCCAAATAAGATTGAATTCGGTTTATCATTGATATGGATGGATTAGGAACTCAGCTGAGGGTTTGGGGGAGGTCTCTATGGCTATTTTACTCCAAAAGTTTGTCCAAAACAAAGTGGGAAAAGTTATGACGAGGTTTTAAACTTATATAATTCGAAACCAGCAAAATAGGCCATGCTATAGCCGTGCATCACCCAAAGGGGGTCGCGCTATGCTTGTGAATCGCACACCCTTCACACGTTCCCCAGACAGTGAGATCCCGAAACATATTTTTGGCGCGATTCCCGCGCTACACACGAGGGCTCTGATACTCGGTAAAATGTGCAAACTCCTAGCATAGAGCTCTAATTGAGCTCCACAACATATGGATGGAAATTTATTTCGAAGATATACAACTTTCATGGTATGAGTATTCTCATATTCACAACGTAACTACTCGGAAATTTGGCATAAGTGAAAACTACCTTAGATTTTAGAACTTCTATGAACTCTCTTATTTGGTTTGACATCAAAACGACTATCTATCACCCGAATTCATCCCAAATGGATTCACATAACTAATAGGACACATCAATGCTCATTTAATTCATTCACACCTAACCAGAAATTTATGGAATATTAGATTATCCCCCTCTCTAGATCATTCATCCTCGAATGAAGGTCATGACATAATATTTTTGAGTAAACCTCAATTTTTTAGAACCTAAAGTTTCTTTTCAAAACGAGCTATTTCCCAAAGACAAAATATCATCTAACAACCCAACAATAATGGCGTGGTCCTCACAGAGACACCCACAACTATTTCATTCAAGCCTAAATACGAATGTAAGGAATTCATATCTTTAGTATATGCTTTCGCAAGAATTAAGTAACCGTAAGGTTCAGCATATACCTAGAATAGAAAATAAGTGAGGGTATTATGGCCTAAGTGTCCTTAAGGGAAACCATATGGTAACTACACTCTTCGAGTTCATTTGGTGAGTCTTAAGATATGAAATTAATCTACCTTAAGGTTTAATAATATCATTCCTCCACTTATAACAGGTTCATCAGGAAATTCAAGCCTAATCATTTTGACTGACAATCCAATGTTTCATAACACATGGACCGCCCTTCTATCCCTACAAACATATCAAAAGTCACTATTTCTAATTCGAGCAAATCAGCAGTACTCTCATGACAATTAAACTACAACTACATAATCTTTATAAGCACCAGAAGGAATAATGGGAACACTAGTAGGGGTATTCACAGATGAAGGGTTTAAACAATTGTTCAAGTTCCACATATAGAATTCAAGGACCAAGTACGGAGTCGCATAAGAAAGATTCAAACCCGGATCGACTAATGAATACAGATAAAAAAGTGAAAATAGGGAGAATACCTGTCTCAAATCATCTGTGACCACCTTACGATCACCACCAAACACCTGCAAAAAAATTCCAAGAGACTTTGTGCCATCCCTCAAATTTTACCGCACAACCAATGTGCACCTCATAGCACTATTGTTCAGTTGGTTAGAAACTGCAGCACGAGTTAAAGCGATCTCTGAGAGGCACGAGTATCGAATACGCTAGAATGATCCTATATAGAAATTCAAGATCTACAACACAATCTCGAATCAAGATGAATGAGAAACACCTAAAATGTCTTGGTAGTCATACATCCATATAGGTGGCCAGTCTGCATTAAGAAGACTCAACTTGACACAACTCCATAGACAATCATTGGACAATTCTAAACCTAGGCTCTAATACCATGATTGTCATACCCTAAAACCCACCCTAGACCCAATAGGAATCTGATGCTATGAACAACACCAGAAGCACCTTATAGAATAAATAAGCATCTAATCACTTTTAATAATCTTTTAGTATTTACATCAAACAAGTCATTTAAGGCTAACTGAACTCATACTCTCACATATAAAATAAAATAATTGGAATTCTAATATGAATAATCAAGTATAAAATGTGGCAACGCCTTAATAAGTTATACAAGACTTTCGACATTTACCCACAATATGACAACTATCTATGGAGCTTCTAATATAAATAAATGAATTGACTAACTTTAGGACGCATCCTGGAAACTAAAATAAATAAATGAAGATAGAGGGGTGTCCTACGAATAAGCATGTGGGCTCACCAATAAGTCTGAAAAGCAGCACATTCTCCTAAGTCGTAGGTATATCACGAACCTGCTCTTCTTCATTATCTAATATACCATCAAAAACAATAATGGTATGTTTGAGTACTGGGTACTTAGTGAGTGTTTCTGGGACAATGGTTAATAGAAATTACTATAATAATAAGCAGTAAAATAGTGTAAGTAAAGCAGTTCAAAATCTAGAGATAAAACAGTTTACCAACTTAGAGAAACCATTAGTAGAAATCATTAAGAGGGAATTAAATCGCTTTCAATCCAATATAAAATTTATGAAGATTAAGTCTTCCATTTATGAACTCAAAATCAACATCAAGTCACTCACAAATATTCACCATCATGCCAATACATTCTAAATTAATGAAATGAAGGGATGACCATTAAGGTTCCCTAAAACCGCATAGAAGCACAATATTGGAGTTTTCACCCTCAATGACTATCCTTCCTCTCTAATAGATAGGCAAAACCACATTGGGGTCATGAACCCTCAATGGATACTCTTCCTCCTGAATGGCTAGGCAAAATCATACCGAGGCTATTGGCCGTCAGTGGCCATTCTTCCTCCCGAGTAGCTAGGCTAAACACAGACAATAGAATCATGGCAAAATACCTAAATTACAATTATAGCATAGAAGTTGAATCACTTATTATAAATTTTGTTCATCATCTCGTTATTAGGAACACGTCAAATCATTTATGGGTTTAGAAACCAATTTCAAGTCATTAAATAAGTTTCAAGTTCAACAAACCCGTTCATAAAGCAAAAAACATGAAATATCCAAGCTTCCAAAAATCAAGTTCAATGCGTCCCTTATCGGGGTAAATCACGTTCAGAGTTTATAACTTTATACATAAGTTTCAATAACCCTTTGATAGGAGAAATCATGAATACATATATAGATTATAATATACCTAAGTCTCCATGAGGGCTTGTCCCTCACGCATTTGAAACCTTTCCCAAAAACCAAATTTGAAGGTTGAAAAGTATATTCGAAAAAGAGACATAAATAATCTTGATAGTCAAAAGGGATTTTTAAAAAGACATACCTCTAATGCCGCTACAATGCTACCAAATGGAATATCAAAGGTTCAACCATCACACTAATGTATTTAGATAAGAAATATTAAAACTTTATTCAATTCTACGAGTTTTCTCACTAATTCGAAAACTAGGGCTTCTTCCTAGCCTCAGAACTTGTTCTTGAACCTCATAAGAATCATTCGTGGATCCTAATCCCATAATATACTTTATAATAGCCTATTAATATTAAATAATATCAGAAAAATTAGAGGTATTACCTTTTAGATGAAATCCCATACACCCTTTCTCCTTCTTCCTTGAATTATCAAGAATCTAGGATTTGGGAAGATGAACAAGTGTCAAACAAGATTGAATTCAGCGTATAATTGATATGGATGGATTAGGAACTCAACTTAGGCTTTTATAGAGGTTTATAGGGCTATTTACCTCCCAAAGTTCATCCAAAACAAAGTGGGGAAAAGTTATGTTGAGGTTTTAAACTTATAAAATTTGAAACCAGGAAAACAGGCAGTGCCATGGCTGTGCATCGCAAGTCCATCGCACAAAGGGGATCACACTATTCTTGTGCATCACATACCCATCACACGTTCCTTAGACAGTGAGATTCTGAAACACATTTTCCATGCGATGCCAATGCAATGTACGATGGCTATGATGCTCGGTAAAATAGGCATAAATCCTAGCATATAGCTCTAATTGAGCTCCACAATATATGGATGGAAATTTATTTCAAATATCTATACCTTTCGTGTTTTGAGTTTTCTCAGATTCACAATGTAACTACTCAAAAACTGGGCATAAGTGAAAACTACCTCAGGCTTAGATAAATCAACGCTCATTTGGTTTGACAACTACTTTCATGTTTACGAACTCCCTTATTTGGTTTGACATCAAAATGACTATCTATCACCCGAATTCATCCCAAAGGGATTCACATAAGTAAAAGGACACATCAACGCTCATTTAATTCATTCACACCTAACCTGAATTTATGGAATGTTACATAGAAATAATTTATATGGATCGAAAAATGAGTCATAAGCTCTAGTCAGATTCATGTGTTGAATTTTGGCTGGCTAGGAGTGGTATATGGATAGTGCGGGTCCCCCATGGGTCACGATTCATAGAATTTAAATGTGTGTATACCATGTTGATGGAAAGGTACCTTGCATTTGCATTTGCATTCATACTATACATTCACATACATTTATTCTGCTGAGTTGTAATGTGATTGAACTGATTATGATGAATTGGATTGACTATATTTGAACTAGGTTGATTATCATGACTTGGCTTGTTTGTTGTGCATTGCATTCTATTGTATGGACTTCCATGATTTTTGAGTTATTGAATCGATCTGTTATTGTGGTTAGCGGTGTCTAGTTGTTAAACCGTTATGCAATCTAAGGTAATCTACGTGTATCAATGTAATTCTTGGTGAATGATAGCGTTATTTGGTAGCGCATCTAGTAGAGGAATGAGTTTTTGTGTTGTTATTGTAAATACCGACTTGTAGTTTATATATGTGCTCAACTTCATCCAAATAGAAGGTTCCTGATGAATTCATTTACTTGGACATAATGATGATGCTAAATTAAATGATATGTACCCATGCTCTTAAATGGAATTGTTAAATTATTGTGTGTCCTAAGCGTTAAACTGTCTTATTTATATTGGAAACTAAAGTATGTGGAGTCAGAATGAGCATGACTGAGCTAGTGATTAATGACTAGTGGGTATTACTTCTATGAATCTTATGTGTACTGTGAGTTGGACCTTACTTAACTATGGATTTAACCCTTATATGAACTGTCACACCCCATCCTAAGAGAGGTGTGACTGGCACCTGGCTAGGTCAAAACATACAAAGTTGTACTTGCGATTTGAGCCTTAAAGGCAACCTAAGCCCCTGAGGCCATATTGTAAATATAACATCTTCTTGGGTTGACAAGGTCGAACATCGTAATATCTATATATAAAAATCAACTCGACTAGAACGGGGTTATCCCCACATGTATAGATACATGATTGGGAGGCCAATATCGGGCAACCCTAGTCCTACAAACAACAAACTCCAAGATAAACTATATAAACAAGGGTTGACTAGGCCACCATACTGACTGTACAAGACACGTCTACAAGCCCCTAATGAGTCATAATAGTATTATAACCATGAAAGGGCCCTAGCCTACATATGATCTACAAATACACAAAACTAGACATGGCAACTCTGAATGATCTGGAGCTTAGCACCAAAACTGACACTTGGCGGGTCTTACTATTTCGGTCCTACCAGCGACTTGTCTGAACCTGCGGGCATGAACACAACATCCCCAGGAAAAGGGACGTCAGTACGAGATAATGTACTGAGTATGTAATGCGACTGAAACTGAACTTTACTAAAATGTAAAGCAACCTGAAAATAAATTGAAGAGCTACCGAAGGAGAACCGACTATGTTTACTTTTCTCTGTCATCTACTAACTACACAAACCAATACCCATTACTTAGCCTCGTATAAGGCACCTAGTCATAGATTAATATCCCCGAAGGCATTCTGTATCTGTATAGGCCCGTAGTCAATCTGTAACTGTATAGCCCCGTAGACAAGCACACATTTGTCTAGCCCCGAAGGCAACTGTCATAGCCCTGAATGCAAACATCATATCCCTGAAGGCAAACATCATAGCCCCAAAGGCAACTATCACAGCCCCGAAGGAAACCCTAGATCTACACATTTTATAGTCATGCTTTCTATTATTCTAACTACACAGATAAACATGGAAAAACACCCCTCATCCCGACAAGGGAGAACTAATAAGATAGGGTCATGGTAACCCGAATGCGATTTCTATAACTAGCACATATTTGTGTGATGGGATCGAAAGTAACTCGTTAAAGAAGTCATACCAAAAACAAGAAAATAGATAGCATTCACATACCTTGGTGTATCTGGTCTTAACAAGGAAACATATCCGGTCTGCAACACACTTCAATCTATACCAAAACAAATACACAAACATTACTCTCACAACTAGTAGCAAATACGATCATCGATATGCTCGATTTAGAGTTAAACTTAGTTCTCTTCTTCCTTTTCTCAATTCTCACTTCCATCAACAATACAAAATATGGAAACCCATGATAAAAACTATATCAATATCATATTCATACTATTTCTAGAAATTTCCAATCATAAGAAGCTACAGATACACTTCCAACAACTCAACAAGACAACAACACTTTCCTAGATCATTTTTTTACCTCTTTCTTATAGTTCTTCATCTTTCAAACTCATTCAACACCAAGACTAACTTAAGCATAGTAATTAGGATGTTAACTCCAACCATAACTTCCTTGAAACCTGAAACACACACACAACAACAATACCACACCAAGAAGGATCTTCTTCAAGCCTTCATCACTTATAGGAGTTGAATTTCCCTCAAATCACCTTAGGATCTTGGATAAACATCCTTGATGGATGAAGAAACTTAGAGAGAGTGATTAAGACTAATTTCGGGCTGTGAGGAGTGAAAATGAAATGTTTTAAAGTCTCCACCGCTCAAGGCCTTAAATAGAGATTTTCACCGCCTACAACATGCGAACCCATATGTAGTCGCCTATGGCCCTATGTAGGTGCATATTCTTCCAAACTTCCCTAACTTTTTGGATTCCTTTCTGCAGCCCCATACGCTGGGCAGTCCCCATCTGCAATGAAAAATTCTTAGCGAATCACTCTAACTTCGTTACACTTCATTGATGGGCGTTGTATTCAATCTCAATGACCTCTAAACCTCCAAAAAATCTTCTTAGTACACTTCTAAGCAATAGATATCCATAGGAAAATGATCTAGTCACCATATTCTAGTTCAACCCTCATCTCACCTAAGAAAATGTAAAAGGGTAGAGTCGTTTTGATTGCTTTCCAAATCTTAAAAAGATACTCTTTCCTTCTAACTTTGCGCAACCATGTCACCAAGAATCCCACGTACAAAATTGTGGGTTGTAACATCCTTCCCCCCTTAGAAATATTCGTCCTCGAATATTAACACTCAGAGGCTCTGTGAAGAATTGCTTTTCAGGGACACCTTGCCGTGCATACTACTCCCATTTGGGATATCACACCGTAGTATACTTGTCCTTCTTGCTAACTCATCTCTGATTATAACATTTCTCATATGGTATATTCTTGTCTCATTCTTTATCTGTAGATTAGATCTCCTTAGATCTTTCACCCAGAACCTCTTTCTTGTCGAACCCTCCATCGTACATCGCACTGAAAAATGATTGTTATTTCTATAAATAGGTCTACAACTATTGTTTCCCCTAAGCTTCCCTAGTATTGAATACATGACTCTTTTCTAACTTATGTTCTTCTTCGGGAGTTGAAAGGTTTCTGATTCTCTCTTAGGTTTATCCTTTCACCTAATCCTTCTATCTTTTGATGTTGTTCCTCTATACATCATTTTTAGATGTGATCATATGCCCGTCTATCTTTAATATCTAGAGCGACTAGGTCCAACCTTATAAAATTCCTTTACTGAAACCTCTACTACTACCTTAACTAATAGCGTATGTACCAATAGCTCATAAATACATTTCCCTTATCTTAGGCTATTCAGGGTTATTCGAATCTTTATAATGTATATTTTTTATTTCTCCTTGGGCTCCATATCACTTCCTCATTACAGTTGACTTTAGAGTGCTATTCAAGTCTCGGGTACTTTTTTGAACATCTAGTATCTTTTGTCATATTATATACTTATGAGGGTAAACGTTACGACAAGGTAACCTACTTGTAGCCTCTAAGCAATCTCAAGCCCTACCGAAGAAGAGACTCTATCTCCTCTTTTATCGTGATTCTTCTAATTAAACTCTGAACACTCCCACGTACTGTACTCAATAAGTAATACCCCTCATAATAATGTGGCATGGCCCGGCATGAAATTGACTACACTAGTGGCAAAGTGTCCTTCTCCGAACTATGTTACTCTGGCCCTAGAATTCTGATGCTCGTGAACCCCACCATGGCCCTATATGAGAGCCCTCATTAAGCGTAAAATGTTGGGGTAATATAGCTCATTGTCCATGCATTGGCAGTCTGTTATCACTCAATAACTCTTCATAGTCGCCAGCTACCATGTCCTGCTTGGTCTAACTATTACCCTCATCTAAATTATATTCGGTATACACTTGTGACAGATGGTCAACCGACTCCCAAGTTCTTGACCCTTTAGAGGACTCAACTCTATCTGGTGATGCTGGAACTTCTCTCTACTCTGCTGATATTAGCAGATTTGACCACACATGGAAAAGACTCATTTTGAGCTTTAGACGGGTCCTCCTCAATAGAATAGCTTGCCGCTTCAGGTGGATCCTTTTTGATAGAATAGCTCGACACCTCTGATGGATCTTCTTCGATAGAATAACTCACCTTTTGTTCCACCATTAACTCGGTCCTTCGACTAGCTGTAACCTTTCCAAAGAAAGGTATCTTTGTACATTAACATCAACACGAATACATAAGAGTAAGCCTGACTTTCTAGGATTAGCTTTACGAAAAGATCTAGATCTGAAAGTAGAGTAACTGACTCTTAAATGCCCTATAGCCTCATGTTTTTAAGGATGGTGCAAAATACACTCATAAGCAAGACTCTACTAGACACGGCTTGTAGACTTCCTAGGAAATGAACTGCTCTGATACCAATTTGTCACACCTAAACCTAGGAGATGTGTGGTTGGCACTTGGTACCTGGCTAGGTCTAAATGTACCAAGATATACTTGTGATTTGAGCCTTAAAGGCAACCTAGGTCCTTGAGGACCTATTGAAAATAAAACATCTACATGGGTTGACAAGGCCAAACACCATAATATCTGTATATAAAAATCAACTCAACTAGAATGGGGTTGTCCCCACACATATAGATACATGACTGGGTAGCTTACACGGGCTACCCTAGTCTCTACAAGTAGAAAAATCCAAGACAAACTATATATACAAGGGTCGACTAGGCCACCGTACTGACCTTACTGACTGTACATGACACATCTACAAGCATCTAATGAGTCATAACTGTATTATAACTGGAACAGGGCCCTGGCCTACCCATGATCTATAAATATATAAAACTAGACCTGGAAACTCCGAATGATCTAGAGTTTAGGACTAAAGCTGACACTCAGTGGGTCTTACTTGCTACCTGTCTGAACCTGCAGACATGAACACAGCGTTCCCAGAAAAAGGGACATCAGTACAAGATAATGTACCAAGTATATAATGTGACTGAAACTGAACTTTACTGAAATATAAAGCAATTAGAAAATAAATTGAAGAGCTACCGAAGGAGAACTGGCTATATTTACTTGTCTTTGTCATCTACTAACTACACAAACTAATATCCATTACTTAGCCTCGTATAAGGCACATAGTCATAGATTAATAACCTCAAAGGCATTCTGTATTTGTATAGCCCCGTAGGCAAGAACGCATTTGTATATCCCCGAAGGCATATTTCATTTCCCTGAAGGCAAACATCTTATCCCCAAAGGCAAACATCATAACCCCGAAGGAAAATATCGTAGTCCTGAAGGCAATCGTAGCTCTACACATTTTATAGACATGCTTTCTATTATTCTAGATACTCAAGTAAACATGGCTAAACACACCTTATCCCGAAAAGGTAGAACTACTAAGATAGGGTCATGGTAACCTGAATGCGATTTCTATTGTTACGCCACACAGTTTCACACCCGAATGAGAGTATAGTCAACCTACTTGAGTCGTGAGAACATGAAATAATTTTTGAGGGTTTATATGATGTATAAGTATGTAAATAAATGGTTATAGAAGGTTGAAAGTCAATAGGACCAAAGAAAGTACAACTCAATAGTGATTGATGATGTTTTGGCGATACGCTAAATCTTTTGTGTCATAGAAGCCAATCTGACACACAAATTAGGTCATATTTCTAGGGCTCAATTTGGCCAACTTTATGCCACCATCTACGCTGGGAAATAAGGTTGCAGAAGGTGATCTGCGGTGCAGATCCCTCCGTAAGATGGAGGCGATGGAGTTGGATATAACATAGCCCAATCTCAAAAACCCTCCTCATTTTAATTCATCTCCACCCCAAATTAAACATGCATGCTCTCAAACACTTACTTAAGGTAAAAATATCAATCAAGGACCATTCCTGAATATTTTAAAGTAACTTCATCCTTAGGAAGCTCGGATCATCAAGGAAACTCCCACTAGATAGTGGCTTAAGCTTAGGATTCTTGGAGACTGGAAAGAAGGTGTGAAGTAGGAGTTCTTCTGGACATTTAAGGTAAGGTTTCATCCCTCTTTGTGTCCTTTAACTTCTCTTAGCTTGACCAAATGGAATAATGTAAGTAACTTGGAAACTTTGGGAGTTTAGTAAATATGATCATGTAGAAACATCTTTTGTGATATAATGCTATATCAACTTGTTGTTTGGTGTTATTGGTTGAGATTAAGAGTAACTATTGGTGTTGAATCATGTTGTGAGGTTGTGAAGTTGAGGAAATGAGTAGGGATGATGATGGTGTTTATTTGAACATGAATCTATGGTAGTGTAACTCTAGAACTTCACGCACACAAGTTGTTCAATGAATTGCTTAAGTGAAAACTCATATGAGATATGAGCTAGATTTTTATGTAAGTCATTAATTATTATAGATAATGGTCCATAGCATGTGCGACGCTCTGAGGAACATATCTAGCTTTATCGACAAGGTATGTATGGCAAACCTTCTTTCTCATCATGATTTGACAAAACGTTATCTTAAATTAAATTCCATCTTTGACAAACTTAATCATATTCCTCCTATATTTTCCATTCATAAACATATCTAAGATTTTATATGTTCCAAAATGATTGCATTGAAATTCTTGAACATAGTGCCAATAATCATAGTCAGAGGATAATGACGCTAGGTTACTTCAGCGCTGCTTGTGATGTCCTTGGAAGTAGGGCATGCATTACACTTATATATATGTATCTATATTATTACCGAGACATACTATAGTTGGTTGGGTACGACACTTATATATGCACACCACTATAGTTGGTTTTGACATTACTGAGTCTTATTAAGGCTAGGTATGACCAAGTTTACGATATACTATGATATGATTAGCCCATTGAGCGGTCTGATTTTTATAGACATGCATATACATACACATGATTGTGATAGGTTATGCCTTTAACGGCTTGATATGAGTTCTAGGTTGACTTTTGTTCCCATATATCTATGGTTACCCTTTTTGTTGACTTATAGATACGCTTTACATATTCAGTACATCTTTCATAATAATGCCCTTTTTTGGTGCACTATGTTCATTCCCCAGGTATGGATAGACAGAGCGACACTCCTCCTAGTAGGTTGTCTATTTTAGCTGTCGGTCATCGCACTCCACTTCTTCGGAGTTGCATTGCAGGAGTCGATAGGTACTGTTGAATATATTCATGGTATTATGGGTATGGTGGGGCCTGTCCTGACCTGTTGATATATTCTATCACTCTTAGAGGCTTACAGACTAGCATACGATGTGTATATCTTTTGTTGTGTCCTTCTTGACCCATTTGTCACTTGTAGTACTCTTATGTTGGCCTTGTTGGCCTTGGTTATCTGTATATACTATGTTGGGACTCTTTTGTTTGTTGGTTGTCTTTCACTCTTATCTTGTTATGGATGTGTGGAGGCCTTGTCGGCCCAAGTTTTGTATCACAGGTTCCAGATGCTACGGTTGGTTTGCTCAGGCCACCGAGTGTTGGGTGTCATCTATCTCCATGAAGGTTAGGGTATGACATATATAACTAGCACATCTTTGTGTGATGGGAGTGAAAGTAACTCGTTAAAGAAGTCTTGCCAAAAATAAGGAAATCGATAGCCTTCATATACCTTGGCATATTTGGTCTTAATAATGAGACGTAACCGGTCCACAACACACTTCAATCTATACCAAAAATATACACAAACATTACTCTCACTACTAGTAGCAAGTACGATCATTGATATGCTCGATTTAGTGCATCTTTCGTACTGATGCCATTTTCTGAGGCACTGTGTTCATGCCCGCAAGTACGAATAGACAGAGTGGCACTCATCCCTAATTGGTTGCCTATTTAAGTTTTTGGTCATCACACTCCACTTTTATAAAGTTGCATTGCAGGAGTCGATAGGTACTGTTGTATATATTAATGGTATTTTGGGTATGGCAGGGGCCTGTCCCGATCTGTTGATGTATTATAGCACTCTTAGAGTCTTGCAGACTAGCGTACTATGTGTATATGTTTTGTCATGGTCTTGTTGGCCCTTTTATTAGTTGTAGTACTCTTCTTTTGGCCTTGTCGGCCTTGGTTATTTGTATATACTATACTGAGACTCTTCTGTTTGCAGGTTGTCTTTCACTCTTGTCTTGTTATGGATGTATTGTGGCCTTGTTGGCCTAATATTCATATAATAGGTTCCAGATGCTACGGTTGGTTCGCTCAGGCCTCCAGGTACTGGTTGCCAGCCACACCTCCCAAGGTTGGGGTGTGACAAATGGGGAATCAGAGCAGGTCTTCCTAAGGAGTCTTTTAGCCGTATCTAGTAGAATCTTGTTTATTCGTGTGTTATGCACAAAACTTATAATCACGAGGATACATGATATTTAGGATGGTTACTTTTACTTTCTGGTCTAAATCGTTTGATAGGGTCGAGTCATAAATATTCACTCCTAACCTTTATCTTGTTTATTTTCTTAACTATGGTTGCTACTACTAGACGATAGGAGGCTCTACGGAGGTTGGATGAGGTGGTGGGAGAGGGTGCCAGTCAAGTACCACCCACTGACTTGGGGAGACAAGAGCACCAGGATGAAGTTGTATCTCAGGCCTCCAAGACTCCACCCCACCACCACCTCTAGAAGGGCATAAAGGAGCCTATGTACCTCAAGTTCCTTCTTCGATTGCCCCTAATCAGGATCTAGCTATGCGGAGTGCGGTGCAACTGTTGACTTAATTAATGGCCTCTTATGAGAGTTTGAGACTTTATCAACCTAGACCCCTCAGTATTCATAGGGACTAATCCTAATACGGACTAATAGTATTTTCTAGATCGGATATAGTGGACCCTACGAGTTATGCTAGCCACATAGGCTGAGTCAATAGAGTTAGCTTTCTATAGGCTACGTGATGTTGTCGTGACCTAGTATGAAACTTAGGAGTAGACTCGAAGACCTAATGCCTCACCAGCGATATGACAAAAGTTCTCTAAGGCATTTTTAAAGAAGTATCTTCCAGTTGAGCTTCTACGAGCTAGGTGAGATAGGTTCTTACATTTGGAGTAAGGTAATATGAGCATCCAAGAATATATTTTATAGTTTAACTCATTGGCTAGGTATGCTCTCATGATTGTTGCTGACATATGTGACCAGGTACATCAGTTTGTTAGTGGTTTGGGCCTGTTAGAATATGGATATCGCCCGCATTTAAGCCTATGCACATAATCTAGAGGATCGTAAGAGGTTGCAGCAAGCCAATCGAGAGCATGATAGGGGCTAGTATAAGATGGCTCAATCTACAGGTGATACGAGAAAGTTTTGAGGAGGATTTAGGCCTCAGTTTCCTAGATGCCCATCTTATCCTATGACTAGTGCACTATCGCAGTTTCAGGGCCAGCGTCGTGATCAAACCACTTATTCTGGTCAGGGTCATAATTCATGAGCATTAGGCTCCCGGCATAAATGAGAGTCCAGTCAGGAGATGCCATCGATGTCTTATTAGGGACAATGTGGTAGGGCTCATTTTAGGCAGTGCTATCAGGGTTTTGATGTGTGCTATTCATGTAGACATTCTGGTCATATTATGCGATTTTATCCGACAAGAGGCGAGGGAAGTATGGAACAACTGATAGGGTCTGTAGCAGCTTCTTCTTCATCAGTACATCTTTCTGGGCAAGGTACTCATACATTGATTGGTATAGGTAGAGGTAGAGGAGTAACATCTAGTTCGAGCAGTCCCTAGAACCGCATCTATGCCTTGTTAGGATGGCGGGATCTTGAGTTGTCTTCGGATGTGGTTACAGTGTGGAAAGGAGCCTCAATTGTTACATAAGTCATTTAAAGTGTCTCGCTTGTGGGTGAGCTCGTAGTTGTTAGGCGGGTACATAGAAATTGTGATGTAAGGATCTATGATTGCCATACTGTAGCCGACTTGAATGAGCTAGAAATGGTGGAATTCAATGTTATTACGGGCATGAATTTGTTGGCTTCCTTCGATACTAATGTTGATTATTGGACGAAGTTGTTCGCTTTAATTTTCCAGGTGAGCCCGTTATTGAATGGAAGGAAATGTTACAGCGCCTAAAAGGAGGTTTGTTTCCTATCTTAAGGCTCAAAAGATGATCTCGAAGGGATATATCTATCAGTTGGTGCGAGTTCAGGATGCAGAGGGAAAGCCACTAGTCCTTCAGTCAGTTCCTATCATGAATGAATTTCTTGATATATTCCTTGATGAACTTTTTGGCCTTCCTTCCGAAAGTGAAATTGACTTTCCTATTGATGTGCTTCCAGATATCTAGCCTATATGTATTCCTCCGTATTGAATGGCTCCTACCGAGCTAAAAGAATTTAAAGCTCAGCTAAAATATCTCATGGAGAAGGGCTTTATTAGGCCTAGCACTTCCCAATGGGTGCACCCGTGTTATTCTTTCGTAAGAAGGACTGTTCATTGAGAATGTGTATCGATTACCGTCAGTTGAACAATTTGACTATTAAGAATAAATACCTGCCTTCCAGTATTGATGATCTATTTGACCAATTGCAACGGGCCAAGTACTTTTCAAAGATTAATCTCAGGTGTAGATATCATTAGTTGTGGGTCAAAGAGAAAGATATTTCGAAGACAGCTTTCCAGACCAGATATGGTCACTATGAATTTCTAGTTATGTCATTCGGTTTGACTAATATGCCAGCGGCTTTTATGGATATGATGAATTGGGTGTTCAAGTTGTTTCTAGACATCTTTGTGATAGTATTTATTGATGACATATTGGTATATTCTTGCTCAAAAGTTGAGCACGCGAATCATTTGCGAGCTGTGTTACAGACGCTCCAGAACCGTAAGTTGTATGCCAAAGTTTCTAAATGTGTGTTATGGTTGAACTTGGTGGCTTTTCTGGGTCATATAGTGTCAGATAAAGGCATCACAGTGGATAGTCAGAAGATTGAAGCAGTGAAGAACTGGTCGAGGCCCACAACTCCTACTGAAGTGCGTAGTTTCTTAGGCTTAACAGGATACTATCAGAGATTTGTAGAGAATTTCTCTTCCATGATGAAGTTGACGTGTAAGGCAGCTAAGTTTCAGTGGTCAGATACTTACGAGAAGAGTTTCCAGTAATTGAAGAACAAGTTAACATCACCACCTTTTCTAGTACTTCCTGAGGGATTTGAGGGCTATGTTGTGATGCTTCCAGAGTGGGATTGGGCTGTGTTTTGATGCAGCATGGCAAGGTTATTGTGTATTCTTCGAGACAACTAAGAAAACATTAGCAGAATTACTCGAGTCATGATTTTGAGTTAGCGGCTATTGTATTCCTCTCATGATATGGCGTCACTACCTGTATGAAGTCCATGTTGATATATTTACTGATCATAAGAGCTTGAAATACATATTCAAATATAAGGAATTAAATTTGAGGCAATGAAGATGGTGTGAACTACTAAAGTACTATGATGTGGATATTTTGTATCACCCAGGTAAGGAAAACGTTGTGGCCGACGCGCTAAGTCGGAAGTCTATTGGTAGCCTGAAGTATGTGGGAGTCAACAAGTTGGACATGGCAAAGGATTTGTATCAGTTAGCTAGCCTATGTGTTCGAGTGATTAATGCAGGCAATAGGGGCACCATAGTTTACAATGCCGTTGAATCTTCCTTAGTGGCAGGAAGCGAAGGCGCGATAATTTGATGATCTAGCTTTGGTGAGTATTAAGGAATGCATTCCCTCTCTAAAGAAGTGTTTTTTTGAGTTGTCAGAAGACGGAGTTCTTAAGTATAAGGGTAGGTTGTGTGTTCCCGATGTTGGTGGACTTCGAGGGAAGATTTTGGCAGAAATTCACCAATCCATGTATTCTATTCATCCTGGTTCTATTAAGATATATCATGATCTCTGACAGCTATACTGATGGAACGATATGAAGAAGAATATTACAGAATTCATCGCTCATTGTCCGAATTGACAACAAGTTAAGGTTGAACATCTGAAACCTAGATGATTGTTACAAAATATTGAGATTCCAACATCAAAATGGGAAGAGATCAACATGGATTTCATTACGAGACTACCTAATTCTCATCGGAAGTTCAATTCTATATGGGTTATCATGGACAAATTGATGAAGTAAGCTCATTTTCTACCCGGTAGGACTACTTATTCTACTGAAGATTATGCTTGATTATATATCAAGGAAATAGTCAAATTTATAGAGTTCCAGTGTCTATTATATCGAACCAAGGCACTCAGTTTACAACTAACTTCTGGAGGTCCTTTCAGAATGGTTTGGGTACTCAGATTAATCTTAGCAAAAGCTTTCATCTATATACCGATGGGAAAACTGAGCACCATTCAGTCGCTCAAAGATATGTTGCGAGCTTGTGTTTTAGATTTCAAGGGAAGTTGGGAGGATCATCAACCACTTATTGAGTATGCTTATAATAACATCTACCATTCAAGTATTTAGATGGCACCATATGAAGCCCTATACAGACGGAAGTAAAGGTCCCTTATTGGTTGGTTTGATGTTGGCGAGACAAAATTATTAGGGCCGGACTTGGTGCAACAAGCCATGCAGAAAGTGAAAATGATTCAAGCATGATTGTTGACAGCTCAGAGTCGAAAAAAGACTTACTCAAACAACTGGTGTCGAGATTTAGATCTTTTTGTAGGAGACTGGGTATTCTTAAAGGTGTCGCCTATGAAAGGCGTGATGAGGTTCGGCGAAAAGGGAAATCTTAGCTCCAGATACATCAGACCATATTAAATTATTCAGAGAATAGGATAAGTAGCCTATAAGCTTGAGTTCCCCCAGAGTTAGAAGTCATTTATCCTATATTTCACATATTCATACTTCGTAAATGTCTGCGCAATCCCTCCCGCATTACTCCTATTAAAGATGTTCAAGTCACGGAAGATTTATCATATGACTAAAGGAACTGACCTAAGCATAGCTCTCTCTCTCAAATAAAAATGTCAAGAAAGGGATTCCTTGGATAAGTGAAAAAATGCTAAAATTTCCCATTGCTTTCCTAGACCGTCAAGTCCATAAGTTACGGACCAAAGAAGTTTCTTCACTTAAGGTGCTTTAGAGAAATAACAATGTAGAGGAAATGACTTGGGAGGCCGAAGAATATATGAAGTCCCAATATCCTTATTTGTTCCAGACTTCAGGTTTATATCGATATTCGTACGATCTGATTCTTTTGCTCCTATTCTATCCATTGATCTTAATTCATATATTTTATTTAGGTACTAATATTGAGGTAGATATGGTAGGTGAATCTCAGAGTACGACAAATGATAGTTAAGGTGAGTTATGGCTAACTCACTTTGATTCTTACGTATATAGATGATCGTGTGAGGCCAATTGGATGTTGTTATTCCATTTATGTAGCCCTGTGTGGCATTGGTTATTATTTGGGTTGGTTGGCAGGTTTCTAACAGCCCTGTTTACAGGGGAAACTTTGCCGAGATTTTTTGAAATCCTAAGCGTTAGAACGATATTCCAACATTCGAGGACAAATGTTCTTAATGGGGGAAACATGTTACGCCCCGTAGTTTCGCACCCGAATGAGAGTATAGTAAGCCGAATTGAGTTGTTAGAACTTGAAATCATTTATGAGGGTTCGTATGATGTATAAGGATGTTAATGAATGGTTTTGGAAGGTTGGAAGTAAATAAGACCAAAGAAAGTATAACTCGACAAAGATTGACAAAGTTTCAGCGATACGCTAAATATTTTGTGCCGCGGAACCCAATCTGCAATGCGGATCAGGTCGCACTTCTAGGGTGCAATTTGGCCAACTTTCTTCCACCGTCTACAATGGGAAATGCGGCCGCATATAGTGATCTGCGGTGCAGATCCCTCAACAGAAAGGAGGCGGTGGAGTTGGCTATACATAACCCAATCTCGAAAACCCTCCTCATTTTAATTCAACTCTACCCCAAATTAAACATGCATGCTCTCAAACACTTACTTAAGGTAAGAATATCAATCAAAGACCATTCCTGAAGATTTTAAAGTACTTAATCCTTAGGAAGCTCGGATCATCAAGGAAACTCCCACTAGATAGTGGCTTAAGCTTAGGATTCTTGGAGACTGGAAAGAAGGTGTGAAGTAGGAGTTCTTCTGGACATTTAAGGTAAGGTTTCATCCCTCTTTGTGTCCTTTAACTTCTCTTAGCTTGACCTAATGGAATAATGTAAGTAACTTGGAAAATTTGGGAGTTTAGTAAATATGATCTTGTAGAAACATCTTTTGTGATATAATGCTATGTCAACTTGTTGTTTGGTGTTATTGGTTGAGATTAAGAGTAAATATTGGTGTTGAATCATGTTGTGAGGTTGTGAAGTTGAGGAAATGAGTAGGGATGATGATGGTGTTTATTTGAACATGAATCTATGGTAGTGTAACTCTAGAACTTCACGCACACAAGTTGTTCAATGAATTGCTTATGGTAGTGTAACTCTAGAACTTCACGCACACAAGTTGTTCAATGAATTGCTTAAGTGAAAACTCATATGAGATATGAGCTAGATTTTGATGTAAGTCATTCGTTTATTATAGATAATGGTCCATAGCACGTGCGACGCTCCGGGGAACATATCTAGCTTTATCGACAAGGTATGTATGGCAAACCTTCTTTCTCATCATGATTTGACAAAACGTTATCTTAAACGTAAATTCCATCTTGTGTAACCAACTAATGAGATGCCTTCTTTGATAAAGTTAATCGTATTCCTCCTATATTTTCCATTCATAAACATATCTAAGATTCCATATGTTCCAAAATGATTGCATTGAAATTCTTTAACATACTGCCAATAATCATAGTCGGAGGTTAATGACGATAGGTCACTTCAGCTCTGCTTGTGATGTCCTTGGAAGTCGGGAATGCATTGCAATTATATATATGTATCTATATTCTTACCGAGACATGGTATAGTTGATCGGGTACGACACTTATATGTGCATACCGTTGTAGTTGGTTTGACATTACTGAGTTCAATTAAGGCTAGGTATGACCAAGTCCTCATCGAGGCCGGGTACGATATATTATGTTATGATTAGCCCATTGAGCAGTGTGATTTTTATAGACATGCATATACATACACATGATTGTGACAGGTTATGCCCTTAGCAGCTTGATATGAGTTCTAGGTTGACTTTTATTCCCATATATCTATGGTTACCCCTTCTGTTTACTTATATCTCCTTCCTTACATATTCAGTACATATTTCATACTAATTCCCTTTTCTGGGGCACTATGTTCATTCTCCTAGGTACGGATAGAGAAAGCGGCAGTCCTCCCACTAGGTTGTCTATTTTAGCTATTGGTCATCGCACTCCACTTCTTCGGAGTTTCATTGCATGAGTCGATAGGTACTGTTGAATATATTCATGGTATTATGAGTATGGTGGGGTCTCTCCTGACCTGTTGATGTATTATAGCACTCATAGAGGCTTATAGACTACTACACTAAGTGTATATGTTTTGTTGTGTCCTTCTCGGCCCTTTTGTCAGTTATAGTACTCTTATTTTTGCCTTGTTGGCCTTGGCTATCTATATATACTATGCTGGGACTCTTTTGTTTGCAGGTTGTCTTTCACTCTTGTCTTGTTATGGATGTATGGAGGCTTTGTCGGCCCAAGTGTCGTATCACAGGTTCCAAATGCTACGGTTGGTTTGCTCAGGCCACCGGGTGTTGGGTGCCATCCATCTCACCTAAGGTTGAGGTGTGACATTTATAACTAGCACATCATTGTGTGATGAGATCGAAAGTAACTCGTTAAAAAAGTCATGCCAAAAACAAGGAAATGGATAGCCTTCACATACCTTGGCGTATCTGGTCTTAACAAGGAGACGTAACCAGTTCGCAACACTCTTCAATCTATACCAAAACAAACACACAAACATTACTCTCAAAACTAGTAGCAACTACGATCGTGGATATGCTCGATTTAAAGTTATACTTAGTTTCTTCTTCCTTTTCTCAATTCTCACTTCCATCAACAATCCAACAAATGGAAACCTGTGATAACAACTATATCAACATTATAATCATAATGCTTCTAGTAATTTCCAACCATAAGAAGTTATGGATATACTTCAAGCAACTCAACAAGGCAACAACACTTTTCTAGATCATCTTTTTACCTCTTTCTTATAGTTCTTCACCTTTCCAACTCACTCAACACCAAAACAAACTTAAACATAGTAATTATGAAGTTAAACTTACCTTCAAGACTCTAGAAAACTCCAACCACAACTTCCTTGAAGCTTGTAACACACACACAACAACAACACCACACCAAGAAGGATCTTCTTCAAGCTTGCATCACTTGTAGGAGTTGAATTTCACTCAAATCACCTTGGTATCTTTCATAAAACACCTTTCTTGGATGAAGAACCTTAGAGAGAGTGCTTAAAACTTATTTAGAACTGTGAGGAGTGAAAATGAAAGGTTTTAAAGTATCCACCGCTCAAGGCCTTAGATAGAGGTTTCCACGCCTCCATCATACGAACCATATGAGGTCGCATATGGCTATATGCATGATCATCTCCTTCCAGACTTACCAAACTTTTGGATTCCCTTCTGCGGCCCCATCCGCTAGGTAGAACCTATCTGCAACGCAAAATACTTAATGTATCACTCTAATTTCTCTAAGAGGTGTTATCTTTAATCCAAATGACCTCTAAACCTCCAGACGCCTTCTTAGTACACTTCTAAGCAATAGATATCCTTCAGAAAAGGATCTAGTCACCATAGTCTAGTTCAACCCTTATGGCACCCAAGCAAACGTAAAAGGGTAGAACCATCTTTATTGCTTTCCAAATCTTAAAAAGATGCTCCTTCCTTATAACCTTTTGCAACCATTTCATCATGAATCCCCCGTACAAACTTGTGTGGTGTAACATGAACAATGTTATTTAACTTATTTTTTAACTGTATAGAATAGGTTTATGTGAGGGTCAACTTGGTGTTTATGTCAGTTACATATCTTCAATCGTTGTTGGCCTTTTATGCCTATGGGGGTACGTTGATGCAGGTATATGGTTGATTCAAGTTGCAACATGGAGCTCATGGAGGTTAAGACCAGCCATTCACCCCATCGGCGGCCTTAGTCTTCATCTTGGTCGGACTGTCCCTATGTACTCATGGCGGTGCTATTTTGCTTTTGGGAGAAAGTATTATAAGGGTTTCATATTTATTGTATTAACGAGATTTATTATATGTACCTTGGTAACTATTTTTTAATTCCACTTGTTTAAATTAGATTGGAAAGGATTTTTGGGATGGTTCGCCTACCGAGGGGATAGTGTATGTGCCACCACGATGCCTGTTATTTGGGTCATGACAGTAAAGGCCCTGTTATCATCTCACTTAGAGATGAAAGATATGGGTAAATATGCATATATTCTCAAAATAATGATTTTGAGAAAACTTTTAAAGAAATTGTTCTCTAAATGATTAAACTTGCTAAATTGTAACCCTATCAAAATCCAATGAACAAAAACAATGTCTTGTATGCTAGACTGTGTTCTAAGACTCCAAATTAAGACAACAAATAATTAATTTTCCTTATGGTATGTACGATTGGTAGTCTTATGAAAGATACATTTGCTAGATTTGATATCTGTTTCGCATTCGCAATTGGCTTGTAGACAAATATAAAAATAATTTAAATTCAACACATTGAAAATACAGTTAAAACGAATCATGAGGTACCGTATGAGAACTTCTGATTATGTGTTTTTCCATATGGGCATGACATGGAACTGATGGGATACATTGATGTTGACTATAAAGGAAATATGGACAAGTCAAGGTCCACCTCTGAATTTGTTGTATCCTCAATAATGATGACATACTGTAGACAGTGAAAATAAAACACATGTAGCTTTATCCATGATGATAGTTGACCTTATGGATTTCTCCTCAGTAGCGCAATAGGTTATTTGGTTAAAAAGGTTCTTGGATTATGTGTTGATACTGCAGTTAGTGTTGGACTAATAACCGTCTTTGAGACCGTCAAGCTGGTACTTTGAGCACCAATAATCCTAATTATCATCGTAAAGCCAAACACATTGACATTAAATTTAATTTTGTGATGACATCGTTGCACGCAAATAACTAAACGTAAAGTATATATGCATAAAAGATTATAGATCCATCGACTCAGTCAGATCTTAGATATGCGTGTTTTTGTTCATGCATGATCTTGAGGACTACGTTGATTTTAATATAGAGTCATTGATTTTAGATTTATTTTTTCCAATGTTCATGTTATATTGTTTTCTTAGAAATCAAAATAAGTTTGATTTGCATACATTTATTATTTGAACGTTTGTGTACATTCTTATTTTGATTGTGTATTGTACATTTATATTATTGAATGATGCGGTATATTCTTTGTTAGAAGACAGAGGTCAGCCTTCTAACAAAGGTTCTATCAATTAAGTGTTGATGGGAGATGAGATGAGATCTTAAGCAAATTATCATAAGGATAATTTGAGAGCACGTGGCTAAATATCTTTAGCATCGCACAAGTAATGCCAAAAGGTTATTATAGTGTTTTTATTATTGAAATAAGTTTCAAGTCTACTTCAAGAGGCCAGATATGAGTTCACGTTTATTGAGTAGATTAGGGAACTCAGTTCAGATGCATATGGCGTCTGAATATCATTTGTACAACATTATCTTATAAGATAAAGACATACTCTCTATGGGAAAGGAGAAAATGTGGTAGCACATGTTTCATACCATGTTTTCAAATGTCGACCATAAAGGGTTAATATAAGTTTATCTTGATTTATTGTTGCGCGAGACCTTATTTAGTACCCTCGCAAATCTGATCAGTGGCTTGAAACTTGGTTTGACGTTTGTTATCTTACCATGCTAATAAATGACCACAAAATATTCGTTTTGGAAGGAGCATGACTAGAAAAGCGAGTTAGATACAAGGTTGAGAGACTCATGAGAAGAGGAAGATCATTAATGGAATCTTATGTAGTTTGTGTTTATTGGTACCAATTATTACTTATGGGTCATAATTGTTAACATAAAAACTATGATACATGAGATCAAAGTTTGGTGTATCAATGTGATTCAAATGATCTAGGGCACTGAGAATACATCTTATGATCTACTTGATAATTTTTATGACGACAACGAGAGGCTATATATTCCTAACAAATGTATAACAAGGTGCTCTCATAGTATGTCAGTCGTACAGTCTATTTGTCCTGTATGAAATGATGCAAGAAAATTTCAAGGAGAATATGCTTTCCTTAGCTTAGTAAAGCTTACGCACTCCATTATGTGTGAGTGGGAGATGTTGAAAAATTGCTATTAGGTCTGGTCCACCCATAAGGGGTGCTAACTAGCATGTTAACCCATTAGCTAGTCATCCTCCTAAAACACTATTACTAGCCTATAAATACACCATTATAGGTGTAGAAAAAAATATGATCTTTCACAATAAGAAAAACTAGGGTTAGGGTTAATTCCTTGCATTAGTTAGAAGGATATCTAGGTTGTAGAAACATGGGGATTCATCTGCTTTGTGAGGATTCCTAACGACCGGTGACACAAGTCGTGGTTATTGCAGATCCAATTCCGCTATGGAGAAACCCATAAATTCCCTAAACTAGTATTTTATGATTCAACTACTACACAACTTACCTTTCATTCATTAGTTCTGAATAACCTCTCTTGGACCTATACACTTCTGTGTTTTTTCATACTTCATGTTATTCTATTCTGAGCCCCATATGTTTAGCTGCTCTTACCATCGCTTAACTCCTCGATATAGGAGGTTGCTCTGTTCCTTTCTTAGCATTTATACTTACATATCATTTCATAGTTATGACATATTCGTAGAATCTGGATAAACACAAACTTATTAGTCTTTAAACTCTTCGTTGTAACCCTTATCACTTACTCATTCACTAAATCAATATGTGATTTTATTTTGATACTTTATCATACTATCTCCCTATTTGGGTGGATGGCCATACCTTTCCCTGAAGGATTTCATTTATGAAAACTAATATTGTTACCTCAACACCTTTTGCAATTATGTGAACTTTAATAACCTGCAACTTTCCTTAGAACAATTCCCTCTTCCAAGGATCTCTGAATCATTTACCTTGCAATTTTCACATCCACTTTTACAGCAATCCTTCAGGTTTCTAATACATATTCAGTTTATCTTAGGGTACTTCCCAATACTACTAATTTAAAGAGATAAATTGTCTGGTTGATATATTTTGTTGACATTGTGAATTCAAATCTTGTAATAGATACTTAGTCTCATAATCATATGATTCTTTATAATTCATAATTTACTTGCTCTTGCATTTTTGTTCTACTTATGAACTTTACTGCATTACCATACTTGACCTTACGACTCTCCGGTCATTTGTCATATCTACTCATGTGCCCCACTTATCTTTCTAGAAATATCTTACTAATATTGTCGCTTCTTATCTTATTCTGGATGATTCCAATGAAACATTCTCTCACTTTTAACTCCTCACTCTTTGACCGACCTTATTCTTTACGCACTTAATATACCTCTTCTTTACTTCAGACAAGAACCTCACTAGGGGGAATATTCATCTTGTATACAAAGATTTCAATACTTGGCTCTCGGATCTTAAAGATTCCCAGTAAGTCGTACCCGACTAATGATTCCCGGGTATCTCATTTATATACCCTCTAAAGAGGTACTATCAACATACTCATATAATTATTTAGTAGTGCCCACATTAAGGATTATTCTAACCCTTACTAGATCTCAATATCTCATTTCTTTCTAAAATTATGTCTATCGATATCTGTAAATCATGAGCTGGAGTAGATACTACTCACTCTAATTCTACTGCTGCTGAAAGTGGGATAACAACGCTTATATCGTGCTTTCTGAATGCCAACCACCTTACAATCTTTTATATTCATGCACTTATACCTCTTTTGCTTTACTTGCTTTGCATTATAAAACTCGTACTTTACCCTTTTAGGCTTTTGTTACCTTTTATATATGAGCGAGACAAATTCTCATGCTTTGAAACTTTAGTGTAATACTCGCACCTATATTGCATGTAATCTAGTAAGGATCTTTCATTTACTTTCTATGAGTACTGAATGGAAATCGAGTTTCTATGACTCAATTCTGTTGCACTATCTGGAATCTGAAAAAAAAGTAACCAATCCTTAATGTCATGTACCCTCTTGATTATAAATGTGGAGCACAAAAAATTCATAAACAAGACACTACTAGACATGGCTTGTAGAATCCCTAAGACACGACCTGCTCTGATATCAAGTTTGTCACGCCCCAAACCTGATGAGGCATGTCGAGCACCCGATGCCTTACTTGACCCCAGCGTACCATTTGTAACTCGCGAGCATCTGGAAATTTGTAAGCAATATGTAAACTTATCATAACATCTTAGGCCGATAAGGCCACCATGCTGACGTACTATACAAGACATGTCTACAATCACTTAAGACCGGCACCGTCCATGGAGGAAGCCTGTCTACTATCACTTAAGGCCTGCATGTATGAAATGCAATGCCCATCAAAGGGGACGTCAGTACAAATATCAAGTACTAGTATGTTAGGCAACTGAATAACTGAAAGCTAAAATAAATTGATGTACTAGTGTCTTAAATCAAGGCTATTTTGGGGTGCACTTGCCTGCTCTGACTCACCTCTTACGTGATGTTATAGTATAGCTAACTGGATATATATAGGGCTTGGTATAAATATATATATATATATATATATATCACCGCCATGAGGCCAGGATCTCACTAACCAATAGGTCGGGCATGTCACCAGCCAAAAGGCTGGACATCTCACCAACAATAGGTCGAGCATCTCACCAGCTAATAGGCCGGGCATCACACCACCCAATAGTCCAGGATATAGTAACTCTATATATAATAGGAAAAAATTTTAAAATATACAATTTGCTCACTTACATTGAAAAAAATAGCCCAAAATTTACATTGCAAAGCTTTCACCCAAAAATACATTTATACAATATTATACACTTATATACAAAAGACAAGTACATTATGTATATAGGTGTTTGAAGCTATATACATATTTATACACCTATATATATAAAAACTCATATACCACTATATACACCCATATACACTATTATACAATATTATATACCCATTACCCCTACCCTCTCGATTTTTCCATCGCCAACCTCCGGCGTCCCCCGCCGCTGTCACATGCGCTCCACCATCGGCTACTACGCCACCACCTCTATGAGTTTTCTGATAGATCTAGGTAATTTCTGATAAGATCTGAGTCACTGCAGCAGAGGAGGCGGCCAAATCTAAGCCATCAGAAAAGTCATCATCATTGGAGAAAGAGAGAGAAAGTGCGGCAAAGAGCAAGGGGTCATGGGTGTTATTGTTGGAGGTCTGGTGGGAGTTTTCCAGAGATGGTGGCTACGACAAGGGCCGGAAGTGATAAGGGGAGAATAGAAATGTTATGGCGTTTGGTTGTTGGTTGCTTCGATTCACCAGAGCTAGAAGATCCTCGTCGCAGCAGCGAAGGAGACGAGTACGAGAGGGAGAAGGGCATGCGAAGTAGTGGGGGTAATGGTTGTGGGTTGTGTTGATGGTGGTCGGAGCTCGGGTATGATGATGTTTGTGTTGGTGCCGACCGTCGGCGGTGGCATTGGGATGCCGACGATTAGGGTCCGACGAAGAAGAGAGAAAGGGGGGGGGAGGGAGTGAGTGAAGAGAGGGAGAGGGAGGAGGATGCCGGAGAGGGTCATTTTTTGAAAGATTTTAAAAAGTGGGTTAATTTTAGTAGCATTAGTACCCTAATTAACATAGGGTATAATTATTCCTATATAATAGTAGTATTGTATAACTGTACATATGAACTCTCTATTCTTTCTATTGACGTAAAGCCAGTATGAACTGAACATGAGCTTCCAACAAGGAGTAGCTAAGATATCAAATGTCATCAACCATGGACTATGTCCGCATGATCTATACATACTCGTCAAGTGAAGAAGCAGACTTTAAGGCATAAAGTACTCCTGACAAAGGACAATCAATAGAATCTGAGTGATATCTAAATACGAGACACAAGATTGGTATGAATATTTCTTTTATACAACTCATACAAATACTATTTTAGGTAAAGAGTCATGCTATAGAAACAAGGGATCACCATTACATACCTTGTGATAATATTCCCAACAATCACGATAATCTCAACTCACCGCACCTTAATCTAGAATAATGAAAATGACGCTATCGTCACGCTACAAGTGATACAACTGTCGTATTTAAAATGGTACACTTATTCTATAACAAATCGAGTAGAATCTCCGTATTTTTCTTACTTTTCTCAAGTATCCAACAATAACTACAACCCAAATAACAACTATCAACTATACGATAAGCTTTTCAACCAAAACAATGATACAACGAGCGGCAAGCTAGGTTTACGACTAATAAAGCTATACATTTAACCCTTTCTTCTTTAAAATACATGTCAACAAAAACAACATAGTCAGGTTATTCCATCAATTTCCAGCCATAAAATACCTTAAGAACAACCTCAAAATAGTTCAACAACCAACAACATCCCAACTACAATTTTTTACCTTTATTTCACGGGTTTTCAAACGTACAAGATACGACTTCTATAAGCTCAATTATTTGAAGGATGGGTATAATCTTACCTCATAACACTTAGAACAACCCTCCACATGAGCTGGAAACTCACTAGAAGCAGGGATTCCCAGCGTTTAATTTGCGTTGCTTTCTTTGGATTTCACTCTTGGATGGTTGGGGATCTCTTAGAGAGCATTTGGATGTGTTTGGGAACTGATCTGGGCGAGAAATGCTGAAGTGATAAGGCTGGAAAGCTTGAATAGATTTACAAAGTCGGTCACCGCCTCATGTGGGTCCCAATGGGGCTGCCCGTGCAGTCTTGCAAAAATGTGAATATCTTTCTACTGTGATGTCATATCGATAAATGACTTAATGTATTGAAAATTTGACTCGTAGACCTTCAATTTCATGGGCTGATCAACCCATTGTTACGATTCACTTTTACATGGAGGCATAAAAGCTACTAAGAGGTTGTTAGAACTCCAATTGGATATTTAGTCTTAGAGTTATCACATAATTTATACAGAAATTAGGAAAATCGAGTAAAAGGGTTTATTCAAAATTTGTGAAAAAATCTTTTGAAATAGAGTTCGAGTTAAGGGTTCTGGTGGTCCCCGGGGAATGTGTTAGAAACTCCGGTATTAGGGATCCATAGAATACGGTTGACCTTCGGGTTCTATAGCATGTTTACTTGTGAAAAATTGCTTTAGAACAATTTACTTTTCGCAAAATCATTAACATGTCATTCATTTCATTTTAAATGATAAAAGGGTTTTGAAAACCAAAGAGTTGAATTCCGCCTAAAAAAGGTCCGTATATGGATAATTCATCAAAATCACTAACATGTCACTCAAAATTTAATTTGAATAAAACTCTACTATTTTAGTCCAATTGTTTGTCCAAATATTCCTTATACATTTTTCTTTTAAAAATTATTGAAGAAAAAGTATAATTTGTTAAGGGTTAAAAATAAAATACAATGTTTTTCTTTTATTGTCATTTTGAAGGTCAACTCATCCCACTTTCCAAATAAATACTTCAACTCAGGTTTTTTAAGGTTTAGTTTTTCAAGAACCAATTTGGTTAGAACTGGCCCAAAGTAGTTTTTAAAGCTCTTACAAACTCAGCCTATTTTCATAAAAATAAGTTTTGAAACTCAAATATTGTCCAAAGTTTCAGCTTCGTCTTTCTCAGAAAATACAGTCTAATTTTATTCATTGTTCAGTCCAATTTCGTTAAGGTCAAATATCTATATGTATAACAGCCCATTTTTTGTCAAAAATAGTCCAAAACGGTTCAAGTTTAGCTTTTTCGAAAATTAGTCCATCATACTGAAAATGTATAAGTTTCTTTGGTCAGGTTTGAAAAAACAATTGGTGACTATATCCATTCTAAATGATGTACATATTGTTTTTCCTAATCCTAGATCGTAGTCATACGGGTTCCAATAATTATATCAAGTATTTATACAAGTGTGCTAGACAAACATTATACAAAATATGAACAATGAGAAGAGTTAGGCAAGTTGGGCCTTCACGCACAACTACGGCAACAAACTCAATGAATGATGGATTAGATGGGCATTTGGCCCAACTATCTGAAGATGCAATGGCCCGTCATGGTGCATAAGAGGAAAAGAAGAGGGGAAAAGGAAAGTACAAGTCAGAATGTACCCATACTCTTATCTTATAAGCAATTTAAATAAATTAAGCAAGAACAGAACAACCCAATAATAATTGCAACCCAACTAAAACAGTAAATACATGCTCCAATAATGACACAACCATATAATGTGAACAAGAAAAAATTGGTTGAGCCCAACTTAAGAAAATAGTGGAATACACTAGATCAAAATATGTGGGCCTGGCCCAAACAACTGCTAACAGTGAAGGAGAAACAAAACAAGGCAAGTCAAAGAGAAATGGGTCAGACCCAATGAATACAGAACAAAAGACATGATTTGTACATCATTTGGTCCAAGCCCAACAGAGGCATCCTCATATAGTCTTGAGTGATATACAAGGCATATATTCTACACGTATACCTGATAAACCATATATACTTGGTATACAATCAAATATATGTCCTTTGTATATCATACAAGGAGCCAACACATATCAGAAAAAAGGAAGAAGCAGTAGAGGAATATAAGAATATTACACAAACAGACCCTTGATCCCTCCCCTTTTCTTAGCATTTTAAGATAGCTAGACATGAACATGACTGTCAATTATCAACTAAAAATTCAACCCAATGTACATAGCAAAGCAGCATCCAGGACATACACAACATGACAAACACAACTTATACCATTTCCTAGATTCTCATGTTCTTATTACAGAACTAGAGTCACCTCACAAAACAGCACATTCATAAAAAGAGCCATATCATGTGTAGCACACATTACAACCAACTCTTCTTGTAAAATCAAGCAGTTCAACCAAATGAGGAAAAAGAGGTTAAATTGGACATACTGAAGGCATTCTGGACCAGATTAGCATGCTTTCCTATTCCAAGCTAGTGTTTAGGGAGAATAGACATGATATTTTGGACAAGTTACAGGCATATAAGACAATCATGAAGAGAAAACAACTCAATTTACATACATACTCCTTTCAGACTCTAGACTAGACAAACAAGCATGTTTTCTATGATTAAGCTTAAAACCACATCTAATCCCCTTAGCAATTTAGCAGACTGTTGTGATGAGGATTTTAACTTCATTTCATGGATCAAACATATAACATTGAAGTAATAAGCACATGCTAGTTTTCACACAACCTACAGGTTTTAGTCAAGTTAACATGACAACATAAGGTAGGAATGGGCATATTAACATAGCAAACACAGAATTTCCAATTTTACTTAGATGGGGGTTAAGCTAAAGTTGTTCAGATATCCTATTCTTACCTAAACAAATGTCAAACTAAACGACTAAGGTTCTTGGTATGATTATGCAAGTATATGCACACAGTTCCTATCATGATAATATAACCATTTCTTTACCATTTTAAGACTTTTAGAGACTTATAATCTTATTCAAATTGAAGTTAGGTGTAGGAAAACATGGTCCTTTATGACTTTTGGAAACTAAAACAGATGAAGTAACCCCAAAACAATCATACATGCAAGTCAAGTTGAACCTCTATGAATGGTTTCCTAAGTGAGTAGATATGGTTCAATTCAGTTCCATTTCTCAAACAAGGCACAAATAGAACATTTTTCATGGCAATTTAGAGTTTTCAGTTTTCTACCTAGATAGGCATTTGAACTAGATGGTTTGAATTTCAAACAAGCAGTGGTAGCGTGGACACACAAGCATGGGCAGATAGTTACTTAACAGGATACCAAGACATAATCCTAATCATCTTAAGACTCTTAAAGATCTAACATTTCATTTAGAACTAAACTAGATGCAAGTAGGCATGGCTTCACACATCATTTGAAACCAAACAGTCAGCCTGACCTCAAAGTAGTCAACATATAGGCAAAGCAAAATTATATTAGGGCATGCAAAGGGTGTTTTTGTTCAAGATATGGGTTGAATTCTAAAACAGTCACACTTGGGTCATGCACATTTCTGACATGCTATCATGTTTTAAGATTCAAATTGACAAATACTCAACTAGGCCTAAACAGAGCTTACAGATATGAACTAAAGATCCCTAAAGTCATTTTTTGACTTAGACTTAGTTCAAGATAGGGCAAACAATGAATACAAGCTAGCACAGGATGAGCACATATGAACAGTTGAACCATACTATTAGATACCAATCCCAAACCTCTAAATACTTTTTTTTCCGAGGGACCACCCAGTTTCAAAATCAGATTCTGGGTGGTATTTTATTAATTTGTAAAAGAATACAAAGATGGGGGACTTAAAGTTTACCCCTATGTAAAATAAAAACAAGACAGGCCCAGCTTTTATGCATGATATATACAATCCTATATGTGTCTACATGATGCATGTATATATACATTGAGTATGAAATGAAATGATGCATGAACCTTAGAGCAAATTATCCATAACACTCATCTTTAGTTAGTGTTATGAATAATCTGCTTTGACATTAGTCTAATACATAAAAAAGTCAAAAAATATCCTAATATAAGAGATCTCCAGCAAGTACAGTTGTTCTTTGTATAGGACTTAGCCCTTGGTTTGTCCTCTGCATTAGTGTCAGTCCATTACCATTCTTAAGGTGGATCAAAGTTAAAGCTTGAGCAATTTTGTGGTCTTGATCAAATTGTTGGCAGTCCCCATCTATCTTTCTTTCATTCTTTGTCGGTTGTGACCCTCCCAGTCAAATGGCTATTTTGTCCTTTTTATGGCCCTCATGAACGGATTGTGCTGCCCTTGTGGTGCTTTGTCCTTTATGTGGCTCTCATGGCCGGATTATGCAATCTTCCGGTGTCAGAGTTTCTTCTTTGCTTCACTTGTTTAATCATGAACAAACAAGTTAGTGGAATAAACTAATGTCCTCCTGATGGCAGTTTGGAAGCGTGCAATCACAAAAAAAAAGTTAGTTTTCATGAGGTCAACCCGTGTCATTGACTCCTGCTATGTTATTTCCTTTGTATCCTGGTGCTGACCCTCTTGGGCTCGGTATCTTGAGAGATGAATTTAACTTATGATATGAAAAAATATTTTTGAAAATGTTGATCATAAATTTATACAAACATTTGACTAAAACATATATCCATTTGTTGAAAACTATTATCTTGTTGTCATGTCATATACGCTTCGAGTGAGGTTCTTTGACCATCCTTGGTGCTCCGGGGTGCGTTACTTGTTTGTCTAGTAAAACTTTTATGATCCCCTAGAACATTTCTGCCATAGTTTGAAGGTTTTCTTTCAGCAAACTCTCATGCTGCATCGTGACGAAGGAATTTGTAAGGCCCTCTAAAAAATTTTGCCCAGTTGAAAGTCTGGGATCGGCTGACTCTGGTGCCAGCTTTGTCAGTGGAATTTTTGAGATCTTCTCAAAAACATTATGCCTAGTTGCAAGTTTGGGGTTTGCGGAGTCCACGAGGTGTTTGCGGACTCCACGAGGTGATTTTGCAATCTTCATATCTTTGAGGATTCCTAGGGGTTTCTTTGTTTTTTTATTGGTGCAACCGAGCTCAATGAGTGCCTACATATCTTGTCATAGCATGAATTAGGTCGAACATAGTTCGGATCAAAATGATTGATTTTTTTAATAATGTGACCGAGTCCTAAGCGGACTGTCTACGTATCCCACCTCGGAAAATCAGGTCATCGCATAGTTCATATTATAAAGAAATGTCATTTGATTTTTCTATTACAGAAGAAGAAGACCAAATCCGATGAGGATATTTCTACGTATCGCTATTGTAAGAGATATGTCTTTCATAGGGAATACAAGTAAAAGAAATGCTATTACAAGTTGAAAGAGTGTGCATTCACGCGTAGTATCTCTTTATTGCATCTGAGTTGATTGATTTAGGCCATTCTTAGACGTCTATCTTTGCTAAGATTACATCTCCTACTGACAATACCTTGCGAACCATGTAGGGCCCTTTCCAGTTGGGTGTGCGGTTTCCTTTGTACTCTTCTTGGTGCGGGAAAACACACTTGAGCACTAGTTGTCCTAATTAAAAAAGTCAGGCTCTGACCTATTTGTTGAAGGTGCGGGCCATTCATTGCTGGCCAACACTTGTAATTATCTGTCATTTTCCTTAGTATCCTCTTAATGTTATTATTGGCTGCCTCTACGGCTCCGTTCATTTGTGTCCTGTAGGTTGTAGAATTTCAATGAGTTATGTGGAATCGTTCACAAATATCCTTCATTAGATGACTATTCATATTTGCTCTATTGCCAGTTATGATCAACTCTAAAATGCCAAATCAGCATATGATGTTGTTTCTGACAAAGTCAGCTACCACCTTCTTCATTATTGACTTGTGAGAAGTAGCTTCAATCCACTTGGTGAAGTAGTCTATGTCGACCAGGATGAAACGATGTCTTTTGGATGTCGGTTGGCTCTATGGGCACAATAACGTCCATGCCACGGGAAACAAATGGCCATGGTGATCTTACGACATTAAGTTCACTTGGTGGGACTTTGATTAGAGCTCTGCTGATGTGGAACTGGTGGCATCTTTGCACAAATCTACTGCAGTCGGTTTCCATGGTCATCCAATAATAGCCTACCCTTAGGATCTTCTTGGCTAGGACGAACCCATTTATATACGAACCACAAGTCCAGTGTGTACCTCCTATAGAGCACTTCTTTGTTAAAAAATAAATTGTTGGTCATTCTTTTGATGGTTTTCTTCTGGTTACGTGTGTTATTCTCGGGGTACTCTCTCTTTTCCAAATACATGCTTATGTCGGCATACCAATATTTGCCGTCTGGTTTTGCTTTCACGTGGGAACAATAAGCATGTTCTTCCCTGATGCTAATCTCCCAAATGATCAATATGACTGCTTTTTGGATGTTGTATCATGGATGCTATAGTTAGATGAGCATCGGTGAAGTCATTCTGGGCTCTCGGTGTATGCCGGAAGTCGATCTTTCTGAACCTTTTGCATAACCTTTGTGCGAGGTTTACATATGGAAGGATCTTCTCATTCTTCGTAGCCCATTCTCCCTGGACTTGGTAAATTAACAAATCTGAGTCTCCAATAACTCCTGAATATCCATATTGAGATCGACACAGAGACTTAAAATACAGGCTTCATATTCTTCCATATTATTGGTAAATCGGATGAGTTTCACAACCATTGGGTAATACTGACCCATTTTTGAGACTAGGACCTCTCTAATTCCCCAACCTTTGTAGTTAACTGTGCCGTAAAAAACAATCTCCAACCTGAGGAGGTTTCAACCATGACTTCCTTTATCGTAAACACTTTTTTGTCCGGGAAATATGTTCGGAGTGGCTTGGAATCCTTGTCGACTAAACTCTCTGTGAGAAAATTGGCTAGCGCCTGTCCCTTGACAGATTTCTGAATCACATACATGATGTTGAATTCGCTAAAAAACATTTGCCATTTGGCCAGTTTCCCTATAGGCATGGGCATGGGCTGGCGAAAGATGTACTTTAAAGGATCTATTTTGGATATAAGGTGGGTAGTGTAAGATGACAAATAGTGTCTCAGCTTCTAGGCTACCCATGTCAGAAGGCAACATGTTTCTCTACCAAGGTGTACCTCGTCTCACAGGTAGTGAATTTCATACTAAGATAGCATACGGCTCGCCTTTTCTTCCCTGTTTCATGGTATTGCGCCAACATGCATCCAAAGCATTATCTGATACTGATATATACAACAACAATGCACTTCCTAGTCAGAGAGGGACCGATACTGGTGGATTGTAGAGATATATCTTAATAGTGTCAAAGGCTTTCTAAAATTTGTTTGTCCATTTGGTAGGTGCATCCTTTTTTCAGCAGCTTGAGGATACGTTCCATAATTATCATAGAATGCGCTATAAAACACCGAATATAGTTCAACCTTCCCAAAAAAACTAATAATGTCTTTTTTGGTTAGTGGCGGTGGCAATCTTGGATGGCATTGATTTTTGAGGGATCTAGTTCTATTCCCTTGCGGCTGACTATGAACCTTAACATTTTTCTGCCAGGCACTCCAAACGTGCACTTAGCCTAGTTCAGCTTCAAATTAAACTTATGAAGTCTGTCGAAAAACTTTCATAAATGCATGATGTCATCTGAACTCTCTCTTTATTTGATTATGACGTCATCCACGTAGACCTCTATCCCTTTATGCATCATGTCATGGAATATGGTGGTCATTCCTCTCATGTAAGTTGCACCGACATTCCTAATGCCTAACGACACTACATAGTAGTGGTATACTCCCCATGGAGTGATGAAGGTTGTCTTCTATACGTCTTTTTCGCTCATCAGAATCTGATTGTAACTGGCAAAGAAATCCACGAATGATTGTAACTCGTGTTTCACATAATTGTTGATGAGCATGTGGATGTCCGAAAGCAAGAAATTATCTTTAGGACTAGCTCTAATGAGGTCATGATAGTCCACACAAATCTGAATTTTTCCGTCTTTCTTCAAACTGGAACAATGTTTGCCAACAATGTTGGGTGCAGAGTTACTTCGACTACACCATACTTGATTTGTTTTTCGACTTCCTCTTTGATCCTGATGCTCAAATCCGGCTTGAACTGTTGGATTTTCTGCTTAATTAGATTGAAGCCCTCATTGATAGGCAACTTATGGGCCACTATATCCGTGCTTAAACCTGGCATGTCCGGTATGACCACACGAAGATGTCAACATATTCTCTTAGTAGATTTATTAATTCCTCTTTCTAGGGAGCCTCCAAGTGCGTGCTTATCCTAGTTTTCTTGACTGTTTCCTCATCCTCGAGGTTGATTACTTTAGTCTCATCCAAGTTAGATTTCTGCCCTTTTTAATATTAGTCTACCTCATCGATAAGATCCTCCGGTAATATGGTTTCTTCGTCATATTCCTCATATTCTCCTTCTTCTATATCACTCGACCCACTCATCTCGCGACATGTCATGACATTATACTTTGTTTTATTACTATTAATAAAAAACATGGCAAAGCACGGTTAGTGTATCAAAATATATAATTAAATGAGATGACTATTTTTCATATAAACTGGGGCTTTCGTTAATTTTGATAAAAGAAGTATGAATTGTGATCTTGATTCAGATCAACATCGAGTCATTTCCATTTTTCAAACATTGCGAGGAAAATAAATATGCAAATGGTGAATATTCGAGTCTCATCTGACTTTCTCCGATTTTTCAAAAGTAATTTAAATTAATCATCTCTATGAGAAGCTAAGAGTGGGGTAGAGGTCCAGTTGGATAGTTTCTAGCCCGGATCAGCATTGCAGATGGTAGGCGCTTTAGCGCATTCTTCCAATATCACGACACGATCTTCCTCCTGGAACAACATCCCCAACCATTCTTCTGTATCTCCGCCATTGTGCATGGGCATTCTGACTGGGAATGACTAGTACAAGTTCGGAATCGGCCTGCATAGCTTTGAAGGACCCCTCTTTTTTTATCAGCTTCGGAGGCTTTTTTGGAGTTTGGGACATACCCGAGGACAAAACAAAAACCATTTTCCAGAATAGATACTGGTTCCGTTATACCTTGTAGATCTCTGCCTAAACCCTTGACGAGATCAAACCCGCTTTGAAGTATGTCAGAGGTGATCATTTTGTAGACCGATGGCATGGGACTTTACTCATCATCCCCTTTGTGAGAGGCTCTCACTAATTCTACCGCATAGAAATTCGTGTCCTTGGGGACTTCCTCAATTACTGGCACAGAATTGTTGGGGTAGTTATAGATATTACCTTCTCTATGAATTACCACCTCATAGTTTTTCCACACGAACTTCAAAGATTGGTGCAGGGAAGATGGTATTGCTCCGACTGTATAGATCCAAGGCCTACCTAACAACAAATTATAGTTAACGGTGATTTCCATGACTTGGAATTATGTGGTGACCTCAGCGGCCTCCATTTGGATGTTGAGGTCCATCTCTCCAACGGGATCACATTGAGCCCTATCAAAGACACTCACATTTTACGGCTCTAGCATATCTCCCCAGTATCATATCCCAATTGCTTGAGTGTAGACTCGGGGCATATGTTGAGAACATACCCATTATAGACCAATACTCGGGCTACAACCTTGCCTTTGTATTTGACAATGATATGTAGAGCTTTTTTGTGTGTTATTCCTTCTTTTGGCAACTCGTCTGGAGTGAAAGAGATTTGATGGGCCTCGATAACAGACCCACAATATCAGACAAGGTCTTTCTACTTGTACCCTTAGGGACATATGCCTCGTCCAAAACTCTCATCAGAACCTGTCAGTGTTGTGATGAACTCATTAGTAATGTCATTACCGATATCTGGGCTGGCATTTTCTTTAGGTGCTTGACAATGGAGTAATATTTAGGTTGCATTCTCTTCCAAAAGTCTTTGGCCTCTCCTTCAGTAATGAGCTTTCTTTGATTTCCTTATTTTTTAGACTCTCCTTGCGCCAGTTCTTTGGGAGTATAACCTCTCCCTGGTCTTTTTATTTCGTAAGCTACCATAGCTTGGAAAAAATTTCCTTGGGGCTCGGATTATTTCTTGCGATACATGGGCTATGACTGCTATCGGAATCAACACTTTGAATTGTGGTCGTTCTTAAAGGGTGAGAAGGGCCATAGTTTGTTCCAAGCTCTCAATAGATCCTTAGATCAATGGCTTGCAGATGGCCCCGTCTTCATCTCATTCAATCATATGGATATGATTAGCACCATGATTAGGTAGAGGATTAATGTTTACGTTCGGTGCTGCTGTCTCCAGTGTGATTTTTTTTATCGATCAAATCTTATATCTTGTGCTTCAGGTTGATAGAGTATTCCGTGTTGTGTCCACTTCCACCGGAGTGCTATACACAAGTTTGGCGGCTCGGTAAAAATGACTCCCATGGTTAACAAGCTTTAGTGGAATAGCTTGGATGAGTCCAACATCGTTTATGATTTTGAATAACTTGGTTTGAGCCTCGAGAAGCGTGGTAAATACCCGTGGAGGCTTATTTTCCAAATTTGGACGTGGAAAGTCATATATGGCCGGAGGTGGCTTATTTTTGTGATTTTGAGGGGCTCGGTATGCAGGTGCGGGCGTTTGATAATTTGGTTGTGGAGCTTAGTATGTGGGGATCGGTGTTCGGTAGTTTGGATGTGGAGCTTAGTAAGTGGGGACTGGATATAAAACTACTTGGTGGTGGAGATTGATAAATGTCGAAGAAAGATTGTGATCCTTCCTTCTTTCAAGTTTTTGGGCTGGGTGTGTGGGAGATATTTACCACATCCTCTTTCTTCTTTCTCATAGCTCTGACAATGCTCTATTGATCGGCCTTGTTGGCTACGCTGATAATTCTTCCTGATTTGGGGTCGTCTTCTATGGCCTCTCCCATTTTGGCTAATTTGGAGAATGGCCTCCTAGCCATGGACAATATGTGGCCATTGAAATCCAATGCTTATGACCGGATGAATACTGAGACCAATTCATCCTCACTCATTAGTAGTTGCACTCAGGAGTCTTTGGCTCTCCATCTACTTGCATACTCATGGTAATTCTCTGTGGACTTTTGTTTGACCTTTTTTAGGTAGTATCGGTCAGTCATAGTCTCTACGTTTAAATGGTATCTTTCGATGAAGGCTTTCGTCATGTCTTCCCGGGAAGCCCAATGACGTATGTCTTACGCGGTGAACCAATCAAAAGTTTCTACTGTTAGGCTCCAGCAGAATAGCCTCATGATTAAAGCCTAGTTTCTTTTTGCCTTGACCATCTAGGCGCATTATGCTATTAGGTGAGCCTTGGGATTACCTATCTCGTTAAACATCTCGAATGTCGACACTTTGAAGATCTCAGGTAGGTCCAAGTCTGTATGCATGCAAAAATTGTCATAGATCAAGCCCATCGCATTCCGGGAGCTTCTGTTAGACCTCTTGAGAAAGTCTACCATATTTCGTTCCATCTCATTATCTCGCCTATCCTATTCCGCTCTCCACGCCTTTTCCATCTCCTCATAGTGATCAAGTTCCAGTGAGGAGTTAATTGAAGTGAGAGGTGTGGAAGGATATTGTGGGATGTATTTGGCAATTTCGGGGAGTGCTAGTTGTTTTGGGTGTTGGGTGAGTAGTGACATATGGATGTATGATCAGGTAAATTTGAGTAGGTGGTGCTTGATATAAAGGCACCGAATAGAAAGCCTTAGGCATTTGAGTGGTATTGGCCGGCGGTAGGGTTTGGTATGAAGTACCAATATGGATAGTTTTATTGTGAGCTCGAGTGGCTTGCATAGTTCCAGTCGGGTAGGCTGGAAAGTGATCGGGTATTGGAGAACTTGTGGATAGAAATGACAATAGAGGCATTCTCGCTTCAGTGGCCGCTTCTCTAGCGGCATTAGCCATTTCATTTCTTGTGACCTATTCATGGAGGTCCGCAATCCCCTGGAATAGCAAGTTGATCACATCCTCGTGGTGTGATGTGTCTTGGGGTCTAGAGGTACAGGGTCCTCTACAACTAGTGCTTCTTTGTTACGCTTGTCGCCGAAGTATTAGTCATGTTGTCTCAATTCTGTTCGGGAAGGGATGTTTCATCTTTGGATCTGGTGAAGTATTCTAGCGTGATACGACACAGATCGACCCTCTCTTTAAGATAAGAAAAACTCAAAGGAAAATGACGCTAGTAACGTTAGTAAAGAATAATAATACAAGATCTCATAGATAAATTTCACATATACTCATGTGTTTGATCCGAACACTTGGTTGATTTTTCATTTCGGGAATACTTTGGTCACTTTGGCCATTTCAATTTTAAAAAAAGAGGGATTGCAATTTTTATAATATAGGGACCGAGTCTTACGTAGACTACCTATGTATCCCTCCAAGGGAAGTCAGGCCCTTCCGTAGTTTAGTCTACATAGAAATTATCTCTAATTTCATTCTACTCAAACAAGTTCGCATACCAGTCTAGTTAAGGGCTTCCTATGTATCCTTCTTGGGATATTAGGTCAGACGTAGTTCTTTTTAAAAAATAAAGGAGGAAGGGATAACATTTGATTGAAAGGAAAGGAGACGCCTAAATTTACCTAAAAGATAACTTCTCCTTGAAGCCATGGTGGGTCATCGTCCTTACGGCCGCACATTCTCCCTACGGCTTTTCTTAGTAGCAGCGGGGTAGAACTACCCAGATTTGACCGCTGTTGACCAAATGCTCCAGATCAAATTTGAAATCCTTACACTCTTCAATGTCGTGTCCCGGTGCTCCCGAATGATATATGCCGATCTTCCCACTCTCTGAAGTACTCGCGGAGGATTTCTAAGCAGTCTTGACCGGACGAACTTTGTCGGTGCTAGCTAGTGTGGAGAAATGACTTCCATATGAATCTTCAAAGACATAGAAGTCGTAGCTCCAAACTTACGTGTCAATGGTGATTCCTTCACTAGACATGATGGGGTCATGAACCAATAGAGAATGTGTGCCCTACAGGTTGCGGATAGTCTTGTCATCGATCAATCTTATGATCCTTTTCTTAAGGGCCAAGCAGTCGTCAATGGTGTGGACAAGTTGATTTTTGTCAAAGGGACACCTCTTGTGAGCACAAGTTTGGAGGACATCAGGGCTGAAACACTATGCGCTCCAGCTACCAGTCCTTCAAACACTGCGATAGTCTACACCAACCGTGGTATGACTATGAAGGGTGAAGTGCAAGCTTCAAGAGAAATTTCCCACCAGATAGGGGATGATGTTCGGAATGACCCTTGTGGCATCCCATAGTAGTTAGCAGCTCCAGAAGTGTTAAGGGTAGCTTTCTTAGATGGTCCACTTGATTCCCCAGCATATGGCTTAGGATCTTCTTCTGGCAGCCCAATTTCCTGCTTAGGTTATCGAATAGTGGTACGTAATCTCCTACCATCCATTGAACCTTAGTTGAGAGATTTTGACAGAAATGTTCTTATTCGGTAGTCCCTTCCTGAGAAGTTCCTACCAAGTCAAGAATTTGGTTAGCCTCCTTTCTGTTTGGTTCGACTAAGTCAATCCTCTCTTCCAATTTACGTATCTTTGCGCTGAGTGAGTCTTCAGTTATCAAGTCAACAAATGGCATCCTAACACTTTGGATAGCTTGGACATCCATTAGTAGCAAATCAACCTTTAGAGAGGTATAAATTTTAGTTAGGTTTTGGTATTTTTTGTGTTTTTTTTGGATTGGTGTCTGGAATGTGGAACCAATCAAGAGTTCGGACAGAACACATGAGAGCATGTAAGAAATAATATCACATAATCACATAATTAGCATTTGTAAAATTCGTGTTCCTAAACATTTTTGCACCAATGTTCTCTAATCATTTTGAAACACAATTGTGCCAAATGTTGATTCTAACTATTGCCCCCATAATCATATTTTTCATTAATTATAAGGTTTTTCTCGATGGAATTAAAAACAAGATAAATTCGACAATGGGATATAAAGAAATAAATATCAGCTGAAGTGGCCTCTAGTGGCTGATGATGAAGCTTTGTCTGTGCGAGCTCTCATGGCCCTTCGAAGGGCAGTCTGAATCCAGAGGTGAGTCGACATCAGCAATGAATTAATACAGAACCCTTTCTTTGTGAAGGTCATAGGTGCAATCTCATACATCGCTCTCCTCATCCGAGCATCAAGATCATCTAAGCACTCATGGGTGAAGTCTAACTCCTAGGTCAAGCTAGCTATGACATTCTGATCATACTCCATCTTTTCTAAAGACATGGCATCCCGGTCATCGGCTTGCCTTTGGATATGATGTGTCTTGATCTTGGCGTTTGAATTTCTGTCTTGGCTACACTGATAGCGGTTGGGTCCCAAAGTAAGGGTTCCTTAAAAATGCGGCCTCAACCAGTCAACATAGTATTCGTTGCAACCCGGATGGAACATGGCTTCAGCTAAAGTCTCTAGACGCTATCTCACTCGACCATTCCACTCTCGGATGATATTAGCAACCCCTTTGATCTTATCCTCTTCATAGTCGACCACATACTCCCCTATATTTCCTACTTTAGGTATCACTTGCCTCCTACTTAAGTGTATATGGACGAATTCATCGAATTCCCATAAGTGGAAAGAAAGGGCATTTTCTACCTCAGACCACAATACTCTCAGTTATGAAGTCAGGGAACCTCCATTGTATGTTATCCTCTTAGAGTCTCGTAAAGATGAAAGCCCATTCCTCTTTGGTTTGGTTCCCAAAATTTAGACAATGGGATTGGAGGTTATCCTTTCTATGCTCTCGGTCTAGTTAAGACGGACACTCATACTTGTTTAGCTGTTTGATAATCCACCATTGTAGTAGTAAGTTACACCCTTGAAAGTACCTATGTAGGTTTTGACATTGACCTAAAGCTCGGTACATGTCGACTAAGATGACGGAGACTAGGTCAAAGTATTTGGTTTCTCTATTTGAGGTTATCCCATGAAAGATAACATGGGTGATATAAATGACACGGGTATCTATGTCAAGGTGTCGGTCTTTGGGGAAAACCATGGTTCCTAGTAGATATATGGCAAAGGCTAAGGGTCGAGTGGCTTCCCTATCAACATAAGTCCGAAACTCAACTGAGTTATCTAAGTACCCCATTTTGGACCCAAAGCAGTTGTAAAACTCCCTAAGGCTACAGTTGGATCGAAGATCCAATTGGAGCTGGCTAGGGACAATAGCTTCTTTATCTCGTCAGGATTGGGCCTATGTGGTACTGGAAGGTTATGGTTGAGTTTCTTCCTCTTTCTCATACAGGTCACATTACTAACTATGCAATCTCGGATCTCCTCTCAAGTTGGAGTCATCTCGAAATCCCCAAACCAAAACACCATTCTATCACAATTCTAATACCAGGTTACTACTCCTAACAATTCCTTATTCCCTTTCATGGTCATTAGTAAGGGTAGGTGTCCTAGACACTTCGTAACTTCTCTTTGTTGTGGGGCATCTAGCCACGACCACCAAAACCTTAGCAACTTAGGTTCTTCCAAAATGATGTCGAACTTAAGGTTTGTATGCATCTATAAAATAGAGCATGGTTAATTGCCCCTCTCCCCACCTCCCCCCGAAGGACATTGGTTTATCACATAGGCACAATCATGTTTCCACATAGCAAGTAGTTAGATACAACGACGTCGGGTCATAGACCGTCAAGACATGAGGTAGTGGCCTAATGGGTATAGATACATCTAAAATATCCGAACTCATCTAGGTAATATGGGCTAGTTTAGTAGGGACTTGGCTTCACTCTATCATAGGCAAACTAGAGTAGTGTTTCAAAAGACTGGGGACTCGAGAGGACTACTCAAGGTGAACAATTGTCGATTGTTGGATGGCCGCGAACCAACTCCGTCTTCAATGTGTTCCAAAGAAATTAATTTGGTTTTCTTGCTATATGATAATAGTGAAACTACATAATCATCTTTGTGAACTGACGAGAGTGTGTGTGTGTGCCATTTGGTAGAATAATGAAATGCATGAATGACAGTTGTATTTTGCGGAAAGTATTCACATATGTAATTTATAGCAATTAAACATGTTGTATTGGAACTCATATGGTTAGAACCTAGGATTATCCCCAGCGGAGTCGCCATCTATTACGGTTCACTTTTATGCGCATGTATAAAAGCTATTAAGAGGTTGTTGTAACTCTAATTAGATATTTAGTTTAGAGTCGTCACCTAATTTATAAGGAAATTAGAAAAACCAGGAAAAAGGGTTTATTCAAAATCTGTGAAAAATCCTTTTGAACCAGAGTTCAAGGTAAGGGTTCTGGTGATCCCCCAAAGAAGGTGTTAGACACCCCAGTATTAAGGATCCGTAGAATACGATTGACCTTCGGGTTCTATAGCATATTTATTTGTCAAAAAATTCTTTAGAAGTGTTTACATTTCGCAAAATCATTAACATGTCATTCATTTCATTTCAAATCATAAAAGGATTTTCAAAACCAAAGAGCTAAATTCTGCCTAAAAAAGGTTCGTATAAGGATAATTTCGTCAATCCATTTTCAAACTAAATTACACTCAAAATTTAATTTGAGTAGAACTCTAATGTTTTAGTCTAATGGCTTGTCCAAATATTCCTTATACATTTTTTTGTAAATATCATCAAAGAAAAAGAGTGGTTCTTTTAAAATGACATTGCTAAGGGTTAAAAATAAAATACAAGTTTTTCCTTTTATTGTTATTTTTAAGGTCAACTCATATCTCACTTCCCAAATAAATACCTCAAATCAAGGTTTTTAAGGTTATGGTTTCTGAGAACCAATTTGGTTAGACCTAGCCCAAAATAGTGTTTAAAGGTCTTAGAAACTTAGCCTATTTTCATAAAAATTAGTTTTGAAACTCAAATTTTGTCCAAAGTTTCAACTTTGTTTTTCTCAAAAAACACAGTCCAATTTCTTCATTGTTCAGTCCATTTTCGTTATGGTTAAATATCCATATTTATAACAGCCCATTTTTTTAATAAAAAATAATCCAATTTTAGTCCAAAACAGTTCAAGCTTTTTAGAAGATTGTTCCATCATACCGAAAATGTACAAGTTTCTTTGGTCCAGTTTGAAAACAATTTTGGTGACTCTATCCATTCTAAATGATGTACGTATCATTTCGCCTAATCCTAGGTCGTAGTTATACAACCTAACATTTCATTTAAAACTAAACTAGATGCATGTAGGCATGTCTTCACACAATATTTGAGACCAAAAAGGTAGCATGACCTCAAAGTAGTCAACATATAGGTAAAGCAAAATCATAATGCGGTATGCAAAGGGTGTTTTTGTTCAAGATATGGGCAGAATTCTAAAATAGTGACACTTGGGTCATACACATTTCAGACATGCTGTCATATTTTAAGATTCATATTGACAAATACTCAACTAGGCCTAAACAGAGCTTACAAATATGAAATAAAGATCCCTAAAGTCAGTTTTTGACTTAGATTAAGTTCAAGATAGGGCAAACAATGAATACAAGCTAGCACATGATGAGCACAGATTGGCAGTTGAACCATATTATCTGATACCAATCCCAAACCTCTCAATATGCCCCATGACTTAGCAAAACACAAACCAAAGCAGGTTTATGAAACATCTAAGAACATTCTGAATCTAAAAACATTCCAATGTTCAATATTTGCACCTACTAGGGTAAACTAAACAAAGTTATTTTCACTTTTGACTAGAAATAGTATCAGACTAAACAAGTAAGATTCAGGGGTTCAAACTAACTTGCTATCATAAGATTCATGTCAGAAAACATCATTTGTAAACTAGAATTAAACTAGCCTAAACAGATCCCAAATGAACCTTTTAGAGCTTAATAGTTCAACACATAAGTTTAACAATCCATTCTAGCTATTTTGGAGCCTATGTGTTGTATTCCAAGTTCATGCTAAGATCAGATTTATGTCATACTAATCTTAAGTGGCCACTTAAACACCAATAAAGTAAACATAATTTTGTTCTTAGCATATTTATCACACAACATAGTGAAGGATAACAACTTCACATATTTGTGATAACCTAGGTCTTCATAAAATAGTAATATTTATTTGAGGCTAAGTGAAACCATTTTTTATCAACTAAAATATGTGATTAACCATGTTTTAGCATGTAAGATTAAGATTAATCATTAAACTTATTCATCACACGATTTTAAATAATCAGAATTTAACTATCTCATTAATAAATTATTAGATCCCATTTACAGTAATATTCATGCTCAAACGGTTTTAAAATTAGGCAAAAACAAGTTTTAATCAACACATAGTTCATTGGAAATCATAAAAACTAGCTAAAACTTAATTAAATAAATAAAATATCAAAAGGACATGGAAATACCTTGTGTAGTGGCAGCCTTGATCGCGTTAGGCGCTTGATCGTCACTACTCTGACTCGAACACACACTCACACACAAGAAAAGTAAAGGTTTAAAAACTGAGGACCAATTTCAAAAACTAAGGTTTCTACCAAAGGGCTTGGAACCCAATTCAATTGAACTTAATCCAAATTTAGATTGAAAATCAAGCTTTTAAAACAATCAAAAGCTTAGAAATTGAATCACCTACCGTAACAATGAAGGGTTGGAGTTCAATTTATAAAACCCCCAAAACCCTTGGTTATTAAGGTTGAATCGGTGTGGGAGAATGAAATTAGGGGGAAAACTTCCTCACAAAGAGTTCTTGACCAATCATGAGCCAGAATTCAAAACCAAAGAGACAAGAATAATTAAAATTGCACAAATAAAGCAATTGAGAGGGACAACCTCACCTTGGGGGAGGTGGTGCGGCCTTTGTGGAGCTTTGGCAAGTTAAGGGCAAGATAAATTATTGCTCGTGTAAAATGGATGGGCAATCTCGAGTCAAAGTTTAATGACCCATCCGGTCGTTTTTAGCTAAAGACTCTTATTTGACTAAATTACCCTTCCCATAGATTCCATGTAGGGTTTGTGATGTGTTGGATGTATGGCACAAATCCCCAAGTTTATTTATGTGATTTTCAGATGAAAACCCAAAATAGGAATCTTAGAGTTAATTAGTTTGACTCAACCAGATGTACTTTGTGGCCTTATTTGTGAAATTGTGATATTGGGATGTTTTGGGTGATTTTTCAGAAAAGTATGTCTTAGCTCGGTTAAGTGAGAAATACGAGGGTGCAAGCGAGTTTGTAGCATTATTTACCTAAGGGTAGCATGTTTGGTTTGTATCTGGAGGGTCTCGGGAGTGTTTTAGGTGTTAGGTAAAAGTTTGGTGAAGATCTCATATTGCTGGTGTCTGGTGTTCGCACCAGCGGCTGGTTGTCCACCTCGGCGTGTCCACCTCTGAAGAGGTCGGCTCGTAGATCAACGTTTTGGGCATGTGACATTTTTTCGCCCTGTGGTAGTTTTCTCATAGAGCCGAAGGCGCCTCTGCGGAATTTACTTGCAACAGCGTTAAGGAGAGACATTAAGTGATTTCTCCCCAGCGAACTATTTTTTCGCTGAAGCGAGACCGCACATGTGGAGTTGATTCCGTAGGAGCAGAATCGTTTTTCAGTCAGTCTTTTAAAAGCTCTAAAAATGATCTCATTTCCCAAAAAACTTTATTTCGGGATTAGAGTTGTTTGAGAGGGGGAATTCTTGAAGTGTGAGCTTGAGTTCTTCATGGACATAAATTCTTCACCCTTTTTTTATGTTTCATATTTTAAGAAGGTCCTTAATCTTTGTATACATTATAATTTAGGGAAAATGAGTTCTATGTTTCTTGATATATGAGTGTAATATGAATTAGTTTATCTTGATATTGTGAATTTTTATTGGTTAATATTAGATGATCATGTTGTAAGGTTTAATTCGATCATGGAAACCCTTTTCAATTTGGGAGAAATTCTAGGGATTAGAATTGGGGATTTTGGATAAATCATGCAATTGTGGGTTTGATTTGGGTTAGTTTTTCAATTAACTTAAGGATATGACTACTTAGTATGCAATTATAATATTTGAGTAATAAAGTTCAGATTTTGGCACCATGGGCTCAGGGTTGGTTTTAGGTGTCTTTAGTATGTTTAAGGACTAAGTCCTTGTATGCATTTTAGCTTAATTATTAACGTAGAATCTATGTATGTTAGATTACGATTACTATGAGACACTCTAAAAGTGGAAGGCATGCTAGAAGGTTGATTGTTCAGGGTCCTGATCGACTTTGAGGTAATCTACTTATGCAAGTAAGGAGGGGTGATGTTTGGTAAGTGGGTCAAGTGTTGGTGATATTCGGATCGACCAAAAATTGGACACCAAAAATGGGATTCTTGGGTTCTCGGTTTATCCAGATAGGATGGTGTTTGGCGGCTGTTTCGGGTAGTTGTGCTTGGAAACAGACTTAGGCATTTTGTGTGGTTGTCATGGGTGGGTTGAGGGTCATGGTGATGTTCGGGACTTGGTGTTTTGATGGTGGAAAGGACGCGGAAATGAACTGAAACAGTGAGGTCTCTTTAAGGTTGGCTTTATCGGACTATTTGTGGTTGTCGGATATGGATGGGTGGATACGTGTGGTTTCGGGTAGTGACCTTTATAGTGGATATTAGGGACGTGTTTTGGGATGTGGTGGTGAAAGGATTGGAGTAATTTGGACGAGGGATGAACACGGAATGCGAGCTGCAAGTCCGAGTACACACCAAGTGTTGGTTGGTTCGATTTTGGCTAAGTGTTTGGTTGTTGTGGTTTTAGTGGGGTGCTGATGATATGTCAATGATATGGACATGGGGGTTTTACTTCCCGGGTCGACACCAAGATGAAGGTATCCAAATCAACAAGGTCTAGTCCGGGGTTTCTAAGTACAAGCCCGTTAACAAGCCAAGTAAGGGTGGTCGGAAAACCATAGAGATAGACCCAAGGCTTAGGCTAGGTTGGATCATACAAGTTCTAACGTTCGCTTGCAACCAAGGGGGTTTATTAAGCTTGGGTTTTGAGTAGGTCACACAAGTCCTAACCAAGACTTACACCAAAGTGATTGTGGTTCACACAAGAACCGTGGTCCACACAAGGACCGATTGATGTAATCAACACACAGGTTGAAAACACACAAGTTTATATTTCACTCAATATTCAACATGTCTTTTACAATCATCCTAAGGTCCTATTTATAGTAGTACATGGATTATTTTATAAGACATGCTAAATGACACAAACTCTAGCTTGAACCTTTCGGCTAAGTGGGACAAATGGGAAAGGGTTTAGGTTTTCTTGGTGGCCAAGGGTGTTCTCGGCCTTGGTGTGAATAATGGGAAATGGGTTGGCTTTTCTTGGAGACAAGGATGAACTCAAACTCCTTCACAACTCTTTGTAGCATCCAAGTAGAAGAGTGTATGTATTTGGCTTCTCAAGGATCTCATCTTCTTGGAATGTGTTTGGGAGTTTCCATTCCTTGTACATGGTATGATGAACCATTCAGCCACATCTTGACTTTCCCCTTGGACGATTTTGATTCCTTCAAGTAGTCAAATTCATGAGCTAGTTGGTTCATGAATTGCCTTCTTGGAAGCCTTATCTTCTAGACCATTCTTGTCCTTGCCAACTTGTCCTTAACCTCTCAACTTAGTCATCCTCTTGGAAGACTTTTTGGTCTAGTGACCTTATTACATGGTTTAGTCATTTATTCCTATTACATGGCTCATTAAATGTGTCCTAACAAGATAAAAAGCTAAGATAAGAAATAAAAACAAGCTAAAGGAAAAACAAACATGGTCTTCGGCCAAGACCTACATACAAAGGCCGGATAAAAACTTGCTTCTTAGATCTTCACATGATAACTCCAATTCCACTCCATTTTCCATGAAATTTTAGGTATAGAAGTGTAGATTTGCGGGCCATCGTTGGCACCCTTAATAAATCTTCTCTCGACTTAGGTTGAGAGTTTAAGTCCGCGGGCTTTCTTACATCAATCTGCCCTTCTTTGAAAAAATTCATCCTCGAGTTCTCGCCGCTTAAATGTGGTAACAATTTTTCAACAATAAGTGTTGACCTAACATTTCCACCATTAGATAAGCTTGGAAGTTTTTTATTGTAGGTGCCATCCTCGAAATTTGCCAAATAAGGGTCTGAATACGAGACAAATGGTTTTGACTCAAAATGTTATCCGTATTGGATCACGGATCCCATAAGATATAATGCCTTGCCAGAGGTAGAATAATGGCACAGTGCACCATTCAATTTTGTTCTAGAGCAAAATATGGCACCTACTCTAATTCCATGTTTGACATCTAATGGCTCTTCATAGCTTGGCATAGTTAGGACCGGGGTTTCCCAAATATTTTTCCTCAAGGCTTCAAAAACTCTTGTTTCTTCTCGGAACCATTCATACTCATCTTTGTTTATTAGTTCATTGATAGAGGCAGCAAGGTCACAAGAACTTTGATGAAATGATGAGGAAATGAAGTCGGACCAAGGAAACTATTTGCCGCAATCATACCCGTAGGCTTGGACCACCTTTGGCTAGATTTCACCGTGATTAAATTTTCACACATGCCTTCGGGTGATGTGGTGTAGACCATGGATCGTTGTATCATCTTGTGCATGGAGCTTACGGAAGAGAATGTAGCATTGCACCATGGCATGATAGAGGTTTTGCCCTGTGGTGCTCTTTGGTAAGCGAAACTAAGATCCAAGTTCATATCTTTCCGTGATTGTTCCGGGACCGGAAAATGAGTATACGGTTCTTGGTGAAAGAACCTTCTAGCCCTTTGACACATGGAACACTTTCTTACTATGTCCTCGAACTTGGGGTCTCGTTCATGGAACTCCTTTAACACTTCCAATACTATCTACCTTGGTTCAAGCATGGTCAACATTATGTGCCTTTGACAAATTGTATCTTCCACTATAATGGACCTGTCATTTTCATGTCTTATGGAGCATATGGGAACTTGTAAGTATGCTACCCAATTAGCAAGCCTCAGATTCAACTTCTTTTGCATCACATAATATTCCAAGTTGTAGGTAGAATAAGGACGTCGTGTATCACACAATCTCCAATTAGAGAAAGCCATGGATTCTTGGTTTCGAAGTAAGGCGACTCCATCATCACATTCAACTCTAAGTTTTGGAATAGAGGCAGTAAAGGCCCAAGATTTTTGAGTGAATTGACGAGGAAAGGAAGCTGAATCACGGAAAACCTTTTGCCACACATCCATTCAATGTTCAGGCCAACTTTGGAGAGTTAACTCGGTGGACGGAACATTATGCATCCCACCGGGCAATGCGATATAGCCCATCGGTGATTGTAAAACCTTGTGTATGGAACTCACAGGAGGATTTGACACGTTGCACAACCCAAATGGCATCACAAGCCATGATTGGTGTTGGATTCCAACTTCTCTTCACCTCCTTCTCGGGTCTTCATGTATTGGAAGCCACTTCTTAAATCTATCTTGATGAACAATTTGGCTCCTCTTAATTTATCAAAAAAATCTTTCAACCTCGACATAGTAAGTTTGTTCTCTATGATGAAGTTGTTGACCCTCGGCCCTCAACACTAATGTGCCGAGTTTCACTTTTCTTTGGCACCATCAAGATCGCTGCCTTTTCCGGATGGTGACTATAGTCTTGATGATTAAATAATGAACTCCTTGGAAATAAAACAAGAGTGGGTTCAATACTTTCCACCATCGGTGACTCGGTTGCAAGCTCATCCGCACATATAATTTCCAAGGGCTCCCTTAAGTCCGCATTTATAGCACTCCCCTTTCTAAGTTCTTTCTCTATATTTTTGTGCATCATGTAAGGGGGCCTTGGTTTCCTCTTATTCTTCAAGTGGTATGGGTTCCTTAATAGCAAGGGAGAACCCACATTCTCGATATTCTTCTCTATTCACGACCGCAGGATTAGGACATTCACTTACAAAGTGTCCTAATTCTTTACATTGGAAGCATTTTTTTCTTTTTTTATCTACCCCTTTTGTAACTTCTTCATGCTCTTGGGTACATAATGGATTAGTGAAAGAAGTGCTTCCCCTTTCTTTCTTTTTATCCTTCTTTTCAATTTCTTGCCGATACAAGGGTTTATCGAAAGAGGTACCACCCTTCTCTTTGACATTAGTGGGCGTTATTTAGGGCCTTGGGTTACCTTTATTTTTGTTCCTTGGGCTGTTTTGTATAACCTTTGACTTGACATTTTTACTTATGTCATGTTTTGCAAAAATGTCACTTATGAAGGACCTTAGTTCTTCTTTGTTCATTTGAGCCATAGCGTCAAAGCGTGGGACGGGATGACCTTGCGCTGATACCAATCTGATTCAAGTAAGGAGGGGTGAAGTGGGTCTGGTGTTAGTGATTTGGATCGACTCGAAATTGGACACCAAAGGTGAGGTCCTTGGTTTGGCCGGATAGGGTTGTGTTTCGCGGCTGTTTCGGGTAGTTGTGCTTGGAAACAAACTTAGGAAATTTGTGGGGTTGTCACGGGTAGGTTGAAGGTCAGGGTGATGTCTGGTACTTGTTTTTTTTATGGTGGAAAGGCTACAGAAATGAACCTAAACAGTAAGGTCTCGTTAAGGCTGGCTTTATCCGACTATTTATGATTGTCGTATGTGGATGGGTGGATACGTGTGATTTCGGGTAGTGACCTTTATAGTGGATGTTAAGGACGTGTTTTGGGACGTGGTGGTGAAAGTATTGGAGTGATTTGGATGAGGGATGAACACATAATGCGAGGTGCAAGTCCTAGTACACACCAAGTGTTGGTTGGTTCAATTTTGGCTAAGTGTTTGGTTGTTGTGGTTTTAGTGGGGTGCAGATGATATGTCAATGATATGGACATGGGGGTTTTACTTCCCGGGTCGACACCAAGATGAAGGTATCCAAATCAACAAGGTCTAGTTCGAGGTTTCTAAGTACAAGCCCGTGAACAAGCCAAGTAAGGGTGGTCGGAAAACCATAGAGATAGACCCAAGGCTTAGGCTAGGTTGGATCACACAAGTTCTAACGTTCGCTTGCAACCAAGGGGGTTTATTAAGCTTGGGTTTTGAGTAGGTCACACAAGTCCTAACCAAGACTTACACCAAAGTGAGTGTGGTTCACACAAGAACCGTGGTCCACACATGGACCGATCGATGTAATCAACACACAGGTTGAAAACACACAAGTTTATATTTCACTCAATATTCAACATGTCTTTTACAATCATCCTAAGGTCCTATTTATAGTAGTACATGGATTATTTTATAAGACATACTAAATGACACAAACTCTAGCCTGAACCTTTCGGCTAAGTGGGACAAATGGGAAAGGGTTTAGGTTTTCTTGGTGGCCAAGGGTGTTCTCGGCCTTGGTGTGAATAATGGGAAATGGGTTGGCTTTTCTTTGAGACAAGGATGAACTCAAACTCCTTCACAACTCTTTGTAGCATCCAAGTAGAAGAGTGTATGTATTTGGCTTCTCAAGGATCTCATCTTCTTGGAATGTGTTTGGGAGTTTCCATTCCTTGTACATGGTATGATGAACCAAGCCACATCTTGACTTTCCCCTTGGACGATTTTGATTCCTTCAAGTAGTCAAATTCATGAGCTAGTTGGTTCATAAATTGCCTTCTTGGAAGCCTTATCTTCTAGACCATTCTTGTCCTTGCCAACTTGTCCTTAACCTCTCAACTTAGTCATCCTCTTGGAAGACTTTTTGGTATAGTGACCTTATTACATGGTTTAGTCATTTATTCCTATTACATGGCTCATTAAATGTGTCCTAAGAAGATAAAAAGCTAAGATAAGAAATAAAGACATGCTAAAGGAAAAACAAACATGGTCTTCGACCAAGACCTACATACAAAGGCCGGATAAAAACTTGCTTCTTAGATCTTCACATGATAACTCCAATTCCACTCCATTTTCCATGAAATTTTAGGTATAGAAGTGTAGATTTGCGGGCCATCGTTGGCACCCTTAATAAATCATCTCTCGACTTAGGTTGAGAGTTTAAGTCCGCGGGCTTTCTTACATCAATCTGCCCTTCTTTGAAAAAATTCATCCTCGAGTTCTCGCCGCTTAAATGTGGTAACAATTTTTCAACAATAAGTGTTGACCTAACATTTCCACCATTAGATAAGCTTGGAAGTTTTTTATTGTAGGTGCCTTCCTCAAAATTTGCCAAATAAGGGTCTGAATACGAGACAAATGGTTTTGACTCAAAATGTTTTCCGTATTGGATCCCGGATCCCATAAGATATAATGCCTTGCCAGAGGTAGAATAATGGCACGGTGCACCATTCAATTTTGTTCTAGAGCAAAATATGGCACCTACTCTTGTTGACACCCAATTTTGTCCCATCTTTTATGATGTTATTCGTAATTTTTAATATTTTTTGACACTTTTAAAATAATTTTAAAATATAGGCATATATGGGTATATATCTTATTATTATTATTAGTTGCATTTTTTACTATCATTTGCATCTTTATCATAATCATAGTTTTATCCATAATATTCTATGATATTTTATTTTTCGCAAAATGGCATCGCATTTCCATTTTTTATCAAGCATTGAACATTTCGCAAATATTATATTTTATTATATTTTTATCACATCGTTATGCTATTTTAAATAATTCACATCTTTTACAAAACAAAATATTTTCAATGTTAAACCCCTTTTGTATTTTTAAATCCATAACCCATTTTTATTTCTACCCAAACAAAATTCACCCAAAACCTTTTTTTTTCGTCCAAGCCCATTCTCCTTATTTCCTTCCCCTTTATTTCCCCCCAATTCCCAAAGCCCAACAGGACCGGGCCAACGCCCTCTCTTATTTTCGACCAACCTAACACCCCTTAAAAACCAACCCCCAAACTGTCCAATTAAAATTCCCACCAGCCCAATACCCACTAACCCGTCGGGCCAACCAGACCGGCCCACCGCTTCCCCGGCCCACACCCGAACCGACCCCACCCACCCGGCCCAGTTCCCACCCCTTTAAACCAAAAGCGGAACCCAAAAATCAAAAAAAGAAGAAAAACCTAAACCCTACCCTCAACCGGCGCCAGACCCTACACCCTCGCTTCTACGTCGCCGCACCCCTACCCCCGTCACTTCACCACTACCACCACCCTACCCTGACACCGCCGAATACATGCCCCAAGAAATCGCGCCCCAAAAAATCAGTTTTGGTCCCCCCTTTATTTTGAAATTTGAATTCGTTTTAAAGGGGGGGTATGAGGGGTTTGAACGTTGGGGTGAGTACCTATAAATATCCCCCTTGTTCTTCATTTTTGGAGGTCGGAAAATCTTGTCTTTGGGGTCGAAGTTGAGAACTTTTTGGGTCCGAAAATCTTGTCTTTGGGGTCGAAGTTGAGAACTTTTTGGGTCCAGAAATCTGTCTTTGAAGGTCGAAGCTGAGAATTTTCGGGTCATTTTTTAGGTCCGAAATCTCCTTAAAGGTTTGGCATTAAATCTTTGTTTGTTCTTGCATGTGTTCTTCAACTTAAAGATCCCGAAATATAGGTCGAAATCATTGTTTTTTTTGTGTTAAAGAATCGGGAATTTTAGCTATTTTTCACTGTTTTTCGATCACTGACCCGGGTCGGGTTGACCCGGTTTGGATTTTCCAAATATTCTTGCATTGCTGCTGTTGTTATTGTTGGTTATCTGGAATTGATGGAATTATTTGATGTCGGGTTGAATCTCCAATTCGGGTCGGGTCACTGACCCGGGTCGGGTCGACCCGGTTTGTATTTCCCAAATTTTCTTGCATTTTCATATTCTTGTTATTGGTTATCTGAAATTGGTGTTAAAATTTGATTCGGGTTTGGATCGCTGATTCGGGTCGGGTCACTGACCCGGGTCGGGTCACTGACCCGGGTCGGGTCGACCCGATTAGAATATTCCCGGAATTCTTGCATTGTCGTTGTTTGTTATGTTGGTTATTTGAATTTGGTGAATATTTGATTTCGGGTTGAGTTTCCGATTCGGGTCGGGTCACTGTCCCGGGTCGAGTCGACCCGGTTCGGGTAATATTTTCAGGAATTCTTGCATTTCATATTTTTTTTATGTTGGTTATCTGGAATTGATGGAATTATTTGATGTCGGGTTGAATCTCCAATTCGGGTCGGGTCGACCCGGTTTGAATTTCCAAATTTCTTGCATTGTTGCTGTTGTTATTATTGGTTATCTGAAATTGATGAAATCAGTTTGATTTCGGGTTGAACACATGATTCGGGTCGGGTCGGGTCGACCCTGTTTGGATTTCCCAAATTTCTTGCATTTCATATCTTGTATATTGGTTATCTGAAAAATGAAAAAAAAAATCTGATTCGGGTCGGGTCACTGACCCGGGTCGGGTCGACCCGATCTTGGCATATTTCCAGATTATGACATTTTTTCATATCTGTTGCTGGTTATCTAAAAAAAAAAATCTGAATTTCTGATTTCATTCCGGGCCTTTTTTTTCAGAATTAACTCACTGTTCACTTTTTCGGGTCTGTTTTTTCAGAATTAACTCACTATTTCATCTGCCTTTATTTATTTCTTTCATTTCTCTGTTTCTGTTCGCTGGGTTAAACATCCGGGTAACGGATATCTTACTGTTCTTAATGCTTTACTGTTTTATTAATACCGCATTTAGGCCGATGAAATTGAATTCGAGGCCGCATTTTTGTTTCTCTGTTTTATTATTTTTTACTGTTTTAAACCAAATACTACACTTAGGCCGATGAAATTGAATTCGAGGCCGCACTTTATTTTCGTTTCTAAGTTTTCAGTTTACTGTTTTAAACATCCATGCAACGGATATTTACTGTTTTTACTAAACATCCCGTCTTCTCGGGGATTGCCTCATTTTTTCTCGCCATCGCCATCGCTTCATCGCTCATCGCCATCGCCACTGCTTCATCGCTTCCTGCTTTAATTTAATTTCGCTGATTTGAACACGATACTACACTGGCCGATGAAAAATATCCGTCGATTTTGAGGCCTCCACAGTCGTAAAAACGGAAATATAACTTCTGGGCAATGATGAGGCTTAAACCTTTTTCCAATATCAACATGTTTAGTAGGCGAGGTGACTAAAATAACCAACAAGTTATATATTCGCAGCCACGACGTGATTATAGTGATCTTTTCTATTTCACCCGAGAGACCAACACGTTTAGTAGGCGAGGCAATCAAAATAAACCACATTAGTCATATGTTTGCAGCCACGACGTGATTGGAATGTTCTTTTCAAAATTTAAGTCTGAGCCCTCCGTGATCAAAACATTCACTGTTTTGAATACGGATATGAAGTTATTTGTATTTAACTGTTTCTAACTGTTTGTTCTTGGCAGCTTACAGAGATTAAAGTAAATAAAGGCAGATTATTCCTCGGAGTTTATTTATTTTTTTTCAGCTTTTGTCCCGCTTTGTATTGTAATATTATTTATCGCGCTTATGTAACTATTGAAATGCTTAGAATAGGCAAACTTAGGATTAATTCATAGGGTAGTTTAAGATTTGAAACCCGTCGCTAGCTTATTTATTTGTAGGCTCGGTTAAATTCAAACTTAGAAATTTTCCGCTAGTTTATTTATTTTAGGCTCGTCATGCATATTTAAAATTTTCAAAACAAACTTTGATCATTTTCTATTCATTTTATTAATTGTACAACTAAAAATGATTTTCAAAATTACTCCTTTGGTATTACAAATGAATTGTTTTTCTCCTTATTATTGTCACAAATGCATACATGTACAAAAATGCATCTCTTTCATTAATTATTTGCAAACATCTTTTAATTCATGCTACAAACATGCATTTTTCTAGCAATAATTAACCTGAGTTTGACCGGATAACCGTAAGTTAGCGGATCTTAAAGGATGCCTAACCCCTTCCCTTTAGGATAATAAAGAACCCTTACCTAGAATCTCGCTAGTTTAGCAGACCTTAAAATTGGAGTTTACATTGCAGCACTTAGTTTAATATTTAGGTGTCCTAATTCACCATAAAAGATAATTAGGTGGCGACTCCTCAATCATTTACCCAGGAATCACCCATACGTCTGTGCTCCGCTTTGACCCGAGCAGGTCAAAATAGGGCGCGACAGCATGGCGACTCCACTGGGGAATTCAGGTTCTTAACCATAACAAGTTCGGATTAATTATTGCTTTACTTTTGTTCCTTATTTGATTTAATGCTTTGATATGTTTCATTTATGAGATTTTGCATATGCTTTAAATATTATATTCTCTTACTGCTTTTCTTAAATTGGCATTTCGCTCATATTTCTTCCACTATGGAAAATTGACACTATCACACACTACACGCGAGGTGTGTTTTGCGCACCCGCAAATTTCTTTCAATCTACCAAATTTTAGGAGAGTTGGCGTATGCGCGGAGTGACCGGACCATCCGGTGGCCGCGTAGCCTTCTCACTCGAGTAGTCCGCTCGGGAACCTTGTGTCTAGTTAGCCAAATCTTAGAAAATTTAAGATAGAGCTATACCACCCTTTATTTTAAGTCATGCATGCATACACCTTAGGTGGGTCGATCCTTGGTATCGACTCCACAATTAAGAAATCCGCCAAAGATGTCTACGGGTCTCACAACCCAACGACCAATCATCATATTATGTGTAGCGTGATAAGGATAGACTAATCCAAGACTAATCATGACATGCTGAAATTGGAAAATGTACATTCATTTTGTCTCATTTCCGACAAAGCATTGCAGTTTAGCAGCTTGGATCAAACCTGTCGTAATCCCGCATATCTGGCGTTTAGGCCTACCTCCGGCATAAGGGAGGCCCCATGCATATTAGGATGCGCATTTAATTGCCATACTATTATTTTGTTGTCTTCTCTTGCTTTTCACTCTGTGCATATTATTTGAAGCGGTAATTACTCGCCCTATACTAACTTGGTTTTCTTCATTTTTTAGAAGGTTTATTTTTCCTAAATTATTCTTCCCAAGGGTTGATTTGCGTTGACTAAAACTGGCGGAACATCCCTACTTCACGAGATCAAAGGCCCGATCCTTCAGCAAAATGATTGATTCAGATGCATCCGAACAGACTGGCCTGGAACTTATCGCTCTTTCGAGAGATGAACCAGAAGCTTCGAAAAAATGCTACCGTCCAAGAAAATACATCGCCCAACTGTTACAACAGATGACAGCCATGCAGACTGAGATAGAGCGGCTCCAAAATCTCACCAACCTGTCCATTAGCGCCAATACCCCACTCCCTGAACAAGGGACGAATGCAACTGCACCGCAAACTTTTTCATCTCCTGAATCGCCATTTCCCCAAAACCTCCCCAAAAATTCGCCACTAAACAAAACCGATCCACAGCACACTAACCCGCAAACTAGTCCACAACAAAGCCCGCTACAAAATGACCCTGCAACTCCACATACCCAAATTAACCCACTCATCCAAAACACCTCTTCCATGCAAAATCACCAAGCAACCCAACACATATTGATGGCACACGTCGCTGATCCCAACGAACAGCATGTGCCACCAGTATATACAACGGAAGCTCAACCTTTTACTACCACAGTACCAAACATGACTCTTCAGGAAATTGGCCAGTGTGAAGAAATGGACAGGCAGGTGAGGATCAGAACCGGTGAAAGTGTGGCGAGAGAGATTCATAGCCTGAAAGAAGCATTCAAGAATATCCAAACCAGCAAGGGGCATGAAGGACTCGAGTACGAAGATTTGTGCATGCATCCCGACATTGAATTGCCTGTCGGATATAAAATGCCAAAATTTGACTTGTTTGATGGGAAAGGAAATCCTTACTCTCATTTGAGATCGTACTGCGACAAACTGATTGGGGTAGGTAAAAATCAGGCCATCATAATGAAGTTGTTCATAAGGAGTTTGACAGGAGAAGCACTAGACTGGTACACAAGCCAGGACCCGCGAAAATGGCATGACTGGGGCACAATAGCACAGGATTTCGTGGATAGGTTCAGATTTAACACCGACACAGTCTTGGATAGATTTTATTTGATGAAGTTGGAGAAAAAGTCCACAGAGACCTTCAGAGAATATGCCATGAAGTGGAGGGCAGAAGCAGCAAAAGTTCAACCCCCGATAACGGGAAGTGAAATGGCCACTCTCTTTGTACAATCTTTGAAAGATGCAACATACTATGAAAGAATGATAAGCGTCATAGGACGAAGTTTCTCTGAAGTCGTAAGGATGAGAGATTTCATAGAAGAAGGTATCAAAACTGGGAGAATTGCAAACTTGGCAGCGTTGCAAGCAACGAGTGAGGCAATCCAGTCGGACTCATTTGGGGGAATAATAAAGAAGAAGAGGGACGGAGTGTCCCCTGTCATGACGGTTCAGAAACATAGGCCAAATCAAATATCAACCTACCAAATGCCATCACCTCAGCCTCTCTACTTCAATCAAAACAACCAAAGTGCTCAGCTTTCCTATTATAGGCCATACGTCCAAAGCCCTCAACCTTATTATCAATACCCACCTGGTCCCTACCCTGTCTACCATACCCAGCTAATATATAGCCTGCCTCGAGCACCTGTCTATCCAAATCCCTCGCAATATCAGCCCGCATACTTACCTCAGCCGCGAGTCCATCTACCAAACGCACCCAGACCCCGCGCAAAACACGAAAGAAAGCCAGCTAAAACCTATACACCTTTAGCCGAACCTCGAGCCCAGTTGTATGAATGACTGAGAACCGCAGGAATACTCCAGCCTATCCAAGGAAATGTCCCCAATCCTGTTCCAAAATGGCACGATGAGGCTAAGTATTGTGCATACCACTTGGGAATCTCTGGACACGACACTGAAAATTGCTATGCCCTCAGAGACAAAATTGAGGCATTAATCAAAGAAGGAGTTATCCAACTGAAAGGACCTTCCTCTAATGTAAATGATAACCCTTTGCCAGATCATGACAATGCCAATGTGAACATGATTACTGTTGATGAAGAACACAATTTGGAAGGGACTATTGTGCCAGTCCGAAGAAAGGAAAATGTTGAATCACCGGCCTCTATCACCCCTATGATTACAGTCCAGTTAAGGGCACCGTTGGGAGTAGAAGTACTTCCTCCAAAGTCGCGGATCATGGCACCATCTTTTCCTGAAAAAGTTTTATCAACCAATCTTCGAAGAAAGATAGATGCTCATTTACCAAAGCCTGTTCCACCTCTGAGTCAGTCATTCGTCAAAGCATGCGCCACTCAGGAATCAAAGGAGGACAATGCATCCAACCTCGTGAAGGGATTCCAAAGATTTTTCATTGCTGAAGAAGAAGCGAAATGCAATGTGATTCTCAATGATCACGCTAGAGGCTCAACCATTTGGGATGCAGAGCAAGGAGATGTTTTGGAAAAATTGGACCTGTGCCCTGGCCTTGTTTCTCCCAGAAACTAGTTAACTGCATTAATATTTAATGAAACAATGCGATTCAGATTGAGGCCTGAATCACATATATGCATTTAATGTGTTTTGCCTCTACCTTTTGAAAGCTTAAAAAGACAAATCTGCATTGCTTTTGCTATTTTAAAATCTGTTTTGTTTAATAATTTTCTTTTCTTTTTCATCATGCAAACTAATATGTCGATAATGTGTGACACATTTGAAACAAGCAAGCAAGACTTCGAAGAATATAAAGAAGACTCACAACCGGAAGAATTGAGGCATTTTTGGAATAAGCCAAAGCCAGTTTTGGATGAAACATCAAGATAGGTTGATAATTACAAGCATTGGCATGAGCATTTTCCCTTTGTGCTCTTGGGCTACCGCACTACAATCAGGACTTCTACTGGGGCAATGCTATATCTCTCGCAGCCAAGTGGATACATAATCATGTACGGAAAGGATGATGAACACAGTTTGTCCGGGACAACTTTACGCGCCACCTGAACTACGTTATGACTTGATTCCCTCGGTGGGATACGTAGGCGGCCACATCGGCTTCGGTCCCATCTTTAGAAACACCCTTACAATCTCCTTTGCTTGTAATGAACTACGTCATGACCTGATTCCCTCATGGGGATACGTAGGCGGCCTAAATCGGCTTCGGTCCCACCATTAGGAAATATTTTCTCCTTTATCTAACATATGACAAAATGCACCCATCTGATCACCCTGATAGGACAGGCAAGCAACCCACACAAGACTCGGCCTGGTCTAGTTGAAAGTTCAGCATCCTCACATATCAAAAACTGGGGCATTTTTTTTTAAGAGATCACCGCAAGAAGACGCCGATAAACATGGAAAAGCATCGGCAAACTAAGTCTTCAGCCAGAAGAAGGATTTTGGATAAGACGTTTGTTTTGTTTCACCGCATGTCACTGCTCGACAGACATTTACATATATGCATACTTTCTTATAAGCAAATTATATTCAACAAATATTTTCATTAGAGTTCGACAAGAATTTTTTTACTGATATGCATACTTTCTTATAAACAAATTGTTTTCAACAAATGTTTTCAATAACTGTTAGCCAAGACTGGGAACCAAACATGGGCTACAGGTCCGAATCAGCGGGACATGCAACTATCAAGAGCAGAAGCTACAAAGTCAACGCGAATCAACCGTCCCTCCCCCAAACTCACAAATTTTTTCTTTGAGTACAGGTTCTTCAGGTTGAAAGAAGCAGGGAAGCCACATCACTTATGATCAACTTCACAAAGAATTTCTGCATAACAGCTCACCGCAAGGATCACGCTCCTATTTTTACGTCTATACAAAGACATCGTCTTGACCTACAACCATTGTGTCTGCACAATGATGTTATTTCAAATCACAGGGAGCCTAAACACAACAAACTGAAGTGGAACCATCTATTACAGCAAACTGACGGCAAGAACGTCATTTACATCAAACGACGACAAGGATGTCGCATCATATTTTCGTCTGGATGACATTTCAATTCACGGTCCACAAGAGTTTGAATCAACAGAAGATTCAGCACAACGTGGAACCATATTACAGCATCTTTTACGGCAACTCATCAACTATCTTTTACCGCATCTCAATGACGTCAACAACATTACAATGACGTCTTCAGCACAGCAGCTATCTTTTACGGCAACGCAGCAACTATCTTTTACCGCATCTCAACGACGTCAACAACATTACAATGACGTCTTCAGCGCAGCAGCTATCTTTACAAGAACGCAAAGAACTATCTTTTACCGCATCTCAACGACGTCAACAGCATTACAATGACGTCATCAGCGCAGCAGCTATCTTTTACAACATTTACAATGGCATCGACAACATTACAACGATGTCATCAGCATTATTATCACAACGACGTCAATAGTATTACAACGACGTCTTCAGCGCAACAATTATTTCTTACAGCATTACAACGACATCAACAACATTATAATGATGTCATCAGCAACACGCCCATATAATGGCGTCATCAACAACGCGCCCATACAACGGCGTCATGAACAACACGCCTACGCAATGGCATCTTCTGTAAAATAACTATTTCTTACAGCATTACAACGACATCAACAACATTACAGTGATGTCATCAGCAACACGCCTATACAATGGCGTCATCAACAACGCGCCCATATAACGGCGTCATGAACAACACGCCTACGCAATGGCGTCTTCTGTAAAATAACTATCTTTTACATTCTTACAACGACATCAACGGCATTACAATGATGTCATCAGCAACGCGCCCATACAACGACGTCATCAACAACACGCCTACGCAACGGCGTCTTCTGCACAATATTTATTTTTACAGCATTACAATGACGTCAACAGCATTACAACGACGTCTTCAGCACAACATTTATTTTTACAGCATTACAATGGCGTCAACAGCATTACAACGACGTCTTCAGCACAACTTTATCTTTTACAACAAAACAGCATTACAATAACGTCATTTCAGGCGCCCACCTCATAATGCGGGTATTTTAATTTCGATCGGCGCCCACCTCATAATGCGGGTATTTTAATTTCATCAGCGCCCACCTCATAATGCGGGTATCTTAATTTCAATCAGCGCCCACCTCATAATGCGGGTATTTTAATTTGATCAAAGGCGTCCACCTCCTAATGCGGGTATTTCCAAGTTATATTCTCTACAATTTTTCTCAGCAGTTATACACTAATTATATCTTAAGCTTTAGTTTGCAGGAGTTTTTAATTTGCAGGAACTTCATCACGGCGTGGAACTATCTCTTACGGTAAACTGAGGCAAATTGGTCAACGACCTACTTCGAACGTCGATTCGCTCTTTCCCAATAGTTTCTCGCATCTGCGACCAGTGTCATCCTAAGTCGACATTGGGGCATTGTTTTTGAATGTGCACCATCTTTTTGCAACTTCTATACCCCTCGGGATCCTAATCTTCCTTCAAGTCCCGTTGATCAGGACAAAATTGGCTACTCGGTCAACTTTTTTGTCCGAAAATTCTTTCATCGTTTCCGGCCAAAGAGGGGCATCTGTTGACACCCAATTTTGTCCCATCTTTTATGATGTTATTCGTAATTTTTAATATTTTTTGTAACTTTTAAAATAATTTTAAAATATAGGCATATATGGGTATATATCTTATTATTATTATTAGTCGCATTTTTTACTATCATTTGCATCTTTATCATAATCATAGTTTTATCCATAATATTCTATGATATTTTATTTTTCGCAAAATGGCATCACATTTCCATTTTTTATCAAGCATTGAACATTTCGCAAATATTATATTTTATTATATTTTTATCACATCGTTATGCTATTTTAAATAATTCACATCTTTTACAAAACAAAATATTTTTAATGTTAAACCCCTTTTGTATTTTTAAATCCATAACCCATTTTTATTTCTACCCAAACAAAATTCACCCAAAACCTTTTTTTAGCCCAAGCCCATTCCCTTATTTCCTTCCCCTTTATTTCCCCCCAATTCCCAAAGCCCAACCGGACCGGCCCAACGCCCTCTCTTATTTTCGACCAACCTAACACCACTTAAAAACCAATTCCCAAATTCTCCAATTAAAATTCCCACCAGCCCAATACTCACTAACCCGTCGGCCCAACCAGACCAGCCCACCACTTCCCCAGCCCACACCCGAACCGACCCAACCTACCCGACCCATTTCCCCTTACCCCTTTAAACCCAAAAACGGAACCCAAAAATCAAAAAAAAAGAAAAAAACCTAAACCCTACCCCCCTGAACCGGCGCCGCACCCTACACCCCTGCCCCCTACGTCGCCGCACCCCTACCCCCGTCACTTCACCACTACCACCACCCTACCCTGACACCGCCGAATACATGCCCCAAGAAATCGCGCCCCAAAAAATCAGTTTTGGTCCCCCCTTTATTTTGAAATTTGAATTCGTTTTAAAGGGGGGGTATGAGGGGTTTGAACGTTGGGGTGAGTACCTATAAATATCCCCCTTGTTCTTCATTTTTGGAGGTCGGAAAATCTTGTCTTTGGGGTCGAAGTTGAGAACTTTTTGGGTCCGAAAATCTTGTCTTTGGGGTCGAAGTTGAGAACTTTTTGGGTCCAGAAATCTGTCTTTGAAGGTCGAAGCTGAGAATTTTCGGGTCATTTTTTAGGTCCGAAATCTCCTTAAAGGTTTGCCATTAAATCTTTGTTTGTTCTTGCACGTGTTCTTCAACTTAAAGATCCCGAAATATAGGTCGAAATCATTGTTTTTTTTTTGTTAAAGAATCGGGAATTTTAGCTATTTTTCACTATTTTTCAGTCTCTGACCCGGGTCGGGTTGACCCGGTTTGGATTTTCCAAATATTCTTGCATTGCTGCTGTTGTTATTGTTGGTTATCTGGAATTGATGGAATTATTTGATGTCGGGTTGAATCTCCAATTCGGGTCGGGTCACTGACCCGGGTCGGGTCACTGACCCGGGTCGGGTCGACCCGGTTTGTATTTCCCAAATTTTCTTGCATTTTCATATTCTTGTTATTGGTTATCTGAAATTGGTGTTAAAATTTTATTCGGGTTTGGATCGCTGATTCGGGTCGGGTCGACCCGATTAGAATATTCCCGGAATTCTTGCATTGTCGCTGTTTGTTATGTTGGTTATCTGAATTTGGTGAATATTTGATTTCGGGTTGAGTTTCCGATTCGGGTAATATTTTCATGAATTCTTGCATTTCATATTTTTTTGTATGTTGGTTATCTGGAATTGATGGAATTATTTGATGTCGGGTTGAATCTCCAATTCGGGTCGGGTTACCCGGGTCGGGTCGACCCGGTTTGAATTTCCAAATTTCTTGCATTGTTGCTGTTGTTATTATTGGTTATCTGAAATTGATGAAATCAGTTGATTCCGGGTTGAACACATGATTCGGGTCGGTCGCTGACCCTGGTCGGGTCGACCCGGTTTGGATTTCCCAAATTTCTTGCATTTCATATCTTGTATATTGGTTATCTGAAAAAATGAAAAAAAAAATCTGATTCGGGTCGGGTCACTGACCCGGGTCGGGTCGACCCGGTCTTGGCATATTTCCAGATTATGGCATTTTTTCATATCTGTTGCTGGTTATCTAAAAAAAAATCTGAATTTCTGATTTCATTCCGGGCCTTTTTTTTCCGAATTAACTCACTGTTCACTTTTCCGGGTCTGTTTTTTCAGAATTAACTCACTATTTCATCTGCCTTTATTTATTTTTTTCGTTTCTCTGTTTTCCTGTTCGCTGGGTTAAACATCCGGGTAACGGATATCTTACTGTTCTTAATGCTTTACTGTTTTATTAATACCGCATTTAGGCCGATGAAATTGAATTCGAGGCCGCATTTTTGTTTCTCTGTTTTATTTTTTTTTACTGTTTTAAACCAAATACTACACTTAGGCCGATGAAATTGAATTCGAGGCCGCACTTTATTTTCGTTTCTCGCTTTCGCCATCGCTTTAAACATCCATGCAACGATATTTATCGCTTTTACTAAACATCCCGCCTTCTCGGGATTGCCTCATTTTTTCTCGCTATCGCTTCGCTCACTGCTTCATCGCTATCGCCATCGCCATCGCTCACTGTTCACTGCTTCCTGCTTTAATTTAATTTCGCTGATTTGAACACGATACTACACTGGCCGATGAAAAATATCCGTCGATTTTGAGGCCTCCACAGTCGTAAAAACGGAAATATAACTTCTGGGCAATGATGAGGCTTAAACCTTTTTCCAAGATCAACATGTTTAGTAGGCGAGGTGACTAAAATAACCAACAAGTTATATATTCGCAGCCACGACGTGATTATAGTGGTCTTTTCTATTTCACCCGAGAGACCAACACGTTTAGTAGGCGAGGCAATCAAAATAAACCACATTAGTCATATGTTTGCAGCCACGACGTGATTGGAATGTTCTTTTCAAAATTTAAGTCTGAGCCCTCCGTGATCAAAACATTCACTGTTTTGAATACGAATATGAAGTTATTTGTATTTAACTGTTTCTAACTGTTTGTTCTTGGCAGCTTGCAGGGATTAAAGTAAATAAAGGCAGATTATTCCTCGGAGTTTTTTTTTTTCCAGCTTTTGTCCCGCTTTGTATTGTAATATTATTTATCCGGCTTATGTAACTATTGAAATGCTTAGAATATGCAAACTTAGGATTAATTCATAGGGTAGTTTAAGATTTGAAACCCGTCGCTAGCTTATTTATTTGTAGGCTCGGTTAAATTCAAACTTAGAAATTTTCCGCTAGTTTATTTATTTTAGGCTCGTCATGCATATTTAAAATTTTCAAAACAAACTTTGATCATTTTCTATTCATTTTATTAATTGTACAACTAAAAATGATTTTCAAAATTACTCCTTTGGCATTACAAATGAATTGTTTTTCTCCTTATTATTGTCACAAATGCATACATGTACAAAAATGCATCTCTTTCATTAATTATTTGCAAACATCTTTTAAGTTCATGCTACAAACATGCATTTTTTTAGCAATAATTAACCTGAGTTTGACCGGATAACCGTAAGTTAGCGGATCTTAAAGGATGCCTAACCCCTTCCCTTTAGGATAATAAAGAACCCTTACCTAGAATCTCGCTAGTTTAGCAGACCTTAAAATTGGAGTTTACATTGCAGCACTTAGTTTAATATTTAGGTGTCCTAATTCACCATAAAAGATAATTAGGTGGCGACTCCTCAATCATTTACCCAGGAATCACCCATACGTCTGTGCTCCGCATTGACCCGAGCAGGTCAAAATAGGGCGCGACAACTCTAATTCCATGTTTGACATCTAATAGCTCTTCATAGCTTGGCATAGTTAGGACCGGGGTTTCCCAAATATTTTTCCTCAAGGCTTCAAAAACTCTTGTTTCTTCTCGGAACGATTCATACTCATCTTTGTTTATTAGTTCATTGATAGAGGCAGCAAGGTCACCAGAAATTCGAATGAAATGATGAGGAAAAGAAGCCGGACCAAGGAAACTATTTGCCGTAATCATACCCGTAGGCTTGGACCACCTTTGGCTAGATTTCACCGAGATTAAATTTTCACACATGCCTTCGGGTGATGTGGTGTAGACCATGGATCGTTGTATCATCTTGTGCATGGAGCTTACAGAAGAGAATGTAGCATTGCACCATGGCATGATGGAGGTTTTGCCCTGTGGTGCTCTTTAGTAGGCGAAACTAAGATCCAAGTTCATATCTTTCCATGATTGTTCCGGGACCGGCAAATGAGTATACGGTTCTTGGTGAAAGAACCTTCTAGCCCTTTGACACATGGAACACTTTCTTACTATGTCCTCGAACTTGGGGTCTCGTTCATGGAACTCCTTTAACACTTCCAATACTATCTACCTTGGTTCAAGCATGGTCAACATTATGTGCCTTTGACAAATTGTATCTTCCACTATAATGGACCGGTCATTTTCATGTCTTATGGAGGATATGGGAACTTGTAAGTATGCTACCCAATTAGCAAGCCTCAGATTCAACTTCTTTTGCATCACATAATATTCCAAGTTATAGGTAGAATAAGGACGCCGTGTATCACACAATCTCCAATTAGAGAAAGCCATGGATTCTTGGTTCCGAAGTAAGGCGACTCCATCATCACATTCAACTCTAAGTTTTGGAATAGAGGCAGTAAAGGCCCAAGATTTTTGAGTGAATTGACGAGGAAAGGAAGCTGAATCACGGAAACCTTTTGCCACACATCCATTCAATGTTTCAGGCCAACTTTGGAGAGTTAACTCGGTGGACGAAACATTATGCATCCCGCCAGGTAATGCGATATAGCCTATAGGTGATTGTAAAACCTTGTGTATGGAACTCACCAGAGGATTTGACACGTTGCACAACCCAAATGGCATCACAAGCCATGATTGGTGTTGGATTCCAACTTCTCTTCACCTCCTTCTCGGGTCTTCATGTATTGGAAGCCACTTCTTAAATCTATCTTGATGAACAATTTGGCTCCTCTTAATTTATCAAAAAAATCTTTCAACCTAGACATAGTAAGTTTTTTCTCCATGATGAAGTTGTTGACCCATCGGCCTTCAACACTAATGTGCCGAGTTTCACTTTTCTTTGGTACCATCAAGATCGCTGCCTTTTCCGGATGGTGACTATAGTCTTGATGATTAAATAATGAACTCCTTGGAAATAAACCAAGAGTGGGTTCAATACTTTCCACCGTCGGTGACTCGGTTGCAAGCTCATCCGCACATATAATTTCCAAGGGCTCCCTTAAGTCCGCATTTATAGCACTCCCCTTTCTAAGTTCTTTCTCTATATTTTGTGCATAAAGTAAGTGGGCCTTGGTTTCCTCTTATTCTTCAAGTGGTATGGGTTCCTTAATAGCAAGGGAGAACCCACATTCTCGATATTCTTCTCTATTCACGACCGCGGGATTAGGACATTCACTTACAAAGTGTCCTAATTCTTTACATTGAAGGTCAGGGTGATGTTTGGCACTTGTTTTTTTTTATGGTGGAAAGGCTACGGAAATGAACCTAAACAGTAAGGTCTCGTTAAAGTTGGCTTTATCCGACTATTTATGATTGTCGTATGTGGATGGGTGGATACGTGTGATTTCGGGTAGTGACATTTATAGTGGATGTTAAGGACGTGTTTTGGGACATGGTGGTGAAAGTATTGGAGTGATTTGGATGAGGGATGAACACATAATGCGAGGTGCAAGTCCTAGTACACACCAAGTGTTGGTTGGTTCAATTTTGGCTAAGTGTTTGGTTGTTGTGGTTTTAGAGGGGTGCAGATGATATGTCAATGATATGGACATGGGGGTTTTACTTCCCGAGTCGACACCAAGATGAAGGTATCCAAATCAACAAGGTCTAGTTCGGGGTTTCTAAGTACAAGCCCGTGAACAAGCCAAGTAAGGGTGGTCGGAAAACCATAGAGATAGACCCAAGGCTTAGGCTAGGTTGGATCACACAAGTTCTAGCGTTCGCTTGCAACCAAGGGGGTTTTTTAAGCTTAGGTTTTGATTAGGTCACACAAGTCCTAACCATGACTTACACCAAAGTGAGAGTGGTCCACATAAGAACCGTGGTCCACACAAGGATCGATCGATGTAATCAACACACAGGTTGAAAACACACAAGTTTATATTTCACTCAATATTCAACATGTCTTTTACAATCATCCTAAGGTCCTATTTATAGTAGTACATGGATTATTTTATAAGACATACTAAATGACACAAACTCTAGCTTGAACCTTTCGGCTAAGTGGGACAAATGGGAAAGGGTTTAGGTTTTCTTGGTGGCCAAGGGTGTTCTCGGCCTTGGTGTGAATAATGGGAAATGGGTTGGCTTTTCTTGGAGACAAGGATGAACTTAAACTCCTTCACAACTATTTGTAGCATCCAAGTAGAAGAGTGTATGGATTTGGCTTCTCAAGGATCTCATCTTCTTGGAATGTGTTTGGGAGTTTCCATTCCTTGTACTTGGTTTGATGAACCATTTGGCCACATCTTGACTTTCCCCTTAGACGATTTTGATTCCGTCAAGTAGTCAAATTCATGAGCTAGTTGGTTCATGAATTGCCTTCTTGGAAGCCTTATCTTCTAGACCATTCTTTTCCTTGCCAACTTGTCCTTAACCTCTCGACTTAGTCATCCTCTTGGAATACTTTTTGGTCTAGTGACCTTATTACATGGTTTAGTCATTTCTTCCTATTACATGGCTCATTAAATGTGTCCTAAGAAGATAAAAAGCTAAGATAAGAAATAAAGACAAGCTAAAGGAAAAACAAACATGGTCTTCGGCCAAGACCTACATACAAAGGCCGGATAAAAACTTGCTTCTTAGATCTTCATATGATAACTCCAATTCCACTCCATTTTCCATGAAATTTTAGGTATAGAAGTGTAGATTTGCGGGCCATAGTTGGCACTCTTAATAAATCATCTCTCGACTTAGGTTGAGAGTTTAAGTCCGCGGGCTTTCTTACATCAATCTGCCCTTCTTTGAAAAAATTCATCCTCGAGTTCTCGCCGCTTAAATGTGGTAACAATTTTTCAACAATAAGTGTTGACCTAACATTTCCACCATTAGATAATCTTGGAAGTTTTTTATTGTAGGTGCCTTCCTCGAAATTTGCCAAATAAGAGTCTGAATACGAGACAAATGGTTTTGACTCAAAATGTTGTCCGTATTGGATCACGGATCCCATAAGGTATAATTCCATGTTTGACATCTAATGGCTCTTCATAGCTTGGCATAGTTAGGACCGGGGTTTCCCAAATATCTTTCCTCAAGGCTTCAAAAACTCTTGTTTCTTCTCGGAACCATTCATAATCATCTTTGTTTATTAGTTCATTGATAGAGGCAGCAAGGTCACCAGAAATTCGAATGAAATAATGAGGAAAAAAAGCCGGACCAAGGAAACTATTTGCCGCAATCATACCCGTAGGCTTGGACCACCTTTGGCTAGATTTCACCGAGATTCAATTTTCACACATGCCTTCGGATGATGTGGTGTAGACCATGGATCGTTGTATCATCTTGTGCATGGAGCTTACGGAAGAGAATGTAGCATTGCACCATGGCATGATGGAGGTTTTTCCATGTGGTGCTCTTTAGTAGGTGAAACTAAGATCCAAGATCATATCTTTCCATGATTGTTCCGGGACCGGCAAATGAGTATACGGTTCTTGGTGATAGAACCTTCTAGCCCTTTGACACATGGAATACTTTCTTACTATGTCCTCGAACTTGGGGTCTCGTTCATGGAACTCCTTTAACACTTCCAATACTATCTACCTTGGTTCAAGCATGGTCAACATTATGTGCCTTTGACAAATTGTATCTTCCACTATAATGGACCTGTCATTTTCATGTCTTATGGAGGATATGGGAACTTGTAAGTATGCTACCCAATTATCAAGCCTCAGATTCAACTTCTTTTGCATCACATAATATTCCAAGTTATAGGTAGAATAAGGACGCCGTGTATCACACAATCTCCAATTAGAGAAAGCCATGGATTCTTGGTTCCGAAGTAAGGCGACTCCATCATCACATTCAACTCTAAGTTTTGGAATAGAGGCAGTAAAGGCCCAAGATTTTTGAGTGAATTGACGAGGAAAGGAAGCTGAATCACGGAAACCTTTTGCCACACATCCATTCAATGTTTCAGGCCAACTTTGGAGAGTTAACTCGGTGGACGGAACATTATGCATCCCATCGGGTAATGCGATATAGCCTATAGGTGATTGTAAAACCTTGTGTATGGAACTCACGGGAGGATTTGACACGTTGCACAACCCAAATGGCATCACAAGCCATGATTGGTGTTGGATTCCAACTTCTCTTCACCTCCTTCTCGGGTCTTCATGTATTGGAAGCCACTTCTTAAATCTATCTTGATGAACAATTTGGCTCCTCTTAATTTATCAAAAAAATCTTTCAACCTCGACATAGTAAGTTTGTTCTCCATGATGAAGTTGTTGACCCCTCGGCCTTCAACACTAATGTGCCGAGTTTCACTTTTCTTTGGTACCATCAAGATCGTTGCCTTTTCCGGATGGTGACTATAGTCTTGATAATTAAATAATGAACTCCTTGGAAATAAACCAAGAGTGGGTTCAATACTTTCCACCGTCGGTGACTCGGTTGCAAGCTCATCCGCACATATAATTTCCAAGGGCTCCCTTAAGTCCGCATTTATAGCACTCCCCTTTCTAAGTTCTTTCTCTATCTTTTGTGCATCAAGTAAGGGGGCCTTGGTTTCCTCTTATTCTTCAAGTGGTATGGGTTCCTTAATAGCAAGGGAGAACCCACATTCTCGATATTCTTCTCTATTCACGACCGCGGGATTAGGACATTCACTTACAAAGTGTCCTAATTCTTTACATTGGAAGCATTTTTTTCTTTTTTAGCCTACCCCTTTTGTAACTTCTTCACGCTCTTGGGTACATAATGGATTAGTGAAAGAAGTGCTTCCCCTTTCTTTCTTTTTATCATTCTTTTCAATTTCTTGCCGATACAAGGGTTTATCGAAAGAGGTACCACCCTTCTCTTTGACATTAGTGGGCGTTATTTAGGGTCTTGGGTTACCTTTATTTTTGTTCCTTGGGCTGTTTTGTATAACCTTTGACTTGACATTTTTACTTATGGCATGTTTTGCAAAAATGTCACTTATGATCCTCCTTAGTTCTTCTTTGTTCATTTGAGCCATAACGTCAAAGCGTGGGACGGGATGACCTTGCGCTGATACCAATCTGATTCAAGTAAGGAGGGGTGAAGTGGGTCTGGTGTTAGTGATTCGGATCGACCCAAAATTGGACACTAAAGCTGAGGTCCTCGGTTTGGCCGGATAGGGTTGTGTTTCGCGGCTGTTTCGGTTAGTTGTGCTTGGAAACAAACTTAGGAAATTTGTGGGGTTGTCACGGGTAGGTTGAAGGTCAGGGTGATGTTTGGTACTTGTTTTTTTTATGGTGGAAAGGCTGCGAAAATGAACCTAAACAGTAAGGTCTCGTTAAAGTTGGCTTTATCCGACTATTTATGATTGTCATATGTGGATGGGTGGATACGTGTGATTTTGGGTAGTGACCTTTATAGTGGATGTTAAGGACGTGTTTTGGGACGTGGTGGTGAAAGTATTGGAGTGATTTGGATGAGGGATGAACACATAATGCGAGGTGCAAGTCCTAGTACACACCAAGTGTTGGTTGGTTCAATTTTGGCTAAGTGTTTGGTTGTTGTGGTTTTAGTGGGGTGCAGATGATATGTCAATGATATGGACATGGGGGTTTTACTTCCCGAGTCGACACCAAGATGAAGGTATCCAAATCAACAAGGTCTAGTTCGGGGTTTCTAAGTACAAGCCCGTGAACAAGCCAAGTAAGGGTGGTCGGAAAACCATAGAGATAGACCCAAGGCTTAGGCTAGGTTGGATCACACAAGTTCTAACGTTCGCTTGCAACCAAGGGGGTTTATTAAGCTTAGGTTTTGATTAGGTCACACAAGTCCTAACCATGACTTACACCAAAGTGAGAGTGGTTCACATAAGAACCGTGGTCCACACAAGGATCGATCGATGTAATCAACACACAGGTTGAAAACACACAAGTTTATATTTCACTCAATATTCAACATGTCTTTTACAATCATCCTAAGGTCCTATTTATAGTAGTACATGGATTATTTTATAAGACATACTAAATGACACAAACTCTAGCTTGAACCTTTCGGCTAAGTGGGACAAATGGGAAAGGGTTTAGGTTTTCTTGGTGGCCAAGGGTGTTCTCGGCCTTGGTGTGAATAATGGGAAATGGGTTGGCTTTTCTTGGAGACAAGGATGAACTTAAACTCCTTCACAACTCTTTGTAGCATCCAAGTAGAAGAGTGTATGGATTTGGCTTCTCAAGGATCTCATCTTCTTGGAATGTGTTTGGGAGTTTCCATTCCTTGTACTTGGTTTGATGAACCATTTGGCCACATCTTGACTTTCCCCTTAGACGATTTTGATTCCGTCAAGTAGTCAAATTCATGAGCAAGTTGGTTCATGAATTGCCTTCTTGGAAGCCTTATCTTCTAGACCATTCTTTTCCTTGCCAACTTGTCCTTAACCTCTCGGCTTAGTCATCCTCTTGGAAGACTTTTTGGTCTAGTGACCTTATTCATGGTTTAGTCATTCCTTCCTATTACATGACTCATTAAATGTGTCCAAAGAAGAACTAAAAGCTACGATAAGAAATAAATACAAGCTAAAGGAAAAACAAACACGGTCTTCGGCCAAGACCTACATACAAAGGCAAAATAAAATCTTGCTTCTTAGATCTTCACGTGACAACTCTAATTCCACTCCATTTTCCATGCAATTTTAGGGATATAAGTGTAGATTGGCGTGCCATCGTTGGCACCCTTAATAAATCATCTCTCGACTTAGGTTGAGAGTGTAAGTCCGCGGGCTTTCTTAGATCATCTACGGTTTCTCTTTGAGGGGTATTGGGCATGTTCGGGTGTCCCACCTTAGAGATTGTGATGAATTCTTGGGTAGGTACCGGTGTTGACCCATGATGATGGGTGATTTGGGAAATCAACCTTAAGATGATTCCGACTACTATTGTTGGGCTTCTCTCCATTATGTGGGCTTGTATTTATTGTTGATATAGGTGTGTTTACTCATTACAAATGCTTTCAATATGATATCCTGACTTACGTGAATTATATTTTAATGACGTCTTGAAAGCATGTGATATTCATCTCTACACTTGATTGCATCTCATACATTTTGGTTACTTGCCTTGTATTTTCATTTGCATTCTAAACACTTATGGTTCTGGTGATATTGAAATGCGAGTGGTATAGAAATGGTGTGTGTCCAATAAGACTAGAAAGATAAGTTATTCTATGAAATGGTTGGAAACACTAATATAATGATGATACGCGAAGGACTGGATTGCACGACTGCAATATATGATATTACATCCAAGAGTTGGGATCCATTGAGTTTACAAGATGACTCATAGATCTATACAACAAGATGTTCTAGTTTCAGCAGTATATGAAAAGTGTGATATTACTAAGAGACTGGAACTTTGGGACTCCTTGCAATATTTGGCTGATAGGCATATCATTCCTTGACTAGTAAGAAACTTCAATATTATTTTGTCTGAGGAATAAAAGCAAAGAGGGTTGCCTGTAACTCTTAATGAAACAGTTGATTTTTCTATGTGTATTAGTTCTTGTGAACTAATTGACATGAAATTTACAGAAAGCAAATATAATTGGTGGAATGGTAGAACTAAATAGCATTGTATTTTCAAAAGATTTGATAAACTTTTGTATCAATATTTCTTAGATCTTCTTCCATATAGTGAGGTTTTTCATTTGGTAAGGCATGATTCTGATCAAGCACCTCTTCATTTGGAATGCAGTGACAATGATCAACCAGCAGTTACATCCTTTAAATTCCTTAATTTATGGACTACTCATAATTCTTTCAGAGATATTGTGGAGAAGAACTACACAATTGACTTTACTGGAAATCCCTTTTATGTGTATCATCACAAGATTAAAAAGGTTAAAAGGGCTTTAAGTCAATGGAGTAAAAATACTTATGAGAACATCTTTCAGCACATTTCTACTATTGAGGATACTATCAAAGTGATGGAATTGTAGTTTGAGAATAATTCATCCAAGTCCAACAGAGAACAGTTTTTCAGATCACAAGTTGAACTTACCAAATATCTGCATCTAGAGAAGGAGTATTGGAAACAAAAAAACATGTCTGATGTGGTTTAAATATGGAGAAAGGAACACTAAATTCTTGCATTCATATGTGAATAGAAGGAGAAGGAAGTTGGCTTTGCACAAGATACTGGATCCCCAAGGTGTTTGGTTAGAGAGCAAATTAAAGAGGAAGTAGGCAATGAAGAAGTCAGATTCTTTGTAGACCAATTCCATGAAGAGAATATGCCAACCAACTTTAAACTTTTGGATAATATTCTAAGGACTATTACTGATGAACAAAATAGGACGATGGAAGCATTTCCCATTGAATAAGAAGTCAAGAAAGTTATGTTTTCTTTGAATGGGGAAGGTAGCAGTGGACCAGATAGTTTACTGATTTATTTTACAAGAAATATTGAGATATTGTTGAAAAGGATATTTTACCAGAAATATTGAGATATTGTTGTAAAGGATATCACTGTTATGGTAAAGGCCTTTTTTTTTGTTAGCGAACTGCCTCATTTCATTACTCATACCAATATAGCATTATTGTAAAATTCTTTCTAGAGTGTTGCATGAGAGAATGGTCAAGTTGCTACCTTCACTGATATCACCCACACAAACAGGCTTTGTAAGGAGTAGAAGTATTATTGAAAATATGATGCTAGCACAAGAAACCATAAGGGACATCAACATGAGGGCAAAACACATCAATGTAGTGATAAAGTTAGATATGGCTAAGGCATATGATAGGCTTTCATGGCGTTCCTAACTAAAGTTTTGAGGAAGTTTTTAGTGAGGTGATTATAGACATGATTTGGAGATTGTTGTCCAATAAATTGTTCTTAGTGTTGGTTAATGGTCAGAGTCATGGTTTTTTTCAATTCTCCATATGAGTTAAACGAGTTGACCCATTGTCACAAACCTAGTGTATAATAGTAGTTAGGTTCTAGTAAGAAGTTTGAATAAAATTCATGATGATTTTAAGGGATATAGTATGCCAATGTGGAATCCTTAGATAATCATCTATCATATGCAGATGACATGATACTGATTTTCTTAGGTGAGACTAAGTCCTCAAAGAGTAGGTTGAAGATTCTTAAGAGATATGATTCTTCTGGATAAAAGATCTATAGTGAGCACTTTCTATGTTCATGATAATGTACATGTTCCAACAGTGACTAGAATTCATAATATTTTGGATATGAAAAAAAGAAGTTTCTTTTTTACTTATCTAGGATGTCCTGTGTTCTATGGGTGGAGAAAAACTGCCTATTATAATGATTTGATGAAGAAAATCATGTTGAGAATTCATTCTCGGCAGAATAGATTACTTTCATTTGGTGGAAGGTTCATATTGATAACACATCTACTTCAGACTATTCCTATGTATGGGCTATCAGCTCTGTTACATCTCGTTATTTTTATATGTCGTCATCGTCATAAGCTAGCTAATGTATGTCGGAGAAGTTATGATACCCTTATAAGGTTAATGAAGGTTATTATCAAGTATTAAGAGGGTACCTAAAGGTTTTGGGGTTAAATGTATCGAAGGAAATAAGTTTGTCAAACAATCAGTTTTATGGTCCACTTTCACGGACTGTGAAATGTTTCATGGCCCATCAAAATGAGGTGGTGCCACCATGAAATTGATCCAGTGAGCTAACAGAGGGAGATCCATTTCAAGGTTTGGTTTCATAGCCTGTGAAATGTTTCATGGCCGTGAAAGCCACCGGGAAAGTTGTCGCAATAGAATGTTTTTAAGGTTGTTTAAATAGTCCCAAGCTTGACCAGACCTCATTTCATCTTCTCTTCAATCCTAAGCCACTCCTATAAGCTCTCATAAGGTTATCTAAGTGTTCTTGATGATCCAAGTAAGGTTCGGAAGCAAAATAACGTGATTATCTCAATTAGATGATCGTAAGCTTAGGCTACTACTTCTTCCCCTCCTTTTGAATGTTGTGGGGGATGTTTGTATAGAAGCAAGGTGTTCTAAGTAGTATTTTGCAGTCTTAAGGTAAGATCTATCTTCCCCTTTTGGTGCATAAGTATATACAAGTTGTAGCGAGTGGATTTTCTTAGAACTTGTAAGCTCAATCTTTGAAAGAACTTAGTGATATCGTGTTGATGTTGAGCTAATTAGTTGGAGCTGTTAATTGATGTTTAATGGATGGATATTGTTGGTTGTTGTAGGGGGAAGATAAGAAAGTTAATTAGAGCTAAAGAAATTGAATGGTTGATTAGTTACCATTATTAAATACTATGGAAGTTCCACACGCTTTAGATGCTCAATGAGATGTCTAAGTGAAGTAACTTATAGTTTATTGATATGATCTTAATCCAAATCATCATATAATGTGAATTATCATTCGTAGTGCATTCAAGGACTCGTGAGCTTTTGACAAAGTTATGTAATGGCTAACATTCATTTCAAAGCATGACTTTCCGAACTTTATGCCAAGCTCTAAAACAAAAGAATGTCTAATGAAGTGTTCCATTTTCATAGCTTAATTGTTCCTTGTCATGAGTAAATTTCTGTCCTAGACTTAGTACTCGCTTGATGGGTTTATATAGATTTGTCAGACCTAGTCCATGGTTATGATTATTGTTTAGTTTATCCTGCCTAATCAGCTGGTGAGATTACCTAGACTATGAATTAGTGAGATACCTAGCGTATTATCTAGTGAGACACCTAGCCTATGAGCTAGTGAGATGCCTGGTCTATCGACTGATGAGTTACCTAGCCTATGTGCTAGTGAGATACCCAGCCTATCGGCTGGTGAGATATACACTGAGCCCTATATGTGGCTGGCTAGCTATATTATTACTTTTCATATACATTATGTCAGAGCAGGTAAGGGTACTCAGAGCATTTTCAAGTTTCACTTGTTGATTATTTATGTTTCACTTATTTTGGTTGCCTTATATGTTGAGTACATTATGTTCGTACTAATGTCCCTTTTTTCGGGGGCCTTGCATTTCATGCGTGCAGGTTCTGAGAGACAGCCAGACAGATCCTCCTAGTAGGCAGTGCTGAGGTCAGCTGATTGGTAAGCTCCAACTCTTTTAGAGTTGCAGGTCTAGATGTCTAGAGTGTTTTTTGTGTGCAAGTCATGTGGGTAGGTCGAGGCCCTATACCGACCATACCACAGTTGTTATCTTTAGAGGCTTGTAGACCTATTGTGTTGTTATACATTTATTCAGGTTTGAGGCCTTATCGACCCTTATGTATATCTCTTTAGAGTTGTACTTTGATAACCTACCAGGTGGCCTCGTTGACCTATATATATATATATATATGTTTTGGAGTTATCTTTGTTACAGATGAGTTAGTCCCTAACTATTACGTATCTTGAGTACGGACTTGTCAACCTATGTTGGTTTTACTTGTGTTTTTGTTTGGCCCTAAGGGCTGATGTATGCTTATTTGCAATCAGAATACAAGTTACAGTTTGGTACACTCAGTCGCGTAAGGAACCAGGTGCCGATCTCTCCCTCTTGAGCTAGGGTGTGATAAACTTGGTATCAGAGCAGGTTAGCCCTAGGGAGTATACAAGTCGTGTCTAGTAGAGTTTTTTTTATGGATATATTGTGTACCATATTTATAGACATGAGGCTACATGGCATCTAGGAGTTGGTTACCCTTCTTTCTGATCCAAAATCGTGCTATAAAACTGAGTATAAGTAATTCAAGTCTAACCTATGTTTTCCATATAGATTATTCAAAGATGCCTGTTACTAAGTGAACTTCAGCTAGTTAGAGGGTTGATGTGGCTGCAGGAGAGGGTACGAGTCGTGCGCCACCTCTTAGTGCGGCCCAGAATGAGTCTTAGGGAAATACACCCTCTCAGCATCTTTGACTCATTTACCACCTGAGGAGCTTCCTAGAGATATTGCACCACCAATTCAGCTTCCAGTTCCTCCTCCTGTACCATTTGACCAGGACATCAAGAGTGCGATGCATTTACTAACTCAAATAGTGCCTACATAGAGGAAACCGAGAGTACCAGCTAGTGCTGGGTCTCGAAAAGGGCCCAGGAGTTCGAGAGTTTGGGAGTTTTTATTATTAAATCCTTTAGAGTTCATAGGATCAAATGCGAATGAGGATCTTTAGAGTTATGCATTCTATGGAAATGGATACAGTAGAGTTCACAACCTTCAGGTTGCGAGATTTTGTCATTCTCTGGTATGAGGCATGAGAGCAGTCTAGGGGACAGAATGCCCTACTAGCAGTTGTGAAGAGTTTACAAAGGCCTTTCTAGATCATTGTTTGCCTTTAGAGAATCTGTGAGGCCAGAGCTAGTTAGTTTTTAACCTTCGGCAAGGTAGTAAGAGCGTTCGAGAGTATAGTCTCAGTTCAATTCTTTAGCCAGATATTCTCCTGTATGGTAGAGACTATGTGGGCAAGAGTCCATCGGTTTGTGGTCAGTCTTGAGCTAAATTTGATTGACGACTGTATGAGGGCATCCCTGCTTGGTAATATGGATATTTATCATATTTAGGCCTATGCTCATAATTTTGAGGAGCGCAAGCGCGAATATCGAGTGATATAGTGGGGTGATAGTGAACAACAGAAGAGGGCAAGGTTCGTCGGTCATCACAGAGAGTTTCATGGTGATTTTAGTCCCTGATCTTTTGCCCAGTCTGGGCCTAGCAAGAGTTCCAGAGCATTAGGGTCTCAACAACAAATGTGTTCTAGTTAAATGAGGTTGCCACCGCAGTACTGTAATAATTACGGGAGGTCACGTTTAAGGTAGTGTCAGTATAGTTCGAGTGATTGTTATATGTGTGGTCGTCCAGGTCATCTAATGAGGTATTGTACATAGAGAGGTTAGGGTGGTATGGCACAGCCGATCAGTTCTACAGCCGGGTCTTCTACTTCAATATGTCCTACTGGACGTGGGTGTCAGTCTTTAGCTAGTAGAGGTAAAGGTAGAGGTAGAGCATCTAGTTCATGCAATGGTTATAACTGTATTTATGCTTTATTAGGTCGACAGGACGTAGAGACATCTCCAGATATTTTCACTTGTATATTATCCGTCTTCACCTATGATTTGTATGCTCTGATAGATCCTGGCTCTACATTGTCCTATGTTACACCCTTTGCTGCTAGTAAATTTGGGTTTAGCCAGAGGTGTTATCTAAGCTATATGAAGTGGCTATACCAGTTAGTTAAATAATTATGGCTATGCGAGTCTATCAAAATTATGTTGTGATGATTTGTAACTGTCAGATTTCAGCTGATTTAGTTGAGTTGCAAATGGTCGATTTCGATGTTATTATGGGTATGGATTGGTTGGCTTCATATTATGCCAACGTCAATTGTCGGACGAAAGTTGTTAAGTTCAATTTTCCAAAGGAGCTGACCCTAGAATGGAAGGATAATTCAGCAATTCGTAAGGGCAACTTTATTTACTACCTAAAAGCAAGAAAGATGATTTCTAACAGATATATCTATCATCTAATGAGAGTCAAAGATGCAGATGCAAAGCCTCTGACCCTTCAATTTATTCCAGTTGTGAATGAATTTCCGGATGTATTTCTAGATGAGCTTCAGGGTATTTCTCCATAGAGAGATTGAGGTTACTATTGACGTGCTCCTAGATACTCAACGGATATACATTGCTCCTTATAGAATGGATCCTATTGAGGTAAGGGAATTGAAGAAGAAACTGCAAGACTTTGAAGAAAGGCTTTATCAGGCCTAGTATGTCGCCATGGGGTGCACAAATACTATTAGTCCACCAGAAGGACGGTTCACTGAGAATATGTATTGACTACTGACAACTGAATAGAGTTACTATCAAGAATAAATATCCACTCCTGAGGATCAATGATCTATTTGATCAATTATAGGGTGTTAGGTATTTCTTGAAGATTTATTTAAAGTTGGGGTATCATCAGTTGGGGGTAAAGGAGAAATATATACCCAAGATAGCTTTTAGGACAAGATATGGTCATTTAGAGTTTCTTGTGATGTCCTTTGGCCTTACTAATGCACCAACGGCCTTTATGGACTTAATGAATCAAGTCTTCAAACCGTTCTTGGATGTCTTTGTAGTCATATGGTATTTTGATATATTCGCGTACGAAGGCAGATCTATAGCGACTTTCGGACCATTCCATTCATTGTCTTCTTCTCAGCCTCTCCTCGGTCACTGAACTGGGTTACTGAACTCCACCTTCTCGGAATCCCATTTCAGAAATTCAGGTTATTATCTCTATTATAGAGATGAGATGTCGAAAGATAGAGATAGAATCGAGACAGATCTTCTTTCGATGATTTCGACCCTTATCTTTCTATTGATCATGCCGATCATTTGCGAGCAGTGTTACAGACGCTCTAGGATCATAAGTTGTATGCCATATTTTCTAAATACGAGTTATGGTTGAACTCAATTGCTTTTCTGTGTCATATAGTTTCTTCAAAAGGTATTAAACTGGATAATCAGAAGATTAAGGCGATAAAGAATTGGATAAGGGCAATGACTTCTACCGAGGTACGCATTTTCTTGGTATTGATATGTTATTAATGGAGGTTCGTAGATGGTGTTTCATCTATCTCCGTACCTCTGACGAAGCTTATGCATAGACGACCAAGTTCCAATGGTCAGAGGCGTCTTAATAGAGTTTCCAATAGTTGAAGACTAGGTTGACATTCGCTCATGTCTTGGCACTTCCAGAAGGTACCAATGGACATGTTGTATATTGTGGCGCTTCTAGAGTTGGTCTAGGTTGTGGTTAATGCAGCATGACAAAGTTATTGCATATGCTTCGAGATAGTTGAGGAAGCACGAGCTGAACTATCCAACTCATGACCTTGAGTTAGCGGCTGTTATATTTGCATAAAATATATGGTGTCATTACCTGTATGGAGTTCATGTTTATTTGTTTACAGATCATAAGATCTTACAATATATATTCTGGCAGAAAGAGTTGAACCTGAGGTAGAGAAGATGGCTTGATGTGTTGAAGGATTATGATGTTGGTATTATATACCATTCTAGAAAGGCTAATGTCATCGCTGACGCATTGGTAGTTTGATCTATGTTGGAGCTAACAAAGTGGAGATGGCCAAAATATTTTGTCGTTTAGCTAGTTTAAATGTACACTTGCTTGATACTGGTGATGGAAGTGTTGTGGTTCAGAATACCATAGAATCATCCTTGATAACAAAATTTAAAGCAAGTCAGTTTGATGATCCCAAGTTGGTGAAAATGAAAGAAGGAATCCCCTTGCAGAAGAATACAATATTAGAGGCTTTGGGGAGGGGTTCTTCGATACCAAGGCCGATTATGTGTATCCAATGTTGGAGGACTCCGAGAGGATTATGGCAAAAGTTCACCAGTCCAGGTATTCTAGTCAGCCCAGTTTGATGAGTATGTATCATGATCTCTGATAGATCTAGTGGTCGAATGACATACAGAGAATTATTATAGAATTCGAAGCCTAGTGTCTAAATTGCAAACAAGTTCAGATTGAGCATTAGAAACCTGGGGGTTTGATTTAGAACATAGAGATCCCAACGTGGAAATGGGAAATGATTAATATGAATTTCATTATAGGATTTCCTCATTCCTATTGGAAGTTCAATTTTATTTGGGTAATCATTGACAGGCTCACAAAGTCGGCACATTTTCTATCTGTTAGAACTACTTTCTCGGCTGAAGATTATGCGAAATTGTATATTAATGAGATAGTTCGACTTTATGGAGTTCTTGTTTTTATTATTTCTGAAAGATATGTCTAGTTCACAGTAAATTTATGGAAGTCTTTTCAGAGAGGTTTGGGCACTCAAGTGAACCTTAGTACGACATTCTATCCTTATATAGACGGTCAGGCTGAGCGCACTATTCAGAAGCTAAAGGATATGTTAAGATCCTATGCATTTTGCTATCGGTGATTAGGTATTCCTAAATATAAAACCTATGAAAGGCATAATTAGGTTTCGTAAAAAGGGCAAACTTAGCCCTAGATACGTCAGACCGTATAAGATCATTTGAAGGATTGGCCAAGTGTCCTATGAACTTGAGCTACCTCCAGAGTTAGAGGTAGTCCATCCAGTATTCCATGTATCAATGTTGTGAAAGTGCATACGAGATCCCTCACATATATCACCAATAAAAAATGTTCAGGTTACAGAAGATATGTCTTATCAAGAGGTTCCAGTTGCTATATTAGATTGATGGGTTCAAAATTTGCAGAATAAGGAAGTAGCCTCCGTTAAAGTGTTGTGGAGGAACAAAAATGTGGAAGAAATGACGTGGGAGGCTGAGGAGGACATGAAGTCCCAATATCCTCACTTATTTCAGACGGCAGGTTCATGCTGATCTTCGTGTTATAGGACTTCCTTATTTCCACCCTATAGTAGCAAGCTTTTTTTATACCATGCACAAGTTACAACTTTAGACTAGATATGATAGATGCAGCTTAGACTACGAGATTTGACAGCTAGGGTGAGTTATGACCTACGTTACTCTCTTAATAGATAGACGGTCGTGTGAGGCCGATATGATATTACGTATGTTATTGCCTAGCCCTGTATGGCATTGGATGTATTTTTTGGTTGCATGGAAGGTTTTGGATAGTCTTATTTATAGGACAAACTCTGCCGAAATTTCCAGAGAAATCTTAGAGTTAGAATTCTAAGCCATGTTACCCCAACATTCAAGGACAAGTGTTCTTAAGGGGGAACGGTGTTACACCCCATTATTTTTGTACGTTGCCATTGTCGTAAGCTAGCTAACATAATACAGAGAAGTTATGATACCCTTATAAGGTCAATGAAGGTTATTATCAAGTATTACGAAGGTACCTAAATGTTTCGGGGTTGAACATATCGAAGGAAACAAAGTCGTCAAAAAATTGATTTTGTGGTCCAATTTCATGGACCATGAAATGTTTCACGGCCTGTAAAAATGAGGTGGTTCCACCGTGAAATTGATCGAGTGAGGTAAGGGAGGAAGAACAATTCCATGGTTTGGTTTCATGGCCCGTGAAATGTTTCACAGCCGTGAAAGCCACCGTGAAAGTGGTGGCAATGGAATGTTTTTAAGGTTGTTTAAACAGGCCCAAGCTCGACCAGACCTCATTTCATCTTCCCTTCAACCTTAAGAAACTCCTATAAGCTCTCCTAAGGTTCTCTAAGTGTTCTTGAATACCTAGGTAAGGTCCGAAAGCAAAATAGCGTGATACTCTCAGTCGGATGATCGTAAGCTTAAACTACTACTTCTCCCCTTCATTTTGAATATTGTGGGGGATGTGTGTATAGAAGAAAGGTGTTATAAGGAGTGTTTTGCAGACTTAAGGTAAGTTTTATCTTCCTCTTGTTGTGCTCAAGTATCTACAAGTTGTAGCAAGTGGATTTTCTTAGAACTTGTAAGCTCAACCTTTGAAAGAACTTATTGATATCGTGTTGATGTTGAGCTACTTATTTGGAGTGATTTATTGATGTTGAATGTATGGATATTTTTGGTTGTTTTATGAGGAAGTTAATTAGAGCTAAAAAAGTTGTATTTTTAATTAATTACCATTGTTAAGGTCTATGGAAGTTCTACGCGCTTTAGGTGCCCGTGAAATATCTAAGTGAAGTAACTTATAGTTTATTGAAGTGATCTTAATCCAAATCATTTATAAAATGTAGATTATCGTTCTTAGAGCGTTCGAGAACTCGTGAGATATTGAAAAAGGTATGTATTGGCTAACCTTCCTTTCAAAGCATGACTTTCTAAATTTTATGCTAAGATCTAAAACAAGAGAATGTCTAAATAAGTATTCAATTTCCGTAGCTTGATTGTCCTAGTCAGGACTAGGTTTCTATCCTTGAGCTTAGTACTCACTTAATAGGTTTTTATAGATTTTTCAGACCTAGTCGAGGGTTGATGGTTATTGTTTAGTTTATCGTGGCCTATTGGCTGGTGAGATTACCTAGCCTATGATTTAGTGAGATACCTAGCCTATAAGCTAGTGACATGCCTATCCTATCGGTTGTTGAGTAACTTGGCCTATGTGCTAGTGAGATACCCGACCTATCCGCTGGTGATATATACACTTAGCCCTATATGTAGCCGGCTACATACGTTATTACTTTTTGTTTACTATGGTACTTAGAGCATCTTCGAGTTTTAGTTGTTGATTATTTCTATTTCTATTATTTCAGTTGCCTTACATGCTCGGTAAATTATATTTGTACTGACGTCCCTTTTGCCGGGGGCGCTACATTCCATGCGTGCAGGTTCTGAGAGACAGTCGATAGACCCTCCTAGTAGGCAGTGCTGCGTTCTGCTGATTTGTAAGATCTAGCTCTTTTGGAGTTGCGAAGTTTAGATGTCTAGAGTATTTTATTTTGTATAGATCATATGGGTTGTACCGACCATACTATAGTTGTTATCTTTAGAGGCTTGTAGACCTATTGCTTGTTTGTACAATTAGTTTGTGTTGAGGCATTGTCATCTCTTGTGTATATCTCTTTATAGTTGTACTTTGATAACACTCCATGTGGCCTCGTCGGCCTGTTTATATATATGTTTTGGAGTTGTCCTTGTTATAGATGAGTTAGTCCCTAACCATTACGTATCATGAGTAGGGCTTTGTCGGCCTATGTTGTTTTTACCTATTTTTCAGGTTGGCCCTAAGAGAGGATGTATGATTAATTGCATCAAGAATGCAAGTTACAATTTTGTGTGTTCGGTCAAGTAAGGCACCAGGTGCCGATCTAGCCCTCCTGAGATGGGGTATGACAAGCTATGAATCCATTGAAAGGGGTCATTAATAAGATATATCGGATATTTGGTATGTTTTTCTGGAGCAACACAATTGGAGTAAAGGGAAAACATTAGGTGGCATGGGACAATATTTGTTTACCAAAAGCATAGGGACGCTTAGGCTTCAGATCTTTGCATGACATGTCTAATGCATTGTTTGCTAAGTTATGGTGGAATAACAGGACATATGTGAGCTTATTGAGTCAATACATGATTAAAAGTATTATAAGAAGTTACATCCAATAGTAGCTACTAGTAGAGTAGGTTGACATGCATGGATGAAGATGATAATGCTTAGAGAAGAAGTAGAACATCTAATCTGGTGGAAGCCAAGACAAGGTAATTCCAGTTTTTTGGTTTGAAAATTGGACAAATCTTGATTTTTATATTTTATTTTATTAGAAGTGCTGAGAGAAGAAAAGATAGATGTGACAACATTTGTGAGGGATGAAAGATGAAGTATAGAAATGGTGAGGGAAACCATGCCAGAAGAGATTCTTAAACATGTTAAAGATAACAAAAGCCTCTTACTTTGCAGAATTCATTCTGGACTTTGGAAAATTTTGGAGAGTTTACAGTGAAGAGTTCTTGGGACTATTTGAGGCATAGGTAGGATATAATGTAGCATTTCAACTTCATATGGGAAAAGGCAGTCCCAATTAAGATCATCTTTATGTGAAGGGTTTGGTTATGCAGAATTACTACGAATAACAATATTAAAATAATGCATATCAACATTGTATGTAGATACTGGTGCTGCTCAGATTCACAACAAGAAACCATGTCACACCTATTTCTAACCTCTCCTATAGTTGCAAGGCTATGGAGACAATGTACATCATGTGCAGGTATTAGTATTGAAGGACTACAGCTACAACAAGATCACAGCATGGTGGACTAGTGCTACAAATGCCAAACTGAAACCAGTATTCATAGCTCTTCCTTCCTTCATTTTGTGGGAGTTATTGAAGAGTGTCACGACCTAATTATCTAAGTCATGATGGAACTACCTTCTATTAAGTCAGTAATCCGACCACAACCATCTACCTAATTAATTAAATAAATCAATACAAAATAATTATACCATTTAATCGTAAGTCTTAATAACTCCCATAAGCACAAAAATACGGAAAAGTTACTACAACTCCTAAAACCAGGTGTCACCAGTACAAGAACGACTAAAAAGGAAATAAAACTTTGGAATTTTATCCAAATACAAATATTGTCTGGAAATAGAAATGACAGAATGAAGATATATGAAGAATCTGGTGTCACTGATCATGCTAGTAGCTAAGTCTCGAGATCCACTCATTATAAAGGATGTAGAAAGTGTAGCGTGAGTACAAAGAATAACGGGTACTCTAGTAAAAATAGAGATGACGGTTGGCCTTCCGAATACCACTTCCACACTTAACCGCTATTAGTCTGACATACAGGTACAACCAATAATCATACGTTCAATAGTTGGTATAAGAAACCTCTAAATCCATAAAATCGTTCAAGTACTCAAATACGCATGATAATGTGATTTAATACGCAATTATATAAGTCAACAATAATGAATCAATGAAATATTATGATATGCAAATATTATGTAAATGCAAGACTTTTTTCTCCTCACCTATACACACATTTTCAAATACTATGAATCATGACTCATGAGGGACTCGCGAGGTCCATATACCACTTGTAATCATTTCTCTTTGGTTTCCTTAGCTAATATTAGGCTTTCATTAACATCACTTAGCCAATTTTAGGCTCACATTACATGTCTCTAGCCAATCAGGCTCATATATAACTCATCACTCCGTCCGAAAACATTTTTTCTCGGACTCCGCATATGTATCCGCAAATATACATGGATAAGATACCATATGAAGCATGAATATTAAATGAACAACATAAAGAATCCATGATATGCAATAAATATTCAATATTTAATCCAAATAGGTCATTAAGGTCTGACCTTTAACCAACTACGTAACAAAGATTTAAAACATTAGCTTCTTTTCCACTATTAAACGAGTATTAGGAATGATGAGAAATACATAATCAGAGATAATACATGCATATAAGAATAGAGACAAAAATTAGGGGTTATATACCCTAATCAAAGATCCATATGATCATACTATCTATCAGCTAGTGCCCAAAGCATGACATTCAGACTAGATTATACAATTTAAACAACGCAAGTACATATAGCATGACATTGGTACCCAATACAAGTGCTTGTCACCTCACAAGTTTAGGGACCCCTTAACATCCATATTACACCCTCTTAATTAGTTCATTTCAATAACCACCATGCTTTAAATAAGTCATAAGTCTCAATTTGCATGAATTAGGAGTTCGACGGTCACAACGAACCCTTGCCTTTTAGTAGAGTTTCTGAATGATCCAAATCCATTTAATATGGAAAATATGTTAACACACGATTCTGTGACACCCATATTGCTAGATGGAAGTTTCGAACCTATAAAGTCACCCAAAAATAGAATTTTGAGCCTCGAAGGGCAATGTAGGAAATTAGTCAAAACTTTAGTCTGCTTATGATCTAGGGAGTCTACATATCAATTATCAACCAAATATAACATCAATTTCATGACTAATTTTAGAATCCCTCTTTTTTAACCTAGGGTTTATAAGCCAATTTCCCAACTTAAAACATGATTTCTAGCATGATATTCCTTAATAATCAATGATATAATTATAATGGAGTGATTAGAAGCTTACCCACTTGAATATTCTTGAAACTCCCCTAAAAAATGCTCCCCAAATCGAGACACCTAGCTTCAAATATGAAAATAGAATAAATAATTGTTTTTGGGCATTTTAAATATATGAAACAGTGCCTTCATTGCAATCAGGGACCCTCATCGTGATCGTAGAGGCTAAAAATCTAACCCGGGAACGGCCTAAGTTTTTTGAGTTAGATTTCATTGTCATAAGTTAAGATCTATCCAGTGAAGTTAAAGGACTCATATAAGGTTAATAATAGTTTAAAACTAATGATGATGCAGTGTACATAGGTGTTGAGAAAAAGTTATGGTGAATCAAATTTTAAAAAAATGAAGTAATGCATAAAGAAAGTGACTGATCTGCTTGGACGTCATATGTGATTGAGATACTTGGTCATACATCCTACTTTCTTGCATGTCTTGTTTTCTTACACGTTCTACTTGTTTCACGTCCTACTTATTAAACGAGGATGACACACGTGCTTAGTTAGTAACTACTTACTTAAGTAGGTGACAAGTAGGTTCATCACCTACTTAGAGTATGTGAACTAATTTAAAAGGGAAGGAGAAAGAATAGAGATGGGAAATTCTTGGGGCAGCCCATGACCTATCTGCCCAAGCCCATTAATGGGGCCATATATACATAGATATCTCTCTTTTTCACTTAGAAAACTTTTAGAATTATATCTCTCTCTCTATTGAAATGATTCATCAACCCTAAGCTCTCCCAAATACCTCCCCAGAGTTCTTATTGGATCCCAAAGAAAATCCAAAGGTAATCAACCTATAGCCTTTTATGGAGATTCCTAGATGTTGATCTTGAGGTGTTCTTCCTTCTAGTTGCTAAAGTTGGAAGTGTTGGAGCTGAAGGAAAGTGTAGGTAAGGTGTGAGACTTGATATCTAAGGTAAGAATAATCTTCTCTTCTATGTTCATAAGCTAGCTTGAGCTCTAGATGTATTTTGTTGATGTGAGAGTATGAATTAATGTTATATGATGAAGTTGAGTTAATGGGTGTTGTTGTTCTAAGTTGTAGGTCATTATTATCATGCCACAGGTGTTGGAAGTAACAACAAATTGTAGATAAACTAGATTGATGGTTTAAAAGTATGATATGTTACAAGTTGTAAGTTGAAGAACTAAAATATATACTTGAAGTATTTTTTGTATGTTAAATATATCCATGTATTGGCTGATAAAGTTTTACCATCTAAAAGGGAGCTAGACAAAGATATATCGCATAAAGGTTCGTATAGAATAGTTTGACATTCGTCGGCTAGTAATAACACATATCATTGTTAATAGAAGTATTGTCTTTATGGTTGTAACTTGAATAGCTAAGAAAGCTAATTCCATCACCCCATTGGGAAGTCTATATAAAGGTATCTAATGGCTATCACTTTTTTCTGTGGCATGATTCCGTACCTAAAATGGTACTCATTAGAGATGTATAAAACAAGTGTTTATAAGGAGCTTGCATCTCATATTGAGATATCACTCAGATTATGTTGCTCTTCCCTTGTCAGGAGTACTTTATGCCTTAGAGCTTATTCTCTCACTAGATGAGTGTATATAGATCTTGCGGACATAGTCCATGGTTGATGACAGCTGATTTACTCCCCGTGTTATACTCGGTTGTTTGGCATTTTGTTGCATTCCACAGAGCCTATAGATGGCTTCAAACATTATACTATTCACAGAGCCTTGTCATGGCCTTGTACGTTATATTTATCCAACAGAGCCTTGCTACGGGCTGATATGTTTTGTACGCCATAGATGCCCCAGTAGCTCAGTGTGTCTTGTGATGTTCCACAGAGCCTCATTTAAGGCCTAGTACATTGTACTTATCCACAGAACCCCAATAGGGCCTGATATATTATTGATATTATTTTATAATGTGATTTGGGAATAGGTAGGTATATCCCCAGATTTTCCCTCATAGGTATATCCCTAGATTTCCCCTCATCTCTCAGATAAGTTAAGTTGTTATTCTTATCAGTTCAGTTTAAGTTATTCAGTTGCCTTATATACCAGTACATTATATTCATACTAACATCCCTTTTGTCGGGGGCGCTGTATTTTATGCATGCAGGTCTTGAGTAACAGATAGAAAGGCCTCCTCAGTAGGAGATGTCGAACCTAGCTTGATTTTTTAGCTCTATGTCATTCGAAGTTGCCAGGTCTAAAGTATTTATATGTATTCCTGAGATGGTGGGTAGGTCGGGGCCCTGTACAGCCCATATTACAGTTGTCATTCTATAGAGGCTAGTAGATGTGCCCTATATATGTCCTGTTTTACAGTACGACCTTGTAGGCCTTGACATTATATCTTGATTATACAGATGGCCTTGTCGACCTTGGTTGTTTACCTTTTGTAATGATGAGTTTTAGAATCCATTATGGTCGATGACCCATTTATGTATACATATTTTGAGCTAAACCCCCTTGCAGATGGCAAGCCAAATTTTCTTTGGGTAGACTTCATTGTAGCCTTTTCGGGTTATATAATTCCATCTTATGATGCGATTTGGACTTGTTGAACAAATATGAGTTTATGTATGTTACGGGTTACAGATGGGTAAGCTCGGGCAAGTAATGTTACACCCTATACTCTTGTATGTTGGATTCTTGAGGAGTTGGATAAATTAAGTTCGAAGGAAGGAGTACTTCTGAGATTGGGGGAGCAATCACGACAACTCCACTCTTTTATCTTCGCTTGTGTGCGAAGAGGGTTGAGCTAGAATATGGTGACTTGCGACCTTTCCGAAGGATACATATGTCTTAAAAAAGTATTAAGGAGTTTTCGGGAGGTTTATAGGTCATTGGGATTGAATAAACCACTCTCCGACGAAGTTCAATGAAGTTAGTACGTCCTGCTAAACGTTTTGCATCGCAAAACCCACTGCATATGGGAGGCGGTGGAAATCCCCAATATAAATCCTTGAGAGCAGTGGCTTCATCTCTTTTTATTTTTTCCCCCAACCAGATCCAAGATAAGTTCCAAATACTCCCACAAGGGTTCTTTATTAATCAAGGGTGTTTGCACAAGATCTCAAGGTGAATTAAGCAAGATTCAATTCCTACAAGTTTATGCAAGCTTGTAGATGACCTTTCTTTGTGTGGTGTTGTCTCAAGCTTAAAGGAGGTTGTAGTTGGAGTTTTTCCAGATCCTTCAAGGTATGTTTAACCTTTTGTTGTTGAATTTAAGTTATTCTTTGTGTTGATTGAGTTGGAGAAGTGGAAAACTACAAGAAAGAGACAAAAAGGTAGCTTAGAAAATATTGTTATGTTGTTGAGTTGTTTGAGGTGTATGTATATCTTCCTATGGCTTGGAATTACTAGAAATAGCTTGAGTATGATGTTGACATGGTTGTTATCATAGTCTTCCATGTGTTGGATTTGTTGGTGGAAATTGAAGTTGAAGGAATGAGGAAGAAAACTAAGATTAATTCTCAATCGGACTTGTGGATTATCGTATTTGCTACTAGTTATAGTAGAAATTATTGTGCACTTGTTTTGGTATAGATTGAGGTGTGTTTTGGGCTGGTTACATTGCCTTGTTGAGACAAGATAAAGCTAAGGTATGTGAGGCTATACCTTCCTTCTAGTTTTGTCATGATTCTTTCGTTATAGTACTCCCTATCATGCGCACAAAGATGTGTTGTTCGTAGCAATTGTGTTTGGGTTACCATGGACCTATTGTAGTGACTATCATTTGATTATAGATTAGATGATAGCTAGCTAGACATTCAAGACGATAGAAAGCATTATAATAGAACATATAGAGTTACGTTTTGCCTACGAGGCTATATCATCTTATGCATTCACTTGCCTTTGGGGATATTTCACATCTCCCTTCGGGACTATGTTACTCTTGCCTTCCTGGCTATATATAATGTGCACTTTCCTTCGGGTCTATACAGATTGCCTTCGGGGCTATACAGATTGCTTCCGGGGCTATGCATTTGCCTTCATGGCTATTTACTTCTTTTTAGTTGCCTTATATGAGGCTAGATATTTTTTTTATGACCTGTATAGTTTTTTAAAAACTCGAGCTCAGTTGACTCTCAATTATATTCAGCATGCTTTACAATTTAGTTATTCAGTTAGCTACATACTTGGTATATTATTTCGTACTAATATCCCTTTCCTAGGGTGTTGCATTTCATGCCTGCAAGTCCTGATAGACAGCAGGGAGGACCACCTTAGTAGATTTCCAAGCACCAGCTCATGTGGTAAGCTCCAGGTCATTCGGAGTTACCAGGTCTAGATTTTTGTGTATATACAGACTATAGGTAAGTCGGGCCCCTATCTCGTCCATGATATAGTTATCACTCTTTAGAGGCTTGTAGACATTTCCTGTCATTGTATTAATGTTAGTCTGATAGCGTTGTCGGCCATAGTATGTATGTATATATATTTGCCTTTTGTTGTTTGCAGATACTTTAGCTTATGGCCTCATCGGCCTAAGTCATGATGATTAGATTGTGTGGGACTTTTTGGGCCTAGCTTGTGTTTTGAGACATAGATTACTTATGTTACAATTGGGTTCGCTCAGGTCTAGCCAGGCACCGAGTGCCGCTACACCTCCTCAGGTTGGGGTGTGACAAATATGGTATTAAAACAAGTCGTGTCCTAGGGAGTCTACAAGCCGTGTCTAGTAGAGTCTTATTTATAAATATTTGTGCATCACATCATATAAACAGGAGGCTACATGTCATTTAGGAATTAGTTACCCTTCTTTCAAATGTGTCCGAAGATTTCAAGCCTAACCCCCCGTTTGGATGTTGTGTTCAGAGATGCCATTGATATATAGGACAGCGACTAGCAAGAGGGTTAGTAAGATGGAAGGTGAGGGTACTAGCAGAGTAACGCATGTTGAGGTAGCCCACTCTGAGGCCCAGGGTGAAACACCATCATACCCACCTCAGACTCCTCCACTAGAGAAGATTCCTAGAGCTAGGGCACCACGAGCTCCTACTCCCATCCCACAGATCAGGACTTGAGTAGGGCAGTACATTTATTATCTCAGATAGTAGCTGTTCAGCATCTGTATAGAGGGTCAGTGCGTGCATGATCTTCTCAGGTCCCTGGAAGTTCAAGGGTGAGAGAGTTTCGAGCTTTGAGTCCTCCAGAGTTTACTGGGATGAACTGACATAAGGACCCTCATAAGGACCCTCAGGACGGTATTGATCAGCTTTATAGGGTCTTCTGGGTTATGCATGCTTTAGAGACTGAGGCAGTTGAGTTAGCGTCTTTCTGATTATGAGATATAGTCATTGTTTGGTATGAATGATGAGAATCGTCTCAAGGTTAGGAAGCACATGTAACAACTAGGGATGAGTTTTCAGATGCCTTTATAGATCACTACCTTCTGATAGAAATACGAGAGGCTTGAGTTGACCAGTTCTTGACTCTTCAGCAGGGAGGACATGAATGTTCAAGAGTATGGTCTCTGATTTGATTCCTTGGGAATGTATGCCCCAGCTTTTGTTGATACGATGTAGGACCGAATTCATCGATTTATATAGGTCTTGCACTGGAGTATGTCAAGGTGTGTACTACAGCCGCTCTGCATGAGAATATGGATATTTCTCACATACATGCCTTTTCACATAATTTAGAAGAGCATCGCAATCACCAATCAGTTATAGGGCAAATTTAGAGAGAGAGAACCATAATATAGACAGACTTACAGAGCCTTAGGAAGAGTTCTAGGGTGGTTCCAACCCATGAAAGTTCATAAGACAACCTAGGCCTCAATTATCTCAGTCATAGGGTTATGTTCCATCAGGACCAGGCTAGAGCTCATGAGCATCAGGTTCGTAGTGGCAACATAGTTTAGACTAAATAGGATCTTCCTCTCCGCATTATGATATTTGCGACAGAGGGTATTATGGAATCTGTAGGTTAGGATCGACCGCTTGTTATACGTGTGGTCATGAGGGTTATAAGATGAGGGAGTTCCTAAATAGAGGGCAAGGTATCTTAGCTCAGTCTACTGACTCGGTAGGAGGATCATCTACTACAGTACACCTTCCAGGATGAGGGTCTTAATCTTCTACTGGTAGAGGTCGAGGTCGGGGTGGAACTTCCAGTTCAGGGGGCAGTAGATACCGCATCTATGCTTTAATCGGCCGACAGGACTCTGAGTTTTATCATATGATATTGCAGGTATAGCGAGTTCATATTCATCTAGTAATTACACTTCTATAAGCTTTGGACCTACCTTCTCTATAATACTCGATTAGTTGAGGAGGAGTTTGATATGGTGCCTAAGTTTCAAATTAAGTTGTTCATGGTGTTTAAACCAATTGCCGAGTTAGCTATTGTTAGGCGGGTCTAGAATGATCGTATGGTAATGATATGTAATCCTTAGACCTTAGACCTAGAAATGGTCATTTTAGATGTTATGGATAGACTAGCATCTTGCTATACTACTAGGGGGTATTAGCGAAGACCGTGTCGTTAATGGGATTAGTATGGCATACTTAATGTGAATTCTAGAAAGACGGCGTCAAAGGATAAGAATACAAGATAAGAGATCGAACCCAAAAGGAATAAGAAATCTTTAAACCTTCCGAGATAGAATATAAGTTAAGAAAGGACCAAGAATATGGACAATTTACGAGAGGTGACGGTTGTAGGCTTGACCAAAAGGATAATGATCCCTTGTAAGAGAATGTATGATAGAAAGTACGACAAATAGGGACCACGTGTTAGATGGCCAAGAGGGACCCAATTTGTAGGTAATGAGCGGGGCTAGAATATACTAAATAGGCTTGAACTAGAAAAGTGAGAATTGGAGTAGAATAATTCTCATGAGTTAATGACGTCCGTAGACCATAGGCATTAGAAGGTTATTACGAGAAGGATATGTATACTATAATGTAAGGTTCCAACTTCAGATATTATACGAGACAAGGTAGTATCATGTTTAGGATTGACAGTCGTGTGACGCCAAGTGTTGTTGGTTATAGATATTGGCCCTGTGTGGCATGTATAACATGTTTCTATAGCTATGTGTAGATTGGTTTAGTTCGATTAACAGGGGAGACTCTGGCGAAATTATTGAAAAGCCTATAAGAATTAACATTCGAGGATGAATGTTTATAAAGAGGGAAGGATGTTACACCCCGTATTCTTGTACATTGGATTCTTGAGGATTTGGATAAATTATGTTTGAAGTAAGGAGTATTTCTGAGATTACGGGGAGCAATCACGACAACTCTGCTCTTTTATATTCGCTTGTGTGCGAAGATGGTTGAGCTACACTATGGTGACTTGAGACATTTCTGAAGGATATCTATTTCTTAGAAGAGTATTAAGAAGGTGTCGTGAGGTTTAGAGGTCATTGGGATTGAACGTAACACTCCCCGATAAAGTTTGATGAAGTTAGTATGTTCCCTAAATGTCTTGGGTTCCAAAACCCATCCGCATTGCAGATCTTGGCGGCATCTTGGCCGGCCATTCTAGTGAGATTTCTTCCACCATGTGCAGTGGCACATTTAGTTTCATAGCCTGTTCTACATCGTAGAACCCACCGCATATAGGTGGCGGTGGAAATATCCTATATTAAGCCTTGAGAGGTGGTCTCATTTCTTAATTCATTTTTTCCCCAACCAGATCCAAGATAAGTTCTAAATATTCTCCCAATGGTTCTTCATCAATCAAGGGTATTTTCACAATATCTCAAGGTCAATTATGCAAGATTCAACTCCTACAAGTTGATGCAAGCTTGAAGAGGACCTTTCTTAGTTTGGTGTTATTGTTGTGTATTGTCTCAACCTTAAAGGAGGTTGTGGTTGGAGTTTTTCCATATCATTCAAGGCAAGTTTAACCTCTTATTATTTTATTTAAGTTAGTCTTTGTGTTGATTGAGTTGGAGAAGTGGAAAACTACAAGAAAGAGGCGAGAAGGTAGCTTAGAAAATATTGTCATGTTGTTGAATTGTTTCAAGTGTATCTATATCTTCATATGGATTCTTATTAGAAAACACTCTCTTCTCTCTCTAAAATTCTCAGACCCTAGCAGCCACCTTACTGGACGGAATGGCCAATCCCTCTGGAGGACTGCCCCACTGGTGGCTATTCTTACTTCATCATCTCTTAATATCACAGACGCCAACTTTCCGCCCCTCAGTATACAATCAAATGTACCTAAACCCATAACCCCTAGTTCAAGTGAGCCAAAACGTTTGCCTATACCAAATACAAATGAGCCTAAGAATTTTCCTATTGATACAAACCAAACAATTGTTTCACCACCCAAATATGCCAACCTTCTAAAATCTAATATAACCCATGCAAATGAAATCCAGATTAGTGTTCCACCAAAGCCTATTACATATGTAGATGGAGAGACTTACATAAAGTGGAAATCAAAAGAAGTGAAACAATTAATCATCAAGGAGAATTTACAATATGCTGTAATGGGAATTTTTCATATGACATCATTGATATTAAGGAGCTAAGGAATGTTATTCTACTACAATGTGAAATAAAAGGCACAACAACAATTGGGCTAATTGAGGAGAGTCACATCTTGATAAGATTGAACTTGCTGGAAGATTCTATATAGATGATGTCCACACCTGCATATTATTTAAAGGTACATGATAGATATTGTCAGATGAGACCTTTTATCTGGGATCCTTAGTTTAAACCAAAAGAGGAGACATCAATGACAATAGCATGGATAAGTTTTCCAAAAGTACCTCTAAATTGTTTTGCCAAAGAAGTAGTATTTTCCCTTGCAGCTGCAGTTGGAAAGCCCTTAACAGTAGATCTTGCAACAACCAATTGAACCAGGCCCAGTTGTGCAAAGGTGAAAGTGGAATTAGATTTAATGGAAACACATCCAAAGATAATTAATATTGCTGAAGAAGATGAGATAACATGCAAAATTAAGTCTAAATGGATAACCATAAACTATGACTATGTGCCAAAATATTGTAAACATTGTAAACTGCAAGGACATGTTGAAAGTGAATGTAGAGCTTTAAACCCGAAATTGGAAAAGAAGTGCAAGGAAGAGATCAGAAACGAGGAAAAAGAGAATGAAGAGGCCCTTAAAGTAAAGTACAAAGGTAGAACATGTTTGAATCAACAGGGTAAGCAGGAATGGATATTGAGAAGAAATAAGTATAACAAGGATAAGATAGGAATAATAATATATGATGAAGAGAAGAACAACAATAAAGAAGGGGAGACAACGATCACAAACAATGCTTTTGTTGTGCTTAATGTAGAAGAGGGGGACAAGCAGGAGAAGGAGGAACATGAGGAGCAGAGGAGCACTAAAGAATGGATAGAACAAATCTTTCTAAGAACAAAGCAATTAGAAAAAGTAGAGCATAATACAGAGGAGATTTCCACTGAACAAGGGAAGAAAGATACAGGAAAGGTGGACATAGAATCTCAAGCAGAAGAGGTTAAGGAAGACTCTCAACATAAAGGGGAACGGAAAAAATATTATAAGGGGGAGGAGGTAATAGAGGTAGACCTTTTATCATCATATTTAGAAAAGACAGAACATGTACAAATAGATGCATAGGAGATAATAAGAACACCAACAATCATAGATAGTAATCAAAACAAGAAAGGACAAGGGGGAGGGGACAATGTGAATACAAACGAGGGGAGTGAAGGCCTCAACAAATAAACAAATACTAGTAGTTTAAAACCACCAAATGCAAGTAGAAATCACAACAAGAAACCATAAAGTGAGAAAAGCAACCAGGGAAGTAATAGTACAAAGCAGAAATCTGACCTCACAAAGGATGGATATAAGCAACAGAAAGGAAAATGAGATGCAGATTATTACACAAACAACAACAGGAGAAAAATAGGGAGATCGTGCAGATTATTACACAAACAAAGGTTCAAGAAAGATTAAGTTAAGACATGAAGAGCATGAAGCAAGTAGATACACAGATGGACAATCACTAGAAGAAAATTATCAGGTTATTATGATGAAAAGAGATATATCTCCTAAATTTCACAAAGGGCCAGGAAAAGGAAATAAGAAGACACAGAGAGAATCAAGTGTTCCTCCAAGAACTGTATATTAAACTAGAAGGGCTATGAAAAAACCAAATATTTCATAATGAATGCACTAATATGGAACATTAGGTCAGTGAATACTATGGAAGTTTTTCAAATATTGACAAAATGCATCTCAAACATCATTTTGTATTTATTGGTTTACTAGAACCTTTCCAAGACCCTAACAACATTGAAGAATATAGAAGATGACTGAACATGAATACTACTTTGGTGAATGTATCTGGGAAGATATGGATTTTTGTGGATGAGATTTTTGAGGTGGATGTGGTTGTTGATCATATGCAACATTACACTATTAAAATTAGAAGCCAAATTTTACAACAGTATTTGATAATCACAGTTGTATATGCTAAATGTACACAAGGTGAATAGCTTGCTCTGAGGGAAAGTTTAGAAGATTTAGATGATGGTTTGACAAATCCATAGATAATAGGGGTGATTTTAATGTGATAACATTTGAAGAATAAAAATATGGGGTTTTCCTGTCAGAGCAAGTAAAATGCAGGATTTCAAATCTTGTATACAAAATTGTGGAGTGTATGATTTGGGTTTTAAAGTGAGTAAATATACTTGGTGGAATGGACGGAGTGGAGATTATTGTATTTTCAAAAGGTTAGATATATTCTTTGGAAATCAAAGTATTTAGGGGTTGTATCCTAACATTGAAATTCAACACTTGATCAGAAATGGTTCAGATCATGCCCCTTTATTGATATCTTATATTAGAAGCACTGACCCAATCAATAAGACTTTCAAATTTCATAATTTTTAGTTTAAGACTGAAAGATTCTTGGATACTGTTGGAGAGCATTGGCATGCTTATTTTATGGCTAACCCCTTCATTATCTTCCATCACAAATTGAAGAAACTGAAGACTGCATTGATTCAATGGAGTAAAAGCACATTTGGTAATATTTTCTGGGAGATTGAAACTTTGGAAAATGTTATCAAAGTTCATGAAGTTCAAATTATATTGCATCATACTCCTATTAATAGGGAAAATTTGCATAGAATTCAAGCTAATCTGAATAGATATTTGCATTTGGAGGAATAATTTTTGATAGAAAAGGCAGGCATGCAATGATTCCAAGATGGATATAGGAACACTTCTTTCAATCTTATGTTCAAGGAAGGAGGAAAAGGCTATAGTTGAGAAGAATTCAGAATCAACATGGTATGTGGTTAGAAGAGGATTGTGATATAGCAGTAGAAGCAATCAGGTTTTTTCATGATCAATTTACTAAGGAGGCAGATCCTAGTAAATTTGAAATTCTTGACCATGTACCAAAAATGATATCAGCATAACAGAACAATATTTTCACTGAGATGACAACATAAGAAGAAGTGAGGAATGTTGTTTTTAGTCGTAATAGTGAAAGTGTTGGGGCCCTGATGGATTTACTGGACTATTTTACCAGTCATGTTGGAGTATTATAGGGGATGATGTTACTAATATGATGAGATCTTTTTTCTATGAAGCTAAATTACCTAAACTCATAACTCATACTATTTTGGTCTTATTACCTAAAAAGGATATCATTAATACCTATTCTGACATAAGACCAATAAATTTAAGTAATTTTGTAAATAAGATTTTCTCAAGATTGATACATGACAGACTGGCTAGGGGGTTGAATGATCTAATTTCCTTAAATCAGACTAGTTTTGTGAAAGGAAGGAGTATAGTGGAGAATATTCTATTAACCCAAGAGATTATGGCATATATAAAGCTGAGGACCAAGACTGCAAATGTGGTCATGAAGCTAGACATAGCAAAGGCATATGATAATGTATCCTGGTTATTTTTACTAAGGTTCAGAGGAAAATGGGTTTTGGAGAAAGGTTGATTGATACGGTTCAGAATCATTAGCAATAATTATTATTCAGTGCTGGTAAATGGGCAACAACATGGTTTTTTTTAATATTGTAGGAGTGTGAAACAAAGTGATCCACTATCAACTATATTGTTTATCTTGACTGTTGTCCCACCCTACCTTGGGGGGTGGCTGACACACAACACCTGAGGGCCTGAGCAAACCAACCGGGCACCCTAGAACATGCGATATGAAACTAGGGTCGACAAGGCCTCCATATAACCATAACAAGACAAGAATGAAAGACAATGTACAAATAGAAGAGTTCCAACATAGTATATACAAATAACCATATCCGACAAGGCAATAAGAAGAGTACCATATAATACAAAGGAGCCGACAAGGCCATGACAAAACATATACACACTGTACACTAGTCTGCAAGCCTCTACGAGTGCTATAATACATCAACAGGCCGGGATACGGCCTCGCCATACCTAAAATACTAGGAATATGTACAATAGTACCTATCGACTCCCAAAATGCAACTCCGAATGAGTGGAGAGTGACAACCAACAACTAGAATAGCCAACCTATTGGGAAGGAATGCCAGTCTTTCTATTTGTACCTGCGGGCATGAACACAGTGCCCCAGAAAATGACATTAGTATGAAAGATGTACTGAATATATAGGGTAGGAGATATAAGTAAACATGAGATGTAACAATTTATATATGGGGACAGAAATCAACTTGGAACTCATATAAAGTCAATGAAGGCACAACCTGTCATAATCATGTGTATGTATATACATGTTTGTAAAAATATATCCACTCAATGGGGATAATCATATCATAGTATATCGTACCCAGCCTCGATGAGGAATAGATCATACCATGCCTTAATAGGACTCGGTAGTGTCAAAACCAACTACAGTGGCATGCCCATATAAGTGGCATGCGCATATAAGTGCTATACCCGAATGACTATAGAGCGATTCGATAATAATATAGATACATATATAAGTGCAATGTAAGACAGACTCCCAAGGACATCACAAGAAAAGCCGGAGTGACCTATCATTGTTATCCTCTGACTATTATTATTGTCGCTAAATTTATGAGCCTTAATACAACCATTCCTGAACGTATACAATCCGAGAGATGCTATAGATTAGAAGTATTCGAAGGAGTAAGATCATTTTAATAAGAAAGGCTTATCATTATTCGACTTTACAAAATGAAACTCTATTCAAAGAAATAATTTCATCAAATCATGCCAAGAAGGAAATTTTCCCTACATACCTTGTCGAGGAAGCTAATCACGTCCCACAAACTCTCGCACCTTCTATGGACATTTATCTACATCATAAGAAGGATTTATATCAATATCGAGTTCCTATCTTATAAGAAACTTCATTTATAACTCAACTTTACACATAACACCACAACTCCATCAATATTTTTCCAATTTCATCATTTGTATTTGTAGAGGAAACTCATAGCTTTATCACAATCAACCAAACAAAAACTTCAAGATTCCCACTTCTCCTATCTTGGTTCTTTAGCAAAATGAGGTCTCGACAAGTGCACAACTCAAATACGTTAAGAAAGGGAAAATCCTAACCTTAATTACCAAGGTTGCATCTTGAGACCCAATTCTAATACTTGGGTAACTCCTTCACAAAAGTAGAAACAACTAGTAAGGATAGGACATGTATCACGAACTTTCTTGTGAGAGACTCACTCAATTGCTCCTTCCGAATTAGACATAAACAAGTATAAAACACTTAGGGAGCTTAGAGGGTTTGTTTTGATGAGAGAAATGAGGTCAAATGAGCTCCCATCTATTTAATAGAGTCTATCACCGCCATACCGCCTAACCTTTAAAGTGGATTTTACGGTGGCTCCACCCATCGTAAAATGTTTTCTGGCCCGTAACACTGCCAACGTAAAACACCATCTCATCGACCAACTCTCTGTTACCTTTTACAGTGGATGTCTCAGAGTTTTACAGTCAGTAAAACATTTTATGGCTGTAACTCTCACCGTAAAGCACATAAATCCCTCAAGTTGTGATGAAACTTATTCCCTTTGATTCGATTGACCTTTGTACCTCTTGACACCTCATTAACATATCCTAACACCCCACTATACTTATAGGAACTCTCATCCATTCTTCTTAACATGTAACCTAGTTAGCAATGCTTTCCGACGGGAAAAACTATGGGGTATAACATTTTTCCCTCCTTAAGAACATTCATCCTCGAATATTGGGAAGTGATTTAACTCTCTAGGTGCTAAAAAAATTCGACAGAACCTATTTTTTAAATAGGACTATCTAAACCTGACCAGTAACCCAAACATACATCTAATTCCACACACGACTATAGAATAGCAAAACAATATCTAATTGGCCCCACACGACCTATATATACACAAGAATTAAAGTGGGTTAGCCATAACTCACCTTAACTATCATTCATTGTACTCTCAGTTGCACCTTATATTTCTATCTCAATATTAGTACCTAAAAATATATATGAACTAGGATCAATTGATATAATAGGAACAAGGGTAGCATATCGCACGAATATCAATATAAACCTGAAGTCTAGAACATGTAATGATATTGGGATTTCATATCTTCTTCAGCCTCCCAAGTCATTTCCTCCACGTTATTTCTCCAAAGTACCTTAACTGAATCAACTTATTTGTTATGTAACTTACGGACTTGATAATATAAGATAGCGATGGAGATTTCTTCATAAGATATATCTTCTGTGACTTGGACATCCTCAATAGGGGTAGTGCAGGAGGAATCACGTAGACATTTACAAAGTATGGATACGTGAAACACAGGATGAATGGCTTCAAACTATGGAGGCAACTCAAGATTATAGGATACTTGGCCTAGTCTTTGAATAATTTGATATGGTCCGACGTACTTAGGGATAAGCTTACCCTTTTTTCCGAATCTCATCATGCCTTTCATAGGTGACACCTGTAAGAAAACCCAGTCTCCCACAACAAACTTTTAATCTCGAAGCCAGTTATCTGAATAGGACTTTTGTCAACTCTGAGCTGTCCACAATCGTTCTTAAATCATTTTACTTTCTCCATGGCTTGTTATACTAAGTCAGATCCCAATAAATTCATTTCCCTACATCAAACCAACCAATAGAAGACCTGCATTTCCGTCCATATAAGGCTTCATACGATGTCATCTGAATACTAGAATGATAGTTGTTATTGTAAGCGAACTCAATAAGCAGTATATGATATTCCTAAATCCCCTTGAAGTCCAACACACAAGCAGTCAATATATCTTTGAGTGTCTGGATAGTGTGATCGTCTTGCCCATCGATCTGTGGGTGAAATATTATGCTAAGACTAATCTGAGTACTCAAACCCTTCTGAAAGGACCTCCAAAAATTAGCTGTAAACTGAGTGCATCGATCAGATATAATAGACATCGAAACTCCATGAAGTCGGACTATCTCCTTTATATACAATTAAGCATGATCTTTGGTTGAATAAGTAGTCCCGACGTGTAGAAAATGAGCTGACTTCATAAGTCTATCCACGATAACCCATACGAAATTGAACTTCCGATGAGAATTAGGTAATCCCATAATGAAATCCATGTTAATTGATTCCCATTTCCATATAGGAATCTCTATATTCTATAGCAATCATATAGGTTTCTGATGCTTAACCTTAACTTGTTGACAATTCGGACACTGAGCAATAAATTCTGTGATATTCTTCTTTATATCGTTCTACTAGTATAGTTGTCGAAGGTCATGGTACATTTTAGTGGAACCATGATGAATGGGATACCTGGACTGTTAAATCTCTACCATAATCTTCCCTCAAAGTCTTGCAACATCGGGTACAAACAACCGGCCCTTATACTTAAGAACCCCATCCTCCGAAAGTTAGAATAACCACTTCTTTTGAAAGGGAATGCCTTATTTAATTGTTACCAAGGTTGGATCGTCAATATGTCGTGCCTTTACTTCTACCACTAAGGATGATTCATTGGAATTATGAACTATGGCACCCATGTCGCCTGTATCAATCAATCACACGCTCAGACTAGCCAACTGATACAAATTTTTTTCCATTTCCAACTTATCAACTCTCACATGTTTCAGGCTGCCCATAGACTTTTGACTTAACATGTCAGCTACAATGTTTCTTTTGCCGGAATGGTACAAAATATCGACATCATAATCTTTCAACAGCTCAATCCATCTTTGTTTCCTCAGATTGAACTCATTTTGCTTGAATATATACTGCAAGCTCTTATGATTTGTGAATATATCAATATGAACCCCGTATAGATAGTGATGCCATATCTTTAAAGCAAAAATAAAAGTCGCTAGCTCAAGATCATGAGTCGAGTAATTCTGCTAGTGTTTCCTTAGTTGTCTCGAAGCATATGCAATAACCTTACCATGCTGTATCGGAACACAACCTAACCCCACTCTGGAAGTATCACAATATACAACATAGCCTTCAAATCCTTTAGGAAGTGCTAGAATAGGTGCTGATGTTAACATGCTCTTCAACTCCTGGAAACTCTTCTCGCAAGTATCTGACCATTGAAACTTGGTCGCTTTATGTGTTAATATTGTCAGCGGTGCGAAAATAGAAGAAATATTTTCCATGAATCTCCGTTAGTAACCTGCTAAGCCCAAGAAACTACATACCTTAGTAGGAGTTGTGGGCCTCGGCCAATTCTTTACGATCTCAATCTTTTAACTACCGACCTTAATGCCTTTACCCGACACTATATGCCCTAGAAAAGCCACCGAGTTCAACCAGAACTCACATTTAGAGAACTTAGCGTACAACTTATGATCTTATAGCGCATGTAATACCACTCTTAAATGATCCGTGTGCTCTACTTCTGATCGGGAGCACACCAAAATATCATAGATAAATACTATTACAAAATATCCAAAAATGAATTAAACACCCGATTCATCAAATCCATTAAAGCCTTTGGCGCATTAGTTAAACCAAAGGACATCATTAGGAATTCATAGTGACCATATCTAGTCTGTGAAGATGTCTTTAGAATATCTTTCTCCTTAACTCGTAGCTGATGATACCCAGATCGGAGGTCAATCTTTGAGAAGTACTTGGAGCCTTGAAATTGATCAAATAGGTCATCAATTCAGGGAAGTAGATACTTTTTTTAATAGTCCCTTTGTTCAGTTGATGGTAATCGATATACATCCCAATGAATTGTCCTTCTTATAGACAAATAACACTGGTGCGCCCTACAGTGACGTACTGGGCCTAATAAAATCCTTTTCTAACAAGTCTTTCAGCAATGCTTTAAATTCTTTTAGCTCAGCAGGAGCCATTTGATATAGAGGAATAGATATAGGATGAGTATCTGAAAGCACATCAATAGTAAAGTCAATTTCCATTTCTAGAGGAAAACCATGAACGTCATCATGGATTACATCAGGAAATTCATTAATGACAGGAACTAACTGAAGGGTTGGAGGCCTTGCCTTGGCATCCTACAGTTGCACCAACTGATAAATATATCCCTTTCACACTCATCTTCTGAGACTTAAGATAGGAAATAAACCTCCCTTTAGGCATTGTAGCATTGCCCTTCCATTCAATGAAAGAGAATGACTTTCGTCCAACAACAACATTAGCATAGCAAAAAACCAACCAATCCATTCCCAAAATAACATTGAATTCCTCCATTTCTAGCTCATTAAAGTCGGATATAGTATGTCGATCATATGTATTTCCATCACAATTCCTATACACTCGCCTAACAATCACGGGCTCACCCACGGGTGTAGACACTTCAAATGACTTATGTAACAATTCAGGCTCTTTTCCATACTTACCAGCAACAAAGAGTGTAATATATGATAAAGTGCAACCCGGATCTATCAAAGCATATATGTCAAGAGAGAAGGATAATAATATACATGTAATTACATCTGGAGATGACTCTAGGTCCTAACGACCTAATAAGGCATAAATGTGGTTTTTGGGTCCGCCTGAACTAGATGTTGCTCCTCTGCCTCTACCTCTACGGGCCAATATCTATGTACCTTTCCTAGATGGGCGTACTGACGAATAAGAAGCTGTTACAGGCCCTGTTGGTTGTGTCGTACTGCCCCCGCCTCTCATCGGATAAAACCGCATGATATGACCAAGTTGCCCACATGAATAAGACACATCCCAACCCTAGAAACACTACCCAAAATGAGTCCTACCATATCAACCATAATACGGTATCGGTGGCCTCACCTGACTAGACTCTCCTATATATTAGGAGACGGATACTCGTGAACTCTAACCCTGACTAGATTAAGTGGTCTAATATCGAAGCTGGCCTTGAAACTGTGGTGGTGCATTAGATTTCATATAAAATGAACGTCTAGGAAACTGAGGCCTAAACCCACCTCAAAACTCTCCCATATCACTTACGGACTGGTCCCTCTTATGTTGGCCCCTATCATGCTCTCGACTAGATCGTTGCTGACTCTTACAATCTATTAGATTCTATGCATAGGCCTGAATGCAGGAGATATCCATATTCAGGTGCAAAGAAGTTGTAGTGCACTCATTCACCAAGTGCGGCCCCAAACCACTAACAAACTGATGTACTCGGTCACTCATGTCAGCAACAACATATGAGCATACCTAGCCAAAGAGTTGAATTATAGACTATACTCTCGAACACTTATATTACCCTATTATAAATATAAGAACATGTCTCACATGGCTCATAAAATCTCAACCAGCAAATACTGCTATAAAAATGCCTCAAAGAACTCCCTTCATGTCGTTGGTGGGGAATTAGGTCCCCGAGTATGCTCCCAAGTATCATACCAGGTTACAGTAATATTACACAACCTATAGGAAGCCAACTTTACTGACTCAACATCTATAGCATGCATAACTCATAACTTCCATTGTATATGATCCAGAAAATCCTATGAGTTTGCATTACGATCAACCCCTGTGAATACTGGAGGGTCCAAGTTGATAAAGTCACAAACTCTCATGCTCATAGCCCTATCAGCAATACTGGGGGTCTGACATTGGGCCTGAGAGGCCACTAATTTAGTCAACAATTGCACTGCAATATGCATGTCTAGATCCTGATCAGGGGCAACTAGAGGTACATCGGCTCCCCTATGCCATTATGGAAATGGTGATGGGGGTGGAGTTCTAGAGGCCTGAGATACAGCCTCATCATAGAGCTCCTACCTCCCTGGGTAAGTAGGTGGTACCTGACTGGTACCCTCTCCCGCCTCGTCATCTAACCTCCGCAGAGCCTCTTGTCGTCTAATAGTAGCAAGCATAACTGAGAAAATAAACAAGATGAAAATTAGAAGTGGACACTTATCATTCAACATTATCACACAATCTAGATTAGGAAGAAAAGTAACCATTCTAAATATCCAGTAGCATCCTACATTTAAATGTGTTGTACAACACACTTATAACTAAGACTCTACTAGATACGACTTACAGATTCCCTAGAACTGACCTGCTCTGATACCACGTTTGTAATACCCCAACCTTGGGGGATGGCTGGCACTCAGCACCCGAGGGCTTGAGTGAACCAACTGTAGCACTCTAGAACCCGCGATACGAAACTAGGGCTGATAAGGCCTCCACATAACCATAGCAAGACAAGAACGAAAGACAACCTGCAAAAAGAAGAGTCCTAACATAATATATACAGATAACCGCGGCCAATAAGGCCATAAGCTACTTAATAGGGCTAATCATATAATAGAATATTGTACATGTCTTCGATAAGGACTCGGTAGTACCCGACCTTAATAGCACTCGATAATGTCAAAACCAACTACAGTGGAGTGCGCATATAAGTGTTGTACCTAGCCGACTATAGCGTGACTCGGTAAGAAAATAGATACATATATAAGTGCAATTCAAGACAGACTCCCAAGGACATCACAAGCAAAGCCAAAGTGACATATCATCGTTATCCTCCAACTATTATTATTGGCTCTACATTTATGAGTGTTAATACAGTCATTCTTGAATGTATAGAATTAGAGAGATGCTATAGATTAGAAGTATTCGAAGGAGTAGGATCGTTTTAATAAGAAAAGCTTATTGTTATTCGATTTCACAAAATGGAATTCTATTCAAATAAACAATTTTGTCAAATCATGCCAAGAAGGAAAGTTTCCCTACATACCTTGTCGAGGAAGCTAATCATATCCCACAAACCCTCGCACCTTCTATGGACAATTTATCTACATCAATTGAAGGATTTGTATCAATATCGAGTTCATAAGTTATAAGAAAGTTCATTTATAGCTCAACTCTACACATAACACCACAACTCCATCAATATTTTCCCGATTTCATCATTTGTATTTGTAGAGAAAGCTCATAGCTTCATCACAATCAACCGCACAACAACTTCAAGATTCCCACTTCTCTTATCTTGGTTCTTTAGCAAAACAATGTCTCGACAACTTGCATAACTCAAATATGTAAAGAAAGGGAAAATTCTTACCTTAACTACCAAGGTTGCATATTGAGACCCAATTCTAATACTTTGGTAACTCCTTCCCCATAGTAGAAAAAATTAGTAAGGACAGGACTTGTATCACAAACTTTCTTGCGAGAGATTCACACGATTTCTCCTTCTGGATTACACTTAGGGAGCTTTTTGGAACTTAGAGGGTATGTTTTGATGAGATAAATGAGGTCAAATGAGCTTCCATCGATTTAATAAAGTCTAGCACTGCCACACTGCCTAACCTTTATGGTGGCTCCACCCACCATAATATGTTTTCCAAATCGTAACATTACCACCGTAAAACACCATCTCATCTACCAACTCTGTTATTTTTTAGGTGGATGTCCTAGAGTTTTAAGGCCCGTAAAATATTTTACGACCGTAACTCTCATGGTAAAGAATAGAAATCCCTCATGTTGCGATGAAACTTATTCCCATCGATTCGACTGACCTTTGTACCTCTTGGCACCTCTTTAACATGTCCTAACACCCTACTATCCTTACGAGAACTCTCATACCTTCTTCTTAACATGTAACCTAGTTAGCAATGCTTTTCGATTGGAAAAAGTATTGTGTGTAACATCTGCAGAGGTATTATCTAGAAATTTGAATCAGTTACATCAGGTAACAAAATATACGGTTTTTGGTTTGCCTAAATAGAGTCCTACGGTGAATCTTCTTGCAGATGCAGATGGTATGATCACTTTTTCTTTAACAAACATCATGTCCTTGAAATTAGTAATGGATGTGTTACAAAAATATGAGGAATCATCTGGCCAGAAGGTGAATATAGAAAAGAGTGTTGTGTATTTGCATCATAATGTACCAGGGGACATAAATATAATTATGGAGATAACTACAGGAATAGGAAGAAATGACTTTCCTTTCACCTATTTGGGATGCCTAATTTTTTATAGTAGAAGGAAGAAGGACTATTACAATATAAATTTGGTGAAGATCATGAACAAATTACAGTCTTGGAAATGTAAAATGCTATCATTTGGGGGTAGGGAAGTACTAATCAAATATGTGCTTCAAGTAATGCCCATACATCTTTTATCAGCCCTTAATCCACCTGATTGTGTAATTAGACAGATGCATAGAATGTTTGCACCGTTCTTCTAGAGTAATACAATAGGGGGGAAAACATACATTGGGCTTCTTGGACACATTTATGTGTACCAGAGAAGGAAGGAGGACTTGGTTTTAGATTATTACATGATGTCTCAATGGAACTATATTTTAAGATTGGGTGGAATTTTAGATTAACTCCATCCTTAGGGAGTGCATTCATGAGCAACAAGTACTGTAAGAAGAGTAACTCAATAATTGTACAATGGAAGTATCGTTCTCAGAATTGGAAGAAGATGCTTAAATCTAGGGACATGATAGAACATCATATATGGTGGCAAACCAAAATGGGTAATTCACTTTTTTGGTATGACAACTAGATAGGTTTGGGTGCTCTATATTTTGTTTCTCAGTATGATTATTATAATGACAGTATCCAAAATGTGAATGAAATAGTGGTAAATGGGAGTTGGGATATCAACAGATTGAAAGGAATATTGGACATTGACATTGTGCAGCATATAATAGATACTGTGAAAACACCAAATAATGATACAGAGGCAGATACACCTTGGTGGGTTTTAAGTAATGGGGATGACTTCACAGTCAAATCTGATTGGGATTATTTAAGGTTGAGGGGTCAAGAGAATGAAATTTACAAGTATATGTGGATCAAGGGGTTTCCTTTTAAGATACATTTTTTATGTGGAGGTGTTGGTAGTTCTTATTACCATTGGATGAGTGTTGAAAATGATGAATATTAGCTTAGCATCTAGGTGTTGGTGTTGTTCAAATCCAAGGGAGGAGACAATTCAACACTTATTTGCTATGTGTTTTTGCTAACAAGACATGGTCCTATTTTTCTTCTTTTGCAGGTATTAACATTGTAGGATGACAATTACAGCATATTATAGTGAAATGGTGGAAACAGTTTGTCAATGATAGGCTAAAACCATTATTTCAGGTTATACCTGCTATAGTTGTATGGGAGTTGTGGAAAAGAAGAAATGCATACAAACATAGGAAGAAGAAATATATTGAAAGATGAATTTATCATATTTTGCTACTATACAAAGGATGGTGAAGGTCAGAAATCCATCAATGCATCAAATACCTAACAGTTGGGGAGAGTTGATTCAAGTGATAGAAGGGTACAGACCAAAGGTGAAGTTTAGAAAATTGATATGGCATCCTCCTCCTGAGGGTTGGATCTTGTGCAACACAAATGAAGATCAAAATGAAACCCTAAAAGATGAGCATATAGTTTTTGTTTGAGGAATAAGGATGGTAATCTAGTTCATGCTCAGGTAGAGGAAATATGTTGGGTTACAAACACTAAGGCTGAGGAAATTATAATACTGGAAGCAGCCAAATGGTGCAAAACCAGACATGTTGACAAGATTATCATCCAAACTAACTCACAACTAATATAAAGAATTTTAGCTGAGGATTAGAAGCCACCATGGGCTATAGTGGGGTGGATAGAGGAAATTAATAAGCTAATGTATGGGAAACGGGTTCTATATACTCACATCCTAAGGGAATGGAATAAATTAGCAAATTTTCTAGCTAATTTCGCCGTGGACAAAGGAGGATCAATCACATATGAATATTTCAAGGACATCGAAGTGGGATTGAAAAAGATCTTGAATAGTGAGAAAATACAGCTACCATATATACGAGTGTAGGAATGTTGAGTCATTTAAAATGGGAAATGAAAGGAAAAATCAACAACAAGTCAAGAATGGGTAACAAGTATAACAATCATTCAGATTTAAGGCCTCAAGAGAAGGAATTCATACCTGAAGGTGGAAATAAGCATGTATGTCTTTCCAGAACTTCATCAACTCATGTAGATAGGTTGGGTACACAGAATCGGTGCATGAAACAACGGATAAAAAAATATGAACAAGAAATCAAAGAAATGCAGGTAAACAAGATTGAAGATTTGAACAAAAACACTTACAAAGAGAAAGATCGATGAATCGATAATAATAGAGCTCTAATATTCAAGAAATTGTGCGAATCAGCTTCAGCTCACATGAATGAAAGGGATAACATAAAACGTAGTAGAATTCGTCATCTTCACATCTTGGATTGAAGATTTCTAAAGAAAGATGGGTTGCTGGTAGAGAGAGGAACAAGCGTGAAATTAGGGCTCAAATGTAGACAATGATTTGTTGTCTGTATCTCTTGTTTGTTATTTCCTTTTTTGTTTTTTGCATTTTAATTTCGTGGACTGGGTCATTTGTTGAGCCTGGTTCTTGGACCTTGTTTTGTTTCATTTTTTAATTTAATAAAAAATCTCAGATGGGCAGAATTTAATTAACAAAATCTTCGTATAGATGGAAATTACTAGAAATAGCTTGAGTATGATATTGATATGGTTGTTATCATAATATTCCATCTGTTGGATTTGTTGCTAGAAGTTAAATTTGAAGGAAGGTGGAAGAAAACTAAGTTTAATTCTCATTCAGACTTGTCGATTATTCTATTTGCTACTAGTTATAGTAGTAATTATTGTGCGCTTGTTTTGGTATAGATTGAGGTGCATTGCAGGCCGGTTACATTACCTTGTTTAGACAAGATATAGCTATGGTATGTTAGGTTGTCCCTTCCTTCAACTTTTGGCATGATTATTTCATTATAGTACTCTCGATCCTCCGCACAAAGATGTGTTATTTGTAGCAACTGTGTATGGGTTACCATGACCCTATTATATTGACTTTCCTTTTATTAGATATGAGACGATAGTTAAATAGACATTCAAGATGATAGAAAGCATTATAATAGAACTTATAGAGTTATGTTTTACCTACGTGGCTATAACATCTACTATGTTGACTTGCCTTAAGGGTTATTTCACATATGCCTTCGGGGCTATATATAATGTGCACTTGCCTTTGGGGCTATACAGATTGCCTTTAGGTCTATTTGCTTTTTTTAGTTGCTTATACGAGGCTAGATAGTTTATTATGAGTTGTATAGTTATTTAGAAGCTAGAGACAAGTAAGTATGCCTCCAGACTTCAGTTGCCTCTCAGTTATATTGAGCATGCTTTACATTTAAGTCATTCAGTTGCTGTGATGACCCGACCCGACGGGCCACGACTAACCGCCCTAATGACGCCATTATCATGACATGTCATACATAATCTAACTAACACCTAATGAGTCTGAAATCCGGCAGCATAACGCTGCAATAACAACATATGCTAGGGTAGGCAAGCCGACAAGGCTGCCTTTACCCCCGAATATACCTGCCTCCTGAGGAGTCTCAACTAGCCAACATAATACCACAGGCAAGCCGACAAGGCTGCCATTAGATAATATCATATATACACGGGGACACACAAACACAGAGTACAATAGCATGACTGACCAAAACAGAGTTATAACTCTTACATAAGTACAACCCACAACTGTCTACAGACCTCTATAAGAAGGACACCGACATATGACGGGACAGGGCCCCATCGTGCCCCTAAATATACATAAATCAAAATGATGGGGTTCTGTACCAAAATGGTAAAGATCTGGATCAAAGGAGCTTTCCAAGCGATTCTTGAGGAACCTAAACCGAGGGTCACTAAACCGAGCCCCAGGAAAGGGGGTCGATCTGAAATAATTCTTGAGTATGTAAACATGAAATACTGCAAATGAGATCATAAGTAGCCAATGGATAACAAGAGGTCAGTATAAAAATCAGGATCTAAATCCAACTGTGCCATAAACAATAAAAGTCAGTTGTGCCTTATAAATAAAATGAGAGTCAAGTCAAGAAAACATGAATGCCTGTCCATATACATATATATACCTGTAACATAACCCGGCCCACTAATGCGGGACTCGATGGAATCATATCATAACCCGGCCCATATTGGGACTCGATGAAGTCATATCATAACCCGGCCCATTCTGGGACTCGGTAAGGTCATATCATAACCCGGCCCATTCTGGGACTCGGTAAAGTCATATCTCCTCTATGGATCCATCCTACGTAACCCGGCCCTCTAGTGAGGGACTCAGTGAACAATGCGAGGATGTACATGAACATAACCCGGCCCGGGACTCCGTGAAGTGAAGTAATAACACTTAGCACGAGTAGATTTCATGAGTAACCATATGAAATCAAAATTTTCATTTGACTCCCAATAAAATCATTATAATAATGTCATAATAAACTCTTTACTGAAAAATCATAGGCACTTCTCATAACTAACATCTTTAGGAATTAAACTGTATAAGAATCATGTACGTCCGCCGTACCTTCATTAAATAAAAATCATGCCAAAGAAAGAAGAAATAGTTCACATACCTCTTAGAGAACTAATCAACTCAATATTAGAGTACGTCTCGTTTTAGAACTTCAACCTATAATAATGGTAATACATTCGTCAATTCTATGATCACTAGCATACTTTATATCGAATAACGACTTCCTATTCTATAAAAATTCGGGCAGCACTTCCCTTGTTTATACATGTTTCCACAACTTCCAAACGAGGCTAATAACATCAATATCCAAGCACCAATTAAGGGAACAATCAAAACAACAACAAAGAGGATTTACACACCCACTTCTCATGTAAATTTAGCCTCTTAATCCACATTAAAACAACCCACAAAAACAGTCCATGTTCCAACAACAACGAGGGTAGAATGTGAAGCCTTTCTACACCTTTCTACACCCTTATTCCTTTAGGACTTACATTAGCAATTACCACACTTAAGCATGCATAATGGTAACTAAATTTTCAGCATTATAACACCACAAAACAGTCCCTAAAACAGTCTATATCCATCTCAACATGTCCAACGATTTCATGCAAGTTCTTGGCCACAACATGTCATAATTCCATAACTCTTCTCTTAACTCCTAAAATCCAATTCCATATTTCAATACTTTCATATAACTAATTTAAAATTTAATATCAATGTTTCCTTTCAATTTCATCATGCAATTAGTGATAATAATAACAACAATAGCCAACGAATCCAACAATCACCAAAAATCTGTCCCAAATTGTCAACTAGCCCAAAATTGTCACATGCATTGTTTAAATTCCAAATTTTTCCTTAACACAAATTCATATCCTTAATTCTAACAACATGCATTCCAATTAAATTATAGAAAGAAGAATTTTATATCTCAATTTCGTCCAAAACAGTCTGCACAATTGGCTCACTGCCCGGGTCCGAAAATCCCCACTGTTTTCGTATTTCTTTCCTTTTTTGTTCAGTTCTTCAACTCCAATTGATATGCAAGTGTTCTACAATGTTAAGTCATCATCCCAACACATTTTTCTTCCAAAATTTCATCCTAAAATCTTGAATTTTCTGGGCAGATTCTCGGCAAGCAGTGGCTGCTTTTGCCACTGTTTTTGGTGTTGTTTTAGCTTCCAATTTTTGGTGAAAATGTAGTCTAAGAAGAGGAGATAAAAACATTAAATTTGGTTATGGGTGGAGGGGTTTTTCGGCTGGCATGGAGGAGAGAAGAGGAGAGTGTTTTTGGTTTAGTTAGAATGAAGATGAAGAGGTGAGTGTAGGTTATAAAAATCTGAATTTTCCTTTTTACACTTTGGCCCCCAAGTTCTTCAATTAATAAATCTCAAACCCACTTCTTTTAATTTCTGAGAATTTCATAAGCCTCGTATCCTCTTGTATACTAATTTTCGGTATTTGAATCCTATTTCCTTAATCTTACGAGGTGTAACATTCTTCCCCCCTTAGAAACATTCGTCCTCGAATGTTCATAATAAGTCTTATGCCAGAAAAATTTCGGCAGAGTCTCCTTTATAACTATGTCTATCCACCTGGAGTCATAGGGAACAAGTAAGGATATTTCTTCTTCATTTTATCTTCTGCCTCCCAAGTCATTTCCTCCCTATTGTTGTTTCGCCACAATACCTTGACGGAAGCCACATCTTTCGTCCGTAATCTCCTGACCTGGCGATCAAGTATGGCTATGGGACTTTTCTCATAAGACAACTCCTCTGTCACCTGGACATCATCTACTGGGAAGACTCTGGAAGGATCACCAATACACTTACGCAGCATAGATACATGGAAGACTGGATGTACCGCCTCCAATTCAGATGGTAGATCCAACTCATAGGCAACCTTGCCTATCCTACGAATGACCTGGTAATGCCCGATTTACCTTGGGCTAAGCTTCACTTTCTTACCAAACCTCATCACACCCTTCATGGGTGACACCTTTAGGAACACCCAATCATCAACCTGAAACTCTAAGTGTCGACGTCGATTATCAGCATATGACTTATGTCGACTATGTGCTGCTAATAATCTCTCCTGAATGAGCTTCACCTTATCAACAGCTTGTTGAACCATGTCTGGGCTGATCAACTTAGTCTCACCTACATCAAACCAACCAATAGGTGACCTGTACTTCCTCCCATATAAGGCCTCGTATGGTGCCATCTGGATGCTAGAATGGTAGCTGTTGTTATAGGCAAACTCAATGAGTGGTAAATGATCATCCCAACTACCTCCGAAGTCAATAATACAGGCTCTCAGCATACCCTATAATGTCTGGATTGTACGCTCTGCCTGCCCATCCGTCTGAGGATGAAATGCTGTGCTGAGACTCACTTGTGTCCCCAATCCCTTCTGGAATGATCTCCAGAAGTTAGCTGTAAACGGAGCTCCTCGGTCTGATATAATAGATGTGGGAACCCCGCTATCTCCCGAATCCGCCAACCGGACTCCAAGACTAGCTAGCTTGTGTATCTCACGAACCATCTCCCTTCTTTTTGACTGAACATCCGTCAAGCTACCCATGGATCTACGGCTAAGAGCATCTTCCACAACATTGGCTTTCCCCGGGTGGTACAAGATATCAACATCATAGTCCTTTAGCAACTCTAACCACCGCCTCTGCCGTAGGTTCAACTCCTTCTGCTTAAAGATATATTGGAGGCTCTTGTGATCCGTATAAATATCAACATGAATCCCATACAAATAATGTCTCCAAATCTTCAGGGCATGAATCACCGCTGCTAGCTCCAAATCATGAGTGGAATAATTCTTTTCATGCTTTCTGAGCTGTCGGGAGGCATAAGCTATAACTTTGCCATGCTGCATCAACACACATCCTAGCCCAATACCTGAAGCATCACAATAGATGACATAACCATCCGGTCCCTCGGGAAGAGTCAGAACTGGAGCCGTAGTCAACTTATCCTTCAACAACTGGAAACTGTGCTCACAAGCATCCGTCCACTGAAACTTAGCTGCCTTCTGGGTTAGCCTAGTCAAAGATTCTAAGATCGAGGAAAACTTCTCCACAAACCTTCTGTAATACCCTACTAGCCCCAGAAAACTGCGTACCTCAGTAGGTGTCGTAGGTCTGGGCCAAGTCTTCACCGCCTCAATCTTCTGTGTATCCACCCGAATACCATCAGCCCCGATAATATGCCCCAAGAATGCCACCAAAGTCAACCAGAGCTCACACTTGGAAAACTTGGCATACAACTGCTGGTGCTGGAGGACCCTAAGTACCGTCCTCAAATGGTCTGCATGCTCCTGCTCTGAACGGGAATAAACCAGGATATCATCAATGAATACAATGACGAACATGTCTAAGAATGGCCTGAATACCCGGTTCATCAAATCTATAAACACTGTTGGAGGTCAGTCCAAAAGACATCACCCTAAACTCATAATGTCCATATCGGGTTCTGAATGCTGTCTTTGGAATATCTGCCTCCCTTACCCGTACCTGATGATAACCTGACCGCAAGTCTATCTTCGAGAAGCACTTATCACCCTGCAACTGGTCAAATAAATCATCAATCCTGGGAAGGGGGTACCTGTTCTTGATGGTTACCTTGTTCAACTGCCTATAATCAATACCCATCCGCAGCGATCCATCTTTCTTTCTCACAAATAACACTGGTGCTCCCCATGGAGATGTACTCGGCCTAAGAAAGCCTTTCTCCAACAAGTCTCTCAGCTGCTCCTTCAACTCCTTCAGCTTTGCAGATGCCATTCTATAAGGAGGAATGGATATAGGTTGGGTACTTGGCAATACATCTACACTGAAATCTATCTCCCGCTCTGGAGGGAGACCTGGAAGATCATCTGGGAGTACATCTGGAAACTCACTAACTACCGGAACTGACTGAAGAGCCGGTATCTCCGCTTCTGTATCATGCACCCGAACCAAATGATAGATACAACCTTTTCTGATCATCTTCCTTGCCTTGAGGTATGAAATAAACTTACCTCTCGGCGATGCTGCATTCCCTTTCCATTCTATAACTGGCTCGTCTCGAAACTAAAATCGAACCAACTACTCCTTACAATCAACATTGGCAAAACAAGAAGCCAACCAATCCATACCCATAATGACATCAAAGTCGGTCATATCCAACTCTATCAAATTTGCTAAGGTATGACGGCTATATATCACCACCGAACAATTCTTATACACACGCTCGGCTATAACCAAATCTCCTACCGGTGTAGCTACTTTAAATGGTTCTATCGGCTCAGGTTCTATCCCTATTCTATACGAAGCCAACTCCACAGACTCAGTCTCCGAAGCCTTGATTACTCTCAAGGTAAACTGCATCTGTCAGATAAACTCTTGCGGGTCATCCTCGGGCCTTGACCCAAAAAACTCTGGTGGACTATAGCTCAAGAAATCACTGACCCTCAAACTATCTGCTCTGGGGCCAACTCCTGGTCCCTGTCTATAAGTCTGCCCTGCCACTAACCTAGTCAGCAGCTGCACCGCATCTCTCATGGCTCTGTCCTCTGCCCCCGGCTGAGGAGCTGGAGGCTCAGGTGCTGGGTCTTGGAAACTGGTGATGTTGCCCCCTGAACTGGAGCCTCTGGTAGTGGCGATGAAGCAGAGCTCGCCGACTGGGGCACAGTCTCCGGTATAGACTGAGTACGGGACCTGGTAACTCTCTGAATCCGACTAGTATCTTCCGATGTAGGCTTGCCCTTCTGGGCTGCTATCGCCTTCTTCGGAGGCATTGCTGTAAACATAGTAAGTCGTCAGAAAGGGATTATCCTAATAACATAGCTCTATTGCACGATCTAAGAGATGAAAGAATAGAAACCAATCCTAAATGCCCTGTAGCCTCCTACGCATAAGTATGGTGCACAACATACCCATACGCAAGACTCTACTATACATGGTCTGTAGACATTTTGAGGACTAACTTCTCTGATACCACTTTGTCACGACCCGACCCGACGGGCCGCGACTAACTGCCCTAATGACGTCATTATCCTGACCTGTCACACATAGTCCAACTAACACCTAATGAGTCTGAAATCCGGCAGCATAACGTTGCAATAACAACATATGCTAGGGTAGGCAAGCCGACAAGGCTGCCTTTACCCCCGAATGTACCTGCCTCCTGAGGAGTCACAACTAGACAACACAATACCACAGGCAAGACGACAAGGCTGCCTTCACCCCCGAATGTACCTGCCTCCTGAGGAGTCACAACTAGCCAACACAATACCACAGGCAAGCCGACAAGGCTGCCACTAGATAATATCATATATACACGGGGACACCCCAACACAGAGTACAATAGCATGACTGACCAAAATAGAGTTATAACCTTACATAAGTACAACCCACAACTGTCTACAGACCTCTATAAGAAGAACAACGACATATGACGGGACAGGGCCCCATCGTGCACCTAAATATACATAAATCAAAATGATGGGGTTCTGTACCAAAATGGTAAAGCTATGGATCAAAGGAGTTTTCCAAACAGCTGCGCAGTAACCTAAACCGGAGGGTCACCAAACTGAGCACCTGTACCTGCGGGCATGAACGCAGCCCCCCGAGGAAAGGGGGTCAGTACGAAATAATGTACTGAGTATGTAAACATGAAATACTGCAAATGAGATCATAAGTAACCAATGGATAATAAGAGGTCAGTATAATAAACAGGATCCAAATCCAACTGTGCCATAAATAATAAAAGTCAGTTGTGCCTTATAAAAAAAATGAGAGTCAAGTCAAGAAAAAATGAATGCCTGTCCATATACATATATATATACATGTAACGTAACCCGGCCCACTAATGCGGAACTCGGTGGAATCATATTATAACCCGGCCCATATTGGGACTCGGTGAAGTCATATCATAACCCGGCCCATTCTGGGACTCGGTAAGGTCATATCATAACCCGGCCCATTCTGGGACTCGGTAAGGTCATATTATAACCCGGCCCATTCTGGGACTCGGTAAAGTCATATCTCATCTATGGATCCATCCTACGTAACCCGGCCCTCTAGTGAGGGACTCGGTTAACAATGCAAGGTTGTGCACGAACATAACACGACCCGGGACTCGGTGAAGTGAAGTAATAACACTTAGCACGAGTAGATTTCATGAGTAACCATATGAAATCAAAATTTTCATTTGATTCCCAATAAAATCATTATAATAATGTCATAATAAACTCTTTACTGAAAAATCATAGGCACTTCTCATAACTAACATCTTTAGAAATTAAACTGTATAAGAATCATGTACGTCCGCCGTACCTTCATTAAATAAAAATCATACCAAAGAAAGAAGGAATAGTTCACATACCTCTTAGACGAACTAATCAACTCAATATTAGAGTACGTCTAGTTTTAGAACTTCAACCTATAATAATGGTAATACGTTCGTCAATTCTATGATCACTGGAATACTTTATATCGAATAATGACTTTCTATTCTATAAAAATTCAAGCAGCACTTCCCTTGTTTATACATGTTTCCACAACTTCCAAACGAGACTAATAACATCAATAGCCAATCACCAATTAAGGGCACAACCAAATCAGCAACAAAGGGGATTTACACACCCACTTCTCATGTAAATTTAGCCTCTTAATCCACATTAAAACAACCCATAAAAACAGTCCATGTTTCAATAACAACGAGGGTAGAATGTGAAGCCTTTCTACACCTTTCTACACCCTTATTCCTTTAGGACTTACATTAGCAATTACCACACTTAAACATGCATAATGGTAACTAAATTTTAAGCATTATAACACCACAAAACAGTCCCTAAAATAGTCCATATCCATCTCAACATGTCCAACGATTTCATGCAAGTTCTTGGCCACAACATGTCATAATTCCATAACTCTTCTCTTAACTCCTAAAATCCAATTCCATATTTCAATACTTCCATGTAACTAATTTAAACTTTAATATCAATGTTTCCTTTCAATTTCATCATGCAATTAGTGATAATAATAATAACAATAACCAACGAATCCAACAATCACCAAAAATCTGTCCCAAATTGTCAACTAGCCTAAAATTGTCACATGCATTGTTTAAATTCCAAATTTTTCCTTAACACAAATTCATATCCTTAATTCTAACAACATGCATTCCAATTAAATTATATAAAGAAGAATTTTATACCTCAATTTCGTCCAAAACAGTCTGCACAATTTGCTCACTGCCCGGGTCCGAAAATCCCCACTGTTTTCGTATTTCTTTCCCTTTTTTGTTCACTTCTTCAACTCCAATTGACATGCAAGTGTTCTACAATGTTAAACCATCATCCCTACACGTTTTTCTTCCAAAATTTCATCCCAAAATCTCGAATTTTCTGGGCAGATTCTCGGCAAGCAGTGGTTGCTTTTGCCACTGTTTTTGGTGTTGTTTTGGCTTCCAATTTTTGGTGAAAATGTAGTCTAAGAAGAGGAGATAAAAACCTTAAATTTGGTTATGGGTGGAGGGGTTTTTCGGCTGGCATGGAGGAGAGAAGAGGGGAGTTTTTTTGGTTAAGTTAGAATGAAGATGAAGAGGTGAGTGTAGGTTATAAAACTCTGAATTTTCCTTTTTACACTTTGGCCCCTAAGTTCTTCAATTAATAAATCTAAAACCCACTTCTTTTAATTTCCGAGAATTTCATAAGCCTCGTATCCTCTTGTATACTAATTTCCGGTATTTGAATCCTATTTCCTTAATCTTACGAGGTGTAACAGTAACTTACATAGTCAGTACATTATTTCGTACTGAAATCCATTTGTTGGGGCGCAACATTTCATGCCTGCAGGTCCTGATTGACATCAGGGAGGACCTACTCAGTAGATTTCCGAGTACCATCTCATTTGGTATGCTCCAGGTCATTCGGAGTTATCAGGTCTAGATTTTTGTGTGCATATAAACTATGGGTAGGTCGGGGCCCTGTCCCAGCTATGATACAATTGTCACTCTTTAGAGGCATGTACATGTTTCCTATGGTTGTAGTAATATGAGTGTGGTGGCATTGTCGGCCCTAATATATCAAATTATCTCAACCTTGTGAAACAATCCAATTACTTTCTCAAAATTCTCTGAAGAAAAAGAAATTACAAATACATCCGTAGTGGATTAGTCCAAGTAGGGATAAAACCCCTCACGAAAGAAGGATTAAACACCTCAATCCTTGCTATCTCACGAAAGAAGGATTAAACACCTCAATCCTTGCTACCTTGCTAGTCTCTGCATAGGACCAATATCTTTTGACTGTTACCCAAATTTCTCAGTTTCTTTAAATGACAAAAATATCCAAAAATCTCTTGTCTTACAAATCAAGACTCACAATTACCAAATGCTTGAAGGATCGATTCATGTAGCTATAATTTATAGAATCCATTACAAAGCTATGACTTAAGCTTTTGCTACAAAAGTCAGATACCATAGTAAGAAAGGTGAAATCCTTCTTTTACAAACTGATCTTTCTAGATCTAACACCGTTATACCGAGACATTCTACAAAACGTAGACTACTCCAACGAAATACCAAGACCCGCTTATGAAAATTCCACTGTTAGAGAAAAGATAGAGGACCAGGAACCTACTAGTCCGACTTTTTCATCGATTACAGAAAACATAGTAAACGAAATTGGTGTTTTAGAAAAAGATTTCAAAGTAGACAAAAAATTCCTACAAAATGATTTTTATGAAAAATACAACCTAGAAAAATGAATTTGGTTCTTCAAAACCTTTTCAAAAACTAGGACACAAATACAGGAAAAATTATACGAGTTTGTTAATGAACATAGGATAAACATCATTTTCTTTGACTGGATCGATTATTATTCCTCCCAAAATTCCATTGATTATCCCTTTTCCAGTACGATAAATCCCGTTACGACTAGGAACAAATCACCGGAGTGGGATACCCTAGCTGATTCTTGGAAAATCCAGTCCAACCACCCCCATTTACAGCTTATCAAGCTTAATATTCATGGCTGCCCTGTAGACGCGATTCCTCTTAAGAATCCAGCAGAGGATGAAAAAACAAATACAAAGAATATCCTCGCACAAAATAATTTCACCAATATCTATTTGAATACCCTAGGAAAACAACTCGATCGGGTAGAAAAACACATAAAAACCAACCCTTTAGTCACCATAGATTCCACATGTGCGACTAAGGATATGAAATTGAAAAGCCAAAGCCCTATCTTTAAAACCTTTCAGGTGTCCAAAGATGGCATCAAGAATATCCAACAAAACAAGTCTGAATTTATTCAGGCTATCCAGGATCAATTGAGTAGAATTGGGACATCCAACAGTTCTAACACAGAACAGGTTGTTCCGGATACTCCGCAATCTTCCAATAAAATCACTTCTCTAACACATGACTCCGACGACAGTGATACTCCAAAACAATTCCAAAACAAAGAACCCTTTGTTAACCATATGGATTGGCAACGACCAATACAACATGTCCAACAACAACAGTTGCAGATTATTCCTGTTCCTGACCTAGGAATAGTCAAACCCCTAGCTCAATCCCGTTTCAATGCCTCTTCCATTTATGATTGGAACATAGATGGGATGACCGAATACAATATTCTCAGTTTTCTTCACCAAATGATCATGGATGGAAATGCCTACAAAACCCAAAATGGTACGCAAGACAAGACCATTGCAGAACTGCTCATCGCAGGATTCTCAGGTCAATTGAAAGGTTGGTGGGATAATTATCTCGCTGATCAACAAAAAGAAGATATCCTCAATTCAATCAAAACTGATGAAGAAGGAATACCAATCCTTGATGAACAAGGTGAATCCCTACAAGATGCCATAGCAACCTTGATTCTCACAATCTCTTTAAACTTCATAGGAGATTATTCACATTTGAAAGATAAAAATGCGGAGTTACTTTCCAACCTCAAATGCAAAAAACTCAGAGATTTCCAATGGTACAAAAATATCTTCTTAACCAGAGTTATGCTCAGGGAAGATTCCAACCAGCCAATTTGGAAAGAGAAATTCCTGGCCGGACTACCTACCATTTTAGGAGAAAAGGTTAGGAACAAAATCAAAGAAAATTGCGGTAAACAAATTATACCCTACAGTGAGTTTACGTACGGAAAACGTGTCAGTATAACTCAACAGGAAGGTCTAAAGATCTGTCAAGACCTGAAATTACAAAAACACCTCAAACTGGAGCTAAAGAGAACTAAGTGCGAACATGGAACCTTTTGCAAACAGTTTGATATGAATTTCTCAAAACTCTCTTCTAGTTGTACAGGAAACTGTAGCAGGACTCATAAATCCCTTAAGAGTACTTCAAGAGGTTACAAAAAGAGAGATTTCAGCAAAACAAACGAAGAGTATTACAAAACCCCTACAAAAATACTCATCATTCCAAAAAACCAAATACCAAAAAAGATGATTCCAAATACAAGGACATTACGTGTTACAAATGTCACAAAATATGTCATACATCGAAATACTGCAAAATGAATAAAAAAATTACAAGAATTGAAGCTCGACGATGACGTCACCCAAAAAATCTCCAATCTTCTCATTGATTCCTCCGATTCAAATGTCGAGTCAGAACCTGACTATTGTTCTCTGTCTTTTGAAGACAACAAAGCCCTTCAAATAGATGAATTTCTTACAACCAGTTCTTCTGAATATTCTGATAAGGGTATGGGAAAACTTGTTTGTATTCTAACCAAGGATCAAGATTTCATGTTAGATATGGTTCAACACATATATGTCGAACACCGAAAAGACTATTTGAATAAACTCTTCAAATCTTTTACTGACGAGAAAAAAGATTTCAAAAATTTGATTTTGCCAAACACCTCCAAAAATACTTACGATTTGACAAAAATCCTGAAAAAGGGTAAAAGGATGAAAAAATCCAAAGAAACCCCAGTTCTAGAACTCCAGAGGGAGGTGAAACAAATCAAAGTAGAGATCAAGGCTCTACGAGAAAAATAAGAACAAGACTCTCTTCTACTAAAAACAGTCCTTTCAAAAACCCAGGATAATTCTGAATCCAGTTCTGAGTCCGACATCTCCGACTCTGAAAACCCAGAAGAACCTCCTGACAACCCTTTTCTAGAAGAGGTCCCACAAGAATTCCTTGTTGTCTTAAGACAGGTTTGTTCAGATAACCCTTAAATTCTCAGGCAATTTTAGAATTACTACTATTGCTCTTTTTGACACTGGTGCTGATCTGAATTGCATAAAAACAGGTCTAATTCGTAATAATTTTCATGAAAATACCTAGGAAACTCTAGCGGCAGCTAATAACACAAAGCTAGAAATCAATTCCCAAACCAGTGCATCCGTTATTATTATTGGAGTTTCTATAGCAACATCGTTAGTCTTAGTAAAAGACATTCACAACTCCGTTTTCTTAGTAACACCATTATTAAATCTTCACTCCGTATAAGGTATACAAAGATTTCATCTCTTTTGATTCCAATAATAATAGTTTAAAATTCCCTTTTCTGACAAAACCAAAAGCTAGAGACCTCAATCTGATTAAAACTTATTCTTGTCATCTAGGCGAATTAAGGAATATTTTTTTAGATCAGAATTCTGAGTCCCCTAGAAACTATGACACTCGTTCCATCAAATTAATTGATTCCCTTGCATACACAAAAATTTTGAAGCATCATTTACAATATCAAAAATATTTTCAAAACATTGCATTAAAAAATATTTTCTGCAAATTGATTCCTGACATTTTTTACTTTAAAAATCTTTTAACCAGTGGTTTACTCAAAAACAGCAGAGAAAACACACAGATTTCTGATACATGTTACAACGCAGAAATGTCCTATCACTGCCCCTTGCCCCACTGTCTGGGCTACAAGGAAAAAATATCCAGGAAGGACATGCGAGAATCCGGGCAATATTGTGTCCATGTAATGTGTGGAGCCTTGCTCCAAAAGAGAAAAGATGAGATTCCTCCACCAATAAATACACCAGTTGTTGCACCACAACAACAAACAAATTCCATGGCCCTCAAAAAACCCACAAACGCCAAACCAATAAAAGAAGAAAAACAAAAATTCTCTGCCAAATCTCCCACTAAAAAACCCCTGACATGGTATGATGCAGTAATGAAAGAAGAAAATGAAAATGCCGCAGCATCTGTGCAAGAAACACCAGCACAGGAGATAACTGCTGAGAATCTTCTACAACTCCTTACAAAATCCTCAGAATTACAACAGGCATTGATACAACTTCAAAATCCCAAACAAGAAGTTGCTCAAAGCTCAAGAGAGGAAAAAACCTCTCAAAATTTTACAAAAATTGAGAAAGGAGAATCTTCAAAAACCCTTTCTCAAAAATAATTTTCAAAACTCCAACTTGAGAAAGAAGAGTCCTCAAAAACCCTTTCTCAAAAACAAATTTCAAAAAATCAATTTGTGGTACCACAAGTCCCCAAAAAACCTGCTCCTAAATTCTTCATAAAATAGTTTTTTCAAAATATTGTGACTCTTGAAAAAGGGTTTTTTAATGAAGACCCTTTTTTTAGCATTACAAAATTATTTTGGACCACAATGGTTTTACAAATCACGGGATATTTTAAAAACTCCATATTTTTACCAGGCTATCCTAGAAATCTAAGGATCAGCAACAATAAAAAATAATTATTTTAAAAATAACCCAGTTCCCTCTTATTCCATTTGCAAAATGGTTAATGTAATTGCTCCATGCGATTGGAGGATCTGTCTCAACTCCTAAATTTCCCAGATACCCACAAAAAAGAACCATTTTTTGATATTCCTTTTAATTACTGGGATTACCAATAAGCTTGGTTCAATTCCTTCTTTATTCAAAATACCAACCAAAGCCACACTTGGCTTTTCCATTTTGATACCTCATGTGATACATCAAAATTTCCAACATGGTGGAATTCATGGTGGGAGCAATTCGGATCCACCGTAGAAATACAAAAACCAGAAGTCACTAAATCTTTCAGCCTCTTCAAATCTCTATATAAACCCTCTGAGGAAGAAAGAAGATTTGTGCCACTACACCTTTTTCACACAAAATTCAACTTACCATGGGTATTTACATGGTTCGTAGATTATTCGAACAATAAAATACCAACAATCCGAAGAAGATTCAAAATCAGATGGTGGGACAGCTTTAAAATATCATCAAGCCTCACCCCACAAAAAGTCCAGGAATAGTTAAATGCTAGAAAATCCATTCCAGTACAGGCGCCTCTACAAACACCACCGACACCACTACAAACACCGGAGCACACCTAGTTCCTTTCACGGAAATCCCAGATGGCCTCAATGCTTGCAGCGGCCAAAAATCCAGAAGAAATTGAAGCCATAATTCTGAAATTTGCACCGTCTTCATCAAAAACTGACTCTTCATCAGAAGAAGAAGAACCAGAGATTGATATTGAAGACAATCCAGTTTTTGGCAACAGTGGATTCTGAAGAAAGTTCCCAAAAGAATTCAAAATATCCGGAGTAGAGTTCAGACAAAATTCCGACAAAAGAAAGTGCTCGAAAAAGCTACTTTCAAAAAAGCAAAAAGCAAAAGCAAAAATTCCAGCAGTAATTCAAGAAAATGCCAAAATGATGAATAGGCATTCTCCAATCGGATGAATAGTTATTCTCCACTTAGACAAATAGTTAGATTCCTTTTTAATTACGAAAATACCATGTAAAACTCCTATAAAATGATACTCCCTCTCTCTTAGTTAGACAAGCTTTTCTTTTCACATTTTCTCTTTCTAAACTTCAGATTTAGAGAGAAGTGAGAGCTCCTCTTACTAAATTCCCCTTTAGGTTAGATTAAAATTACCCTCAAATACTCATATGATTCAGTTCATATGATTCATATCATATGACTCATATCATATGATCCAAAATACCCTAGAAATTTCCAAGGTATATCTCCTTGATAAAATACGTTGTAAATTCCAATTTCTTAATACTTTAAATGAATATGATTATGGACGGTACTACCTCCTAATCTTTTAAATACTTCATTCTTTTAAATTCTTTAAATTCCGCATTAAATACTTGGTCGGTTCAACCTCCTATTTGATTTAAATTCTTGCAGATCCTTTAATTTATGGTTTCCATAACTGGAACCTTAAATTGTAAATTATTCTTTATTTACTTTCTGCATATTTCAATTATCTTTTAATTTGTCAATACCTTATATCCTGATTCCTTCCGTATCTGAATTTAAAAGAATGAAGTATTTAAAAGATTAGGAGGTAGTACCGTCCATAATTATATTCATTTAAAGTATTAAGAAATTGGAATTTACAATGTATTTTATCAAGGAGATATACCTTGGGAATTTCTAAGGTATTTTGGATCATATGATATGAATCATATGAACCGAATCATATGGGTATTTGAGGGAAATTTTAATCTAACCTAAAGGGGAATTTAGTAAGAGGAGCTCTCACTTCTCTCTAAATCTGAAGTTTAGAAAGAGAAAATGTGAAAAGAAAAGCTTGTTTAACTAAGGGAGAGGGAGTCTCCTTTTATAGGAGTTTTACATGGCATTTTGGTAATTAAATAGGAATCTAACTATTCTTCTAAGTGGAGAATAACTATTCATCCGAGTGGAGAATGACTATTCATCATTTTGGCATTTTCTTGAATTATTACTGGAATCTTTGCTTTTGCTTTTTACTTTTTTGAAAGTGGCTTTTTTGAGCACTTTCTTTTGTCAGAATTTTGTCTGAATTGTACTCCGGGTATTTTAAATTCTTTTGGCAACTTTCTTCAGAATCCACTGTTGCCAAAAACTGGACTGTCTTTAATATCAATCTCCGGTTCCTCTTCTTCTGATGAAGAGCCTTGTTTTGATGACGGCGGTGAAAATTTCAGAATTATGGCTTGCATTTCTTTTGGATTTTTGGCCGTTGCAAGCATTGAGGCCATCTGGGATTTCCGTGAAAGGAACTGGGTGTTCTCCGGTGTTTGTAGTGGTGCCGGTGGTGTTTGTAGAGGCGCCTATACTGGAATGGATTTTCTGGCATTTAACCATTCTTGGACTTTTTGTGGGGTGAGGCTTGATGATAATTTAAAGCTGTCCCACCATCTGATTTTGAATCTTCTTCGGATTGTTGGTATTTTATTGTCTGAATAATCTACGAACCATGTAAATAGCCATGGTAAGTGGAATTTTGTGTGAAATAGGTGTAGTGGCACAAATCATTTTTCTTCCTCAGAGGGTTTATATTGGGATTTGAAGAGGCTGAAAGATTTAGTGACTTCTGGTTTTTGTATTTCTACGGTGAATCCGAATTGCTCCCACCATGAATTCCACCATGTTGGAAATTGTGATGGATCACATGAGGTATCAAAATGGAAAAGCCAAGTGTGGCTTTGGTTGCTATTTTGAATAAAGAAGGAATTGAACCAAGCTTGTTGGTAATCACAGTAACTAAAAGGAATATAAAAAATGGTTCATTTTTGTGGGTATCTGGAAAATTTAGGAGTTGAGACAGATCGTTCCCCCAATCGCATAGAGCAATTACATTAAGCATTTTGCAAATGGAATAAGAGGGAACTGGGTTATTTTTAAAATAATCATTTTTATTGTTACTAATTCTGAGATTTCAAGGATAGCCTGGTAAAAATATGGGGTTTTTAAAATATCCCACGATTTGTAAAACCATTGTGGTCCAAAATAATATTGTAATGCTAAAAAAGGGTCTTCATTAAAAAATCATTTTTCAAGAGTCACAATATTTTGAAAAAACTGTTTTATGAAGAATTTGGGAGCAGGTTTTTTGGGGACTTGTGGTGCCACAAGTTGATTTTTGAAAATTGTTTTTGAGAAAGGGTTTTTGAGGACTCTTCTTTCTCAAGTTGGAGTCTTGAAAATTGTTTTTGAGAAAGGGTTTTTGAAGATTCTCCTTTCTCAATTTTTGTAAAATTTTGAGAGGTTTTTTCCTCTCCTGAGCTCTGAGCAACTTCTTGTTTGAGATTTTGAAGTTGTATCAATGCCTGTTGTAATTCTAAGGATTTTGCAAGGAGTTGTAGAAGATTCTCAGCAGTTATCTCCTGTGCTGGTGTTTCTTGCACAGATGCTGCGGCATTTTCATTTTCTTTTTTTATTACTACATCATACCATGTCAGGGGTTTTTTTAGTGGGATATTTGGCAGGGAATTTTTCTTTTTCTTCTTTTATTGGTTTGGCGTTTGTGGGTTTTTTGGGGGCCATCGAATTTGTTTGTTGTTGTGGTGCAACAACTTGTGTATTTATTGGTGGAGGTATCTCATCTTTTCTCTTTTGGAGCAAGGCTCAACACATTGCGTGGACAGAATATTGCCCGGATTCCCACATGTCCTTCCTGGATATATTTTCTTTGTAGCCCAGACAGTTGGGCAAGGGGCAGTGATAGGACATTTCTGCGTTGTAACCAGTATCAGAAATATGTGGGTTTTCCCTCCTATTTTTTAGTAAACCACTGGTTAAAAGATTTTTAAAGTAAAAATTGTCATGAATCAATTTGCAGAAAATATTTTTAATGCAATGTTTTGAAAATATTTTTGATATTGTAAATGATGCTTCAAATTTTTTTGTGTATGCAAGGGTATCAATTAATTTAATGGAACGGGTATCATAGTTTCTAGGGGACTCAGAATTCTGATCTAAAAAACTATTCCTTAATTCGCCTAGATGACAAGAATATGTTTTAATCAGATTGAGGTCTCTAGCTTTTGGTTTTGTCAGAAAAGGGAATTTTAAACTCTTATTATTGGAATCAAAAGAGATGAAATCATTATCTACCTTATACGGGGTGATAAGATTTATAAATGTTGTTACTAAGATAACGGAGTTGTGAATGTCTTTTACTAAGACAAACGATGTTGCTATAGAAACTCCATTAATAATAACGGACGCACTGGTTTGGGAATTATTTCTAGCTTTGTGTTATTAGCCGCCGCTAGAGTTTTCTGGGTATTTTCATGAAAATTATTAGGTATTAGACATGTTTTTATGCAATTCAGATCAGTACCAGTGTCAAAAGGAGCAATAGTAGTAATTCTAAAATTGCCTGAGAATTTAAGGGTTATCTGAACAAGATATTTCTTAGACGTGATCTGTCTTAAGACAACAAGAAATTCTTATGGGACCTCTTCTAGAAAAGGGTTGTTAGGAGGTTCTTCTGGGTTTTCAGAGTCGGAGTTGTCGGACTCAGAACTAGATTCAGAATTATCATGGGTTTTTGAAAGGATTATTTTTAGTAGAAGAGAGTCTTGTTCTTGTTTTTCTCGTAGAGCCTTGATCTCTACTTTGATTTGTTTCACCTCCCTCTGGAGTTCTAGAACTGGAGTTTCTTTGGACTCTTTCATCATTTTACCCTTTTTCAGGATTTTTGTCAAATCATAGGTATTTTTGGAGGTGTTTGGCAAAATCAAATTTTTGAAATCTTTTTTCTCGACAGTAAAAGATTTGAGGAGTTTATTCAAATAGTCTTTTTGGTGTTCGACATCTATGTGTTGAATCATATCTAACATGAATTCTTGATCCTTGGTTAGAATACAAACAAATTTTCCCTTACCCTTATCAGAATATTCAGAAGAACTGGTTGTAAGCAATTCATCTACTTGAATGGCTTTGTTGTCTTCAGAAGACAGAGAAAAGTAGTCAGGTTCTGACTCGACATTTGAATCGAAGGAATCAATGAGAAGATTGGAGATTTTTTGGGTGACGTCATCGTCGAGCTTCAATTCTTGTAATTTTTTATTCATTTTGCAGTATTTCGTTGTATGACCTTTTTGTGACATTTGTAACACGTAATGTCCTTGCATTTGGAATCATCTTTTTTGGTATTTGGTTTTTTGGAATGATGAGTATTTTTGTAGGGGTTTTTGTAATACTCTTCGTTTGTTTTGTTGAAATCTCTCTTTTTGTAACCCCTTGAAGTACTCTTAAGGGATTTATGAGTCTTGCTACAGTTTCCTGTACAACTAGAAGAGGGTTTTGAGAAATTCATATCAAACTGTATGCAAAAGGTTCCAAGTTCGCACTTAGTTCTCTTTAGATCCAGTTTAAGGTATTTTTGTAATTTTAGGTCTTGACAGATCTTTAGACCTTGCTGTTGAGTTATACTGACAAGCTGTCCGTACGTAAACTCACTGTAGGGTATAATCTGTTTACCGCAATTTTCTTTGATTTTGTTCCTAACCTTTTCTCCTAAAAGGGTAGGTAGTCCGGCCAGGAATTTATCTTTCCAAAATGGCTGGTTGGAATCTTCCCTGAGCATAACTCTGGTTAAGAAGGTATTTTTGTACCATTGGAAATCGATGAGTTTTTTGCATTTGAGGTTGGAAAGTAACTCAGCATTTTTGTCTTTCAAATGTGAAGAATCTCCTATGAAGTTTAAAGAGATTGTGAGAATCAAGGTTACTACGACATCTTGTAGGGATTCACCTTGTTCATCAAGGATTGGTATTCCTTCTTCATCAGTTTTGATTGAATTGAGGATATCTTATTTTTTTTATCAGCGAGATAATTATCCCACCAACCTTTCAATTGACCAGAGAATCCTGCGATGAGCAGTTCTGCAATGGTCTTATCTTGCATACCATTTTGGGTTTTGTAGGCATTTCCTGCCATGATCATTTGTTGAAGAAAGCTGAGAATATTGTATTCGGTCATCCCATCTATGTTCCAATCATAAATGGAAGAGGCATTGAAACGAGATTGAGCTAGGGCTTTAACTATTCCCAGATCTGGGGCAGGAATAATCTGTAATTGTTGTTGTTGTACCTGTTGTAGACCAATCCATATAGTTAACAAAAGGTTTTTTTTTTTGGAATTGTTTTGGAGTATCATTGTCGTCTGAGTCATGTGTTAGAGCAGTGATTTTATTGGAAGATTGCGGAGTATTCGGAACAACGTGTTCTGTGTTAGAACTATTGAATGTCTCAATTCTACTCAATTGATCCTGCATAGCCTGAATAAATTCAGACTTGTTTTGTTGGATATTCTTGACGCCATCTTTGGACACCTGGAAGGGTTTAAAGATATGGTTTTTCAATTTCATAACCTTAGTCGTACCTGTGGAATCTATGGTGACTAAAGGGTTGGTTTTTATGTGTTTTTCTACCCGATCGAGTAGTTTTCCTAGGGTATTCAAACTGATATTGGTGAAATTATTTTGTGCGAGGATATTCTTGGTATTTGGTTTTTCATCCTCTGTAGGATTCTTAAGAGGAATCGCGTCTAGAGGGCTGCCATGAATATTAAGCTTGATACCTTGTAAAGGAGGGTGGTTGGACTGGATCTTCCTAGAGTTAGCTAGGGTTTCCCACTCCGGTGATTTGTTTCTGGTCGTAACGGGATTTACCGTACTGGAAAAGGCATAATCAATGGAATTTTGGGAGGAATAATAATCGAACCAGTCAAAGAAAAGGATGTTTATCCTATGTTCATTAACAAAATCGTAGAATTTTTCCTGTATTTGTGTCCTAGTTTTTGAAGAACCAAATTCGTTTTTCAAGGTTGTATTTTTCATAAAAATCGTTTTGTAGGAATTTTGTCTGAACTTTACTCCGGGTATTTTGAATTCTTTTGGCAACTTTCTTCAGAATCCACTGTTGCCAAAAACCGGACTGTCTTTGATCTCAATCTCTGGTTCTTCTTCTTCTGATGAAGAGCCTTATTTTGATGAAGACAGTGCAAATTTTAGAATTATGGCTTGCATTTCTTCTGGATTTTTGGCCGCTGCAAGCATTGAGCCCATCTGGGATTTCCGTGAAAGGAACTGGGTGTGCTCCGGTGTTTGTAGTGGTGCCGGTGGTGTTTGTAGAGGCGCATGTACTGGAATGGATTTTCTGGCATTTAACCATTCTTGGACTTTTTGTGGGGTGAGGCTTGATGGTATTTTAAAGCTGTCCCAGCATCTGATTTTGAATCATCTTCGGATTGTTGGTATTTTATTGTCCGAATAATCCACGAACCATTTAAATACCCATGGTAAGTGGAATTTTGTGTGAAAAAGGTGTAGTGTCACAAATCTTTTTTCTTCCTCAGAGGGTTTATATAGGGATTTGAAGAGGCTGAAAGATTTGGTGACTTCTGATTTTTGTATTTCTAGGGTGGATCCGAATTACTCCCACCATGAATTCCACCATGTTGGAAATTGTGATGGATCACATAAGGTATCAAAATGGAAAAGCCAAGTGTGGCTTTGGTTGGTATTTTGAATAAAGAAGGAATTGAACCAAGCTTGTTGGTAATCCCAGTAATTAAATGGAATATCAAAAAATGGTTCATTTTTGTGGGTATCTGAGAAATTTAGGAGTTGAGACAAATCATTCCCCCAATCGCATGGAGCAATTACATTAAGCATTTTGCAAATGGAATAAGAGGGAACTGAGTTATTTTTAAAATAATTATTTTTTATTGTTATTGATCCTGAGATTTCAAGGATAGCCTGGAAAAAATATGGGGGTTTTAAAATATCCCATGATTTGTAAAACAATTGTGCTCCAAAATAATTTTGTAATGCTAAAAATGGTCTTCATTAAAAAATCCTAGAGTTGGAATTTACAAAATCCCTAGCTCAATCCCGTTATGGAAACCATAAATCAAAGGATCTGCAGGAATTTAAATCAAATAGGAAGTTGAACCATACAAGTATTTAATGCATGAATTTAAAGAATTTAAAAGCATGAAGTATTTAAAAGATTAGGAGGTAGTACCATCCATAATCATATTCATTTAAAGTATTAAGAAATTGGAATTTACAAAGTATTTTATCAAGGAGATATACCTTGGGAATTTCTAGGGTATTTTGGATCATATGATATGAGTCATATGAAATGAATCATATGAACTGAATCATATGGGTATTTGAGGGGAATTTTAATCTTACCTAAAGGGGAATTTAGTAAGAGGAACTCTCACTTCTCTCTAAATCTGAAGTTTAGAAAGAGAAAATGTGAAATGAAAAGCTTGTTTAACTAAGGGAGAGGGAGTCTCCTTTTTAGGAGTTTTACACGGCATTTTGGTAATTAAAAAGGAATCTAACTATTCATCTAAGTGGAGAATAACTATTCATCCGAATGGAGAATGACTATTCATCCTTTTGGCATTTTCTTGAATTATTGCTAGAATCTTTGCTTTTACTTTTTGCTTTTTTGAAAGTGGCTTTTTCGTGCACTTTGTTTTGTCGGAATTTTGTCTGAACTCTACTCCCGGTATTTTGAATTCTTTTGGCAACTTTTTCTTCAGAATCCACTATTGCCAAAAATCGGATTGTCTTCAATATCAATTTGTGGTTCTTCTTCTTCTGATGAAGAGCTTTGTTTTGATGAAGACGGTGCAAATTTTAGAATTATGGCTTGCATTTCTTCTGAATTTTTCTCCGCTGCAAGTATTGAGGCCATCTGGGATTTTCGTGAAAGGAACTGGGTGTGCTCCGGTGTTTGTAGTGGTGCCGGTGGTGTTTGTAGAGGGGCCTGTATTGGAATGGATTTTCTGGCATTTAACCATTCCTGGACTTTTTGTGGGGTGAGGCTTGATGGTATTTTAAAGCTGTCCCACCATCTGATTTTGAATCTTCTTCGGATTATTGGTATTTTATTGTCCGAATAATCTACGAATCATGTAAAAACCCATGGTAAGTGGAATTTTGTATGAAAAAGGTGTAGTGGGGCAAATCTTTTTTCTTCCTCGGAGGGTTTATATTGGGATTTGAAGAGGTTGAAAGATTAAGTGACTTCTGGTTTTTGTATTTCTAGGGTGAATCCGAATTGTTCCCACCATGAATTCCACCATGTTTTAAATTGTGATGGATCATATGAGGTATCAAAATGGAAAAGCCAAGTGTAGCTTTTTTCGGTATTTTGAATAAAGAAGAAATTGAACCAAGCTTGTTGGTAATCTCAGTAATTAAAAGGAATAAAAATGGGGTATTTTAATTGAAAGTCTCACAAACTATTTTTCTGGGGACTTGTGATATCACAAGTTGGGATTTTGAAAATTAAATTTCCAGAAATGGTTTTTGAAAATAGATTTTTCGAAATATGTTTTTGAGAAAGGGTTTTGGAAATTCTCTCTCTAATTTTATAAAATTTTGAGTGGGTTTACCTGCCGGATGATCTCCTGTCTATGAATCTCGCCTTTGTAATTTTGGGAATTTATCAAAGAGAGAGGTGTTTAGGTATTCTTTCTTGGAGAATTTTCTGGGTTTTTCTCTCTGTTTTGAAGGAATTCACGGGTTAAGAAATCTGGAATAGAATCTGTTTCTCCTTTAATATATTCAATATCAAAATAAAAAATGCTAAGAATCACTTGCCATCGTGCAAAAATCTGTTTTGATGCAAGGTTTTGAACATCTTTCTGTAAAACTTCTCTAGCACTTTTGCAATCAATTCTGAGTAAAAAAAATTTGATTTAGTATATCACTTTGAATTTTTTTTATGCATAAGACGATGCTCAAAATTTCTTTTTTAATAGTGGAATAGTTTTTCTGGGTATCATTCCAGTGGGCAGAAGTATACTGGACTATACACTCTTTCCCCCCTGAATTTTGTTTCAGGATCCCTCCATAACCTAAGTTAGAGGCGTCTGTTTCTATGACCTTAGGTAGCTGAGGGTCTTCTAGATGAAGACACGGGATTTCTAGTACTTTCTTTTTAATATTCTGGACACAAGCAGTATGATTACTAGTCCATGGAGCAGGGTTTTTCCTAAGTCTATCATGGAGTAGTTTCGCCATTTTGTTAATCTATGGACAGAAATCTAAAACATAGTTTAGACTTCTTAGGAATCTCTGCAATTGTGTTTTATCAAGGATTTTGTCATGAAATTTATTAGCGAATTCTAAGGATCTTTCTATAGGGGTTTTTTTCCCCTGGGATATATAGTGTCCTAGAAATCTAATCTTTGTCTGAAAAAGGCTCATTTTTTATTTGGAAACTACCAAACCATTTTTCTTTGTAACATAGAAGAAAGTTTTGAGGTGTTTGAAATGATCTTCCACAGAATTTGAGAAAATTAAGACATCATCAATATAGACAATGCAGAATTTGGAATAATCATTGAAGATATCATTCATGATTTGCTGGAATTCAGAAGGTGCATTTTTTAGACCAATGGGCATTACATTCCACTCGTATTGTCCGAAGGGGACCGTAAAGGCGGTTTTGTAACGATCTTTTGCAGAAATTTGTATTTGCCAAAAATTGGATTTCGTATCAAATTTTGAAAATATCAAGGCAGAATGTAACTTCTGTAATAAATCTTTTTTGTTCGGAATTGGGTATCTAATCCATTTTAGGGCACTATTTAAAGGTTTGTAATTAATTACTAATCTAGGAGTTCCTCTTTCTATTTCAGAATTTTTGTTGACATAGAACGCAGCACAACTCTAAGGGGATCTAGATTTGGAAATCAGTTTTTCATTTTCAAGATCTTGAATTTCTTTTCTGCAGTGTTGTTCAAGATCACAATTCATTTGGATTGGTCTGACTTTTGTTGGGATTTATTTTTCGTCAAAATCATTTTCGTAAGGGAGATCTACGATATGTTGCTTCCTACTCCAAAAGGCATTAGGAATCTCAGAACATATTTCGGTTTCAAAAGAATTTTGGAGTTTAGAAATATTGTTTTGAACAACAGGTGATTCTAATTGAGTTTTTAATCTTTCAAAAGAATAATATTTTTTCAGTACTTGTAGATGGTAAGATTTTCCTTGGATTTTTGCATTTATACTATCTTCGTGTATTGAACAAGCTCTCATTAGGTTGAGACTTCTTGTTTTTGGTTTTGTTATGTAACGGAATTTCAAATTCTTTTTATTGAGTTTAAAAGATACGAAATCACTATCTACCTTATAAGGGGTGATAAGATTCATGAATGGTGTCCTAAGATGACAGAACTGTGTATGTCATTTGTTAAGACAAACGATGTTTTTATAGAAACTCCGTCATTTTCAATTGACGCACTGGTTTTGGAATCAATTTTGATTTTCGTGCTGTTAGCAGCTGCTAATTTCTCACGAGTTTTTTCTCTAAATTTTTCTGGTACTATACCAGTTTTTATCATATTTAAATCAGCTCCAGTGTCAAAAAGTGCAATTGTTTGAATTCTAAAGTCGTCTGAGAACTGAATGGTTATTTTTATTAGGTATCTTTTTGACGTGATTTGCCGCAAGATACTTAGAAATTCTTTTGGGATGTTCTTTGAATTGGAATCTTTCGAGTTATGAGAATCAGAGTTTTGTGGAGTAGGTTTTGAAAGGATTGCTTTTATTAGTAAAGAATCTCGTTTTTGTTTTTCTTTCAAATCTTTTATGTCCGTTTTTACTTGGTTGATGTCTTTTTGTAGTTCCTGTATAGGTATTTCTATGCTAGATTTTTTCTCTTTTTCTTGATCGTTGGTTAATACACATATGCGTATTCTTTTAAGATTATCAGGATTTTTGAATAAATTAGTTGTGACTAACTCATCTATTTGAAGGGGTTTTTTAGCATCACGGACACAGAAATTAAAATGGAAGGAGTATCTTTTATGCTTTATCTTACTTTTGGCCCCCAAACATTTGTCAACTTGATGCATGTGGCCCAAATATCCAATATTCTTGTACACGGTTTAATTAGACCCCAGCAGGTTTTCAAATTTCAATGAAGAATGTTGTGTGTTGTGTCTTGTTCTCACCTTATTTACTTGCAGGTCCCATTCTGTTCTTACAATCTCCACAATAAATGCCTTGATACAAGGATCTTATCATTTTTTGTTGATAGAATTTCCACAATGAATGCCCAACTGTCACAACATTATATTATTGATCCTTCAATTTTGTATAGTATTGACAGTATGAGATTGCTCACGAAATCGGTTATTCCCAAGTCAGAATAAAAAAAGAGGGTTGGGGTAGTTTAATAGTTAACGTTAAATTTGTCAATTTATGATAAATTATCATAATATATTCTATTATTATTACAATTATTTGCCTATTATATTTAACTTATTTTCACTTTTATTTTTATGTGATGTGATGATGACATATGTTAAGCTTAAATGGATAATCATAATTTATAGGACCGATCCCAACTTGTTTGAGATTGAAGCACAATTATTATTTCTATTGATGATGGATTTTGTATCCATAGCTGGTACAACGTAACTTCGTTAGCATATATAAGTTAAAATTCATTTTATATCATTGCCATATGGTTAGTTTTATTTTTTTCTGACTTAGCATATTTTTATTGCATATACTGAATTTATGGATTTCTTAAAGTTTTTCTGAAATGCCTCATATACATAGTTGTTGGAGTTTACAATGCATTTATTACTTCCTTTAGAATTATTAACTCTAGGCGTGGTTGGGCTTCATAATTAATTTCAATTTGAAAGCGTAAGGAAAAAGAACTCAATTCCGTTATTAGTTGTCTACGAGACAAATATATTACTCCATCCGTTTCATAATAAATGGTTCTTTTAGCTCATACACACTCCTTAAGAAATTGTTCACTCATAGAAAATTAGGAGTGTTTTTATTAACTTATCTCTAATCAAGTTATGCTTACGTAATTAAATGTCTAGAAAAAAAAGATAGTTAATAAATCTTGATTATTTAAATAAGTGCAATTTCAAAAGAATCTGTCCAAAATATTCTTGAAATCATAAATCACGATGAAAAAAATTAAAAAGTCTTAAAAACCACTGGAACGGAGGGAGTATATTTTTTCATAAAGATTTCAATGTTGGATGAACATGGAAGTGGGGTTAGATAGGAAATACTAAATTGAAGAATTTCTTTCTTTTTATTTCCCCCCTTTTCTAGTGATGATACATATAAATCCGGAACATTGTGTAACGGAATGGTTGAATTCAATCATCCCACTAATAAATTACTTCATTTCCAGAATAATCTTGGGAAAAAAAAGAAATGCTACGTGTTATGTGCGTGTTAATTTGTATTAATCCATATTCATAATGCATATTATACTAAATTATGGAGATGAAGTAGTGGATCACTTAACCTATATTGCTAATTTAAGATGACATGCAGACTTAATTATAATTTATTTTGATAGTGTTAGATATACTATCAAATCACAAACATATTATTGATTTGCTGAAAAATAGCTTTCTTGTACTAGTATTTTGATCTAAGTTAAATCCAAGAACTTGATGATACAATTCACCGATCAAATATCATTTTCCTGTAATAATAATAACTGTTATTATAAAATTCTGGTGCACTTGTAATATATGTATGGTAATTTATTTTAATAAAGAAATAAGATACGGACTATACGGAGAAGATTATTTGTAAATAAATTAAATAAAGTTGGACGGCGATAGTTTTAACTTGAGTTGTAGTATTTTGAACTATATACGAAGTGAAGAATAAACATGAATTGAAGAAAGAGAAGATTCATTACGTAAGGAGATACATGCCCATAATTTATTCATAGTGTATATATTATAGTAGAATATTATTAAGGTTTGTGAGGGGCACGTAACCCTCTAATAATCAAGTTTATAGTATACTAGTTAGTTATTTTGCTCGCTCAAATAAAGCATTTTTTAATCTTAAAGTTATTACTTTATTAATTTATGTGACATCATTTTGGACATAGCTTTTGAATCGGTAGAAAGAGAACTATCATGCTCTCATGCTTGCTTTGATTCTTTATTATGGACTATCTCTTTAGTTATGCTTTTCATCAATTTTCTTACGCCAACCGTTCATATAATTAGAATTTTCACCGAGAAAATTTTAAATATTATAAAAAGGTAATAACGCAAAAAATTTAAGTTAATAAAGTCACTGTATCATATAAATATATTAATAAAGTTAACCTATCTACATAGCAAAACAATAATGGGGTGATGCAGGTGCGGGGTAAGGCAAGTTTAGACACATGTTGGGCGGGGCGAGTTTAGATATATGCAGCTACGGGAAAGGGTGAGACGAAACGGGTGGATGAGAGTGTGGGTGCCAAGCGGTTGGACGCGAATGAAAATGCTATAGGTAAGCGAGACTGGACAGGACAAATTAAAATTTTGCCGGTTAAGACAGAACCGCACTACACCACTTGCAATCCATTTTTTTTTTGCCAAAAAGATGTTAATTGATTTTTCTTGGACATGCAAGGTTAATTCCGCTCCCGCTACCATTTATTTATCAGGGACGGAGTTAGAGTATTATAGGTTTGTTCAAATTCAGTAGTTTTGGTCAAAACCTTATATATGTCTTAAGAAATTTACTAGAATATGTATATATTATTAATTTACAATCCAGTAATTTAAAAGAACTAGAATTCCGAACCTATAAACTTTAAATCTTGACCCCGTCTCTATTTATTATAAATGGACAATTATACATACGTATGTGATTGTCATAGAATGTATCGGTGTATATGAGTGGAAGTCTCAATTCATAAGCTATTCAAGAAATGCAAAGCAAGTAAGCAAGTCGGTGAAGTTACTTTCTGTTGTATGTCAATATTATTCTCTTTAAATAACTAATAAAACCCCCAGTATTCTCTCCACTAAAGAAGCACCATCTAGGGGCTTGAATTATTGAGTGTAGTGTGCATGTTTTATAGTGTGTTGAGCTCCACTCTTTTGATCATTAATAATTGAAGTATCATAACCATATCCACTTGGGGCTGCTAAAAAGGTTGTACTAACTTTATTTATGTGTAGATTCTTGAATTGATTATTAACATTTCAGACTTAAAAAAATTACTTCTCTTTTGATTAAAAATGTAAAAAGATCATTAGGGTTGTGATGAAATATATATAGGATTTATTCATTTTTATCTAAGGTCTCAAGTTCGAGTGTTGAAAATGAAAATAATCACGATAAGAAACTAAGAGCTTCCCCAACTACTAAAACACGAAAATTTTCAATAGACGTACTCGTCAGAACGCGTCAAAGTCCAAAATATATTATTTCCAACTGAATGTTGGTAGAAAAGGCTAGTCAATTTCTGATGGACCTCCGTCGCTCAATTCACACAAATACTGATTAATCAAGATATAAAGACACTGAGTGAGAAATCAAAAAATTAAAAGAAAAAAGGACGGGGGATTAGTTGGATAATTAACCACTCTAGTTGTTAGGATTTTAGAATATTTCTTCGTCTTATAGTATTTTGACTTGCTTATCGCGAGTAGCTTTAAATTAAAGTACAAAAAAAGTTATATTAGGTATACTAAAAACTAGAAAGTAAACGATATTAAAAGATCTTATGAGAATGTCAACTGATTGCTTCTGAAAGCTAGTAATTGAAGTTTAACATCATTGAAATTAATAAAAAAAGAAGAAGAGATATAGCTGGAATATATATATATATATATATATATATATATATATATATATATATATATATATGGAGCTTTCACATTCTATTCCTTAATTACTAGTGTAGAGAGAGTTCAGCTGGATTTCAAATATAAAGTATAATAATAAAATGAAGGCAAAGTATGCCAAATAAAAATATGTTGATGTCAATTAATTATTAGAGGAAAAGTCTATTTAATTAATGGATGTGAAACGGATAAATCAAGTCAGGTGAGCAAATTAATTTAAATCGCCGTTTGACTACACACAAGTTTTAAAAAGATTTTTTATTTGTAATTTATTATCTACAACAAGTAATAGATATTTTTATGGCTATAAATACTTCATGAAGGATAATGAGAATTTTAAAATTAAATTATTTCTAATAATTTCTTTTCATGAGCCAAGCACATGAAAATACTTTCTGATAACGGATGGCGACGGTGAGACTCTGATACAGAGCTTCTCTACCTACATCAATGTTATACAAAAGTATCTTATAGAGCGCACACTTCTATTTATATAAATATATCTTCAATAAATATTCCCACTTGTTTGCCTTTCCTTAGAAACCCACTTCATCGATAAAACGACAAGTGGCAATAAGTGATTGGATAAACCCCCTGAAATTAAAATTGACTGGCTAAAAAAGTTGCACAAAAAGTGTGGTAGCAAGCAAAGGGATTATATAAAAAGACAGTCTGGTACACTAAGCTTCCGTTACGTGCGAGATTCGGAGAAAAATCAGACCACAAGAAATTTTATATAATAACTTAATCATAACTATCCAAAATGCATCAGTGACTCGAAATGACAATAACATAAAGAACAAAAAGCACAAAAGGGGCTTTCTTTTGGTCGGCAAATAACTTTTCTTAATACAACACTTACCGCTATAATTACACTTGTACAATAATTTTACAACTATTATAAATTATTTACAAAATTGGCAAACGTGATATACACGTCTTTCATAAACATATTAAATGTGATAGAGAATAAATAAATATTCTTCATATATTCTATAATTATTATATTCAATACAAATACAGGATTTGGATCAAAGCTATTGAGTTCTGCTGAACCTGTAATTGGAATCATAGCTTCACCCAGGCGTAAAGCTCATTAAAAGGGGAACTTTTTACTAGGATTTTTCCATTTCAATGCTCAAACCCGAAACTTTTAATTAAGAAGTAGAAATTATATCCATCCCACTGTAAACCTTTGGCTGGAATATGGATCAAGTCCACTCATTATATTCCTACTCTCTTCTTCTAACATCTCTTTTGAAGTTGGCTAACAAATCATAATGGTAGTACGTTTGCATGTCTCTTTTTTTTACTAACATATATGAGTGATTTCTTTTAATATAGGAGTTGCAAAATTAGTGGCTTAGGTACATTTACATGTCTCTATATTTTTACTGTATTTCATGGTGCATGTTGGTTTGAAAATAGGCACCCACTTTGAGCTAGATAATATGAATATTATTTTTTTGGTCATACGAAAAAATGAATATAAGTTGCAATAAATGGGAATAATTCATGACATATATTACTTTTTCTTGCAGAAATGTGAGGTAAGACTGCGTACAATAGATCCTTGTGGTCCGATCCTTCCCCAAATCCCGCACATAGCGGAAACTTAGTACATCGGGCTGCCTTGCCCTTTTATATTACTTTTTCTCAAGAAAGTGACTTTAGCTTACTCACTCTAGTTCTACTAGTACAACTACTACTAGGAATATGGATCAAGTTCACTAACCTCTTCTTTTGAATTTGACTAGCAAATAGATAATATTTTTAGTTGTCTGGTATTCGTTTTGGAGCTCGATCAGAAGCAGAAGGAGGGAGATTATTTATAGGTTTTGAACTTGTCTTTGAAATCATAGCTCGTTTTAGTTACTAGGTTACCCGTGGTTCCCGCTTTGGTCCTGATCAAAGGCAGAATCATGCACGTTATGAAATTTATGGTTCTGGATTTGTCACCGAATAGGTAGCTTAGCTTGTTTTGTTACTATGTTCACAATTAAGTATTTATACATATTTAATACACTTTGTTACATAAATAGAGGATCTAAGCAAAAGTTATTGGGTTCCTCCCAATCCATACCGCCGACTAATTCGATTCGTGCCAGGACGTCTCACTTTGTGAGATAGAAGATCTCCGTATTAAAGACAACTCCATACTAATTAAGGACTCAAACCCGAAACTCTAATTTAAATTAAAGGACTACTTGACGTTCTATAACAATCTTTACTTATCAACAAATGGATGATGGTAGTACGTTTGCATGTCTTTTTTTATTTGGTTATTTGTCTTGGGGCCCTATAAGCATCAGCATCACAAATAGTGGTTCCAAATAAAAATATTTTAAAAAATGAAGAAGTGTGAGAAGGGTCCCTTAATTAGTATAGTAACATATATGTACTGGTTTATCTGATAATGTCTTTGTGGTCCATAAAAGGAAAGCATTTCTCTATCCAATAGTACCAATAGAGCTTACAAGAATAATATTTTTGGTAAATCAAAGACTTCATTTCATAGATTGTGAACAATAAAAGGAAATAATTTCTTTAACCAATAGTACCAATAGAGCTTACAAGAATAATTTTTTTGATAAATCAAAGACCTCATTTCATAGATTAACTTAGAGCATTGTTCGGAATAACATCTGGCTATGATCAAGAGTAGAGTTAGCAATTACAAGTTCATATGGAGCATTACTCCGAGAATGTCTAACAAATGCATTTACAATTACATCATGCAAGTTAGAGATAGATCTGTCAAAACAAATTCCTTCCACGTCTGTCCAAAAACTTGCAGCTGCATACATGGAAGGATTTTTTTCCTTTGCTTGTCTAGCTAGTGCATCGGCGACTTTATTCTGCTCCCTATAGACATGCCTTACTACTGGCCTCCCCAAGCTCTCTATCAAGCATCTGCATTCAAAGATTAAAGGATAATAAGTATCATGTCCCTGCTCAAGTATAGTTATTACCTCACTTGAGCCACATTCAATTTCCAGTGGCATTAAGTCTTAATCTGTAACACCCGTTCCGTCGTTACTGGTTTTCTAAAATGCCCCTCTGATAACCTCTTATCTGTGTTTTGGTTGAAATTGAGTATTAGAAGTCCCTAAGTTTGTTTTGATTCGAAACTGTTTGAATGGTAGTTGACTTCTGCGTTGTTGTGTCCGAATCAGAATGTTGATGATGCTGTTAGGTCCGGAAGGTAATTTTAGTTCTGGAAGCGTGGTTGGTTCGGCTCCCGAGGACTTGACGACATTTCTATCTTTTGGTTTGATTTTCATGTCTTGGCCGTTAGGGGTGACTTGGTTAATGGGACCCCGTTTGGGAATTCCGAGGGCGCGAGTGGATTCATAGTACATTTTACAGTTAGTTTGCATATTTGATTTGTGTTTGGGAGGTTTCGAGTTTTTTTTTGGGTGTCAAAACCAAGTTCGAGGAAAATCAGGAAATTTCTGGTGCCAGTTCTGGTTTCCTTCTTTGCAATTGCGAAGAAGGTGGAGCAATTGCGAGAGCAGTGAGGGCCAGGACATCACGATCGACCTCTCGCGGTCGCGAGCGTACGCGTGTCGATGGGTGTGGAGTCGCACATCATCGCAGTTGAGAGCCTCGTCTTGTGATCGCGATATTCTGCGGGTCAGACCGCGATCGCGGAGAGGAGTCAGGGTCCAGTAGGTATTTCTTCTCCATTTCCAATTTAGACTCAATTTTCATCATATCTTAAGTTCTAGCTCAGATTGGAGAGTTTTCAAGTCCTATTTTCAAGAATCTTAGAGGGGTAAGCCTTTTATCATCCTTTATGGATTATATCATTAAATTATTGAGTGTTTTATGCTAGAATATATGTCTAGGATGGTGAATTTTCATGGGTATGAACCCTAAATAATAGAAGTGGATTTTCTTGATTAACAACGGCTAATTTGTATAGAATTTCCTTATTTAAATACTTGAGTAAACTATTTCAAATACCAGTTTCTAATTCCATCTAAATTCTACCGATTTGATTTTAAGGTTTTGACAAAGTGAGCAATTTTGACTAATTTCTTGAAATTGGGGGCTTAAATGGTAATGAAAACTCATGAAACTTTGGGTTTGACTATTTAGGGTATAAGTATTACTGTTCCAACTTAAAGTTCTAATTTTGCAATTGTGGGCCCGGGGTCACTTTTTGGGTTGCGTCTTAGTTTTCTTTTTCTTACGGTAATATGAGTATCATTGGATTCGTATGACTTCCTAGAAGAACATTTTGACCTTCTTGAATTTGATTTTCCTACGAAAGGACTAGTTTTTCCTTCGAGGTGGGGAATGGCCTTTCAAACAAACTTTTCAACCCAAAACTTTCCTAAGACTTTTAGGAGTATCCTTCGAATCTTGTTTTAACGTAAAATTCATAATTGTTAGACTTTTTATTATTCTGAGATGCTTCGGAAGAAGAAACTCGAGTTGGATAGTTCAAGCCGCCTATTCGGACTTCCAGGTAGGTTACAGCTTACCTTCTGGTTAGACATCTATTAGCGAAGCATATCTATAGTTAGATACAGTCGGAGAAATTATGTTAGCCTTCGAGTATGTAGTTGGGATGGATTACTTAGGTTGGATACTATTGATTTTTGTGACTTGTTCCTTCTTTGCGATTACTAGACTTGTACGTAGTTTCCATACCGTACTTGTGATATAAGTTGTCTCTCATTTATTTTTGTATTATCATGAATAGAGGAAAAGACTCGACTTGATACTGTGATATATGTCCATGTGTGGCACGACTGGGATTTGATTTACACTTGAGAATTGATACATGCATATCATTCATACATATACTACATGATACATGGTTGTGAACTGTAATTTGACATTAAAAATGATAAGAGGGAAATTGAAATATCTAATGCTTCTTATTTTAGTGTTTGCTACGTGCTTATTTCGTATGGAATCTCTTGCATATATAATTGTTGTTACATATGTGGTCCGAAGGGAAAGTGTTCCGGACGTGGTATTGTGCAGATCTGGGAATAAGTCCATATTGGTAGTTGATTTACGGATGTTGTTATGTTCATTCATCTCATATTGATACATTCATACCTGCATTTATCCTCATTTCCATGATGCATTGATATTATCTATGATTGGTGTGACAGTGATAAATGAGAAGAAAACCATAGTGATTCTTACTACATATTAATTGTGTAACCATTCTATGTTAAGTGATATGGAATGGCTTGTGGGGTGTTCGGTGGAAGAGTCATCTCTAGGCTGAGTGATATGGATGGACTGGTAGATAGACTTCGCGGGTCTCCCATGGGTAATGACTGCTGGGACAATGATATATTCCGCCTGAGCATATATGTACGGAGATTACATTTGACTAGTGAATTGGATTGCATATGCATTCATCCTCATAATCTCATTTTTACATTTATGGATCGAATTTATTAATTATACTTGTGTTTGTGATTATTTTAAGAAATTGTGGGAAACTTGGTAAACTTGGATTTAGGTGCTTCACCATAGGCTATGACTCTACTATTGATCTTTTGTAATTTAGTGATTATTCTTGGATTGTGATATTACTTGTACTTGATTGCGAACATGTCTATCTTTCAGCTTCTTTCTTATGCATATGTTAGCTAACTGTTGTCGGCCTATGATATCTACCAGTACATAGTGTTTGTACTGATACTACTCTTGCTACACCATTTTTGGGGTGTAAAGTTATTGTAGATACATGATCGAGATTCGATTAGCCTTCGAGGATATCGTGGAGTTCATCTAGACCTTTTTGTTTAATTTTCATTCTAAACAGAAGTTGTATTCTTGTTGTCCTTGTAATTTTTATTCCAATTGTATACTAGAAGCTCTTGTACTATTCAGACCAGATTCCTTGGGTAATTTTTATAATCTGCACTTATGATATTTATGATTTAGACTTTCACTTATTATGTTCTATTTACTTTATTATTATTGAATTATTAATTAAGGGACGGGTTCGCCTACCGAGATGGGAAATGGTAGGTGCTCGCACGACTAGGTGATTTGTATTGTGGCAAGTTGGTATCAGAGGTACAAGAGTAATGCCTAGTAGAGTCCTACTTATAAGTATGTTGCATGCCACACTTATAATTGAGAGACTATATGACATTTAAGAAACTTTGAATTCTTTCATACTTTTGTGCTACTTCATTCAAATTGGTATCTAGTCGATTCCAATTGGTATATGAATATCCTTGTTTTACTCTCTCCAGGATGGTGGGAACTCGTGCTTAAATTCTTATGTGAATGGTTTGTTTATGACGTATTGTGGTATAGTACGAGGTGGGTTATCCTAATTCAGACGCATGACCAAGTTCAATTTCTAGCTTTGGCTTGGGGATTTAATTGTGGGGTTTCTCTTGAAAAATGGGAGAGATGATACGGGGGGTCAAATGATCTCTATGTTTTCAATGTTGGGGTTGCTCGAAAGTCGCAAAAGTGCATTTATGGCTTAACAAGAGTGATTTATTTGATGATATGATCGGTTTTGGGAAAAGTTTCAACTTCATTAAGGCATTATGACGGTGTATGTGGCACGGGTGTACCAATGGCAGGTCAACAATTCATTAGTGGCAGGGTATTAGATGTCAATATGCGGAGATGAGTATAAGTCAATGATGATCATCGGATTTGACAAAAGTATGGTGACCGCGTGTAATAAAAATGAGCAGTTGAAAATAAGGACATGAAGGACAATTTTTGTGGGAAACGTGTAGCGAAGTAAGACTTCTTAGGACCAGATGGTAGGAATACCTATTTGCCCTATGGGACGGAGGCGTAAGGAAGAGAATTTGGAAGTATCAATCTCTGCTATATGAAGGGAACAATTGGTATCTGACGTGTTAGTTGGGATAAGTGACAAGGTGTGGGCGGGCGGATGTCGTACAAGCTATGAAATGTTGAGTTGGCTTCGATTTGACAGTATTGTGGTAGCATAGTAGAATTAGTGGTTGTGAGTCCTTTCAGGAATTGATTTTCTGATCGAAATCAGGTGGTAGTGTTACTTGTGATGAGTGAAGCTTAATGGATTAGACAGTCGCGTTTCTTCACCTAAAAAGTGTGTCGTGGGTTCACTTGATATTTTCGAGGTTAGTGACGATATGAGATTGTTGAAACCAAGACATTGTTGATTTGTGAGATGCTTCACCTAAAAAGTGTGTCGTGGGTTCACTTGATATTTTCGAGGTTAGTGACGATAGGGGATTGTTGAAACCAAGAGATTGTTGATTTGTGAGCATTTCACAGTAATTTAGTATTAAGTGAGTGTGAAAGTCGTATATGCGTTGGTACGTGGGACTCGTCGTAGGCTAATGGGAGCTAGTGATAGACTATTAGGAATAACTTTTGCACTAGACAAGTGTGGAGGTATATTTGAAGCATTACCAAGTGTTGCATCTAGTTTTTGGATGAGATTTATGGGCAATGGTATGTAAAGGTTAATACTTGAAAAGTTCTATAATTGCTGGTATACTGACTTAGAGTTGACTGAAGGACATGGAAAAATTTCACGGTTGGTTGGATGTGTATGGTTTGGCAAAATAAGGTAAGGGTTGGTTCTTCGTAGGTGAGCATCATTTAAGGACTATTAAATATGATATTGGTCGATGTGTAAAGTTGTTATACATGAGCGAGGTTCGATTATCCTTTGAGGATCTCGTGGAGTTTATCTAGACCTTTCTGTTTAATTTTCATTCTAAACAGAAGTTTTATTCAGGTTGTCCTTGTAATTTGTATTCCACTTGTATACTAGAAGCTCTTGTATTATTCAGACCAGATTCCTTGGGTGGCTGTTATAATCCACACTTATGGTATTTATGATTTAGACTTTCACTTATTCTATTATATTTACTTTATTATTGTTGAATTATTGATTAAGAGACGGGTTGAATACCGAGACAGAAAATGGTAGGTGTTCACATGACAAGGTGATTTGAGTCGTGACAGGATCATAGGCTAATTTTAGTTCCTACAGTAAGAATGCAAGATGTACTGGGTAAACCTTTAGTGAAGCCAATGATCCGATTTCCACTACGGTTTCTGATTATCCCACCAGTTCCTCCTATCCTAGAACTATCATGAATTATGTACACAAACAATTGGTGTCCTATTGTTGATACCAATAGAGTAATATTTACACGATATTGTACGCGTAATATAGAGGTAAAATTAAATCATATGTATTAATATAAGGCTACATTTAGTCACTTTATTTAATTAGGACTGATGACAGATAATTTAGGATAAAAATATTAATTAAAAAAAGAAAAAAAATGAAGTTCGTTAGTCCAAAATGGCAATTTTCAGCCACTTTAATAAGGGCATGAATAGATTCGAGATCAACTTTTAAAGGATAAAGTTCTCTAATTACGCATAATTCAAAGATAATTTTGATCCTTTTCCTATCTTTAAAAACACTATTTGAACTCTCTAAGTGATATCCAGCGCTAGCTTGATGATTATATTAATACTTCCTCCGTTCATTTTTATTTATTCATGACTTGACACACTCCTAATTAAGGAGCAATAATAAAAAGGTGAATTTACTATATCACCCATAATTATTATAAATTATTTAAATAATTAAAATCAATCAAACACACTTTAAAAGTTGTGCAGCCATTAACGATTTCTTGAAGTTTCCAATTCAATAATTTGTAATAAGGGTAAAATATGTATGAGATAGTAAATTATTTCTTGATTTTTCAAAATGAACAAATAAAAGTGGACATCTATTTTTAATATACTCGACAAGAAAAAAATGAATGGAGGGAATATATTGTCACGACCTGTTTTCAGGAGTCGTGGTGGCACCTACATAATCTCACCACGTAGGTGAACCACTCCCAAATCATTAACATGATATAACATAAGTAAAAGCGGAAGATAACGAGATACTACAAAAGTTATATCATACTATAAATGCAGAAAAGTAATAAATCTAAACATTAACAAAATACCCCCAATGATCTACTTTGTAGAGATAAGAGCACCAACATAGTAGAAACAAGTCTGAAAAAGTGACACCCAGGCAAAAATTGAATACTTAGTCTGAATATGTCTCTCAAGTGCGAACAAAAGACAGTAAATACAGAAAAGTATTCAAGGGTATGCTGGAAATAACATCCTCACCTTGAATGCCTGAGATCACAACTCGAACTCTCAGCCACGCGGTGCCGTAGAGGTGGAAGGTACTGAATCTGCATCTAAAAAGAATGCAGCAAATGTAGCATGAGTACACAACGTACCCCCGTAGACATCATAATCCGACAACGATGTAAGATACATAATAAAAGATAAATACCAAGTTGACACCAAATAATCCTACACTAGCATATCAATGACCAAGTATATCACATAATCAATAAGATGTTTCATAGAGTTCAACATCATATCAAATATCATGTGGCATGAATAATCCTTTCAAGTCCTAAAATCCAATCAAGATGTTCATAATCACTCAATAGCAAGTTTCAATGACAGTTTATCAATAATATGCCATAAAATGTATGATTTGAATGCAATGCATATGCAAGGTACCTTTCTCAAGCTGGTATACAATATGTCAACGTTTACTCTTAAAGTTCATATACCGCTCCTAGCCAACTGGAATTCGACACATGAATCTGACTAGAGCTTATGACTCATTTTCTAGTCTCAATGATGTTATAGGAGTGCAACTCCTCTCCCCACATATCAATATCATCTCAAGTGTCATAATCTCATATTACTCTTACCCTTCCGGTCTCTTGGACCACAACATATCCATACCACTCTCACATTAAATCATAGAACCATGAGTGTATGAATGCAATGATAATACAAGGCAGATATCATGATATACCGAGATGCAATCAAGTATAGAGATGATGTACACATACTTTCAAGAATTTAACAACACATAAGCAAATTCAGTCAAATCGGGATATCAATCGAAATCATGTGTGATGAGTAACCAAACAATAGCAAACATTTCGACAAGCCCACATATGGAGACGAGCCCAAATGAACGGCAGTCAGAACCAACACAAGGCTGGTTCCCCAAACTCCATCATCATAATTCAACACCGAAACCCACTCAATCGTTCATCACAACCGGCTGAGTGGGACCTCCAAACACTCCCAATTCCTCTAAATATTTATAACTAATTATGCACTTCTATCGGAGTCTCAAAAAGCTAAACCGTAGCCTATCTCAAAGCTGAGCGAGAGAGCTACCAAATCAAGTCTCAAATACATCCTTTCCCTTCCTTCTTGCCTCTCGATGATCAAAGTCTATTCACGCGTATTAAATAGTTAATAATAAGCTCAACACAACAAAAGCAAGCCTTTAAATACTCATTCCAGTCCACGCCACCAAAACTCAAACTTTATTACACAAAACTCAAGATTACATACTAGATAATCATATCCTTAAATTAATTAAAAACTATTCACATTTGAACCATCAATTGGACAACAATAAAAAAGCCCTAATTTGAAACCGTAGAAATTTTTCCTAATTGAAAACATGCTTATATCACCAAATTAAGACTTATAACATGATAATGTAACATAATCCACTCCTAACTCATGATATTAACATCATTCAATCCATAAATACCCATTAAAACCAACCATACAACTCTCTTAAACTCACAATATGCAAAATCCATCTTCCCCAATTCGAACAATAAGCTAAACCACCATTAATAAGCTTAGAATCAACAACAACAATAACAACAACATACCCAGTGATATCCTACAACGTGGGGTCTGCAGAGGATAGAGTGTACTCAAACCTTACATTTACCTTGGTAGGTAGAGCGACTATTTCTGAAAGACCCTCGGCTCAAGACAAGCATAAGCACAAGCAAAACAAGAAAAACAAAGCAAGAGAAATGGTCAGACCCGGACACGAAATTTAAAGTAGTATAAAAATGATGGTAACAAAAGCAAGTAAGCCATGATAGCGCGTTCTGAAAAAGGGAGCAATAACTAACGCAGGTAAATAAGATAAATAAAGTACACTAAAGAACCCATAGCAGCAGAAATCAAGTGACAGGGGACTATAAAGCAATATTGCGCTTACTAGTATGATAGGCTAAGCAGACCTACAATAATAACACTACAACTACCAGTTTGTAAGCGTAAGTAGGACTACGCTCAACTGCCTACTACCCTTCTATCATAATCCGTGTCCTCCACAACCCTCTATCTAAGGCCATGTCCTCAGTAAGTTACACCTGCGCCATATCTCGTCTAATCACCTCTCCCCAATAATTTTTTGGCCTACCTCTACCCTTCCTGAACCTGTCCATAATCAACCTCTCATATCTTCGCACTGAGGCATTTGTGTCTTCCTTTACACATGTCTGAACCATCTCAACCTCGCTTCCCGCATCTTATTCTCCACTGAGGCCACTCCCACTCTGTCCCAGATATCATTATTTCTAATCTTATCCCTCCTTGTATGTCCACACATCCATCTCAACATCTTCATCTCCGCAACTTTTATCTTTTGGATGTGCGAAGTCTTGACTGACTAACACTCCCCCCATACAACATAGTCGGTATAACCACCACCATGTAGAACTTGTCTTTAAGTTTTGGTGGCATATTTTTATCGCACAAGACTCAAGATGCGAGCCTCTATTTCATCTACCCTGCCCCAATACGATGTGTAACATCGTCATCAATCTCTTCATTCCATTAGATAATAGACCCGAGGTACTTGAAGCTTTCTTTCTTTGGAATGACCTGAGTACCAAGCCTCACCTTCACGCCTGTCTCACGCTCACTCCCATTACTGAACTTACACTCAAAGTATTCTGTCTTGGTCCTACTCAGCCTGAACCCTTTAGACTCCATCGTCTATCTCCAAACCTTCAGCTTAGCGTTCACTCTACTGTGAGTCTCATCAATTAGGATTATGTCGTCTGCAAATAACATACACCACGTCACCTCTCTTTGGATTTGTCGCGTCAATTCATCCATCACTAAGGCAAATAAGAATGGACTAAAAGTTGATCTCTGGTCCAACCTCATCATCACTGGAAAGTGCTTTGAGTCTTTTCCCACTAACCGTACCCTAGTATTCGCTCCGTCATAAATATCCTTGATAGCCCTAGTGTACGCCACATGTACACCTCTAACATCCAAACATCTTCATAGAACCTCCCTAGGGACTTTGTCGTATGCTTTCTTGAGGTCGATGAAAACCATATGTAAGTCTCTCTTCCTCTCCATAAACTGCTCCACCAACCTACTAATTAAATGACTGACTTCTGTAGTCGAACGCCCCGACATGAATCCAAACTGGTTCTCGGAAATAGACACACCCTCTTCTCACCCTCATCTTTATGACCTTTTCCCAAACTTTCATAGTGTGGCTTAGTAGTTTGATACCCCTATAGTTGCAACTCTGGATGTCACCTTTGTTCTTATACAAAGGAATCATTGTACTCCACCTCTATTCTTCGTGCATTCTCACCGTCTTAAAAATGACATTAAACAACTCAGTCAGCCTAGTACCTGTGCTCGCGCTCTTCCAAAATTCAACTGGGATCTCATCCGGTCTCTCATCCCCTGCACATTCTGCGAATAGCACCCTTAACCTCCTCAACCTTAATGATTCTACAATATCCAAAATCCCGGTACCTTCCGGATTGCTCTAGATCTCCCAGCACAATATCTTTATCTCTTTTTTTGTTCAAAAGTTTATGGAAGTACGACTGCCACCTCCGTCTAATATGCGCATCCTCCACCAGTACTTTGCCATACTCGTCCTTGATGCACCTCACGTGATCCAAGTCATGGGCCCTCCTCTCCATCGCCTTGGATAGTCTATGCAACTTTTTGTCCCCGCCTTTTTTCTCTAATTCCACATACATGCATTCAAAAGCCGTTGTTTTCTCCATTGTAACCAATAGCTTTGCCTCATTCCTCTCCATATTATACAATTCCCTATTCATCCACTTCTCTACCACATCCTTGCTTTCTACTAGTTTCACATACGTCATTTTCTTTGCTTCCACCTTCTCTTAAACCTTACCGTTGCTACCCCGCAAGACCTCTAGAACTTCTCTAGCTACCTCCCGAATGCAACTGGCCATCCTGTCCCACATACTGGCCGCATTCCTACTACTCCCCCAAGCCCCCTTGGCCATCAACCTCTCCCCCATATCTTTTGCACTAGCCATGGTCAAACTCCCCCATTTGATTCTTAGCCTGTCATCCACAACCCTCATTTTCTTCTCTATCTTGATCTTCAAATACATCACCAAAAACTTATGTCGGGTTGTAAGATAAATTATAAACTTAAACAAAAAAAGGGAATAAATATATCACCTCAAGGTGGGAAATGCTCCTAAGTCTCTTAAATAACCCTTATGCGGCGCTGGTCTCAAGAACGCACAAAAGAATCCAAGTACGACTTGAATATCCCATTCATCAAATCCATGAACGCTGTGGGGTCATGAGTAAGCCCGAACGACATCACCAAAAATTCGTAATGCCCATAACGAGTCCAGAAAGTCATCTTGGGCACATCTTCAGTCCAGATCTTCAGCTGGTAATACCCGGACCTCAAATAAATCTTCGAAAACATAGAAGCACCCTGAAGCTGGTCGAATAGGTCATTAATGCGTGGAATCAGATACTTATTTCTGATAGTGACCTTGTTAAACCATCTGTAATCAATGCGCATACATATAGTGGCATCCTTCTTTTTCACGAATAAGACAGGAGCACCCCATGGAGATACACTCGCTCGAATGAAGCCCTTACTCAACACATTCTGAAGCCGCTTATTCAACTCTCTTAACTCAGCTGGAGCCATACAATACAAAGGAATAAAGATGGGTCGAGTACCCGATTCAAGATCAATACAAAAGTCAATATTTCTGTCTGGCGGCATACCCGATAAATCTGAAGGGAAGACCTCCGCAAACTCACTAACTACCATAACCGAATCAAGGGAAGGGTATTTCGTACTAGTATCCCGAATATGCGTAAGATAAGCCAAACAATGGGGATCCACTAACTTCCTAGCCTATATATGAGAAATCATTTTCCTAGGAGCAGGGTTGGGCGCGCCTCTCTACTCTAACCTTGGAAGACCATGCATAGCTAGCGTGACCGTCCTGGAATACAGTCCAGAATCGCATGATATGGTGACAGCCAATCCATCCCCAATATAACATCAAAATCCAACATATCTAAGATAACCAGATCTACCCAAGTGTTGTAACCCATGAAAGTAACTACACACATACGCTATACTCTATCAACAATCACAAAATCATCGACTGGTGTAGACACACGAATAAAAATATCAAGCATATCACACCACATCTCCAATTTAGCAGAAAAGTAGGCAAACACATAAGAGAAAGTAGACTCGGGATCAAATAACACATTAGCAACTCGATGATCGACTGAGATAATACCTATAATAACTGCGTTCGATGCCTCAGCCTCTACCATACTAGGGAATGCATGCAATGAGTGCGCCCTACCTCATACTGAGTACCCTACTAGCCACTTTGGCCCGAATGAGATTCACTTCTCCCTGACTGAGATCCACTATGACAGGTTGATGGCCACCACGACCCATTTGAGATCGTACATGACTAGTATACATACCACCTCTAGATGTCTATGTTGGGGTCCTAGGTGTACAAAATCCGTACAAGAACTGTCCGAGAAATTTCTCCTGAAGTGCCCAACCTCTCCACAAGTATAAAAATCTCTATCCGATGAGGGCTACTAAATAAGAATAGAAGAAAATGAGTTGTCATAATCCGAATACCGAGATTGAGAACCCATTGATGACTGGCCCCCACTACATCCATCGGTAATCTGAAGAGCTACCTGAACCGGTCGACTAGGCTGCAACGGATGATAACTCTCCTGATAACCATGACCATGAGAAGTAGAACCACTAAACTGTCCATAGCGCCTAGCCCTCTTGTCGGGCTCAAACTTGGGCAACTTGCCCATCACATTCTCTACCAACCTAGCATGCTCAGCAACGGTCTCAAAAGAGGCTCCAGAAGCCACCAACTTCAGTGTAGCCAACTGGAGTGGAATAGTCAACCCTCTAACAAAATATCTCACTCGCTCTGCCTCAGTAGGAAGTAACGACGCTGCATAACGCGATAAGGCTTGGAAGCAATTCTCATACTATGCCACTAAAGAATGGCCCTGATCAATCATTTGAAACTCATCTCGCTTGCTCAAACACAAGCTCAAAATTTACATACTTCTCAATACACTCTATAGAATCAAACACAAGATAACAAAGGCATCCCTACGGGCAAACAATCAACATATGCCCTCCACCACTATTTCGCATCACCTCTAAATTGAAGGGCCACAAAACTAACTCCATGAGTCTCGACAATATCTTGAGTATGCAACCTCTCATGGCTGCCCACTATAAACTCATATGCATCATCCTCAGGCTGACAAAAGAACTCTAGAGGCTTTATGTTTGAAAAGTACTCCCAAATCTTCCGCTCATCACGGGTCATATCTATCCCACCAATAGGTCGGGGACCGAACTCTAGAGCATGAACCTCATCTACATGCAGTGTTGAAATTGCTACAGGCTGAATACTAAGCGTACGAAACTCGAGGATCTAAGTCTGCCCTCTCTTGCACGGGTCTAAGAACTACCCGGAGTAGTAGGATGTACACATGTCTGAGCAAAACCATCTAGAACACTCAACAATCCGACCAGCGTATCCTGAAGAACTAGTGTAGAAATAAATCCAAACTAATCTTGGGTTGGTCCTACCTCCTCCTCTATCACATCATCTTGAGGCTCAATAATCGGCCTAGGAGAAATAGATCTATCATGAGCCTGCCTGACTTTCTATGCTCTGCCCTGAGCTGTTGCTATTGATTTGGCTCTACCCCGACCCCGAGCACGTGCTCTGTTACGTTCACGCACGGCCAGAGCATTTGCCTCGTCTCTCGCCACATCGGCACGAGTCCTCACCATCCATGAGAGAATAAAAATAAGGGTTATATACTAATTTGATTCAACTTAGCACAAAAGGAATGAAGAAAGAGAAATTTCCTAAATGTCCCAAAGCCTCCCAAAAATAAGTACGGACGTCTCTGCACCGATATGCAAAACTCAACTAGACATTTCTCTTGTATATAAGACTGTTTAACCTAGGACTCTGATACCAACTTTGTCGCGACCCTTTTTCAAGAGTCATGATGGCACTTACATAATCCCACCATGTAGGTGAACCACTCCAAAATCATTAACACGATACAACGTAAGTAAAAGCAGAAAATAATGAGATTCTACAAAAGTTGTCTCATACTATAAATACAGAAAAGTAATAAGTCTGAACATCAACAAAACATCCCTCTAATGATCTAGTCTGTAGATACAAGAGCACTAATATAACAGAAACAAGTCTGGAAAAGTGGCACGCTGGACAAAACTGAATACTTAGTTTGAATATGTCTCTCAAGTGCGAACACAAGATAGTAAATATAGGAAAAGTATCCAAGGGTATACTGGAGATAACATCCTCACCCTGAATGTCTGGGATCACAACTCGAACTCTCAGCCATGCGATGCTGCGGAGGTGGAAGGTACTGAATGTGCATCCAAAAAGAATACAATAAGTGTAGCATGAGTACACAACGTACCCCCGTAGACATCATAGCCCGACAACGACAGAAGATATATAATTAGAGATAAATATCAAGTTGACACCAAATAATCTTACACTAGCATATCAATAACCAAGTATAACACATAATCACCAAGATATTTCATAGAGTTCAACATCATATCAAATATCATGTGGCATGAATAATCCTTTCAAGTCCCAAAATTCAACCAAGATGTTCATACATCACTCAATAGTAAGTCTCAATGACAGTTTATCAATAATATGCCATAAAATGTATGATATGAATGCAATGCATATGCAAGGTACCTTTCTCAACCTGATATACAGTATGTCAAGGTTTAATTATGATCGTACACCCATGGGAACTAACGAAGTCCATATACCGCTCCTAGTCAACCGGAATTCCACACACGAATCTAACTAGAGCCCATGACTCATTTTTTAGTATTAATTATATTGCATACGTGCAACTTCGCTCCCCGCATATCAATATCATCTCAAGTGCCATAATCTCATATTAATCTTACCCTTCCGGTCTCTTGGACCATAGCATATCATACCACTCTCACATTAAATCATAGAACCATGAGTGTATCAATGCAGTGACAAAACAAGGCAAGATATCATAATATAATGAGATTCAATCAAGTATATAGATGATATACACATGCTTTCATGAATTCAACAGCACATAAGCAAATCTAGTCAAATTAGGATATCAATCGAAAGCATGTGTGATGTGTAACCAAATAATAGAAAACATGGCGACAAGCCCACATATGGCGATGAGCCAAAATAAGCAGTAGTCGGAACCAACACAAGGTTGGTTCCCCAAACCCCATCATCACAGTTCAACACATGTACTCACTCAACTGTTCATCACAACCGGCTAACTGATAGCCCCTAACAAGCCCAATACCTCTCAATATTTATAACTAATTATGTATTTCTATCGGAGACTCAAAAAGCTAAATCGTAGCCTACCTCAAAGCCGAGCGGGAGCTCTATCTAATCAAGTCTCAAATACAGCCTTGCCCTTTCTTTTTGCCTCGCGATGATCGAAGTTTATTCACGCGTATTAAATAGTTAATAATAAGCTTAACACAATAAAAACAAGACTTTAAATACCCATTCCAGTCCATGCCTCCAAGACTCGAACTTTATTATACAAAATCCAAGATTACATACTAGACAATCATATTCTTAAATTAATTGAAAACTATGCACATTTGAACCCTCAATTGGACAACAATAAAAAGGCCCAATTTGAAACCCTAGAAATTTTTCCTAATTGAAAACATGCTTTTATCACCAAATTAAGATTTATAACATGATAATCTAACATAGTCCACTCCTAACTCATAATATCAACATCATTCAATCCATAAATACACATTAAAATCAATCATACAACTCTCTTAAACTCACAATATGGAAAACACATCTTCCCCAATTTAAACAATAAGCTAAACCACCATTAATAAGCTTAGAATAATAAACTTAAACCAAAAAGGGAAGAAATCTATTACCTCAAGGTGGAAAATGCTCATAAGGCTCTGAAATAACCCTTATGCGGCGCCAGTCTCGAGAGCACACTATTTTGGGGAAAATCTGACCTAGAATTATATATAGGACACCTGAACAGTGATCTGCCCCCACAGAATTGACTCCGCTGAAGGGAATCCGATGCGGTGGAAAAGCCTTTGCTGTCGCGGATGTTACTAAACACCTCATACCTCATCACATCGGACCTATTTCTGCTTTGACGGAACTTCCCATTTTCCGACTACAGCTTCGGCGAGCCAACTTTCTACCGAGACGAACCCGCCGGAGCGGATGTTGTTTCCGCCGTGGCGGACACCAGACACCAACAGTGAAATAAAGTCAAAAACCTTCATCCAACACCCGAAACACTCTCGGAACGCCTGGACACAAACCAAACATGCTCTCTATGATAAACAGTTCTACGAACTCGCTCCTACCCTCGGATTTCACAAGTAATCGAGCCAAGGCATACTTTCTAAAGAATCATCCCGGACAAAACCAAACCAAAATCAAAACTTTAAAAATATGGCCACAAATACATCCAATTGCCTCGAGAAGCGAATCAATGACTCCACTAATTCATAAATAATCCTCCGAAACTATCGAAAATGACAAACCCGAAAACAAACTCATCTAGCCACAAGTCAACTTTGAGTTACGTTAACCAACTCTAAGTTTCCAGACTTGGGCATTTTCATCTGAAACTCATATAAATGGACCTCGAGATCCATGCCACCCATCTCCGCACATCACAAACCCCACAAAGAGTCTACGGAAACGATCAAATAAGCAAATAAAAGCCTTTAGCAAGAAACAATCAGGCAGGTCATTACATATATGCTAGGGATTCAGATCAATCTCATGATCAAAACGTGTGGACAACCTTATAACTTGGATGATCTCTTCCACCAAAAGAAAAAGACAATAATTAAGCTCGTTTAATAATGGAATTAAGCAAAGTAATTAATTAGTGCAAATGATAACGTTCACACTATATAGGAGTGTATTAAAATTGATAATTGCTTTGGAAATGGATAATATGCATGTGGTTAGGGTTAAGTGTGCGAGTTTATTGCGTGAAGATCAACCAAATTTTATCCGTGGGTTATGTTTGTAATCTTGAAAAATAATAATCATTTTTAGAAATCGTGAAAAATAATTTGAGACGGAGGGAGTACTCCCTCCTTCATTTTTGAAGTGTTTTTTAAAGTTTTTTTAAGTTTTATCATATCCATTAAAAAAATATTAAACAAGGTATAACTTATTAGATTATCCTTATGTGTTTCCTATTATTCCTTGCCTATTAAATGCTAACAAAATCATGCTGAGGCTAAGCCTATATGAGATCCTAACAACGTCATGGCATGCTCAATTATCTCTTAACTTAGCTATATTAGGCTATTTAACCATTGTTGTAGCTCATCATATGTATTCCATGCCCCCTTATCCGTATCTAGCTAGTGACTACGATACACAACTGTCATTGTTCACACATCACATGTGGATTGGTGAATTTCTCATAGTTGGTGTTGCCGCGCATGCAGCCATTTTATGGTAAGAGATTATGATCCAACAACTCGGTACAACGATCTATTAGACCGTGGCCTTATCTTAACTGGGCATGTATATTTCTAGGCTTTCACAGTTTTGGTTTGTATATTCATAATAATACCATGAGCGCTTTAGGGCGTCCTCAAGATATGTTTTCAGATACCGCTATACAATCACAATCCGTTTTTGCTCAATGGATACAAAACACCCATGCTTTAGCACCTGGTGCAACGGTTCCGGGTGCAACAACAAGCACCAGTTTAACTTAGGTTAAAAATTAACTGTCTTGATTTCTAAAAGACAATTATTTTGGAATATTTTTGGGTGCTAAAACGATAAAATGGGTCAGAAGGACTGAGTATCTTTTCTTATTTTTAGTTTTTGTAAACATTTGTCAAAATTGATGCATGTGGATATCCTTGTACTTATTTCCTTTTACAGTTTAGTCACAGGTGCCACATATTTCTACGAGAAATGTTTTTGTGTTATGTATTTGTTTTTTCTCACCTCACTTACAGGCAAATTAATGGGGACCCTGATTTTGAATTAATTAGAACAAGGTCCCATTACCTTTTACTTGGACTAATGCATGTGTCTGTTTTTTTTTTCGTTCTTAGAAAATTGTCACAATGAATGCCTCAAAACAATGATATTATATAGTTAAACTTCTCTATAATAACGTTGTTTGTTTCGATATTTTTTTATTGCTATAGAAAAATATTGTTACAGAACATATAATATAACATAACATGAAAGATAGATTCCTCAAAAAACAAGACTGTAATAATGATGTGTTATTATATAAGACTTTTGTCTAGATAGGTCTGACTGGAACTATTTAAAATCCGTATGAGGAGATCCATGGTTCATATTAATAGTGGGTGCAGACATAATGTACTATATATTTTTGTTTCCCTCCAATATTTCATATTCGCATTGGAGACCGGCTAACGTCGAAAAGTTTCCCTCTATAGATAAAACGCTTCCTATATATTAAAGGCGATTGCACTTTCATGGCTCGAAACCAAGACCTATGATTAAGAATGGAGAAGTAGTTTTCACCTTACAACAACCTTTGATAGTCACATACAGAGGTGGTAAATTAGCTCATGAAAACATAAGGACCCCAACCTAGCCGTCCAAGTTTGTGGGGTTTAATTAATGACCTGCTCGATTTTAAACTTAGCGCATTTTGATCTTTTCGATTCAGTCCATCTAAAAGTTGGATTGATATATAACCAAATCGACAAATGAAAAACCTTTAAAAAGTATATTTTTTTTGTTTGATTTGTTATATTAACCATAATAAATAAAAGTAATTAAATAAATTATAGGAAAATAAATAAAAAAGTTAAAACTAGGTAAGAGTTGCTAAAATTAAGCTATGACCCATCGAACAGACATCGGTCTTCACGTTCTGAAGGAAAGATTCAGAATATCCTATTTTTATGTCTAAACGAATTTAGCATTTTGAAATCAAACTTTTCAACTTTAATGATAACGACCTTACATGCTTGTGCTCATGAAAGGTTAATTAAAGAAAATTTTGGCTATATCTCTAAAGTTTCCACAAAACTATTTTAGGAAACAACTAAAACGCCAAATATAATAAATAGATATCACTGTTGAATTCAAGTAACATCATCAAATTTAAAAAACAAAAACTAAAAAAATTCAAGATATATGAATTTAAACTTAATTATTTCAGTGCACGAGGCTTCGAAATATAATAGAAATCACTATATGTTTAATTAGCATCTTCCGGAGGGGCTTGTGCAGAGGAAGAAGCACCCTTTTCCAACAGCATCAAACAATTTTCCAAACCCGAAATAGTGGACTCCAAATAAATCAAATAGTTTTTCACCTCCTTTGCATCAAACTCCTTGATGGATTTCCACCATTTTTTCTGGTCAGTCTCGTCAGGCATAGGTCTCTGGTTATATTCATCATCTTTTGCTAAATCAAATTCGTCAAGTTTAGCTTTTAGCTCTTTCACTTTGTCCTGAGTGTTTACAGCATCAAGAAGATTACTTTCACTTGGCTGCGTATGAGGACTTAAAAAGCTATCAATAACACTATTAACTGTAGGGTGAAAAAAAGAGAAAGGCTTACCGGTGGGAGAAAACATTATTCCCATATCAACATCATATTGCTCGATCAGTTCGCTAGCTTTTTTATACAAACCGAAACGTCTCTTTTAAAATGTCGAATATCGATCATTTTCTTTTTCTATTTTGGCCATAGGGATCTTTTGACGTCCTAGAGTCTTTTTCTCTGCCATAATTTAATTGCTAGGAAGAATATAGAAAATTTTAAATTTATTTATGAGACTCTCCACTCTCAAAAAAAATGTGTTGCTTATAAAATTTTAATAAAGATGATTATTTATACAAGAATTTCTTCATAATGGTAATCAATTTCTTGCCAAATACTATAATGAAAAGTTAAATCTTTTCCATCATGTTGAAAATTTAGTAGCAAAATAAATTCATATTGATACTTAAAATATGCTTTTACACTTACAATAATGGTAAGGAAATCAGAAATTTCTAAGCTAAAAAGGTACATGCTTGATGACTTTACCAAATTGTGGTGAGCAAGTGAGAATACAATTTGAAATGGAATAACTTAGAAATCAAAATCTTCAAAAACTCAATACAATCAAGATCAAATTTCCCATTGTCCTTATCAAATATAGCTCTTAAATTTATCTCGAATAGGAAAATATCTTGATATGCTACTATAATGTTTGTAGACAAAAGTTAATATAATTAGAATAAAACTAAATTCCATACCAAAATTTTTATTTTTAAATTCTAAAATAGAACCAAATTATTCACATGGCTTGACACTGACTATGACTAAAACTACCTTTAAAAAAAATCTGAAATTACCTTTAAAAAAATCCAAAATTACCTTAAATTAGTATACGTTTTAATGAATTGCAACAATGAAAATCTAACTTTTCTCTTGCACTAATGTTAACCAAATCTAAAAAAATTAACTTGAATTGGAAAGGATTTTACATGTGCTTACTTAAGTGATTATTGTAAAGATAATTTTTATTTATTTATGTTTAAACTTCTTAAAGATATATGCCTTAACAATAATGAAAATTTAAAATTTATCTTGAGAAACTAAATATTTAAAGTAGTTACTAAAAACTACCAAACACTATCTTGCTAAGGTCAACGGTAATTAGGAGAGAGCAAAGCATCAAACATTCTTATTTTAGTACTATTACATAAAGAGGAGCTTCCCGTTGTCCTCCTGGCCGATCATAGGGATGATTTTGGCATTTAAGTGAAGTTAAGCTTAGCTCATGCTTACGGGTATTGTACAATATTCAGTAGAAGTTGGACTCTGTTGTTTAATTGACACAAATGCCAAAGTTTCAATATATTGCAAGAACAAAAATTATGTCGTCCTAATGCTCTTCTTTTACAAACACCCAACAAGTTCATTTATTTTTAGTTTTTTACGAAGTGTCAAAGAAGAATGAGAAATTCATAAATCTATCTATTTTGTTTTCCTATTTTAGTCAACTAACAAAACCTAGATACTTGAAATGAATTAAGCCTTCTATTTAATTTATAAACTTCTTTTTATTTATTAAATTGCAAGCTTTTATTGCTATTATTTGCTAATTTACTTTCTCTAATGAAAATTTTGAGCAATAATATCACCCAAATCGCCACGGCATCAATTTTTTTATTTTGCAAGAACGAAGTTTGGTTCCCACCATCGAACAGATATAAACCAAGGGCCATCATATAAAACAGTGGTTAAGCAGTGAACTATAGACGGTTCTGTTCTTCTTTCGTCACCTTGATAGCATCTAGATCCGCTAGTGGTTCAAAGGAATCGTTCTCCTCTTGATAATTGTGATTCAAGGAGTGCGGGTATAAAAAAATTGCTTTGTCAGAGTTAATATACAGATATTTCAAACAGTTGAAATAACAGAGTCATGAATATAAGAAAATTTTTTGTAACCTACATATGGATAAGTATAAAAGAAGCCATACTTCAACCATGATTTTTAAGTTCATGCAAAATTTTGGACTATGCTATGCTATACAACAATATACCCAGTATAATTTCACCAGGTGGAGTTTAGGGAGGGGAGAGTGCACGCAGATCTTACCTCTATATTTGATGGATATGGAGGTTGTTTCCGATAGACCCCCGACAAAAGTAGAAGTGAAAAGTAATGGTAATAATAAGCAGTAATAGCAGCAAAAAAAAAGATAACAAAGTGAAAGAAACGAGAAAGTAGTAATAGAAAACTAAGAATAAGAAATATGAGAATACTAAAATAATATAACGGAAATAAGATTGATCCTACACTAAAGGAAAATAATACTAATCCTAATATCAGCCCTCTACCCTAATCATCAACCTCCATACTCTCCTATCTAGGGTCATGTCCTCGTTAGGCTGAAGATTCGTCATATCCTGCTTGATTACCTCTCCCTAATAATTCTTCAGCCTGCCTCTACATCCCCTCCAACCTCCATCGCCAACCTCTCACACCTCCTCACCGGAGCGTATGTACCTCTCGTTTGAACATGTCCAAATCATCTCAGCCTCACCTCTTGCATTTTGTCTGCCACGGAGGCCACTTCCACCTTGCTCCGAATTTCATCATTTCTGACCATATCACTCCTAGTAAGCCCACACATCCACCACAACATCCTGATTTCTACCACTTTCATCTTCTGTACATGAGAGTTCTTAACCGCCTAACACCCTGCTTCATACAACAACGTCGGTCTAACCACTACTCTGTAGAACTTACCTTTCAGTCTTAGTGGCACCTTATCACACAGGACACCGGATGCTAACCTCCATCTCAACAACCCTACTCCAATCCGATGTGTGACATCTTCATCAATCTTCCCATTATCTTGTATTATTTTCCTCAAGGTACTTGAAACTCCCTTTCTTTGGGATGACTTAGGAGTCCAGCCTCACTTCCACGTCAGCGTCACTCGTCACCACACTGAACTTGCACTCCACATACTCAGTCTTAGTCCTACTCAACCTAAAACCTTTAGACTTCAAAGTCTGGCTTCAAACCTCCAACCTAGCATTCATCCCGCTTCGTGTCTCGTCGATCAATATAATATCATTCGCAAATAACATACATTATGACACATCCACCTGAATGTGACTCGTCAAATATGCTATGCTATATCATATGATAAATTCTCTTACTTTAAAAGTTTCAATATGTTCATTTTTGGATTCGCTCCCTTTGGTGTCACGTCCCAAATTAGGGAACGTGCGGGCACCTATCATTTTTCCCACCTGATAAGCGAATATGTCCGTTTATCATAATTTGATCAAGAATAAAGTAAATTCAAACCAACAATAATAATAACAAGTCTATGATATAATAAGAAAGAGTGCAGAATAATACAGAATCTGGTCTAAGGTAGTATAAGAGCCACTAAATATATCACTGCATGTCCGAGTAATAAATATAAGTCTAAAAAGTAAAATACTATCTCGGAGTGGCAAAATAAGATAAATAATAAAAGAGAGTCATCGGGGCTGCGGATCCGCTCATGTGCTCACCCTGAATGCTCGTCAGCTAGCCTTGGAATCAGTCATGAGGGAAAGAAGTGGACTGTGTCATGAACTCTACACTCATAAAAAATACAACAAGGTAGTATCAGCACAAATACTATGTACCAGTAAATATAATAGGCCGACAACAGTTAGATAACATATATAAAGAAATAGACTGCCAGATAGACATGCTCACAATCAGATATAAACACTACATAGTTCAAGAATAATATCACAGGTTCAAATACCATATCTGAATCCAATATGTATGAATATGAGAATATGAATGCATATGCAATGTAATGATATACACACGCTCCGAGCAAAATATCTCTACGACCCGACAGTTATGACCTATGAGGAACCCGCGAAGTCCATGTACCTATATTGTGGAACGCATAACCCGATCTAACGTAAGTATATGTTGCGGAACACATAACCTGATCCAATATAAGCGCAACCCGATCTAAATGTATATGTTGAGGAACACGCAACCAGATCTAATATATATATATATATATATATATATATATATATATATATATATATATATATATATTGTGGTGCACAACCTGATCCAATTGCATGATCATATATGTATGAGTGATATCAAATGCCAAAGAGAGTATATCAAGTCAATCGCGCCATACATGAACACATAATCATTATCTCAACAGTGAATAAATCCTCCCTATACATACGGTCAAGTCTAGTATCATGCACGTGGCTACGAGAAACAAGATCAATAAGGCAACAACCACAATCAATAATTGTACCAACCTAAGTATTTTATCCCAACTTCATACCCGATGGTGTGCATGCTTTCTCCAACAATTACTAACTATACATTAGCTTCGCTAATAGGAGTCTATGCAAGGAGGTAAGTCGTAACCTACCTGGATGCCGAGCGAGAGCCACAAATGAACACACCGTAGCCTTGCCTTTCTTTCTGCGGGTCTCGGTTATACTCGTAGTCTAGTCATTATTGAAATCTAAGTTAGAAATTGAAACTAACAATACCCATATCACTAGACTATTCTTTGAAGCCAAAACCAACTATGAAAAAGGGAAAAACAGACCAATAAGGGTAAAACGGTAATTAGAGAGTGAAATCGGTATCCCAACATTCTAGAAGTTCAAATCTACCCCCTATTGCTAAATTAGTTCAATAATAGGTCAGTTTAATCATCCAAGGCAAAACCCCCAAATTAGGCATAAATCCTAGATTTTCCAAGTTCAATTTCTCAACAAAAATCGAAATTCAAGCCTAATAGTTACTAAATAATAGAATTCATGCACCAGAAGTCATCTCTCTAACACTGACTGTTCTTTCTACCTAAACTTGTGGCTTCTTTCATCAAAGATAGGTGTGAGCTAATTTTCTCGATAAACCTCTTTCAAGGCTTAATAATCAATTAACCCTACTTAGGTAGAGACTCACATCTTTAACTTGTTTTCCAGGTTTTCCACAACTCTGGGAAGGTAAATAAAGTAAAAACAAGGTTAAGGAGACTTACCCCAAGAAAAATCCACTTAGAAACACTTGAAAGCATTTTAGAGATGCTATAGAGGAATAATTTTTGGAATAGGAAATGAAGGGTTTAAGTTTGCATTATAAAGTGTTCTGGTTCCCCGACTACCGCTGTAGCAGTCACTGATCCATTGCAGCGGGCCCGTGCCTGCGCACACGCTACAACGACCCAACCACAAAAGCCTAACACTTCGCTGTAGCGGCCCACTGTCCGCTACGACGACTCGACGCAATATCCTAACACCCGCCATAGCGGACTAGGCCATGCTGTGGCGGGTGCGCTGTGGTGCACGTCGGCTTTGCCCCAGTGAGGCATCAGAGACCAGATATTTTTTTGGTTTTTCACAACTCCAACACATAATCTGACAATCACCCGAGACCTCCGAGACACAAACCATACATGCATGTACAAGTAAAAATACGCTACGGACTAACTCATGGTCTCGAAATTTTCATCGGAGGTCTAATTTACCGAGTCAACCACCAATGGCCAAAAACCAACAAACTTTTAAAACTTTGAAGCTAGTTTCCAACACTTGTATGTTTCAATAGCTGCACACAAATTAAGCCAAGACTTGTATGAGTTGAGATATGGAAATTCACATTTAAGAACTAAAATCATAGCTGGCTTATATGCTGAATCATAAACCACTTAGAGATTTTGATTCCATCAGATTTATAAGCATATCTACTTTTCCATAACTCCCAACGGATGACAGTAGGCACTGGATTAAAACAGTGTAAATACTATTTTTGGTATCCATATTTAAATTATGAACTATGAATTAATGAGAGTTCTGAGAAAGAGAAGATACTTAGCGTAAGAAGATATAGATACACACACACAAATATATATATATACAACATATCCAGTGTAATCCACAAGTTGAGTCTGGGGAGGGTAAGATATACGCAGACCTTATCTCTACTTTTACGGGGTATATATATACCCATAAATTAATTCAAATATTACGGCTTGTGAGGGGCAAGTAACCTTTTAGAATACCATATTTGCTAGCATAATATAACACTACTAATCATTAAGTTAAAGTAGTAGTACATTTTTCTCGAGTAAGACAATTTTCTATCTTAATTAAAGTTGTTACCGTATGAGTCTATGACATCGTTTTGTACCTAGCTAGTTTGAGTTTGTAGAAAAAATATTTTTACTGTATTGTGGTGTCTTGGCTTGTTTCTTTTTTTATTTTTTTGGTTTGGGTTTTATAAGAGTTACTTGTAATTTTCTTTAGTTATGGTACATAACGTTAGCCAAACTCATTAACCCCTCCGATAACCTCTTATCTGTGTTTTGGTTGAAATTGAGTATTAGAAGTCCCTAAGTTTGTTTTGATTGGAAACTGTTTGAATGGTAGTTGACTTCTGCGTTGTTGTATCCGGATCAGAATGCTGATGATGCTATTAGGTCCGGAAGGTAATTTTAGTTCTGGAAGCGTGGTTGGTTCGGCTCCCGAGGACTTGAGGGCATTTCTATCTTTTGGTTTCATTTTCATGTCTTGGCCGTTAGGGGTGACTTGGTTAATGGGACCCCGTTTGGGAATTCCGAGGGCGCGAGTGGATTCATAGTACAGTTTACAGTCAGTTTGCATATTTGATTTTTGTTTGGGAGGTTTCGAGTTTTTTTTGGGTGTCAAAACCAAGTTCGAGGAAAATCAGGAAATTTCTGGTGCCAGTTCTGGTTTCCTTCTTTGCGATCGCGAAGAAGGTGGCACAATTGCGAGAGTAGTGAGGGCCAGGCCATCACGATTCGATGGGTGTGGAGTCGCACATCATTGCAGTTGAGAGCCTCATCTCGTGATCGCGATACTCTGCGGGTCAGACCGCGATCGCGGAGAGGAGTCAGGGTCCAGTGGGTATTTCTTCTCCATTTTCGATTTAGACTCAATTTTCATCATATCTTAAGTTCTAGAGCTTAGATTGGAGAAATTTCAAGTCCTATTTTCAAGAATCTTAGAGGGGTAAGCCTTTTATCATCCTTTATGGATTATATCATTAAATTATTGAGTGTTTTATGCTAGAATATATGTCTAGGATGGTGGATTTTCATGGGTATGAACCCTAAATAATAGAAGTGGGTTTTCTTGATTAACAAAGGCTAATTTGTATAGAATTTCCTTATTTAAATACTTGAGTAAACTATTTCAAACACCAGTTTCTAATTCCATCTAAATTCTAACGATTTGATTTTAGGGTTTTGACAAAGTGAGCAATTTTGACTAATTTCTTGAAATTGGGGGCTTAAATGGTAATGAAAACTCATGAAACTTTGGGTTTGACTATTTACGGTATAAGTATTACTTTTCCAACTTAAAGTTCCGATTTTGCAATTGTGGGCCCGGGGTCACTTTTTGGGTTGCGTCTTAGTTTTCTTTTTCTTACGGTAATATGAGTATCAATGGATTCGTATGACTTCCTAGAAGAACTGTTTGTGACTTTTTTCCTTCTTTGCGATTACTAGACTTGTACGTAGTTTCCATACCGTACTTGTGATATAAGTTGTCTCTCATTTATTTTGGTATTATCATAAATAGAGGAAAAGACTCGACTTGATACTGTGATATATGTCCATGTGTGGCACGACTGGGATTTGATTTACACTTGAGAATTGATACATGCATATCATTCATACATATACTACATGATACATGGTTGTGAACTTTAATTTGACATTAAAAATGATAAGAGGGAAATTGAAATATCTAAGGCTTCTTATTATAGTATTTGCTACGTGCTTATTTCGTATGGCATCTCTTGCATATATAATTGTTGTTACATATGTGGTCCGAAGGAAAAGTGTTCCGAACATGGTATTTTGCAGATCTGAGAATAAGTCCATATTAGTAGTTGATTTACGAATGTTGTTATGTTCATTCATATCATATTAATACATTCATACCTGCATTTATCCTCATTTCCATGATGTATTGATATTATCTGTGATTGGCGTGATAGTGATAAATGAGAATAAAACCACAGTGATTCTTACTACATATTAATTCTGTAACCATTCTATACTGAGTGATACAGAATGTCTAGTGGGGTGTTCGGTGGAAGAGTCGTCTCTAGGATGAGTGATATGGATGGACTGGTACATAGACTTCGCGGGTCTCCCATGGGTAATGACTGTTGGGACAATGATATATTCCGTCTGAGCATATATGTACGGAGATTACATTTGACTAGTGAATTGGATTGCATATGCATTCATCCTCATAATCTCATTTTTACATTTATGGATTGAATTTATTGATTATACTTGTGTTTGTCATTATTTTAAGAAATTATGGGAAACTTGGCAAACTTGGATATAGGTGCTTCACCATAGGCTATGACTCTGCTATTGATCTTTTGTAATTGAGTGATTATTCTTGGATTGTGATATTACTTGTACTTGATTGTGAACATGTCTATCTTTTAGCTTCTTTCTTATGCATATGCTAGCTAACTGTTGTCGGCCTATGATATCTACCAGTACATAGTGTTTGTACTGATACTACTCTTGCTACACCATTTTTGGGGTGTAAAGTTATTGCAGATACATGATCGAGATTCGATTAGCCTTCGAGGATATCGTGGAGTTCATCTAGACCTTTTTGTTTAATTTTCATTCTAAACAGAAGTTGTATTCTTGTTGTCATTGTAATTTTTATTTCAGTTGTATACTAGAAGCACTTGTACTATTCAGACCAAATTCCTTGGATAGTTTTTATAATCTGCACTTATGGTATTTATGATTTAGACTTTCACTTATTCTGTTTTATTTACTTTATTATTGTTGAATATAAGTACACAAACAATTGGTGTCCTATTGTTGATACCAATAGAGTAATATTTACACGATATTGTACGCGTAATATAGAGGTAAAATTAAATCATATGTATTAATATAAGGCTACATTTAGTCACTTTATTTAATTAGGACTGATGACAGATAATTTAGGATAAAAATATTAATTAAAAAAAGAAAAAAAATGAAGTTCGTTAGTCCAAAATGGCAATTTTCAGCCACTTTAAGGCATGAATAGATTCGAGATCAACTTTTAAAGGATAAAGTTATCTAATTACGCATAATTCAAAGATAATTTTGATCCTTTTCCTATCTTTAAAAAGACTATTTGAACTCTCTAAGTGATATCCAGCGCTAGCTTGATGATTATATTAATACTTCCTCCGTTCATTTTTATTTATCCATGACTTGACACACTCCTAATTAAGGAGCAATAATAAAAAGGTGAATTTACTATATCACCCATAATTATTATAAATTATTTAAATAATTAAAATCAATCAAACACACTTTAAAAGTTGTGCAGCCATTAACGATTTCTTGAAGTTTCCAATTCAATAATTTGTAATAAGGGTAAAATATGTATGAGATAGTAAATTATTTCTTGATTTTTCAAAATGAACAAATAAAAGTGGACATCTATTTTTAATATACTCGACAAGAAAAAAAATGAACGGAGGGAATATATTGTCACGACCTGTTTTCAGGAGTTGTAGTGGCACCTACATAATCTCACCATGTAGGCGAACCACTCCCAAATCATTAACATGATATAACATAAGTAAAAGCTGAAGATAACGAGATACTACAAAAGTTATATCATACTATAAATGCGGAAAAGTAATAAATCTAAACATTAACAAAATACCCCCAATGATCTACTTTGTAGAGATAAGAGCACCAACATAGTAGAAACAAGTCTGAAAAAGTGACACCCAGGCAAAAATTGAATACTTAGTCTGAATATGTCTCTCAAGTGCGAACAAAAGACGGTAAATACAGGAAAAGTATTCAAGGGTATGTTGGAAATAACATCCTCACCTTGAATGCCTGAGATCACAACTCGAACTCTCAGCTATGCGGTGCTGCAGAGGTGGAAGGTACAGAATCTGCATCTAAAAAGAATGCAACAAGTGTAGCATGAGTAGACAACGTACCCCCGTAGACATCATAGTCCGACATTGATGTAAGATACGTAATAAAAGATAAATACCAAGTTGACACCAAATAATCCTACACTAGCATATCAATGACCAAGTATATCACATAATCACCAAGATGTTTCATAGAGTTCAACATCATATCAAATATCATGTGGCATGAATAATCCTTTCAAGTCCTAAAATCCAATCAAGATGTTCATAATCACTCAATAGCAAGTTTCAATGACAGTTTATCAATAATATGCCATAAAATGTATGATATGAATGCAATGCATATGCAAGGTACCTTTCTCAAGCTGGTATACAATATGTCAACGTTTAATTATGATCGTACACCCATGGGGGACCCGCAAAGTTCATATACCGCTCCTAGCCAACTGGAATTCCACACACGAATCTGACTAGAGCTTATGACTCATTTTTTAGTCTCAATGATGTTATAGGAGTGCAACTCTGCTCCCCGCATATCAATATCATCTCAAGTGTCATAATCTCATATTACTCTTACCCTTCCGGTCTCTTGGACCACAACATATCCATACCACTCTCACATCAAATCATAGAACCATGAGTGTATGAATGCAATGATAATACAAGGCAAAATATCATGATATACCGAGATGCAATCAAGTATAGAGATGATATACACATACTTTCAAGAATTTAACAACACATAAGCAAATCTAGTCAAATCGGGATATCAATCGAAAGCATGTGTGATGAGTAACCAAACAATCGCAAACATGACGACAAGCCCACATATGGAGACGAGCCCAAATGAACGGCAGTCAGAACCAACACAAGGCTGGTTCCCCAAACTCCATCATCACAGTTCAACACCGGAACCCACTCAACCGTTCATCACAACCGGCTGAGTGGGACCTCCAAACACGCCCAATTCCTCTCAATATTTATAACTAATTATGCACTTCTATCGGAGTCTCAAAAAGCTAAACCGTAGCCTATCTCAAAGTTGAGTGAGAGAGCTACCAAATCAAGTCTCAAATACATCCTTTCCCGTACTTCTTGCCTCGCGAAGATCAAAGTCTATTCACGTGTATTACATAGTTAATAATAAGCTTAACACAACAAAAGCAAGCCTTTAAATACTCATTCCAGTCCATGCCACCAAAACTCAAACTTTATTACACAAAACTCAAGATTACATACTAGATAATCATATCCTTAAATTAATTAAAAACTATTCACATTTGAACCATCAATTGGACAACAATCAAAAAGCCTTAATTTGAAATCGTAGAAATTTTTCCTATTTGAAAACATGCTTATATCACCAAATTAAGACTTATAACATGATAATGTAACATAATCCACTCCTAACTCATGATATTAACATCATTCAATCCATAAATACCCATTAAAACCAACCATACAACTCTCTTAAACTCACAATATGCAAAATCCATCTTCTCCAATTCGAACAATAAGCTAAACCACCATTAATAAGCTTAGACTCAACAACAACAATAACAACAACATACCTAGTGATATCCTACAACCTGGGATCTACAGAGGATAGAGTGTACTCAGACCTTACATTTACCATGGTAGGAAGAGCGACTATTTCTGAAAGACCCTCGGCTCAAGACAAGCATAAGCACAAGCAAAATAAGAAAAGCAAAGCAAGAGAAATGGTCAGACCCGGACACGAAATTTAAAGCCGTATAAAAATGATGGTAACAAAAGCGAGTAAGCCATGATAGCGCATCCTGAAAAAGAGAGCAATAACTAACATATGTAAATAAGATAAATAAAGTACACTAAAGAACTCATAGTAGCAGAAATCAAGTGACAGGGACTATAAATTAATATTGCGCTTACTAGTATGATAGGCTAAGCAGGCCTACAATAATAACATTACAACTACCAGTTTGTAAGCGTAAGTAGGACTATGCTCAACTACCTACTACCCTTCTATCATAATCCGTGTCCTCCACAACCCTCTATCTAAGGTCATGTCCTCAGTAAGTTACACCTGCGCCATATCTCATCTAATCACCTCTCCCTAATACTTTTTCGGCCTACCTCTACCCTTCCTGAACCTTCCATAATCAACCTCTCATACCTCCTCACAGAGGCATTTGTGTCTTCCTCTGCACATGTCCGAACCATCTCAACCTCGCTTCCCGCATCTTATTCTCCACTGAGGCCACTCCCACTCTGTCCCAGATATCATCATTTCTAATCTTATCCCTTCTTGTATGTCCACACACCACAACTTTTATCTTTTGGATGTGCGAAGTCTTGACTAACTAACTCTCCCCCCATACAATATAGTCGGTATAACCACCACCATGTAGAACTTGTCTTTAAGCTTTGGTGGCATCTTTTTATCGCACAAAACTCTAGATGCGAGCGTCTATTTCATCTACCCTGCCCCAATACGATATGTAACATCGTCATTAATCTCTTTATTCTATTGGATAATAGACCCGAGGTACTTGAAGCTTCCTTTCTTTGGAATGACCTGAGTACCAAGCCTCACCTTCACGCCTGTCTCACGCTTACTCCCGTTACTGAACTTACTCTCCAAGTATTCTGTCTTGGTCCTACTCAGCCTGAACCCTTTAGACTCCATCGTCTGTCTCCAAACCTTCAGCTTAACGTTCACTCCACTGTGGGTCTCATCAATTAGGATTATGTCGTCTGCAAATAACATACACCAGGGCACCTCTGTTTGGATTTGGCACGTCAGTTCATCCATCACCAAGGCAAATAAGAATGGACTAAAAGTTGATATCTGGTCCAGCCTCATCATCACTGAAAAGTGCTTTGAATGTCTTCCCACTGTTCGTATCCTAGTATTGGCTCCGTCATACATATCCTTGATTGCCCTAGTGTACGCCACAGGTACACCTCTAACATCCAAATATCTTCATAGAACCTTCCTAGGGACTTTGTCGTATTCTTTCTCGAGGTCGATGAAAACCATATGTAAGTCTCTCTTCCTCTCCATATACTGCTCTACCAACCTACTAATTAAATGACTGACTTCTGTAGTCGAACGCCACGACATGAAGCCAAACTGGTTCTCGAAAATAGACACGCCCTCTTCTCACCCTCATCTTTATGACCTTTTCCCAAACTTTCATAGTGTGGCTTAGTAGTTTGATACTCCTATAGTTGCAACTCTGGATGTCACCTTGTTCTTATACAAAGGAATCATTGTACTCCACCTCTATTCTTCATGCATTCCCTCCATCTTAAATATGACATTAACCAACTCAGTCAGCCACTAACCTGTGCACGCGCTCTTCCAAAATTCAACTGGGATCTCATCCGGTCGCTCATCCCCTGCACATTCTGTGAATAGCACCCTTAACCTCCTCAACCTTAATGATTATACAATATCCAAAATACCGGTACCTTCCGGATTGCTCTATTTCTCCCAGCCCAATATCTTTATCTTTTTTTTCGTTCAAGAGTTTATGGAAGTACGACTGCTACCTCCGTCTAATATGCGTATCCTCCACCAGTACTTTTCCGTACTCATCCTTGATGCACCTCACGTGATTCAAGTCATGGGTCCTCCTCTCCATCGCCTTGGCTGGTCTATGCAACTTTTTGTCCCCGCCTTTTTTCTCTAATTCCACATACATGCGTTCAAAAGCCATCGTTTTCTCCGTTGTAACCAATAGCTTTGCCTCATTCCTCGCCATATTACATAATTCCCTATTCATCCACTTCTCTACCTCATCCTTACATTCTACCAGTTTCACATATGCCATTTTCTTTGCTTCCACCTTCTCTTGAACCTTACCAGTCCCCTCGATGCCCACCGTGGCTACCCCGCGAGACCCCTAGAACTTCTCTAGCTACCTCCGGAATGCAACTGGCCATCCTGTCCCACATACCGGTCGCATTCCTACTACTCCCCCAAGCCCCCTTGGCCATCAACCTCTCCCCCATATCCTTTGCACTAGCCATAGTCAAACTCTCCCATTTGATTCTTAGCCTGTCATCCACAACCCTCATTTTCTTCTCCATCTTGATCTTCAAATTCATCACCAAAAGCTTATGTCGAGTTGTAAGATAAATTATAAACTTAAACCAAAAAAGGGAAGAAATATATCACCTCAAGGTGGGAAATGCTCCTAAGTCTCTTAAATAACCCTTATGCAGCGCTGGTCTCGAGAACGCACAAAAGAATCCAAGTACGGCTTGAATATCCCATTCATCAAATCCATGAACGATGTGGGGTCATGAGTAAGCCCGAACGACATCACCAAAAATTCATAATGCCCATAACGAGTCCAGAAAGTCATCTTGGGCACATCTTCAGTCCAGATCTTCAGCTAGTGATACCCGGACCTCAAATAAATCTTCGAAAACACAGAAGCACCCTGAAGCTGGTCGAATAGGTCATTAATGCGCGAAATCAGATACTTATTTCTGATAGTGACCTTGTTAAACCGTCTGTAATCAATGCGTATACACATAGTGGCATCCTTCTTTTTTCACGAATAAGACAAGAGCACCCCATGGAGATACACTCGCTCGAATGAAGCCCTTACTCAACACATTCTGAAGCCGCTTATTCAAGTCCCTTAACTCAGCTGGAGCCATACAATACAAAGGAATAAAGATGGGTCGAGTACCCGACTAAAGATCAATACAGAAGTCAATATCTCTGTCTGGCGGCATACCCGGTAAATCTGAAGGGAAGACCTCCGCAAACTCACTAACTACCATAACCGAATCAAGGGAAGGGTACTTTGTACTAGTATCCCAAATATGCGTAAGATAAGCCAAACAACCCCGATCCACTACCTTCCTAGCCTATATATGAGAAATCATTTTCCTAGGAGCAGGGTTGGGAGCGCCTCTCTACTCTAACCTTGGAAGACCATGCATAGCTAGCATGACCATCTTGGAATACAGTCCAGAATCGCATGATATGTTGACAGCCAATCCATCCCCAATATAACATCAAAATCCAACATATATAAGATAACCAAATCTACCCAAGTGTTGTAACCCATGAAAGTAACTACACATAATAGTTGTATCTGGAAAACTATTTTTTATTTGACAAAATTACTTTTATTTTTTGAAAGAGGATTTAAGTAAGGAAAATAATTTCTTTTTCTAGAGAGTTGGTATAGATACCATCAATATTAGCGGTATAAGGCTTAATCTGGGTAGCGAAAGGGATACCCAAGATTATTTCTTCAGTAATATTTCTAGTAATAACAAAATCATTAATATAGCAGACTCCATTATTGCAGACGTGGGCTTTAGATAATTTATAATTAATCTTAAGTTTTTCGCCCGTGGTGGAATAGAGCTTTGAAGTGCTCTTTTCAAGATACTTGGTAGGGATAAGACCTTCAGCAATGCAATTTTGGTCTGCTCTTGTATCGAATAAGGCAATCTTATTGAGGATAACATTTTTATTAATAACTAATTTTATCGGGATATGATAGGAAAGGGGTTCGACCCTAGAAATCAATTTTAGACCTGATCGATCTAGACTCATAGAATCTTCTTCTTCTTCTGAGTTTACTTAGGCTATTCCTCTGAAAGTAGATGGTCCATACATCTCTTCGTTGGCATCCCTAATAATCTTATTTGCGAAGGAGTCTAATTCTATAGTACTAAGTCGATCTTTAATATCTTTAATCTCTTGCTTGAGATTAGAAACTTCGGTTTGAAGGTCTGGAATAGAGGAACTGGAAGGTTTAGGAACCTTAAATTTATTTAGGGCATGTTTCATGTGAAAGGGTTCTATAGTAGCTTTACTATCTTTGTGGTGGATAATCAGCTTCTTAAGTTCTGAAAGATATTGTTTTCTAAGATCCTCATCATCGAATTTCTCGATCATGTCGAAGAAGAACTCTTGGTTGTCTTTTGAAATAACATTGACAGTGCTGGAGTCACAAGTATAGAATGTTCCTGAGCAGATACATTCATTACTGGAGTCAAAGCTGTCAGAACTATAGTCGACGTCTAGGAGATCCTCATCGCTATATTCTTCTGACTCGGAAGAGTTACCGGGCTCTCCTAAAATGGCGAAGAGTTTATCTTTTAACTCTGGGTTAAGTTCAAGAAGGTTGATCTTATCCTTCTTTTTGTTAGGAACTTTGCAAGAACTGGCTAAGTGACCAGCTTTGCCACAATTCCAGCATTTGGTTTCTTTAGAAACGGGGGCTGTCTGACGCCTAGGTTTATAGGGTTTTTTCCTAAAATTCCTTTTAGGAGGTGCACTGGGTTTCTTTTGAACTTTGTGTTTCTTGGCAACAACTCTAGAAGGGGCGGTTATTTTGGTGTATCCAAAGTCTTGACAGAAACTTCCTAACTTGGTGGTAGAAAGTCGACCTTCCTTTTTCAGTTGGTGCCTAAGCTTTAGGTCTGTACAAAGCTCTAGACCTATAAGGTTTATTAAACTAACTATGTCACCGTATGTTAGGTTACCGTAGGGAATTTCACCGTCAAACTTATTCCTAATTGTGGTTCTTACCTTTTCTGCAAAGAGAGGGGGTAGGCCACTAATGAATTTTTCTTTCCAATAATAATGGTTACAATCTTCCCTGATCATAACCTTGTTAAGGAAAAAATCCTTGTACCACCTAAAATCGTGGAGCTTAGGGCAGGTCAAGTTACTAAGAATTTCTAAACTCTTTTCCTGGAATACTTTAGGGGAAATGGATAATATGCATGTGGTTAAGGGTTAAGTGTGCGAGTTTATTGTGTGAACATCAACCAAATTTTATCCGTGGGTTATGTTTGTAATCTTGAAAATAATAATCATTTTTAGAAATCATGAAAAATAATTTGAGACGGAGGGAGTACTTCCTCCTTCATATTTGAAGTGTTGTTTAAAGTTTTTTAAAGTTTTATCATGTCCATTAAAAAAATATTAAACAAGGTATAACTTATTAGATTATCCTTATGTGTTTCCTATTATTCCTTGCCTATTAAATGCTAACAAAATCATGCTGAGGCTAACTTGGGTTAAAAATTAACTCTGTTGATTTCTAAAACGAAAATTATTTTGGAATATTTTTGGGGGCTAAAACGATAAAATGGGTCAGAAGGACTAAGTATCTTTTCTTATTTTTAGTTTTTGTAAACATTTGTCAAAATTGATGCATGTGGATATCCTTGTACTTATTTCCTTTTACAGTTTAGTCACAGGTGCCACATATTTCTACGAGAAATGTTTTTGTGTTATGTATTTGTTTTTTCTCACCTCACTTACAGGCAAATTAATGGGGACCCTGATTTTGAATTAATTAGAACAAGGTCCCATTACCTTTTACTTGGACTAATGCATGTGTCTGTTTTTTTTTTCGTTCTTAGAAAATTGTCACAATGAATGCCTCAAAACAAGGATATTATATAATTAAACTTCTCTATAATAACGTTGTTTGTTTCGATATTTTTTTATTGCTATAGAAAAATATTGTTACAGAACATATAATATAACATAACATGAAAGATAGATTCCTCAAAAAACAAGACTGTAATAATGATGTATTATTATATAAGACTTTTGTCTAGATAGGTCTGACTGGAACTATTTAAACTCCGTATGAGGAGATCCATGGTTCATATTAATAGTGGGTGCAGACATAATGTACTATATATTTTTGTTTCCCTCCAATATTTCATATTCGCATTGGAGACCGGCTAACATCGAAAAGTTTCCCTCATAGATAAAACGCTTCCTATATATTAAAGGTGATTGCACTTTCATGGCTCGAAACCGAGACCTATGATTAAGAATGGAGAAGTAGTTTTCACCTTACAACAACCTTTGATAGTCACATACAGGGGTGGTAAATTAGCTCATGAAAACATAAGGACCCCAACCTAGCCGTCCAAGTTTGTGGGGTTTAATTAATGACCTGCTCGTTTTTAAACTTAGCGCATTTTGATCTTTTCGATTCAGTCCATCTGAAAGTTGGATTGATATATAACCAAATCGACAAATGAAAAACCTTTAAAAAGTATATTTTTTTTGTTTGATTTGTTATATTAACCATAATAAATAAAAGTAATTAAATAAATTATAGGAAAATAAATAAAAAAGTTAAAACTAGGTAAGAGTTGCTCAAATTAAGCTATGACCCATCGAACAGACATCGGTCTTCACGTTCTGAAGGAAAGATTCAGAATATCCTATTTTATGTCTAAACGAATTTAGCATTTTGAAATCAAACTTTTCAACTTTAATGATAACGACCTTACATGCTTGTGCTCATGAAAGGTTAATTAAAGAAAATTTTGGCTATATCTCTAAAGTTTCCACAAAACTATTTTAGGAAACAACTAAAATGCCAAATATAATAAATAGATATCACTGTTGAATTCAAGTAACATCATCAAATTTAAAAAACAAAAACTAAAAAAATTCAAAATATATGAATTTAAACTTAATTATTTTAGTGCACGAGGCTTCGAAATATATTAGAAATCACTATATGTTTAATTAGCATCTTCCGGAGGGGCTTGTGCAGAGGAAGAAGCACCCTTTTCCAACAGCATCAAACAATTTTCCAAACCCGAAATAGTGGACTCCAAATAAATCAAATAGTTTTTCACCTCCTTTGCATCAAACTCCTTGATGGATTTCCACCATTTTTTCTGGTCAGTCTCGTCAGGCATAGGTCTCTGGTTATATTCATCATCTTTTGCTAAATCAAATTCGTCAAGTTTAGCTTTTAGCTCTTTCACTTTGTCCCGAGTGTTTACAGCATCAAGAAGATTACTTTCACTTGGCTGCGTATGAGGACTTAAAAAGCTATCAATAACACTATTAACTGTAGGGTGAAAAAAAGAGAAAGGCTTACCGGTGGGAGAAAATATTATTATTCCCATATCAACATCATATTGCTCGATCAGTTCGCTAGCTTTTTTATACAAACCGGAACGCCGCTTTGAAAATGTCGAATATCGGTCATTTTCTTTTTCTATTTTGGCCATAGGGATCTTTTGACGTCCTAGAGTCTTTTTCTCTGCCATAATTTAATTGCTAGGAAGAATATAGAAAATTTTAAATTTATTGATGAGACTCTCCACTCTCAAAAAAAATGTGTTGCTTATAAAATTTGACAAAAGATGATTATTTATACAAGAATTTCTTCATAATGGTAATCAATTTCTTGCCAAATACTATAATGAAAAGTAAAATCTTTTCCATCATGTTGAAAATTTAGTAGCAAAATAAATTCATATTGATACTTAAAATATGCTTTTACACTTACAATAATGGTAAGGAAATCAGAAATTTCTAAGCTAAAAAGGTACATGCTTGATAACTTTACCAAATTGTGGTGAGCAAGTGAGAATACAATTTGAAATGGAATAACTTAGAAATCAAAATCTTCAAAAACTCAATACAATCAAGATCAAATTTCCCATTGTCCTTATCAAATATAGCTCTTAAATTTAACTCGAATAGGAAAATATCTTGATATGCTACTATAATTTTTGTAGACAAAAGTTAATATAATTAGAATAAAACTAAATTCCATACCAAAATTTTTATTTTTAAATTCTAAAATAGAACCAAATTATTCACATGGCTTGACACTGACTAAGACTAAAACTACCTTTAAAAAAAATCTGAAATTACCTTTAAAAAAATCCAAAATTACCTTAAATTAGTATACGTTTTAATGAATTGCAACAATGAAAATCTAACTTTTCTCTTGCACTAATGTTAACCAAATCTAAAAAAATTAACTTGAATTGGAAAGGATTTTACATGTGCTTACTTAAGTGATTATTGTAAAGATAATTTTTATTTATTTATGTTTAAACTTCTTAAAGATATATGCCTTAACAATAATGAAAATTTAAAATTTATCTTGAAAAAGTAAATATTTTAAGTAGTTACTAAAAATTACCAAACACTATCTTGCTAAGGTCAACGGTAATTAGGAGAGAGCAAAGCATCGAACATTCTTATTTTAGTACTATTACATAAAGAGGAGCTTCACGAGCTTCCCGTTGTCCTCCTGGCCGATCATAGGGATGATTTTGGCATTTAAGTGAAGTTAAGCTTAGCTCATGCTTACGGGTATTGTACAATATTCAGTAGAAGTTGGACTCTGTTGTTTAATTGACACAAATGCCAAAGTTTCAATATATTGCAAGAACAAAAATTATGTCGTCCTAATGCTCTTCTTTTACAAACACCCAACAAGTTCATTTATTTTTAGTTTTTTACGAAGTGTCAAAGAAGAATGAGAAATTCATAAATCTATCTATTTTGTTTTCCTATTTTAGTCAACTAACAAAACCTAGATACTTGAAATGAATTAAGCCTTCTATTTAATTTTTAAACTTCTTTTTTATTTATTAAATTGCAAGCTTTTATTGCTATTATTTGCTAATTTACTTTCTCTAATGAAAATTTTGAGCAATAATATCACCCAAATCGCCACGGCATCAATTTTTTTATTTTGCAAGAACGAAGTTTGGTTCCCACCATCGAACAGATAGAAACCAAGGGCCATCATATAAAACAGTGGTTAAGCCGTGAACTATAGACGGTTCTGTTCTTCTTCCGTCAGCTTGATAGCATCTAGATCCGCTAGTGGTTCAAAGGAATCGTTCTCCTCTTGATAATTGTGATTCAAGGAGTGCGGGTATAAAAAAATTGCTTTGTCAGAGTTAATATACAGGTATTTCAAACAGTTGAAATAACAGAGTCATGAATAGAAGCAAATTATTTGTAACCTACATATGGATAAGTATAAAAGAAGCCATACTTCATCCATGATTTTTAAGTTCATGCAAAATTTTGGACTATGCTATGCTATACAACAATATACCCAGTATAATTTCACCAGGTGGAGTTTAGGGAGGGGAGAGTACGCGCAGATTTTACCTCTATATTTGATGGATATGGAGGTTGTTTCCGATAGACCCCCGACAAAAGTAGAAGTGAAAAGTAATGGTAATAATAAGCAGTAATAGCAGCAAAAAAAAAGATAACGAAGTGAAAGAAACGAGAAAGTAGTAATAGAAAACTAAGAATAAGAAATATGAGAATACTAAAATAATATAACGGAAATAAGATTGATCCTACACTAAAGGAAAATAATACTAATCCTAATATCAGCCCTCTACCCTAATCATCGACCTCCATACTCTCCTATCTAGGGTCATGTCCTCGTTAGGCTGAAGATTCGTCATATCCTGCTTGATCACCTCTCCCCAATACTTCTTCAGCCTGCCTCTACCTCCCCTCCAACATCCATCGCCAACCTCTCACACCTCCTCACCGGAGCGTATGTACCTCTCGTTTGACCATGTCCAAATCATCTCAGCCCCACCTCTCGCATTTTGTCTGCCACGGAGGCCACTTCCACCTTGCTCCGAATTTCATCATTTCTGACCATATCACTCCTAGTAAGCCCACACATCCACCACAACATCCTGATTTCTACCACTTTCATCTTCTGTACATGAGAGTTCTTAACCGCCTAACACCCTGCTTCATACAACAACGTCGGTCTAACCACTACTCTGTAGAACTTACCTTTCAGTCTTAGTGGCACCTTATCACACAGGACACCGGATGCTAACCTCCATCTCAACAACCTTACTCCAATCCGATGTGTGACATCTTCATCAATCTTCCCATTATTTTGTATTATTTGCCCCAAGGTACTTGAAACTCCCTCTCTTTGGGATGACTTAGGAGTCCAGCCTCACTTCCACGTCAGCGTCACTCGTCACCGCACTGAACTTGCACTCCACATACTCAATCTTAGTCCTACTCAACCTAAATCCTTTAGACTTCAAAGTCTGGCTTCAAACCTCCAACCTAGCATTCATCCTGATTCGCATCTCGTCGATCAATATAATTTCATTCGCAAATAACATACACTATGACACATCCACCTGAATGTGACTCGTCAAATATGCTATGCTATATCATATGATAAAATTTCTTACTTTAAAAGTTTCAATATGTTCATTTTTGGATTCGCTCCCTCTGGTGTCACGTCCCAAATCAGGGAACGTGCGGGCACCTATCATTTTTCCCACCTGATAAGCGAATATGTCCCTTAATCATAATTTGATCAAGAATAAAGTAAATTCAAACCAACAATAATAATAACAAGTCTATGATATAATAAGGAAGAGTGCAGAATAATACAGAATCTGGTCTAAGGTAGTACAAGAGCCACTAAATATATCACTGCATGTCTGAGTAATAAATATAAGTCTAAAAAGTAAAATACTATCTCGGAGTGGCAAAATAAGATAAATAATAAAAGAGAGTCATCCGGGCTGCGGATCCGCTCATGTGCTCACCCTGAATGCTCGTCAGCTAGCCTTGGAATCAGTCATGAGGGAAAGAAGTGGATCCTGTCATGAACTCTACACTCATAAAAAAATACAACAAGGTAGTATCAGTACAAATACTATGTACCAGTAAATATAATAGGCCGACAACAGTTAGATAACATATATAAAGAAATAGACTGACAGATAGACATGCTCACAATCAGATATAAACACTACATAGTTCAAGAATAACATCACAGGTTCAAATAGCATAACTGAATTCAATATGTAAGAATATGAGAATATGAATGCATATGCAATGTAATGATATACACACGCTCCGAGCAAAATATCTCTACGATCCGACAGTCATGACCCATGAGGGACCCGCGAAGTCCATGTACCTGTATTGTGGAACGCATAACCCGATCTAACGTTGTTGCGGAACACATAACCTGATCCAATATAAACGTAATCCGATCCAATATATGTATATGTTGCGGAACACGCAACCAGATCTAATATATATATATATATATATATATATATATGTTGCGGTGTGCAACCTGATCCAATTGCATGATCATATATGTATGAATGATATCAAAAGCCAAAGAGAGTATATCAAGTCAACCGCGCCATACATGAACACATAATCATTATCTCAACAGTGAATAAATCCTCCCGATACATACGGTCAAGTCTAGTATCATGCATGTGGCTACGAGCAACAAGATCAATAAGGCAACAACCACAATCAATAATTGTACCAACCTAAGTATTTTATCCCAACTTCATACCCGATGGTGTGCATGCTTTCTCCAACAATTACTAACTATACATTAGCTTCGCTAATAGGAGTCTATGCAAGGAGGTAAGTCGTAACCTACCTGGATGCCGAGCGAGAGCCACAAATGAACACACCGTAGCCTTGCCTTTCTTTCTGCGGGTCTCGGTTATACTCGTAGTCTAGTCATTATTGAAATCTATGTTAGAAATTGAAACTAACAATACCCATATCACTAGACTATTCTTTGAATCCAAAACCAACTATGAAAAAGGGAAAAACGGACCAATAAGGGTAAAACGGTAATTAGAGAGTGAAATCGGTATCCCAACATTCTAGAAGTTCAAATATACCCCCTATTGCTAAATTAGTTCAATAATAGGTCAATTTAATCATCCAATGCAAAACCCCCAAATTAGGCATAAATCCTAGATTTTCCGAGTTCAATTTCTCAACAAAAATCGAAATTCAAGCCTAATAGTTACTAAATAATAGAATTCGTGCAACAGGAGTCATCTCTCTAACACTGACTGTTCTTTCTACCTAAACTTGCGGCTTCTTTCATCAAAGATAGGTGTGAGCTAATTTTCTCGATTAACCTCTTTCAAGGCTTAATAATCAATTAACCCTACTTAGGTAGAGACTCACATCTTTAACTTGATTTCTAGGTTTTCCACAACTCTGGGAAGGTAAATAAAGTAAAACAAGGTTAAGGAGACTTACCCCAAGAAAAATCCACTTAGAAACACTTGAAAGCATCCTGGAGATGCTATAGAGGAATAATTTTTGGAATAGGAAATGAAGGGTTTAAGTTAGCATTAAAAAGTGTTCTGGTTCCCTGACTACCACTGCAGCGGTCACTGATCCGTTGCAGCGGGCCCGTGCCTACACACACGCTACAACGACCAAACCACAAAAGCCTAACACTTCGCTGTAGCGGCCCACTGTCCGCTACGATGACTCGACGCAATATCCTAACACCCGCCATAGCGGACTAGGCCATGCTGTGGCGGGTGCGCTGTGGTGCACGTCGGCTTTGCCCCAGTGAGGCATCAGAGACCAGATATTTTTTTGGTTTTTCACAACTCCAACACATAATCTGACAATCACCCGAGACCTCCCAGAGACAAACCATACATGCATGCACACGTAAAAATACGCTACAGACTCACTCATGGTCTCGAAATTTTCATCGGAGGTCTAATTTACCGAGTCAACCACCAATGGCCAAAAACCAACAAACTTTTAAAACTTTGAAGCTAGTTTCCAACACTTGTATGTATCAATAGCTGCACACAAATTAAGCCAAGACTTGTATGAGTTGAGATATGGAAATTCACATTTAAGAACTAAAATCATAGCTGGCTTATATGCTGAATCATAAACCACTTAGAGATTTTGATTCCATCAGATTTATAAGCGTATCTACTTTTCCATAACTCCCAACGGATGACAGTAGGTACTGGATTAAAACAGTGTAAATACTATTTTTGGTATCCATATTTAAATTATGAACTATGAATTAATGAGAGTACTGAGAAAGAGAAGATACTTAGCGTAAGAAGATATAGATACACACACACAAATATATATATACAACATATCCAGTGTAATCCACAAGTGGAGTCTGGGGAGGGTAAGATATACGCAGACCTTATCTCTACTTTTACGGGGTATATATATACCCATAAATTAATTCAAATATTACGGCTTGTGAGGGGCAAGTAACCTTTTAGAATACCATATTTGCTAGCATAATATAACACTACTAATCATTAAGTTAAAGTAGTAGTACATTTTTCTCGAGTAAGACAATTTTCTATCTTAATTAAAGTTGTTACCGTATGAGTCTATGACATCGTTTTGTACCTAGCTAGTTTGAGTTTGTAGAAAAAATATTTTTACTGTATTGTGGTGTCTTGGCTTGTTTCTTTTTTTATTTTTTTGGTTTGGGTTTTATAAGAGTTACTTGTAGTTTTCTTTAGTTATGGTACATAACGTTAGCCAAACTCATTAACCCCTCTGATAACCTCTTATCTGTGTTTTGGTTGAAATTGAGTATTAGAAGTCCCTAAGTTTGTTTTGATTGGAAACTGTTTGAATGGTAGTTGACTTCTGCGTTGTTGTATCCGGATCAGAATGCTGATGATGTTGTTAGGTCCGGAAGGTAATTTTAGTTCTGGAAGCGTGGTTGGTTCGGCTCCCGAGGACTTAGAGGGCATTTCTATCTTTTGGTTTGATTTTCATGTCTTGGACGTTGGGGTGACTTGGTTAATGGGACACCATTTGGGAATTCCGAGGGCGCGAGTGGATTCATAGTACAGTTTACAGTCAGTTTGCATATTTGATTTGTGTTTGGGAGATTTCGAGTTTTTTTTTGGGTGTCAAAACCAAGTTCGAGGAAAATCAGGAAATTTCTAGTGCCAGTTCTGGTTTTCTTCTTTGCGATCGCGAAGAAGGTGGCGCAATTGTGAGAGCAGTAAGGGCCAGGCCATCACGATTCGATGGGTGTGGAGTCGCACATCATTGCAGTTGAGAGCCTCATCTCGTGATCGCGATACTCTGCGGGTCAGACCGCGATCGCGGAGAGGAGTCAGGGTCCAGTGGGTATTTCTTCTCCATTTCCGATTTAGACTCAATTTTCATCATATCTTAAGTTCTAGAGCTCAGATTGGAGAAATTTCAAGTCCTATTTTCAAAAATCTTAGAGGGGTAAGCATTTTATCATCCTTTATGGATTATATCATTAAATTATTGAGTGTTTTATGCTAGAATATATGTCTAGGATGGTGGATTTTCATGGGTATGAACCCTAAATAATAGAAGTGGGTTTTCTTGATTAACAAAGGCTAATTTGTATAGAATTTCCTTATTTAAATACTTGAGTAAACTATTTCAAACACCAGTTTCTAATTCCATCTAAATTCTAACGATTTGATTTTAGGGTTTTGACAAAGTGAGCAATTTTGACTAATTTCTTGAAATTGGGGGCTTAAATGGTAATGAAAACTCATGAAACTTTGGGTTTGACTATTTACGGTATAAGTATTACTTTTCCAACTTAAAGTTTCGATTTTGCAATTGTGGGCCCGGGGTCACTTTTTGGGTTGCGTCTTAGTTTTCTTTTTCTTACGGTAATATGAGTATCATTGGATTCGTATGACTTCCTAGAAGAACTGTTTGTGACTTTTTTCCTTCTTTGCGATTACTAGACTTGTACGTAGTTTCCATACCGTACTTGTGATATAAGTTGTCTCTCATTTATTTTGGTATTATCATAAATAGAGGAAAAGACTCGACTTGATACTGTGATATATGTCCATGTGTGGCACGACTGGGATTTGATTTACACTTGAGAATTGATACATGCATATCATTCATACATATACTACATGATACATGGTTGTGAACTTTAATTTGACATTAAAAATGATAAGAGGGAAATTGAAATATCTAAGGCTTCTTATTATAGTATTTGCTACGTGCTTATTTCGTATGGCATCTCTTGCATATATAATTGTTGTTACATATGTGGTCCGAAGGAAAAGTGTTCCGAACGTGGTATTGTGCAGATCTGAGAATAAGTCCATATTAGTAGTTGATTTACGAATGTTGTTATGTTCATTCATATCATATTAATACATTCATACCTGCATTTATCCTCATTTCCATGATGTATTGATATTATCTGTGATTGGCGTGATAGTGATAAATGAGAATAAAACCACAGTGATTCTTACTACATATTAATTCCGTAACCATTCTATACTGAGTGATACAGAATGTCTAGTGGGGTGTTCGGTGGAAGAGTCGTCTCTAGGATGAGTGATATGGATGGACTGGTACATAGACTTCGCGGGTCTCCCATGGGTAATGACTGTTGGGACAATGATATATTCCGTCTGAGAATATATGTACGGAGATTACATTTGACTAGTGAATTGGATTGCATATGCATTCATCCTCATAATCTCATTTTTACATTTATGGATCGAATTTATTGATTATACTTGTGCTTGTCATTATTTTAAGAAATTGTGGGAAACTTGGCAAACTTGGATATAGGTGCTTCACCATAGGCTATGACTCTGCTATTGATCTTTTGTAATTGAGTGATTATTCTTGGATTGTGATATTACTTGTACTTGATTGTGAACATGTCTATCTTTCAGCTTCTTTCTTATGCATATGGTAGCTAACTGTTGTCGGCCTATGATATCTACCAGTACATAGTGTTTGTACTGTTACTACTCTTGCTACACCATTTTTGGGGTGTAAAGTTATTGCAGATACATGATCGAGATTCGATTAGCCTTCGAGGATATCGTGGAGTTCATCTAGACCTTTTTGTTTAATTTTCATTCTAAACAGAAGTTGTATTCTTGTTGTCCTTGTAATTTTTATTCCAATTGTATACTAGAAGCTCTTGTACTATTCAGACCAGATTCCTTGGGTAGTTTTTATAATCTGCACTTATGGTATTTATGATTTAGACTTTCACTTATTCTGTTCTATTTACTTTATTATTGTTGAATTATGTACACAAACAATTGGTGTCCTATTGTTGATACCAATAGAGTAATATTTACACGATATTGTACGCGTAATATAGAGGTAAAATTAAATCATATGTATTAATATAAGGCTACATTTAGTCACTTTATTTAATTAGGACTGATGACAGATAATTTAGGATAAAAATATTAATTAAAAAAAGAAAAAAAATGAAGTTCGTTAGTCCAAAATGGCAATTTTCAGCCACTTTAATAAGGGCATGAATAGATTCGAGATCAACTTTTAAAGGATAAAGTTATCTAATTACGCATAATTCAAAGATAATTTTGATCCTTTTCCTATCTTTAAAAACGCTATTTGAACTCTCTAAGTGATATCCAGCGCTAGCTTGATGATTATATTAATACTTCCTCCGTTCATTTTTATTTATTCATGACTTGACACACTCCTAATTAAGGAGCAATAATAAAAAGGTGAATTTATTATATCACCCATAATTATTATAAATTATTTAAATAATTAAAATTAATCAAACACACTTTAAAAGTTATGCAGCCATTAACGATTTCTTGAAGTTTCCAATTCAATAATTTGTAATAAGGGTAAAATATGTATGAGATAGTAAATTATTTCTTGATTTTTCAAAATGAACAAATAAAAGTGGACATCTATTTTTAATATACTCGACAAGAAAAAATATGAACGGAGGGAATATATTGTCACGACCTGTTTTCAGGAGTCGTAGTGGCACCTACATAATCTCACCACGTAGGCAAACCACTCCCAAATCATTAACATGATATAACATAAGTAAAAGCGGAAGATAACGAGATACTACAAAAGTTATATCATACTATAAATGCAGAAAAGTAATAAATCTAAACATTAACAAAATACCCCCAATGATCTACTTTGTAGAGATAAGAGCACCAACATAGTAGAAACAAGTCTGAAAAAGTGACACCCAGGCAAAAATTGGATACTTAGTCTGAATATGTCTCTCAAGTGCGAACAAAAGACGGTAAATACAGGAAAAGTATTCAAGGGTATGTTGGAAATAACATCCTCACCTTGAATGCCTGAGATCACAACTCGAACTCTCAGCTATGCGGTGCTGCAGAGGTGGAAGGTACATAATCTGCATCTAAAAAGAATGCAACAAGTGTAGCATGAGTAGACAACGTACCCCCGTAGACATCATAGTCCGACATTGATGTAAGATACGTAATAAAAGATAAATACCAAGTTGACACCAAATAATCCTACACTAGCATATCAATGACCAAGTATATCACATAATCACCAAGATGTTTCATAGAGTTCAACATCATATCAAATATCATGTGGCATGAATAATCCTTTCAAGTCCTAAAATCCAATCAAGATGTTCATAATCACTCAATAGCAAGTTTCAATGACAGTTTATCAATAATATGCCATAAAATGTATGATATGAATGCAATGCATATGCAAGGTACCTTTCTCATTTGGTATACAATATATCAACGTTTAATTATGATCGTACACCCATGGGGGACCCGCAAAGTTCATATACCGCTCCTAGCCAACTGGAATTCCACACACGAATCTGACTAGAGCTTATGACTCATTTTTTAGTCTCAATGATGTTATAGGAGTGCAACTCTGCTCCCCGCATATCAATATCATCTCAAGTGTCATAATCTCATATTACTCTTACCCTTCCGGTCTCTTGGACCACAACATATCCATACCACTCTCACATCAAATCATAGAACCATGAGTGTATGAATGCAATGATAATACAAGGCAAGATATCATGATATACCGAGATGCAATCAAGTATAGAGATGATATACACATACTTTCAAGAATTTAACAACACATAAGCAAATCTAGTCAAATCGGGATATCAATCGAAAGCATGTGTGATGAGTAACCAAACAATAGCAAACATGACGACAAGCCCACATATGGAGACGAGCCCAAATGAACGGCAGTCAGAACCAACACAAGGCTGGTTCCCCAAACTCCATCATCACAGTTCAACACCGTAACCCACTCAATCTTTCATCACAACCGGCTGAGTGGGACCTCCAAACACGCCCAATTCCTCTCAATATTTATAACTAATTATGCACTTCTATCGGAGTCTCAAAAAGCTAAACCGTAGCCTATCTCAAAGTTGAGTGAGAGAGCTACCAAATCAAGTCTCAAATACATCCTTTCCCTAACTTCTTGCCTCGCGATGATCAAAGTCTATTCACGTGTATTACATACTTAATAATAAGCTTAACACAACAAAAGCAAGCCTTTAAATACTCATTCCAGTCCACGCCATCAAAACTCAAACTTTATTACACAAAACTCAAGATTACATACTAGATAATCATATCCTTATATTAATTAAAAACTATTCACATTTGAACCATCAATTGGACAACAATAAAAAAACCTTAATTTGAAACCGTAGAAATTTTTCCTAATTGAAAACACGCTTATATCACCAAATTAAGACTTGTAACATGATAATATAACATAATCCACTCCTAATTCATGATATTAACATCATTCAATCCATAAATACCCATTAAAACCAACCATACAACTCTCTTAAACTCACAATATGCAAAATCCATCTTCCCCAATTCGAACAATAAGCTAAACCACCATTAATAAGCTTAGAATCAACAACAACAATAACAATAACATACCAGTGACATCCTACAACGTGGGATCTGCAGAGGATAGAGTGTATTCAGACCTTACATTTACCTTGATAGGTAGAGCGACTATTTCTGAAAGACCCTCGGCTCAAGACAAGCATAAGCACAAGCAAAACAAGAAAAACAAAGCAAGAGAAATGGTCAGACCCGGACACGAAATTTAAAGCAGTATAAAAATAATGGTAACAAAAGCGAGTAAGCCATGATAGCGCGTTCTGAAAAAGGGAGCAATAACTAACGCAGGTAAATAAGATAAATAAAGTACACTAAAGAACCCATAGCAGCAGAAATCAAGTGACAGGGGACTATAAAGAAATATTGCGCTTACTAGTATGATAGGCTAAGCAGACCTACAATAATAACACTACAACTACCAGTTTGTAAGCGTAAGTAGGACTATGCTCAACTACCTACTACTCTTCTATTATAATCCGTGTCCTCCACAACCCTCTATCTAAGGTCATGTCCTCAGTAAGTTACATCTGCTCCATATCTCGTCTAATCACCTCTCCCTAATACTTTTTCGGCCTACCTCTACCCTTCCTGAACCTGTCCATAATCAACCTCTCGTACCTCCGCACTGAGGCATTTGTGTCTTCCTCTGCACATGTCCAAACCATCTCAACCTCGCTTCCCGCATCTTATTCTCCACTGAGGCCACTCCCACTCTGTCCCAGATATCATCATTTCTAATCTTATCCCTCCTTGTATGTCCACACACCGCAACTTTTATCTTTTGGATGTGCGAACTCTTGACTAACTAACTCTCCCCCCATACAACATAGTCCGTATAATCACCACCATGTAGAACTTGTCTTTAAGTTTTGGTGGCGTATTTTTATCGCACAAAACTCTAGATGCGAGCGTCTATTTCATCTACCCTGCTCCAATACGATATGTAACATCGTCATCAATCTCTTCATTCCATTGGATAATAGACCCGAGGTACTTGAAGCTTCCTTTCTTTGGAATGACCTGAGTACCAAGACTCACCTTCACGCCTGTCTCACGCTCACTCCCGTTACTGAACTTACACTCCAAGTATTCTGTCTTGGTCCTACTCAGCCTGAACCCTTTAGACTCCATCGTCTGTCTCTAAACCTTCAGCTTAGCGTTCACTCCACTGTGAGTCTCATCAATTAGGATTATGTCATCTGTAAATAACATACACCAGGGCACCTCTCTTTGGATTTGTCGCGTCAGTTCATCCATCACCAAGGCAAATAAGAATGGACTAAAAGTTGATATATGGTCCAGCCTCATCATCACTGGAAAGTGCTTTGAGTCTCTTCCCACTGTCCGTATCCTAGTATTGGCTCCGTTATACATATCCTTGATTGCCCTAGTGTACGCCACAGGTACACCTCTAACATCCAAATATCTTCATAGAACCTCCCTAGGGACTTTGTCGTATTCTTTCTCGAGGTCGATGAAAACCATATGTAAGTCTCTCTTCCTCTCCATATACTGCTCTACCAACCTACTAATTAAATGACTGACTTCTGTAGTCGAACGCCACGACATGAAGCCAAACTGGTTCTCGGAAATAGACACGCCCTCTTCTCACCCTCATCTTTATGACCTTTTCCCAAACTTTTATAGTGTGGCTTAGTAGATTGATACTCCTATAGTTGCAACTCTGGGTCACCTTTGTTCTTATACAAATGAATCATTGTACTCCACCTCTATTCTTCGTGTATTCTCACCGTCTTAAATATGACATTAAACAACTCAGTCAGCCACTAACCTGTGCTCGCGCTCTTCCAAAATTCAACTGGGATCTCATCCGGTCGCTCATCCCCTGCACATTCCACGAATAGCACCCTTAACCTCCTCAACCTTAATGATTCTACAATATCCAAAATACCGGTACCTTCCGGATTGCTCTAGATCTCCCAGCCCAATATCTTTATCTTTTTTTCGTTCAAGAGTTTATGGAAGTACGACTGCCACCTCCGTCTAATATGCGTATCCTCCACCAGTACATTGCCGTACTCATCCTTGATGTACCTCACGTGATCCAAGTCATGGGTCCTCCTCTCCATCGCCTTGGCTGGTCTATGCAACTTTTTGTCCCCGCCTTTTTTCTCTAATTCCACATACATGCGTTCAAAAGCCATCGTTTTCCCGTTGTAACCAATAGCTTTGCCTCATTCCTCGCCATATTATACAACTCCCTATTCATCCACTTCTCTACCTCATCCTTACATTCTACCGCTTCCACCTTCTCTTGAACCTTACTATTCCTCTACCAGTCCCCTCGATGCTCACCGTGGCTACCCCGCGAGACCCCTAGAACTTCTCTAGCTACCTCCCGAATGCAACTGGCCATCCTGTCCCACATATCGGCCGCATTCCCACTACTCCCCCAAGCCCCTTTGGCCATCAACCTCTCCCCCATATCCTTTGCACTAGCCATAGTCAAACTCTCCCATTTTATTCTTAGCATGTCATCCACAACCCTCATTTTCTTCTCCATCTTGATCTTCAAATTCATCACCAAAAGCTTATGTCGAGTTGTAAGATAAATTATAAACTTAAACCAAAAAAGGGAAGAAATATATCACCTCAAGGTGGGAAATGCTCCTAAGTCTCTTAAATAACCCTTATGCAGTACTGGTCTCGAGAACGCACAAAAGAATCCAAGTACGGCTTGAATATCCCATTCATCAAATCCATGAACGTTGTGGGGTCATGAGTAAGCCCGAACGACATCACCAAAAATTCATAATGCCCATAACGAGTCCAGAAAGTCATCTTGGGCACATCTTCAGTTCAGATCTTCAGCTAGTGATACCCGGACCTCAAATAAATCTTCGAAAACACAGAAGCACCCTGAAGCTGGTCGAATAGGTCATTAATGCGTGAAATCAGATACTTATTTCTGATAGTGACCTTGTTAAACCGTCTGTAATCAATGCGCATACACATAGTGGCATCCTTCTTTTTTTACGAATAAGACAAGAGCACCCCATGGAGATACACTCGTTCGAATGAAGCCCTTACTCAACACATTCTAAAGCCGCTTATTCAACTCCCTTAACTCAGCTGGAGCCATACAATACAAAGGAATAAAGATGGGTCGAGTACCCGACTCAAGATCAATACAGAAGTCAATATCTCTGTCTGGCGGCATACCTGGTAAATCTGAAGGGAAGACCTCCGCAAACTCAATAACTACCATAACTGAATCAAGGGAAGGGTACTTTGTACTAGTATCCCAAATATGCGTAAGATAAGCCAAACAACCCCGATCCACTACCTTCCTAGCCTATATATGAGAAATCATTTTCCTAGGAGCAGGGTTGGGAGCGCCTCTCTACTCTAACCTTGGAAGACCATGCATAGCTAGCGTGACCGTCTTGGAATACAGTACAGAATCGCATGATATGGTGACAGCCAATCCATCCCCAATATAACATCAAAATCCAACATATATAAGATAACCAAATCTACCCAAGTGTTGTACCCCATGAAAGTAACTACACACATACGATATACTCTATCAACAATCACAAAATCACTGACTGGTGTAGACACACGAATAAAAATATCAAGTATATCACACCACATCTCCAATTTAGCAGAAAAGTAGGCAAACACATAAGAGAAAGTAGACTCGGGATCAAATAACACATTATCAACTCGATGATCTACTGAGATAATACCTATAATAACTGCGTTCGAGGCCTCAACCTCTACCATACTAGGGAATGCATGCAATGAGTGCGCCCTGCCTCATACTGAGTACCCTACTAGCCACTTTGGCCCGAATGAGATTCACTTCTCCCTGATTGGGATCCACTATGATAGGCTGATGGCCACCACGACCCATTTGAGATCTTACATGACTAGTGTACATACCACCTCTGGATGTCTGTGCTGGGGTCCTAGGTGTACAAAATTCGTACAAGAACTGTCCGGGAAATTTCTCCTGAAGTGCCCAACCTCTCCACAAGTATAAAAAGCTATGGCCGATGAAGGATACTAAATAAGAATAGAAGAAAATGAGTTGTCATAATCCGAATACCGAGATTAAGAATCCCTTGATGACTAGCTCCCACAACATCCATCGGTAATCTGAAGAGCTGCCTGAACCGGTCGACTAGGCTGCAACTGATGATAACTCTCCTGATAACCATGACCATGAGAAGTAGAACCACTGAACTGTCCATAGCACCTAGCCCTCTTGTCGATCACATTCTCCACCAACCTAGCATGCTCAGCAACAATCTCAAAAGAGGCTTCAGAAGCCACCAACTTTAGTGTAGCCAACTGGAGTGGAATAGTCAACCCTCTAACAAAATATCTCACTCGCTCTTCCTCAGTAGGAAGTAATGACGCTGCATAGCGCGATAAGTCTTGGAAGCAAGTCTCATACTATTCCACTAAAGAATGGCCCTGATCAATCCTTCGAAACTCATCTCGCTTGTTCAAACACAAGCTCAAAGGTACATACTTCTCAATACACTCTATGGAAACGAACACAAGATAACAAAGGCATCCCTACGGGAAAACAATCAACCTATGCCCTCCACCACTATTTCACATCACCTCTAAATTGAAGGGCCACAAAACTAACTCCATGAGTCTCGATAATATCCTAAGTATGCAACCTCTCATGGCTGCCCACTATAAACTCATATGCATATCCTCAGGCTGACAAAAGAACTCTAGAGGCTTTATGTTCGAAAAGTACTCCCAAATCTTCCACTTATCACGGGTCATATCTATCCCACCAATAGGTCGGGGACCGAACTCTAGAGCATGAACCTCATCTATATGCGGTGCTGAAATCGATAGGCTGAATACTAAGCGTACGAAACTCGAGGGTCTAAGTATGCCCCCTCCTGCACGGGTCTGAGAACTAGCCGGAGTAGTAGGATGTACACATGTCTGAGCAAAACCATCTAGAACACTCAACAATCCGACCAACGTATCCTGAAGAACTAGTGTAGCAATAAATCCAAACTAATCTTGGGCTAATCCTACCTCCTCCTCTATCACATCATCTTGAGGCTCAATAACCGGCTCATGAGAAATAAATCTAGTATGAGCCTGCCCGACTTTCTATGCTCTGCCCCGAGCTGGTGCTATTGATTTGGCTCTACTCCGACCCCGAGCACGTGCTCTGTTATGTTCACGCACGGCCAGAGCATGTGCCTCGTCTCTCGCCACATCGGCACGAGTCCTCACCATCCATGAGAGAATAAAAACAAGGGTTATATACTAATTTAAATCAACTTAGCACAAAAGGAACGAAGAAAGCGAAATTTCCTAAATGTCCCAAAGCCTCCCAAAGATAAGTACGGACGTCTCTGCACCGATCTACAAAACTCAACTAGACATTGCTCTTATATTTAAGACTGTTTAATCTAGGACTCTAATACCAACTTTGTCACGACCCTTTTTCAGGAGTCATGATGGCACTTACATAATCGCACCATGTAGGTGAACCACTCCAAAATCATTAACACGATACAACATAAGTAAAAGAAGAAAATAATGAGATTCTACAAAAGCTGTCTAATACTATAAATGCAGAAAAGTAATAAGTCTAAACAACAACAAAACATCCCTCTAATGATCTAGTCTGTAGATACAAGAGCACTAATATAACATAAACAAGTCTGGAAAAGTGGCACGCTAGCCAAAACTGAATACTTAGTCTGATTATATCTCTCAATTGCGAACAAAAGATAGTAAATATAGGAAAAGTATCCAAGGGTATACTGGAGATAACATCCTCACCCTGAATGCCTGGGATCACAACTCGAACTCTTAGCCATGCGATGCTGCGTAGGTGGAATGTACTGAATCTGCATCTAAAAAGAATACAATAAGTGTAGCATGAGTACACAACGTACCCCCGTAGACATCACAGGTCGACAACGATAGAAGATATATAATTAGAGATAAATATCAAGTTGACACCAAATAATCTTACACTAGCATATCAATAACCAAGTATATCACATAATCACCAAGATATTTCATAGAGTTCAACATCATATCAAATATCATGTGGCATGAATAATCCTTTCAAGTCCCAAAATTCAACCAAGATATTCATACATCACTCAATAGTAAGTCTCAATGACAGTTTATCAATAATATGCCATAAAATGTATGATATGAATGCAATGCATATGCAATGCACCTTTCTCAACCTGATATACAGTATGTCAAGGTTTAATTATGATCGTACACCCATGGGGACCCGCGAAGTCCATATATCGCTCCTAGTCAACCGGAATTCCACACATGAATCTAACTAGAGCCCATGACTCATTTTTTAGTATTAATCATATTGCAGATATGCAACTTTACCCCCCGCATATCAATATCATCTCAAGTGCCATAATCTCATATTACTCTTACCCATCCGGTCTCTTGGACCGTAGCATATCCATACCACTCTCACATCAAATCATAGAACCATGAGTGTATGAATGCAGTGATAAAACAAGGCAAGATATCATAATATAATGAGATAAAATCAAGTATATAGATGATATACACATACTTTCAAGAATTCAACAGCACATAAGCAAATCTAGTCTAATTAGTATATCAATCAAAAGCATGTGTGATGTGTAACCAAATAATAAAAAACATGGCGACAAGCCCACTTATGGCGATGAGCCCAAATAAGCAGCAGTCGGAACCAACACAAGGTTGGTTCCCCAAACCCCATCATCACAGTTCAACACAGGTACCCACTCAACCGTTCATCACAACTAGCTAACTGATAGCCCCAAACAAGCCCAATACCTCTCAATATTTATAACTAATTATAGGTTTCTATCGGAGTCTCGAAAAGCTAAACCGTAGCCTACCTCAAAGCCGAGCGAGAGCTCTATCTAATCAAGTCTCAAATACAGCCATGCCCTTTCTTTTGGCCTCGCGATGATCGAAGTATATTCACGCGTATTACATAGTTAATAATAAGCTTAACACAACAAAAACAAGGACTTTAAATACCCATTCCAGTCCATGCCTCCAAGACTTAAACTTTATTATACAAAATCCAAGATTACATACTGGACAATCATATTCTTAAATTAATTGAAAACTATTCACATTTGAACTCTCAATTGGACAACAATAAAAAGGCCCAATTTGAAACCCTAGAAATTTTTCCTAATTGAAAACATGCTTTTATAACCAAATTAAGATTTATAACATGATAATCTAACATAGTCCACTCCTAACTCATAATATTTACATCATTCAATCCATAAATACACATTAAAACCAATCATACAACTCTCTTAAACTCACAATATGCAAAACACATCTTCCCCAATTTAAACAATAAGCTAAACCACCATTAATAAGCTTAGAATAATAAACTTAAACCAAAAAGGGAAGGAATCTATTACCTCAAGGTGGGAAATGCTCATAAGGCTCTGAAATAACCCTTATGCAGCGCCGATCTCGAGAGCACTTTATTTTGTGGAAAAATCTGACCTAGAATTATATATAGGACACCTGAACAATGATCTGCCCCCACGGAATCGACTCCGCTGAAGCGAATCCGATGCGGTGGAAAAGCCTTCGCCGTCGCGGATGTCACTTAACACCTCATACCTCATCACATCGGACCTAATTCTGTTTTGACGGAACTTTCCATTTTCCGACTTTCGCTTCGACGAGCCAACTTTCTGCCGAGACGAACCCGCCGGAGCGGATGCTGGTTCCACCGTGGCAGACACCAGACACCAACAGTGAAATAAAGTCAAAAACCTTCATCCGACACCCGAAACATTCTCGAAACCCCTGGACACAAACCAAACATGCTCTCTATGATAAACAGTTCTACGAACTAGTTCCTACCCTCTGATTTCACAAGTAATCGAGCCAAGGCATACTTTCTAAAGAATTGTCCCGGACAAAACCAAACCAAAATCAAAACTTTAAAAATATGGCCACAAATACATCCAATTGCCTCGAGAAGCGAATCAATGACTCCACCAATTCATAAGTAATCCTCCGGAACTATCGAAAATGACAAATCCGGAAACAAACTCATCTAGCCACAAGTCAACTTTGAGTTACGTTAACCAACTCTAAGTTTCCAGACTTGGGCATTTTCATCCGAAACTCATATAAATGGACCTTGAGATCCGTGCCACCCATCCCCGCACATCAAAACCCCCACAAAGAGTCTACGGAAAGGATCAAATAAGCAAATAAAAGCCTTTAGCAAGAAACAATCAGGAAGGTCATTACATATATGCTAGGGATTCAGATCAATCTCATGATGAAAACGTGTGGACAACCTTATAACTTGGATGATCTCTTCCACCAAAAGAAAAAGACAATAATTAAGCTCGTTTAATAATGGAATTAAGCAAAGTAATTAATTAGTGCAAATGATAACGTTCACACTATATAGGAGTATATTAAAATTGATAATTCCTTTGGAAATGGATAATATGCATGTGGTTAAGGGTTAAGTGTGCGAGTTTATTGCGTGAAAATCAACCAAATTTTATCTGTGGGTTATGTTTGTAATCTTGAAAAATAATAATCATTTTTAGAAATCATGAAAAATAATTTGAGACGGAGGGAGTACTCCCTCCTTCATATTTGAAGTGTTGTTTAAATTTTTTTTTAAGTTTTATCATGTCCATTAAAAAAATATTAAATAAGGTATAACTTATTAGATTATCCTTATGTGTTTCCTATTATTCCTTGCCTATTAAATGCTAACAAAATCACGCTAAGGCTAAGCCTATATGAGATCCTAACAACGTCATGGCATGCTCAATTATCTCTTAACTTAGCTATGTTAGGCTATTTAACTATTGTTGTAGCTCATCATATGTATTCCATGCCCCCTTATCCGTATCTAGCTAGTGACTACGATACACAACTGTCATTATTCACACATCACATGTGGATTGGTGGATTTCTCATAGTTGGTGTTGCCGCGCATGCAGCCATTTTATGGTAAGAGATTATGATCCAACAACTCGGTACAACGATCTATTAGATCGTGGCCTTAGGCATCGTGATGCAATCATATCCCATCTTAACTGGGCATGCATATTTCTAGGCTTTCACAGTTTTGGTTTGTATATTCATAATAATACCATGAGTGCTTTAGGGCGTCCTCAAGATATGTTTTCAGATACCGCTATACTATCACAATCCGTTTTTGCTCAATGGATACAAAACACCCATGCTTTAGCACGTGGTGCAACGGCTCCTGGTGCAACAACAAGCACCAGTTTAACTTAGGTTAAAAATTAATTGTCTTGATTTCTAAAAGGACCATGGCTCGAAACCGAGACCTATGGTTAAGAATGGAGAAGTAGTTTTCACCTTACAACAACCTTTGATAGTCACATACAGGGGTGGTAAATTAGCTCATGAAAACATAAGGACCCCAACCTAGCCGTCCAAGTTTGTGGGTTTAATTAATGACCAGCTCGTTTTTAAATTTAGCACATTTTGATCTTTTCGATTCAGTCCATCTGAAAGTTGGATTGATATATAACCAAATCGACAAATGAAAAACCTTTTAAAAAGTATATTTTTTTGTTTGATTTGTTATATTAACCATAATAAATAAAAGTAATTATATAAATTATAAGAAAATAAATAAAAATGTTAAAACTAGGTAAGAGTTGCTCAAATTAAGCTATGACCCATCGAACAGACATCGGTCTTCACGTTCTGAAGGAAAGATTCAGAATATCCTATTTTTATGTCTAAACGAATTTAGCATTTTGAAATCAAACTTTTCAACTTTAATGATAATGACCTTACATGCTTGTGCTCATGAAAGGTTAATTAAAGAAAAATTTGGCTATATCTCTAAAGTTTCCACAAAACTATTTTAGGAAACAACTAAAATGCCAAATATAATAAATAGATATCACTGTTGAATTCAAGTAACATCATCAAATTTAAAAACAAAAACTAAAAAAATTCAAGATATATGAATTTAAACTTAATTATTTCAATGCACGAGGCTTCGAAATATATTAGAAATCACTATATGTTTAATTAGCATCTTCCGGAGGGGCTTGTGCAGAGGAAGAAGCACCCTTTTCCAACAGCATCAAACAATTTTCCAAACCCGAAATAGTGGACTCCAAATAAATCAAATAGTTTTTCACCTCCTTTGCATCAAACTCCTTGATGGATTTCCACCATTTTTTCTGGTCAGTCTCGTCAGGCATAGGTCTCTGGTTATATTCATCATCTTTTGCTAAATCAAATTCGTCAAGTTTAGCTTTTAGCTCTTTCACTTTGTCCCGAGTGTTTACAGCATCAAGAAGATTACTTTCACTTGGCTGCGTATGAGGACTTAAAAAGCTATCAATAACACTATTAACTGTAGGGTGAAAAAAAGAGAAAGGCTTACCGGTGGGAGAAAACATTATTATTCCCATATCAACATCATATTGCTCGATCAGTTCGCTAGCTTTTTTATACAAACCGGAACGCCGCTTTGAAAATGTCGAATATCGGTCATTTTCTTTTTCTATTTTGGCCATAGGGATCTTTTGACGTCCTAGAGTCTTTTTCTCTGCCATAATTTAATTGCTAGGAAGAATATAGAAAATTTTAAATTTATTGATGAGACTCTCCACTCTCAAAAAAAATGTGTTGCTTATAAAATTTGACAAAAGATGATTATTTATACAAGACTTTCTTCATAATGGTAATCAATTTCTTGCCAAATACTATAATGAAAAGTAAAATCTTTTCCATCATGTTGAAAATTTAGTAGCAAAATAAATTCATATTGATACTTAAAATATGCTTTTACACTTACAATAATGGTAAGGAAATCAGAAATTTCTAAGCTAAAAAGGTACATGCTTGATGACTTTACCAAATTGTGGTGAGCAAGTGAGAATACAATTTGAAATGGAATAACTTAGAAATCAAAATCTTCAAAAACTCAATACAATCAAGATCAAATTTCCCATTGTCCTTATCAAATATAGCTCTTAAATTTAACTCGAATAGGAAAATATCTTGATATGCTACTATAATTTTTGTAGACAAAAGTTAATATAATTAGAATAAAACTAAATTCCATACCAAAATTTTTATTTTTAAATTCTAAAATAGAACCAAATTATTCACATGGCTTGACACTGACTAAGACTAAAACTACCTTTAAAAAAAATCTGAAATTACCTTTAAAAAAATCCAAAATTACCTTAAATTAGTATACGTTTTAATGAATTGCAACAATGAAAATCTAACTTTTCTCTTGCACTAATGTTAACCAAATCTAAAAAAATTAACTTGAATTGGAAAGGATTTTACATGTGCTTACTTAAGTGATTATTGTAAAGATAATTTTTATTTATTTATGTTTAAACTTCTTAAAGATATATGCCTTAACAATAATGAAAATTTAAAATTTATCTTGAGAAACTAAATATTTAAAGTAGTAACTAAAAATTACCAAACACTATCTTGCTAAGGTCAACGGTAATTAGGAGAGAGCAAAGCATCAAACATTCTTATTTTAGTACTATTACATAAAGAGGAGCTTCCACTTGTCCTCCTTGCCGATCATAGGGATGGTTTTGGCATTTAAGTGAAGTTAAGCTTAGCTCATGCTTACGGGTATTGTACAATATTCAGTAGAAGTTGGACTCTCTTGTTTAATTGACACAAATGCCAAAGTTTCAATATATTGCAAGAACAAAAATTATGTCGTCCTAATGCTCTTCTTTTACAAACACCCAACAAGTTCATTTATTTTTAGTTTTTTACGAAGTGTCAAAGAAGAATGAGAAATTCATAAATCTATCTATTTTGTTTTCTTATTTTAGTCAACTAACAAAACCTAGATACTTGAAATGAATTAAGCCTTCTATTTAATTTTTAAACTTCTTTTTTATTTATTAAATTGCAAGCTTTTATTGCTATTATTTGCTAATTTACTTTCTCTAATGAAAATTTTGAGCAATAATATCACCCAAATCGCCACGGCATCAATTTTTTTATTTTGCAAGAACGAAGTTTGGTTCCCACCATCGAACAGATAGAAACCAAGGGCCATCATATAAAACAGTGGTTAAGCTGTGAACTATAGACGGTTCTGTTCTTCTTCCGTCAGCTTGATAGCATCTAGATCCGCTAATGGTTCAAAGGAATCGTTCTCCTCTTGATAATTGTGATTCAAGGAGTGCGGGTATAAAAAAATTGCTTTGTCAGAGTTAATATACAGATATTTCAAACAGTTGAAATAACAGTCATGAATAGAAGCAAATTATTTGTAACCTACATATGGATAAGTATAAAAGAAACCATACGTCAACCATGATTTTTAAGTTCATGCAAAATTTTGGACTATCCTATGCTATACAACAATATACCCAGTATAATTTCACCAGGCGGAGTTTAGGGAGGGGAGAGTACGCGCAGATCTGACCTCTATATTTGATGGATATGGAGGTTGTTTCCGATAGACCCCCGACAAAAGTAGAAGTGAAAAGTAATGGTAATAATAAGCAGTAATAGCAGCAAAAAAAAACATAACAAAGTGAAAGAAACGAGAAAGTAGTAATAGAAAACTAAGAATAAGAAATATGAGAATACTAAAATAATATAACGGAAATAAGATTGATCCTACACTAAAGGAAAATAATACTAATCCTAATATCAGCCCTCTACCCTAATCATCAACCTCCATACTCTCCTATCTAGGGTCATGTCCTCGTTAGGCTGAAGATTCGTCATATCCTGCTTGATTACCTCTCCCCAATAATTCTTCAGCCTGCCTCTACCTCCCCTCCAACCTCCATCGCCAACCTCTCACACCTCCTCACCGGAGCGTATGTACCTCTCGTTTGAACATGTCCAAATCATCTCAGCCTCACCTCTTGCATTTTGTCTGCCACGGAGGCCACTTCCACCTTGCTCCGAATTTCATCATTTCTGACCATATCACTCCTAGTAAGCCCACACATCCACCACAACATCCTGATTTCTACCACTTTCATCTTCTGTACATGAGAGTTCTTAACCGCCTAACACCCTGCTTCATACAACAACGTCGGTCTAACCACTACTCTGTAGAACTTACCTTTCAGTCTTAGTGGCACCTTATCACACAGGACACCGGATGCTAACCTCCATCTCAATAACCTTACTCCAATCCGATGTGTGACATCTTCATCAATCTTCCCATTATCTTGTACTATTTTCCCCAAGGTACTTGAAACTCCCTTTCTTTGGGATGACTTAGGAGTCCAGCCTCACTTCCACGTCAGCGTCACTCGTCACCACACTGAACTTGCACTCCACATACTCAGTCTTAGTCCTACTCAACCTAAAACCTTTAGACTTCAAAGTCTGGCTTCAAACCTCCAACCTAGCATTCATCCTGCTTCGTGTCTCGTCGATCAGTATAATATCATCCGCAAATAACATACATTATGACACATCCACCTGAATGTGACTCGTCAAATATGCTATGTTATATCATATGATAAATTTTCTTACTTTAAAAGTTTCAATATGTTCATTTTTGGATTCGCTCCCTCTGGTGTCACGTCCCAAATCAGGGAACGTGCGGGCACCTATCATTTTTCCCACCTGATAAGCGAATATGTCCCTTAATCATAATTTGATCAAGAATAAAGTAAATTCAAACCAACAATAATAATAACAAGTCTATGATATAATAAGGAAGAGTGCAGAATAATACAGAATCTGGTCTAAGGTAGTACAAGAGCCACTAAATATATCACTGCATGTCTGAGTAATAAATATAAGTCTAAAAAGTAAAATACTATCTCAGAGTGGCAAAATAAGATAAATAATAAAAGAGAGTCATCCGGGCTGCGGATCCGCTCATGTGCTCACCCTGAATGCTTGTCAGCTAGCCTTGGAATCAGTCATGAGGGAAAGAAGTGGATCCTGTCATGAACTCTACACTCATAAAAAAATACAACAATGTAGTATCAGTACAAATACTATGTACCAGTAAATATAATAGGTCGACAACAGTTAGATAACATATATAAAGAAAGAGACTGAAAGATAGACATGCTCACAATCAGATATAAACACTACATAGTCCAAGAATAACATCACAGGTTCAAATACCATAACTGAATCCAATATGTATGAATATGAGAATATGAATGCATATGCAATGTAATGATATACACATGCTCCGAGAAAAATATCTCTACGACCCGACATTCATGACCCATGAAGGACCCGCGAAGTCCATGTACCTATATTGCGGAACGCATAACCCGATCTAACGTAAGTATATATTGAGGAACATGCAACCTGACCCAATATAAGCGCAACCCGATCCAATATATGTATATGTTGCGGAACACGCAACCAGATCCAATATATATATGTATGTTGCGGTGCGCAACCTGATCCAATTGCATGATCATGTATGTATGAATGATATCAAATGCCAAAGAGAGTATATCAAGTCAACCGCGCCATACATGAACACATAATCGTTATATCTACAGTGAATAAATCCTCCCTATACCCACGGTCAAGTCTAGTATCATGCACGTGGCTACGAGCCACAAGATCAATAAGGCAACAACCACAATCAACAACAGTACCAACCTAAGTATTTTATCCCAACTTCATACCCGAAGGTGTACATGCTTTCTCCAACAGTTACTAACTATACATTAGCTTCGCTAATAGGAGTCTAAGTAAGGAGGTAAGTCGTAACCTACATGGATGCCGAGAGAGAGCCACAAATGATCACACCGTAGCCTTGCCTTTATTTCTGCAGGTCTCAGTTATACTCGTAGTCTAGTCATTATTAAAATCTAAGTTAGAAATTGAAACTAACAATACCCATATCACTAGATTATTCTTTGAATCCAAAACCAACTATGAAAAAGGGAAAAAACGACCAATAAGGGTAAAACGGTAATTAGAGAGTGAAATCGGTATCCCAACATTCTAGAAGTTCAAATCTACCCCCTATTGCTAAATTAGTTCAATAATAGGTCAATTTAATCATCCAAGGCAAAACCCCCAATTAGGCATAAATCCTAGATTTTCCAAGTTCAATTTCTCAACAAAAATCGAAATTCAAGCATAATAGTTACTAAATAATAGAATTCATGCAACATAAGTCATCTCTCTAACACTGACTGTTCTTTCTACCTAAACTTGCGGCTTCTTTCATCAAAGATAGGTGTGAGCTAATTTTCTCGATAAACCTCTTTCAAGGCTTAATAATCAATTAACCCTACTTAGGTAGAGACTCACCTCTTTAACTTGTTTTCTAGGTTTTCCACAACTCTAGGAAGGTAAATAGAGTAAAACAAGGTTAAGGAGACTTGCCCCAAGAAAAATCCACTTAGAAACACTTGAAAGCATCCTAGAGATGCTATAGAGGAATAATTTTTGGAATAGGAAGTGGAGGGTTTAAGTTAGCATTAAAAAGTGTTTTGGTTCCCCGACTACCGCTGCAGCGGTCACTGATCCGTTGCAGCGGGCCCGTGCCTGCGCACACGGTACAACGACCCAACCACAAAATCCTAACACTTCACTGTAGCGGCCCACTGTCTGCTACGACGACTCGACGCAATTTCCTAACACCTACCATAGCGGGCTAGGCCATGCTGTGGCGGGTGCGTTGTGGTGCACGTCGGCTTGCCCAGCGAGGCATCAGAGACCAGATATTTTTTTGGTTTTTCACAACTCCAACACATAATCTGACAATCACCCGAGACCTCCCAGACACCAACCATACATGCATGCACACGTAAAAATACGCTACGGACTCACTCGTGGTCTCGAAATTTTCATCGGAGGTTTAATTTACCGAGTCAACCACCAATGGCCAAAAACCAACAAACTTTTAAAACTTTGAAGCTAGTTTCCAACACTTGTATGTATCAATAGCTGCACACAAATTAAGCCAAGACTTGTATGAGTTGAGATATGGAAATTCACATTTAAGAACTAAAATCATAGCTGGCTTATATGCTGAATCATAAACCACTTAGAGATTTTGATTCCATCAGATTTATAAGCATATCTACTTTTCCATAACTCCCAACGGATGACAGTAGGCACTGGATTAAAACAGCGTAAATAATATTTTTGGTATCCATATTTAAATTATGAACTATGAATTAATGAGAGTACTGAGAAAGAGAAGATACTTAGCGTAAGAAGATATAGATACATACATACATATATACACACACATATATATATATACAACATACTCAGTGTAATTCACAAGTGAAGTCTGGGGAGGGTAAGATATACGCAGACCTTATCTCTACTTTTGCGGGGTTTATATATACCCATTAATTAATTCAAATATTACGGCTTGTGAGGGGCACGTAACCTTTTAGAATACCATATTTGCTAGCATAATATAACACTACTAATCATTAAGTTATAGTAGTAGTACATTTTTCTCGAGTAAGACAATTTTCTATCCTAATTAAAGTTGTTACCGTATGAGTCTATGACATCGTTTTGTACCTAGCTAGTTTGAGTTTGTAGAAAAAATATTTTTACTGTATTGTGGTGTCTTGGCTTGTTTTTTTTTTTTTTTTTTTTTTGGTTCGGGTTTTATAAGAGTTACTTGTAATTTTCTTTAGTTATGGTACATAACGTTAGCCAAACTCATTAACCCTTAAAGTTAGTTTACAAGGTGAATATTGTCCATGATTATGTAAGGTGTAGTCCCTCATTCACCGTTATTATGAGAATCTAACACTCACCTGCCAGTTCTTTCAACTGAATCATGAACAATATAATATGTGAGTATGTCATCAAATAATCAATATTTGGGATGAATTCAACTCTAATACTATCTTTAAAAAATAGAAATTGGGCTCAACTCAACTCCAAAACTAGCCCATCCCAATTCTTTATATATCTAATGTTGGTACCCCATATTTATTCTTCACGATCCAGTTGGCAGTAGGTGTGGGGAGGAGTTTAGTAGTCCCACGCCGATATCGTTTGTGGGATGGACAACTAAATCCTTTATTTGGTCCGGAATAATTCTTACCTAATGAGTTAGCTTTTGAAGTTCGATTACGTCCGACTTCAATTTTCTTAATGATTATGCTCTTCTTGCTTAGTGTTGCTTCATTCTATTATGTTATCATATAGCTTTGTTACCTCCACAGTTTGGAATTGCTAATTGAGAAAAGGTTAAAAAACATATAAATCATAATATGTACGTATGTGATTGTCACAGCAAATTAGAAATGTATTGATGTACATGAGTGGAAGGTTTATTTCCGAAAAATTAATGCACGTCAAAGATTTTTCTATTTGAAGGTAAAAAAAGATTATTCTAATTAACTTAACAAAACCCAGTATTCTCTCCATCAAAGTAGCACCATATGGACTTTAATTATTATTTTTGAGTTGAGCTCACTTTTTCTGATTATCAATCATTGAAATACCATAACCATATCCACCTGGGGCTGCTAAAAACAATGTACTTAAAATTTATTTATGATTAATTTCCTAATTTAAGATTGATAATTCAGTATGTAACTTAAACTATATGCTTATTTCAATTTTTAAAGAAAAAGTAAGGACAGGAGAAGTTTAGTTGGAAAATCTCATAACCGTTCTCTTGTTTAGGTGAGATTTCAGATTATTTCTTTGTCACCTTGTATATATTTTCACTTGTTATCCGAGTACTCTTAAAAAATTAAAATAATTAGGTTTATACGATATAAAGTACGTAAACAATACTGAGTGTTTAATTCTATTGAGAATAACCAAAAACAAATAAAAGAAAAAAAAATATATTTATATATTAACGGTCCATGTAGTGGGAAGGTGAAACCTTAGCGGTCCTCATTATTTTATATCAAACTAATGGATGCATTAGAGTTTCACCTCCACGATGGTTCATTGATGTCACTAATTAATTTAAATTCCTTCCCGCTTCTCAATTACGAAAAAGATAGAGAGAGGCTCCAAAGGTCCCAAAGAATGAAAACGGAAGCCCTCACCCTCGCTCTGAGCAGAATCTTTTCCTGTTATTTTTCCCCGCTATCAGAAAAGACAAACGTACGGAAGATGAGTGAATTGTTACCTAATTTTTTTGATACCAAATGCAGAATAATTATTACCCCTACTGAAATATGCGTTTTCATACTCCTCATTTTCTTCCCCAAGTACTTTAGTATAGTGTAGTAGGAGTTCACCTTATTCATGGTATTTACACGAGATTGCTCTTTAAGAAAATCCCTGAGAGGACTTTCAATTTAGTTTATAATAAATCAGAGGAAAGGTATGTTAAATTAAATGCAGGATATCTAAAAATTCTATAGACTTAACCTGTTTAATTAAATGCACACTTAAATCTTGTGTTTTTATATTCCTCTTGACCTACTATTTATTATAATTTACCCGTGAACGTTAATGTTATAAAGTGTGTGAATATGCAAATGATATGACATGTTTAAAATGTCACGTTTCAAAAACTAAATCGTCATATAAATATGATGTATTTAAAATCACAATTAATTTCAAAAGTTTATTTTTACTTAAATTTTATATCGAATCAAATTATATTACATAAATTGAAATAAATATAGTATATTGACGGGCTAAAAGAGAAGTCCAAAAAGTGTGGTAGCCAGCAAATGGATTATCCATAATGAACTGATCATAATTATCCAAAATGTAGTCCAAGTAAAAAATAAAATAAAGAACAAAAAGCAGAAAAAGCATTCTTTTAGTATAAAATTTGTAAAATCACTGGCTCAACTATATTTACATATGTCTTTATATATTACTACTGCTATTTTATGGTGCATGTTGGTTACTGTGTATTCTGCTTTGGTGGCTGAATTAGTGGAGCTTGAATCAGAAGAGTCTGAATAAGAGGAATTTATAAGAGAGATCGAAGATTTTTTGGATTATTTCTTCATTCAAACCTGATTTTTGTAAATTTTTATTCTTTTTACAAAATCTCGAAGTGTGACCCTTTCTGCTGCATTTGTAGCATGTTATATGCTTGTATCTGGAAACACTCCTTTTGGGATTTGTAGTATTTTGGAATTGTTCTAAAGTATCATCGTTATTGGAATCATTCGTCAGAGTTGTGATTTTATTGGATGATTGTGGGGTATCTGGAACAATGGTTTCAGTATTAGAACTATTGGAAGTTCCAATCCTACCCAAATGGTCTTGAATAGCCTGAATAAATTCAGACTTATTAGGTTGGGTGTTTTTGACAGCATCTTTGGACACTTGAAAGGGATTTTTCAATTTTGTATCCTTAGTCGGTCCTGGAGAATCTAGGGTGACTAAGGGGCGGTTTTTCATATGGCCGGACTGGACTTTCCTAGTCGTAACGGGATTTACCGTACTGGAAAAGGGATAATCTATGGAATTTCGGGAGGAATAATAATCGAACCAGTCAAAGAAAATGATGTTTATCCTATGTTCATTAACAAACTCGTAAAAATTTTCCTGCATTTGTGTCCTAGTTTTTGAAAAGGTTTTAAAGAACCAAATTCGTTTTTCTAGGTTGTATTTTTCATAAAAATCATTTTGTAGGAATTTTTTGTCTATTTTGAAATCATTTTCTAAAACACCAATTTCGTTTACCATGTTCTCTGTAATCGAGGAAAAGGTCGGACTAGTGGGTTCCTGATCCTCTATCTTTTCTCTAACAGTGTAATTTTTATAAATAGGTCTCGGTATTTTGTTGGAGTAGTCTACGTTTCTTAGATTGGGTAAATCTGACGTAAAATGCCTCGGTTTTGTTCTGTAAGGAGTATTAATGATTGAAGGAATTTGTGAGACTCTTCCTAAGTCAGGAGTTTCTACGGAACTGGAATCATCTTATCTACTACTCGTAGATTTTCTATGGAACGATAGACTGACTCTACCATCCTGATATTGGGTTATTTCTCTGAGACGGGTATTTGGTTGGGAAGTCTCTAGAGGTTCAGGTTTAACAACATCTTCTAAGATCCATTCGTCTTGTAGGGTAATATCCTTTCATCTAATAGGTCTCAGTATAACGGTGTTAGATTTAGAAAGATTTGTTTGTAAAAGAAGGGTTTCGCCTTGCTGTCTTAAGACAGATCACGTCCAAGAAATATCTTGTTCGGATAACCCTTAAATTCTCAGGCAATTTTAGAATTACTACTATTGCTCTTTTTGACACTGGTGCTGATCTGAATTGCATAAAAACATGTCTAATTCCTAATAATTTTCATGAAAATATCCAGGAAACTCTAGCGGGGCTAATAACACAAAGCTAGAAATCAATTCCCAAACTAGTGCGTCTGTTATTATTAATGGAGTTTCTATAGCAACATCGTTTGTCTTAGTAAAAGACATTCACAACTCCGTTATCTTAGGAACACCATTTATAAATCATATCAGCCCGTATAAGGTAGATAATGATTTCATCTCTTTTGATTCCAATAATAAGAGTTTAAAATTTCCTTTTCTGACAAAACCAAAAGCTAGAGACCTCAATCTGATTAAAACTTATTCTTGTCATCTAGGCGAATTAAGGAATAGTTTTTTATATCAGAATTCTGAGTCCCCTAGAAACTATGATACTCGTTACAGCAAATTAATTGATTCCCTTGCAAACACAAAAAATTTGAAGCATCATTTACAATATCAAAAATATTTTCAAAACATTGCATTAAAAAATATTTTCTGCAAATTGATTCCTGACATTTTTAACTTTAAAAATCTTTTAACTAGTGGTTTACTCAAAAACAGGAGAGAAAACCCACATATTTAAATCGGTTACAACGCAGAAATGTCCTATCACTGCCCCCTGCCGCACTGTCTGGGATACAAGGAAAAAATATCCAGGAAGGACATGCGGGAATCCGGGCAATATTGTGTCCATGCAATGTGTGGAGCCTTGCTCCAAAAGAGAAAAGATGAGATACCTGCACCAATAAATACACCTGTTGTTGCACCACAACAACAAACAAATTTCATGGCCCCCAAAAAACCCACAAACGCCAAATCAATAAATGAAGAAAAAGAAAGCTTCCCTGCCAAATCTCCCACTAAAAACCCCCTGACATAGTATTATGCAGTAATGAAAGAAGAAAGTGAAAATGCCACAGATCTGCGTGCAAGAAACACCAAAGATAGGAGATAATCACGAGAATCTTCTACAACTTCTTGCAAAATCCCCAGAATTACAACAGGCATTGATACAACTTCAAAATCCCAAACAAGAAGTTGCTCAAAGCTCAGGAGAGGAAAAACCTCTCAAAATTTTACAAAAATCGAGAAAGGAGAATATTTTAAAACCCTTTCTCAAAAACAATTTTCAAAGCTTCAACTGGAGAAAGAAGAGTCCTCAAAAACCCTTTCTCAAAACCAATTTTCAAAAAATCTACTTGTGGTACTACAAGTTCCCAAAAAACCTGCTCCTAAATTCTTCATAAAACCATTTTTTCAAAATATTGTGACTCTTGAAAAATAATTTTTTAATGAAGACCCTTTTTTAGCATTACAAAATTATTTTGGACCACAATGGTTTTACAAATCAATAGATATTTTAAAAATCTCATATTCTTACCAGGCTATCCTAGAAATCTCAGGATCAGCAACAATAAAAAATAATTATTTAAAAAATAACCCAGTTCCCTCTTATTCCATTTTAAAAATGCTTAATGTAATTGCTTCATGCGATTGGAGGAATGATCTGTCTCAACTTCTAAATTTCCCAGATACCCACAAAAATGAACCATTTTTTCATATTCCTTTTAATTACTGGGATTACCAACAAGCTTGGTTCAATTCCTTCTTTATTCAAAATATCAACCAAAGCCACACTTGAATTTTTCATTTTGATACCTCATGTGATCCATCACAATTTCCAACATGGTGGAATTCATGGTGGGAGCAATTCGGATCCACCCTAGAAATACAAAAATCAGAAGTCACTAAATCTTTCAGCCTCTTCAAATCCAATATAAACCCTCTGAGGAAGAAAACAGATTTGTGCCACTACACCTTTTTCACACAAAATTCCACTTACCATGGGTATTTACATGGTTCGTAGATTATTCGGACAATAAAATACCAACAATCCGAAGAAGATTCAAAATCAGATGGTGGGATAGCTTTAAAATACCATCAAGCCTCACCCCACAAAAAGTCCAGGAATGGTTAAATGCCATAAAATCCATTCCAGTACATGCGCCTCTACAAACACCACCGGCAGCACTACAAACACTAGAGCACACCCAGTTCCTTTCACGAAAATCCCAGATGGCCTCAATGCTTGCAGCGGCCAAAAATCCAGAAGAAATGCAAGCCATAATTCTGAAATTTGCACCGTCTTCATCAAAACAAGGCTCTTCATTAGAAAAAGAAGAACCATAGATTGATATTGAAGACAGTCCGGTTTTTGGCAACAGTGGATTCTGAAGAAAGTTGTCAAAAGAATTCAAAATTCCCGGAGTAGAGTTCAGATAAAATTCCGACAAAATAAAGTGCTCGAAAAAGCTACTTTCAAAAAAGTAAAAAGCAAAAGCAAAGATTTCAGCAGTAATTCAAGAAAATGCCAAAAGGATGAATAGTCATTCTCCACTCGGATGAATATTTATTCTCCACTTAGATGAATAGTTAGATTCTTTTTTAATTACGAAAATACCATGTAAAACTCCTATAAAATGAGACTCCCTCTCCCTTAGTTAGATAAGCTTTTGTTTTCACATTTTCTCTTTCTAAACTTCAGATTTAGAGAGAAGTGAGAGCTCCTCTTACTAAATTCCCCTTTAGGATAGATTAAAATTTCCCTCAAATACCCCTATGATTCAGTTCATATGATTCATATCATATGATCCAAAAATACCCTAGAAATTACCAATGTATATAGCATTGATAAAATACTTTGTAAATTCCAATTTCTTAATACTTTAAATGAATATGATTATGGACGGTACTTCATTAAAAAATCCATTCCAGTACAGGCGCCTCTACAAACACCACCAGCACCACTACAAACATCGGAGTTTTACATGGTATTTTCTTGACCTAGGAATAGTCAAACCCCTAGCTCAATCCCGTTTCAATGCCTCTTCCATTTATGATTGGAACCTTAAATTGTAAATTAGTCTTTATTTACTTTTTGCATATTTCAATTATCTTTTAATTTTTCAATACCTTATATCCCGATTCCTTCCATATCTTTTATCCCCTTTAGATCCTTGGCCTAAGTTTGGTATCAAAGCCATAAAGGGTAGAGATAGAGAGAATAGTGTCCAGATCAGATGAGATTCCATTTTAGAGGTTTGGGTTCTTCCGAGGTTTTGTGCTAAGGATAGTCCGCGGTCGTTAAGTCCTCAACGAACGCATGCAGTTATACCCTAGAGAAGGCCTTTGATTATAGAAAGAGTTCGGGTGCTCTGTGGGAGTTCCATAACATGGATCCGTTTCTCAACAGATCTACTTCTAGTGATTTTGGTTCAACTTCTTCCATGGAGTCAAAGAAGATAATAAACACCGAAGAAATCTTAATACAAGATTTTAAAAAATCTATCGATAATTGGAAAATACCGAGAGTAAATCGAGATCAGATTTACAAAAATTCCAATTACCAGTTATTCAAAACCGATTTCACTATCAAAATAGAGGAAAGAGATATCCAATTATCTCAACCTTTTGAAACAATCCAATTACTTTCTCAAAGTTCCTTGAAAGACACTGAGAAAGAAATTACAAATACATTCATATTGGATTAGTCCAAGTAGGGATAAAACCCCTCACGAAGGAAGGATTAAACACCTCAATCCTTGCTATCTTGCGTGATGCCATATTACAAAATTCTAAGATTCCCTATTGAGTTCTGTTAAGTCTAGTCTCTGCACAGGACCAATATCTTTTGACTATTACCCAAATTTCTCACTTTCTTTAAATGACAAAAAGATCCAATAATCCCTTGTCTTACAAATCAAGACTCACAATTACCAAATTCTTGAAGGATCGATTCCTGTAGCTATAATTTATAGAATCCATTACAAATCTATGACTTCAGCTTTTGCTACAAAAGTCAGATACCATAGTAAGAAAGGCGAAACCCTACTTTTACAAATAGATCTTTCTAGATCTAACACCGTTAAACCGAGACCTATTAGATGGAAGGATATTACCCTACCAGACGAATGGATCTTAGAAGGTGTTGTTAAACCTGAACCTCTAGAGACTTCCCAACCAAATACCCGTCTTAGAGAAATAACCCAATATCAGGATGGTAGAGTCAGTCTATCATTCCATAGAAAATCTACGAGTAGTAGATACGATGATTCCAGTTCCGTAGAAAATCTTGACTTAGGAAGAGTCTCACAAATTCCTTCAGTCATTAATACTCCTTACAAAACAAAACCGAGACATTCTACGTCAGATTTACCCAATCTAAGAAATGTAGATTACTCCAACGAAATACCGAGACCCGTTTATGAAAATTCCACTGTTAGAGAAAAGATAGAGGACCAGGAACTTACTAGTCCGACTTTTTCCTCGATTACAGAGAACATAGTAAACAAAATTGGTGTTTTAGAAAAAGATTTCAAAGTAGACAAAAAATTCCTACAAAATGATTTTTATGAAAAATACAACCTAGAAAAATGAATTTGTTTCTTCAAAACCTTTTGAAAAACTAGGACACAAATACATGAAAAATTCTACGAGTTTGTTAATGAACATAGGATAAACATCCTTTTCTTTGACTGGTTCGATTATTATTCCTCCTAAAATTCCATTGATTATCCATTTTCCAGTACGGTATATCCCGTTACGATTAGGAACAAATCACCGGAGTGGGAAACCGTAGCTGATTCTAGGAAAATCCAATCCAACCACCCTCATTTACAAGGTATCAAGCTTAATATTCATGGCTGCCCTGTAGACGTGATTCCTTTTAAGAATCAAGTAGAGGATGAAAAAACAAATACCAAAACATATCCTCGCACAAAACAATTAAACCAATATCAGTTTGAATACCCTAAGAAAACAACTGGATCGGGTAGAAAAACACATAAAAACCAACCCTTTAGTCACCATAGATTCCACAGGTATGACTAAGGATATGAAATTGAAAAGCCAAAGCCCTATCTTTAAACCCTTTCAGGTGTCCAAAGATGGCATCAAGAATATCTAGCAAAACAATTCTGAATTTATTCAGGCTATCCAGGATCAATTGAGTAGAATTGGGACATCCAACAGTTCTAACACAGAGCACGTTGTTCCGAATACTCCGCAATCTTCCAATAAAATCACTGCTCTAACACATGACTCCGACGACAGTGATACTCCAAAATAATTCCAAAACAAACAACCCTTTGTTAACCATATGGATTGGCAACGACCAATACAACAGGTCCAACAACAACAATTGCAGATTATTCCTGCTCCTGACATAGGAATAGTCAAACCCCTAGCTCAATCCCATTTCAATGTCTCTTCCATTTATGATTAGAACATAGATGGGTTGACCAAATACAATATTCTCAGTTTTCTTCAACAAATGACCATGGCTGCAAATGCCTACAAAACTCAAAACGGTACGCAAGACAAGACCATTGCAGAACTACTCATCCCAGGATTCTCTGGTCAATTGAAAGGTTGGTGGGATAATTATCTAGCTGATCAACAAAAAAAAGATATCCTCAATTCTATCAAAACTGATGAAGAAGAAATACCAATCCTTGATGAACAAGGTGAGCCCTTACAAGATGCCGTAGCAACCTTGATTCTCACAATCTCTTTAAATTTCATAGGAGATACTTCACATTTGAAAGACAAAAATGCCGAGTTACTTTCCAACCTCAAATGCAAAAAACTCAGTGATTTCCAATGGTACAAAAATACCTTCTTAACCAGAGTTATGCTCAGGGAAGATTCCAACCAGCCATTTTGGAAAGAGAAATTCCTGGCCGGATTACCTATCATTTTAGGAGAAAAGGTTAGGAACAAAATCAAAGAAAATTATGGTAAATATATTATACCCTATAGTGAGTTTACGTACAGACAACTTGTCAGTATAATTCAACAAGAAGGTCTAAAGATCTGTCAATACCTGAAATTACAAAAACACCTCAAACTGGAGCTAAAGAGAACTAAGTGCGAACTTGAAACATTTTGCAAACAGTTTGATACGAATTTCTCAAAACCCTCTTCTAGTTGTAGAGGAAACTGTAGCAAGACTCATAAATCCCTTAAGAGTACTTCAAGAGGTTACAAAAAGAGAGATTTCAGCAAAACCAACGAAGAGTATTACAAAAACCCCTACAAAAATACCAATCATTCCAAAAAACCAAATACCAAAAAAGCCGATTCCAAATACAAGGACATTACGTGTTACAAATGTCACAAAAAAGGTCATACATCGAAATACTGCAAAATGAATAAAAAATTACAAGAATTGAAGCTCGATGATGATGTCACCCAAAAAATCTCCAATATTCTCATTGATTCCTCCGATTCAAATCTCGAGTCAGAACCTGACTACTTTTCTCTGTCTTCTGAAGACAACAAAGCCCTTCAAATAGATGAATTTCTTACAACCAGTTCTTCTGAATATTCTGATAAGGGTAAGGGAAAACTTGTTTGTATTCTAACCAAGGATCAAGAATTCATGTTAGATATGGTTCAACAGAAAGATGTCGAACACCAAAAAGACTATTTGAATAAACTCCTCAAATCTTTTACTGACGAGAAAAAAGATTTCAAAAATTCAATTTTGCCAAACACCTCCAAATATACCTACGGTTTGACAAAAATCCTGAAAAAGGGTAAAAGGATGAAATAATCCAAAGAAACCCCAGTTCAAGAACTTCAGAGAGAGGTCAAATAAATCAAAGTAGAGATCAAGACTCTATGAGAAAAACAAGAACAAGGCTCTCTGCTACTAAAAGCAGTCCTTTGAAAAGAAATCCAGGAGAGTTTTGAGTCCAGTTCTGAGCCAAACAAATCGGACTCTGAAAATCAAAAAGAACCTCCTGACAACCCGTTTCTAGAAGAGGTCCCACAAGAATTCCTTGCTGTCATAAGACAGATCACGTCCAAGAAATATCTTGTTCGGATAACCCTTAAATTCTCAGGCAATTTTAGAATTACTACTATTGCTCTTTTTGACACTGGTGCTGATCTGAATTGAATAAAAACATGTCTAATTCCTAATAATTTTCATGAAAATATCCAGGAAACTCTAGCGGCGGCTAATAACACAAAGCTAGAAATCAATTTCCAAACTAGTGCGTCCGTTATTATTAATGGAGTTTCTATAGCAACATCGTTTGTCTTAGTAAAAGACATTCACAACTCCGTTATCTTAGGAACACCATTTATAAATCATATCAGCCCGTATAAGGTAGATAATGATTTCATCTCTTTTGATTCCAATAATAAGAGTTTAAAATTTCCTTTTCTGACAAAACCAAAAGCTAGAGACCTCAATCTGATTAAAACTTATTCTTGTCATCTAGGCGAATTAAGGAATAGTTTTTTAGATCAGAATTATGAGTCCCCTAGAAACTATGATACTCGTTACAGCAAATTAATTGATTCCCTTGCAAACACAAAAAATTTGAAGCATCATTTACAATATCAAAAATATTTTCAAAACATTGCATTAAAAAATATTTTCTGCAAATTGATTCCTGACATTTTTAACTTTAAAAATCTTTTAACTAGTGGTTTACTCAAAAACAGGAGAGAAAACCCACATATTTCTGATACTGGTTACAACGCAGAAATGTCCTATCACTGCCCCCTGCCGCACTGTCTGGGATACAAGGAAAAAATATCCAGGAAGGACATGCGGGAATCCGGGCAATATTGTGTCCATGCAATGTGTGGAGCCTTGCTCCAAAAGAGAAAAGATGAGATACCTCCACCAATAAATACACCTGTTGTTGCACCACAACAACAAACAAATTTCATGGCCCCCAAAAAACCCACAAACGCCAAATCAATAAATGAAGAAAAAGAAAGCTTCCCTGCCAAATCTCCCACTAAAACCCCCCTGACATAGTATTATGCAGTAATGAAAGAAGAAAGTGAAAATGCCGCTGCATCTGTGCAAGAAACACCAGCATAGGAGATAACTGCTGAGAATCTTCTACAACTTCTTGCAAAATCCCCAGAATTACAACAGGCATTGATACAACTTCAAAATCCCAAACAAGAAGTTGCTCAAAGCTCAGGAGAGGAAAAACCTCTCAAAATTTTACAAAAATCGAGAAAGGAGAATATTTTAAAACCCTTTCTCAAAAATAATTTTCAAAGCTTCAACTGGAGAAAGAAGAGTCCTCAAAAACCCTTTCTCAAAACCAATTTTCAAAAAATCTACTTGTGGTACTACAAGTTCCCAAAAAACCTGCTCCTAAATTCTTCATAAAACCATTTTTTCAAAATATTGTGACTCTTGAAAAATGATTTTTTAATGAAGACCCTTTTTTAGGATTACAAAATTATTTTGGACCACAATGGTTTTACAAATCAATAGATATTTTAAAAATCCCATATTTTTACCAGGCTATCCTAGAAATCTCAGGATCAGCAACAATAAAAAATAATTATTTAAAAAATAACCCAGTTCCCTCTTATTCCATTTTAAAAATGCTTAATGTAATTGCTTCATGCGATTGGAGGAATGATCTGTCTCAACTTCTAAATTTCCCAGATACCCACAAAAATGAACCATTTTTTCATATTCCTTTTAATTACTGGGATTACCAACAAGCTTGGTTCAATTCCTTCTTTATTCAAAATACCAACCAAAGCCACACTTGGATTTTTCATTTTGATACCTCATGTGATCCATCACAATTTCCAACATGGTGGAATTCATGGTGGGAGCAATTCGGATCCACCCTAGAAATACAAAAATCAGAAGTCACTAAATCTTTCAGCCTCTTCAAATCCCAATATAAACCCTCTGAGGAAGAAAAAAGATTTGTGCCACTACACCTTTTTCACACAAAATTCCACTTACCATGGGTATTTACATGGTTCGTAGATTATTCGGACAATAAAATACCAATAATCCGAAGAAGATTCAAAATCAGATGGTGGGACAGCTTTAAAATACCATCAAGCCTCACCCCACAAAAAGTCCAGGAATGGTTAAATGCCAGAAAATCCATTCCAGTACAGGCGCCTCTACAAACACCACTGGCATCACTACAAACACTAGAGCACACCCAGTTCCTTTCACGAAAATCCCAGATGGCCTCAATGCTTGCAGCGGCCAAAAATCCAGAAGAAATGCAAGCCATAATTCTGAAATTTGCACCGTCTTCATCAAAATAAGGCTCTTCATTAGAAGAAGAAGAACCAGAGATTGATATTGAAGACAGTCCGGTATTTGGCAACAGTGGATTCTGAAGAAAGTTGTCAAAAGAATTCAAAATACCCGGAGTAGAGTTCAGATAAAATTCCGACAAAATAAAGTGCTCGAAAAAGCTACTTTCAAAAAAGTAAAAAGCAAAAGCAAAGATTCCAGCAATAATTCAAGAAAATGCCAAAAGGATGAATAGTCATTCTCCACTCGGATGAATATTTATTCTCCACTTAGATGAATAGTTAGATTCCTTTTTATTTACAAAAATACCATGTAAAACTCCTATAAAAGGAGACTCTCTCTCCCTTAGTTAGATAAGCTTTTCTTTTCACATTTTCTCTTTCTAAACTTCAGATTTAGAGAGAAGTGAGAGCTCCTCTTACTAAATTCCCCTCAAATACCCCTATGATTCAGTTCATATGATTCATATCATATGATTCAGTTCATATGATTCATATCATATGATTCAGTTCATATGATTCATATCATATGACTCATATCATATGATCCAAAGTACCCTAGAAATCCCCAAGGTATATCTCCTTGATAAAATACTTTGTAAATTCCAATTTCTTAATACTTTAAATGAATATGATTATGGACGGTACTACCTCCTAATCTTTTAAATACTTCATACTTTTAAATTATTTAAATTCCTGCGTTAAATACTTGGCCAGTTCAACCACCTATTTGATTTAAATTCCTGCAGATCCTTTGATTTATGATTTCCATAACTGGAACCTTAAAATGTAAATATATATATATGTTTGGCTTTTGTTGTTTACAAATACTTTATCTTATGGCCTCGCCGGCCTAAGTCATGATGATTGGCTTGTGTTGGCCTTTTTGGGCCTACCTTGTCTTTCGAGACACAGATTACTCGAGTTACAGTTAGGTTCATTTGGATACATATATATATATATATATATATATATATATATATATATATATATATATATATATATATATATATATATATATATACATTTTGGTAGATAATGGTCAGCAAGTAGATATAGAGCATCAGAGGCCTAGAGGCCTAGAGGGATAGTACAGAGAATTGGGATCCCAAATGGGAAATGAGAAGTGGTTAAAATAAAGTTTAGTATGGGTTTATCCTGTTCTTATCATGTTTTGACGATTGACAAAAGTAAATATATGCTTCTGCCTTAATGAAATAAATTTGTTAACCTGGGAGGTTAAATGAGCAACATGTCAAAAGTTAACTACTTAGACATGTTCTATCTTATGTAAAAGAACCATCTGAAGTCAGAGTATAGATGAATATGCACATAAATATAAAACAAGAGTTCTAGTTGTGAATGAATCAGATTGGTAAAAGGTTGCCATATCAGAACTAGTGACAATGTAAATAAACCATGTATGTTGACTTATTCTACCACAGTGACAGAAGTAGACAAGTACAAATGAAGAAGCGATGACTCAGCTAAGAGTAGTTTAATGTAGAATAGAACAAGCATGAAAACATGTTCCATCTCAAAAAGTCATTAAGTGCAGTGGATGTGTGAACCAGGAGTGAATAGATCAGGTGAAATGAAATAGACATAGAGTAACACATGATGAATTAAATAGGTATGTTAACATGTTCTATCCAACTTCTCAAAATCAATTCAAAGTCGGATGCAAAATGAACGAGATGAGATCGATGGAATAAGTCTATGGACATGTTCTAGCTTAGAAAGTCAAAAGATTCAGAGGTTGGAGTACTAGGTGCTTGAACCATGGCCAAGAACATGTTCCAGACAAATCGTGCATCAACTAGGATTTGTGTTTTTATGGTAAAGACTTGGCATACAAAGCGGCAGGATTCTGTGCCACATGTATCAGGATTTTGCACCATACTTTTCAAGATAATTCAAAGTACTACAAGGAAACAAAATATGTGAGAAGGTGTAATATTCCTAAACCAACACAAACCATATTCTACCATAATGGGTCATATAATGTAGGGATTAGGTCAACCATATTAATGAAGACAAAAGATATATATATCCGTGAAGAAACATGATCACTCACAAAGAGAGAAATCATATTATCAAGTGAATACTATCAATGATGTATCGAGAGTTCTGATTCAATAAGTATCGCCTAATACTATGAAAAAGATTGAAGGAGGTCTTCTACTTAATAATTATTTTCAGTTCTAAAGTCTAGATTCTTGTATTAGGATTATTTATCGAGTTGTACCTTTATCCGTTTTTCTAGAGTCATATTGTATAGGTGTAGAAGTTAGTCAAATTCAAATTAAAGTTGGAGTTCAAATTGAAGGTTGCTTTCTTGTATGGGTAGATTATTGAGATAGAAATTAGAGTTTATAGTTCCTAGGTTACAGAGTTAGTAACTTTAATTTGCAGAGGCTCACGTTGTATTGAATTTTGGGTTAAATCCTACAGAGATGTAGGTCGTGGTTTTTTCTACCCTTGTGACTTGGGTGGTTTCCATGTAAAAATATTATGTCATTTATTTAATGTTCTTTGTTTATTCTGCAAACACTATCCATATAATAGGTAGAGTAACATGTTCTATCCTATAGGTGAAAATCTGGTATTGGTTAGAAGAGATATCTAGGTGTACAAAATATCAAAAGTAAATAGACACATAAGAGTATGTAGAGCCTGGATGAAATAATGTTATAGCTGGCCACCGACAAACTAAAATAGTACATGTAGTGATGGCATCACAAGCATCTGCCTCTAGTCTACCTGGAAATGCATAACACTGAGCACGGCGACCCCCGGCCTGAGAACCCCGCAAATACCACTACTATAGAGGCTTCTTGCCCGACTTATCCCCAAACTCCTGATGCCTAATAGACTCAACACTCCTAGCGGCATCTACCATTACCTAAAAATTACCTCCTAAAGTGGACACATCGTCATTGCAAGTCGAAGAGGCTAAGAAAGACCCCTAAAATACTTCCTAATCCTCTCCGCCTTATTTGGCTAAATAGTCAAGGCATAGCAATACATGGAGTGAAACCACATCTAGTACTCAAAAATAAAGACATCTCCTCCTGCTCCAGTCGATCAAATTGTTCGCTCCTCTCCTCCCTCAAGCTATGGTGAACATACTTCTCTAGAAACATCCAAGTAAACTCAACCTAAGTAAGTGGAAGTGATCCAACTGGCCTAGTCTCAACAAACACCCTCCACTACTGCTTGGCATGGCAAATCATTTGGAACACAGTGAAATCAAATCGTTGTACTCAACCAATCTCAAATTGTGCAAACTCTCATGGAAATACACCAAAAACTCATGAGAATCATCGTAAGGATGCCTGTCAATCTGTGGTGGCTTCACTTTATCAAACGTATCCCATCTCTTTGGCTCCTCAATGATCATAGCAGGCTAAGAAACTACTTGAATAGAAACACATTGAGTTGGAAAACCCAAAAATAGAGGAGACACAACAATAGCCGGTACCATGAAAAAGCCATATGATCGGGAGTCTGACCTTAAACTCTTAGAAGGTAATCCTTTGGAGCAACCAATAGTGCACCTGCTTGGGTCCAACCCTCAAAGATGCTTAGAATGCATGCCAAGGATTCCTGAAGAAAATGAGTAGCAATGAATCCCTCAAGTGCCTAGGCGAGTCCCATCTCATCCGGCCGAACTAGACCATCCTTTAGAACCTCATCTGGGTTGGTACTCATATCCCTAGAAAGGGACGAAGCAACAGCTGGTTCTTGGCCTCTGGCTGGTGTAGTAACTGGTCTCTAGCCCTGCTATGACCCCTACCACATCCCCTACCTCTCCCTCGAGGAACAGTTTGGCCAACCGGTAAGGGCATATATGTGGGCTCCTGATCTCCAACTACAATCGAATATGTCCTCACCATCTGTGAGAGAGTGAAAAAAAAAGAACTCTTAGAAACCAATAGAATCAAGTACGCATGATAAGTAATGAAATATTAGAGTTTTCCTAGATGTCCTATAGCCCCTTGAAGATAGGTATGTAACTCATCATACAGATCCATAAAACTATACTAGACATTGTCTTTGTACTTGTGAGACCAGTGAACTTAAAGCTCTAATACCAATTTGTAATGAACTCATTCTAGAAGTCATGATGGAACTAACTTCTATAATTTAGTAAGCCGACCACAACCAGTTACCCAATTAATTAAAGAAATTAATGCAGAATAATTAAACCAGTAAATCTTAAGTCTTAATAAATCACATAAGCATAAAAATAGGGAAAAGGTACCAAAACTCCCAAAACCTAGTGTCACTAGTATAAGAATGACTAAAAGGGAAATACAAATCAAGAATGTAATCTGAATACAAATACTGTTTGAAAATAGAAAAGACTGAACGAAGATATATGAAGAATCTAGTGTTGTGGATCATGCATGTAGCTCACCCTGAATCCTCTGGATAGTCTCCTTAGCAGTCGGCATAGTCTTGAGATCTACTTGTGCTAGGTCAAAATCTACATACAAAAAAGATGCAATAAGTGTAGGGTGAGTACAAAGAAACAGGTACTCAACAACATCGTTGACCGACCCTAGTTAAAACAGAGACAAGGGTTGGCCTTACAAATACCATTTCCACACTTAACTGATATTGATATAATATACATGTACACCAATAATCAAATATTGAAGATTCAGTATAAGAAACCTCTAAATCTATGAAATATTTGAAGTATTCAAATAGGCATGATAGTGTGATTCAATACGTAATTAGACAAGTCAATAACAAGTAATTAATGAAATGTTATGATATGCAAATGTTAGGTAAATGCAAGGCCTTTTTTACCTCATGGGTACACACACGTTCAAATGCTATGAATCGTGACCCATGGGGGACTCGTGAGGTCCATATACCACCCGAGATCATTTCCCTTTGGGTTCCTTAGACAATGTTAGGTTATAATCAAATCATTTGGTCAATTTTAGGCTTACATTACCTATCTATAGACAATGAAGCTCATTTACAACTCATCACTTCATCTGAAAATATTTCCCCTCAGACTCCTGATATGTATCGGCAAATATACATGCATAAGATATAATCTGAATCATTAACATGACATGCACAACATTATGAAGACAATATATGCAATAAAGATTCTATCTTGAATCAAGGTAGGACATAATGATTCGACCTTTAACCAACTATACAATAAACATTAGAACGTTAGCTTATTTTCATTAAACCCCGTATTTCTTTGTACGTCATTGTTGTCGTAGGTTAGCCAACATAGGCTCGTAGAAGGAGAGAGTCCTCTACGAGGTTAATAAAGGTTCACCAAACTGTTAAGTAAGTTTTGGGAAGGTTTGATACTAACCACATTGAAGGAAATAAGTTTTGACAAATATCGACAAAAATGGACCTTTGTGGAGCATTTTGCGGATCGCATAATAGGTCTGCGGACCGCACTATGCATCACATAATTGAACAGAGAAGACAGAAGTTTCTGGGCAAATGTGTATCCCACTCTGCGACCATAGAAGAGGTTCTACGGACCATAGAAGGGTTTTGCAGGGCACAGAATGGACCACAGAACTGAGGCAGTGGTCGACCTTCTTGTATTATTTAAGTGATGTAAGCTCTTTTATTGGACATTTTCAACCAAACTAGCCTCGTGACCCTCCTAAGTTCTCTCTCTATACTCTCCAAAGGTTTATAAGCAAATCCAAAGCCAAATCACTCAAGTTTTTAACCTCAAATGTTGTAAAGGTGGTTGAGATCACATGGTTGATGTTGTGGTGGATGTGCGCACTCTTTCAAGCTTAAAAGGAGTTGTTTCGGAGCTTTTACAAGTTGTAATAAGGTATGTTCTCCCTCTCCTTCCTGGACTTCAACATGTTTAAAGTCCTAGATAAGTTATAGGGATGAGATAGTTCAAGATGCTACTTGGAGAAGTTGTGTTTTTGTTATAGCTTATTGAGTTGTTGGTTAAGGTAATTAAGATGGCTGTGAGGATGGATATTATTGTGAAGATGTTTAATTATGTGCTGGTTGTGTTGAGCATATTGTACGAGATGGGATGGAAGTGAATAGAATATGGGAGGTGCTATCCGAATTGTCATAGAACGAGTTTCTCGCTCTTTTATGTCAAACTCAAACTTCGATAGGCTTAATCATAACTACTTTTTTCTTATTGTAGATTGGTGTGGTATACGTCTGTATATTTCATCTTGTAAAGGAGAACGTTAAAGGTATGTAAGGCTTATCGTTTCTTTCATTTTGGCATGTTCCTAAGAATAATGACATGTATCGAAACACCCATAAAAGAGGACTCTATTCTTACCCGATGACAACATGGTTGTTCCCTACTCTTGATAATGATTTCATGATTTTGGATGTCCCTTGTCGGGAGAATTTTCCACACCTTATGATACTCTAATTAATTGATTAATTTTAATTCTCTTGTTGGATAAAAATGATAGTTGTACAAGACTTCATAACTATAAGCAGGGGTTAACAACATTAGGTCACTCCTCCCTATTAATGTTGTTCTTCGGAGGTCTTGCATGCATTATATATATATATATATATATATAGCAAATATCTTTTTCATGCATTATATATATATAAATATATGTATCTATTTTCTTACCGAGTCACGCTATAATCGGTCGGGTATGACACATATTGTGCACACCACTACAGTTGGGTATATTACGATGATGTTAGCCCCAAAGAGCGGCTTGATGATGATGTTATATCCCCACAAGTGGCTTATATATATATATGTGTATATATATTTAAACTAAAGCATAGATGTCATACGCCCTCAGTGGCATTCAAAGTTACAGGTTGTCTCTTTCCTATCCTTATTTGCATTCCTGTATCTATTTACATTTCCTGCCCTACATTTTCAGTACATTATTCGTACTGATGTGCCTTGCTAGGGCACTGTATTTTATATCCACAGGTTCATATAGACGGAGAGACCCCCCTTTTCTGGTGGGACCTCAGCTTAGTGATGGTTTCAGAGCTCTCCACTTGTTCTGAAGGTGCTAGTTAAAGTCAGTATAATTTTATATTTATGGATATGGTGGGGCCCTATCCTAACCTGCTGATGTTCATGTACTCCTTAGAGTCTTGTACACAGTTGTCCTGTATGGATATGTCGAGTATGGCCTTACCGGCCTTCCATATGGTCTTTTACACTTATGATGGCCTTGTCACCCTTGATAGGTATGTATATACAGATGTTGTTGGGTCATTTTTTGCTTGAAGGTTGTTACACAACTACCTATGAGAGGCCTTGTCAGCCCAGATCTTGTGATGTTGGTTTTATGTTCTATAACTGGTATGTTTGGGCCTTAGGGCACCAGGTGCCGGCCACACCCCTAAGGTTGGGGTATGAATAACTTGGTATTAGAGCAGTTCAGTCATTGGGATATCTGCAAGTCGTTTCTAGTAAAGTCTTGTGTAAAGGTGTGTAGCGCGCTATAATTATAAATAGGAGGCTACAGGGAATTTAGGATGGTTACCTTCCTTCTTGTTCTATATAATGCGATAGAGCTGAGCTATAAGTATTCCACTTCTAATCTTATCGTTTTTACGAATACAGCGATGCCTTCATCGAGTAATGTGCCATCTATTGAGTCAAACCTGTCATAGAATATGAGCGGTTCACCTTCTCAAATATCATCGACTCTTGTAGTACCAGAAAAGCTAAGGAAAGCCCCTGTATTATCAGTTATACCACCAACGCCATCTAATGTGGATGTTAGAAAATGGTCTAAATATTGACTCAGTTGGTTGCCCCTCAAGGCACGATGTTGCCCTAGAAAGGTCAGGACGTTAATAGCCTCGAGAGCTCATTGGTCAGGGACCATCGACGTTTAGTGGATTTGACATAGTTGAGGAGGATGAGAGATCTAAGAGGGCTAGGATGATTGGTGATTTTAGAAGATGATAGAGTAGGGATAAGTTAAATATGTATCGTCAACATGCTAGATCTTCACAATGTTTATACACGACCAAAGTTCTCGAGTAAAGCCGAGACAGGGATCGCATACCATGGTATTTTAAGATAAAAGTGGTGCGGATTGAGTGAAGCTGCCTTGGCCATCCTATAATCAGAGCGGTCGAGTGTATGTCGGACTGTGACATAAGGGAAAACAATGTTGTTATTCATGTGGTGGTCAAGGTCATAAGATTCAGAATTGTCCCAGATTGGCCCGCAATAGAAAAGGTGAGAGTGGAGATGGAGCCTCGAGTTCCGACGCGGTATGAGGTGACCTATGATATTCAGTTATGATATTGATTCCTTTGTTGATATATTTACCTCTTATATGCTTAGTACAAACCTTTTTATTGTTTAGGAGTATTGACCCTATTTTAGGGATTGGTTTTACGATATTACTTGTGAGATCAGATATTTCGATAAGAGCAACTTATGGATGTAAGGGTATCAACCAAAAAGGATCTTTTAGCCCAAATTAAAGTAAATTAGTAGGCTAAAAAGATATGGAACCCACACCGACATAATTACAAGTATGTAGTATTTTTTCCTTCATCCGAATGACTATACTAGATATATCCCGAATATATGATATCATGTTCCCTCAACGATTGTACGAAAGCCCAAGTTTTGTGGGAGAAATGGTAAGCTAAAGATAAGTTGTAAATATAGAACGCAGGACGTATTGTTGGATGGTTTATAAGATTATGGGAATGTATCCGTCTTGTGGTAACTTTCATCAAATTCAAATAAGAAAATGCCTTATGAATGTGCGACTTAAATGGTAACGTTTATGACCCCAAGATATTCTTAATGGGAATAGACCGTGACAACCAAGCCATAGTAAAATTTCTCTTGGATGTGTTTAAGGAATTGTGCAAAGTGTGATTCCCAGAACAATAACCCCAAATCATTATGCAAGTGGCATGCCCAAAATAATAACCCCAAACCATATGCAAGGACTGGATCATCCATGAATGTGAAAGATAGGATAAGCTCTCCGTTTGTTTGAAAGGAGCCATATTGTTTATCATTGAAAGTTACATGTATTACCGACCACAGGCTAAAGCAGGCTTTGGATGTTTGAGTGACAAGGCCTTCAGTCCCGTCATGTGATCTGATATGATCATAAATAATTATGGAATAAGAATTACTTGTTGGAGACAATTGATGACGAAAACCACAAAATAATGGAAGGATGGATGTAAGAAACATGAAGACAGTTAATAGATACGAATGGAATGTTATGACAAGTATCGAGGTAGTAATATGTTTTGCGTAATGGCGGGTATGCAAAGAGACCATGAAAAGAAAGATAGAGGTGAATGAGATTATGGTTATGCAGATTTCATAAAAGTGTGAGTACATTAGAACAGCGTAAGGACCAATGATAGAGGAGGGACAATTAAGAACTTTTAAGCTAAAGGTGTCAGACCTCCAATATTCAGGATTTTAGTGTGGGGAGTATATTCAAGACGAGAGACTCCCCCATGGTAACTCGAAATGAAAAACATAAAGGCAAGATGACTAAGCAATCGGCCGATAAGGGACTTAATTATGACTAGACAAGGAAGCTCGGATAAGTCATTACACTATGTAACATCTTGAATTGGATCAAACTATACATAGTATCGATACCGCAGCACATACGGTCATGACCCTTGGAAAGTACATAAATGAAAGTCAGGGTTAGTAAAGCTCGATATAATCATAAAAAAAGTGAAAAGAATCCAATGGGCCTAAGGATGTAAGACAAGCATAGAAAGGTATGTGCTAAAAAGATAATGATAGTGGAGCGAACAGTGACTTAAAAAATACATCAGTAGTTGAATGGGAGTTCGATTGATGGATTCAGATGATTATAGCTTTATGATTTATAATACGGCAGAGTCCTCCCTCATTTTGAAAGATAAAAAACATCAGGATAAAGATCCCGCATTTAGGGAAAATCAAAAAAAGTATTTAGAAAAATTGAACCGCAATCTCTGAGTTTAATGGAAGTGGGACCCTTAAGTACCAGGGCTATTAGATGTTTCCACTATAGCATAGACAAAAGACAAGATTATGACAAGGATTTACTATTCAACAACTTATCTACTCAGGATCTACTAGGATGTATAAGGATGACAAAGGAATATATCAATGGAACAACATGAGAAAGGAACCTTACAGAGGTTGCAGCCATTGTACAAATGGCAGCAAGTAAAAGATGTGCACCAAAAACCTGATGGGTTGACTTATAACATTGGGAACTCCATGTGAAAATGGAAGATGGATTCCACTATGGATATACATATAAATTGAGGACTACGCGAGATGGTACATCATGAAGATTGTTTGCCTTCACGATGACCGCGACTCTATGCCATTGGGAAAGGTGATATATTATGACTAAAGACTAGAGAATCGATTCAAAAGGGGTCTAGGCACTCAGACTATTCCCACCCTCAAACAAATTAATAGATCGGACGTGATTCGTACACTTGAGGACATGTTATGAATTTATTCCAAAGGAAGTGAGATGACTAACTACTTATTCTTAGGGTTGCGTACAATGGCAGCTACTATGTTAAGTATCGAAATGACATCATATTAGACTTTGTACAAGCGAAGGTGCAAAACTCTCATTGGATGATTCGAGGTAAAAAAATAAGAGTTAATGAGATCTGATCTAACATATCAAGTCATAAAAAGGATAAACCTATTCAAGAGAAATTGTTGGCTGCTCGAAGTCATCAAGAAATCGTATTCAGATGTACGACAACATAACTTAAAACTTGAAGTTGATGATTGGATATTCCTAAAGAGTTCATCTAGGAAAGGCGTGATTAGAATTGAGAAAAAAAGAGACCCAAGTCTATGGTATGCTAATTTGCGCCACATAATTTGATAAATAGGCCAAACGGCTTGTAAACTGAACGTGCTTTCAAGAATTAGCATTGTCCAAATAGTTACCCATATTCTGATAATAAGGATGTATGTTAGGAGTCCTTCCTGGATTAGACATGTTGACGAGATTCATGCTATGAAGAACCTATCGGATGAAGAAATCTCTGTTACCTTTTGAAAATAGACAAGTCACAACTCACATATTACAGATGATTGCCTCCGTAAAAAGAATTTTATGGTAAAGTAAAGGTACTAAAGGAAACGAAATGTAAGGAGTATAAGAAAAGATAAACTATAAAGTATTGTTGACTGTTAAGATTTAAATGTGACCCTTCCCCTAATGCAGCAAGGCTGGATATTGACCCTCGTGTTATAATTAGCAATACTCAGGGTAAAGAATAGCATGACCAAGATTTGATGCAATGATTCATAAAGTAAGTTCCTATTCCCAGAATGTCGTACCTAATGGTCGACGACAGTGTGAAGTTTAATATCATATATGTTATGATGTGTGGCCTAACGAGGTAAGTTTGGATATCTTTTGCTTGTTTATAGGAATGTGCATGGCTCATTTGTAAGAGGAATAAGGTCATAATTATAGAAAATTCTTAAGAGGGTGTTGTATGCTTGTCTATGCCCCCACATTCGAAGACAAATATTCCTAAGGGGGAAAGATGTTACACCCCATATTGTTTTTACATCATTGCCATCGTAGGTTAGATGACGCATGCTTGGAGAAGGAGAGAGTCCTCCATGAGGTTAATGAAGGTTCACTAAAGTGCTATGTATGTTTTGGGAAAGTTTGAGACTAATCGGATCGTAAGTTTAGATGAAGATCGACAAAAAAGGGACCTTTGTGGAGCATTCTACGGATTGTAGAATAGGTGTGTGGACCACACTGTACATCGCACAATTGAGCCAAGAATATTGAAGTTTCTGGGAAAATCTGCGACCAACTCTGCAACCGAAAAATTGTTCTACATGGTGCAAAATAGACCGCAGAACTGAGGCTGTGGCTAACCATCTTGGGTTATTTAAGTAGTATAAGCTCTTTTCTTGGATATTTTTGACCAAACTAGCCTCAAACCCTCTTAAATTATCTCCCTATACTCTCCAAAGGTTTCTAAGTAAATCCTTAGCCAAATCACTCAAATTTTTCATTTCAAATATTGTAAAAGTGGTTGAGATCACATGGTTGATGTTATGGTGGATGCGTGCACTCTTTCAAGCTCAAAGGGAGTTATTTTAGAGCTTCTAAAAGTTTTAATAAGGTATAGTCTCCCTATCCTTCTTGGATTTGAACATGTCTAAAGTCCTAGATAAATTATTGGGAAGAGATAGTTTAAGATAAGTACTTGCAGAAGTTGTGTTGTTGTTATAGCTTGTTGGTTTTTTGGTTAAGGTAGTTAAGATGGCTGTGATGATGGATATTGTTGTGTAGATGTTTAATTATGTGTTGGATGTGTTGAGCATGTTGTATGAGATGGGAGAGAAGTGAAGAGAATAGGGGATGTGTTGTATGAATTGTCGTAGAATGAGTTTGTCGCTCTTTTATGTTGAAATCTAACTTCGATAAGCTTAACGATAGCTATTTATTATTTGTTGTAGATTGACGTGGTGTACAATTGTATCCTACGGCTTGTAAATGAGAGTATTAAAGGTATGTAAGGTTTACCATTTCTTTCATTTTGGCATGATCCTAATAATAACGACATGTGCAGAAACACCCATAAAAGAGGACTCTTTCTTAGATGTTGACAACATGGTTGTTCCCTACTCTTGATAATCATTTCATTATTTTGGTTGTCCCTTGTCAGGAGCATTTTCCGCACCTTATGATACTCTTGTTAATTGATTGATTCCGAGTCTCTTGTTGGATTGTAATGATAGTTGTACAAGACTTCATAACTATAAGTAGGGGTTTACGACATTAGGTCACTCCGCCCTATACATGTTGTTGTTTGGAGGTATTGCATGCATTATATATATGTAGTTATTTTCTTACCGAACTGTACTATAGTTGGCTGGGTATGACACCTACTGCGCACACCACTATTGTTGGGTACGTTATGATGATGTTAGCTCCAAAGAGCGGCTTGATGATGATTTTATTGCCCCACAAGTGGCTTATATATATATATGTATATGTTTTCAAATGAAAGCATGTTTGTTATATGCCCTCAGTGGCATTCAGAGTTACATGTTGTCTCTTCCCTATCCTAGGACCTCAGCTCAACGGTGGTGTCAAAGCTCTCCACTTGTTCCGAAGGTGCTAGTCAGAGTCAGTATAATTATATATATTTATATATATATAAACCCACAATTACCAAATTTTTGAATGTTCAATTCCGGTAGCAATAGTCTTTAGAATCCATTACAAAGCTATGATTTCTGCTTTTTCCACAAAAGTTAGGTACCATAGTAAAAAAGGTGAAACATTACTGTTACAAATGGATCTTTCCAGATCTAACACCGTAATACCAAGACCTATTAGGTTGAAGGATATTACCCTACCAGAAGAATGGATCTTGGAAGGAGTAGTTAAACCTGAACCCGTAGAAACTTCCCAACCAAATACTCATCTTAAAGAAATAACTCAATACTAGGATGGTAGAGTTAGTCTTTCATTCCTAAGAAGATCTACGAGTAATAGATAAGATGATACAAGTTCCATAGTAATAAATACCCCTTATAAAATAAAACCTAGACATTCTACGTCGGATTAACCCAATCTAAGAAACGTAGACTACAGCAATGAAATACCTAGAACCGTATATGAAAATTCCACTGTTAGAGAGAAAATAGATGACCAAGAACCTACTAGTCTGACATTTTACTCAATAACAGAAAATATAGTAAACGAAATTGGAGTTTTAGAAAAAGAATTCCAAGTAGATAAGAAATTCCTACAAAAAGATTTTTATTAAAAATATAATTCAAAGAAAAGAATTTGATTCTTAAAAAACTTTTAAATACTAGGAAACAAATACAGGAAAATTTCTATGAGTTTGTAAATGAAAATAGGATAAACATTCTATTTTTTGATTGGTTTGAAATATATTCCTCTCAATGGAACTTGTATCATTATATCTACTACTCGTAGCTCTTATTACGAATGATAGGCTAACTCTACCATCCTGGTATTGGGTTATTTCTTTTAGATGGGTATTTGGTTGAGAAGTTTCTACGGGTTCAGGTTTAACTACTCCTTCCAAGATCCATTCTTCTTTGGTTGGGAAGTTTCTACGGGTTAAGGTTTAACTACTCCTCTATTTGTGAGACTCTTTTAAATTCAATAACAAAGAATTAAAATTTCATTTTATAACAAAACAAAAAACAGGAGAACATAACCTAATAAAGGCATGTTCGATCCATGAAGATAGCATAAGGTCAAAATTACAAAGAAAATCATATTGTCTACAAAACTAAGAAATGATTATTCTTTCAATAAATTAAATCCCCAATTAGAGAAACCGGTTATTACAAAGGCCTCTGACTTAGGAAATGAGCGTGTCTTGAGACTGAAATCAGGGTAAGGAGTACATAGTCCAGTATACTTCTGCCCATTTGATTACTTTCTTTTCTATCATTATTTTATGCATGCAAAAGTTTTTACTAAATCAAAAAATTTGCAAAAAGGATATTCAAAACTCCGCAGCGAAACAAATTTTCTTACAATTATTACTTAATATTTTCTACTTTTATATTGATCCTATTAAAGGAGAAATATATTCCATTCCAAACTCCTTAACCCATGAATTCTTCCAAAACAAAAAACAACTGGTCACAAATCCTAGACTTAGGAAGAGTCTCACAAATTTCTTCAATAGTAAATACCCCTTATAAAATAAAACGAAGACATTCTACGTCAGATTTACCCAATCTAAGAAACGTAGACTATACCAATGAAATACCTAGACCCATATAGAAAAATTCCACTGTTAGAGAAAAAATAGATGACCAGGAACCTACTCGTCCGACATTTTCCTCGATAACAGAGAATATAGTAAACGAAATTGGAGTTTTTGAAAAATAATTTCAAATAGATAAAAAAATTCTTAAAAAAAGATTTTTATGAAAATTATAACTTAGAAAAAAGAATTTGGTTCTTTAAAAACTATTTAAATACTAAGAAACAAATACAGGAAAAATTCTAAGAATTTGTAAATGAAAATAGGATAAACATTCTATTCTTTGACTGATTTGAAATATATTCCTCCAAAAATTCCATAGAGTATCTCTTTTCTAAATCGGTAAAATCCTGTTTCAACTAGGAATAAAACATCGGAATGGGAAACCCTAGCTGATTCTAGGAAGGTCCAGTCCAACCACCCTCCTTTACAAGGTATTAAGCTTAACATTCATGGCGGTCATGTAGACGCAATTCCTTTTAAAAACACAGCAGAAGATGAAAAAACAAATACAAAATCCATCATCGCACAAAATAATTTTATAAATATTGATTTAAATACCATAGGAAAACAATTAGATAGAGTGGAAAAACACATAAAATACCAGTCACTATAGATTCCCTAGAAATGCCTAAAGAAATGAAATTAAAAAACCCAATCTTTAAACCCTTTCAGGTGTCCAAAGATAGTGTTAAAAATATCTGACAAAATAAGTCTGAATTTATTCAGGCTATACAAGATCAATTAAGTAGAATTGGGACATCCAATAGTTCTAATACATAACCCATGTGTTCCAGATACCCCACCATCAAGTAATAAAATAACAACTTTAAGACATGATTCCGATAACAGTCATACCTTAGAACAATTCCAAAATAAAGCGCCCCTGTGTTAATAAAATGTATTGGAAACAACCCGCACAATAACAATTACAAATATTTCCAGCTCCAGACTTTGGAATAGTAAAACCCCTAGCTCAATCCCGATTTAATGCCTTTTCCATTTACGATTGGAACATAGATGGAATGACTGAATACAATGTCCTTAACTTCCTCCAAAAAATGAACATGGCTGCAAATTCCTATAGAAAACAAAATGGTGCACAAGATAAGGCCATAGCAGAACTGCTCATCACAGGATTCTCTGGTCAATTAAAAGGATGGTGGGATAATTATCTCACAGATCAACAAAAAAAGACATCTTAAATTCCATAAAAACATACGAAGAAGGAATACCAATCTTAGATGAACAAGGTGAACCCCTACAAGATGCAGTGTCAACTTTAATACTGAGAATCTAATTAAATTTCATATGAGATTCTTCACATCTAAAAGATAAAAATGCCGAGTTACTTTCAAATCTAAAATGCAAAAAACTAAGTGATTTTCAATGGTACAAAAATACATTCTTAACCAGGGTAATGCTTAGAGAAGATTCCAACCAACCATTTTGGAAAGAAAAATCCCTAGCATGATTGCCTACCATTTTAGGAGAAAAGGTTAGGAATAAAATTAAAGAAAATTGTGGAAAATAAATAATACCTTATAATGAGTTTACATACGAACAACTAGTCAGTATAACTCTACAAAAGGATTAAAAATTTGCCAAGACCTAAAGTTACAAAACATCTAAAATGGGAACTAAAAAGAACTAGGTGTGAACTAGGAACGTTTTGTAAACAATTTGATACAAACTCCAAAAAGCCCTCTCTAAGTTGTACAGGAAACCGTAGTAAGACTTATAAAACATATAAAAAATCAACAAAAGATTATAGGAAGAAAGATTTCAGTACTACTGAAGAATATTATAAAAATCCTCATTACAAAAATTTCAGAAATAAAAGAAATCCTAAAAAGTATGAATCTAAATACAAAGATATAACATGTTATAAATGTAATAAAAAGGACACACTTTGAAATAATGTAAAATAAATAAAAATTACAAGAATTAAAATTAGATAAAGAAATAATCTAAAAAAATCACTAATCTTCTAATAGATTCCTCTGATTCAAACATCGAGACAGAACATGACAATTTTTCTCTGTCTTCAGAAGATAATAAACCCCTTCAAGTAGATGAATTGGTCATAACTAGTTCATCTAAAAAATCTGAAAAGGATAAAGAAAAATGCATATGTGTATTAACAAAAGATCAAGAATTCATGTTAGATATGGTTAAACACATAGATACCCAACACCAATTAAAATATTTAAATAAACTCCTAAAATCTTTTACGGAAGAGAAAAAAGAAATTAAAAATACAATTTTGCCAAATACTTCTAAAAATACTTATGACTTAACAAATATCCTAGGAAAAGGTTAAAAGATGAAAGAAATCAAAGAAACAACAGTTCAAGAACTGCAAAAAAGAAATAAAACAAGTAAAACTAGATATAAAAGATTTGAAAGAAAAACAAAAACAAGATTCTGAACAAATAAAAATGATGCTTTCAAAAAATATCCAGGAAAGTTCTAAATCCAAAAATTGTGATTCTGAAAAATCCAAAAGAACCAGATGAAGATTTTGAAAACAAGAATCCCAGAAGAATTTCTTAGTGTCTTGAGACAAATCACGTCAAAAAATACCTAATAAAAATAACCCTAAAATTCTCAGATAAATTTAAAATCAAAACAATTACTCTTTTTGACAGAGGAGCAGATTTAAATTGCATAAAAAAAGGAATAATACCAGAAAAGTGTCAAGAAAAATCTCATGAAACATTAACAACATCTAATAATACTAAATTAGAAATTAAATCCAAAACCACCGCATCAGTTATACATAAGGGAGTTTCTATAAAAATATCATTTGTTTTAGTAAAAGATATACATAATTCCGTCATTCTAGGCACACCCTTTATGAACATTATCACCCCTTACAAGGTAGATAATGATTTTGTATCTTTTAAATTCAATAACAAAGAATTAAAATTCTATTTTATAACAAAACCAAAAACAGGAGAACTTAACCTAATAAAGGTATGTTCGATCTATGAAGATAGCAGAAGTGCAAAATTACAAAGAAAATCATATTGTCTACAAAAAGTAAGAAATGATTTTTCTTTCAAAAAATTAAATCCCCAAATAGAGAAACCGGTTATTACAAAAGCTTCTGACTTAGTAAATGAGCGCGTATTGAGACAGAAAATATAGTAAACGAAATTGGAGTTTTAGAAAAATAATTCCAAGTAGATAAGAAATTCCTACAAAAAGATTTTTATGAAAAATATAATTCAGAAAAAAGAATTTGGTTCTTTAAAAACTTTTTAAATACTAGGAAACAAATACAAGAAATTTTCTATGTGTTTGTAAATGAAAATAGGATAAACATTCTATTTTTTTATTGGTTTGAAATATATTCCTCTCAAAATTCCATAGAGTATCCCTTTTCCAAATCTAGAGTTTCTATTAGTGCTGGCCAGTGGGCCGGGACGGCCCGGTCCCGCCCCGACACCGCCCCGATCCTGCCCCGAACCCGAGTAGTAAAAAAAATTCGGTATCGTGACTCGAACCGGGATGGGACAATGTCTCGTCCCGGCCTGCCCCAGTCCCTCTAGTCCCGACCCAATCCCGAGCCCTCCCCGATGCCTCCCCGATCCCGCCTGTAACCCCCTTTTGCAAAAATAGTCGTTGTACTAACGACCATTTTACATTTTGGCCGTTGTACAACGGCCATTTTTGGCCTCCCCCCTCCCCAACCCCCGTACCCCTTAATATTTATTTTTAATCCATAAGTTATTATATTTACACTTTAATCCAATTTTCCACCTATAAATAACTCATTTTCTCTTCATCTTTCTCACAAATCTTCCTACAATCTCTCTAATCTCTCAATTTATCTCTCTAAAAGTCTACATTGTTTACTAAATATTCAATTTTATTTATTAATTTGGGAATTGGGAGTGAAGTTGGCAACTAGCTTGAGGATCTTCCATCGAGCAAAGTTTCAATTCTCAACCTCTCGATTACAGTTGACATTACGTCGGCGTTTGGCACATTCGTTCCTTCATTAAATTATTATTGTCTGTTTATTTTATTTAGCTCACTTAATTTCATTTATTTTAATTATTTATTAGTATAATTATAAATTTATAACGGAAGGATTTAAACGTATGTTTACGGGTAGGGGTCATGCTTCTTCTAGTAGGGGGGCAACAAGGGCAAGGGTACTTCTTCTAGTCATCCTATTCCTACACAGGATGATTTTGTTGATACTTTTCCTACAATACCATTAGATTTAGACGAGGAGCTATTTTCTGGAACTCAAGAAGACTATAATTTAGACGATGATCTAGATGATACACCAACTAATGTTGATGACAACACACCCACTAGTGCACCTTCAACTGAAATGCCTCATATTCCCCCTAGTATGAGACGAGGTCCAGTAAAATGACCATTAAAATCAGATGCATGGATATTTTTTGATAGGGATGTAGAGAATCAAGTAGCTAGATGTAAAATTTGTAAAGATGTTTTAAAATTTAAAACTGGAAAAGGTCATGGTGGGACGGGGGGTTTAATGAGACACGTAGTAAGGGCTCATCCAGCTAGGTATGCCCAATACCAGGCTTCAAAATTGGGTGAGCAAACGCCTGCTCCATCGGGACAAGGTTCACATACTGATACTGTTCCGGACCAAGTACAGGGTCAAATTAACCCTATGACGGGGGGAATAGTAGGCCCTAAATACAATAAACATAGAGATAGAGAAGCAATATCAAAAATAGTTAATGTGGAGGGTTTGCCTTTTTCATTTCCTTCATCTCCCGGTTTTATTCATTACATTAGAGATATATATAATCCTGCTTTTAACGGTTTTCCTAGATCAACTGTTAAGAGAGATGTATTTAAATTCGCACATGAATATCAATAATATTTACGATATTCATTATATCATTTTAATGGCAAAGTATCTATCACGTCTGATATAGGTCGTAGTACTAACGGCCATGATTATTTAACGGTAACTTGTCATTGGATAGATTATAAATGGTCTATGCAAAAACGTATCTTAGCGTATAGATATATAGATGATAGGAACACTGGTACTTTTATTGCATAAAATATTTATCAAGTGTGCCATTATTATGGAATAACCGATAAAATTATGACTATTACATTAGATAACGCTTCTTCTAACAAGTACGCTATTACAATTTAAAAAAATAGTTTAACTCTATCTTTTCCAGATCATTTTCATATAAAATGTGCGTGCCATATATATAACTTAATTGTAAAGGATGGTCTATCACTTTTTGAAGACATTCTTAGTAAAATACAATTTGCTATAAAATTTATTTTTAAAAGTAATAAAATACAACGAAGAAAAGAATATAAAAAAACTTGTCACGATTTCCAACTACCTTATAGAAAAATTCTAGAAGAAGTACCCACTAGGTGGAATTCTTTATACGAGCAACTACTTGTTGCTTATGACTATAGAAAACCTATAACTTTATTTTTTAACTCTCATAATCAAAATCCAGCTAATATGGTTGTAGATAGCGATTGGGTAAAAATTTCCGAACTTATTGTATTTTTAGAGAAATTTTTTCAAGCAACAAAAGAATTTTCCGGTATATATTATCCTACTATTTCAACTATGTTGTTTTATATAACTCTAATATTTTTATTACTTAGTGAATATATGGAAAAACCAGCTTATATGGCAGCTATTAAAAAATGTTTATCAAAATGAAAAAATATTTTATTTCTATTCCCACTATTTATATTATTGGTGTTGTATTAAATCCGACTATTAAAATAGATGGTACTAAATAACTTATTGAAACTATTTACGATTGTATAGAAGTACTACCACCTCCAAGTCCAAAAAATCCAAATCACCCACCACCTATTGAACAAACTATAGAAGAAGTGTTGTCTAGCGTAGTAGACCAATTCAAAAAATATATAGTTTTTACCAACAAGAAAGTGCTAGTAACCTGCTGGCTTCCATACCATCTTCTTCATCTTCAACACAACCTCACAAAAGACATGTTGTTTCTGCGACTAGTATTGAAAGCCGCAGAAATAGAATGTGCGGCCATACCGCTACTAACCAAATTAGCGAGTTTGATATTTTTGTTTTCCAGGGTTCTGTACTGTACCAAGCAGTTCTCAATGAAGAAGGACGTGAAGACTTGCTGAAATACTAGAGGGGGAAGGTGCGGTCAACCGGAGATCAACGAAGAAGAAGACGAAAACTACAATGAAATCTTATCTGAAGGTGGTGGAAACGACGTGGATCAATTTGACCAACAAATACTAATTCCAACCGAAGAACCACAGGAAATTATCAAGAAACTAGAACAGGTTTTTTCAGAATGTAATTTTTTTAATTGTAATTTTATTATGTAATTTGCAACTTTGTGCAACTTTTGGACAACACCAAAAAGTTGCATTTTCGACAATTGTATTTGTATAACAAAAAAATCATATGTCTATTAAATAATATAAGAGGCACAAAAGCAGCCTTGGGATGTTTTTATTACACTATCTTGTCTTGTTTAATTATTGTGTTTTTTTTACATATGTTATTAAAAAAATTTAAAAAAAGGAAAAACCGCCGGAACCCGATCCCGATCCCGCCCCCGACCAGATCCCGCCCCCGACCCGATTCCGATTGGATAGGGATCGGGACAGACTTCGGCAAATCCCGCCAAACCCGATCCCGCCCCCTTAACCCATCCCACCCCGACCCGACCCCGCCAAACCCGGCCCGCCAGTCCTGAGCCCGGCCCACTGGCCAGCTCTAGTTTCTATGTAACTTGTATCATCATATCTACTACTCCTAGATCTTCTTAGGAATGATAGGCTAACTCTACCATCCTGGTATTGGGTTATTTCTTTAAGATGGGTATTTGGTTGAGAAGTTTCTACGGGTTCAGGTTTAACTACTCCTTACAAGATCCATTCTTCTTTGGTTGGGAAGTTTCTATGGGTTAAGGTTTAACTACTCCTCTATTTGTGAGACTCTTTTAAATTCAATAACAAAGAATTAAAATTTCATTTTATAACAAAACCAAAAATAGGAGAACTTAACCTAATAAAGGCATGTTCGATCCATGAAGATAGCATAAGTTCAAATTTACAAAGAAAATCATATTGTCTACAAATTTAAGAAATAATTTTTCTTTCAAAAAATTAAATCCCCAATTAGAGAAACCGGTTATTACAAAGGCATCTGACATAGGAAATGAGCGTGTCTTGAGACTGAAATCGGGGGGAAAGAGTACATAGTCTAGTATACTTCTGCCCATTTGATTACTATCTTTTTTATCATTATTTTATTCATGCAAAAAATTTTACTAAATCAAAAAATTTGCAAAAAAGATATTCAAAACTCCGCAGTGAAACAAATTTTCTTACAATTATTACTTTATATTCTCTACTTTTATATTGATCTTATTAAAGGAGAAATAAATTCCATTCCAAATTCCCTAACCCATGAATTCTTCCAAAATAAAAAACAACTCCCTGATACTGGTCACGAAGCAACAATGTCCTATCATTGTCCCAGGCCCGAATTCTTGGGCTTCAAAGATAAGATATCACGGAAAGACATGCGGAAATCGGAAGAGATCCCTCCTGCAAATTCATCAGTTGTTGCGCCCCAACAACACACAAATCCCATTGATTCCACGAAAGTCATAAATTCCGTCGCTACCAAAACTCCTGTGGAAAACCTATGACATGGTATGATGCAGTAATGAAAGAAGAAAATCAAAACAAAAATAATGAACTGTCTGTGCCCAAAACACCAGAAAATCCCACACAAGAAATGACTGCTGAAGACATTCTGCAACTACTTACTAAATCCCCAAAAATACAAAAGGCGTTGATGCAGTTACGAATTTCTAAACAGGAAATCGTCCAAAATTCAGGAGAGATTAAACCCTCTCAAAGTTTTGAAAAACCAGAGAATGGAGAATCTTCACAACCCCTTCCTCAAAAACAATTTTTAAATTCTCAACTTGTGGTATCACAAGTTCTAAACAAATCCATTTCTTAATTTTTAATAAAACATTTTTTCTAAAATATTGTGACTGTTGAAAAAGGATTCTTTGACAAAGATCCTTTTTTAGCAATTCAAAATTATTTTGGACGAGACTGGTTTTACAAATCTTGGGATAGCTTAAAAACTCCGTATTTTTATTAGGCTATTCTAGAGATATCAGGATCAGCCACAATAAAAATATTTTTTTTCAAAAATAACAAAGATCATTCATACTCCATTTTCAAAATACTGAAGGTAGTTGCTCCAAGTGATTGGGGAAATGAACTATCTTAACTTAACTTTCCAGAAAACTATAAACATTTCTCATTTTTTGAAATATCATTTAGTTATTGGGATTACCAACAAGTTTTGTTCAATTACTTTTTTGTTCAAAATAACAAAAACAAAGCCATACCTGGTTTTTCAATTTTGCTACCTTATGTATTCCGTCTCAATTCTCGACATGGTGGAACTCATGGTGGGAATAATTCGAATGCACCTTAGACATATTTAAACCACAAATTATTCAATCTTTTAACCTCTTTAAATCCCATTATAAACCTACAGATGAGGAAAAAAGATTCATACCCCTACACCTATTGCATACTAGATTCCATTTGTCGTGTGTATTCGCATGGCTCGTGGACTACTCTGACAATAAAAATCCAATAGTCATAAGAAGGTTCAAAATTCGATGGTGGGACAGTTATAAAATACTAGCAAGTCTGAACCCATCAAAAGTCCAGGAATGATTAAATACACAGAAATCCATTCATCAACCGGTACCACTATGAGAAGTACCACTGCAAACACCGAAACACACTCAATTCCTTACACAAAAATCCCAAATGGCGTCAATGCTTGCAGCAGCCAAAACCCTAGAAGAACTGCAAGCAAATAATTTTCAAGTTTGAACCATCTTCTTCAAAAGAAGGACCTTCATCACAGGAAGAAGAAGCAATAATTGATTTGGAAGATGATGCCATATTTGGAAATAGTGTATTCTGAAAAGATTGCCTATAGAAGACAAAATCCCGACAAAAGAAAATGCCACAAGAAGATACTTTCAAAAATGAAAACAATGAAAGAAAAATATTCCAGCAATAATTCTAGAAAATGCCAAATGTGGATGATGTCATGGATGACATAATTCTCCACTCGGATGCTATCATGAATAACGTAGTTACTTTTTGTAATTACTAAAATTCCATGTAAAATGAGTCCATCTCCCCTCCATTTCGAAAAGCTTTTTTCTTTGATAAATTTTCGGAGTCTAGAGAGAAGTTCAAGATAGATAAATTCCCCTCATATGAAATTCCTCTCATCCAAAATACCTTAACCAAAATTCCCAAATTCCTTGTAAACTCCCAAGATCTCCTTGTAAATATTCAAGTATAAATCTTTGTAAGTTTTAATATTTTGAATAAATATGATTATGGATGGTGCTACCTCCTAATCTTTTAAATTTATGTTTTAAAATTTTTGCATTATTAAATTCTTGATTAAATTGTTGGCCGGTTCTACCGCCTATTTCATTTAAATTCTTGCTGATCCTTTAAATTATGGATTCCTTAATAGGAACCATAGTTTGTAAGTTAATCTTACTTTAATTTCTGCATATCTCCTTTATCTTTTAATATTTCAATCCCTTATATTTCAATTCCTTCCTTGTCTATTATCCGCTTAGTATCCTCGGGCATATCTTGTATATATATATATTTAAGGGTATGGAGGGGCCCTGTCCTGACCTGATGATGTTTATCCTGTATGGAGAAGTCGACTATGGCCTTATCGGCCGTCCATATGGGCTTTTACACTTATGATGGCCTTATCGGCCTTGGCAGGTATATATACATAGTTGTTGTTGCGTCCTTTTCTGCTTACAAGTTGACACAACTATCTATGAGAGGACTTATCAGCCCAAATCTTGTGATGTTGGTTTTATGTTCTATGACTGGTATGCTCGGGCCTTAGGAAATCGGGTGCCGTTTACAACCCCCAAGGTTGGGGTGTGACAAATTTCCACTATTAACTAAGTATTTAGGATTGATGATAAATACACTAATAGATAAAACAGGCATATAACCATGGATATAGAAAGTATGGGCTTCATACCCCAATCACAGATCCATAGGATCATACTATCTATCAGCTAGTGTAGAAAGCATGACATTCAGACCAGATTATACAATTTAAATAGTGCAAGTATCCATAGCATAACAACGGTACCCGATACAACTGCTCTTCACCTCACAAGTATTGGGACCCCATTAACATCCCCATTACACCCTCTTAAGTAGTTCATTTCAACAACAACAACACTTTAAATAAGGTCATAAGTCTCAACTTGCCTAAATTAGGAGATCGAAAGTCACAACGAAGCCTTGCCTTTTTGTAGTCTCTGAAATAGTCCAAATCTATTCAAATATGAATAAAATACATTAACACACGATTCCATAAATACCCATATTGCTATATGGAAGTTTCAGACCCACACCCAAAAATAGGATTCCGAGCCTCGAAGGGAAAAATGGAAAATCAGTCCAAATATTAATCTACCTATGGTCTAGGGAGTCTATATATCAATTGTCACCAAATCCAATATCAATTTCATGACTAATTGTAGAATCCCTCTATTTCAACCTAGGTTTCATAAGCCATTTTCCCAACTTAAATCATGTTTTAGCATGAAATTCTCTAATAATCAATGATATAATCATAAGAGAGTGATTATAAGTTTACCAACTTGAAGATTCTTCAAAATCTCCTAATATATCACTAAAAGCATAGATTCCAAGTGCACAATGTGATAATAGAATGAATGATATCATTTATGGGCTTTCCAAATTGCTGAAATAGTGCCTTCATCGCTATCGCGAAGGCTGAAAATCTGACTCAGCCCAGATACTCATCGTGATTGCGACACTATCTACCACGATCGCAGAGCTTGGTCCAGCGACTTATAACGATCTTCACCATGCGATCATCACGTACCACAAAATCAGTAGCAGCATACCAGATTTTTCTAGTATGTTTCCAACTTCAAATCGACCCTTGAGATTCATCCGGGACCCCCCATGTCACACCCAACCTAGGTGAGGTGGAGAGGTACCTAGTGCCTTACATACGCGAGTGACTCATCATGTAGCTGATAAGCTTATCGCATTTAACACCTACAAACAGAAAATCTCAAACATATTTATATATCATCTGCATGGATGTACACGGCCTCGACCTGTACATATATTGGACCAACATACTGAACCTGACCACATGCATACATACGTCAACAAAAGTATCTAAGAACATCTGACTAACATAACATTATTGGGACAAGGCTCTGACATACTCATAACCTCTATATACATAACAAAATCATATAACCACTAGACTCGACTACACTCCGAATAAGATGGAGTCTCGCCAATCAATTGTTGGAGCTGGGACTCTATATTCTGGAGGCTCATCAAACTAACTATTTGAACCTGTAGTATGAAATACAACATCCCCTGCAAAAGAAGTCAATATGAAATAATGTAAGGCTAACTACTTGTATCATCTCATACATATGTGCTAGCTACCAGACTTGTGAATCTATGATTTCCTGGCTAGTGTGCCAGTGCTCTCTTTCTCATACCCGACTAATGAGGTTGTATTTCCGAACTTATGTATTCATCATTTACTAGGCTATCATGCCCATATTTGTCAGGCTAACACTCATGTACTACCAGTTCTCTAGACATGTCCGATATACGTAACTATCATTTCAAACAACAACAAACATCAACAAGTAGAAGTCTCATCTTATCATCGCTAGCATTCATTAATAAGTAGAACTGCCATAGTGACCGACTCTTAGTCATCATCATATTAAAGTTTCCATAAGGGAACCATTCTAGCTCGTAACTACTTTCTGAATAGGACATGGAACTATTAGTAAATATATGAAACTTGGCCTCTCAGGTACCACCGATCAAGCCATACATGGAGTTACGAAAAACATGGGTGGATCAACTCTTTATCCTGTGTTTTATTCAAAAATCGCATTCGAGCCACAATGCTCCATCGTAAGTACTTATATAGAAAAATGACTTTTGTAGGACATATCGAACTCGTGTCATTGAAATAATTTTGATTAAGCAATGGTTGAAGTTGTCTAGTTCATGAATGGAATAGTTCACCTATATAGTCAATATACTAATGAGATCTTTACGAGGGGACCTCTATATCTTAATTACACTTCTTGAAGGAGCATGAGCTACTCATATATATACTTGAAACATAACTTACCAAGGAGACATCAACTATGCGCTTATAGAGTCATGTAATACATGAGTAGATTATATCCAAATGTTTTGTTTTAGGACTCATTTTTGAAGAGAATGCTTAGTATTGATTCATGCCAAATATTAGAATAATGAATAGCTTTAAATAACGCTAAGTCGATCCTTTGACGAAGATAGTAGGGCAGTCTCTTCTTCAAGTTAATCTCAAGTGTCAAGAATCAGCTTGTCTGCATCTAACCTTTGTCACACCCCAACCTGGGGGTGTGGATGGCACTCGGTGCCTTATTTTCCCGAGCATACAACTCTAAAACAGGAGTTCTGAACTTACGTAAACATCAACCGACAAGGCCATAACAACCATGATAGCTGTGGAGGTATAACTAATATACATATAAGGCTGACAAGGCCCCTATCTAGAAACATAGGACGTCATCTAGACATCTAAAAAATAAGGGTTAACAAACCCAAAATAGATATATACATACATATACAATCCCAGCAAGGTCATCCAGCAGATTAACAGACCAACATCCAGGCCGACAAGACATCTAGACATACATACCAGGTCTACAAGCCTCTAAGAATAACATAAATGTCATATGGTCAGGACAGGGCCCTTTCCTACCCATTGTCGCACCCGATTTTGACCTGCGGGCTTCGCGATGTGATGGCTCGATTCCCTCTGGATTGGATAAAAATGCTTGCTTTGAGGACTCGCCACCTAATTATTCTACGGTGAATTAGGACACCTGAATATTAACTAAATGATGCAAAATAACTCCAATTTTATGGTCTACGAAAACTAATGAGATTCTGGGTAAGGGTTCTTTATTATCCTAAAGGGAAGGGGTTAAACATCCTTTAAGATCCGCTAACTTGAGGTTATCCAATCAAACTCAGGCTAATTATTGTACTAAAAATGCATGTTTAAAAATATAAAGTTAAAATGATGTTGCAAGTATTTAATGAAATGATGCATTTGTACAAGTATACATTTGTATGACATTAAAAATACATGTAAAGTTGAAAAAAGTATGCATTTGAATGAAAATTGATAAAAAATATATGCAATGTAAATTTTATGGGTGACGAGCTTAAAAATAGGTAAACTAGCGATTTTCGATTTTAAAACTAACCGAGCCTAAAATAAATGAACTAGCTATGAGTTTCCAGTTTTAGACTACCCTATTAATTAATTCTAAGTCTAACTATTCTAAACATTTCAATAATTTCAGAGTACAATACTATTACAATACAGAATGAAATAAGGTTGAATTAAAGAAGGTAAAAAAACAACAACAAAATAAATATTCTCCGAAGGGTATTTGCCTTCTTTGACTTTATCCCTTGCAAGCTGTCAAGAACAAACGGTTAGAAACAATTGAATATACATAACTTCAGATTCGTATCCAAAACAATAAATATTTTGATTATGGAGGACTCAGACTTAAATTTTGAAAAGATCATTCCAATCACGTCGTGGCTGCTAACATATGACTCGTTGGTCATTTTAGTTGCATTGCCTACCGAACATGTTGGTCTCTCGTGTGAAAAAGATTTAAGTTTCATCATTGCCCAGAAGTTTTATTTTCCATTTACAATTGTGGAGGCCTAAAAAATCGACAGATATTTTTTCATCGGCCAAGGTGTGATATTTATTCAAATCAGTAAAACAGTAAAGAAAACAGAAACTGAGAAAACAACTTCTGAAGGACACGGCCTCAAATTTAATTTCATTGGCCAGAGTGCAGTATTTATTCAAAGCGGTAAAGCGGTAAAGCGGTAAAGCAGTAAAACAATAGCAGAATCGACAGTAATTCAACTCAAAAAATGAAGCAGAGACTCAGTTCAATCAGTAGAATTTTAAGAAATATTGCAGCTATCCGAAACAATCTTATAGCCAGCAGTTTTCAGCCGAGAAGCCACCAGCGGTGAGGCTTAAAAATTCAGCAGCGACGAATATCAAATGTGCTCAAAACGCAGCAGCAGTATAGCTAAAAAATGCAGCAGCAATTTAGCTAAAAATGCAGCAGCAAATGGTCCCAAATATATCTCAAAAGTGTGGCATTTTTCAGCCCCAAAGATGCGGCAATTAGACTCCTCAAAGTGCCACGGCCAAGTGCAGAATCGCAGCAACAGTTGGCCTTAAAAACACCGAGGATTTCAGTCCGAAATGGACGTAAAAATGCAGCAGCAGGATCATTAGATTGAACTGAAGCACAACCACTGTTTGCCATGACTGCAGCAGATGTTTTGCCAAGAAACAGTAGCAAATCGATCCAATATTATAGCAAGCAACTCGTCTCAAGAATACATATTTTTCTCAACCTTAAATGCAGCAACATTCGGTCAAAAATGCAGTAGTTGGCTGCCTTAAAAGTGCAGCAAAGCAGCCATCAAAATGCAGCAACAATAACTCTTGAAATTGAACAACAACACCCCTCCGAACACAGCAAGAACAACCCTTAATATAGATATTTGGTCACAAAAGTGTGGCAACCAATTTATAATGAAACAGTAGCCAAAGTAACAGAAGGTTCGACATTTTTAAAGAGAGCAACAATTTGGGTAGAATGCAGTGTCGAACAATAGCAACCAGTAGCATCGAACAGTAACCATAAATGGCATCAAAAAATAGTAGCAGGTGTAGCAGTGGTTAAGCTCGAAAATGTGGTAGTAAATATGCCAATAATTTGGCATCAAGATGTAGTAATTGCTCAAAATAGTAGCCCAACATTTCAATTATTTGTAGCACCAACAAGCAACCATAAGAGGCAGCCACAACAAACAACAACAAAGTAGAATGCAAGAGCAAGAAATCTTACCTTTCCGATGGTAACAAAGTATCCTTAAAGTGCAATCGAACAATGACAACACTACCTTGGAAGAGCAGTCGCAATGAGCCCAGAAATACAGCGAGTAAATCATCATAAGGCTACAGCTAAGTATGGCATTTTGGACTCGGACCCGACCCGAAATGACCCGAACCGAAAACAGTGAATACACCACAGTGAACCAGTAGCCAGAGCTATGAAAAACATTATGAAACCAGATCACACAATAGCAATCGAGAAATAGAAGCACAATAGAATCAAAGCAGTACTCAAATGGAGTAAAAAGAGTAAAATCAGTAGCACAGTCGTAACAACGAAAATAGTAACCTAGGTCGCCGGCGTTCATGGACTTCGCCGGAGATAGTGAAGGTTGCGGGGAGCGGCGTCGCTTCGACGACTTTATCCGGAGCGATGCGAAGGGTATGGGAGTATGGGGTCTGTCGGCCGACGAGAGGGAAAGAATAGAGAAATGGTTTTAGGGTTTTTTTTTTTAGGTTTAAGGGTTTATTTTGGGGATTAAAGGGAAGGTAATTGGGTTTGCGGGTGGGCCGACCGAATTGGGCCTTTTCGGTTGGGCATTGGATGGGGTCCGAAAATGGGTTATGGGTTTAAAATATAAAAAGGAGTTTAATTATATAAAAATAAAGCTTTGCAAAATTTATAAATTGTAAAGATGATAATATGATAAAATATAAAATTTGTGAAATGCTTGATGCTTAAACAAAAAATAAAAAATAAAAATGGAATGTCGTTTTGCGAAAATTAAAAATAACATATAATATTAGGATAAAATTATAATTATGATATAAAAAATGCAAATGACAATAAAATACAAAATAATAATAATAATGATGATATATATACATATATATTCCTATATTTTAAAATTGTTTTAAGGTGTCAAAATATTTAAAATTGCAAATAAAACCAGAAAAGATGGGACAAAATTGGGTGTCAACAGATGCCCCTCTTTGGCCGGAGACGATGAAAGAGTTTTCGGACAAAGAAGTTGACTGAGTAGCCAATTTTGTCCTGATCATCGGGACTCGAGGGAAGGTTATGGGTGAGTGCGAAGAAATAGAATCCCGAGGGGGGAGAGAAGTTGCAAAAGATGGTGCAGATTCAAGAAACATTGCCCAGTGTCGAGTTATGATGACCTGGTTGCAGATGTGGCGAAAACTGGGGAAGGGCGGAACAACGTTCAAAGTACTTCCCCAATGCAGTTAAAACTGCTGCATAGGCGTAATGAGATGACGTCGTTGCTTATACGTTATGTAGATGGCGACGTCGCAAGGCGTGATTGAAATTAAAATTCCCGCATTAGAAGGCGGGCGCATGATAGAAATTAAAATACCCGCATTAGGAGGTGGGCACCCGAATGAAATTGAAATACCCGCATTAGGAGGTGCGTGTCTGACTGAAATTGAAATACCCGCATTATGAGGTGGGCGCCTGACTGAAATTAAAATACCCGCATTAGGAGGTGGGCGCCTGACTGAAATTAAAATACCCGCATTAGGAGGTGGGCACCTGACTGAAATTAAAATACCCGCATTAGGAGTTGGGCGCCTAACTGAAATTTAAATACCCGCATTATGAGGTGGGCGCCTGACTGAAATTAAAATACTCGCATTATGAGGTGGGCGCCTGACTGAAATTAAAATACCCGCATTAGGAGGTGGGCGCCTGACTGAAATTAAAATACCCGCATTAGGAGGTGGGCGCCTGACTGAAATTGAAATACCCTCATTATGAAGTGGGCGCCTGACAGAAATTAAAATACCCGCATTAGGAGGTGGGGGCCTGACTGAAATAGAAATACCCGAATTATGAGGTGGGCGCCTGACTGAAATTAAAATACCCGCATTAGGTGGTGGGCGCCAGACTGAAATTGAAATACCCGCATTAGGAGGTGGGCGCCTGACGGAAATTAAAATACCCGTATTAGGAGGTGGGTGCCTGACTGAAATTGAAATACCCGCGTTAGGAGGTGGGCGCCTGACTGAAATTAAAATACCCGAATTGGGAGGCGGGCGCCTGACTGAAATTAAAATACCCGCATTAGGAGGTGGGCGCCCGAATGAAATTGAAATACCCGCATTAGGAGGTGGGTGCATGATTGAAATTGAAATACCCGCATTAGGAGGTGGGCGCCTGACTGAAATTAAAATACCCGCATTATGAGGTGGGCACCTGACTGAAATTAAAATACCCGCATTAGGAGGTGGGCGCCTGACTGAAATTAAAATACCCGCATTAGGAGGTGGGCGCCTGACTGAAATTCAAATACCCGCATTAGGAGGTGGGTGCCTGACTGAATTTGAAATACCCGCATTATGAGGTGGGCGCCTGATTGAAATTAAAATACCCGCATTAGGAGGTGGGCGCCCGAATGAAATTGAAATACCCGCATTAGGAGGTGGATACCTGACTGAAATTAAAATACCCGCATTAGGAGGTGGGCGCCTGACTGAAATTGAATTACCCGAATTATGAGGTGGGTGCCTGACTGAAATTAAAATACCTGCATTAGGTGGTGGGCGCCAGACTGAAATTGAAATACCCGCATTAGGAGGTGGGCGCCTGACTGAAATTAAAATACCCGCATTAGGAGGTGGGCGCCTGACTGAAATTAAAATACCTGCGTTAGGAGGTGGGCGCCTGACTGAAATTAAAATACCCGCATTAGGAGGCGGGCGCCTGACTGAAATTAAAATACCCGCATTAGGAGGTGGGCGCCCGAATGAAATTGAAATACCCGCATTAGGAGGTGGGTGCCTGATTGAAATTGAAATACCCGCATTAGGAGGTGGGCGCCTGACTGAAATTAAAATACCCGCATTATGAGGTGGGCGCCTGACTGAAATTAAAATACCCGCATTAGGAGCTGGGCGCCTGACTGAAATTCAAATACCCGCATTAGGAGGTGGGTGCCTGACTGAATTTGAAATACCCGCATTATGAGGTGGGCGCCTGACTGAAATTAAAATACCCGCATTAGGAGGTGGGCGTCTGACTGAAATTGAAATACCCGCATTAGGAGGTGGACGCCTGACTGAAATTAAAATACCCGCATTAGGAGGTGGGCACCTGAATGAAATTGAAATACCCGCATTAGAAGGTGGGCGCCTGACTGAAATTAAAATACCCGCATTAGGTGGTGGGTGCCTGACTGAAATTGAAATACCCGCATTGGGAGGTGTGCTCCTGACTGAAATTAAAATACCCGCATTATGAGGTGGGCGCCTGATATAAATTAAAATACCCGCATTAGGAGATGGGCGCCTGAGTAAAATTAAAATACCCGCATTATGAGGTGGGTGCCTGACAGAAATTAAAATACCCGAATTATGAGGTGGACGCCTGACAGAAATTAAAATACCCGCATTAGGAGGTGGGTGCCTGACTGAAATTGAAATACCCGCATTATGAGGTGGGCGCCTGACTGAAATTAAAATACCAGCATTAGGAGGTGGGTGCCTGACTGAAATTGAAATACCCGCATTATGAAGTGGGCGCCTGACTGAAATTAAAATACCCGCATTATGAGGTGGGCGCCTGACTGAAATTAAAATACCCGCATTATGAAGTGGGCGCCTGACTGAAATTAAAATACCCGCATTATGAGGTGGGCGCCTGACTGAAATTAAAATACCTGCATTAGGAGGTTGGCGCCTGAAATGACATCGTTGTATTGACGTGATGAGTTTGTCACCCGCATAGGTTGAAATGACGTCGTTGCATAGACGTGGTGCGTTGAAAATGTCATTGTGTAGACGTGTTGTGTAGATGACACCGTTGCATAGGCGTGTTGCTGATGACACCATGTTATGGCCGTGTTGTTGATGACACCGTTGTATGGGCGTGTTGCTGATGACGACGTTATATGGGAGTGTTGCTGTCGTTGTAATGCTGTGAAAGATGTAGATGACGTCATTGTCGTCAATTTGCTGTAACATGGTTCCACATTGTGTTGAATCTTCTGCCGATTCAAAGTCCTGTGGACTGTGCATTGAAATTTCATCCCTGCGCTGACGAAAATGTGATGCAATGTCTGTGTCGAATTTAACACACATGTTGAGGCTTCCTTGCCTTTGTCAACCTAAAGACCTGCACTCGAAGAAATTTGTGAGTTTGAGGGGAGGGGCGGTTGATTCGCGTTGACTCTGTAGCTTTCGCTCTTGACCCTCGCAAGTTCAGACTGGTTTAGATTGAATACTTAGTTGTCTGGCATTTTCCAGGTCCATTGGCATATTCTTGCAGTGAACCCTTAAAATATGCCCCAGTTTCTGGTATATATGAAGATGCTGAACTTCCAACTGAACAAAACTGAGTTTGTGCGGGCAACTTGTTTGTCCTATCAAGGCGATCATGTGAGCCTATTGCGTTGTGTGCAAGATAATGGAAGACAATTTCCAATGGTGTGACTGAAGCCGATATAGGCCGCCTACGTATTTCGGCAAAGAAAATCAGGTCATAACGTAGTTCGTGTGGCAAAAGAGATTTGTAAGGATTTTCTGAAAATGGGACCGAAGCCGATGTGGCCGCCTACGTATCCCGCCGAGGGAATCAGGTCATAATGTAGTTCATGTAAGCAAAAAGGGTTTTCTAAAAAATGAGACCGAAGTTGATGTGGCCGCCTACGTATCCCGCCGAGGGAATCAAGTCATAACGTAGTTCATGTCAAATAAGAGATTTATAAGGATTTTTTTTTCAAAAATGGGACCGAAGCCATTGTGGCCGCCTACGCATCCCGCCGAGGGAATCAGTTCATAACGTAGTTCATGCGGCAAAAGAGATTTGTAAGATTTTTTTTTTGTAAAAGAGAGTGACTAGAGTTTGAAAAATGATGCAATATATTTTGCAAGGTTTTTTTTTTGTTGTTGTTGTTTTTTTTTCTTTTTTTTTAATGAAAATATGAAAATGACAGAATCACATCTTGACTTCGGTTGGTACCAACAATTAGTATTGTGCTTAGGGCTCCCGTTAATGCTTTCTGCATAACCGAGACTGACTTCAGGGTAATTCCTACAGCTTCAGATGCTACCTCAGACATACCTGAGTATCGACACTTGCTTCAAGCCAAGGTTTCGACATATACGCATCCTCATGTTTCAAATGCCCTCATTAAAAGAAAGTCCCTTTCTCACATGTATTTCAGTATTTTGAACTTTGAGACATCTAGAGAAGTACACTCACCCTCAGAAAGATGTTCAATGCATTTAAGTGTGGTACCATAGGCTTGGCCGTCATGTGAGTATCCACTAATGTGAGAATCCTCGGTATAGGATCATGTAGGGCTTGTTATGGGTTTGTAATGTAGGCTTGGTGAAAGGAAAGGATATCATTTGGGTAAGGAGTGACTAATCCTTCCTTGAGCGTTAAAATATGTCCGTGCTTGGTATTTTTGTGCCTTGATACCGATTTGCTTATTTTTGCCCCCTTTGTTTTGTACCGACTTCTTTTGAATATTTCGTTTGGAGCTTTTTCCCCTTTTTCGGAGTTATTTCCTTTTTTTTTTGGTGTCGATATTGTCGGGGCTTTTGACTTCCTTTTTGTGTGAAGTCGTCCTTTTGTTTTGTTTTGTTTTATTTTCCTCTTTTGGGAGCATTGCACTTCAACTCAGATCTTTTCAGCAATTTGCACATTTCTGATGCGCTCAAGGAGGTCGGGCCAAGAGAGGGATAGTGCATGTACGCACTCAAAAAAGGTATAGGCATACGTTGTGGTTGTTAAAAGAATAGGCTTTAAGCTCAAAGGGGAAGTACTACGGATAATGTTATTTGGTACGCTGGAAAGGCTCAAACGGATCAAAGAATGCCTACAATCCTTTCCTATACCAAGTGTTACTCACGATTTCGCCTCAACAAACATTCGAGCTAAGTTCTAGATCACAATGCAATGCAATTGAACTTATTCTAAAAACTCACCACACAATGCAAATGAAACGATGAGGTTGGCTTTGTTCATATCTTGGAAGCATGCAAAACAATTTTTAAGTGTCAACACACGCGTGAATGAGAGGTACCAGAAAAATCAATGGTTTACCACGAAGTCAGTCTTCTCCACTTGTTCTTTCCTATGCACACCCTTACCTGTGTTGGTATCAACCAAGTCAATCAATGATTCTTAATTTTTTTTTTGTATTTTTGAATAAAGGGTACCGAACCCAAGTAGGGCTGCCTACATATCTCATCTTTGACGAGAATCAGGTGTGCGTAGTTCGTGCAGAAAGTATATATAAAATGTATGTAAGAAAAAAAAAATTCATCCATGATAGGATAGTAAAAGTAAAAACTGTATAAAACAGATGATTGTCCACTATGGGACGAATGCAAAGTAAAAAGTAAAAAAAAATAATAATTGTCCACAGTAGGATGAATGTAATAAAAAAATGATTGTCCATTATAGGATGAATGTAATAAAAAAATGATTGTCCATTATAGGATGAATGAAAAGATTGATAAACCAGATACGTCCCTCTCTAAGGTGGACAAGGAAGTGCGTCCCTTAGACAAGTTTGTTCCACTTTCGTTGGGTAGCGTTCCGCAAGGACTAGATTGACTTCTTTTTTTTTTAATTAATTCTTTTCTTTTTTTTAATTAATTTTTTTTTACTGCTGTCGAACCCGAGAAGGGCTACCTACGTATCACACCGTAGGGTGAGAATCAGGCACTCGTAGTTCGTGATGATATGTTGTAAAAATGGTATGATATAAAGGAACTATGTAACGAAAATTAAGCATATCAATTGAATTTGCAAATATGTAAAAAAAAAAACAAAAGTATAGACAAACTAGAGTGATGCCTCATTTAATCTAGTGTTGGCTAACTTTTTCTAATCAAAACATCTTTCGATCATCTTTGTGAAAACCTTTTTCTTTGTTCTTTCCTGGAGTATATCCAGGGATAATGTTATACAACGACCGCCCCCGACTGTTCGCGAGGAGGATCTTCCTGCAAAAATAAGGGTACCGGGTGAAAGGAGGAAAGTCACAGAAAGAATAATAAAATGTGGAAGTGTGATAGTATAGTCAAAGACTCCCCTGATTGATTTGTTCGGACTGGAGGTTGGATGACTTCTTTCAGTCAAAGTATCTCCCGGTCATCTTTGTAAACGACCGCTCTCGACTGTTTGCGAGGACGGTCTTCCTGCAAAATGAGAGACATTGGTGAAAGTAGGAAAGTCGCAAAAAATAATAAAATGTAAAAGTGTGACAGTATAGTCAAAGACTCCTCTGGTTGCTTCACAAGGTCCAAGTCTTGATGTTCAAGAACGCTTTATTCTCGGGCAGTGACACAATTTCTGTCCCGAGGACCAAAAGATATGGTGTTGCCCCAGTAGAAGTTGATTGTAGTGCAATAGCCCAAAAGTGCGAAAGACAAATGTTCATGCCCAGAGTTGCGAGCGACATGGCATTATACGTATAGAATTGAAGCAGGTAATTATTGCATTGAATAATATGTACAGAGTTAAAAGATGAAAAATAGCAAACAAATTTTGTGTGAATTAAATGTGCGTTCTAACATGCATGGAGCCTCTCTTATGCCAGAGGTGAGCCTAAACGCCAAATATGCGAGATTATGATGGATTAATCCAAGCTGTTAAAATTCAATGCTTTTGTTGGAAATGAAGACAAAATGTATGTACATTTTCCAATATCGGCATGTCATGATTAGGCTTGGATTAGTCTATCATTATCACGTTACACATAATATAATGATGGGTCGTTGGGTCGTGAGACCCGTCGACAATTTTGGTGGATTTATTAATTCTGGAGTTGATATCAAGGATCGACCCACCTAAGGTGTATACATGCGTGACTTAAGATAAAGGGTAGTGTAGCTCTATCCTAAATTTTCTAAGATTTGGCTGACTAGACTCAAGGTTCCCGAACGGACTGCTCGAGTGAGAAGGCTACGCGGCCAACCGGATGGTCCGGACACTCCGCGCATACGTCAACTCTCCTAAAATTTGGTAATTTGAAAGAATTTGCGGGTGCGCAAAATACACCTCGCGTGTAATGTGTGGTAGTGTCAATTTTCCGAAGTAGAAGAAATATTAACGGAATGCCAATTTAAGGAAAGCAGTAAAAGAAAGTAGCAATTAAAGCAGTTAAACATACAAAATTTGAAAAAGGAAACAAATTAAAACAGTAGATCAAACAAGGAGCAAAATAAAGCGCAATAATAATTAACCTGAATTTTCTATGGTTAAGAACCTGAATTTCCCCAGCGGAGTCGCCATGATGTCGCACCCGATTTTGACCTGCGGGCTTCGCGACGTGATGGCTCGATTCCCTCTGGATTGGATAAAAATGCTTGCTTTGAGGACTCGCCACCTAATTATTCTACGGTGAATTAGGACACCTGAATGTTAACTAAATGATGCAAAATAACTCCGATTTCATGGTCTACGAAAACTAATGAGATTCTGGGTAAGGGTTCTTTATTATCCTAAAGGGAAGGAGTTAGGCATCCTTTAAGATCAGCTAACTTGCGGTTATCCAATCAAACTCAGGCGAATTATTGTACTAAAAAATGCATGTTTAAAAATATAAAGTTAAAATGATGTTGCAAGTATTTAATGAAATGATGCATTTGTACAAGTATACATTTGTATGATATTAAAAATACATGTAAAGTAGAAAAAAGTATGCATTTGAATGAAAATTGATAAAAAATATATGCAATGTAAATTTTATGGGTGACGAGCTTAAAAATAGGTAAACTAGCGATTTTCGATTTTAAAACTAACCGAGCCTAAAATAAATGAACTAGCTATGGATTTCCAGTATAATACTATTACAATACAGAATGAAATAAGGTTGAATTAAAGAAGGTAAAAAAACAACAACAAAATAAATAATCTCCGAGGGGTATTTGCCTTCTTTGACTTTATCCCTTGCAAGTTGTCAAGAACAAACGGTTAGAAATAATTGAATATACATAACTTCGGATTCGTATCCAAAACAATAAATATTTTGATTACGGAGGACTCAGACTTAAATTTTGAAAAGATCATTCCAATCACGTCGTGACTGCTAACATATGACTCGTTGGTCATTTTAGTTGCCTTGCCTACCGAACATGTTGGTCTCTCGTGTGAAAAAGATTTAAGTTTCATCATTGCCCAGAAGTTTTATTTTTCGTCTTTACAACTGTGGAGGCCTAAAAAATCGACAGATATTTTTTCATCGGCCAAGGTGTGATATTTATTCAAATCAGTAAAACAGTAAAGAAAACAGAAACTGAGAAAACAACTTCCGAAGGACACGGCCTCAAATTTAATTTCATTGGCCAGAGTGCAGTATTTATTCAAAGCGGTAAAGCGGTAAAGTGGTAAAGCAGTAAAACAGTAGCAGAATCGACAGTAATTCATCTCAAAAAATGAAACAGAGACTCAGTTTAATCAGTAGAATTTTAAGAAATATTGCAGCTATCCGAAACAATCTTAAAGCCATCAGTTTTCAGCTGAGAAGCCACCAGCGGTGAGGCTTAAAAATTCAGCAGCAACGAATGAAATGTACCGGTATGTAAGGCATGAAGAATAATATGAAATTGTAAGCTGTGAAGTGGAGCATAAGAGGCAATCTAATAACTTGAATTCCACTTGGGGCGAACGATGAAACTCTAAAATAGTACTAGGACTCATATACATACATATATACATACTTCCTTTCCCTCCGATTATAGCCTGGGGGTTTTATACACTTCATCGCCATCTGGTTATAGCCTGGAGTATTATATATGTTTTCTTTCCCTTTGGTTATTTCCTAGGGTGTTTATATATACTTTCTCGCCATCATGTTATAGCTCGGGATATTCATAACATATATATATATATATATATATATATATATATATATCTTAGTAATGGTAGTACTCTTGGCTCTTTTAACTCATAAGAACTCTTTCTTTGGTTTTAGACGACATTTGGTCGATTTCATGAATAACTCAGTTTCTCCATTTAGGAGGGACAAGAAAACACAAGAAACTTATAATAACATATAATAATCCAACCTATAAAGGATATACTATCAAGACGTTAAAATACTCCCAACAAGGGATAAACAATTCAAGAGTAGAATACTCTTTTCTTTTGGAGAACGATATATAGTTCGGAATGCATTCTTTGAAGGAAAGGTTAGACATTACATACCTTTGTCACCTTAGCTAAAGGATCTCGAGAGTCTTCCTTCATCCTATGAACAATAATCTACATAGCAAGAATGGTTTGAACCAAAATCGGACCAAGAACTATAAGTCATTTCACTTAAACATTTCGTCGAACATCTAGAGTATATTCAAAACCTCATGTTCTTCAACCATGAAAAACCAATATCTATCAAAACAACTAGCTTTTTCTAACCTTATTCTTAACTTCACAACACAATCAAACAATCCAACACTTAAAGCCATAACCATGGGTTCATATATGCAGCTCAACATCAACACAAGACAATTCTAAACTCTTTCAAAGATTGTCTTACAAACAGTTGTCCCAAACAACTCATTACAACTTGTATGATTACAAAACACAATTAGAATAAGATAAAACTTAACTCAAGGACCAAAATCAGCCTTTTAGCACCTCTAAACCTTCAGCAACTAAGCCCTCAACTTATCACAAAAGAGAGGTGATGTAGAAGACTAGTACCATGAAATTCCCGACAAAAGATTTAGGGTAACAACTTCTGATCTTAACTTGGATGATTCAGAAACCACTGGAGAACATCTTGGGAGATTTGAGAGTTATTTAGGGTTGATAAGAGTAAGAAATAAGCCTTAGGTCGATACTAAAATACTTAAATAGGACTCCACCGCCTCCTCATTCACAGTCCGTGAATTATTTCATGGTGGCTTCACGATGACTACTTCCACCGTCAATTATAATAACGGTACGTGGTTCCACCATGATTGGTGGCGAAAAATTAGCCATTTTCTATATAAGGTTTCACGTTATTGCCACCCCTTTCACGGTCCATGAAACATTTAACGGCCTATGGGTTGGTTCCAAGGGCTGTCCAATCTTAAACTTGTAATGAATCGTGCGTCCTTTGGTTCGTTTCGCTTTTATACTTCCTAACACATCCCTAAATATGTTTTAAACCATCGCTATCTTTTTATAAGGGTTTCTACCTTCCCGTATTACTTAGTTCCTTCAATGGTACAATTTGACATATAACTGTGCTTCACTTGCCTGAGCGTACCACTCTGAAACATGACCTCTGAACTTATGGAAACTTTAGTCGGTAAGGCTATAACAACCATGATAGGTATGGAGGTGTAACCAACATACATATAGGGCCGACAAGGCCCCTATCTAGAAACATAGGAAGTCATCTGGACATCTCAACAAGAAGGGTAAACAAACCCAAAACAAATATATACATACATATACAAGATCGAAAAAGTTGTCATACAGATTAACAGACAAACATCCAGGCCGGTAAGGTCGTAAAAGACATCTAGACATACATACCAGGTCTACAAGTCCCTAAGAATAACATAATTTTCATATGGTCAGGATAGGGCTCTGACCTACCCATCATTTGTACATATACAAAAGACTCAGCTCACGACCTTTGACTCAGTAACCTCAGAAGAAGTGAAGCTTACCAATCAATTGCTGAACTCAACAAGCTCCTATTAAGGAGGTCTATATGTGACTCTGCAGCATGAAATGTAGTGCCCCCGGCAAAAGGGATGTCAGTACGAATTAAATGTACTGGTATGTAAGGCATGAATAACCATATGAAAGCGTAAGTTGTAAAGTAGAGCATAAAAGGTAACCTGATAACCTAAATGACACTCAGGGTGAACAATAAAACTCTAAAAACAGTACTGGGACTCATATTCATACATATATACATACTTTCTCGCCTCCAAGTTATAGCCCGGGGTGTTTATATACTTCATTTCCCTCTGGTTATAGCCCGAAGTGTTTAGATATACTATATTGCCCTCTAGTTATAGCCTGGAGTGTTTATGTATACTTTCTTACCATACGGTTATAGCCCGGGGTGTTCATAACATATATAAATGGTAGTACTATTGGCTTGTTTAACTCTTAAGAACTCTCTCTTTTCTTTTAGATGACATTTGATCGACTTCATGAATAACTCATTTGACATACTCATTTAGGAGGGACAAGAAAACACAAGAAACTCAGAATAACAACAAACAATCCAACCAAAATAGGATATGCTATCAAAACATGAAAGTACTCCCAACAAGGGACAAATAATTCAAGAATAGAATACTCTTTTGTTTTGGAGAAAGATATATAGTTCAAAAGTCATGCTTTGAAGGAAGGGTTAGCCATTATATACCTTTGTCACCTTAGCTAAAGGATCTCGCAAGTATTTGTCCATTATATGAACGATAATTTACATAGCACAAATGGTTTGAATCAAAATCTGATTAACAACTATAAGTCATTTCACTTAAGCATTTCTTCACAACACAGGACAATTCTAAGATCTTTCAAAGAGTGAGTTACAAACTTTTGTCCCAAACAACTCACTACAACTACAATGAGAAGAAGATAAAACTTACTTGAAGGACCCAAACTAGCCATTTAGCACCTCTAAATCTTCAGCAACTAAGCCCTCAACTTATCACAAAAGAGAAGAGATGTAGTAAACTAGTACCATGAACTTCCTGATGAAAGATTTACGTTAACAATTTTTTATCTTAACTTTGATGATTAAGAAACCATTGGAAAACTTCTTGGGAGCTTAATTAGGTCTCCATCGCCTCTTCATTCACGTTCCGTGAATTATTTCATAGTGGCTTCACGGTGGTTAGTACTGCCATCAATTGTAATCATGGCCCGTGGTTCCACCGTTATTGGTAGTGCAAAATCAGCCACTTTCTAGATAAGGTTTCACAGTGTTGCCACCCTTTTCATGGTCCGTGAAACATTTTCTCAACCTATGGGTTGGTTCCAAGGGCTTTCCAATCTTAAACTTGTGACGAAATGTGTCTCCTTTGATTTTTTTAGCTTCTAAACATCTCGACACTTCCGAAAATATGTTTTAAACCATCACTATCATTTTACAAGGGTTAGTACCTTCCTGTACTACTTAGTTCCTTCAATGGCAGAATTCAACGTGTAACTACAAGGTGTAAAAACTTCAAGCTGAAGAAATCTTTTATATCAACAATTACTAGCGGAGGAAAAGTTCTACTCGTACTACAATCTTTCCGAAGGGAGAGTTGTCTTATAAACTTGTTGAAAAACTCTTGGGTGGTAGGAGAACTCTTGGAGAGTATCTTGAGAGCTTAGGGTTTGGTTTGGAATAGAAATGAGGTGAATAGAGGGATGCATCGCTTAAATAACATCTTAGAAGGTTCCACTGCCTCACTTGGCTTGCTGAGTGAAGCCTAGGGTGAGCAACACCCTAACTTTGGCGCTCGCTCAGCGAGCTCCTTTGTTGCATGCCCAACAATCTTCGCAGTCTAGTAAACATATGAATATATCTCTACTACGATGTTGTATCGACGAATGATTTAATGCGTTGTAAATTTGACTCGTAGAAATTTCATTTGGTAGGTGGATCACCCCATAATTCCGTGTAGATTGTGAGAAAATATCCATGACATCTGGCCCAAATTTCAGCAAACTTATGAATGTAACTTGCGACGATCATAGCCGATTTTTATTTTCCAACTTGATTGACTTCATCACTTAACAAACGACTAAAATACCTTATAACATGATTTTCTTCAAATAATAACCACTCCTAGTATTACCCAAAAAGTATGGGTTATAACATTCCTAACTTGTCGACTTTCGACCAAACTTATTTTATTCTATTCATTTAACTTCTAAACCTTCGAACGAGTTCTATACATGGTTTTAAATGAAGCATTATGTTCTCAAACTATGGCACATCTCACCTCCATCCTTATCCTTTTATTGCTTATCCTCATATTACTTTTGCACTCATCGTATTCTCATCATGATATTCCATCATTCCTAGGTCCTTCTAGTCTTTCTCTCTTTTATTTACTTCCTCACATGCTTCCTCTTGACTTTACTCCTATCGATCTAAGATCTGTGTCGCACTACCACATCTTGGCTTAAAACCCATAATTATTAGTTCATAGCTATTCATAACTTTCGACTCGACTAGCTACCATCATAAGGTTTCTTATACCATACCACAAACTAGGTATAAAACTACCAATTCTCCTTATCATAATTCATCTTATATTTACTGTGTAAGGCTAATAGGATGATCAAACTCTTAACTATTCACATAAGGATGGAAATGTTTGTAATTCACTTACTTTATTCATCTAACTCATAATATATTGATGTAATGCCGATTTTTCCCTCTTAAGCTAAGACCCTAGTGTATACTCAAGAGATGGAATTATCTATGTAGTACTCCCAACACATTTATCTATACTTGACTTAGCCAATCGTCTGCAATCTCATGCTTAACTATTAATGATCCATCTTAAATAAAACACACTAACCTGTGTGGTCCTCGAAATACTTTTTTGTCAACCCGATGCTTCATTCATAACCTATATATACAACAATATCTAATCTATTATTGTACATTAGTCAGAAAAGAAAATGATAGCATACCTATATCCTCATCGCATGTCGATGGTAATCCCTACTGATCCTCTATAGAAGGAAACACTACTGACGATGAGGATGCCATAGCACTCCTCCTTAACATGTAATATCATTCTCACATCCTATGATCAGGAATTCCACACCAATAACACATGCTGGTACCCTAATGACATATTCTTAAGGGCGCCTTCCCAAACCGACTCTAATGAGGCTCGGATGGCCCTATCTGACACAGGTCCCTCTAAGGTTGAAGTCCTAATGCTCATGACATGTGACTCGGTCCTGCTGGCCACATTTGATCACCTACTGGACCCTATGACAAATCGACTAATTTCCTAGAGATCAGGGGTACCCTACCACTCTATGTTCCCCTATAATCATGGTCTAACCCTGCCCTCTTGTTCTACCCACTGTGACAAGCTGGCGCTGCTGCTCACATTTTTCTAAAATTTGGGTGTAGGCCTGGATTTTGGAGATATTCGTCTCCAGGTTTAAGGATTCTACCATGCACCCTTCTAATAGATATGGCTCTAGACCCCATATAAATCTATGAACTTTATCCCTCATTGAGGCAACTATAGTCGAGACATACCTAGCTAGCAAGTCAAACATGAGGCTATACTCTTATACGCTCATATTTTCTTGCTTAAGGTATAGGAGCTGCTCAACTCTCAATTGTCTTATCTCTTTGGGTAAGTAATGATCTAGAAAGGCCTTAGCAAATTCCTCCCATACCAGTGTGGGTACATTCCGACCTGGAGATCGCTCCTAAGCGTCGTACCAAAACACAGGTACATCCCTTATCCTATATGTTTCTAACTCTACCGCTTCGGTCTCCATAACATGCATGACCCTAAAGATTCTCTAGATCTCCACAATGAAATTCTATGGGTCCTCCTGTGGTTCTGAACCTATTTCTGGAGGATTTAAGAAAATAAACTCTCGGAGCCTCGAAATGGTCAATCTATCTGAAGGTCCGACACTCAAAGATGCCCCCACTTGCCACTGTGACTGAGCGGCTACTATCTGGGTCAAAAACTGTGATGCTTCCCACAACTTCTGCTCAAATGAACCTGATGAGGGTCCTGGGGATACTAGAGCTCCTCGTGGCTCCTATGGGACCGGTGGAATCGGGGGAACCTAAGAGGTCGACTCATTCTGAGTCTCAGTATGATTCTCGTCTACTGGTGGCCTACTATTGGGCCTCTCATTTGTGACTCGATGACTTTTTTTTGCCTTCCTAACTATCAATATCTCTGTAAACATGAAATAAAATGTGAGTTATAATCAAAGTCCTATGACAGTGCGCTACGCCATGACTTGGAGATGAAAGAAGTGTAACCAATGATAAATGCCTTTTAGCTTCCTATTTATAAAATATGGTACAAAACACACTTATAAATAAGACTCTACTAGACATAGACTTTGTAGACTCCCTAGGACACAAAGGGGTAGAGATATAGAGAAATGCTGTTCAAATTTATGAAAATCTTATCTAGAGGTTTAGGCTCTTCTGAGTTTTCTTGCCTAGGAAGGTCCGGGTACTAAGTCCTCAAGGTGTAGGCAGTTAGACCTGTGAATTTCTTGGGATTGTAGAAAGAACTTGAGTTTTGAAAATAAGACTTCATAAAAATGGACCCGTTTTTCAATAAATCTACTTCTTTTGATTTTGATTCAACATCTTACACGGATTCAAAGAAGATAATAAATTCAGAAGAAATTGTTATACAAAATTTTGAAAAATCGATTGATAATTGGGAAATACCGAAACTTCCCAACCAAATACTCATCTTAAAGAAACTTCCAAGACTGAACCCGTAGAAACTTCCCAACCAAATACTCATCTTAAAGAAATAACCCAATACCAAGATGGTAGAGTAAGCCTATAATTCCTAAGAAGATCTACGAGTAGTAGATACGATGATACATGTTCCATAGAAACCCTAGACTTAGGAAGAGTCTCACAAATTTCTTCAGTAATAAATACCCCTTATAAAATAAAACCAAAACATTCTACGTCGGATTTACCCAATCTAAGAAACGTAGACTATACCAATGAAATACCTAGACCCTTATATCAAAATTCCACTGTTAGAGAAAAAATAGATGATCAGGAACCTACTAGTCCGGCATTTTCCTCGATAACAGATAATATAGTAAACAAAATTGGAGTTTTAGAAAAAGAATTCCAAATAGATAAAAAAATTCTACAAAAAGATTTTTATGAAAATTATAACTTAGTAAAAAATAATTTGGTTCTTTAAAAACATTTTAAATACTAAGAAATAAATACAGGAAAACTTCTATGAATTTGTAAATGAAAATAGGATAAACATTCTATTTTTTGACTGGTTTGAAATATATTCCTCCCAAAATTCAATAGAGTATCCCTTTTCTAAATAGGTAAATCCCGTTACAACTAGGAATAAAACGCCGGAATGGAAAACCCTAGTTGATTCTAGGAAGGTCCAGTCCAACCACCCTCCTCTGCAAGGTATTAAGAGCTTAACACATTCATGGCCGCCCTGTAGACACAATTTCTTTTAAAAACACAGCAGAAGATGAAAAAAAAATAAAAAATCCATCCTCGCACAAAATAATTTTACAAATATTGATTTAAATACCATAGGAAAACAATTAAATAGAGTGGAAAAACACATAAAATACCACCCTTTAGTCACTATAGATTCCCCAAAAACGCTTAAAGAAATGAAATTAGAAAGCCCAATTTTTAAACCCTTTCAGGTGTCCAAAGATAGTGTTAAAAATATCCGACAAAATAAATCTGAGTTATTCAGGCTATACAAGATCAATTAAGTAAAATTGGTACATCCAATAGTTCTAATATAGAACCCATTGTTCCAAATACCCCATAATCAAGTAATAAAATAATAACTTTAACATATGATTCCGATAACATTGATACCTTAGAACAATTCCAAAATAAAACACTGCTTGTAAATAAAATGGATTGGAAACAACCCGTACAACATAATTTTCTTCACATCTAAAAGATAAAAATGCCGAGCTACTATCAAATCTAAAATGTATAAAACTAAGTGATTTTCAATGGTATAAAAATATGTTCTTAATCAAGGTAATGATTAGAGAAAATTCCAACCAACCATTTTGAAAAGAAAAATTCTAAGCAGGATTGCCTACCCTTTTTGGAGAAAAGGTTAGAAATAAAATTAAAGAAATTGTCGAAAACAAATAATACCTTATAATGAGTTTACATATGGACAACTAGTCAGTATAACTCAACAAGAAGGATTAAAAATTTGCCAAGACCTAAAATTACAAAAACACCTTAAATGGGAACTAAAAAGAACTAGGTGTGAACTAGGTACTTTTTGTAAACAATTTGATACAAATTCCAAAAAGCCCTCTCTAAGTTGTACAGGAAACTGTAGTAAGACTTATAAAACACATAAGAAATCAACAAAAGAATATAGAAAAAAGAACTTCAGGACCAGTGAAGAATATTATAAAAATCCTCGTTACAAAAATTCCAGAAATAAAAGAAATCCCAAAAAGAATGAATCTAAATACAAAGACATAACATGTTATAAATGCAATAAAAAAGGACATGCCTCAAGATACTGTAAAATGAATAAAAAAATTACAAGAGGTAAAATTAGATGAAGAAGTAATCCAAAATATCTCCATTCTTCTAATAGATTCCTCCGATTCAAACACTGAGACAGAACCTGACAAATTTTCTCTATCTTCAGAAGATAATAAATCCCTTCAAATAGTTGAATTGATCACAACTAGTTCGTCTGAAAATTCTGAAAAATATAAAGGAAAACACATATGTGTATTAACGATCGAGAATTCATGTTAGATGTGGTTAAACACATAGATACCCAAGACCAAAAGGATTATTTGAATAAAATCCTAAAATCTTTTACAGAAGAGAAAAAAGAAATTAAAAATATAATTTTGCCTAATACCTCTAAAAATACTTATGACTTAACAAATATCATAGGAAAAGGTAAAAAGATGAAAGAAATCAAAGAAACAATAGTTCAAGAACTGCAAAAAGAAATAAAACAAGTAAAACTAGATATAAAATATTTGAAAGAAAAACAAAAACAAGATTCTTTACTAATAAAAATGATCCTTTCAAAAGATATCCAGGAAAGTTCTGAGTCCGACAATTCTGATTCTGAAAACCCAAAAGAATCGGAAGAAGAGTTTGAAAAACAAAATCTAGAAGAATTCCTTACTGTCTTGAGACAAATCACGTCAAAAAAATACCTAATAAAAATAAGCCTTAAATTTTCAGACAATTTTAAAATCAAAACAATTGCTCTTTTTGACACAGGAGCAGATTTAAATTGCATAAAAATAGAATTAATACCCGAAAATTTCCAAGAAAAAACCCATGAAATACTAGTAGCAGCTAATAATACTAAATTAGAGATTAAATCCAAAATCAGTGCGTCAATTATAAATGATGGAGTTTCTATCGCAACATCATTTGTTTTAGTAAAAGACATACACAATTTTGTCATCTTTCAAACATCATTATAAATATTAGCACCCCACATAAGGTAGATAATGATTTCATATTTTTTAAATTCAATAAAAAGAAATTAAAATTCTATTTTTAACAAAAACAAAAACAAGAGACCACAATCTAATAAAAACGTATTCACTACACGAAGAAAACATAAATGCAAAAATAGAATGAAAATCATATCATCTAGAAGAACTAAGAAATGATTTTTTAGATCACAAACCTGAGTCTCCCAAAAGCTATCCTTTTAGAAATATCCTAAAACAAAAACCAGGTAAGGAAGAATGTATAGTCCATTATACTTTTGCTCATTCTATCCATTTAATTGATACCCTTGGAGCATTATTTCATGAATACATAAATGCCAAAATGATTTACAATATAAAAAATATTTTCAAAATATTGCATTAAAACAAATTTTCTGCCAATTGATTCCAAACGTTTTTTACTTTTAAGAAATGAATCTCATTCCTAATCTCCTAACTCGTCATTTCCTCAAAAACAGGAGAAAAAACATTCAAATTGTTGATACTGATTACGACGCAGAAATGTCCTTTCATTGTCCCATACCCCACTGTTTGGGCTACAAGGAAAAAATATCAAGGAAGGACATGCGAGAATCTGGACAATATTGTAACCATGCGATGTGTGGAGCCTTACTCCAAAAGTGGAAGGATGAAATTTCTCCGCCAATAATTACATCAGTTGTTGTACCACAACAACAAACAAATCTTATGGCCACCAAAAAACCCATAAACTCCACCACTTCCAAACCAACAAACCCATCCAAAGAAGAAAAGGACAAATTCTCTGCCAAAACTCCTACCGAAAAACCTATGACATGGTATGATGCAGTCCTGAAATAAGAAAATGCAAATGCAAACACCGTATAGTTTGTGCAAAAAACACCAGCAAATTCCGCACAAGACACAACGACTGAAAACCTTCTACAACTCCTTGAAAAATCCCCCGAACAACAGAAGGCATTGTTATAACTTCAAATTTCCAAACAAGAAATTGTTCAAACCCAGGAGAGGATAAACCTTCTCAAAATTTTAAAAAAATTGAGAAAGGAGAATCTTCGAAAACCCTTTCTCAAAAACAATTTTCAAAATCTCAACTTGTGGTACCATAATCCCCAAAAAACCTGTTTCTAGATTTTTTATAAAAACAATTTCCAAAATATTGTAACTCTTGAAAAAAGATTTTTTTTACCAAGACCCTTTTATAGAAATACAAAATTATTTTGGACAAGGATGGTTTTACAAATCACGGGATATCTTAAAAACCCCATATTTTTATCAGGCTATCCTAGAATCGGAAGAACATGAACTTCCACATCAATTAAATGCTTTAAACAAATGGACTATTCCATTTGTTGCTCCTAAGGAAATTTATAATTTCTAAAAATATTCATGATAATGAAAATAATGTCTGCGAATACTCTTTGAAAACATGGGTCTACTACCATTTGAAGACCTGGGTCCAAGTCTGAAAAGGATCATTATTTGAATAATAATAAATAATAAAACAAAACAAAAGAAATCTACAACCAAGATGGATCATAGTACTATTCATAAATAGGGATTTTAATCCGAGGATATTCGAACAGTTATACATAGATCAATACGAAAACGGCCCATGAAAATGCCTTATGCCTAACCACGGCGACGAATGCTTAACCACGACGACAACTGAAAGGGCACTCCGTACGACAAGAGCATAATTGTTATAATACCTTAGAACCCATTATGATATGTATTAATATCCTTCCTGGAATTTCAGTGTAGGATTCTATTTCATTCTATCCTTTTTTTTTTACTTAAACCATATCATCGCAGAGCATCTCAGACAGTCTTATTAGCCTATCATATGAAATAACAAGAAATAAAAAAGAGAAGGGGAGAGAATAGTACCTAAGCTGTGTCCAAGAGAGAGAAAGTATACAATGAACTCTGAAATATTATTATGAAGAGAATTTTTACAGTGCTTGGTGATTTTCTTCCAAGGCTTTCTTTACAAATGAAAGAGAGTCGCCTTTTATAGGTGAAGGCAGACTTCAAAACTGAATACAATTTACAAAATAGAAACAATACACGAATCTAATAATTACATATGGATAAAAAACTTCACGGAAAGGAAAACTTTAAATAAAGTAAGATAAGATTCCCCGACATACATCGCTTTCTTATCTTGAAAAAAGAAAACTTTTATAAAAAGTTAAAAACTTTATTAAAGTTATGAAAGGACATTTGTCCTATCCAGCCATTATTGATTCTGCGTGGCCACCAATGTCACTTCACTCTAACATTTTTGCTTTTCCCTTTGAATTAGTATCCTCCTTCTTGGATTTGTGTTTTTGTTGGATTGCCTCTATTATGCTATCAAACAGGTCTTCTATTTTGGATGGTAAGTATAATCCTCCAATAGTTGTAATTCACCTCCTAGACAAGATAATTGGTTGTCATCAAGGACATCTGTCATGGATGCGGTAGATGTTTCAGAATAGGGACTATCATCCACTTTTGCCTTAAATATTTTTATGAAATCCTCATTTACCTTATCAAGATATGCTGACATGAGATCCTCGTGTGATGCTTGGGGATTTCAGACTTTAATAGTTTTTTCCAATTTGTAAAAGAAAGATGATTCATCTTCTCTAGTCTTTTTCTACATATGATGGATATTTTTAAGACTTTTAACTAGTGAAGATATATCGCCTTCTAATTGTCATCCATAATGGCGAGTTTTGTCCTCTGGATCTTTATCTAACAATTTGGATCAAAACTAACAAAGGAATTTCCTTTTGAGACATATAATGTCTTGTTGATTCCTTCCTACTTCTGTAATCCATTTCCATATCCAAGGGATTCCTGCCTATATGAAGAAAAATAATGAAGCAGATCCTTCGATATAATCAGAGGGATTTTCTGGGGTAACACATGGTGTTACTTGAACCTATTCTTCATAGAAAGCCATATAAGGCTCATGTAAGACCTGGATTTCAGGTCCAATGACACTCCACCACGAGAATATCCATCCTAGAAGTAATAAACCATTCTGGTTGCTTCTAAAAATCTCAAGATTAATTTTAATCCACCAGGAATGACCATGCTTTCGATTTTTATAGTAGAAAATCTAAGTCAAAGCATTGATATAATCATAGTAATTAAACGCCATTTTAATGGTTGTTCGAGGAATTATAAATTCCTTTGATCTGAATGGGCTAATTCCCCACTCATAAGGAGATATAATCTTCTTAAGATAGAATTTTGAAAAATTCCTTTCTGCTCCAGGCTTATTTTCCGGGAACGATATGATCTCAGCAGTGTTGGTCGAAATAAGGATATATTTGTTTTGGGGATTTATTTGTTTAAGTATCCCTCCATAACCAATGTCTAAAGCATTAGTCTCAATGATCTTTCCCAGTATGGGTTAGCAAGCATAAGACACGACAAATCTTGCACATTCTTCTTAATCTTTTGTACCACTTCTGTGTGGGCATTTGTCCACAAAGTGGAAGTTTTTCTCAACCTATCATATAAGATAGTTGCATCCACAGATAAATTCTTGTAATAAGGAGAATTATAATTTAGACTCCCTAAAAACCTTTGTAATTGGGTTTTATCAAATATTTCATCAGGAAATTTAGAAGCAAATTCTATACTCCTGGTAATAGGAAAAATTTTCCCCTGTTCAATATTATGACCAAGGAATCGAACCTTTGTTTGGAAAATATTCATTTTGGGTTTTGATATAACCAAACCATTTGAAATAATAATTTTCTTAAAAATTTCAAGATGTTTGATATGATCTTGTATGTTTTTTGAAAAGACTAATATGTCATCTATGTAAACAATGATAAAATCACTATATGAAGTATTCATGACATGTTGAAATTCTGATGGAGCATTCTTCAGCCCAAAAGGCATGACATTACATTCATAATGTTCGAATAGGACTGTAAAGGCAGTTTATTACCTGTCAGATTTATCAACCTGTATTTGCCAGAAACCTGACTTTAAATCAAATTTTGAAAATATGTTAGACTGGTATAACCTGTCAAGTAAATCCTTTTTATTAGGGATTTGGTATCTAATCCATTTTAAAACCTTATTCAAAGGTTTATAATTGATGACCAATCTAGGAATTCCTCATTCATGTTCAACATGCTTATTAATATAGAACATTGTACAACTCCATGGGGAGTTTGAAGGTCGGATTAACCTTTTATCTATGAGGGCTGCATTTTCTTTTTTGCAAATTTCTAAATATTCCACATTAATCTAGCAAGGTCTAGCCTTGGTCGGAATATTATGTTCATGGAACCGTTCTTCATATGCAAGAATAACTATATGCTTTTTTCTGTTCCAAAAAGCAGTATGTAAACCATTACAAAGAATAGAAAAATCATGCTCTATTCCTTTTATTTTATTCTGTAATTTAGGATTTGCCAATTGGTCGATGATATTATAAATCATTAACTATTGTTGCAGATAATCAAGATGTTGTCTTTTATTCTGCACAAGATTAACAAGGCTAACAGTTGATGTAGTAACCAAAGGGAAAGTAATAGATTTATTCTCAAAGGTACCTGTGAAAACCTTATCATCAACATGTGTAAGAGGAATTAGACCATTAATAAAAGGTATTCCTAAGATTATATCATGAGACAATTTTTTTACTAAGACGAAAGAATGTTCAATACACATCCTGTCATGGCAAACATGGGCACTTGGTAATTTGTAGAGACATCTAATTTGCTCCCATCTCCACCACTTACTCTACGAGTAGTCTTGGTGAAGTATTTGGTAGGGATAAGTCCTTCCCTAATGCAATTAAGATCTGCCCCTGAATCAATCAATGTAGGAACATGTCTATATATGATACCTCTACTAATTAACAAATTAATACGGGTAATCCATCTTTGGCAGGAATACAAATTAATTGCTCCTATAAAGTCTGTCTCATTTAGATTATCAGAGGTAGTTGGTTGATCGAGTATAGAAGTATAACCAAACTCTATAGTAGTATCAGAAAGAGGAGTATGACTAGCTTGTCCTGATTCTAATGAAGTAACTTTGTCGTCTAAGGTAGCGTAATGCTAACGTAGTAGAACTAGTTCTGGCTTGAGATCTCAATTTTCAGTTCCTGGACTGTTAGAGGACTATTAGGACTCATTTTTTTCTATAATTCTTAAAGAACCTCAGAAAATTTATATGGTGGATTGATTCTTGATCTGATCTTGAGGGGAACTTTGTCCTTTTCTCGAGCTTTGAACAAAGCTTCAATGATCTGTGCTTTCTGAGCTTTGTCTTGAATATTATTCAGCAAGTCACTGACTTCTTCTCCATTCATGACATTTATACTGCAAATGGAGAATTAAGCTTGAAGTTTATAAAACTCATCATCAGTTTCTTTATTCTCCATGATAGTCTGACATTTATCTTTCGAAATGCATGTGCAAAGGGATTCTTCTTCCATAGAGGAGTAAGAATCTTCATAGTCTGAACTCAATGTCTCATCTGAGTCATTTGACTCATCAGATGAGACAACAATTTTCATCAAAGCATCTTTTATGCTTTCATCTATATTAAGATTCTTGATCTTTCCGATATTCTTCTTTTTACACCTATTGGCGTAATGTCCCTTTTCATCGCATGCATAACATGTAGGATACTTCTTCTCTCTCTTATGGATATAACCCTTTTTTGCATTTTTGGCTCTTTTCTTTGCATCATACTTCTTGTGAGAGTCAGATTTGTACTTCTCATAGTACTGTCTTTTATGGGGTTTAACTAGATTTTTCCTCTTTTTCCAATTCTGGTGAGAGGTCGGTGGATCGAATGCGAACTGCTGGCAGATTCCCCTAATTGGGTCTTTTCTGTCAATTTCCGCTTTTTAAGTTGTTTCTGTAATTTCAGATCATTGCATAGAGTTAATCCTTCTTCCATGCATTTGCATATTAGCTGACCATAAGAATAAATATCCCATTGTATCTGAGAATCACCTGAATCTTTTCTTAAGGTTCTCTTAATCTTTTCAGCAAAAAGAGAGGGAAGGCCATCTATGAATCTGGCTTTCCAGAAACTACTATTGGCTGATGGGAGGTTTAACACTGCTAAGGAAAACATCCTTATACCACCTCAATGAAGTTAAGGTGGGGCACCTATGGTTTTGTAGAAGAGTTTTGATATTATCATAATTGGTTGAATAATTACCTATAAAGTTATCTAAAATGGTTAGAACGAGAGAAAAAACCGCATAAGGTTGGACTTCATTACCCTCTTGCTTTACGACATTTAAAATAGAAGCTTTCTGGTCTGGTGTAAGATAATTATCCCACCACGCTTTGAGCTGACCTATAAATCCTGCAGTTATCATCTTAACGATGTGAGCATCGGTTTGGTTATTACCTTTGGCTGCTGCAGCATACATGATGATTTTGTGGCAAGTCCTGAAGATTTGACTATCAGCGTCACCATCTATTTTCCATTCAACAATTTTTATACCGGTATAGGGGGTAGGCTCATTCTTATAAGCTTGTTCTTCAATCAGAACATCCATAGGTGTAGGTCTCGGATAGAAGTAACTTTCTGAATTAAACTTGGGTTTCCATTTACCCTTTCTCATTGCAACAATTTGTGCTTCATTGTCAGACTCGGATAATTTATCTGTACTGATCATCGTAACAGTAGATGTAGAACCATCTTTTGGAGAAATCTTTAACTTACTCTGAAAATGAGAGTAGATCTTCAAGATTTTTTACTAATGGTTCTGTGGTATTTTTTCCCAGGGAAATTCCTTCCATTGAAGGAGGAGGCTGGATATTAGTTGGAACCTCCAGAGGCTGGTCATCAGCATCAAGCTTAACACGTTGGCTTTCTATAAGAGATCTGAGCCTGTCTACCTGTTATGTAATAGGCTCATTTGTTCACTAATAACCTTAAGATAGATATTGGTGTGGTTATGTTGTTTGAACAGATTGTTGATATGATCAATAGTAGGACCATTATGAAGGGTCTGATGTATTAGCTTCATAAAAGGTTGGGCTTGTAAATCATTGTTACTATGGTCTCTCTTTAATGAAAATGGTTCATCAAGAGGGTATATACTCCTAAGGTATATACTCCTAAGGACTTTTTTGGAATCCAAATTCCATTTTCTTTCAATAACATTGATATTTGGAAGAGCATATTCTTCGACAAACCATCTAACAAAAGGTTTATAATCCTGCTTGGTTTGCAACTCATCATAAAATTGATCTCTAATAGAACAATGTTCTTTCTTAGAGAAAAAATGAAAAGAACCATCTTCTAAAAAGATAGTAATCTTCGCTAAGAAAGTCTTTCGAAATAATTTTTCTCAAACCTGAACCTGGACTATAATCCAGAGGAGAAGCACTAATATGGTCACTATCTATCCTTAAAATAATCAGCGAACCCCATCTCGCTAGGAGTAGGATTTGTGTTAATTCCTACAGGAATTTGGTTGTCTCCTATCTTTATTTTATCAATCTTCTCATCGTGAGAGATTTCTGATGGAGTGGTAACCCTATAAAGGTCTTCGTTAACCTGAGAGGTTGACGCTCTAGCAGTAGAAGGTCAGGGGATGTCGTCGAGGGGAGAGAGGTAATAATGAGATGACATCGATCTACTTAAATTAGGCGGTTGAGTAGCGAATTGGAGATGGTTATTTCCATCAGTAGTTTGAAATACCTGAGCAATCCGAGTATCTATCCTAGGTTGGATAGGAATTGCCTTTCAATCAGCCAGTCATCGGGGTAATTTATTTCATCCCAACTGATAGGTCTTCTAGTTGTTATCTTAGACCTTTTGGCTAGGTTGATTTCTATAAGAACCGTCTGTCTATTTCTCTTATCATCCATAATCTTACAATTAGGATTCATGGTGTCTAACACACGAAAATAGATACGATAACAAATACACATAACTTCTGTTTCAGGCATATAATTATAACCATGAGCTTATACATATAAAGTCAAAGCATGCAAGATATTTGGATCAGACAAAGATAAAGTAAGGTTTAGTCTGACATAAAAATAAACTGGTCCATAAGTCAGACTGGATTGTATAGCACCCATAAGAGATTGTTTCCAATTTAAATTTCTAGCATCTCTTAAAACAGTCATAAAAATTTTAGGTAAACCCTCTAAAGTTAAAGGTTTAAATGCAATTTGTACTAATCCAATATGCAAAAAATTTATAATGCAATTTTTGATGTCTTTCAATATCAGTATCAGAAAATAATTGTATAGTTTTTTCTTGATTATCCATTTGGACAGATTCTTCAATAGTCTTAATAACATGGCGATTTCACAAGTTTTCAAAAATACCTAAATTATAAATTTCCTTAGTGGAAACAAATGGACTATTCCATTTGTTTAAAGCATCTAACTACTGTGGAAGTTCATGTTCTTCCGAGCTAGCATTCTTAATGCTATGTTTATAATTTCTAAAAAATATTCATGATAATAAAAAATATTGTCTGCGAATACTCTTTGAAAACATGACTCTGACACCATTTGAATGACCTGGGTCCAGGTCTGAAAAGGATCATTATTTGAATAATAATAAAGAATAGAACAAAACAAAAGAAATCTACAACAAGATAGATCATAGTACTATTCATAAATAGAGATTTTAATCCTAGCATATTCCAACAGTTATACATAGATCAATACGAAAAATGGTCCATGAATTTTTTTTTAATAAAAATGTATTCACTACACGAAGAAAACATAAATGCAAAAATACAACAAAAATCTATCATCTAGAAGAACTACGAAATGATTTTTTAGATCACAAACTTGAGTCTCCCAGAAGCTATCCTTTTAGGAATATCCTAAAACAAAAACCAGGGAAGGAAGAAAGTATAGTCCAGTATACTTTTGCCCATTCTACCCATTTAATTGATACCTCTTTGAGCATTATTTTATGCATACATAAATTCCAAAATGATTTACAATATCAAAAATATTTTCAAAACATTGCATTAAAATAGATTTTCTGCCAATTGATTCTGAACGTTTTTTACTTTAAAGAAACGAATCCCATTCATAATCTCCTAACCCATGATTTCCTCAAAAACAAGAGAAAAATCTTTCCAATTCCTGATATTGGTTATGACGCAGAAATGTCCTATCATTGTCCCATACCCCATTGTTTGGGCTACAAGGACAAAATATCAAGGAAGGACATGCGAGAATCTGGACAATACTGTAACCATGCGATATGTGGATCCTTACTCCAAAAGAGGAAGGATGAAATTTCTCCGCCAATAAATACATCAATTGTTGTACCACAACAACAAACAAATCTCATGGCCACCAAAAAACCCATAAACTCCACCACTTCCAAACCAACAAACCCATCCAAACAAGAAAAGGACAAATTTTGTGCCAAAACTCTTACCGAAAAACCTATGACATGGTATGATGCATTCATGAAAGAAGAAAATGAAAAGGAAAACACCGCATAGTCTGTGCAGCAAACACTAGCAAATCCCGCACAAGACACAAATGCTGAAAACATTCTACAACTCTTTGCAAAATCCCCGAAACTACAGAAGGCATTGCTACAGCTTCAAATTCCCAAACAAGAAATTGTTCAAACCCCAGGAGAGGATAAACCTTCTCAAAAGTTCACAAAAATTGAGAAAGGAGAATCTTCGAAAACCCTTTCTCAAAAACAATTTTCAAAATCCCAACTTGTGGTACCACAAGTCCCCAAAAAACCTATTTCTGAATTTTTTATAAAACCTTTTTCCCAAATATTGTAACTCTTGAAAAAGGATTTTTTGACCAAGACCCGTTTTTAGCAATACAAAATTATTTTGGACAAGGATGGTTTTACAAATCATGGGTTATATTAAATACCCCATATTTTTATCAAGTTATCCTAGAAATAGCAGGATCAGCCACAATTAAAAATAATTATTATAAAAATAAAAGATCCTTCTTACTCTATTGCAAAATATTTAGGGTAATTGCACCAAGTGATTGGGGAAGTGATCTGTCTCAACTTCTTAATTTCCCTGATACCCATCAAAATATCCCATTTTTTATATTGCATTTAATTACTGGGATTACCCACAAGCTTGGTTCAATTCCTTTTTTGTTCAAAATACCAACTGAAGCCATACTTGGCTTTTTCATTTTGTAACCTCATGTACTCCATCTCAATTTCCAACATGGTGGAATTCATGGTGGGAACAATTTGGATCCACCTTTGAGATATTAAAACCCAAGTCACTAAATATTTTAACCTCTTTAAATCCCTTTATAAACCTACTGAAGAAGAAAAAATATTTGCGCCACTACACCTATTTCACATCAGATTCCATTTACCAGGGGTATTCACATGGTTCGTGGATTATTCTGAGAATAAAATTCCAACGGTCTGAAGAAGGTTCAAGATCAGATGGTGGGAAAACTATAAAATACCAGCAAGTCTCACACCGTCAAAATTCCAGGAATGGCTAAATACCCAAAAGTACATTCAGGTACATGTACCACTACAAATACCACAGGCAGCACTACAAACACTGGAGCACACCCAGTTTCTTTCCCAGAAATCCTAAATGGCGTTAATTCTTGCAGCGGCCAAAAATCCAGAAGAAATGCAAGCAATAATTCTGAAGTTTGCACCATCTTCATCAAAACAAGTCTCTTCATCAGAGGAAGAAGAACCAAAAATTGATATTGAAGATGATGTAGTTTTTGCAACAGTGGATTCTGAAAAGATTGCCAAAAGAAGACAAAATACCCGGAATAAAGTTCAGATAAAATTTTGACAAAAGAAAATGCCAACAAAAAGAAATACTTTTAAAAAGTAGAAGATTCCAGCAATAATTCGAGAAAATGACAAAGTCAATGATGTCATGGATGATGTCATTCTCCACTCAGATGCCATCATGAATAGTTAGATTCCTTTTGTATTTACTAAAATGTCATGTAAAACTCCTATAAAAGGAGACCATATCCCTCTCATTTAGAACAAGTTTTTTCTTTCATAAGATTTCAGATTCTAGAGAGAAGTAAGCTATATAAATTCCAATTCCCCTCATATGAGATAAATTCCAATTCCCCTCATATAAAAGTCCTCTAATCAAAAATTCCCAAATTCCTTGTAAACTCCTAAGATACATCTCCTTGAAAATATTCAAGTATAAATCTTTGTAAGTTTTAATATTTTGAATAAATATGATTATGGAAGGTGCTACCTCCTAATCTTTTAAATTCATGTTTTTAAATTCTTGCACTATTAAATTCATGTTTAAATCCTTGGCCAGTTCAACCGCCTATTTCATTTAAATTCTTGTAGATCCTTTGAATTATGGATTTCTTATTACGAACCGTAATTTGTAAGTTAATCTTACTTTACTTTCTGCATATCTCCTTTATATTTTAATTCTTCAATCCCTTATATTTCAATTCCTTCCTTGTGTATAATCCCCTTTAGATCCTCGAGTGTAAATATATATATATATATACCATCCACATGGGCCTACAAGGCCTAGACCTGTATAGATACCAGACCAACATATTGAATATAAGCACATGCATACATACATCTACAAAAGCCTCTAAGAACATCTAACTAATATAACATAGTTGGTACAAGTCCTCGACCTACCCATAACTTCTATATATATATAATATAATCAGATAACCTCTAGACTCGACTACACTCCAAATGAAATAGAGACTTGCCAATCAACTGATGGAAATGGGACTCTCTATTCTAAAGGCTTATTAAACTGACTATCGGAATCTACAACATGAAATGCAGCATCCCCGGTAAGAGACGTTAGTACAAATAATGTTATCGACTATGTAAGGAAACTAAACAATCATAAATAAGAACTATAATCAAATGAGAGTCTAACTGAAGAATGAGTATGAACAGGAGTCAAGAGTCAATATGTAAGGTCATACAACATACACTTACCAACTGGAATACGTGATACCTCTCTGCAACTTGTGTTTCTATTACAAGATCTCACAACTCATAGCATATCTAGTTTATCATATGCAAGTCGCGTGAATACATAAAACGTTGTAAGGCTAACTACTTGTATGATCTTATACGTATATGCTAGCTATGAAACTTGTGAGTCTTTTCTTTCCCGACTAGCGTATCGGTTCTCTCTCTCTCTATCATACCTGACTAATAAGCCGATACTTCTGGAGTAACATATATGTCATCTACCGTGCTATCATGCCCCTATCTGCCAGGATAGCACTCCTATACTACCATTTCTCTAGACATGTCCACTGTATGTAACTATCATTTCAAACATCAACAAGTAGAAATCTTATCTCATCATAGCTAGCAATCATTAATAAGTAGAAATCTCAAAGTGCATGACTCTTAGTCGTCATAATACTGAAGCTTTCATAAGTGAGCCATTCTAGCTCGTAACTTCTTTCTGAATAGGACATGGAACTATTAGTAAATATATGAAACATGGCCTCTCAATGTACCACCAATCAAGCCATATATGGAGTTATGAAAAACATGGACGGATCATCCCTTTCCAATAGTCATTTTGCTTTATAAGTACTTATGAGGGAGACGTTGTGGCTTGTATGCAATTTCTGAATGAAGCACAATATCCTTAAGGGACATATGGAACTTATGTCATTGAAAAAAAATTAATTAAGGAATGGATGAAGCTGTCTAGTTCATGAATTGAATATTCACCCGAATAGTCATTATATTAATGAGATCTTACGAGAGGACCTCTATAGCTCAATTACACTTCTTGAAGGAGCATGGGTTACTCATATATATACCTAAAACTTAGCTTACGAAGGCGACATCAACTATGTGGTTATAGAGTCATGGAATACATGAGTAGATTATCTCCAAATGTTTCATTTTAGGGCTTCTTTTCGAAAGACAAGGCTTACTATGGATTCATGCCAAATAAGGCATAATGAATATCCTTACATACCTTTAAGTCGATCTTTCAATGAAGATAGAGGGATAGTCTCCTCTTCAAGATCTCTCAAGTGTCAAGAAGCAGCTCATCTACACCTTACTTCAAAGAGAAGAAATCTTCTATATCAATAACTACTGGCGGAGGAAGAGTTCTACTCGTGCTACGATATTTCCAAAGTCAAAGATGTCATATAAACTTATGCAAATCACTCAGGTGGTAGGAGAACTCTTGGAGAGTATCTTGAGAGCTTAGGGTTCGATTTGGATGAGTAATGAGGTAAATATAGGGTTGCACCTATTAAATAACATCTTAGAAGGTTCCAGTACCTCACTTGTCTCTCTAAGCAAAGCCCAGGGCAAGCAACACCCTCGTTTAGCGAGCTCCTTCGCTACATGTTTGATAGTCTGCGCAGTCTGGCAAAAACATGATTATCTCCCTACTCATATATCGTATTGATGAATGATTTAATGCACTGGAAACTAGACTCATAGACCTTTCATTTGTTGATCCCGTAGATCAAAGTATATTGAGAGAAAATCTCCATCGCATCTGACCCAAATTTCAATGAACCTATGAACGTTACTTGCGACGACCTTTACTGACTTTTTCTTTCCAGCTTGTTTGACTTCAACACTTAACATGCGACTATTATACAATTAAAATACCTCATAAAATGATATTATTAGCATAACAAGCACTCCTAGTCTTTCCCCAAAAGTATGGATTATAACATTTCCAACTTGCCAAGTTTTGATGAAACGTATTTTCTTCGATTCATTTGACGTCTAAACCTTCCAACATGTTCTATACGTGGTTTTAAACACTTATAAACTTTAGAATGTTATTGCTCTATGATCTCATATTGACTAACTTATGATGCACTTTAACATACAAAAATGGGGGATGTAATATCTCCTACACAAACTAAATATGCAAACCAGTCCTAAAATATGCAATAAATTTGTTCGCGCACTCAAAACAATCATACAAGGTCTAGTTGTAGTTAGGTTCTTTTATGGTCCTCACTTATTTACCTTTGCAAGTATTGTATATTAGGTGTTCATTGGTTAGTTACTGGATCTATAAAAACAACTAGGTTGTTTAGGTGGATTGTTTAAGCAACAAGTCCTTTGGTGTTACAAAGAATTTGTAAACCTATTTAATGGCTCCAAATTATAGTATAATTTTGGTAAATCCTATAGGAAAGATAGGTCGTGGTTTTTTACTCCATCTAGAAAGGAATTTTCCATGTGAAAATATTGTGTTCTTATTGTTGAACTACCTTCTAATGCAAATAGTTGCAAGAAATAGGTTCTTGGAGGGCGTAAGACTAGCCCGATCCAATCGAGTGATATAAGAGCTAGATCTTTCTACAAAGGCTAGTACCTTGAAAGATGGCGACAATGTTATATCCCATACTTTTTCACATTAGATTCATTGTACGTTAGTCATAAGTTCAAGGAAAAAATATTTTGAGGTTAAATGAAAGTAATCACGATAACATTTAAGAGGATATAAGAATTTAAGAGTCGGTAAGTCATTTGTGCACATATTCTTTACGTCGATTCCTTCATGAGTACTTACTAGTGTGATCCGGAGAAGTTATGGCCCCTAAATAGGGTTAAGTAGGACTTTATATAAGTGTTAAGAGTATACAAAAAGGTTTTGGGATCAAACGAATCGAAGGAAACAAATTCATCGGAAAGTCAATTTGAGGAACCAATTTCACAGACTGAAAAAAGTTCCACGACCCGTAAAATGGTGGCAATACCACTGTGGAAATGGAATAGAATCATGGATTTTTGGAGGTTGTTTCACGGTCCAATTTAACGGGTCGTTTATTGTTTCATAAAAAATGATTTTGGCCATGAAAACCAAGTGGTGGCCGACCTTGCTTAGGTTTAATACGATTTGGCCTTCACTTTCTCTCATATTTTCTACTTGACTAAGCCCTTACATCCCCATAAGAGTCTCCAATCAGTTCATCAAGGTCAAAGAACACTTTTAAGGTTATTTGAGCAAGATCCAACTTTAAAAGTTAGTTCAAAGCTAGAAGAAGAGGCTTCTTGGTGTGGTCTTGTGTTCAAGTTTGTTTCCACTTGAAGAGGTTGTGATTGAAGGTTTTGCAGGGCTCACAATGGACCACAGAATTAAGGCAATGGCCAACCTTCTTGTACTATTTAAGCGATGTAAGCTCTTTTCTTGGACATTTTTGACCAAACCAGCCTTGTGACCCTCCTAAGTTCTCTCTCTATACTATCCAAAGGTTTATAAGAAAATCCTAAGCCAAATCAATCAAGTTTTTCATTTCAAATGTTGAAAAGGTGGTTGACATCACATGGTTGATGTTGTGCTGGATGTGTGCACTCTTTCAAGCTTAAAATGAGTTGTTTCAGAGCTTTTACAAGTTGTAATAAGGTATGTTCTCCCTCTCCTTCCTGGACTTCAGCATGTCTAAAGTCCTAGATAAGTTATAGGGATGAGATAGTTCAAGATAAGAACTTTGAGAAGTTGTGTTTTTATTATAGCTTGTTGTGTTGTTGGTTAAGGTAGTTAAGATGGCTGTGAGGATGGATATTATTGTGAAGATGTTTAATTATGTGTTGGATGTGTTGAGCATGTTGTATGAGATGGGAGGGAAGTGAATAGAATAGGGGAGGTGCTATCTGAATTGTCATAGAACAAGTTTCTCGCTCTTTTATGTCGAACTCTAACTTCAATAAGCTTAATCATAACTACTTACTTCTTATTGTAGATTGGCATGGTATACAACTGTATCTTTCATCTTGTATAGGAGAACATTAAAGGTATGTAAGGCTTACCATTTCTTTCATTTTGGCATGTTCCTAAGAATAACGACATGTATTGAAACACCCATAAAAGAGGACTTTATTCTTACCCGGTGACAACATGGTTATTCCCTACTCTTGATAATGATTTCATGATTTTCGATATCCCTTGTCGGGATAATTTTCCACACCTTATGATACTCTAATTAATTGATTAACTTTAAGTCTCTTGTTGAATTATAACGATAGTTGTACAAGACTTCATAACTACAAGCAGAGGTTAACAACATTAGGTCACTCCTCCGTATTCATATTGTTCTTTAGAGGTCTTGCATGCATCATATATATATATATATATATATATATATATATATATATATATATATATATATATCTATTTTCTTACCGAGTCATGCTATAATCGGTCGGGTATGGCACCTATTGTGCACACCACTACAGTTGGGTACATTATGATGATGTTATCCCCAAAGAGCGGCTTGATGATGTTATATCCCCACAAGTGGCTTATATATATGTATATATTTTTAAACAAAAGCATAGATGTCATACGCCCTTAGCGGAATTCAGAGTTACAAGTCATCTATTTCCTATCCTTATTTGCATTCCTGTGTCTAATTACATTTCCTACCTTACATATTTAGTACACTATTCGTACTGACGTCCCTTGATAGGGCACTATATTTCATGTCCACAGGTTTATATTTATGGAGCGACGCCCCTTTTCTAGTAGAACCTCAGCTCAGCAGTGGTTTCAGAGCTCTCCACTGTTCTGAAGATGCTAGCCAGAGTTAGATAATTTTATATTTATATTTATGGGTATGGTGGGGCCCTGTCCTGACCTGCTGATGTTCATGTACTCCTTAGAGTCTTGTAGATAGTTGTCCTGTATGGATATGTCGAGTATGGCCTTACCGGCCTTCCAAATGGTCTTTTACACTTATGATGGCCTTGTCATCCTTAGTAGGTATATATATACAGATGTTGGTGGGTCCTTTTCTACTTGCAGGTTGTTACACAACTACCTATGAGAGGCCTTGTTGGCCCAGATCTTGTAATGTTGGTTTTATGTTCTATGACTGGTATGCTCGGGCCTTAGGGCACAAGTGCAGGCCACACCCCCCAAGGTTGGGGTATGAATAACTTGGTATCAGAGCAACTCAGTCATTGGGATATCTACAAGTCATTTCTAGTAGAGTCTTGTGTATAGGTATGTAGCGCGCTACACTTATAAATAGGAGGCTACAGGGAATTTAGGATGGTTTCCTTCCTTCTTGTTCTATATCACGCGATAGAGATGAGATATAATTATTCCCCTTCTAATCTTATCATGTTTACGAATGCAGCGATGCCTTCATCGAGTAATGCACCATCTATTGAGTCAAACCTATCATACAATATGAGTGGGTCACCTTCTCAAATATCACCAACTCCTGTAGCACCAGAAGAGCTAAGGAAATCCCCCGTATTATCAGTTATACTACCAACACCGTCTAATGAAGATGTTAGAAAAGTGGTCTAAATATTGACTCAGTTGGTTGCCCCTCAAGGCAAGATGTTTCCCTAGCATGTCTGACAGTGGTAGTCCCCTAGAAAGGTCAGGATGTTAATAGCCTTGAGAGCTCATTGGTCAGGGACCATCGACGTTTAGTGGATTTGACCTAGTTAAGGATAATGAGAGAGCTATGAGGGTTAGGAAGAGTAGGGATAAATTAAATATGTGTGGTCAAGATGCTAGATCTTCACAATGGTTTATACACGACCAGAGTTCTCGAGTAAAGCTGAGACATGGATCGCATACCGTGGTATTTCAAGATAAAAGTGGTGCGGATCGAGTGAAGCTGCCTTGGCCATCCTGTGATCATAGCGGTCGAGCGTATGTCGAACTGTGTCATAAGGGAACACGATGTTGTTATTGATGTAGTGGTCAAGGTCATAAGATTTGGAATTGTCCCAAATTGGCCCGCAAGAGAAAGGGTGAGAGTGGATATGGAGCCTCGAGTTCCGATGTGGTATGAGGTGACCTATGATATTCAGTTATGATATTGATTCCTTTGTTGATATATTTACCTCTTATATGCTTAGTACAAACCTGTTTATTGTTTAGGAGTATTCACCCCATTTTAGGGATTGGTTTTACGATATTACTTGTGAGATCAGATATTTCGATAAGAGCAACTTATGGATGTAAGGGTATCAGCCAAAATGATTTTTTATCCAAAATGAAAGTAAATTAGTAGGCTAAAAATATATGGAACCCACACTGACCTAATAACAGAGTATGTAGTATGTTTCCTTCATCCTAATGATTATACTAGATATATCCCGAATATATGATATCATGGTCCCTCAACTATTGTACGAAAGCCCAAGTTTTGTGGGAGAAATGGTAAGCTGAATATAAGTTGTAAAGATAGAATGCAAGACGTATTGTTGGAAGGTTTATACGATTATGGGAATGTATCCGTCTTGTCGTAACTTTCATCAAATTCAAATAAGAAAATGCCTTATGAACGTGCGACTTAAATGGTAACGTTTATGACCCCAGGATATTCTTAATGGGAATAGACTGTGACAACCAAGCCATAGTAAAATTTCTCTTGGATGTGTTTAAGGAATTGTGCAAAGTGTCATGCCTAGAACAATGACCCCAATCATTATGCAAAGTGGCATGCCCAAAATAGTAACCCCAAACCATATGCATGGCCTGGATCATCCACGAATGTGAAAGACAGGATAAGCTCTCCGTTTGTTTGAAAGGAGCCATATTGTTTATCATTGAAAGCTATATGTATTACAGACCACAGGCTAAAGCAGGTTTTGGATGTTGGAGTGATAAGGCCTTCAGTTCCATCATGTGATCTGATATGATCCTAAATACCTATGGAATAAGAATCTTGTTGGAGACAATTGATGACGAAAACCACAAAATAATGGAAGGATGGATGTAAGAAAAATGAAGACGGTTAATAGATACGAATGGAATGCTATGACAAGTATCGAGGTAGTAATATGTTTCGCGTAATGGCGAGTATGCAAAGAGACCATGACAAGAAATATAGAGGAGAATGAGATTATGGTTATGCAGATTTCATGAAAGTGTGAGTACTTTGGAACAACGTAAGGACCAATGATAAAGGAGGGACATTTAAGAACTTTTAGGCTAAAGGTGTCAAACCTCCAATTTTCAGGATTTTAGTGTGGGGAGTATATTCAAGATGAGAGACTCCCCCATGGTAACTCGAAATGAAAAACATAAAGGTAATATGATTGAGCAAATCGGCCGATAGGGGACCTAATTAAGACTAGAAGGAAGCTCGGATGATTCATTGGACCATGTAACATCGTGAATTGGATCAAACTATACAAAGCATTGGTACCGCAGCACATACGGTCATGACCCTTGAAAAGTACATAAATGAAAGTAAGGGTTAGTAAAGCTCGATATAAGCATAAAAAAGTGAAAAGAATCCAATGGGCCTAAGGATGTAAGACAAGCATAGAAAGGGATGTGCTAAAAAGATAATGATAGTGGAGCGAAGAGTGACCTGAAAAATACATTAGTAGTTGAATGGGAGTTAGATTGATGGATTCAAATGATTATATCTTTATGATTTATAATACGACAGAGTCCTCCCTCATTTTGAAAGATAAAAAACATCAGGATAAAAATCCTGCATTTAGGGAAAATAAATAAAATAATTAGCAAAATAGAACTGCAATCTCCAAGTTTAATGGAAGTGGGACCCTTAGGTACCAGGGCCATTATATGTCTCCACTATTGCATAGACACAAGACAAGATTATGACAGGGATTTACTATTCACAACAACTTATCCACTCAGGATCTACTAGGATGTATAAGGATGACAAAGGAATGTATCAACGGAACAACATGAAAAATGAACCTTACAGAGGTTGCAGCCAGAGTACAAATGGCCAGCAAGTAAAAGATGTGTACCAAAAACCTGATGGGTTGACTCATAACATTGGGAACTCAATGTGAAAATGGAAGATGGATTCCACTATGGATAGACATATAAACAGAGGACTACGCTAGATGGTACATCAAGAAGATTGTTTGCCTTCATGATGACCCCGGCTCTATGCCATTGGCAAAGGTGCTATATTACGACTAAATACCGAAGAATTGATTCAAAAGGGGTCCGGGCACTCAGATTAGTACCACCCTCAAACAAATTAATAGATCGGACGTGATTCATACACTTGAGGACATGTTATGAATTTATTCCAAAGGAAGTGAGATAACTAACTACCTCTTCTTAGGGTTGCGTACAATGGCAACTACTATGTTAAGTATCAAAATGGCATCATATTAGACTTTGTATAAGCGAAGGTGTAAAACTCTCATTGGATGATTCGAGGTAAACAAATAAGGGTTAATATGATCTGATCTAACATATCAAGTCATAAAAAGGATAAAGATATTCAAGAGCAATTGTTGGCTGCCCGAAGTCATTAAGAAATCGTATACTTAAAACTCGAAGTTGATGATTGGATATTCCTAAAGAGTTCATCTAGGAAAGGCATGATTAGAATTGATAAAAAACAGAGACCCAAGTCTATGGTATGCTAAATCGTGCCACATAATTTGATAAATAGGCCAAACGGCTTGTAAACTGAATGTGCTTTCAAGAATTAGCATTGTCCACATAGTTACCCATATTCTAATGATAAGGAAGTATGTTAGGAGTCCTTCCTGTATTAGACCTGTTGACATGCTATGAAGAACCTATTGGATGAAGAAATCCCTGTTACCTTATGAAAATAGACAAGTCGCAGCTCACATATTACAAATGATAGCCTCCGTAAAAAGAATTTTATGGTAAAGTAAAGGTACTAAAGGAAACGAAATGTAAGGAGTTTAACAAAAGATAAAGTATAAAGTACTATTGACTGTTACGATTTAAATGTGACCCTTCCCCTAATGTAGCGGGGCTGGAAATTGACCCTCATGTTATAATTAGCAATACTCAGGGTAAAGAATAGAATGACCCAGAATTGATGCAATGATTCATAAAGTAAGTTCCTATTCCAGAATGCTGTACCTAATGGTCGACGACAGAGTGAAGTTTAATATCATATGTGTTATGATGGGGGGCCTAACGAGGTAAGTTTGTATATCTTCTGCTTGTTTATAGGAATGTGAATAGCTCATTTGTAAGGGGAATAAGGTCATAATTACCGAAAAGTCTTAAGAGGGTGTTGTATACTTGGCTATGCCCCCACATTAGAGGACGAATATTCCTAAGGGGGAAAGATGTTACACCCCATATTATTTTTACATCATTGCCATCGTAGGTTAGATGACGTATGCTCGGAGAAGGAGAGAGTCCTCCACGAGGTTAATGAAGGTTCACTAAAGTACTATGTAAGTTTTGGGAAAGTTTGATACTAATCGGATCGTAAGTTTAGATAAAGTCCGACAAAAAAAGGATCTTTGTGGAGCATTCTATGGACTGTAGAATAGGTATGTGGACCACACTGTGCATCACACAATTGAGAAGTGAATATTGAAGTTTCTGGGCAAATTTGCGACCAACTCTGCAACCTCAGAGGAGGTTCTTCGAACCGCAAAAGGGTTCTACATGGTGTAAAATAGACCGCAGAACTGAGGCGGTGGCTAACCATCTTGGTTTATTTAAGCAGTATAAGCTCTTTTCTTGGATATTTTCGACCAAACTAGCCTCAAAACCCTCCTAAATTATCTCCCTATACTCTCCAAAGGTTTCCAAGCAAATCCTTAGCCAAATCACTCAAAAATTTCATTTCAAATGTTGTAAAAGTGGTTGAGATCACATGGTTGATGTTATGGTGGATGTGTGCACTCTTTCAAGCTCAAAAGGAGTTATTTCAGAGCTTCTAAACGTTTTAATAATGTATAGTCTCCCTATCCTTCTTGGATTTGAACATGTCTAAAGTCCTAGATAAATTATTGGGATGAGATAGTTTAAGATAAGTACTTGCAGAAGTTGTGTTGTTGTTATAGCTTGTTGGCTTTTTTGTTAAGGTAGTTAAGATGGCTGTGAGGATGGATATTGTTGTGTAGATGTTTAATTATGTGTTGGACGTGTTGAGCATGTTGTATGAGATGGGAGGGAAGTGAAGAGAATAGGGGATGTGTTGTATGAATTGTCGTAGAATGAGTTTGTCGCTCTTTACATTGAAATCTAACTTCGATAAGCTTAACGATAGCTATTTATTATTTGTTGTAGATTGACGTGGTGTACAATTGTATCCTACGGCTTGTAAATGAGAGTATTAAAGGTATGTAAGGTTTACCATTTCTTTCATTTTGGCATGATCCTAATAATAACGACATGTGCCGAAACACCCATAAAAGAGGACTCTTTCTTGGATGTTGACAACATGGTTGTTCCCTACTCTTGATAATCATTTCATTATTTTGGTTGTCCCTTTTCAGGAGCATTTTCCGCACCTTATGATACTCTTGTTAATTGATTGATTTTGAGTCTCTTGTAATGATAGTTGTACAGGACCTCGTAACTATAAGCAGGGGTTCATGACATTAGGTCACTCCTCCCTATACATGTTGTTGTTCGGAGGTCTTGCATGCATTATATATATGTAGCTATTTTTTACCGAACCATACTATAGTTGGCTGGGTATGACACCTACTGTGTACACCACTATTGTTAGGTACGTTATGATGATGTTAGCTCCAAAGAGTTGCTTGATGATGATTTTATAGCCCCACAAGTGTCTTATATATATATATGTATATGTTTTTAAACGAAAACATGTTTGTCATATGCCCTCACTGGAATTCAGAATTACATGTTGTCTCTTCCCTATCCTTATTTACATTTCTGTATCTATTTGTATTTCCTGTCTTATATATTCAGTACATTATTCGTATTGACGTCCCTTCTGGGGCATTGCATTTTATGCCCGCAAGTTTAGATAGACGGAGCGATGCCCCTTTTTCCCGTAGGACCTCAGCTCAACGGTGGTGTCAAAGCAATCCACTTGTTTCGAAGGTGCTAGTCATAGTCAGTATAATTATATATATATATATATATATATATATATATATATATATATATATATATATATATATAAATCCACAATTACCAAATGCTGGAAGGTTCAATTCCGGTAGCAATAATCTTTAGAATCCAGTACAAAGCTATGCTTTCTGCTTTTTCCACAAAAGTTAGGTACCATAGTAAAAAAGGTGAAACATTACTGTTACAAATGGATCTTTCCAGATCTAAAACCGTAATACCAAGACCTATTAGGTGGAAGGATATTACCCTACCAAAAGAATGGATCTTGGAAGGAGTAGTTAAACCTGAACCCTTAGAAACTTCACACCCAAATACCCATCTTAAAGAAATAACCCAATACCAGGATGGTAGAGTTAGTCTATCATTCCTAAGAAGATCTATGAGTAGTAGATACGATGAGTAGTAGATACGATGATACAAGTTCCATAGAAACCCTAGATTTAGTTTATCTTATTTTCATTTACAAACACATAGAAATTTTCCTGTATTTGTTTCCTAGTATTTAAAAAGTTTTTAAAGAACCAAATTCTTGTTTCTGAATTATATTTTTCATAAAAATCTTTTTGTAGGAATTTCTTATTTACTTGGAATTCTTTTTCTAAAACTCCAATTTCGTTTACTATATTTTTTGTTATCGAGGAAAATGTCGGACTAGTAAGTTCTTGGTCATCTATTTTCTCTCAAACAGTGGAATTTTCATATACGGTTCTAGGCATTTCATTGGTGTAGTCTACGTTTCTTAGATTGGGTGAATCTGACGTAGAATGTCTAGGTTTTATTTTATAAAGGGTATTTATTACTGAAGGAATTTGTGAGACTCTTCCTAAATCTAGGATTTCTATGGAACCTGTATCATCATATGTACTACTCGTAGATCTTCTTAGGAATGATAGGCTAACTCTACCATCCTGGTATTGGGTTATTTCTTTAAGATGGGTATTTGGTTGGGAAGTTTCTACGAGTCCAGGTTTAACTACTGCTTCAAAGATCCATTATTCTTTGGTTGGAAAGTTTCTACGGGTTCAGGTTTAACTACTCCTCTATTTCTGAAACTCTTTTAAATTCAATAACAAAGAATTAAAATTTCATTTTATAACAAACCAAAACCAGGAGAACTTAACCTAATAAAGGCATGTTCGATCCATGAAGATATCATAAGTTCAAAATTACATTGAAAATCATATTGTCTACAAAAATTAAGAAATGATTTTTCTTTCAAAAAATTAAATCCCAAATTAGAGAAACCGGTTATTACAAAGGCCTCTGACTTAGGAAAAGAGCGCGTCTTGAGACTGAATTCGGGGGGAAAGAGTACATAGTCCAGTATACTTCTGCCCATTTGATTACTATTTTTTTTATCATTATTTTATGCATGCAAAAGTTTTTACTAAATCAAAATATTTGCAAAAAAAGATATTCAAAACTCCGCAGCGAAACAAATTTTCTTACAATTATTACTTAATATTTTCTACTTTTATATTGATCCTATTAAAGGAGAAATAAATTCCATTCCAAATTTCCTAACCCATGAATTCTTCCAAAACAAAAAACAACTCTCTGATACTGGTCACGAAGCAGCAATGTCCTATCGTTGTCACAGGCCCGAATGCTTGGGCTTCAAAGATAAGATATCATGGAAAGACATGCGTAAATCGGGATAGTACTGCAACTATGCAATGTGTGGAACTTTACACTAGAAAAGAAAGGAAGAAATCCCTCCGGTAAATTCATCAGTTGTTGCGCCCCAACAACAAACAAATCTCATTGATTCCAAGCAAACCATAAATTTCATCGCTACCAAAACTCCTGTCGAAAAAACTATGACATGGTACGATTTAGTAATGAAAGATAAAAATGAAAACAAAAATAATGCATGTGCCCAAAACACCAGAAAATCCCGCACAAGAAATGACTGCTGAAGACATTCTGTAACTACTTACTAAATCCCTAGAAATACAAAAGGCGCTGATGAAGTTACGAATTCCTAAATAAGAAATCGTCCAAATTTTAGGAGAGATTAAACCCTCTCAAAGTTTTCAAAAACCAGAGAATGGAGAATCTTAAAAACCCCTTCCTCAAAAACAATGTTTAAATTCCCCACTTCTGGTGTCTCAAGTTCTAAAATATTCATTTATGATTTTTTTATAAAACCATTTTTTCCAAAATATTGTGACTATTGAAAAAGGATTCTTTGACAAAGATCCTTTTTAGCAATTCAAAATTATTTTGGACGAGACTGATTTTACAATCTTTAGATAACTTAAAAAACACCGTATTTTCGAAATACCATTTAATTATTGGGATTACCAACAAGATTTGTTCAATTCCTTTTTTGTTCAAAATACCAAACAAAGTCATACCTAACTTTTCCATTTTGATACCTCATGTATTCTGTCTCAATTTCCTACATGGTGGAACTCATGGTGGGAACAATTTGGATCCACCTTAGACATATTAAAACCACAAATTATTCAATCTTTTAACCTCTTTAAATCCCATTATAAACCTACAGATGAGGAAAAAAGATTCATACCCCTACACCTATTGCACACTAGATTCCATTTGTCGTGTGTATTCGCATGGCTCGTGGACTACTCTGACAGTAAAAATCCAATAGTCATAAGAAGGTTCAAAATTTGATGGTGGGACAGTTATAAAACACCAGCAAGTCTGAACTCATCGAAAGTCCAGGAATGGTTAAATACACAGAAGTCCATTCATCAACCGGTACCACTACGACAAGTACCACTGCAAAAACTGGAACACACTAAATTCCTTACACAAAAATCTCAAATGGCGTCAATTCTTGCAGCACCCAAAACCCCGGAAGAAATGCAAGCAATAATTCTCAAGTTTGAACCATCTTCATCAAAACAAGGGCCTTTATCGCAGGAAGAAGAAGCAATAATTGATTCGGAAGATGATGTCATATTTGGCAATAGCGGATTCTGAAAAGACTGCCTATAGAAGACAAAATTCCGACAAAAGAAAATGCCACAAGAAGATACTTTCAAAAAAGAAAACAGTGAAACCAAAATATTCCAGCAATAATTCAAAAAAATACCAAATGTGGATGATGTCATGGATGACATAATTCTCCACTCAGATGTTATCATGAATAGCGTAGCTACTTTTTGTATTTACTAAAATGTCATATAAGACTCCTATAAAAGGAGTCCATCTCCCCTCCATTTAGATAAGCATTTTTATTAGATAAATTTTCAGATTCTAGAGAGAAGTTCAAGATAGATAAATTCCCCTGATATGAAATTCCTCTCATCCCAAATACCTTAACCAAAATTTCCAAATTCCGTGTAAACTCCCAAGATCTCCTTGAAAATATTCAAGTATAAATCTTTGTAAGTTTTAATATTTTGAATAAATATGATTATGGATGTTGCTAACTCCTAATCTTTTAAATTTATGTTTTTAAATTCTTGAATTATTAAATTCTTGTTTAAATCATTGGCCGGTTCTACCGCCTATTTCATTTAAATTCTTGCAGATCCTTTGAATTATGGATTCCTTAATAGGAACCATAATTTATAAGTTAATCTTACTTTAATTTCTGCATATGTCCTTTATCTTTAATATTTCTATCCCTTATATTTCAATTCCTTCTGTCTATTATCCCCTTAGTATCCTCGGGCATAACTTTATATATATATATATATATATATATATATATATATATATATAATGGTATGGAGGGGCCCTGTCATGACCTGATGATGTTTATCCTGTATGGAGATGTCGAATATGGCCTTGTCGGCCTTCCATATGGTCTTTTACACTTATGATGGCCTTGTCAGCCTTGGCAGGTATATACACATAGTTGTTATTGCGTCCTTTTCTTCTTACAGGTTTTCACATAGCTATCTATGAGAGGACTTATCAGCCCAGATCTTGTGATGTTAGTTTTATGTTCTATGACCGGTATGCTCGGGCCTTAGAAAATCAGGTGCCGGTTACAACCCCCAAGGTTAGGGTTTGACAATTTTCCACTATTAACTAAGTATTTAGGATTGATGATAAACACACAATAATAGATAAGACGGGCATATAACCATCGAGATAGAAAGTACGGGCTTCATACCCCAATCACAGATCCATAGGATCATATTATCTATCAGCTAGTGTAGAAAGCATGACATCCAGACCAGACTATACAATTTAAATAGTGCAAGTACCCATAGCATGACAATGGTACCCGATACAACTGCTCTTCACTTGACAAGTATTGGGACCCCGTTAACATCCCCATTACACCCTCCTAAATAGTTCATTTCAACAACAACAACACTTTAAATAAGGTCATAAGTCTCAACTTGCCTAAATTAGGAGTCTGAAAGTCACAACGAAGCCTTGCCTTTTCATGGAGTCTCTGAAATGGTCAAAATCTATTCAAATATGAATAAAATACATTAACACATGATTCCGTAAATACCCATATTTCTATATGGAAGTTTCGGACCCACGCCCAAAAATAGGATTTTGAGCCTCGAAGGGAAAAATGGAAAATCAGTCCAAATATTAATCTACCTATGGTCTAGGGAGTCTATATATTAATTGTCACCAAATCCAATATCAATTTCATGACTAATTGTATAATCCCTCTGTTTCAACCTAGGGTTCATAAGCCATTTCCCCAACTTAAATCATGTTTTAGGATGAAATTCTCTAATAATCAATGATATAATCATAAGAGAGTGATTAGAAGTTTACCCACTTGAAGATTCTTCAAAATCTCCTAATACATCACTCAAAACATAGATTCCAATATCACAATGTGATAATAGAATGAATGATATCATTTAAGGGCAGTCTAAATTGTTGAAATAGTGCCTCTATCGCTATCATGGAGGCTGAAAATCTGACTTAACCCAGATACTCATCGCGATTGAGACACTATCTACCATGATAGCAGAGCTTGGTCATGCGACTTATCGCGATCTTCTCCATGCGATCATCACGTAGAACAAAATCAGTAGCAGCACACCAGATTTTTCAAGTATGTTTCCAACTTCAAATCGACCCTCAGGATTCATCCAGGGCCACCCATGTCACACCAAACCTAGGTGAGGTAGAGAGGCACCTAGTGCCTTACATATGCGAGTGACCCATCTTGTAACTGATAAGGTTATCGCATTCAACACCTACAAACAGAAAATCTCAAACATATATATATATACCATTTGTATAGTTGTACACGGCCTCGACCTGTACATATATTGGACCAACATACTGAACCTGACCACAGGCATACATACGTCTACAAAAGTCTCTACGAACATATGACTGACATAACATTGTTGGGACAAGGCACTGACATGCTCATAACCTCTATATACACAACAAAATCAGATAACCACTAGACTCGACTACACTCCGAATAAGATAGAGTCTCGCCAATCAATTGTTGGAGCTGGGACTCTATATTCTGGAGGCTTATCAAACTGACTATCTCAACCTGCAGTATGAAATATAGCATCGCCCGCTAAAGAAGTCAGTATGAAATAATGTAAGGCTAACTACTTGTATCATCTCATACATATGTGCTAGCTACCAGACATGTGAATCTGTGATTTCCTGGCTAGCATGCTGGTGCTCTCTCTCTCATACCCGACCAATGAGGTTGTACTTCCAGACTTATGTATCCATCATTTACTAGGCTATCATGCACATATTTGTCAGGCTAATACTCATATACTACTAGTTCTCTAGACATGTACCCTATATGTAACTATCATTTCAAACAACCACAAACATCAACAAGTAGAAGTCTCATCTTATCATCACTAGCATTCATTAATAAGAATAACTACCATAGTGACCGACTCATAGTCGTTATCATATTGAAGTTTCCATAAGGGAACCATTCTAGCTCGTAACTACTTTCGGAATAGGACATGGAACTATTAGTAAATATATGAAACTTGGCCTCTCAGGTACCACCAATCAAGCCATACATGGAGTTACGAAAAATATGGGCGGATCAACTCTTAACAAAAGTCATTTTTCTATATAAGTATTTACGAGGGAGAATTAAGGCTCGAATGCGATTTTTCAATAAAACACAGGGTCACAGGGGGACATATGGAACTCGTGTCATTGAAACAATTTTGATTAAGAAATGGATGAAGTTGTCTAGTTCATGAATGGAATAGTTCACTTGTATAGTCAATATACTAATGAGATCTTTACGAGGGGACCTCTATAGCTTAATTTCACTTCCTAAAAGAGCATGGGCTACTCATATATATACTTGAAACATAACTTACCAAGGACACATCAACTATGCGCTTATAGAGTCATGTAATACATGAGTAGATTATATCCAAATGTTTTGTTTTAGGACTCATTTTCGAAAGAGAATGCTTAGTATTGATTCATGCCAAGTATTAGAATAATGAATAGATTTACGTACCGCTAAGTTGATCCTTTGACAAAGATAGTAGGGAAGTCTCATCTTCAAGATAATCTTAAGTGTTACGAATCAGCTTGTCTACATCTTACTTTTGTCACACCCCAACCTGGGGGGGGGGGGTGGCTGGCACTCAGTGCCTCACTTTCCCGAGCATACAACTCTAAAACATGAGTTCTGAACTTACAGAAACATCAGCCGACAAGGCCATAACAACCATAATAGGTGTGGAGGTATAACCAATATGCATATAGGGCTAACAAGGCCCCTATCTAAAAACATAGGACGTCATCTGGACATCTCAAAAAGAAGAGTTAACAAACCCAAAATAGATATATACATACATATACAATCCCAGCAAGGTCATCGTGCAGATTAAATTACCAATATCCAGGCCGACAAGACATCTAGACATACATACTAGGTCTACAAGCCTCTAAGAACAACATAAATGTCATATGGTCAGGACAGGGCCCTGACCTACCCATCATCTACATATACAAAAGACTCAGCTAACGACCTCTAACTCTATAGCCTCAGAAGAAGCGAAGCTTACCAATCAACAACTGAACTCAACAAGCTCCTACTAGGGAGGTCTATCTATGCCTCTACATGAACATGCAACATAAAATGCAGTGCCCCCGACAAAAAGGACGTCAGTATGAATGAAATGTACTGGTATGTAAGGCATGAAGAATAATATGAAATTGTAAGTTATGAAGTAGAGCATAAGAGGCAACCTGATAATCTGATAATTTGAATGCCACTCGGGGTGAACAATGAAACTCTAAAATAGTACTAGGACTCATATACATACATACATACATACATACATACATACATACTTCCTTTCCCTCCAATTATAGCTTGGGGTTTTTATACACTTTCTCGCCCTCCGGTTATAGCCTGGAGTATTATATATGCTTTCTTTCCCTTTGGTTATTTCCTGGTGTTTATATATACTTTCTCGCCATCAGGTTATATCCCAGGGTATTCATAACAATATATATATATATATATATATATATATATATATATATATATATATATATATCTTAGTAATGGTAGTACTCTTGGCTCTTTTAACTCATAAGAACTCTTTCTTTGGTTTTAGACGACATTTGGTCGACTTCATGAATAACTCATTTGCTCCATTTAGGAGGGACAATAAACTTATAATAACATATAAAAATCCAACCTAAAAAGGATATACTATCAAGACATTAATGTACTCCCAACAAGGGACAAACAATTCAAGAGTAGAATACTCTTTTCTTTTGGAGAATGATATATAGTTCGGAATGCATGATTTGAAGGAAAGGTTAGCCATTACATACCTTTGTCACCTTAGCTAAAGGATCTCGAGAGTCTTCCTCCGTCCTATGAACAATAATCTACATAGCAAGAATGGTTTGAATCAAAATCGGACTAAGAACTATAAGTCATTTCACTTAAACATTTCGTCGAACAACTAGAGTATATTCAAAACCTCATGTTCTTCAAGCATAAAAAACCAACATCTATCAAAACAACTAGATTTTTCTAACCTTGTTCTTAACTTCACAACACAATCAAACAATCCAACACTTAAAGCCATAACCATGGGTTCATATATGCATCTCAACATCAACACAAGATAATTCTAAGCTCTTTCAAAGATTGAGTTACAAACGTTTGTCCCAAACAACTCATTACAACTTGTATGATTACAAAACACAATGAGAATAAGATAAAACTTACCTCAAGGACCAAAATCAGCCTTTTAGCACCTCTAAACCTTCAGCAACTAAGCCCTCAACTTATCAAAAAAGAGAGGTGATGTAGAAGACTATTACCATGAACTTCCCGACAAAAGATTTACGTTAACAACTTCTGATCTTAACTTGGATGATTCAGAAACCATTGGAGAACATCTTGGGAGATTTGACAGTTATTTAGGGTTGATGAGAGTAAGAAATGACCCTTAGGTTGATATTAACACACTTAAATAGGACTCCACCGCCTCCTCATTCACGGTCAGTGAATTATTTCATGATGGCTTCACAATGGCTACTTCCACAATCAATTGTAATCACGGCACGTGGTTCCACCATGATTGGTGGTGCAAAATCAGCTACTTTCTGGATAAGGTTCACATTAGTGCCACCCCTTTCACGGTCCATGAAACATTTAACGGTCTATGGGTTGGTTCCAGGGGCTGTCCAATCTTAAACTTGTGATGAATCATGCGTCCTTTGGTTCGTTTAGCTTCTATACTTCCTGACACCTCCCTAAATATGTTTTAAACCATCCTTATCCTTTTATAAGGGTTTCTACCTTCCCGTACTACTTAGTTCCTTCAATGGCACAATTTGACATATAACTATGGGATGTACAATAAAAATATTTGGACCATTTCTCGATTTTTGTGTCATCCTTGGGCATGGGGCATGCTAATCTTCATTGTATTGCATCCAGTTTATCACACCCTAACATGGGATGTGTTCAGCACTTGGTGCTTCACTTGCCTAAGCGTACCACTCTTAAACATGACCTCTGAACTTACGGATACTTTAGACGATAGGGCTATAACAACCATGATAGGTATGGAAGTATAACCAACATACATATAGGGCCGACAAGGCCCATATCTAGAAACATAGAAAGCCATATGGACATCTCATCAAGAAGGGTAAACAAACCCAAAACAAATATATACATACATATATAAGATCAACAAAATTATCACACATTAATAAACAAACATCTAGGCTGGCAAGGTCGTACAAGACATCTAGACATACATACCAGGTCTACAAGCCTCTAAGAATAACATAATTTTCATATGGTCAGGACAGGGCTCTGACCTACCCATCATCTGTACATATACAAAAGACTCAGCTGACGACCTCTGACTCGGTAACCTTAGAATAAGTAAAGCTTACAAATCAATAGCTGAACTCAACAAGCTCTTATTAAGAAGGTCTATATGTGCCTCTGCATGAACCTGCAGCATGAAATGTAGTGCCCCCGGCAAAAGTGACGTCAGTACGAATTAAATGTACTGGTATGTAAGGCATGAATAACCATATGAAAGCGTAAGTTGTAAAGTAGAGCATAAGAGGTAACCTGATAACCTAAATGACACTCATGGCGAATAATAAAACTCTAAAACAGTACTGGGACTCATATTCATACATATATACATACTTTCTCACCCCCAAGTTATAGCCCGGGGTGTTTATATACTTCCTTACCCTCTGGTTATAGCTCGAAGTGTTTATATATACTTTATTGCCCTCTAGTTATAGCCTAGGGTGTTTATGTATACTTTCTTACCATCCGATTATAGCCCGGGGTGTTCATAACATATATAAAAGGTAGTACTATTGGATTTTTTAACTCTTAAGGAATCTATATTTTCTTTTAGATGACATTTGATCGACTTCATGAATAACTCGTTAACATACTCTATTTAGGAGGGACAAGAAAACACAAGAAACTCAGAATAACAACTGACAATCCAACCAAAATAGGATATTCTATCAAAACATGAAAGTACTCCCAACAAGGGACAAATAATTCAAGAATAGAATACTCTTTTCTTTTGGAGAAAGATATATAGTTCAGAATTCATGCTTTGAAGGAAATGTTAGATATTATATACCTTTGTCACCTTAGCTAAAGGATCTCGCGAGTCTTTGTCCATTCTATGAACAATAATCTACATAGTACAAATGGTTTGAATCAAAATCCGATTAACAGCTATAAGTCATTTCACTTAAACATTTCTTCACAACATATGACAATTCTAAGCTCTTTCAAAGTGTGAGTTACAAACTTTTGTTCCAAACAACGCACTACAACTACAATGAGAAGAAGATAAAACTTACTTGAAGGACCAAAACAGCCTTTTTAGCACCTCTACATCCTCAGCAACTAAGACCTCAACTTATCACAAAAGAGAGGAGATGTAGTAAACTAGTACCATGAACTTCCTGATGAAAGATTTATGTTAACAATTTTTTATCTTAACTTTGATGATTAAGAAACCATTGGATAACTTTTTGGGAGCTTTGAGAGTTATTTAATGTTGATGAGAGTAAGAAATGAGGAACATTTTTAAAATCAATCACTTTCTGGATAAGGTTTCACAGTGGTACCACCCTTTTCATGGTCCGTGAAACATTTTCACCTCCTGTGGGTTGGTTCCAAGGGCTGTCCAATCTTAAACTTGTGACAAATCTGTCTCCTTTGATTTTTTAGCTTCTAAACATCCCGACACCTGCCAAAATATGTCTTAAACCATCACTATCATTTTACAAGGGTTCGTACCTTCCGGTACTACTTAGTTACTTCAATGGCACAATTCGATATGTAACTACATGGTGTAAAAACTTCAAGGTGAAGGAATCTTTTATAAATACAACTACTAGCGGAGGAAAAGTTCTACTCGTACTACAATCTTTCTGAAGGCAAAGTTGTCTTATAAACTTGTTGAAAAACTCTTGGGTGGTAGGAGAACTCTTGGAAAGTATCTTGAGAGCTTAGGGTTTGGTTTGGATTAGAAATGAGGTGAATAGAGGGATGCATCGCTTAAATAACATCTTAGAAGGTTCCACTGCCTTACTTGGCTTGCTGAGCGAAGCCCAGGGTGAGCAACACCCTAACTTTGGCACTCGCTCAACGAGCTCCTTTGTTGCCTGCCCAGCAATCTTGGCAGTCTGGCAAACATGTGAATATATCTCTACAACAATGATGTATCGATGAATGATTTAAAGTGCTGTAAACTTGACTCGTATAAATTTCATTTGGTAGGTGGATCACCCCATAACTCGATGTAGATTGTGAGAAACTATCCATGACATTTGGCCCAAATTTCAGCAAACTTATGAATGTAACTTGCGATGATCATAGCCAATTTTTATTTTCCAACTTGATTGACTTCAACACTTAACATGCGACTAAAATACCTTATAACATGATCTTCTTCGAATAATAACCACTCCTAGTATTACCCCAAAAGTATGGGTTATAACATTCCTAACTTGTCGACTTTCGACCAAACTTATTTCCTTCTATTCATTTAACTTCTAAACCTTCCAACAAGTTATATACATAGTTTTAAATGAAGAATTATGTTCTCAAACTATGGCACGTCTCACCTCCATCCTTATCCCTTTATCGCTTATCCTCTATTACTTTTGCACTTGTCGTATTCTCATCATAATATTCCATCATTCCTAGGTCCTTCTAGTCTTTGTCTTTTATTTACTTCCTCACATGCTTCCTCTTTCCTTTACTCTTATCGATATAAGATATTTGTCACACTACCACACCTTGGCTTAAAACCCACTATTATTAGTTCATAGCTATTCATAACTTTCCACTCGACTGGATACCATCATAAGGTTTCTTATACCATCCCATAAACTAGGTATAGAACTACAAATTCTCCTTATCATAATTCATCTTATATTTACTGTATAAGGCTAATAGGATGATCAAACTCTTAACTATTCGCATAAGGATGGAAATGCTTGTAATTCACTTACTTTATTCATCAAACTCGTAATATATGGATGTAATGCCAATTTTTCCCTCTTAATCTAAGACCCTAGTTTATACTCAAGAGATGGAATTATCTATGTAGTACTCCCAACACATTTATCTATACTTGACTTAGCCAGTCGTCTGCAATCTGATGCTTAACTACTAATGATCCATCTTAAATAAAACACACTAACCTGTGTGTTCCTCAAAATACTTTTTTGTCAACCCGATGCTTCATTCATAACCTACATATACAACAATATCTAATCTATTATTGTACATTAGTCAGAAAAGGAAATGATAGCATACCTATATCCTCGTCACGTGGCGATGGTAATCCCTACTAATCCTCTATAGAAGGAAACGCTACTGACGATGAGGATAACATAGCACTCCTTCTTAACCTATAATATCATTCTTGCATCCTATGATCAGGAATTCCACACCAATAACACATGCTGCTACCCTAACGACATATTCTTGAGTGTTCCTTCCTGAACTGACTATAATGAGGCACGGATGGCCCTACCTGACTCAGGTCCCTTTAAGGTTGAAGTCCTAATGCTTGTGACCTGTGACTCGGTCCTGCTGGCCACCTTTGATCACTTACTGGACCCTATGTCAAACTGGCTAATTTCCTAGAGATCAGGGGTACCTTACCACTCTGTGTTCCCCTATAATCATGGTCTAACCCCGTCATCTTATTCTGCCCACTTTGACAAGTTCGCGATGCTGCTCACATTCTTCTAAAATTTGGGTGTAGGCCTGGATTTTCGAGATATCCATCTCTAGGTTTAAGGATTCTACCATGCACCCTTCTAATAGATATGGCTCTAGATCCTATATAAATCTATGAACTCTATCCCTCATTGAGGCCACTATATTCGAGGCATACCTAGCTAGCAAGTCAAACATGAGGTTATGCTTTTGTACGCTCATATTTTCTTGCTTAAGGTCTAGGAACTGCTCAACTCTCAATTGTCTTATCTCTTTGGGTAAGTAATAATCTAGAAAGGCCTTAGCAAATTCCTCTCATACTAGTGTGGGTGCATTCTGACCTTGAGATTGCTCCTAAGCGGCGTACCAAAACACATCTATATCAATTATGCTATATGCTGCTAACTCTACCGCTTCGGTCTCCATGACATGCATGACCCTAAAGGTTCTCTGGAGCTCAACTATGAAATTATGTGGGTCCTCCTGTGGGTATGAACCTATTTCTGGAGGATTTAAGAAAATAAACTCTCGTAGCCTCAAAATGGTCAATCTATCTGAAGGCACGACACTCGAAGATGCCCCCACTTGCCGTTGTGACTGAGCGGCTACTATTTGGGTCATAAATTGTAATGCTTCCCACAACTTCTGCTCAAATGAACCTGATGAGGGTGCTGGGGATACTGGAGCTCCTCGTGGCTCCTGTGGGACAGGTGGAATCGGGGGAACCTAAGAGGTCGACTTTTTGTTGCCTTCCTACCTATCAACATCTCTGTAAACATGAAATAAAAATGAGTTATAATCAAACTCCTATGACACAGCTCTAAGCCATGACTTGGAGATGAAAGAAGTGTAACCAATACTAAATGATTTTTAGCTTCCTATTTATAAAATGTGGTACACAACACACTTATAAATAAGACTCTACTAGACATAGGCTTTGTAGACTCCCTGGGACATATAGGGGTAGATATATAGAGAAAGGCTGTTCAAATTTATGAAAATCTTGTCTAGAGGTTTAGGCTCTTCTGATTTTTCTTGCCTAGGAAGGTCTGGGTAGTAAGTCCTCAAGGTGTAGGCAGTTAGACCTGTGAATTGCTTGGAATTGTAGAAAGAACTTGAGTTTTGAAAATAAGACTTCATAAAAATGGACCCGTTTTTCAATAAATCTACTTCTTTTGATTTTGGTTCAACATCTTCCATGGATTCAAAGAAGATAATAAAATCAGAAGAAATTGTTATACAAAATTTTGAAAAATCGATTGATAATTGGAAAATACCGAAAGTAAATACATATCAAATTTACAAAAATTCCAAATACCAAATGTTCAAAACTGATTTCACAATTAAAACAGAAGAAAGAAATATTCAATTAACAAAACCCTTTGAAACAATACAATTACTTTCTCAAAATTCCTTGAAAAAACATAGGGAAAGAAATTATAAATATATTCATATTGGCTTAGTTCAAGTAGGGATAAAACTCTTAACTAAGGAATGATTAAATACCTCAATTCTTGATAACTTAAGAGATGCAAGATTCACTAACTTTGAAGATTCCTAATTAAGTTTTTTTTTAGTCTAGTCTCTGCACAGGATCAATCTCTTTTGATTGTTACCCAAACTTTTCAGTATCCCTCAATGATAAAAATATCCTAAAATTTCTTGTCTTACAATTAAAAATCCACAATTACCAAATACTTGAAGGTCCAATTCCGGTAGCAATAATCTTTAGAATCCATTACAAATCTATGCATTCTGCTTTTGCCACAAAAGTTAGGTACCATAGTAAAAAATGTGAAACTTTACTGTTACAAACAGTTCTTTGCAGATCTAACACCGTAATACCAAGACCTATTTGGTGGAAGGACATTACCCTACCAGATGAATGGATCTTGGAAGGAGTAGTTAAACATGAACCCGTAGAAACTTCCCAACCAAATACTCATCTTAAAGAAATAACCCAATACCAAGATGGTAGAGTAAGCCTATAATTCCTAAGAAGATCTACAAGTAGTAGATATGATGATACAAGTTTCGTAGAAACCCTAGACTTAGGAAGAGTCTCACAAATTTCTTCAGTAATAAATACCCCTTATAAAATAAAACCAAGACATTCTACGTCAGATTTACCCAATCTAAGCAACATAGATTATACAAATGAAATATCTAGACCCGTATATGAAAATTCCACTATTAGAGAAAAAATAGATGACCAGGAACCTACTAGTCTGACATTTTCTTCGATAACAAAGAATATAGTAAACGAAATTAGAGTTTTAGAAAAAGAATTCCAAATAGATAAAAAATTCCTACAAAAAGATTTTTATGAAAATTATAACTTAGAAAAAAGAATTTGGTTCATTAAAAACTTTTTAAATACTAAGAAACAAATACAAAAAAATTCTATGAATTTGTAAATGAAAATAGGATAAACATTCTATTCTTTGACTGGTTTGAAATATATTCCTCCCAAAATTTCATAGAGTATCCCTTTTCTAAATAGGTAAATCCCGTTACAACTAGGAATAAAACACCGGAATGGAAAACCCTAGCTGATTCTAGGAAGGTCCAGTCCAACCACCCTCCTCTACAAGGTATTAAGAGCTTAACATTTATGGCCCCCTGTAAACGCAATTCCTTTTAAAAACACAGCAGAAGATGAAAAAACAAATACAAAATCCATCATTGCACAAAATAATTTTACAAATATTGATTTAAATACCATAGGAAAATAATTAGATAGAGTGGGAAAATACATAAAATACCACCCTTTAGTCACTATAGATTTCCCAGAAACGCCTAAAGAAATGAAATTAAAAAGCTCAATCTTTAAACTCTTTCAGGTATCCAAAGATAGTGTTAAAAATATTCGACAAAATAAATCTGAATTTATTCAGGCTATACATGATCAATTAAGTAAAATTGGGACATCCAATAGTTCTAATACAGAACCCATTGTTCCAGATACCCCACAATCAAGTAATAAAATAAGAACTTTAACATATGATTCTGATAACAGTGATACCTTAGAACAATTCCAAAATAAAACATCGCTTGTTAATAAAATGGATTGGAAACAACCCGTACAACAACAATTACAAATAATTCCAGCTCCAGACCTAGGAATAGTAAAACCCCTAGCTCAATCCCATTTTCATGCCTCTTCCATTTACGATTGGAACATAGATGGAATGACTGAACACAATATCCTTAGCTTCCTCCAACAAATGAACATGGCTGCAAATGCCTATAAAACATAAAATAGTACACAAGATAAGACCATAGCAGAATTGTTCATCGCAGGATTCTCTGATCAATTAAAATGATGGTGGAATAGTTATCCCACTGATCAACATAAAGAAGACATCATAAATTCCATAAAAACTGATGAAGAAGGAATACCAATCCTAGATGAACAAGGTAAACCCCTACAAGATGCAGTGTCAACTTTGATACTAACAATCTCATTAAACTTCATAGAAGATTCTTCACATCTAAAAGATAAAAATGCCGAGCTACTATCAAATCTAAAATGTAAAAAACTAAGTGATTTCCAATGGTATAAAAATATGTTCTTAACCAAGGTAATGCTTAGAGAAGATTCCAACCAACCATTTTGGAAAGAAAAATTCTTAGCAGGATTGCCTACCCTTTTAGGAGAAAAGGTTAGAAATAAAATTAAAGAAAATTGTGGAAAACAAATAATACCTTATAATGAGTTTACATACGGACAACTAGTCAGTATAACTCAACAAAAAGGATTAAAAATTTGCCAAGACCTAAAATTACAAAAACACCTTAAATGGGAACTAAAAAGAACTAGGTGTAAACGAGGTACTTTTTGTAAACAATTTGATACAAATTCCAAAAAGACATCTCTAAGTTGTACAGGAAACTGTAGTAAGACTTATAAAACACATAAGAAATCAACAAAAGAATATAGAAAAAAGAATTTCAGGACCAGTGAAGAATATTATAAAAATCCTCGTTACAAAAATTCCAGAAATAAAAGAAACCCCAAAAAGAATGAATCTAAATACAAAGACATAACATGTTATAAATCCAATAAAAAGGGACATTCCTCAAGATACTGTAAAATGAATAAAAATTTTACAAGAGTTAAAATTAGATGAAGAAGTAATCCAATAAATCCCAAATCTTCTAATAGATTCCTCCGATTCAGACACCGAGACAGAACCTGACAAATTTTCTCATTCGTCAGAAGATAATAAAGCCCTTCAAATAGATGAATTGGTCACAACTAGTTCGTCTGAAAATTCTGAAAAAGATAAAGGAAAACGCATATGCGTATTAACTAAAGATCAAGAATTCATGTTAGATATGGTTAAACACATAGATACCCAACACCAAAAGTATTATTTCAATAAACTCCTAAAATCTTTTACAGAAGAGAAAAAAGAAATTAAAAATACATTTTTTCCTAATACCTCTAAAAATACTTATGACTTAACAAATATAATAGGAAAAGGTAAAAAGATGAAAGAAATCAAAGAAACAACAGTTCAAGAACTGCAAAAACAAATAAAACAAGTAAAACTAGATATAAAAGATTTGAAAGAAAAACAAAAACAAAATTCTGAACTAATAAAAATGATACTTTCAAAAGATATCTAGGAAAGTTCTAAGTCCGACAATTCTGATTCTGAAAATCCAAAAGAACCGGAAGAAGATTTTGAAAAACAAAATCTAGAAGAATTTCTTACTGTCTTGAGACAAATCACGTCAAAAAAATACCTAATAAAAATAACCCTTAAATTTTCAGACAATTTTAAAATCAAAACAATTGCTCTTTTTGACAGTGGAGCAGATTTAAATTGCATAAAAATAGGATTAATACCCGAAAAGTTCCAAGAAAAAACCCATGAAATACTAGCAGCAGCTAATAATACTAAATTAGAGATTAAATCCAAAATTAGTGCGTCAATTATAAATGATGGAGTTTCTATCGCAACATCATTTGTTTTAGTAAAAGACATACACAATTCCGTCATCTTGGGAACACCGTTTATAAATCTTATCATCCCACATAAGGTAGATAACGATTTCATATCTTTTAAATTTGATAAAAAGAAATTAAAATTCCATTTTTTAACAAAACCAAAAACAAGAGACCTCAATCTAATAAAAACGTATTCACTACATGAAGAAATCTTAAATGCAAAAATACAACGAAAATCATATCATCTAGATGAACTACGAAATGATTTTTTAGATGACAAACCTGAGTCTCCCAAAAGCTATCCTTTTAGGAATATCCTAAAACAAAAACTAGGGAAGGAAGAATATATAGTTCATTATACTTTTGCTCATTCTACCTATTTAATTGATACCTCTTTGAACATTATTTCATGCATACAGAAATTCCAAAATGATTTACCATATCAAAAATATTTTCAAAATATTGCATTAAAACAGATCTTCTGCCAATTGATTCCGAACGTTTTTTACTTTTAAGAAATGAATCCCATTCCTAATCTCCTAACCCATCATTTCCTCAAAAACATGAGAAAAAACCTTCAAATTCCTGATACTGATTAAGACGCGGAAATGTCCTATCATTGTCCTATTTGGGCTACAAGCACAAAATATCAAGGAAGGACATGCGAGAATCTAGACAATATTGTAACCATGTGATATGTGGAGCCATACTCCAAAAGAGGAAGGATGAAATTTCTCCGCCAATAAATACATCAGTTGTTGTACCACAACAAAAAAAAATCTCATGGCCACCAAAAACCCATAAAATCCTCCAATTCCAAACCAACAAACCCATCCAAAGAAGAAAAGGACAAATTCCCTGCCAAAACTCCTACCGAAAAACCTATGACATGGTATGATGCAGTCATGAAAGAAGAAAACGAAAATGCAAACACCGCATAGTCTTTGCAGAAAACACCAGCAAATCCCGCACAAGACACAACGGCTGAAAACCTTCTACAACTTCTTGCAAAATCCCCGGAACTACAGAAGGCATTGCTACAGCTTCAAATTCCCAAACAAGAAATTGTGCAAACTCCAGGAGAGGAACCTTCTCAAATGTTTACAAAAACCGAGAAAGAAGAATCTTCGAAAACCTTTTCTCAAAAACAATTTTCAAAATCCCAACTTCAGGTACCACAAGCCCGCCAAAAAAAAATGTTTCTAAATTTTTTTAAAAACCTTTTTTCCAAAATATTGTAACTCTTGAAAAAAGGATTTTTTGACCAAGACCCTTTTTTAGCAATACAAAATTATGTTGGACAAGGATGGTTTTACAAATCATAGGATATCTTAAAAACTCCATATTTTTATCAGGATATCCTAGAAATATCAGGATCAGCCATAATTAAAAATAATTATTATAAAAATAACAAAGATCCTACTTACTCTATTTGCAAAATATTTAGGTTAATTGCTCCAAGTGATTGGGGGAATGATCTGTCTCAACTTCTTAATTTCCCTGATACCCATCAAAATATCCCATTTTTTTATATTCTATTTAATTACTGGGATTACCAACAAGCTTGGTTCAATTCCTTTTTCGTTCAAAATACCAACTGAAGCCATACTTGGCATATTTATTTTGATACCTCATGTACTCCATCTCAATTCCCAACATGGTGGAATTTATGGTGGGAACAATTTGGATCCACCTTTGAGATACTAAAACCCCAAGTCACTAAATCGTTTAACCTCTTTAAATCCCTTTATAAACCTACTAAAGAAGAAATTTGTGCCACTACACCTATTTCACATCAGATTCCATTTACCAGTGGTATTCACATGGTTCATGGATTATTCTGAGAATAAAATTCCAACGGTCCGAAGAATGTTCAAGATCAGATGGTGAGACAACTATAAAATATCAGCAAGTCTCGCACCGTCAAAAGTCCAGGAATGGCTAAATACCCGGAAGTACATTCATGTACAGGTACCACTACAAACACCACAGGCACCACTACAAATACCGGAGCACACCCAGTTTCTTTCCCAGAAATCCCAAATGGCGTCAATACCTGCAGTGGCCAAAATCCAGAAGAAATGCAAGCAATAATTCTGAAGTTTGCGCCATCTTCATCAAAACAAGGCTCTTCATCAAAGGAAGAAGAACCAGAAATTGATATTAAAGATGATGCAGTTTTTGGCAACAGTGAATTCTGAAAAGATTGCCAAAAGAAGACAAAATATCCGAAATAAAGTTCAGACAAAATTCCGACAAAAGAAAATGCCAACAAAAAGAAATACTTTTAAAAAGTAGAAGATTCCAACAATAACTCGAGAAAATGTCAAAGTCAATGATGTCATGGATGACGTCATTCTCCACTCAAATGTCATCATGAATAGTTAGATTCCTTTTGTATTTACTAAAATGTCATGTAAAACTCCTATAAAAGGAGACCCTCTCCCTTTCATTTAGAACAAGCTTTTTCTTTCATAAGATTTCAGATTCTAGAGAGAAGTAAAATAGATAAATTCTAATTCCTGTCATACGAGATAAATTCCAATTCCTCTCATCAAAAATTCCCAAATTCCTTGTAAACTCCCAAAATAGATCTCCTTGAAAATATTCAAGTATAAATCTTTGTAAGTTTTAATATTTTGAATAAATATGATTATGGAAGGTGCTACCTCCTAATCTTTTAAATTCATGTTTTTAAATTCTTGCACTATTAAATTCATGTTTAAATCCTTGGCTGGTTCAACTGTCTATTTCATTTAAATTCTTGTAAATCCTTTGAATTATGGATTCCTTATTAGGAACCGTAATTTGTAAGTTAATCTTACTTTACTTTCTGCATATCTCATTTATCTTTTAATTCTTCAATCCCTTGTATTTCAATTTCTTCCTTGTCTATTATCCCCTTTAGATCCTCTGGCGTAGATATATATATATATATATATATATATATATATATATATACTCTCTGGGACACAGACCTGCTCTGATACACACACACACACACACACACACACACACACACACACACACACACATATATATATACACCATCAACATGGGCCTACAAGGCCTCGACCTGTATAGATACCAGACCAACATATTGAACCTAACCACAGACATACATACATCTACAAAAGCCTCTAAGAACATCTGACTAACATAACATAATCGGTACAAGTCCCCGACCTACCCATAACTTCTATATATTTAATATAATCATATAACCTCTATACTCGACTACACTTCAAATGAAATAGAGCCTTGCCAATCAACTGATGGAGATGGGACTCTCTATTCTAAAGGCTTATTAAACTGACTATCTGAATCTACAGCATGAAATGCAGCATCCCCGGTAAGAGACGTTAGTACAAAATAATGTTATCGACTATGTAAGGCAACTAAACAATCATAAATAAGAACTACAATAAAATGAGAGTCTAACTGAAGAATGAGTATGAACATGAGTCAAGAGTCAATATGTAAGGTCATACAAACACTTACCAACTGGAATACGTGATACCTCTGTGTAGCTTTTATTTCTATTACAACATCTCACAGCTCATAGCATATCTAGTCTATAATACGAAAGTCGCGTGAATACATAAAACATTGTAAGGCTAACTACCTGTATCATCTTATACGTATGTGCTAGCTACCAAACTCGTGAGTCTTTGCTTTCCCGACTAGCATACCAGTGCTCTCTCTATATCATACCTGACTAATAAGCTGATACTTCTGGACTAACATATATGTCATCTACCGAGCTATCATGCCCATATCTGCCAGGCTAGCACTTTTATACTACCATTTCTCTAGACATGTCCACTCTACGTAACTATCATTTCAAACATCAACAAGTAGAAGTCTTATCTCATCATAGCTAGCCATCATCAATAAGTAGAACTCTCAAAGTGCATGACTCTTAGTCGTCATAATACTGAAGGTTTCATAAGTAAGCCATTCTAGCTCGTAACTACTTTCTGAATAGGACATGGAACTATTAGTAAATATATGAAACTTGGCCTCTCAATGTACCACCAATCAAGCCATATATGGAGTTATGAAAAACATGGGCGGATCAACCCTTTCCAATAGTCATTTTGTTATATAAGTACTTACGAGGGGGCCGTTGTGGCTTGTATGCAATTTCTTAATGAAGCACAGTGTCACTAAGGGACATATGGAACTTATGTCATTGAAAAAAATTTAATTAAGGAATGGATGAAGCTGTCTAGTTCATGAATTGAATAGTGCACCCGAATAGTCATTATATTAATGAGATCTTACGAGAGGACCTCTATAGCTCAATTACACTTCTTGAAGGAGCATGGGTTACTCATATATATACCTAAAACTTAGCTTACGAAGGCGACATCAACTATGTGGTTATAGAGTCATGGAATACATGAGTAGATTATCTCCAAATGTTTCATTTTAGGGCTTCTTTTCGAAAGACAAGGCTTACTATGGATTCATGCCAAATAAGGGAATAATGAATAGCCTTACATACCTTTAAGTCGATCTTTCGACGAAGATAGAGGGATAGTCTCCTCTTCAAGATCTCTCAAGTGTCAAGAATTAGCTCGTCTACACCTTACTTCAAGGAGAAGAAATCGTCTATATCAATAACTACTGGCGGAGGAAGAGTTCTACTCGTGCTATGATATTTCCAAAGTCAAAGATGTCTTAAAACTTATGGAAATCACTTGAGTGGTAGGAGAACTCTTGGAGAGTATCTTTAGAGCTTAGGATTCGATTTAGATGAGTAATGAGATGAATAGATGGTTGCACCTATTAAATAACATCTTAGAAGTATCCATTACCTCATTTGTCTCTCTAAGCAAAGCTCAGGGCAAGCAACACCCTCGTTTAGCGAGCTCCTTCGCTGCATGTTCGATAGTCTGCGCAGTCTGGCAAAAATGTGATTATCTCTCTACTCCTATGTCATATTGACGAATGATTTAATCTGCTGGAAACTAGACTCATAGACCTTTCATTTGGTGATCCCGTAAATCAAAGTATATTGAGAGAAAAGCTCCATCGCATCTGACCCAAATTTCAACGAACCTATGAACGTAACTTGCGACAACCTTTATCGACTTTTTTTTCCAACTTGCTTGACTTCAAACACTCCTAGTCTTTCCCCAAAAGTATGAATTATAACATTTCCAACGTGCCAACTTTCGACGAAACGTATTTTCTTCGATTCATTTGACGTCTAAACCTTATAACATGTTCTATACATGGTTTTAAACACTTATAAACTTGAGAATGTTATTTCTCTCTGATCTCATGTTGACTAACTTATGATGCACTTTAACATAAAAAAGTATGGGATGGAACATCTCTACCACAAACTAAATATGCAAACCAGTCCTAAAATTTGCAACGAATCTACTCCCGCACTCAAAACAATCATACGAGGTTTAGTTGTAGTTAGGTTCTTTTATGGTCCTCGCCTATTTACCTTTGCAAGTATTGTATATTAGGTGTTCATTGGTTAGTTACTGGATCTATAAAACCAACTAGGTTGTTTAGGTGGATTGTTTAAGCAACAAGTCCTTTAGGTGTTACAAAGAATTTGTAAACCTATTAATGGCTCTAGATTATAGTATAATTTTGGTAAATCCTATAGAAAAGATATGTCGTGGTTTTTTACTCCATCTAGAAAGGAATTTTCCACGTGAAAATATTTTGTTCTTATTGTTGCACTACCTTCTAATGCAAACAGTTGCAAGAAATAGGTTCTTGGAGGGCATAGGACTAGCCCGATCCAACGATTGATGTAAGAGCTAGATCTTTCTACAAAGGCTAGTACCTTGAAAGATGGCGACAATGTTATATCCCATACTTTTGCACATTAGATTCGTTGTACGTTAGTCAACATAATTTCAAGGAAAAAATTATTTTGAGGTTAAATGAAAGTAATCAAGAGGTTATAAGAATTTAAGAGTCGCTAAGTCGTTTGTGCACATATTCTTTTAGGTCGATTCCGTCATGAGTATTTACTAGTGTGAACCGGAGAAGTTATGGCCCCTATATAAGGTTAAGTAAGACTTTATATAAGTGTTAAGAGTATACAAAAAGGTTTTGGGATCAAACGAGTCGAAGGAAACAAATTCGTCGAAAAGTCAATTTGAGGAACCAATTTCACAAACTGTAAAAAGTTTCACGACCCGTCAAATGGTGGAAATACCACCGTGGAAAATGGAATAGAATCATGGATTTTTGAGGTGGTTTCACGGTCCAATTTAACGGGTCGTTGATTGTTTCACGGGCCGTGATTTTGGCCATGAAAACCAAGCGGTGGCCAACCTTGCTTAGGTTTAATACGATCTGGCCTTCACTTTCTCTCATTTTTTTCGACTTGACTAAGCCCTTACATCCCCATAAGAGTCTCCCATAAGCTCATCAAGGTCAAAGAACACCTTTAAGGTGATTTGAGCAAGATCCAACTTTAAAAGTTAGTTCAAAGCTAGAAGAAGAGGCTTCTTGGTGTTGTCTTGTGTTGAAGTTTGTTGCAACTTGAAGAGGTTGTGATTGAAGATTTTTCTGATCATATAAGGTAAGTTTAACCTCTTCTTACTTGTGTTTAATCTAATCTTGATGTTGGTTGAGTTGTAGCTACAAGATGTCTTTCAAAACTTCATACAGAATGCTTGTATTTATTGAGCTATTTTGAGCTATGTCTAAACCATGTCATGGCTGGAAATTAGGAGAAATAGCTTGAATATACTGTTGTTGTGGTTGTTATGATTCTCATATATGGAATATGTTGAAAAGAGTATGGGATAAAAGAAGAAAAGAAAAGAGTAGGAGTTATAACTCTAGATTGAACTTGTCGTTCGCCGCATTAGCAACTGGTTTATATAGTAATTGTATGCACTTACTTTAATGTAGATTGAAGTACTATACGAACTGATTACGCTGCGTTGTGAAAGCTAATTATCCAAGGTATGTGAGGCTCCCTTCTTTCAATTTTTGGCATGAGTTCTTATTGTACTAGTCTTGAATAATCACACAAACAAGTGCTAGTCGTAAAGATCGCATTTGGGTTCACCATGACCCTTCTATAGTAGTTCTCCCTTGTCGGGAATGAGCTTAAAGTTAGCATTGTTTCTCGTACAGTTAAGATGATAGAGTACTTAACTATAGAACGTCTAGAGTTTCACCTTTGCCTATGGGGCTATGTTGTTATATCTACTGTCGCCTTCGGGGCTATTCGTTTACTTATTCGCCTTTGGGGCTATATACATGTGCATTGCCTTCATGGCTTATATAATTTACAGCTGGCCTTCATGGCTACACACTTGTCGTCGGGGCTATTTGCACTTATTTAGATGCCTTATACGAGACTAGATAGTTGCTATGGTTTGTACAGTTATTAGGTCGTGGTTTTTCTACCTCGTGAGCTGAGTGATTTTCACGTAAAATTATTGTGTTCCTTACTTTCATGTTGGTTATTATTCTGCAAGCGCTAGCATAGAATAAGTAGAGTAATGTGTTTCATCCTACAGGCGAAAATTGAATATTGCGTACGATAGGAAGTAGGTTGTGCAAATTATCAATACTTGATAAAGTGGAAACATTCTGAGGAATTACGGAACGGAAATGTGTTATCTTGAAGTTCGTGGTACGTTGCTCTCCATTCAAGGTATATTAAGACTTCTTGACTTCTCTTGAGGGACGTTTTTGATAAAGATAATAAAATAAGCTTAATATTAAGGGGTAAGGGCGTAACAACAGAATTTTATACCCGTGATGTGACAAGCATTAGTACGAGTATCGTGACATGATATGAATAATAGTGTACTTAGTTATGGACCGTGACCCAGAAATAGTAAAGCATGTAGGCATTAACTATTATATGCTACTTGTCTTATATTTGACTATTTAATTGTATTCGTTTCTCTAAAGAACCTCGTACACTTGTGATAAGCATGTTGATGAACTGACTTGAACTTGTTGGTTGTTAATCCAGGATTGTTGATAAATTTGGTTGAATTTTTTGGCTATTAAGTTTGTATTACTAAAATATTCATTTTTTTATGTGTTATATCATGCACATTATTTTGACTTTATATGATCTGGGGAATCAAAATTTCATGATAAATTATGATTATTGTGCCTAAAGAGTCGGTTGATGGATATTTTAGCCTCAAAAGGTCGATTGCATAATATTTCAGCCTTAAAAGGTTGGGCGCCCGATGTGACCTAAGAGATCTGATATTCCGGACGGGTATATTAACTTACCGGCCCCTTATAGGTCACATCTCACGTACAGTCCTGTGGTGCTCAATGTGTATACGAGAGCATATTGCATTGCATTTCATCATTTATTTATTACCTGATTACTTGATAAATTATTTATCTGATTCTCTAGTTATGTGTGTACGTGACTTATTTGGTATTTGATTATTCCTTAATTGGTACTTAGTGGTCTTTTATATGGTTAATGGTATAGTTTCTAAGTAAGGTATTCTGGTAAGGGTATAAGAGATTTTTCTTAAATACTTTTTTCACTATTTTTTTTGTCTTTCGTCTATGAGATATACCGAGTTCACGTGCTTTTCATACTCACACTACACTTATTATACTTTTGTGATGCATGTTCGACTCCGAGTACGAGTGGATACCAGAGTTGTGTTAGCCCGAGCCGATATTATTTAAGATCGTGTTGAGTTGCCTGACTGTCACACAACACCCTTCTCCCTTTATCCTTTTATGATTACTGTCTTTTATTTGCATTCAGACAGTATATTAATGGTGTTCAAACTTATATTTTTCTATTGGTGATGACTCTTGTGCTTATGACACCGATCATGTGTGATTTTAAATGTTTCCACATTTTCTTATTTAAAAAAACTTGGTATTTGAATATTCATCTTACTCCTTTACTTTTTCATTTATTTTTAACTTAATAAATTGATAATTGTTGTGTTGACTTATCTATTTGTTAAAAATAAATGTCATAGTGACTTATAGTTTTGGATCGTGATATATATATCTTGTATTTATTTAGTAAATTATATCTAATAAAACTTGATTTTGTTGCATAAAAATGAAGGAATTGCAGGAGAAGAAAGATTATGGAGTTTTGTACCAAACAATTGATTTTGCAGGCTCAACGATATCTTCCGGATAGAGAGAGAATTGAGAGTGAATTGGATGCGAGTAAGAAAGTGAGTCCGATCATTTTAGGGTTAAAAATGGGATGATTTTTTCATTGAGTTCAATAAGAGCATGACACATGGCTTGGCTTTTTAAAATTAAAAATAAAGTTTTAATGGATAAGAGTAAATATAACTAATTTTAACGGGTGAGATATATATAACTCTAAAGTATGACTATAGGAATATATTTGTTAAAAAGGTATAATAAAAAATAAATATAATTTATTTTTATAATAAAGGAGCAAATATGACCGTTTTTGGTTTAAAAAGCATTCGAAAAAGCAACAGATAATTGTGACAAATAACGCTATGACTAATAAGTAATAACTAATTATCGCACCTCAGGAATTTATTTACTTTGAATGAATTGGTACCCCCACGTGCGTAAACTGACAGGAATATTGTGCTCCCTGCATTCGTGTGAACAGTGGATACAGTAAACATGGATAGGGGTGAGGGGGACGGAGGAGAGAGATGTGAGAGAACGCATTGGGAAATGCACAAACAACAAAGAAAAAAGAGTTTGATACTCTCTTTTTTCTCAAAATACTTTTTATATTAAGATTTTTAAGTGTTAAATTATATAAATTTTGATTAGTATTTAAAATTATATTTTTTATTATTATAATATAAAAAAATTATAGATTATAATTTTTAAATATTTTAATTTTAATTTTAAAATATAAAATTAATTAATCTAATTTAATTTTAAAATTTAATTAAATTAACGTTTAAAATGAAAATTATTACAATTATTTTGATACGAAAGGAGTACTAAATACTCCTTTTCCCTGTCAGATGAACACGTGTGCTCACAGTGCTAGTGTTCCTGTCTACCTCATCACCTTTTCATCTCTTTTGACCCCTTCTGCAATTTGTTGTCCCTCGTACTTCGAGAACTGAATATTTACAGCTTGGTTTTATGGGTGTTTGAATCTTGTTTTGAAGTATTTGATTTTAGAAATACTCATAGAATTATGTTCGGGAGAATAGGGGTCTGCGTATTTCGGATAAACTTCAATAACCCGAATCGAAATAATATTAATTTTGTACTTGTATTAAGTTATTAATTTAACAGTTTTATTTCCTTCGTCTCAAACAGATTATCTAACTTTCCTTATTAATTATCCTAAAAAATGATATATTTTTATATTTATGTTAAGAGTCTCACATCGAATATGAAATGAAAAATATATACTCTTTAATATGAACTTGAACAATCCTTACCCAACAAGTTAGATTTTGGGGTTAAGTTAGACCCAAGATTCATTCTTTACATGGTATCAGAGTCAGGTCCATTCCAATTCTTTGTTCACCGATGTTGGGCCCCAAATTATATTATCCGCGCTCCAGTTAACAAGGTCTGGGCGTACGAGGACTGTTAAGAGTCTCACATCGGATATGGAATGGGAACATAGACTTTTTATATGGACTTGGACAATCTTCACCCTACAAGCTAGTTTTTGGGGTTAGGTTAGGCCCAAGATCCATTCTTTACAATTTAGAAATAATTTAATTTTATAATATGATTTACAGTCATACAAATATTTAAGATTTATTTTGGACCACACATTTCAAAAGTCTTTCTTTATTTTTTAGATTTTGTACTAAATCAAATTAGGATAATCTTTTTAAAACTGAGAGAATGTCTGTTAATTTGTATTGGGTTATTGGTTGGTATAAGAATATATGTTATTAAAGGTAGAACAACAAGTTTTAAAAATTTTAAAATTTAAAACAATGTAATTTAAAGAAGAAAAATAACTTCAAATAAAACGAAATAAATGTAAGTTTTAACTATGGTAAGCTAATATGCATTTTTGTTTTAATTTATCATTCAGCTTTTATAATCACGTTTTCGAGTATATGTTGTTTTTTTAATGGTCTGTTTGATTTTCGATAAGGAAGTAGAATAACAAGTTGAGGAAAGCATCACAAAATTGGACTTGTATATACATAGGACTGATGGCAAAAAAAAAAAATATCTTCAATTTTTATCTGATTTCTGTTGAGTTTTTAAGTGGTGGGCAAAAAATATTGAATCAGGATAGAGGATGCAATTTCAACAACGCTTTTTTATATTAAATAGATTGTGACTTTTCAGGCGCAGTACCTCTTGTTCACACTATCCTTCGTTGATTATAAATTCAAACGACTAGCATCAGATTTCTACATCGAAATTCTGCACTTCTTCATTTTTTCGTACAAATAAAATAGTCTTTGTGTGGTTCATTAATGTCTTCAAATTCGACAAAGTTATTGATATTTGAGGTATCGTTACTTCAATCACAAGTATATCTATTTTATTCAGATAGAAAATAATATTATTGTTTACCCCAAAAAATTTACAGTTAAATTTATAAGTGATTTTAAGGATACGTGAACTGATTTGTAGTATAAGATAATGAACAATTGATAATAAGTAACCAAATAGAAATGACAAGTAAGAAATTAGCCTGGACTTCCTTGAGCTCGGATGAATCCTCTGAGCAAGATTGGTCCGGGCCTTAGTAAAATTGCTTCGGTTATAAACCAAAATTGAGAGTAGTTAAGTTTATTTAAAGTATGTCCTTCCGACATAAAGGTTGGACTCCTTTTATAGCTATGAAATAAGAGATATTAATACCCGAGAATCACTCTCAAATAAAATGACATTAAAGCTAATATGGCCTCTTAATGACGAAAGAGTAACGACTGACACCATATTCGAAACAGATATATATCGGAAGCCTCTAAAACTACACCCGGTGCCAACTTACTTGGTCATACCCAGACTCATCTCGTCTACTGCCTCACCTTGGTGTCAACCGCTTCTGGCCCAGAGCTTGATCATCTTCCTCGGACTTCTCATTCAAACCTTGTCACGTGTTATGCCGGATTTTACCGTATACAGATAGTCCCCACACTTTCCATATCAAACTTCACCAAAGTGGCGGAAAGTGGAAATGATTTCTTCGTTGTCTTCTCTTGGAAGTTTCTTTTCAAACTACTCTGAAATAGGCGGGAAAACTAATGTTCCCTCTTCTCCAAACTCTGATTCACGTCCCATCTCACTGCAAATTTGGACATGTGTCACCTTCTGATTGAACCGCCTCTTCGGTTCGTATACTAAAATGTTTCGTAATAATGACTGAACCCTTATAAAACCCTTCTCTTCTTCTTTCTTCTAACCTTCTGCAAAAGTTTCCTTCTCCAAATCACTTTCTCTCTCGTTCAATCTCCCAAACGAATCTTTAACCTTGCTTTTCCATTTTCCATTCACATGAATCACCAAGAAATCTTCTTCTACTTCTTCATAATGGCTAAAACTTCTACCCGCTCTTCTTCAAGAAACTCTTCACCATCACCCTCATCTCCTTCGCCCACTATCGAAACCACCAACGTCAGTGAGTCCCCTGAAACTCAAGTTGCCCCTGAGCCCAGAGTCTTCGAATGATCCTATCCACTTTGCGCTTCGACAGTGAGTTTGCCATTCGTGCTGCAACTTCGAAGAGTGACCTGGGTGAAATGGCAAAGAACTACCCAACTTTCATCAATCATTTCGTTCTTAGCAAAGTTTGAACAGAATGCAGTTGCGAAAAGCTCTCTGAAATTGTAATTCCATGGCCTAATTATGACATTACTACTCACGGCAGAGTTATTCAAATGTTTATACCTACCCCTTCAAACTCAAGATCGACCCTCCGATTGACGATGTGATTTTCGAAATATAAAAGATTTACAACTTCTGTCTTGCACAAATTGGTTCGTCCATGTGGAGAGCCATCGTTTGCCTTCGGTTTTTGGTTGAGGTCAATGAATTTTTTACCTTGGATCATTTGATCCATTTATATGTTCCAAATTTTTTTGAAGTGAGATCGTGCAAATATCCAAACGAGGAAAATTTTCCATTCTCTCCAGCATTGATAAAGACCGATACCGAGGCTGGATGAAACACTTCATAGAAGTTCCTACTACTGAAATTGTTTCAGAAAGATTCATGCCCTTTCCAAAGACATGGAATTTGACCCGTAAGTACAAAAACTCTTTTCCTCAATTTTATAAAATGTCTTTGACTGCTTTTTGCTTAAAATTTATTTTTATTACTTCTTCAGTTACCCTGTGGATTCCGGCTATAATCACGACCCTTCACGAATGGGTCCAAAAAATTATAAGTATCTGCCCGCACAAACACCGGTCGTGGAAAATAATTTCCAAAGACTGATGGAAAGCACAAAATCACGGTTAGTCTCTTCCGAACACCTTTTTTGATACTACTTATTTACATACGCATATTTACACCATTTGTTCTTCGTTAAATAGGTCTGTCTAAAGGCACCTCTCTCCCGACCCTGGCTCTCCTCAACTCAGTACTTTATCCGGCTGCATCTGCTCACCGTATCGCCCAAATACCGAAAAAGAAGAAATCTTCAAAACCCCGAGGTCTCTCTCGGCTCCTCCAAAGAAGAAAAGAACCCTGGAAGAAGGTGGCTATTATGGAGTATATAAACAGCTACTGCGGAAGAAGGTGGTTCTTCCGGAGTCAAAGAAACCGCAATTGCGGAAGTCACCGTACCAACTTCTACAACCATGCCAGCTTCTACAAAATAAATACCCGTCATCATTGAAGACGATGACGAAGCAACGAATGAGAAACCGTTGTCAAAGAGGTTGAGGATCTCAACTCCTTCTCTTGAATCATCAGAAAATCTAGCTCCCAACTTCGGGCAAAAGGACATTGACTGTCTTTTCGGTGAAGCTAGAACCTCTGCAAATCTGGTATCGTCACTAAACACCTCCAGATTTGCACATTTGACACTTCCTCAGAGGCTCATCAAATTATCTCGCCCTCCAAAAAATCATGTTTCTTCATGGGCCAAGCTTGTGAATGTGTTCCTAACCCCGAGCGTGAATCCGAATAGGATGAGGACTTCAACCCTCTTCTTTTCTGAAGACAAAAACTTTTTATCTCGGCCAGTCAGGGTCACAAGCTACTTAAGGCCTCTGATATCAGAGTACGATAGGGAGAAAATGGAAGAGGTCTCATGGAAATGTCTCCTAAATGAAGGGATGCATGCGTCTAATGGGGTATGTATCCTTTTAATTAAGTTTGATTATTTCTTTTCTTTTGGCATGCCTTAAGTTGAGTGAAATTACTTTTTTCAGTCATCCATCTTGATCGAGGAAGAATTCCTCCGTTTCCTCGAGGAAAATGAGGATCTTAAAGGTGAGCTGGATGCCCAGGAGAGAGAGATCCGACACCTCAAAGAAACCCTCCAGCAGAAAGATGCTCAATTATCCGATGACTTGCCCGTTGTTAGGTCAGAATTATATCTAATAAGAGGCGACTACCTTCGGGCCATGAATGACCTCAATCTTATCAATGAGGAAAACAAGTCCTTGGATAGGGAGAATGATCAACTTTACAATAATCTCCAAAATCTCTCCCCAAGAGCTTGAAAATAAGGAAGAAGTCTGGCACTATTAAGTGCTAAAAGAAGACTTCATTAATACCGAGGTCGAACTCATTACCACCGAGCTCGTTGTGATTGATGCGAAGTGAGTTGCTGAGCAGACTATTTTTAAGCAGAACTTTGAACGAGACTTAAAGGCATCACAAGATCAGGTTCGCCAGCAGGCTTAAAGCATCGAACAACTGAGAGTTGAGCTCGAGGCCTCTTTCCGGAGGAATGATGAGATTTATACTCAACTGGTTCAAGCCTTAGATGAATGGGATTAAGCTCATAATGACCTAGAGGCCGAAGAAGCCTGGACAATACTGAAAACCGAGCATATAACCTAGAATGTCTGGAGGTATACCCTGGAGTAGGCTCGAGATGGGTTCTCAGAATTAGATGACAAAATTGTTGAGGCAAAAGACCTCGAACTCAAATCCATCCGTAAGATGAATTGTGATAGCTCCAAGGAAGACCCCGAGGACTCCGACCCCGAATGACTGATCTCTTTTTTTGCACTTTCTTTTCCTTGTATTTTCTTTTGGGCCATCGGCCTTAACTATGAATGTAAATATATCAACTTTCATTTTGACTTGATTAATATTCTCTCAACTTCATGTATGTGTTAATGCATTGCGTTAGATAACTTTAGCAAAAACAAAGTTAATCCAGTCTGGGCTAATTGGTTCCGACTTCGGATTTTAACTTAAAACAAATTGTCACTTAGTTTTCTTTGATCCGGGCGAAAGTTCTGCCAGTTTTGGACTTTAAATAATTTTTCAACAAATATTTCCTTAGTTCATTTTAAATCGGGCAAGAGTTCTTCCAGCGTTAGGTCATTTGATGACTAGATATAAGGCCTTTATTTTTATGCTTATGAACAAGACGTCTCTTATTCACATGGGATAAGTGTTGGAATTTCTACTTATTCTCAACCTTTTAGATAGTTCAAGTGTCTTTAAAATAGGTTGGACTCATTTGATCTGGTGCCTTAGAAACATGCCTTAGAACACTATTATTTTGTTTCAGCTTTCTTTATTGACGACAGTCCCCAGTTAAGGACTTAACACTTTAGTTTGTAAGATTTAACACTTTCAGCCCGTAAGCCTTATCAATTTTAACGATAGTCCAGAGAAACATCCACATAGAAATACTTTTGAAACAAAATCTTGGAAGAAACATACTTTCATTTAAACATTGTCCGGACACACAATTGGACAAGATTCAATCGATCTTTTTTGCCTTTACATAATTTCTTTGTAAACACTATCACTTGGGTAAGATTCATTTGATCTTTTACCCTTACAAAAAATTTTGACCAAAACTTTCAAAATTTCAAAAGCTTACAACCTTCGAATTCAAAGCAAGTGCCTTCAGCTTCCTTCACTTCTCTACCGAGGGTATGACATTCCCCTAGTGTTTGTGTTTGAAGTATGAGAACTCAAATACTATTTTGACCTTCAGCTGCCTAGTAGTCCCCAGTCCCCGGTGTTTTTGTCCGATGCCCACTCATTTCTTTAATTCATTAACACGCTTTACATTTTTGCCTCGTTAAAAACCTTAGCGGAAAAACACTTTTTGGGATAAAAATGTGCTAAAGGAAAAAAAGCGCAACACGTGTTTTTAGACCTAATTCTAGCTCTCTGAATATCACCTTGTAACTCCGATTTATTCCTTGTAAAAGTTCGTAATATCAAAACAAATGTTACTTAATTAATTGACAAATTAGTACCTCAGCAATAATATCACTTCAAATGGCTTATGTTCCAATTGTTCAGCAATTTCTGTCCATTTTCTGCTTCCAATTGGTACAAGCCTTTTCCGGTTATTTCCGACACTTTATAGGGTTCCTCACAATTCAGACCCAACTTTCCTTCATTAGGGTTTTTAGTGTTGAGGGTTACTTTTCATAAATTACTTTTCATAAAATTAAGTCCTCTATCTGAAAGTGCCTAAGATTAGTCTACCGGTTGTAATATCTTCCCATTCTTTTCTTCTGAGCTTCCAGCCGTAGCAATGCTAGCTCTCAATGTTCCTCCGTTAAGTCAATCTTGACCGCCATAGCCTCATTGTTCGACTCATTATTTGCGAGGCTGAATCTTAAGATCGGTTCCCCAACTTCCACTAGAATCAAGGCCTCTGCACCATAAACCAAAGAAAAAGATGTTTCACCGGTGCTGGCTTTCGGTGTCATCTTGTATGCCCATATTACCTCTGGAAGAATTTCTCTCCACTTGCCTTTCACCATCTTCAGTATCTTCCTCATGTTCGGAATAATTGTTATATTCATTGACTCTGCTTGTCCATTCACACTCGGATGATAAGGAGCCGACACTATCCTTTTGATTTTTAGTCTATCAAGAAAGTTTGTCACCTTCTTTCCAAGGAACTGACGGCCATGGTCACAAGTAATTTCCTTCGGTATTCTGAATCGGCATATGATATGATCCCATATAAAATCGTGACTTCTTTTCCTCTAACCTTCTTGAAAGCTTTTTCTTTAACCCACTTAGAAAAATAGTCAATCATAAACAAAATAAAGTGTACCTTTTCGGGTGCCCATGGAAGTGGTCCTACAATATCCATTGCCCATTTCATGAACATCCACAGTGACAAAACACGGATGCATTAATTCTGCCCGTTGGTGAATCATAAGAGCATGCCTTTGGCATTTGTCGCATTTCTGAACAAATTTCTTGGCATCCTCCTCTATTTGTGACCAGTAGTATCCGGCTCTAGTCAGTTTCCGGACCAATAATTCTTCTCCTGAGTGATTTCCATAAGTCCCTTTGTGAACCTCGTGTATCACATAGTCCGTATCTTAAGGCCCTAAGAACCTTTCTAAAGGACCATAGAAAGACCTTCGGTACAACTGGCCATCAACCATACAATATCTAGTCGCCTTCGTACGAAGAGCCCTTGACTCCTTCGGATCACTAGGCAACTTCCCATCTTGAAGGTTGTTGATGTACTTGTTCCGCCAGTCCTAAGTCAATCTTGTGGTATTCACCTCGCCATGACCACCAACTATCGCGGAGTTCAGGACCTACACCACTATCCCGGAGTTAAATTCCTCAGCTTTCATGGAAGATCCCAAGTTTTTCAAAGCATATGCTTCACTATTTTGTTCCCGAGATACGTGCTCCATGGTCCATTCTTTGAACCGGTGCAATAATACTTGAATTTTTTCGAAGTATTTTGCATTCTTTCCTCGTTCACTTCAAACACACTGTTCACTTGATTTACAACCAGAAAATAGTCACATTTTGCTTCGATGACTTCTGTTCCCAAACTCCTTTCTAATTTTAAACTTGTAATAATAACCATATACTCGACTTCTTTGTTAGTCAATTTCACTATTATTATTGCTTGTTTAATAGTATCCCCTGCAGGTGTTTTAAGTAACACCCCTAATCCGAACCCTTTTACGTTCGAAGCTCCATCCTTATACAATGTCCAGATCCCTGGAGTTATTCCGGGAGTGAAATCTACTATGAAGTCTGCTAAAACTTCAGACTTTTATAGTCATTGTAGGTTTATACTCTATGTCATATCCACTAATTTCTACCGCCCATTTGGCTAGCCTACCTGATAGTATCAGTTTATGCATTATGTTTCTTAACGGATACGTCATTACTACACAAATAGGATGGCATTGGAAATATGGACTCAATTTTCTAGAGGCCATTATTAGAGCTAATGCCAATTTTTCTATGTGAGGATATCTGGTTTCAGCACTAGCTAAAGTTATACTCACATAACAGATAGGAAATTATGTACCTTTTTCTTCTAGAACCAAGACATCACTCACGTCTACTTTGGATACTACCAGGTACATGAATAATTGTTCATCCGCCTTCGGTTTATGCAATAATGGTGGACTCGACATGTACTTTTTCATATCCCTGAATGCTCGTTGACATTCTGGAGTCCACTCGAAGTTATTCTTCTTTTTAAACAATGAAAATAACATGTGACTTTTCTCCAAAGACTGAGAAATGAACCTACTCAGGGTAGCTAGCCTTCCAGTGAGTCTTTATACCGCCTTCACATCTTCAAGTACCTCCGGTATTTCCTCGATCGCCTTGATTTTGTCTGGATTGATATTTATTCCCTTGTTCAACACTAGAAAGCCTAGGAACTTTCCCAAGCCAACTCCAAATGAGTATTTCTCTAGGTTCAACTTCACGTTGTACTTCTAAAGTATGTCAAATGTTTCCTGCAAATGCTTTAAATTTTCCTCTGTCTCTAGGGATTTAACTAACATATCATCAATGTAAACCTCCATCGTATTGCCTATTTGTTTTTCAAACATGCAATTAACTAGGTATTGATATGTAGCTCCGACATTTTTAAACTACATGGCATTACATTATAACAATAAGTCTTGTACCTAGTTATAAAAGAAGTTTTCTCAAGATCCTCCAGATTCATCCTTATTTAGTTATATCCGGAGTAAGAATCGAGAAAACTTAGCATATATGCCTTGTCGTAGCATCGATCATACGATCAATTTTCAGTAAGGGAAAAGAATCTTTTGGACAAGCTTTGTTTAAAATTTTAAAATCTATACACATTCTTAACTTGTTTCCTTTTTTAGGAATGACAACTACGTTTTCTAGCCAATCAGGATATTCTACTTCTCGGATTGAACCTATATTTAATAACTTCATTACCTCTTCCTTAACAAACCTATGTTTTATATTCGACCATAGATCTTTTTTTCTTCTTTATCGTAGGGAAGTTCGGATCCAAACTCAACTTGTGAGTTGTGATCTCCGGTGGGATACCTATCATGTCTAAATGGAACCAAGTAAATAAATCGGTGTTAACTTTAAGATATTCAACTAATTTAAGCCTGAGCTCCGGGGATACCCGGTGCCCAGGTATATCTTTCTATCCAGTAAATGAATTAACATTATCACTTGCTCAAACTCTTCAATAGTTGACTTCGTAGCGTCTGAATTGTCTGGCAAGACAAAAGACCTTAGGATGCAATAGTAATCCTCTTCTTCCTCATAATTTTCTTTCTCACCTTCTCCTTTCCCCGAGTTTTGGTGTGCCCGGATCTTGTAATTTCTATTTAACTTTTTTACCTTTCCTTTCGTCCTTCATTTCTTTTCATGTTTTCACCGACTCTTCTACTGCAAACATTTCCCTTCCAGCCGGTTACTCTCCCTGAATTCGCTTAATTCCCTCTGGAGTCCAAAATTTTATCATCAAATACAACATCGAGGAGACAACCTTCATGTCATGTATCCAAGGCCTGCCGAATAGTGCATTGTACCTCATTTCTCCTTTGGTAACATAAAACTCCGTCTGTCGGATTGTTTTGGCTGTGTTGATTAGAAGAGTGATCTCCTCCTTCATTGTTTCACTTTCCATATTAAATCCGTTAAAAATTATGACCGCCATAAATTTTTTGTCCAGCATCATCATTTGCTCTACTACCTTCCACCGGATAATGTTGGTCGAGCTACATGGATTAATTAAAATCCACTTAATTTAAAAATTATCAATGGAAACAGAAATTACCAGCGCATCATTATGAAGTTGAATGATGCCCTCCGCGTCTTCATTGCTAAATGAAATTGCTTATTCTTATAAGAATTCCATGGATCTCTTTTCCCGAGTTATCGATACTTTTATCTTTTTTGCGGTCATGACGGATCCTTTTAGAACATCCATTCCCCCAATAATCATATTTATGACATGTTGTGGTTCAATCGGATTTTCCTGTTTATTTGCCTCTCTTTTTCTGAAGTTTCCCTAGCTCGATCGCTCAGAAAACTCATGCAGGTTGCCATTCTTCATAAATAGGGCCATTTCATCCCTGACCTGTCGACAATCCTTCATTCGGTGGCCGTGTATTCCATGAAAGTCATACAACAAATTTGGGTCTCTCTGAGCTGGATCTGACCGGAGGGGCCTCGACCATCTTGTCTCCTTGATATGCCCAATTGTTGCCACCAGTCCGGCTGTATCAATATTAAAGTTGTACTCGGACAGCCTTGGGCTTTTCACACTGTTATTATATATACCATCGGTGTCATTTTTTGAACTGCAAGCCTCTACTGGTAGACCCTCTTTCATTGCCTATCTCCATCTCATCTGTCCGATGAAAAGTTACGATTGTTGCGGCCTCGGTCCGATCTGATGTTTGATTTCTCGGACTGTCCGTAGGGTTGGTACATATCCTTTAAAGACCTTAGCTCTGAATCAGCGACCCATTTTGACTTATCATTGCTTTTCGTCCATCCCGTTGATCCCGACTGGAGTTCGAACTGATCATCTTCTACCCGGATATTTGACTCGTACTTTTTTGGTACGTTCGTCCAAGTGACTGCTGGAAATTCCAACAAGTTTTACTTCAACTTTAGAGAAGCGCTAGAACTCCTTGGGTTTAGCCACTTTGTGAAAGCTTCGGCTGTCCATTCATCTGGTACCGTAAGAAGGAGCATCCGTTCCTTTTGAAATCTCATCACAAACTCACGTAACAGCTCTGTATCCTTCTGAGCTATTTTGAATATGTCTGCTTTTCTTTCTTGGACCTTCCTTGATCTGGCGTGTGCCTTTATTAAGTTATATATAAGCATTTCAAATGAAGTAATGGAATGTTCGGGCAATAAATAATACTAGGTCATTGCCCAATTGGTTAGTGTTTCGCTGAGCTTCTTGAGCAACATCGATTCTATGTCATCCGATTGCATGTCATTGCCTTTCGCTACACAAATATATGATGTCACATGCTCCTGTGGATTCGTGGTGTCATTATATTTTGGGAGATCTAACATTTTAAACCTTTTTGGATTAACTTTAGAGCCACACTCAGTGAAAATGGCAACTGGATGTATTTCTTTGAGTTCGATCCTTTCAGGATTAGAGGTGATCCTGAGATCTGATCTATCCCAGAATGCAAAGTCTCAAACTTCTTTTCATTATTTTCCATCCGCTCGTCCAGGGTTTGGAGCATCCTCAAGACCTCCGAAGGCTCATTTGCCCTTGAATCGTTGTCATTTTCACCAACTAGAACTTCATCCCAAATCGCATGGGTTTTGTCCGCTGCACTTGCTTCATTGCTCTTTTTCTACAACTGAGTAATTGGCTCCTATTGTTACTCCAGCATGGTGAAGATTCTAGCCAAATCTACTCCGGCTACCCACATTCCGTTAGCCGCTTCATGATCATCATTTGGCGTTCGTTCACCAGTTCTTTTTGGATCCCCGGGGCAAAATTATGGGTGGCAAAATCAGAGGCTCACCAGTTATTGAGTCAATGACTGGGTATTATTGTTGATATCAGCATTGTTATTATTGTTGATATCGTCGTTGGCATTGATGTTGTTATTGTTATTGTTATTGTCACTGTTGGTGTTCTTGTTGCTGTTAACACCAATTTGACTTCCGCTAGACATTTTGCTAATGTGAAGTAGTAACTTGTTCACAAAATCTTAAGAAAAACAAGTAAAGTTTCAACAAATCACCACAATTATCCTTAGCCCCATGATGGGCGCCAAACTGTTTACCCAAAAAAATGTACAATTAAATTTGTAAGTGATTTTAAGGATACATGTACTGATTTGTAGTATAAGATAATGAACAAATGATAATAAGTAAGCAAATAGAAATGACAAGTAAGAAATTACCATGGACTGCCTTGAGCTCAGATGAATCCTCTAAGCAAGATTAGTCCGGGCCTTAGTAAAATTGCTTCGGTTATAGACCAAAATTGAGAGCATTTAAGTTTATTTTCTGTAAGTTCAAGATTTAGAGTATAAGTAATGAGAATTGGGTGCCCTTCCAACATGAAGGTTAGACTCGTTTTATAACTATAAAATAAGAGACATTAATACCCGAGAATCACTCTAAAATTAAATGATATTAAAGTTAATAATGACCTCTTAATGATGAAAGATTAACAGTTGGCGCCATATTCGGAATGGGTATACATCAAAAGCCTCTGGAACTACACCCGGTGCCAACTAATCCGGTCATACCCGGACTCGTCTCGTCTACTACCTCACCTCGATGTCAACTGCATCTGGCCCAGAGCTTGATCACCTTCCTCGAACGACTCATTCAAACCTTGCCACTTGTCATGCCGGATTTTATCGTATACAATTATACTTTGGATACTTGAGGGAATTAAATTCTTTAAGAATACATAGTGAATTCTACCAATCCCGAAATTGAATTTTCAACAACGTAGTAATTAATGCAAAAGTGAAAGAAAAGTGCAAACTTAATAACTGTTTTATTTAATATAAACCATCCAATAAATCTTTACAAAATATTTTCCTTTTCCCAATATCTGGTCTGACTCATATAAGGACTTCTATGATACAAAGATGATTGAAATAGAACAACACTACCCCAATTGAATAGGGATAGTCTAACTGAGATGAAAATCAAGGCCACCAGAATGAATTATCTACCTCAATCTTTCTGTGCTCCGAACTGTAACCTGAATAAACTGAGTACCTACATCCACGTAAAAGATACAACAAGTGTAGCATGAGTACACAATGTACCCCCGTAGGCATCATAGGCTGACAACAACGGAAGATACACAAATAGAGATAAATATCAAGTTGACACCAAATAATCATATTACTAAACAGTTCAATAACAAAAATAGGTCACATTGTTCACATAATAGTTCACCAAGTCAACAAGTCACTTTATTCATCTAAGGATCCATGAAATAGTATAAAATACACAAATCACATAAGGCTTATTAATCATATGCACTACCTCCATCACACAAGGGTTTGGCGATTATATAGCCACCCAACTCACAGAAAGGTTCATAAATCACTGATATCGCTTAGGTCACACAAAGGTTTATCAGTCATGTAAATCACCATATCATATAGAAAGTTATTAATCACAGAAATCATGTTTGACCTCACACACCTAGTTAGATAACATATTCGTTAAGTTGACGCTTAACTCTCCCCTTTAAATTCCTTTTACAAGTTTTCCAAGAGTACAACAATACGATTGAACCCACACCATACCCCCCCTCTTATGTTAACTACGGTACTTAACCCTCAATCTAGACTCCATACAATTACGTTCATGGCACATACAATTTATTAAGTATCCTCACTATATTCCAACTAATCTTCTTCACAATACACTTTTCTTATCCATAAAGAAACCCACGTACATAATGCATACAAGACAAGACCACCACTTAACAGCACTCAACATATCATACCAGGACTATCCCTTACTAGACCCCTTATCAGGTAAGTCAACTAACCATCAACAATCACATATGTACACTTAGTTTCTTTAAGTGATAAATTAGAATCCTAAGCTATAAGCAACAAAATGACAATAATTCTTTAGACTCGCAATCATATGACCAAACATAGGAAGAATCAAGCCAAGCATGACAACCGACCCAGTCCAATAAAATCAATCATAATCATCCATGCTATTCCATCTCAATAATCAACCAAATTTCAATAATCATTTCTAACACTTCACAATCAATAAATAATTAATAAATGATGTATGTATGATATGAATGCAGTGAAATGTCAGGTACCTTTTATCTCCAGTATAAAGGCATTCAATTTCTATGAACTGCACACTCATGAGGGACATGCGAAGTCCATATACTTCTCCGAAATTTCTCAATGGAGTCCAGTTCTTAGCTGAAATAACGGTTGCAGGCGTGCAACCCGTTCCCGTTCATATCATCATCATCTTAATATTGCCAATAATCTCATAATTGTTCTTACCTTCCCGGTCTCTTGCAACCACAATATTTTTATACCACTCCCATATCAATGCCATCAGAAAATGTATGAATGCAAATGACAATTGAAGGCAAGAAATCATGATATAATGAGTTGCAACCACATGTAGAGATGAATCTCACATGCCTTCCGGAATTCAATAACACATAATCCAAGTACAATCAGGATATCATATTGAAAGCATGTGTGATGAATAAATACAACAATAGCAAATATGGCGACGAGCCCACATAATGGCGACAAGCCCAGTCAACAGTAGTCGGAATTAGCTTAAGGTTGATCCCCCAAATCACCTATTATCACAGTTCAACATCGATATCCACTCAAATATTTATCACAACCATTTGAGTGGGACCCTCAAACACGCCCAATACCTCTCAACATTTATAACTAATTACATACTTCTATCATAGTCTAAATAAGGAAACCGTAGCCTACCTCATTGTAGAGCGGGTGCCACAAGCTACAAGTCCCTCCGATTGGTATCAGATAGTTGAACTCAAATAGGCGCATAAATGTCCTAAGTTACCATTCACACAATAAACACATAAGGAATACTTTCATAGGAGTAACCGCTATCCGACCCCGGCCCAAAAGGGAAGTTAAGAAATTGTTCCACAAGATCAAAAAGGTATTCAATTCTAAATTTGGGAAATTTATTTTTCATGGTCTCTAGTTGACTATTTTCATGCAAAAGGGGCTTTTTTTTACCATTACATTCTTAACTTCATCAACCAGTAGATAGAGATATAATTAGAGGGTTCATCCTTCAAACTATTATTTTATTAGCTGTAATTCCTTAACATGTCATACATAACCATAAAGTCTCCATCTTGGTAAGTTTTTATGCAAGTATCCATATTGAAACATTTACAATCCCTAATCATGCTCCTACCCCATAAACAAATTGAAAAACTTGACAAGAAAATATTAATCAACTACTAATCTCTAATAATAAATTTAGAAATTATCCAAGGGTGTAGAAGGATTGGACCCTTCGAAATGAGGTCTCTGGTCAGCCCTTAGCCTTCATAGCTCACTTGTCAAATGGGGGCTTCGAAATGGGTGAGATGAATTTTTAACAAAACAGAACTGTCGTGGCCACCACTGCGGACCAACTTCCGCCGAAGCACCCTCGCCTTGGCAGAAAAATGTCCGCCCATGTGGTTTTCATTAAACCTATGATCTCTCGCGTAAGCGAAGGTGAGGCCACAGGCGCGACTCCACACGTGCGACAAACCTTTTCCAAAACAGACCTGCTACACTCCCTGTACAACGGCATCTGCGGATCAACCTCGCTGAGGCGGCTTCGCAAGTGCGGATATACACTCGCCCGAACGGGTTTTCCTAGGCCTGAACACATCCTCCCGATGTCCTGAACGTAAATCAAAGCAATATTATGACTCGTTGGACCATCATCTTTACCATTTAGCACATAATTACAGTCAATAATTCTCCCTATCCAATAGTCGCCGAATGACAAGAATTTACAGTGCAGCACCAGGATGTTTTGTCCATCCTAAAACATTTTCGATGGTGGATTTAGATTTGATAGCAGACGAAAATTGTTTGAAACGAGGTGGAAAGGTAAAATGACCAAATGGGTCATTACAATTGGCGAAGTCTATTTTAGTTGAGTTTGTATTTATTAAATTAAAAATAACGAAAGAGTAAAACTGAACTTTCCGGAAGTAGTAATTTTTGTGTTATTAGGGCAAAACTTTTTGTATTTTTTCTATTAAAAATATTGTTATTTGACTTTTGTGAAAAGAAAAAATAGGTATAACTATCTATGAGCATTTGTGAAAATTACCCCACATTATTTGCATGTGCTACATCACAAAAAGAACAGTTATTTTCTTAATTTTCAAAATCTGTTTTTGAGGGGTTCTTTCAACATTCTATATCAAGATTTAAATTTTATGTATTTTAATTTAAAATTTTATTATTAATTCATTTAATTTAGTGAATAAAATTAATTATTTGTATTTATTTAATAACTTTTAAATATATATATATATATATAAAATTTAAGTAAAAAAATACTAAGTTCATCGGAATATCTGAACTATCATTATTCTCCTTGCATTTATGTCGAAATGTCGCCAGTGCTATGAATTTTGGCTTATGTAGACAAAAATGACAAATCGGATTGTGACACTCTACCCGTCACCAATACAATAGTATGCTGCAGAAAAGAAAAAACTGATTTAAAACCTTCTAAAAGAATTCTTTTTCCTGAAAAAGTAGATATTGCAAATAGAGAAACTCGAAGAGAAATTGTATATCTCTGATGTAGTCATTTTTCAACCAAACAGGTGTTGTGTGATACGCCAAAATGTTACTTGCTGATTCCTTTGTTGCTCTAAGAAGATGTTCCAAATTCCACCATAAATACAACCGGAATTGGAAAAGAATACTCCCTTCTTTCTAAAAAGATTATCTTAATTTGAGATGACACATATTTTAAGATATAAAAAAAGACTTTTTAAAATGTATGATTCAAAACAATTATTAGATATTTGTGCTGTTATAAATAATATCATAAAGTTAAATTATTTTAATTATAAAAATGTTTCAATTTTTTTGGAACAAACTAATATGGAAAGTAAGACAATATTTTTGGGACGGAGAAAGTAATATTTTTGATGTTGGTCCAAATCTTTTCATCTACATAGTCTAGACTAGAATATTGTTTTGTAGAGTCAATTTCTCAGATGGTCAAGAAAGAACTTCTTAGCTTAGGCCTATAAGCTTGCACCTACTCTTACAATGTAAGTCATTTTTTATGTCCTAATTCTTGCTCTCATCTTGCGAAGAATGTGTTTAGTCCTTTTTCTACTGAAAATGACTTAGGAATAGGTCTCTGCCTCACTTATTAGTTTGAAGTTAAAAAATAAATTTCATGCAAATTGCATACTAAGCTTTTAATATAGTTGTCCCGGAACTAATAATCTACTGAATTTGTAGAAAAGCTCCATTAAAGTAACTTATGAATTTTTTTAGATAATAAAGTCATCAAATTATGCACATATTTTCAAAAAAGTAAAACAATCTATTTTGGACATATCACCCCTTAATCCATCTTTCAATTATAAAATCCATTTGCATATTTCTATTTTATTTTCAAAATATGGAAAATATTATTTCAAACAAAAATTTCAGAATATTGCAAAATTATGTCTAAGTAGACAGTAAAAGGATATAACTAAATGGTAGTACATCTGAGGACGGTGCTTAACTATAATTTTTAACCGATTGTAAATAATTTTCCCTAATATATAAAATATTTAATTATAAAAAAATTACTATTTTTAATATTTAATTTTCATTTTTACAAAGTAATTATCCAACATGATTTTGTTCCTTGAGAAAACTTATCAAAATATTCTATCAATAAAGTAAGTTTATTCGAATTATTACAAATTGGATATATATATATATATATATATATATATATATATATGTCCAGTCATTTACATTCAGTAAAATGTTTAACTTCTGGCTTTGAGCAATAGAAAAAATATCAAGATAATTCCAAAGAACTTGATGTAACAAAGAAGACCTTATAGCATGTTTAAAATTTAAATGGTTATATTGTTTTATTCTTATAGCTTGAAATATTGCGTTGAATATTTCTATTTTATCATTAAAACATACAACAACATATCCAGTGTAATCCCACGAAATGAGGTCTGTGAAGGGTAAGATGTATGCCGACCTTATATCTATGAAAAAATTAAAACATAAAAATATTAATTTGAACAAGAATTTGAGAATATCCAAATATTCTACCAATAAAGTAAGTTTATTCGAATTATTACAAATTGGATATATATTACAAATTATTTCTTATGTCAAAATATGAAATAATTTACTTTATTGGAAATAAAGACATAGTTTGATGAATTTATTATCTAAAAAAATTTAAAAGTCACTTAATTGAGAATTTTCTATTTGAGATATTAACTCCTGCTTTTGTGGCATACACTATACACTACCATCATAATGAAGGGAATCATCGGCTCAACAGTAATAAAGGAAATTGGTTCTCTTTGTGTGAGTATGCTTTGAATGCACAATTCTGAAAAAGCTATTTGATACTGTTCAGAGAGTAGGGAAGACCTTCTTTCACTGATTTCACGCAACGAAAAGTAATGTCTAACCATTTCCAACAATAGCATCAACTCCCATTCATTGTACAAAATGGGTCACCTAACAGTTCGAGGTGCCCCTATCCACTAAAAGCTCCTGATTTTTCTCAGAATTTGTCTATTGGATTCAGGGTAATAAAATTGCTTTCTCATTATTGACTCTCCATTTTTTTTTTTTATAATTCAGGTCTCCAGGCTTGCGCCTGACTACGTCCTGGAGGTAATAGCACCGGTCCTTCAACACTATTACCAGGTAAATCGCGGGATGTGCTCCGGTGGCCAGTTTTCTGGGAGCGTACAACTGATCAATGAGACAAGGTCAAATTCCCCAACATGCAGAGTTTCTTCGTGCTTGCGGGGAATCGAACCCACGTTGTCCCATGTCAGAGCGCCTTATAGCGCCCAGACTTTGCCACTGGACTATGCCCCGGAGGACTATTGACTCTCCATTTTAGTTTGGGGAAGATCCGAAAATGTTGGTGAACTATAAAATGGTTTAAATTTGTCATTCATCAATAATTGGAGTTAGATAGATCTTTGTCGTTATACTAGTGATCCGAATATTGTTAGAATATGTAAAGCAATAACGGAAATAGTAAATAACTATTACAGTGATCGAAAGGATAAACAACAATGAGGACAACAACAAGTTGTCAATATTTTGATCTTGAATGAAACTTCAAATATAGAACTTGTATTTGGAAATACAAGAACATGAACTGCTACACTTGTGGCTTGTAGATCTGCTGAGAATACGAACGGTTAGAGTCCTTCGTCTGTTAAGAACCGTTGTAGATCTGCTGAGAATACGAACTTCAAATGTCCAATTTGCATCATTGTGTTCTCCTAGAACCGCTGAACATTCAGAATACCATAATTCATAGATAAGCGAATATTTTAGATATCGTCATATCCGACTTAACGTCTTCTATTTATCATTTCCAGAATCACGAGTGAACCTTAGTTCAACTAATCTGCTTTGTAGGCCGATACCAGGTCGGTTGTAGTGTGTACAATACATTGAACTACATGTGACCTGCACATATCGCTCCTTGTACATGGGTGCACCATGATTCCAATCAGTTCTATGATTCATATCCATTGGTGGCTTCAACGAGACTGTCAACTATCTCACAACTGAGTTTGGAGTTAGACCAGTCCGTTAGATGTCTTAGAAATCCCAATTCATAAGATGTCATCTGTGATACCTATATCTTTCATATCGAGACTTTTGTTTCAATATGACTTTCACTTTCAGACTGTTGGTTTTTTCAACTGTTGGCTTTCTAACTTCAGAGTCAATGTTTCTGTTGTCAGATTCATTATTTCTCTTTTATCTGAAACTTCCAAGACCAAAATGTAAACATTTCAGGGACCAAAAAGAAAGTTCAGGAAGAAACCCAACAGTCCAACAAACCAACTCTGATCCTCCCCTTCTAACTCTTCGGTTAGGAAGGCTGTTTCAACATCCATGCCACGCAAGACTGCAATGGTCCTGGATGTTAAGCTATTCACAGGGGAGCACATGTATAAGTAGCCGATGCCTTATACTCGTCAGTAGATCCATCTACTTTGTACTCAATTTTGAGTATCCACTTTTACAACCCAAAGGTTCTTTTCCCGGAGGAAGATCAACCATTACACAAGTATGGTTCTATATGATGGAATCTGTTTCTTTTTGTAGCTTCTTTCTGAAACAGCGCTTCTGGAGATGACAATTATTTGTTAATTGTCCATGGTTCATTTTCAACCATACAAGCTAGAAGGCCTGAAACAAGTCTTTGTCCCCTCTTTGCTCCATCTCGGTTCAACAACTAGAATCCCTGAGTTCTGTAGATCTGAAATATTAAGTTTCAGATAGTCAGCGATTTCCAAGTCCTGTAGATACGGAACGTCTAGTTCCGGACAATCAGGCCCTCGCGGGTTCTCGTTAACCTCGAGCAATTACTTCTTTTTCTTTCTCAAGGAAAGTTATCCTCAAAGAATTCAACATTCTTTGACACCAAGAGGCGATAAGAATTACTATTATTTGCAGATCTAGTGATATGCAATTTACAGTCTTAGGTACAACTTTACCTATTTCGGTATTTCAACCTCTACCAATCCACCCCACATCACAACATTTGTATGTGAGATCCTTTCCATGTTTCACACGGAGGGTTATCTTTATCCTTATGCGTAGTTCTGTTGAGAATCGCATTAGCGGTAAGGATCGCCTTGCCCCACATAATTTGGGCGTACGGCTTGCGCTTGGCTAATAACGTTAGACTGAGGTGAGAAATGAACAATCGTTTGATGAATGATGATTCACATTCTCCCCATCTATCACTACGAATTCCTCAATTCGTAGGCTTAGTTGATCTTCAACTTCTGTTTTGTAGCGCTTATCCGCTGCAATAACTTCATCTTTGCTTTTCAACAAACAAATGATGCAATACGTTGTACCATCATAAACGTAGGTCACAAAGTACTTGTCTCCCCCCTCTATTTTGTATAAACTTCAAATCACACATAAAGATGTGACTAAGTTCTAGAGGAGCGGTGCTTCTTTCGCTATTCCTTTGACGGAATTTGGAAAGGTGATTTTGCCTCTTTGCCTACGGCACATTCATTTTGAGGGTTTATGTCGACAGAAGGCAACAATCTTAACTTCGTTAGCTTTTGAATGACTTTCTATTTGACGTGTCTTAATCTATGATCACATAGATGCACAGATTACAAATATATCATTCAATTAGCTACAGACATACTGTACCATTCTTAGTTATTACAGACCTGTTGGACTAGTCTCAAACCAGCTTGACCAACAACGTCCCTTAAACCAAGTTTGAGACATGTATCACCTCCTTTTGGAGTGATCTCATTCCCTGAAGTCCGATTGAGGACAACCTCTCCAGCCCCTTCTACTTTAGAGGTGCCATTGCTTCACATGAACAACCTCTTGCATGTGGTTAGGGCGTAACCAGATCATATGTGATCTAGATACTTTGGCCCACTCCAGTTGCTTTGGCAGACTGAGTGTCCAATTTCTTTTCTGCCTTTCTTTTGGCCTTTAGATCATTTAAGACCTGGAAACTTTGGCCTACCACACTAGGTGTCCATTACTTTTCTGTCAAATGGATTTTGGCCCTACTCCAGTCACCCGTAGGATTTGTATGACTGAGTGTCCAATATCATCCTATCAAATGAATTATGGCCCACTCCAGTCACCCGTAGGCTTTGTACGACTGAGTGTCCAATATCATCCTATCAAATGAAGGATCTTCTATCAAGCAGTGTGACAGGTTCAACGTCTTAAGATAAGCCATTATCTTTTAGTCTTCTTCCCTTGAGATTAGTGCCCAAACAATTCTTGGCGCTTACTTTAAGAGTGATAACAGATTTCGGACAGTTAGTGGATCTCTATCCTTCGTGTGTGCGAACATACTTTATACACTTTTAATAAGTACACTCAAAAGAACAGATCTTTTAAGTTTTGTTTACAATAGTCCAATCTTTAACAGGGAAGGAAAGAGTTTTAATATCTGATTTTAGAGTGTAGAAAATATAAGTTTTTAATGAAAAATTTCATATTCCCAGTCCTGCTTTACACACTTTTATTCAGATATTAAATAACCACATTATAGATAAGGAAGGATAATTAACTTAGACCTTTTGGATTCTGGCCCACTTCAGTTAGACTGAGTGTCCACATCCTCCTTACCATAATTCAGATCCTTTGTCTGGAACAGATATAGGCCTTTTGCTATATGACCGAACATCATCTTCAACCTTCTTTTCTTGTCCCATTTAACATCCTCAACCTCTCGTGGGCACTTGTTTCCACCACCATTGGGAGCAGTGACACCAATTTGTCCTTGATCTTTAGACGTACTAGCATGACTATCAGCAGTATCTTTAAGCTCAGCATCAGATCCAGAGATCCCTCATTTGACAGAAACAGATTTGTAACTGTCGTCAAAGAGAGAACTATAACTAGGACCAATCTTGAAAGCACAGTTATTGACAGAGACAGTGTTTGAACTGTTAGCAAAACCACAGCCAAATTTGGTCACACACTTGTCGACCAACATATTTCGAATCACTAATACAACTCTTGTCTTAAAATTGTTGGAATATGTAAAGCAACAACGGGAATAGTAAATAACTATTACAGTGATCGAAAGGATAAGCAACAATGAGGACAACAACAAGTTGTCAATATTTTGATCTTGAGTGCAACTTCAAATATAGAACTTGTATTTGGAAATACAAGAACATGAACTGCTACACTTGTGGCTTGTAGATCCGCTGAGAATACGAACAGTTAGAGTCCTTCGTCTGTTAAGATAACACCTGAAACACTTAGCAACCAATTAGATAAACACAACACCACTGGTTGAGTCGAGAGATGGCTCTCTGTCTTTAAGACAAGATTGCCCCTATATATAGGCTTTATGGAAGTGTGGGCAATAGTCTGCCAAGATGAAACATCAAACTATCAAGTGTGAAAAGTCTACACAAATGATCTCTACGAAGAACACGAATAATGAAGATTGCTAAGAGAAGGATTGTTTATCAGGAAAATCTAATCTCTTTGTGGTGTTGTGAACTTATTTTCAGTTCATATGTTCATATATCTTCTCATGTTCTTCTATAGAATTGAGCCAAAGCTTCAATTTATAGGTGTGCAAGATGGCCTCTTCAAATGCCCCACAATGGCTATCAATTGCCATGTAATTGATGACATTTAACCCCCAACAAATGCATCAAAATAATGGTCCAAGTAATGGCCATTATTGGGTGGATTTAATGCCATTGAAACCCCCTAAACAGCCAAACCTTTTGGGATTCCATCGAGCAGTCACTACCCATGAAGCGCCGCAACTCTGCCACCTTAACGCCGTGACACTAATTCATCATTGAGCTACTGCCACTCCATCGTCGCGGCGCTGTAAGGGGGCACCGCGGCGCTACAGCTCTGCGGCCCAGTTCGAAAGGCATCGCGGCCCTTCTCGGCTCCGCGACCCTTTTCCGACCTGTTCTATCTTACACATCGCACAATCCTTCTTTCGTTTACCAACGTGGAACACTTGTCATTTAGCAAATAACCATCCATCATTCTATGTCTCAAACATTTCACTTACGTACCAATATCTCTTTCATTAATGAAATTTACGATACTTGACACTAAGATTGCACGTGTGTGGAAATGATATTTCCGACGTGCGGGACCCAATTGTTCGAGTCATAAATAATGGAATAAACTTAATTCCACATTAGTAAATTTCCAACAAATATATCTTTATTCAACAATGGTAGAAGCTTTTTAAAATGTGACATTTTCTCAAGAGAAAAAAGTTAAATTTGACTATAGTGCTTTTTAGATGATGACAGAGGAAAATGTTAAAGATGAATGTGTGAGATCATTTGACTGTAGTGTTTTTAGATGAAATTTTGGTGTGTTCTTTCTGTGAGTGTAATCAAGGTAAAGTTGTGGTCTAAGAAGGTAGTCTTCAAGTAGTTTCTTACCTACATGCATCTCTGTAAACACATAATAAATCACGAGCTATAATCAAACTCCTACGACTCAACTCTGTGACACAATCTAGAGATGAAAGAAAGATGAGCAATTCTAAATGCCCGGTAGCTTCATGTTTATAAAATGTGGTGCACAACATACTTATAAATAAAACTCTATTAGACACGACTTTATAGACTCCCTGAGAGACAAACCTACTCTGGTACCACTTGTTGGGATACAATTATTGTAGGGAATGGGAAGTAAGTAACTATTACAATAGTAAGAAAGGATAAACTAAATATTATAACAAACTGGAAATTAAGAACTTAACAAACTGCTTGTGTGATTTGATGAGTCGAGTGATGACACTCTGTCTTTAAGACAAGATTGCCCTGTATATCTCCTTTTACGGTGTTGAGAAATAGTCTCCCAAGATACAACAACAACTTAACAGATGAGCAAAGGAAACTCAAGTGTTACTCTTAAAGAACTTTGAGTATAGTAACTTTGCTAGAGAGGAAGAAGATGAATTCAAAAAATCTGGAGTATTTTTTAAGTGTTGTGTTCAATTGAGCCAAAGACCTCAATTTATAGTGTAAGTAGAAGACCCCTAAACTAGCCAACTAATGGCCTTCAATATCCATGTAATGGCACTTGATTGAGGGGTTACATTTAGCCAAATAATGGTTGAATTCATGTACCAAGTAATGGAGAATTAATGCTCCAAAACCAGCCCAAAGGTCAGATTTTTCCAACTTCCCGTCGCAGCATTCTGCCTCCGAAGCGCCGTGGCTCTGTGAATTAGTTCCGCAACTCCAGTGACTGGCCAACCAATTAGCGCCCTGGCATTCCGACACCACTGCTCCGACGGTGTGGCGCCGCGGCCCTACACGGCTCTGCGGCGATTGGTGAACCCTTCACTTCTTCTTTCCCTTTGGCTTTACTTTGTCGGGCCTTACCTTTCTTCACTTGTTTCTCTTTGGAAAAGAGTTCTATTATTAGGTGTAGATGATCTTCAATCATTTTGAATCTTTTTTCCATCCTTTCCTAAAGTGAAGGATCGAGATCACTCAATCTAGGAAGTGATTAACTTGCACTTGCTTCTTCTTTAGGGGGTATGAGTGGAAAGAGAAGTCTCAATTTCTTATCCACTACATACTTGTACTATTCTTGCTCTTAAGGAATCCTATGTTCTTGAATCCAAGGATTTCCCAAACACAAGTGACAATTGTCTAAGAGAAGCACATCACATCAAATTTCCTCTGGGTAGTCGCCATGGACAAATAATACCTTTGCGCTCCTATCAACCAAGTACCCTATTTGATCATAGTAAGAGCTTTATCTCATCACACAAGGTACTCCCAACTCTTAAACTATTTGAGGGATAATGTAGTTGTCATATATACTATCATAAAGCATAAGGTAACAACCCTCACAACCAAAGACACTAACCTTTATTTAGAAAATTAGCCTCTTCAGGTAATTTCCTCCTTGAAACATTGCATTTCCTCTACTTCTATTGCCTGTTGATGCTCCCCTCCTACCTTTAACATCATAGGCATATTGAGAACATGGCACACCTATTCTAGGATAAGAAGCAAGATTTATTATATTTCTCGAAGTAGGAAATGTATATCCCTCTTTCCTCCTAGGATGACTTCTACCTCTTCCAACCCACACACTTATACCATCTTGCTTAGTATAGGAAGTATCACAAATGGATATACGTGAATATCCTCTAGAAGACTCTCTACAAGTTTCACATTCAAATTCACTATCTTCACGAACATATTCACCATAAAGAGTATAACCATAAGGTTCATATTCATCACAACTTCCTATATCATGTGGATCTTCAGAAATTGATTCATGAGGTATGTGTGAGAAAGAACTATATCTCAAGTCGCCTTCATATCCATGGTGTATAGTATGAGGATCTTTATAACTCTTGTCTTAACCATAGGACTTTTCATTAGGCTATTCTACTCCTTTATTTTCTTCATAAGACCCATGAGATCCACTAGTCTCACATTCACATCCGGAGTAGTGCTCTTCACCATCACATGGTTCATGGTCATAATGAACATCCTCGCCTCCATAGTATTAATCACTATCATAGTCGTATTCTCCATTACTAGAGGTATAGCCTTCCATGTCATCACCACAAAAATCTGAGGCTATGGACGACATGATTCCTTATATCTCCTTACCTTATCACTCCTCTTCTTGTACCTATAAAATGATAAAATAAGTTAGTAGCAAAAGCTCCTCACATCACTCGTATTTTCACTCAAGACTTAACACACTCAAGTGTCCTTCTGAAGTATATGATTGGTTCGAAGAACGTCTCGAGATTCAAGCAATTGCGGATGCAGCAGGCTTGCTAACCTTTGGCCATATTGGCTTGAGTTGAATCAGTTGACTTTAGTACTAACCTATATAAGAGAGGTTTAGGAGTGATCTTTCTCTCTAACTATCATAAGATAAGAGTCAATAGACATAGATATATGTTCACCTAAAGCATATACTTCTATTTTTTTGGCAACAAACCTCTTATCCAAATCAATTCACAAGGTTGCTAATTATTTATGGAAGAATAGATTCTTGTTAATTGAAAGATGAATGACTCAAAGCAAATGTACAAGAGTCAAAGAACTTTCGTCAAAGTTTAAATGATAAAAGATTAAAAGAATTGGGACGAAAGAAATCCAGACACGATTCTAGTTAACAATCAAGCAATGTCAATTACTTGTTGTTTATAGAATCAATGAAGTGAAAAGAAATGGAATCGGGATGAGATTGGAACACAAACCCTGGAATAGTCTAATTTGTGAGACGGAGGCCCAGTCTGCGTCTCGCAGACCTATTCTGAGAGAAATTTTGCACCTCGCAGATGGGGCAGCTCTGAAAGTTACTCACTTCAGAAATTTGTGATGTGCTGGACAGTTTTGTAATCGCAAAGCATGTTCTGCAATCCACATAGCTATTTTGTGATCCATAGTTTGGGTCATAGAGTCGGCCTTTGCTTCAATTTTGTTGACGTGAAATTTGGTCTTGGGATCCATACACTTTGACATTTTCTGATATTTCTGAATTCTTAGATCCATTGGGCCTACTTAACCTAGATTTTACTTTTTTGGGTCCAAAAATACTTTTTTCAACTTTGCACTTGGAATTTTGGATCAAACACTCCTTTTTGCACCTTCTTCCTTATGAACTTATGAAGATCCTCAAGAATACCAAGAACAATTAAATTTTCAACTGGTTCAATTCCTACTCAATTTGCTTCTAGATATCAGATCTAGATTCTCTTCAACGTAGAGAACAAAGCCCAATACAAATTAAAATCAATTGACCACCAAATCAATAGACCCACTTGATTGTTCTTCAAGTTCTTAAAAAAAACTAAAGTTCAACAATGGTAATTTCCCCAAAACTCTTCAAAAGTCTTAAAATTTTAGATCTTGGTAGATTTGACATCTAGGAACTCAAATATACACTCAAATCAAACAACAACACCAATATTTTTTAAAAAAATTTAAAATTTATATTTTTCAAAATAAGAAAAACCTAGGATAAGAATTGTAGAGACAATCTTTTATCCTAAGTTCTGATACCAAATGATACGATCAGACTTATGGAAGATATGAATTCAAATAACGAAACGCAAAACTAAATATAGGAAGAAATTAGAGATGAGAAGTGAAGAAATGGGGATGAGAATAAAAGCAAGACCCAATGTATAGTGAATTTATGGGCAAATTTGGACTGTATACCAAACCCTCCTAATTGAATTCAACCCAAAGAACCTATACTATTTAAAATCAAAGAAAAGACTCAATTGAATCTATAATGAGAAACTCTTATATGAAATCAAGGGATAATGGTTTCAATAGCCAACATTGGAATCCACCATGATGAACTATCTCTAACACTACACCCTATAACTACTAACTAAACAATTATCACTCTCAAATGAGTATTTCAATTCTCAATTCATCAAAACTAATTAATGAAATAATAAATATAGTATTTATACTACTTAGGCTAAAAAGACTAGCTAGCTATTACAAAAATACCCTTGACGAAGTAAGGGCCTTGTTTGGTAGTCTGATTTATGGATGTTGGCTTATCTTTCAAGAATAACCTCTTTGCATAATTAACCACATTTGACCTTTAACTTCTCAAGCTTGTAGTTGTAGACTTACATCAAATATTTCAGCTTCTTTAAGAGGCAGGATTTAGGCTTTTAGCTCTTGGTCTCTTGAACGCTTTCTCTATAATATCTTCCATAGCTTGAAAGACCTCCAATGGCTCTCCTCAAGTACTTTCTCTAAAGATTGAAGTCCTTGTCTCGGCTTCTACTATAAGTCCTTGGAGAAGTTTGAGCAATTGAGTCCTCCGATATCATATTAGGACCCCAGGGGCACAACCATCTGCTATTGTGGATCCTCAGTTTCTGGGTTATCCCACTAAAGCTATTGTTATTCATCAGATTATTTAGCATACTATGACAGTTGATTAGTAGAAGAGAAGGGATAAGTTTGAGAAGATGAAGCCACCACAGTACGATGGACATCCTTATAATGATATTTATGAGTTCTTATTGTCTTTCCATGAGAGGATGCACAACTTGGGGCTGGTTAAGTCCAACGGAGTTGACTTTTTGGTGATGCAGATGATTGGCCCCTCTAAGTAGAGGTGGATGGTGTTTGTTGAGACTAGGCTAGCAGGGTCGCCTCCACTTGCTTGGGCCACATTTTCTAGAGTTTTCCTGGAGAAGTGGGTTCCCCGTAGCTTGAAAGATGAGAGGAGAGAGCATTTCGATAGGTTAGAGTAGGATGACATGACCATGACTGAGTACGAGATGAGGTTCCATTCTTTTATCTCGCCATGCCTTGTCCATCTTGCCAGATGAGACAGTGAAGATTCGCAAGTTTGTGAGAGTTTTTTCTTATCATCTTAAGGTTGCAGCAGTGCATGTGGAAGCCTCAAGAGGTACCTTTCAGGAAGTGGTAGATGTTTTCACGAGTGTTAATACTATCAGGCATCCAGAGTTTGGAGACAAATCGAGTAAGAAGTCACATAGCTCAAGCAGTTATGAAGGTACCTCATTTGGAGGTAGAGGTTTTAAGGGTAGGGGTTATCTTCCCTAGTTCAGTAGGCTAGTTCAAGCAGCGATTCAGGCTTCCGTTGGTTCTTTGGGTCGTGGTGGTTACATATAAGGTCAAATTTCTTGAGGTTCTTATTCTCGACCTAGAGGTCGAGGTGGTCAATCTAGTTATCCCCAGCCACCTATGTTTCCTCATACATGTTATGAGTGTAGAGAGTTGGGACATTTTGTGAGGGACTACCCTAGGGTCAGACAGAATGGTCAGCGCTCCAGTTTACAAGGTCCAGGGTCTAGGGCACCAGTTCAGCCAACTAAAGGTGGTCGACAAAGTAGTAGAGGGGTTCTCATTCAAGTAGGGGTGGTTCTCAATCAGGCTATGAAGGAGGTTACATAGGTTCTCAAGACGAGGGTATCCATGCTCAGTGATATGCATTCCCTAGTAGACTAGAGACAGAGGCTTCTAATGCTATCATCACATATACCATTTCAGTTTTTCATGTGCTAGCTATAGCATTATTGTTCCAGACTCTACATACTCTTATATGCCAACTTATTTTGCTATGATTCTGGGTATGATGTGTGAGTTTCTTGATTTCCCTCTTAGTGTTTCTACTCCTATTGAGGATTCCGTAGTGGTGGATCAGGTGTACCTATCATGTGTTGTGACTTTGATGGGATATGACACTTGGGCTGACTTGATGATTCTAAACATGGTAGATTTTGACATTATCTTAGGTATGCAGTGGTTGTCTCCTTACCATACAATCTTGGACTGTCATGCCAAGATAGTTACATTAGTCATGCTAGAAATTCCTAGGTTTGAGTGGGAAGGGTGTTGTTAGTTATGCGCTGAAGAAAGTGATATCTTACCTTAAGGCTAGACGAATGATTTAGAAGGGTTGTTTGGCTTATTTGGCATATGTCCATGATACTAGTGTTGACACACTTCTCCTTGAGTCAGTACCAGTAGTTAGGGAGTTTCTCGAGGTTTTTTCGATGGATTTGTCGGGTGTTCCACTAGACCGTGATATTGATTTTTGTATTGATTTGGAGTCAGGAACCAAGCCCATCTCTATTCCTCCATGTCGAATAGCGGCGGTGGAATTGAAGGAGAAAATGCAGTATATATTGAGTAAGGGGTTCATTAGGCCGAGTGTTTTGCCTTGAGGTACTCCGATATTATTTGTGAAGATGAAGGATGGTTCTATGCGGATGTCTATTGACTATCAAAAGTTGAACAAGGTCATAATTAAGAACAAGTATTCCATTCGCCGCATTGATAATCTATTTGATCAGCTTTAGGGTGCATCGGTTTTCTTTAAGATTAATTTGAGGTCCGGTTATCACCAGGTGAAGATTAGGGAAGGGGATATCTCTAAGATAGCTTTCAGTACCCGTTATGGTCATTATGATTTCTTGGTCATGTCTTTTGAGCTGACTTATGCCCCACAACTTTATGAATTTGATAACTAATGTATTTAGATCGTACTTGGATCTCTTCGTGATTGTATTCGTTCATAATATATTGATTCTACTCTCGGAGTGAGGCAGAGCACGAGAAGCATTCGAGGATTGTTCTTGGAATTTTGAAAGAGAAGAAAATTTATGCAGTTTTCAAAGTATGAGTTTTGGCTTAGTTTCGTGGCATTCTTGGGCCATGTGGTGACTAAGAATGGTATTATGGTGGATTCCAGGAAGATTAAGGCAGTCCACGATTGGGTTAGACCTACTTTCGTTATAGAGATTCAGAGTTTTGGGGCCTGACCAGTTATTATCAGCATTTTATGGGGGGGGTTTCATCTATTGCATCTTCCTTGACCAGATTGACTCAAAAAATGTACTCTTTCAATGGTCAGATGAGTGTGAGATGAGATTTAAAAGCTCAAGACTCAATTAACTACAACTCCAATTTTGTCCCTTTCCGTGGAGGGAGAGGGCTCTATTGTGTATTGTAATGCTTTGCGGATTGGCCTTGGTTGTGTTTTGATGCAAAAAGGGAAAGTTATAGATTATTCTTCGAGGCAATTGAAGGTTCATGTGAAGAACTACCCCACTCATGACTTGGAGTTAGCGGCGGTAGTATTTTATTTGAAGATTTAGAGACATTACCTTTATGGTGTTCATTGCAAATTGTTTACGGATTATACGAGTCTTCAGTATATTTTCAATCAGAGAGACTTTAATTTGATTCAATGGAGGTGGTAAGAGATTCTTAAGGATTAATACATGTCAATTCTCTATCATCCATGTTAGGCCAATGTAGTGGCGGATGCTTTGAGTCAAAAGGTTGTGAGCATGGGTAGCCTAGCATGTCTACTAATTGGGGTGCGACCTTTGGCTATGGAGGTGTAGTCTTTGGTAAATAGATTGGTGATACATGATATTTCTGAGCCTGATAAGGTTCTAGCTTATGTGGAGGCACGGTCTTCCTTATTGGAGTAGATTAGGGCTCGACAATTTGATGATTTAAAGTTGTGCAAGATTTGAGACAGTGTATTGAAAGGAAAGGCCAAGGAGGAAATTCTTGATGATGAGGGTGTGTTGCGAATCAAGGTTTATATATGTGTTCCTCAAGATAAAGATTTGATTAAGTTGATCTTAGAGGAGGCTCATAGTTTGAGGTATTCTATTCATCTAGGAGCTATAAAGATGTATTAGGATTTGAAGGAGCACTATTAGTGGTGTATTATAAAGAGGGACATCATAGAGTTTGTGTATCAGTGTTTTAATTGTCAATAAGTGAAGTATGAGCATTTAAAGCCTGGTAGACTTACTCAGATGATGCCTATACCTGAGTAGGAATAGGAGCAGATTGCTATGAATTTTATGATATGGTTACCACTGACTTTGGAAAAGTTTGATTCTATTTGGGTGATTGTGGATCAGTTGACAAGTCGACTCACTTTTTACCGGTTCAGACATTATATAATTAAGAGAATTTGCCAGAATCTACATCAGTGAGATAGTTCAATTGCATGAGGTGCCAATTTCTATTATTTCAGATCAGGACACATAATTTACGTTCCACTTCTAGAGATCTATGTAGAAATATTTGGGTACTCAAGTGGAGCTTAGCATAACATTTCGCCCTCAGACAGATGGCCATTTTGAGCGGACTATTCAGGTCCTTAGGATATGTTATGGTCCTATGTAACTGAGTTTGCCTACAACAACAGTTATCATTCTAGCAATGAGATGGAACCATTTGAGGCATTGTATAGTAACATGTGTCGTTCTCCTGTTGATTGGTTTGATCCATTTGAGGTTAGGCCTTGGGGTACAAATTTTTCACGTGATTCCTTGGACAAGATCAAGTTGATCTAGGAAAGGCTTCTCACAGCTCATAGTCGACAAAAGTGTTATACAGACTGGAAGGTTCGTGATCTAGAGTTCATAGTTGTTGAATGAGTTTATTGAAGGTTTCACCCATGAAGGGTGTGATGAGGTTTGGGAAGAGGGGAAAGTTGAGCCCCATGTATATTGGTCAATTTGAGATTATGCGGCGTATCGGTGAGGTAGCCTATGAGTTGGATTTGCCTCCGAAATTATCGGGTGTTCACCTTGTGTTTCATATTTCTATGCTCAAAAGTATCATTCGGATAGTTCTCATATGATTCAGTGGGATTCGGTATTGCTTGACCAGAATTTGACTTATGAGGAGAAGTCGGTTGCTATATTTGATAGGCAGATTCAAAAGTTTAGATCCAAAGAGATAGCTTCAGTAAAAGTCTAGTGGAGGCATCGTCTATTCAATGAGACTACCTGGGAGATTGAGATTGACATGCGAACTAAATACCCTCAGTTTTTTAGAGATTCAAGTACTTCTTTTCTCTCTCATGCTTGAGGACGAATATGTGTTTAAATGGAGGATGATATAACGACATGTTAGGCTATTTTGGCTATTTTGTCTATTTCCCCCATCAATGCCCTTTTCCCCAGCTTTATTTTGATGTTTTGATATCCGTGGAGGGTAGAGCATTTTCCGAGGAGATCAGATAAAAATAATAGAAGAAAAACCTAAGTTTTGGAAATTTTGAGTTTGAGAAGTTTGACAAAGAATTGACTTTTGGGATGACGCGCTATGAATCGAATACTGATGGTTTCGTTAGCTCCAAAACGTAATTTTTGACTTAGTTGATTGGTTAGAATGGGTCCCGAGTGAATTGAGTGCGATTCGAGTAAGTTTGTGGAAATTGGAAAGTTGTTAAGTTAAGAAATGCGTTTTAGTTGACTAAAGTCAACATTGAGGGCATTTTAGTATTTTTTTAAAAAATTATCGATTCCATTAGGTCTGAAATATCATTTATATCTTAGTCGAGTTGTTGGTTCAATTCCCGAGGGTCTCGGGTGGTTTTGGACTGTTGATTGAGATTTTAGTAACTTGATGAAATTGGAGTTGACTTGAGTCAACAACGGGTCAAGACTGCCTTGTATGAGAATTTTGAGTGCTTGATCAAGCCTGTTGCATGTTTTAGGAGTGGTTTGCATATTTGGTTTGTGTTCAGGAGGTCTAGAATGAGTTTCTGGGATTGATTTGAAGTTTGAGCATGTTCTTAAGTTTCTGGTGTCTGGTGCATCGCACCTGCGTGGTTAGGCTCTCACTTGCGCATGGTGGGCCGCAGGTGAAAGAAATGGTGAAATGGGACAAGCTCGCACCTGTGAAGTATTACATGCAGGGGTGATGTCGCTGCTGCAAAGGTGACATTGTACCTGCGATGATGAGGCATCCTGGTGGGCCTCGCACCTGCAAATATTGGGCCACTAGTGCGAAGCTCGCACCTGCAAGATTTTGTGCGCACCTGCGAAGTCGCTGAATCAGAGAGTTAAAAACTCAATTTGACCTAAGACATTCCATTCTCATATTTTGGACATGGGAGCTCGGTTTGAGGTAATTTTGGAGGGCTTTTGCAAGATACATCATTTGGGTAAGATTCTAACCTCCCTTTTGGATTATATCATCAATTAGTAAGGATTTTTATGGTAGAAATCATGATTTAAGATTGGAAAAATTGAGATTTTATGAACCCTAGATAGAATTGGTAATTTCATGATTTGAGCATGCAAATGAGGTTGGATTTGGTTTATATTTGATACCTAGACTCCATAGATGATGGGTAAACTAATTTTGGAATAAATTTTCCTATTTACCCTTTTTGTCTGGAGTCCTATTTTAGGTGACCTTTTGGGTGTGTAAGTTTGATATAGCGATAAATGTATCATTAGAATCATATATTGACATATTATTCATATTTGACTAGATTTACATCTTTTGGAGGCTTTACGAAAAGGCAAGGTTGTGAGGTGATTCTCAGACTCCTAATTCCAGGCAAGTTGAGATCGTATAGGTTACTTAAGCATCATAATTGGTTTAATTAAGTAAATAATGGGGTGTTATAAGGATAATAAAGGGGTCCCGACACTTGTGAGGTGACAAGCACTTGTGTCGGATACCGGTGACATGTTATGAGGACTTGTGTCTTTAATTTATATAGTAAATGTCATGTTTTGGACACTAGTTAATAGAATAGTATGATCCTTTGGATCCGTGATTAGGGTATGAAGCCCGTGTACTTTCTGCAATATTATTACATGTCTGTCTTATGTGTGACTGTGTGTCCCCATCATCCTTTTATACTAGGGGTGGCCAGTGGGACGGGATGGGACGGGATTTGGGGGGACGAGGTGGGTGGTCGGGATCGGGACTTGGCGGGCCTGGATAGGGGACGGGAAGAGGTCCTGTACCATCCCACATCCCACAGAAAGAGGGGACGGGATTTGGGGGGACGGATCGGGTCGGGTAGGGGGATTTGGGGGGATTTTAAATTTTTTAGATCCGTAATTTTAAAATATATATATATATTTAAACACTTAAATAATTGAACAAGATAGTGAATAAAAATATTCCAAGACTCTTTTTGTGCCTCTTATATTGTTTAATAGAAATATGATTTATTTTGTAATACAATTTCAAAATTGCTACTTTGTTTCGTAGTTCAAAAGTTGCAAATCACATAGTAGAATTGTCATTAAAAAAATTACACATTCAACCATACTTTTTCTAATTTCCTCACAATCTCCTGAGCATCTTCCGTTGGAATTGGAAGTTGTTGGTCAAATTGTTCGACGTCGCTTTCTGCTCCCTCGGATAAGATTTCGTTGTAGTTGTAGTCGTCTTCTTCGTTGATCTCTGGTTGACCGCACCTTCTACGCTTCGCTCTAATCCAATCTCTGAATAAAACTGCAATCTCCAAGCTGTCTCCCGCCAATGAGTGTATGTGCTCTCCTATTTGAAACCTTCCAGCAGAAAAAGCACTTTCAGAAGCTGTTGATGACGCTTGAATGTTCAACACATCTCGGGCCATCTTTGATAGTGTTGGAAATGTCTTCTCATTCTTCCTCCAGTATTTCAGCAAGTCTTCACGTCCATCTTCATTGACAATTGATTTGTACGGTACAATACCTAGCAAAACATAAATATCAAACTCGCTAATTTGTGAAGAAGTTGAACCACTAAACATTCTATTTCTAAGGCTTTGAATACTTGAAGTAGAAACCGCATGTTTTTCTAATCATTATCATTAGTACTATGGCCTATGTCATAAGTGAGCCATTTCCCATTAAAATGATACAATGCATAACGTAAATATTGTTGATATTCATGCGCAAATTTAAAAACATCTCTTCCAACAGTTGATCTAGGAAAACCGTTAAAAGAAGGATAAATCTCATGCAGGTTATTTTAATTTTCGTTGTTTTTGTCCTCGACTCTTACTAGGGGGAATATGAGGCATTCTAGTTTCAGTTTCAGCTTAAGACTCAGTCTGAGCCTGAGGTGGAGGTGCACTAGTGGATGTGTTATCTAAATTATCTTCTAATTCATTTTCTAAATTAAAGTCTGGTCCAGATGCATAATATACCTCATGATATAATGGTATATTAATATTAACATTAAAAAATCAATTTCATCTACATGAGTGAATTTATCGTAATTAGGATTACTAGAAGATGCACTCTTACCTCTGTTACCCCTAGTACCTCTACCAGAAAAACGTCCACTTCATTCCATTATAATTATGTAAATAAATAATTAAAGTTAATGAAATTAACTATGATAATTAAAATTAAGTAATAATAATAATTTAAAGAAGGAACGAAAGTACCAAACGTCGACGTAACGTCGACGTGTAATCGAGGTTGAAAATTGAAACTTTGCTCGATGATCCTCAAGCTAGTTGCCAACTTCACTCCCAATTTTTGAACTTTGATAGAAATTACCAAATAAAATACAATATTTAGTGTGCAATTTAGACTTGTAGAGAGAGATATATTAGAGAGATAAGATAGTAGGAAGATTTGTGAGAAAAATGAAGAGGAAAATGAGGCATTTATAGTTGAAAAATAGGGTTAAAGTGTAAATATACTAACTTAGGGGGTTAAAATAAATATTAAGGGGGTAGGGGGTTTACGGGGTGGGGGCGCCAAAATGGCCGTTATTAGCCGTTGCCAACGGCTAAAATCAAAATTTAGTTGTTGTGCAATGGTTATTTCTGCAAAGCGGGGGGGGGGGGCGAGATCGGGACGAGCCCTATTCCCGTACCGAGTTTGAACTCCGCTACCGACATATACCATCCCAATTTTTTTTGTTGGTCTGGGCGGGATCGGACCGTCCCAGCCTACTGGACGTCCTTACTTTATACTCATTTAAAAGTGGGAAAAAGCTAAAGATCGAGTTTTTATTGTGTAATTGACTAAAGTTAGAATTTGTATTGCATATTATGACTTCTTGTTGTTATGTATGTCATATTCATGTGTTATACTGCGTAAGCCTGTGTGACAAGTAACGAGTATTTGAGTTGTGTGGTCAGAGATAGGTACTATTTGAGCATGTGTGGTTAGGAACAAGTATTGTATGAGCATGTTGTATGGTTAGAGTCAACTACTGTGTGAGCCTGAGTGGTATATGGACCTCGCGAGTCCCCTATGTGTCACGATTCGTTAATGTTCGAACGTGTTTTTACCAGTAATGAGAAGAAAGACCTTGCACTATATTTCATTGCTTTCATCTCAATTTTGTGTAAAATAACTGCGGAGTGGAATCTGATTCTATTACCTTGTCCGTGTGGAAGCTTATGGGACTTGAACTCATTTTGACTTGGCTACGTGAATACTTGATCAATTTTAGGTACTAGATGTTATAACCTAAGTTTGGACACAAAGTTTAGGTATGATTGTAATGGTGGTTATTATTATGAACTAAAGCGGTTAGTGTCGTACTAGTATTCGGAAGGCCAGTCCTCGTCTTTGTTTAAGATAGGATCGGTCGACGATGATGTTGAGTACACGTTTCACATACTCACGCTACACTTGATGCACCTTTTTGTGTGTAGGTTCGAGTCCTAGTACTAGCGGGGCACGTGACTATCCAATCCGTTGAGCAGCTTTGGAAGATACGGGGTGAGCTACTAGGTGAGTGAAATCTAATTCTCTTTAGATTCTAAACAGAATTCAAGTTTTCAAAATCATAGTTGTTTTATCCCCTTGTTTGGCCTTTCTCTTTGGATGTATTTTTCAAACCTGATTTTAAAGTTTATCATGCTTTAACTAGACCTAATTCTTGTCGGACTTCTATAGGCGTTAATGGACTCTTCTGCTCTGGATTTTAACACGGGGGGGGGGGGTCGTTGAGTTATAACCAAATCAAAACAAGGAATATAATCACCTCCATGAATTCCCCGCCTCTCCTTTCTTCAAGATCCCAATTTTTGAATTTTCATATCTAATTGTCATCACGAGTCTTTTTGGTCTTGGAAGGTAAACTTCTAATCATTTTTTATTTTTTGTTTTCAGGCGAATGTTGTGAATTTTTTTTTTTTTTGGAATTGGGTGCTGATTTGTATGTTTTCATGATCTCTGATTGATTTGTGGTGGATCCGTTGATCTGTTTTTTTTTCTGTATTAAGGTTCTTTGTGTTGTTTCAATTTTTGCTCCATTGATATTTCTGTTTTAGACTTTTACGCCTTTTTTCTTCACTTTTTTTTGTGGAATGCTGATACATCTTGTCTTCTCCGTTGCCTATTACCTTCTCCATCTCCATCGCCGGCGTGACAAGATCCGTAGCTCTATCCATCCCTCTCTACGTTGTCACTCTCTCCGAACTCGTCGCTATTCTCTCTCTCATTATATACAAGTATAATCGAGATATGGGTACACACACCTCTTATACACTACTATATATATATATATTATATATATATATATATATAACAGTATATGTCTTGTATAAAAGTATAATTCTTATTCAAAATCAGTTCAGATTTATGTTTATGCCCACTTTTACAATATTGTATTATTGTGTATAAATGTGTATAAGTGTATATTTTTTGTGTATAATATTGTATAATTATATTTTTTTAGTGTATATACATACAACATATTATACACTTTCATACACCTATATACATGATATACCTATTTCTTGTATATAAGTGTATAGCATTGTATAAAAATATTTTTGAGCTATATTTTTATAATGCAAGTCAGCGAAATTACTTTTCTAAAATTTCCTCCAAATATTAATGCCTTAGAAATAGAAAGACATGACTTTCTTAATAAAAGCTATTTAAGGTAAAATCTTGCTATATATATATATATATATATATATATATATATATATATATATATTGTACTGTAATAAACAAAGACCACCCTAAGTAAGTGCAATGAAGTTAAAACTAGCTTACCCATTTAAAAAATCCTTTTCTTGGAGCATTACAAGTACCCTGTTGTATTTATTTCCCGGTCTACATGACATAATATTCAGAAAGTGAATAGACAATGGATTATTTTATCGGAAATCAAAAGTGTGAAGGCGTAAAACATTGTTTTTCATAGATAAAAAGTTCGTTTTGTTCCTCCTACAATTGGTCAATCGCCAAGGAGGGGTTTTTTGTCAATCAATTTCATGAACTTACTATTAAAATTATTTGCAATGCAAGGATGCTAGACGAAGAAAGTGCTGCTTTCATTTTATACATGGAAGAGAGGTAAAGACAGCCACATGATCCGAAGATTTCCAATCAAGTACCAGATTGAGTAAGCTTCACCCCAATCTGATACTTGTTTGTACCACGTCGACTAGCAGAGCAGCAACGTACCAACTGCAAGTCCCTATGTTAATGACTTGTGACAAATGCACAATGCAGCTTAATTGAACAGTTCACGTAATTCTCCTAGTTTGCATCCCCATAACAGACGAAGGAATACACTGTTGAAGAACGCACTTCTGGCGGCTTTCCCAGGCTCCCTAGCTCTACCAACAACTCGAGAACGACATGGTATTCCCAATGAGGACAAGAACTTTTTGCACTGGAGTTCAACAAATTGTATTACTCATTGCAGAGTCAGCTCAACGAATAAACCATTCGTTCAGAGAGCTCTGCACCAACAGCCCTCATGTATCTGTGCAGTTGTGTCTCCATGTACCGCCTTTCACTGGAACCAAAAGCTTGCCTCAAATCCTAACATGAAAGAAAATAATTCAGTTACTTATAAGCACAAAACAGATCAACACAGCTGGACAAGAGTATTTTTGCATGTTTTTTCCAAATAGTATGCTTACTAAAGATATCCTTTTAGTACCCGGAGTTCAAACATAAGCAAGCCCAGAGACTTAAAAGTAGCAGCATATCAAGTCTCAATTTTCATTTTTATTTTTGACAAGGATATCAAGAAACTCAATCTATGAAGCCTAATTTTTCAATGGGATAACCATCTTGGAGAACGAAATCAGTAGTTGAATCTTCTTTTCTGTTTTATTTTCATTTCTCTCTCATTTGTGTAAGTCATTTTTCATTTCAAAGCACAAAATTTTAAGAAATGACTTCATTTGAGATGCACATTTTTCGGTTAAGAGTAATTATAATTAGACTACATCACTTAAGCACAAAAGGACCAGTATAACTAGACTACATCACTTAGCACAAAAGGACGTTATTGTGACAGGTCAATTAACATTACTTTGTATCTCAGATGAACTTCCTTCAGCCCAATCAAAATGCTACCAACATCTCTATCTTCTACATTGGGCAGTTGGATGTCACTGTTCTCAGCAAGCAATTCGTCATCTGAATCTTCATAATTAAATTCATCCATTTCCTCATCCTCACCAACAAAAATATCATTTGATCTGTGAAAGTGTTGTTCATCATTTTGCTCCTCACAATTTTCAAGGGTGCTAGGCGGAAGAGGCTCTCCATTTTGTGTGGCAAAATCAGATAAAACCATGTAAGGTTTCCTGTCGAGTAGTGGCTTGACGACATCTAATGGTACCCACCTAATCAGAAGAAATATCATCAGTCAGAGCAAAGAAGATTAGGGCTGGTATCAAAACCTATCTGATCAAGGCTCTGCAATACCAGGTATTGGTGAATACTACTACTACTCAACAAGAAAAATAACCAACATCTAAAGACACTAAATTAACAAAATAGGAACAGCTGAAGTCCATGCTATCTGCCGGCTAAATGATTAAGCTACATGTGAAGTGACGCGTTGCTTGATGTTCCAACAGGATAAACCTCAACATTTTGGGGTGCCATTCATTACATGCATAAAAAAGGGCAAAAGATATCACGAGCCTTAAATTATCCAAATAAAATTGTCAGTTAGGCTCTCATACTGGCTCAGTTGGTTGAAAATAGTATTAGGGACTAGGTGATAAGATCGGGTAGTCAAAGGGCTTGATTGTCACACATGACACAACCACTTGTCAACTACAACTAGAAAAGGGTTAAACTTTAACAACACTTCTTTTATATTTCCTGCTGATGCCACTTTTCTTGTGTAGACTAGATAGCAATAAACATATATAGCACTTTTAAAACAACTAGTCATGACATTCTAACAGATTGTCGAGCCTCCTTTTTAGTCGACCTCTCACTCTGACCTCGCTTTTTTAGGTCTCAGGCTAGCTTTTAACTTATATGGCGCTTAGGCTTAGCTCATCAAACAAGTGTGATGGGGTCAACCTCTTTCATGACTCGTGGCCCAGTGTGTCACTCGGTTAGCATTTGTAGAACAAAATAAGTAGGGCTGGGATATTCTATGTTTAATGATAAATAATAAAGTAATGAACACTCGAAGAGCGGAAGAGCCTTAGAATAAATTACACTAGCAGCAGGGATCAGCCTTAGACTTGGTACCCAAGCCATCTAGAAGAAAAGTAGTTTCAAGTATCTTGGGTCTTGACAATGATGTCACACATCGTATTGGTGTAGGGGGAACGAAGTAGAGGCTCGCTTCCGGATTGATGTGTGATAAGAAGGTGCCACCAAAACTTAAGGGCAAGTTTTACAAAGTGGTGGTTAGACCAGTATTCAATAAAGCGAGCGCAAGCAAAGCGATGCGAGCCATTGTCGCTCCAACAAGCTGAAGCGATGCGAGTGAAAGGTAGTGGTCGATTCATGGCATGAAGCGTGAAGCGCGATGAAGCGAGAAGCATGCTGTAGCGGTCGCTTCATGTAGTGGGCTTTTTAAAAGGCCTATTTTAATTAAAATAACAAGTCCCAACCTTATTTCCCAATCGCGATCAGAATTTCCCAACCTTTTGAAGCTCGGTTAGGGTTTTGCAGCGCTCTATTCAGGTAATTTCTTTCTCTTTTCTTCTTCCTCTTTCTCCATTCTTTTTCTTCTGATGAAGCTCGGCTAGGTTTTCTTCTTTCTTCTTTCTTCTTCTGAAGCTTGCGAATTCTCGGGGTTTTTTTTCTCTGTTTTTTGCTCACCGTTGGCTCAGTTTTTTCTGGACTTATGCTCTGTTTCTTTCTACTTCTCTTTTGTTTTCTATTTTTTTGTTCTGATTCCAATTGAGCAGTTCTGCTCTGTTTGATATTTTTCTGGACTTTTATCTTTTTTTGAATTTTACAATACTAATGTTGTTTTTTGGCTTGCTGAACAGTGCTTAAAAATGTCCGACCTGGCTTGAAAATATAGTACAAGAGCTAGTGCGACCAATAGGAGCAAATTGGTACTTATAGCGACGTCCAAAGCTGTTTAAAATGCCAGGAGGTTGTGAGGGAAGAAATAAAAAAACATGAGGAAAAAAAGGAGCTAAAACATCAAATGTTACATCAACCAAATGTGATTAATCTTGATGATGATGATGATGAAATGAAAGAAGGTGAAGCTGTTGATTTGTCCCTTCAAAATCACAAAAAGGGGCAAACAATGCAACAATCTCTTCATGTTATGGATCAACCAGTGTGAAAGGTCTTTTAGATTGTTACTATCCGCAGAAGCCTAATGATAATGCAGGGAGAAGTGGTAAAATAAGTTTGAAAGACACCACCAAGGGTATTTTGAGGGATCGTGCAGTTGCGGCTTTTTCACGATAGATGTACGATGCAGGACTCCCCTTCAATTGTGTCAACTATACCGATACTTTTGGAACCTTCATTGATGTCGTAGGCCATTATGGTGCAGGAATGAAGCCGCCCACTTATCATGAAGTTAGTCACTCATATCTAGCTAAAGAAGTGGAAGAGAAAAAAAATAGTGAAGGAGCATCGGGTAAATGGAAGCATTTCGGATGCTCCATTGTGATGGATAAGTGGACGGCAAGAACTGGAAAAATGACCATCAATGTGTTGGTGAATTCTCCAAAAGAAAGCTTATTTCTTGAATCTGTTGATGCGAGTGACTCGTCTATTGATTCCATCAAGATGTTTTCCTTGTTTCAGAGCACCATAGAAAAGATTGGAGCAGAGAATGTTGTTAAAGTTGTTACAGATAATGCAGCTGAAAATGTTAAAGCAGGTGCTATGTTGAAGGGAGTGTTCCTGCACATATATTGGACTCCATGTGCAGCTCATTGCATAAATTTGATGTTCAGGGATATTTTCAAGGAAAGGCCTTTCTCAGGAGTTTTCACTAAGGCAGTTAAGGTACATTCCTTCATTGTTCAAAGGCCTTTGTTGTTGAACATGATGAGGAGATTCACAAAACAAAAAAACTTGGTCAAACCTAGCAAGACTAGATTTGCTACTGCTTTCTTGACCTTACATTGTATGCACACGCAAAAGGCCAATTTGAGAAGCTTGTTCATTTCAAATGAATGGAACAATAGTAAATTTGCAAAAGAAGTTAGGGGGAAAGAAGTTCCACGCATAATGATGTCTTATACTTTTTGGAATAATGTTGTTCATGCTCTTAAAATTGGTGGGCCGTTGATTAAAGTACTTCATTTGGTGGATGAGAAACAAAAACCACCCATGGGTTACCTTTTTGAAGCTATGGATAGGGTTAAGGAGTTTATTCAAAAATCATTTAGTGACCCGCATAAGTATGCAAAGGTCTTTGAGATCATTGATAAAAGGTGGGCAGGTCAACTTCATCAATCTTTGCATGCCGCTGGGATTTTGTTGAACCCATCAACCATTTATGATAACAATAAGACACGATTAATAAATGCATAAGTGTTGAAGGGATTCTATGAGAGTGTTGCTATGTTGGTTCCAGATGTAGTTGAGCAAGATAAAATAGGGAACAACTAAGTGATTATAGTAATTCTGAAGGAACTTTTGGATTTGCAATGGCTATAAGACAAAGAAAGAAGAAGTCACCGGGTGAGTCAATTCATCAATCTTTTTTATAGTTTAACTATTAAGTTATTTCTTTATACTTATTAATTCTTCAATATTTGTTCTACTTTAATAGTTGAATGATGGAGGCTTTATGGTGGAGACACTCCAGAATTAAAAAATTTGCCATCAAAGTTCTAGGTCTAACTTGTAGCTCATCCAGATGTGAGAGAGACTGGAGCGTGTTTGAACATGTAAGAACTAAGAAGATTTAGTATATTGAGATAACTAATTATATCTCAATTGTCGTAACTCCTACTAATTACTTGGCACAACTTATTTGCAGATTCACAGCAAGAAGAGGAATAGAGTAAGTAACCCTAAAGGACCTCAATGACCTAGTGTTCATAAAATACAATAGAACATTGAGGCGACGTTACAATGCTCGCAATGTAATTGATCCAATTGCTTTGGACAATATTGATGATGCCAATGAATGGCTTACCGGAGCTGAGAATGCTGAAGATGAAGCAAGTTTTGAGGGAGATTCTAATTTCACTTTCGGTGTTGTTGCCGAGGCAATGGCGGTTGAGGAGAACCACTATGGTTTGAGGGAGAATACTTCAAGCCAACCTAGGAAGGAAAAGAAGTAGCTACAATCATTCCCTAGTTGATGAAGTTGAAGAAGATGATGAGCAATATGATGATGCAAGAATACAAGATTTTGACAATCTTGTAGAAGAATAAGAACTAGATGTTGAAGCATTAATAGCTTTAATTTTGCTTGTCCTATCACCTATGGTCTACTACTTTAGTTTTTTATTTGAACTTTTAGTCTATATATCTACTTTAGTTTTTAATTTGAACTTTTGCTTATATATATTTTCTATTTATTTTGCTCTTTTTAAAAAAAATTGTGCTTCACCTCAATGAAGTGAGCGCTTCGCTTAAAGCGTGAAGCTGGGCCTGAACGCTTTTTTCCGCTTCACGCTTTCCTGAACACTGGGTTAGTCTGACTATGTTGTATGGGGTGGCGTGTTGAAGATGAAAGTTGCGGAGACGAGAATGTTACGATGGATGTGTGGGCACACAAGGAGAGATAGGATAAGGAATGAGGTTATCCTGGACAAGGTGCGAGTGGTCTCGGTGGAGGACAAGATGAGGGAAGCGAGACTGAGATGGTTTGGGCATGGAGAGACACAAATGCCCCAGTGCGGAGATGTGAGAGGTTGGCTATGAACGGTTTCAAAAGAGGTAGGGGCAAGCCAAAGAAGTACGGGGGAGAGGTGATTAGACAGGACATGATGCAGTTACAGCTTACCGAGGACATGACCTTAGATAGGAGGTTATGGAGGACTCAGATTAGGGTAGAAGGTTAGTAGGTAATCTCGCTTATCATTTCATAATTGTAGTCGCAGTATTGCTCTGTAGTTTCTTGTGCTTTGATTTCTCTCATATCTTGTACTTCGATTATCTTATTATATCTGTGGTAGCTACTACCCATTTTTCAAAATGTTTTATAATGACTTAATCGCTTTCGTTATTTTCATTTTCATACTGCTTTGAATTTCTTGTACTTATCTGACATTTTATGCTTTCTCTTGAGCCGAGGGTCTTTTGAAAACAGCCCCAAGGTAGGGGTAAGATCTACATACACTCTACCCTCAAACCCATGGTGTGGGATTTCACTGGGTATGTTGTTGTTGTATCCCCATTACTTTTTCTATTAGTGTCCTATACTACGCCAAAGCCACAAGGGAAAATGACGTAACAAGGCTTATTAGCATATCAGTTGCACAGACACTAGGCTCCAAGTCACTCACACTAGATCAAGCCATCTACTTAAACAGCTGATTTAAAATAACTAACCATCAGTTGACCAGCAAGTCCAGTCAATCACATACATGGCAATGCCAAATGCCATCTCTGAACAAAGAGGAATAAATGAAGATCTTAGAACAATTCCGCGTCATGATTTATCCCTAACCTACTCATGCCCATTCTCTTTACCCAAAGTACCCCTGTTAATTCCCTATCCCCTAATTAAATCACAGACATAATTGTCATTTTACTCTTAAGAAAAAAACTAGTAGTAGCACAACTCATCTATCATCGTCCAGAAGCTCACTCACTTCATCATAATCCAAAAGCCCTTTCTTGATTCTCCTTTTTTTTTCCATCGCGTAAGCAACCACGCTGACACCAACAACATTGGTTCATTGTTGGATGCACCAAATTAAAAATAAATTCAAATTGAGTTGTATATCCAAGCCAAGTTAATTAGAATTTATTCTGTGTTTAGCTAATTTTGATTAATTAGATCTTTGGCAAAGAGAAAGTGAGAATGGATCAAATAAAGCCACATAACTTGAGACTCTCAGCATCTCTTCATCTCGAGGATGAACAAATGAAATTATCGTGTGCAACATGTTCTTCCCTTCATCTTCAAAACCATATTCAAGGCAACTCCAACAAACTGTCGTTCCAATTGTACCTACGTAGCACGAACAACAATAGCTTAAAAACCAGTACCCACAACTACAAGTGCTCGGCCTAGCTTAACCTTTTGAACTTCAATTGCTTTTCCTATTCTCCAATTCCTTCTCCACAACAAACCACTCCAAAATAATAAATTTTTCTGCATTCGTGGCTTTTAAGAGCTCGATTTATGCCTTCTAGTCAAATAAATTTGCATGTGCCTGCCTTTGAGCCTTCTCAAGGGCAAGCTACAAATTCCTATTTTAATTCCAAAACAGTGGAAAGGTGGTGCATATGACTTCAGGTGGTGGAAACAAAACTGAACAGGTGGAGTCCAAATGTAAGGGAGTGTATCTATTGTTTCTAATGTACAGAAATTTCCTTTCCAAGACAAGGAGCTTCTTGATGCATTGGTGAGTTCTAATATTGAAAAATTGACTTCTCTTACTCCTATTAACACTAACAAGCACTACAAGTTGGTGGAATAGTACTCTTTTGTTGACATAAAGGTTTTTTTTTCTTCTTACTTTCTCTCCAAATAAATTTTCTATCCTGCAAGGTGAGGACATCTTTGAGGAAGGTGAGGAGGAAGATATGTTGGATCAGTGTTTTGATAATGTAGCTAGACAATCAGTTATCTCTCCTAGGCAAGGTTTTAAGAAAAAAAAAATAGACAAGAAAGAAGAGTTGGGATAATAAGGTGAATGAGGATTTTGTTCCATGATACTTACCAATGCAACTTGCAAAACAGAAGGTGACAATGTCTACAACTTGAACAAAATCCAATAAATCCAATAAGGTTTGATGAACTATCAAGTGCTTTTGGACAAATTTGAAGATGAAGTCAATTATCAACTTCATTAAGTTACTATAATTGAGCCATCCAGTTTACTTAATTGTTTCATGTGTAAAAGAAAATTGGAGCTTGATAACTCCTCCTCTTTTGCTTTCCTATTTTATCATTGTCTAAGTATAATCCTCATTTGCAATATCATCACACAGTATGCTATAAACTCTATGATGAATTGATGATCATAAATATTTAGTTCTTTCTAACTCTTATTTTCCACATGCTTGTTAGTAGGGATTTTTGGTGCCTCAATAGGATTAGTAAGATAAGGTTTTCCCTCCTTAGTTGTACTCTCCTCTTTGAGGTTATTTTATTATTAATAAATAAGCCACCAACCTGGTGGAATTTTAGCTTTTAAAAAAAAAAAAAGGAGCTCAATTTATGAGAACTCATAATGGCATTGCCCTACTATTAATGGTATTACAAGGACATTAAAGGAAAATAAGAAGTCGGTACATTGCTAAACTACTATATATCTATATGTGTATGTGAGTGTCTGTGCATATGTATATAAATAGGCCCCATCAACAGGCGGTGCCTATGTTACCCTGGATACAACAGATAGTAACCTCAAGGCCTACTTCAAAATTATAATAGCATGACCTTGGAGCAGTAAATAGACTTGGAAAAGCTCTCTTTTATCCATTTCGCCAGATAGATTGTGTACTTACCCCAGTCATATCCCTTTAATATCCAACTAATGACTTTGTTTCCCTTTTTCATTTCAATGTGATGAATTAAGAGTTCGGATATTTACAGTGCTTAAGATTCGATAACTTAAGTTGTTCTTAGACACGAACTTCAGCTATCACCTATATTTCACTAAATTGCTCCTTGCCATAATTCTTTACCTTTGCTTTACTTCTTGCCTTATAACAAATCTAGAAACAATTCAAGATAACATGAAAATGAGGATAATTGAAAATGTCCTTGCCCAAGGCACCGGTAAAATGCTAGGTTTACATAAGCAACAGGAAAAATGGACCATTTATTCTGCTTAAACAGAACCAGGCCAAAATTATTAACTTATATTGAAATCTCAAGACACTGCACCCTGCTTTCTCTAAAAAAAAATACTTGCAGATCTAGAAGAGGAGAAACACGAGAAATTTACCTAAAACGTATATAGCAGAATAACAAATTTTTAAAAGAAAAAAGGATACGACTTAATCTCAAATTAACAATGTATCTGTTCATAATCTAAAACAGAAGACAAACTTACTGATAACGCAAAGGGCAAAGCAGCTCAGAAGGCCGGTATGCTGCTTTGTACCTCATTTTGCTGCAGGAGTGGATGTAGTAACCCAGATAATAGTACTGGAGACTAGGACAATATACTTGATTCTGTGTAACCCACCTTATTTCTTGTAGGGCTGAATACTTACCTAATGATAAGAAGGCAAGATCTGGATCCCAGAATAAATATTTACTTGACAAACACTTCGGGAGAATATCTATGACACCAACTGCAACTAGCCGTCCATCAATCAGATACTGCTGATGGAAAGAACCAAAGCCACAAGGGGGAACAGTAAGGTCCCCCGACGGTGGAACGAATATTAAGGGTGTATCAACCAAAAATCTCCTGTATGAACTCTCAGTGACTTCATCAGGAGAATCATTGTGCACTCTAATCTGGTACCTCCTATACAAGGAATATTCTTCGGGATCAAAACTGGACCCTTTAAGACGAACCTCAAACCTCCTCCTTTTGAGCTCGGGGTTTTCAAGTGCTGTTGATGAGAATTTCTTCGACTCATTATGGTTGCTGACTGTGGCATCTTTTTCAACTCGACTTTCGGAAGAATAAAAGTTTATATGTCCGTTGCAAGCTCTAACTAATAAGCCCAATGATTCTGCTAGACAGTTTAGATGGGTAGCTAGTTTTTTAGCAATCACTTTTGGGGTATCAGCAGCTTGCCCCCTTTCCCCAGCCCCCAATTCTGATGATTTTTCATGCTCAACATCTTTTCTTTGTCGCCTTAAAGTAGCTGCAATCTGGAATGAGATGCTGCTGGTAAATAACAGATCTTCTGACCCATCAGTGGATAACTTTCTTTTTGCAGGTGCAACCTTTTTTAAAGAGGCTTTTGGAAACTGAAAATCAGAAGAAAGCTCCCCACTTTCAATGCACACATGTACTGCTTTATCTATCTCACTTTCCATATGGGGGATCAACGGTTCAGTTTTGTACTTCTCTTCAAGGTTACCTGTCAAGGACTTTGTTGCTGCAAGGCTTCGACTTTGACTGGAGGTAGTGGTTTGTGAATCGCTTGAAGTATCTGTTGCATCCAGTAAGTGATCTGAACTTTTATCTAATGTGCCATCCAGAAACCTAAACATTCAATTTTCTTCAAGATGAATCATCTATAAAAAGAATCTCAAAATTGAATGCAAGACTAGACAAAGATCATGCCCAAATTTTGATGTTCGTGGAGTCACAGATTACACACTAGATTTAATGAACTTGATATTAACAACCATCAAACTCTAAATACAGTTATCTTTTGATTCTTCTAGTTTGTCATCATCAGTTTATGATGGATCACAAATGCAGTTAGTCTCTCTCTCTCTCTCTCTCTCTCTCTCTCTCTCACACACACACACACACACACATTATAACCCAAGAGCTTCCAACAAACCCTGCAACTCAGTCACTAAGTCAACTGTCCAAGCTTGCTTTCATAGTCTGTCAATGGCTAAATGTTATCTGTTAGAGTGTGTTCAAAGTGCATCTGAGAATATGGGAAAAGTCTTCTAACTGTAAGCAATTGAGTGATCATTGTGGAAACAACTGTTGTTGATTGATGGTTCATCTGAAAGCAGTGTGATGTTTCCCTTGCTAAACGTTAGTGTCCAAGTGTAGAACACCATTGGCACTTTACGGTCCCTCCATGTGATATGGCATGGTAATGACAGATCCTAGGAAACAAATCTATAGAAAGAAAAGAACTTTGCTGAGGATATTAGGATAATTATGGAAAACGCATATAAGCTTCAGAAGCAAGGGAAACATCACACTGCTTTCAAATGAACCATCAATCAACAACAGTTGTTTCCACAATGATCACTCAATTGCTTACAGTTAGAAGACTTTTCCCATATTCTCAGATGCACTTTGAACACACTCTAACAGAAAAGACAGATCCCAAATGACTAAGGAGGACGGTAATTTCCAAACAGTGGAAATTAGTCTTGAAAACTTTATGTGTGGACCCATATGAACCAGTGAAATAAAGAAGAATCATGGAGTTAAGATTCCAATGCAGACCCGAAAGAAGGTGAAAACAATTTTGAGACTGCCTTTTATCATTATCATCATTAGTGGTACCCAAACCATAATGCTTTGAATTGGCACAGTACTAGACATTTTCCAGGAGTTAATTAGAGACTTTTCATTTATCAATGCTGTTTTATTCGCAAGCACAAAATTTTAACTAGAATTAACTTATCAATCATAAAGAAAAGGGGAAACATTAGGTTACCTCTGCATTCGTTTCAGTACTCGACGTTGTTCTTTGGAAGGACCAAAATCACTTGCTTTGAGACGGATGGTGTAAGACGGACAGCATGTCTTTTCCATCTCAGGTTTGTATAAGAAACAGCCGGATCTTCTCCATCCTCTATCTAGAAGAGCTACGAAATGGAAAACCAATATACAACAATATAACAAGATCAATTAGGAAATTCATCAAATCCAAAGCATATCTGGGACCAGAATCACATGAGAAAGACACTGTTGCTTCTATGGAAATATACATAGGAGAGCGTGCATTCTCAATGAGAAGAGATGCGGCGTCTACATGTGCTACAAAGTCCCTTAAACAGCTTATGAAACTTAAATTACAGCATAAAATTCTATATTCAAAAAGTAATGTAATATGGGTATACATAAAGAAGGCAATGACATGACGCAAAGCAGCATATGGTGCCATTCTATTCTTCAGAAGGAAAACAAGTTACCTAATGGCCCATAACTATACGTCCCACATAGTGTCAATGCCTCAGCTATCATTGAGGGAAAGGACAAGGTAAATTAATAATATCAGGTAATACCATATCTCAGGCAATTAGAGATAAAGGGTTCAAGAAAAAGCTGAGTGCTGCAGTATGAATGGCTGCTAATTTACTAACCTTGATAGTCATCAACTGCCAGACTGCGTGCCCATAATCCTGCAAATCAAGCATATAAATTTCGGAAAAAGCTCAAATTGAAGTTCTGGTATTATAGTGCAAATGTCCTCTTATCAGTTAATTTAGTGTTCTGCTGTACTGTAGTGCTGTAATATATATTCAATTGATTCATTTTCTTTTTATCATATGACTTAATGAACGTTGGAAAAAAATATATCCATTTCGCTTTATTCCAAGTCCACTTTCATTTCAATACTCAATCATCCGATATAATTTTTTTCCAACGAAGAAATCCCCTGTTCGCTTCTGATTTGAACCTGTGAAAAGCATGGACTGTGGTTTTACCCTTCTCCCAACTTAAATTCCAGGTTTTTTCTGCAGCAAATTTGAACCCGGCCAAAACCACACATCAAGAATTGTGTCCTTACCAGTGAACCACTCAATCATTAGACTTTCAGGATAAATTAGGATTTAGGATTTCTCTAAAACTATTGTTTCTCTAAATTCAGACGTCCTAACACTGACATACAAATTTCTAATCAAACTAATAAAACCTAATATAGGTGTTATAAAAAAATAAAAAATAAAAAGGATCAAGTAAAGAAATAGTAGAAAGGATTAGGATTACCGTGAGAGATACTACTGGAACCACCCGATTTACAGTAACCACATGAGCTTCTACGGAGACCAACATCAACAACCTCAGAATCAGCGCTGTTATTACTGTTGCTGCTGCTACTCGCTTCACTTTTCATCTTCTTCTTCTCAGACATATTAGATCTTTGCAATTGTTGATCTGGGAGCTGTTATGGGGGAAGATAAATGTCAACTGTAGAACAAGTCCTACTTCCCGATTAAGAAAAGAACAATTGGTAATGAATGGAATTACCCCACCCCCACCCCAACCCCCCCGTCACAACTGTTTGAACTACGAAGGGCGTTATCGTAAATTACTCCTGCTTTTACAGCTTTCCACGTGTTAATTGTATAAAGACCTTCCTTCTGCTTCTAAATTCTTCTCTACCCAAATTTCCTTTTTGTCTCTTCATTCTTCAGCCTTCCTCATTTCAGTAGTGGTGGCTGAATCTGTGTTGCATTATTCTTTTTGTTTTTGTTCTTCCAACTAGCTGTGATAACTTTGTTCAAACTTCAACACCCGAAAACCATCACCATTTTCTCCGTGAGAGGTTGGAAGAAAAATATATCACATTGATGATCCATAAAAATTATGGACACTTTTAGTCAATCCTCCTTCCTAGCTAGCTTTTGGGGTGTGAAGGCCTAATTTGACATGATCAGGCCCGATCCAATGTTGTGAAAGAATTAGATAGGTGTATTAAAGTGTCATGAGGTGTGGCACATGAGAGTTTTACCTCTAGATAGTTGAGTTAGTTAAGTTTGTTATATTGATTGGAGTTAGTTATAAGATCGTTGAGAATTGGTTGAAATGTAATTAATAGGTTGTTAGATTAGATGAGTGGAGTTGTATATATAAATCCACATTGTATCATTTTATTCTTTGAACAATAAAATCAAAACACTTTCAGTTCAAGTCTAAGCCTCTCATTTCTCTGTTTTCTCATTCCTCTCCGCTCTGCTTCTCGACTCAATTTCAATGGCTGTCATAGCCATTTAACTCTCCTTTTCTCTTCACAAAGCATCACATACAGTTAACATGGTATAGAGTCGTAGATAGAGGCATATCGAAGATAATTACATCGCATGCAGTGGAGATCTTGAGGGATTTGTACCTGAAAGACGAGAAAATTGAAATTCGTTCATTTTGAGTACAATCGGGACTGAAATTGTTGATCACGACTACAATTGAAGTCTGGGCATTATAAATTAAGGACGATGGAAACCAATGGAGAAGATATGATGAATGAAGTTATAGCAATTGTGATAAATATCGATCACAACCATCCTCTATACCTTTTTCCCTCGGATGCACTAGGTTCATTATATGTTGGGATTATCTTAACTGGAATGGATAATTACACATTGTAGAGTAGAGCAATGAAATTGGCTCTATTAAGGAAGAATAAAATAGGCTTCATAGATGGAACAATGAAGAGAAAAGCATTTCATGGTGATTTGGCTAAACTTTGGGATAGATGTAATGCAATTATAGTATCATGGTTGATGGAAAATGTGAGTAAGAATCTGCTCACTGGAATGTTATTCAATTCTGATTCTCATATGATATGGGAAGAATTGAAGGACAGATTTGATAAAATAAATAGCTCAAAAGCCTTTCAATTACATAAGGAGATATTCACACTAAGACAAGGAACACTTCCAATGTCCATGTATTATTCGAAGCTTAAGGATCTATGGAATGAGTATGATTCTATCATACCACCACCAGCTTGTTGTCCTAAGTCTAAGGAGTTTATAGATCACTTGCAATACCAGAGAATGTTGCAGTTTCTAATGGAGCTTAATGACAGTTATGGCCAAGTAATGAGCCAGGTGATAATGATGCAACATATGCCAAATTTAAATCAGGTATATGCAATGATCAATCAGGAGAAGAGTCAAAGAATAGTAGCAGGAACAAGCCGAATTATACAGGACACAATGGAGTCTTCAGCCATGTTTACAGCAACAAGAAATGGAGGTGGAGGTCCAAGGCAAAAGAAGCCATATAATCCTAATGCAATTTGTGGTTATTTTCATGTCAGGGGACACATGAAAATAAAGTGTTTTAAGTTGATGAAATGTGCCTTTTGCCACAAAACTGGACATGTACAGAATGATTGCTACAAACTCAATGGATATCCAGAAAGTTTTAAAGGAAAAACAAGGAAGGTAAATGTGGTGACAGGAGGAGGTATGTTATTTGAAGACACTGGACAAGGATGTGAAGCACAATATCATCAATAGAACACATGACTCACACTGAACCAACAGTTTGGACAAAATACACTGCATCAACATGGAATTACTTCAAATTCACAATTCTATTCACAATGATTACATATCATGTCAAACTGTGAGCCATATCAGTATCACCAAGAGATGCAAATGACAAATAATCAGTTCACACCAAGACAACACCAACAACTTCTCAACCTACTCAATGAACTGGAGAAATTGGTGTTGTTGCAAATATGGCAGGTACATTTAACACTGACAAAGAGGCATTGTTAAAATGGATTGTGGATACAGGTGCAACTAATCACATGATTAGTAATCAGAAACACTTACTTAATAAAAATCTGATAGAAAATCCAGGAAATGTGTAGTTACCTACAGGAGATTCAGCCAAAATCTCACATGTTGGTTACTATCACCTGGGAGGAGGTGATATTCTTAAAAATGTTCTATGTGTGCCAACATTCAAATTTAATCTCATGTATGTTTCAAGGGTGACAAAGGAACTGAACTGTAGTGTTACTTTTTTCCCTAAATGTTGTGTATTTCAGGATCTCTCATATGGGAAGGTGAGGGCAATTGATAATAAGGAAGAAGGGTTGTACATATTGTTTTTAGACACATATAATAAAGGACAGAAGATGTCTCAATGTCTAGCAGCAACTCAACATGTAGATGCAATTGTTTGGTATCAAAGGTTGTGTCATGTACCTATGAATGTTTTGAGGAAAATACCTTGTTTCAAGAATGACAATTCTTTCATATTGCATAACTGTGAAGTATGTCCCTTAGCAAGACAAAACTAGGATGCCTTTTCCTGTCAGTACCAGTAGGAAGACATGACTTTTTCAATTGTTACATATGGATGTATGGGGGCCTTATAAAGTTGAAACATATAATGGAATGAGATATTTTCTGACTATTGTGGATGACTACTCTAGATGGACTTTAATCTTTTTAATGAGGTTGAAATCAGATGTGATTACCTTACGTAAGAATTTCTTCATTGAAGTGAACACTCTGTTTGATATTAAGATCAAAATGGTAAGGTCAGATAATGGAATTGAGTTTTTTTAATCATAACTGCAAGGAGTTGTTTCAATAATATGGTGTAATACATGAGAGTTCGTGTCCATACACACCACAACAAATGATGTAGTGGAAAGAAAACATAGACATGTATTAGAAATAGCTAAGGCCATAAAGATTCAGGGAAATTTACTAGACATGTTCTGGGGTTTCTATGTAGAAGGGCAGTATATATTATGAATAGAATACATTCCACTGTTATAGGCAAACAAATCACCCTATGAGATGTTGTATAGCAAAGTATCATCATTTTCTCACTTAAGAGTGATTTATTGTTTATGTTTTGCAACCACCTTGATCAAACAGGACAAGTTTAGTCCTAGGGTAGTGAGAGTTCTTCTTCTAGAATATGGATCTGCACAGAAAGGATATAAATTATATGACATGGAGAATAGAACCTTCTTTATGAGCATGGATGTAGTATTCATGGATTCAATTTTCCCTTTTAAAAATGATGTTGATGACATGTTTGATTCTATAAAGTCACATGAGCACTTCTGTTTTGATGATCTACTACATCCTAAGAGTCTTAAGATTGCACATAACAATCAAGAAGGTCAAGCTGCTGACTCTTCTGCTACTGATGATACTATTGTTACCAGTTCTCATCATGATTATCAAGTTTTAGGCATGATGGAGGAAACATTGGTACCTGAACCTGACATTAGAAGATCTACAAGGGCTAGTAGACCTCCTATTTGGCATAAAAACTACATTACACAACAAGGTTCCACTAGTTGTTTATACTATATATCTGCAGGATTGAGTTATACAGGATTGTCATCCAGTTATCAAAGCTTTCTGGCACAAGTTTCTGATGCTACTGAACCATACAGTTATTCAGAAGCTGCTAAATAGAGAAGATGGGTTGAAGCAATGAAGGCTGAGATCCAAGCATTGGAAGAAAACAAGACATGAAAGTTGGTGGAACTTTCAGAAGGCAAGAAGGTCATTGATTGCAGATGGGTGTACAAGATAAAATATAAAGCTACTGGAGAGGTTGAAACATTTAAAGTCGGGGTGGTAGCAAAAAGATATAATCAGAAGGAGGGTCTTGATTATCAAGAGACCTTCTCACATGTTGTTAAAATGACTACTGTCAGAACAATTATATCTGTTGTAGCTGCCAAACAATGGGTTATTCATCAAATGGATGTTTATAATGCATTTCTACATGGAGATCTCTATGAAGATGTGTTTATGAAACTGCCAGAAGGTTTCAACAATACAGGAGGCCAGAAACAGGTCTACAGATTATTGAAGTCATTATATGGCTTAAAACAGGCATCAAGGCAATGAAACATTAAATTGACTTCAACTTTGATTTCATCTAGTTTCCAGCAAAGTCACAGAGATTATTCTCTAAACAGAAGGATGATAATATTATAGTGGTGTTGGTGTATGTTAATGACTTGTTAATTACTGGTGATGATCCAGAATTTATCCAGTCTACTAAAGAAGCATTACAAGCTGCTTTCAAGATAAAATATTTAGGAGATCTTAGATATTTCCTTGGAATAGAGTTTGTAAGAAACTCCCAAGGCATTCTTATGCATCAAAGAAAATATGCATTGAAACTTATTTCTAATATGGGTAGCTAAACTCATTCTACTGTCCTGGAGCAGTATTGTCCTGAGATTATTTGATATCCTGTCTGCTTCTCTTCCCATTCATACTTTGTTGTTTCCCTCTACTTAAACTCTACTCATAGTCTACAGTAAAGATAGTTGTTCAGTATCTGTTAGTTTAAGGTATCCGATTAATTTCCGGATCAGACGTTGACTAGCTTGAAACTTTCGTTGGAGTAGCTTGTAAGCTTAGGAGCTAGAGCCAGACCTGGATTTGGTGTCACGTCGCCAAGTACTTAGGATAAGAACACCTGCCTAATACTTGAAACTAAGAATAGTAGATAGTAAGTATAGGATACCTACTAAAGTCAGAATAGGAAGACAAACTATCAAGAAAATCTTCTAATCTATAGGATAATAGCTCTAAGGATAGTAGTCTCTTCCATTATAAAAAACTCTTTTAACATAATACTTTCTTATGAAAACCCATCCTTCATTTGAAACTATTAGGGATGCTAATTTTATGAAAATAAATAGTGTAACAAAAAAGAATAAGCTTATAAAACAATGAAAGTTAGTATTAGACAAATTAAACCATTATAAAACTCTACTAACCTCTGAGTCACTAGACCATTACTATCGATCAATAGTTAGGAAAGTAATCATAAATAAAATGGTAAGTCTATATAAGAAAAAATTGCATATTGGATATTTACTATGTAGTAATGAGACTTTAATCGATAATTCAGACTATGTACTAAGTATGTTTACAGCCCAGTTTTAAATGAATAGGTCAGAAAGCCATAACATATTAAATAGTAAAAACCTCTCTACCTCAACTTCGAAAATAGCAAAGGTATAAGGAGACTTACAGAATTGGAATATTCCAAAAGAATCTTTCAAATCTGTATATGAAACCGGAAGGTTTGATTTTACAAAAAAATATAATATTAAGACTTGTGAGTCCACAATAGCTATAAATAATTCTAAAGAAATTATTAAGCTAGTAGCAGCTCAAAATATAAACCGATATAAAAAGGATTACAACTTCCTACACATAGGACTTGTACAGGTTGCGGTCAAACCTTTATATCGTCTAGGTTTAGACACGCCCATCTGTCTCTTGCTAAGGGATGCCAGACTTTTAAACTTCGATGACTCCCTATTAGGAGTCTTACAAAGCAATTTAGCTAGAGGCCCAATATATTTTAATTGCTATCCAAATTTCTCAGTTGATATTAATGATCAGAACGTTTTGGATGCCCTAACATTAAATATCAAAACAAAAAACATGAATAACAAAATAAATACCAAAGAAATAGCTGTGATATACAGAATATACTACAGACTAATGAAAACAACTTTAGCCCCAAAAGCTAAATTAATGAGTAACAAAGGAGCTACGATGCTTATGGAAGCAAACCAAGAGCATAGTAATGTCTTTGTTCCTTGAATGCTAAAATGGAATGAAATTTTAGCAAAAGATGAATGGCACATTGATGCCATCACCAAACCAAGAATAGAACCAGAAAGTTCTAAAATTGAACAAATAATACAGTATCCCAATGGATCTATTGACTTAAAATTTTTAAGGTCAAATTCTAAGTCCTCTTCAAGATACTCCTTCGCAGCATCTTCTTCCAAACCCTGGGAGGATGAGTGCTCCGAAGGAGGTTCGGCCAATTCTTCTCCTAAAGGAGAACAAAAGGTAAGAGGAGTAGATTTTACTTCGGCCATACCTAAAGTCCACTATGAACCTATTGTAAGGACCAATAGTCCTATTGAAAGTGAAATGCAAGGCCCTCTACCATCTAGAGAAGGAGGAACCCTTGGCATGATCAAATCAGAAAATAATTTCAAAATAGATTTTAAACTCTTAAGAAAATTATGGACAAGACCAGAGCATGCCCTTAAAAGAAAATGGTATGTAGAAACCTATGGAGAAAACATAAGGTTATCTTTTAGAAAACAATGGATTAAAGATATGAAAGAGTTAATTGCAATATTGAATTCTTCAAATGGTTTGAAATCACAGGACAGTTAAAGAATAAAAAGGAATCTCTTAGCACTCTTGTTAATAAATGGTATACCAGTACCAAAACCATAGAGTCTGCGATCCCACCGCTAGAAAAAATCAAAATTCCTATAGAATGAGAGATTATAATAGCCCCCCCTTCAAGAGAGAATTAAATGATGCCGGTAGCAGCAAGTTGGTAGAAAAGGGAGACATTAATAAAGTCATCCAACAGAATAACTACACCAATCAACTACTACACGTAGTCTCAAACCAGCTTAACCGACCTAATAACAAATCAACCCTAAAAGATAAACCAGAGTCCTAAAAAATAGTAATATTAATAAAACTAAGGAATCCAATCCTCTTTTTAAGATACCTCAATTTTCAGCCAGTAATTACCCAACCCTGAATGAAAAAGTGCAGATAAGTAATAAAATGCTAGAAAAATTAAATCAGAGAATGAAAGATCTTAATATCAAAACGAATGATAAAGAGATTAAAACCATTACTAGTGAAAGCCATGATATTAATAAACTATCAAAACATGCTGGGGAAAAATTACTATAGTAAGCCAACCTTCCAGACATGCAATTTGAAGAAGACCAATACCAGACCCACTCGTCATTCTCAAGAACGTAAATCTCAGAGTGGAACATAGATGGCCTAGCAGAGGGCCAGATTTATTCCAAATTACACGAAATGGGTATAGCCATAACAGCTCATAGAATAAAGGAAAATAGCGACAAAAAGACCGCTATAATACTAACTTCGGGGTTCACCGGGATGTTAAAAAATTGGTGGGATAACTACCTCACCGAAGAAATTAGGCAAGGCATATTAAATGTCACTGCTATAATACAAGTCATAAATCCAGACAGAACTGTAGGACAGGAGGCCCATTTAGATGCTATCCCTACCCTACTGTATTGTATAGCCATACATTTCATAGGAGAACCTACACTCTTCCAAGAAAAAAACTTATAAATTCTCAATAATTTAACATGCCCTAAACTGCATGATTTTAGGTGGTATAAAGATATCTTCCTTAACAAAGTTATGATAAGAGAAGACTATAACCATGACTATTGGAAAGAAAGATTTATACGCGACCTACCGACTTTATTTGCAGAAAAGGTAAGGACTACCATTAGGAATAAATATGGTGGAGAAACACCTTACAGTCTGATGACATATGGAGATATAATAAGTTTCATCAATCTTATTGGTCTAGAGTTGTGTAACTACTTAAAACTAACAAACCAATTGAAGAAGGAACGAAAAACTTCGAGAAATGAATTAGGAAGTTTTTGCGAAGACTTCGGCTACGTTAAGTTGACAACTCCCTCTAGAGAAGCCACAAAAGGTTATAGAAAATGGGGTAAAAATATTGCTCCCAAAACCAGGTACAAACATTACAAGAAAAGATCTAAAGCTAAAGGATCATCAGATCATAAAACAGACTACAAGGCGTTCCCAAAGAAGGGAAAGTGCTGGAATTGTGGAAAATCTGGCCACATGACCAATAATTGTAAAAAATCTAATAAAAAGAAAGAAAAAATAAATTTATTAGAATTAAATTCTGACGTAAAAAATAAACTTTATACAATTCTAGAAGAATACTCTAGCGATTCTTCTGAAGATTACATTGATGAAGAATTATTAGACATTGATTATAGCTCGGATAACTCCAACTCCAGTAATGACTGCAATTGTACAGGAACATTCTGTACCTGCAATAACCAATCTATTAATGTTATCTCCAGTAGTAGTCAAGAATTCTTCTTTGATATGATAGAACATATTGAGGACGAAGACCTTAAAAAACAGTACCTTGTTGAATTAAAAAAGCTTATTATTAATCGTAAAAATAAGAAAAAAGGACGTTGAACCTTTTAATGTGAAACAAGTCTTACATAAATTTAAGGCAGCTAAAGCTGATACCACTCTGCAAGATTTGCAAGGAGAAGTATCGCAGCTTAAAAAAGAAATTAACGAGATTAAAGAAAGACTCAGTTCGATAGAAACATAGTCCTTTTCCAATAGATTAATCAAGGATTTAAATCCTCTATGAGATATATTCGCACCTGAAACTTCTAAAGAATTAGCAACGGTTAGTTCAGACGAAGAAACTTCTAATCCCGAACAATCTGGTCTTAAAACCATCTCAAGAGTAAAAGCTTTAAGCTATCATATACCAGTCAACCTTGTAATAAACAAGAATTTTATGCTCAATAAAATAGCCCTTTTGGACACATGAGCAGATCAAAACTGCATCTCAGAAGGATTGATACCAACAAAATACTTAGAAAAAAGTACCTCTAAACTATACTCCGCCACAGGCGAAAGGTTAAAAATAAATTAAAAACTTTCAAAAGCTCATATTTGCAACAATGGAGTCTGCTTTATAAACGACTTTGTTGTTATCAAAAATATTACTGAAGAAATAATATTAGGTATTCCGTTTTAACCCAGATAAAACCTTATACGGCAAAATTAGATGGAATTTATACTACGTCTTTAGGGAAAGAAATCATATTTCCCTATCTAAATCCTCTTTCGACAAATGAAAGCAAATTTGTTAAATAAAAAACAATCTTTAGGATTCACCTTTTAACAAATCAAATAAGCTATCTCAAAGAAGATATTAATATTAAAAGAATAGAATCCGCTTTAAAAACCCCAGAGGTAGTCAGCAGAATAAAAAGGTTGCAAGATTCTATAGAAATCTGCTCAAAATTACCCAACGCCTTTTGGGAAAGAAGAAAGCATGTGGTAACATTATCCTACGTAGATAACTTTAATGAGAATATTATTCCCACTAAAGCTAGACCAATTCAGATGAGCCACGAGCTCATGGAATACTGTAAAAAGGAAACTAATGATTTACTTCAAAAGAAGATCATTCGGCCCTCAAAATTCCAATGGAGTTGTTCAGCGTTCTATGTTAATAACAGTGCTGAAAAGGAAAGAGGAGCCCCCAGACTTGTAATCAATTATAAGCCCCATAATCAAGTATTAAAATGGATTAGGTATCCAATACCCAATAAATGAGATTTATTAAAAAGAACTTAAAAGACTAACGTCTATAGTAAATTCGATATGAAGTCAGGATTTTGGCAAATTCAAATCGAAGAAAAAGATAAGTATAAAACAGCATTCAATGTCCCTTTTGGGCAATATGAATGGAATGTTATGCCATTTGGGCTAAAAAATGCCCCATCAGAATTCCAAAATATTATGAATAATATATTCAACCCGTATAGTCAATTCTATATAGTTTATATAGACGATGTTCTTGTGTTCTCAGAAAGTATTGATTAGCGCTTCAAGCACCTTAATACTTTCGTTAAAACTATTAAAAAAATGGTTTAGCAGTAAGTGCTAAAAAGATAACACTTTTTCAAATATCAATCAGGTTTTTAGGACATGACCTCTATCAAGGAACCTAGAAACCAATCTGTAGAGCCATAGAGTTCTCAACCAAGTTTCCAGATGAATTAACTGATAAAATCCAACTTCAGAGGTTCTTAGGAAGACCGAACTATCTAGCAGATTTTATCCCTAAAGTCCGACATGTCTGTGAACCTTTCTATAAAAGGCTTAAGAAAAATCCAATCCCTTGGTCAGAGGATCAAACTAGAGTAGTCAAAAAGGTCAAAGAAATAGTACAGAAACTCTCTTGTCTAGGAATTCCCAAATTCTGAAGCTTTTATGATCGTTGAAACATACGCCTTTGATATTGGTTACGGCGGCATTCTTAAATAGAAATTACCTTCTAAATCCACCGAACAGTTGGTTAGATTCACCTCAGGAGTCTGGAACTCCGCACAAAAAAATTACAGTACCATTAAAAAGAAAATCTTGTCTATAGTGCTATGTATCACAAAATTTCAAGATGACCTGATTAACAAAGAATTTTTACTGAGAGTTGATTGTAAAGTAGCCAAAGACATTTTACAAAAAGATGTTAAAAATCTTGTTTCTAAACAATTTTTTGCCAGATGGCAAGCACTATTATCAAGTTTTGACTTTAAAATTGATTTCATAAAAGGTGGAGTAAATTCTTTACAAGATTTTTTAACAAGAGAATTCTTGCAGGGTAACCATGAGACCAAGCTTCCCGGGCTCACGCCCGATGAGACCTCCCTTCCAGCTCAAACCAGAAGAAAAAATGAAACAACCATTTAAACTAGAAAATACAATTAAACCCCTTCATAAAACCAGTTACGAGGGAAGATTCTCCGTCCTAGCGGATTTTCCCAAGTTACCAGCGGGAAATAATATCTTGGCTCCTTCAAAGGAGCTAATAACAGGTAAGACGCAGGTACTACCATTCAAAGCATCCTCAGCAGAAATTCAGACCAGGGATAATTACAAAATGCAATCCCCAGAATCCTACTCAGAAGCAGTAAAACCAGTAACTCCTCTTAAGAAGGAAATGACATCAGCAAGCAGCAGGCATCTTCCAAAATGGGAATTTATTACATCACAGGCTTTGCCAATAATGGCACTAGATAAACAATATGAAAAGTTTAGGGTACAAGACCTACTAAAACCCTGCTATACCAACTACCAGTACGTAGATACCCAAGATCCTATCAAAACTAGGAAGTATTACGAATTTATTCTCATAGATACCGATTCAATAGAAGTCGAACACAGCTACTTCAAACATTACCCAGAAGCAATTGAATATTCCAAATTCACCATAAAAAAATACAAAGCCCGTTTGATTTGTATGTAGATCACCTACACACCCCAATACCTTTATCCAGAAGTCATAAACCCAAGACATATAATTGGTATAATTATAAAGACGCCTGGTTTAATTTCCTATATGTCCGCCCTAATACCCACACAAGGTGTGTTAAGTACTCAGGAGGACTAAAGGAAAAGGTTATCCCAGATGGTTCTACGAATGGTGGAACATATTTGGAGGAAATTTATAAGTAATAGAACCAAGCTTCCAGAATCGATATACAGGTTTCCTAGAGGAACAACAAATTTAAACCCTACCAGAACATATTAAATTATGTAAATTCTTCATATATAAACGGATATCTTATTTATTAAACTGGTCCTTTGACATTCAAGAAATGAATAGAATTCGTTATCTCAGCAAGACCATCAAAATTAAAGGATGGAGTCCCAAAGTTATGGAAGAAACCAAAGTAAAAAGAGAAAAGAAAAGTTCATCTTCGTCCGGAGAAACATCAGTCTCCAAAGCAGAGGTAAAGAAAAGGCTCCTAGAAGCCTTGTCCAAATTAGAAGATAATGAAGACCCCAGTCAAATAATGAAATTAATTGATACAGCTTCTTCCAGTACCAGTGAACCAGACAATGGAGACATGCTGGCCCCAAGAGGAATCGCCCAGTCATACTTTTTATCTTAAAACAAAAAGTTAAAACAGAAAAGACATAAAGCAGAAAGATTCTTCAGAAAAGCAGGTAACCCTTCAGAAAAGTAAAAGGCAATGGCCCTCCGTAAACAGAAAAAGGAAAATGACCCTTCAGAAAAGCAAAAGACATTCTGAAAAACCATTTGATCTTAGTCGTCCATCTGTAATTAGATTATAATTTTAAGAGGCCTATATAAGGCTCTCAAGTTGTAACTCAGAAGGCATCCGAAAATTATCCCCTCTCAAATAATTCTTTGCCTGATCTCCCTTGTAAACTATGCTTTCAATTTCTGTGAAATAAATTTGTAAGTTTAATTATTTACTCTCTTAATCATGAATAGAAAAACTCATTCTATTGTCCTAGAGCAGTATTGTCCTGAGATTATTTTATATCCTGTCTGTTTCTCTTCCCATTCATACTTTGTTGTTTCCCTCTACTTAAACTCTACTCATAGTCTACAGTAAAGATAGTTGTTCTGTATCCGTTAGTTTAAGGTATCCGATTAATTCCCAGACCAGACATTGACGAGCCTGAAACTTCCGTTGGAGTAGCTTGTAAGCGTAGGTGCTAGAGTCAGACCCGAGTTTGGTGTCACGTCGCCAAGTACTTAGGATAAGAACACCTGCCTAATACTCAAAACTAAGAATAGTAGATAGTAAGTCTAGGATACCTACTAAAGTCAGAATAGGAAGACAAACTGTCAAGAAGATCTTCTAATCTATAGGATAATAGCTCTAAGGATAGTAGTCTCTTCCATTAAAACAACTCTTTTAACATAATACTTTCTTATGAAAACCCATCCTTCATTTGAAACTATTAGGGATGCTAATTTTATGAAAATAAATAGTGTAACAAAAAAGAATAAGCTTATAAAACAACGAAAGTTGGTATTAGACGAATTAAACCATTATAAAACTCTACTAACCCCTGAGTCACTAGACCCTTACTATCGATCAATAGTTAGGCAAGTAATCATAAATAAAATGGTAAGTCTATATAAGAAAAATTTGCATATTGGTTATTTACTATCTAGTAATGAGACTTTAATCGATAATTCAGACTATGTACTAAGTTTGTTTACAGTCCAATTTTAAATGAATAGGTCAGAAAGCCATAACATGTTAAACAGTGAAAACCTCTATACCTCAACTTCGAAAATAGCTAAGGTAGAAAGAGACTTACAGAATTGGAATATTCCAAAAGAATCTTTCAAATCTGTATATGAAACCGGAAGGTTTGATTTTATAAAAAACTATAATATTAAGACTTGTGAGTCCACAATAGCTATAAATAATTCTAAAGAAATTATTAAGCTATTAGCAGCTCAAGATATAAACAGATATAAAAAGGATTACAACTTCCTACACATAGGACTTGTACAGGTTGCGGTCAAACCTTTATATCGGTTAGGTTTAGACACGCCCATCTGTCTCTTGCTAAGGGACGCTAGACTTTTAAACTTTGATGACTCCCAATTAGGAGTCTTACAAAGCAATTTAGCTAGAGGCCCAGTATATTTTAATTGCTATCCCAATTTCTCAGTTGATATTAATGATCAGAATGTTATGGATACCTTAACATTAAATATCAAAACAAAAAACATGAATAGAAAAATAAATACTAGAGAAATAGCTGTGATATACAGAGTATACTACAGACTAATGAAAACAACTTTAGCCCCAAAAGCTAAATTAATGAGTAACAAATGAGCTACGATGCTTATGGAAGCAAACCAAGAGCATAGTAATGTCTTTGTTCCTTGAATGCTAAAATGGAATGAAAATTTAGCAAAAGATGAATGGCACTTTGATGCCATCACCCAACAAAGAATAGAACCAGAAAGTTCTAAAATTGAACAAATAATACAGTATCCTAATGGATCTATTGACTTAAAATTTTTAAGGTCAAATTCTATGTCCTCTTCAAGATACTCCTTCGCAGCATCTTCTTCCAAACCCCGGGAGGATGAGTACTCCGAAGAAGGTTCGGCCAATTCTGCTCCTGAAGGAGAACAAAAGGTAAGAGGAGTAGATTTTACTTCGGCCATACCTAAAGTCCACTACGAACCTATTGTAAGGACCAATAGTCCTACTGAAAGTAAAATGCAAGGCCCTCTACCATCTAGAGAAGGAGGAACCCTTGGCATGATCAAATCAGAAAATAATTTCAAAATAGATTTTAAACTCTTAAGAAAATTATGGACAAGACCAGAGCATGCCCTTAAAAGAAAATGGTATGTAGAAACCTATGGAGAAAACATAAGGTTATCTTTTAGAAAACATTGGATTAAAGATATGAAAAGAGTTAATTGCAATATTGAATTCTCCAAATGGTTTGAAATCACAGGACAATTAAAGAATAAAAAAGAATCTCCTAGCACTCTTGTTAATAAATGGTATACCAGTACCAAAACCATAGAGTCTAAGGTCCCACCGTTAGAACAAATCGAAATTCCTATAGAAGGAGAGATTATTATAGCCTCCCCTTTCAAGAGAGAATTAAATGATGCCGGTAGCAGCATGTTGGTATAAAAGGGAGACATTAATAAAGTCACCCAACAGAATAACTACACCAATCAACTACTACACGTAGTCTCAAACCAGCTTAACCGAGCTAATAACAAATCAACCCTAAAAGATAAACCAGAGTCCTCAAAAAATAGTAATATTAATAAAACTAAGGAATCCGATCCTCTTTTTAAGATACCTCAATTTTCAGCCAGTAATTACCCAACCCTGAATGAAAAAGTGGAGATAAGTGATAAAATGCTAGAAAAATTAAATCCGAGAATGAAAGATCTTAATATCAAAACGAATGGTAAAGAGATTAAAACCATTACTAGTGAAAGCCATGATATTAATAAACTATCAAAACATGCTGGGGGAAAAATTACTATAGTAAGCCAACCTTCTAGACATGCAATTTGAAGAAGACCAATACCAGACCCACTCGTCATTCTCAAGAACGGAAATCTCAGAGTGGAACATAGATGGCCTAGCAGAGGGCCAGATTTATTCCAAATTACACAAAATGGGTATAGCCATAACAACTCATAGAATAAAGGAAAATAGCGACAAAAAGACCGTTATAATACTAACTTTGGGGTTCACCGGGATGTTAAAAAATTGGTGGGATAACTACCTCACCGAAGAAATTAGGCAAGGCATATTAAATGGCACTGCTATAATACAAGTCATAAATCCAGACAAAACTGTAGGACAAGAGGCCCATGAAGATGCTATCCCTACCCTACTGTATTGTATAGCCAAACATTTCATAGGAGAACCTAAACTCTTCCAAGAAAAAAACTTATAAATTCTCAATAATTTAACATGCCCTAAACTGCATGATTTTAGGTGGTATATAGATATATTCCTTAACAAAGTTATGATAAGAGAAGACTATAACCATGACTATTGGAAAGAAAGGTTTATAAGTGGCCTGCCGACTTTATTTGCAGAAAAGGTAAGGACTACCATTTGGAATAAATATGGTGGAGAAACACCTTACAGTCTGATGACTTATGGAGATATAATAAGTTTCATCAATATTACAGGTCTAGAGCCGTGTAACAACTTAAAACTAACAAATCAATTGAAGAAGGAACGAAAAACTTTGAGAAATGAATTGGCCGAACCTTCTTCGGAGTACTCATCCTCCAGGGGTTTGGAAGAAGATGTTGCGAAGAAGTATCTTGAAGAGGACTTAGAAATTGACCTTAAAAATTTTAAGTCAATAGATCCATTGGGATACTGTATTATTTGTTCAATTTTAGAACTTTCTGGTTCTATTCTTGGTTGGGTGATGGCATCAAAGTGTCATTCATCTTTTGCTAAAATTTCATTCCATTTTAGCATTCGAGGAACAAAGACATTACTATGCTCTTGGTTTGCTTCCATAAGCATCGTAGCTCCTTTGTTACTCATTAATTTAGCTTTTGGGGCTAAAGTTGTTTTCATTAGTCTATAGTATACTCTGTATATCACAGCTATTTCTCTGGAATTTATTTTGCTATTCATGTTTTTTGTTTTGATATTTAATGTTAGAGCATCCATAACATTTTGATCATTAATATCAACTGAGAAATATTGATAGCAATTAAAATATACTGGGTCTCTAGCTAAATTGCTTTGTAAGACTCCTAATAGGGAGTCATCGAAGTTTAAAAGTCTAGCGTCCCTTAGAAAGAGACAGATGGGCGTGTCTAAACCTAGTCGATATAAAGGTTTGACTGCAACCTGTACAAGTCCTATGTGTAGGAAGTTGTAATCTTTTTTATATCTATTTATAACTGCTAATAGCTTAATAATTTCTTTAGAATTAAATATAGCAATTGTGGACTCACAAGTCTTAATATTATAGTTTTTTATAAAATCAAACCTTCCGGTTTCATATACAGATTTGAAAGATTCTTTTAGAATATTCCAATTCCGTAAGTCTCTTTCTAACTGAGCTATTTTCGAAGTTGAGGTAGAGAGGTTTTCACTATTTAACATGTTATGGCTTTCTGACCTTTTCATTTAAAACTGGGATGTAAACAAACTTAGTACATAGTCTGAATTATCGATTAAAGTCTCATTACTAGATAGTAAATAACCAATATGCAAATTTTTCTTATATAGACTTACCATTTTATTTATGATTACTTGCCTAACTATTGATCGATAGTAAGGGTCTAGTGACTCAGGGGTTAGTAGAGTTTTATAATGGTTTAATTCGTCTAATACCAACTTTCGTTGTTTTATAAGCTTATTCTTTTTTGTTACACTATTTATTTTCATAAAATTAGCATCCCTAATAGTTTCAAATGAATGATGAGTTTTCATAAGAAAGTATTATGTTAAAAGAGTTGTTTATAATGGAAGAGACTACTATCCTTAGAGATATTACCCTATAGATTAGAAGATCTTCTTGACAGTTTGTCTTCCTAATCTGACTTTAGTAGGTATCCTATACTTACTATCTACTATTCTTAGTTTTGAGTATTAGGCAGGTGTTCTTATCCTAAGTACTTGGCGACGTGACACCAAATCCGGGTCCGGCTCTAGCACCTAAGCTTACAAGCTACTCCAACGGAAGTTTCAGGCTCGTAAACATCTGATCCGAGAATTAATCGGATACCTTAAACTAACGGATACTGAACAACTATCTTTACTGTAGACTATGAGTAGAGTTTAAGTAGAGGGAAATAACAAAGTATGAATGGGAAGAGAAACAGACAGGATATCAAATAATCTCAGGACAATACTGCTCTAGGACAGTAGAATGAGTTTAGCTACTCATGATGTTTGATAACATGCAACTTAGCTTTGATACCATATGGGCTTAGCAGGTTCTAAGCCTGTTCTTTCACCTATGGAGATGCATCGGAAGTTTACCACTGTGGAATTTGATAAGTAGGTTGCTTCTCTTTCCACATCCTGTGACATAACATCTACATCTTCTTCATTACAGGATTTGCCTTTGCTAGATCCTGAAATTTATAGGAGACACATTGGTAGACTATTATATCTTACTAATACTAGGCCTGATATAGCCGTTGTTATGCAATGCTTAAGCCAGATTATGCATGCTCCTAAGACTTTACACATGGAAGCTGGACTAAGACTTGTTAGATACATCAAACATGCTCCAGGATCAGATATTCTTCTGAGCAGTTCCAGCATTCCTCAACTGTAGGTGTTTTGTGATGCAGATTGGGGGTCTTGTATCAATAGCAGGAGATCTATCACAAGCTTTTTAGTGTTATTTGGTTCTTCCCAGTTTCTTGGAAGTCTAAGAAGTAGGTTACATTGTCCAGGAGTTCAGCTGAGGTTGAGTGTAGAGCATTAGCTGCTTCAGCTGATGAGGTTGTATGGCTCACAGGTTTGTATAAGGAACTTGATGTTTTTGTGGAGCAGTCTGTTTTTGTATTCACAGTTGGTAAATATGCCCTTCAGATTGCTGCTAATCCAGTATTCCATGAGCGTACAAGCACATTGACATAGATTGTCATTTCATTAGGTAGAAGATTCATGAAGGCCTCATTCATACTGCCTATATACATTCTGCAAATCAACTTGCCGATTTGCTTACTAAAGCTCTCAGCCGAATACAACATACCCATTTGATGTCCAAGCTAGGAATAAAGAACATCTTCATATCTCCTAGCTTGAGGGGGTGTGTGAAAAAATTAGATAGGTGCACCAAAGTGCCATGAGGTGTGGCACATGAGAGTTTTACCTCTAGATAGTTGAGTTAGTTAAGTTTGTTATATTGGTTGGAGTTAGTTATAAGGTTGTTGAGAATTGGTTGAAATGTAATTAATAGGTTGTTAGATTAGATGAGTTGAGTTGTATATAAAAATCCACATTGTATCATTTTATTCTTTGAGCAATAAAATCAAACACTTTCAGTTCAAGTTTGAGCCTCTCATTTCTCTATTTTCTCATTCCCCTGCACTCTGCTTCTCGACTCAATTTCAATGGTTGCCATAGTCATTTAACTCTCCTTTTCTCTTCACGAAGAATCACAAACAGTTAACAGATGTGGGCCCTAAAAAAAGGGGCGGTGTAATGCTCATATCGGTGATAGGATGATAACTCTAGCCTTCGCTTGGGCAATCCTCGCCTAATTTGACAGTAAGTATCTGTATCTAGAGTGTTCTCTTCTCCAGATCGTTCTACATAATATTCTATATACTTTAACACTGACTCACGGTTTTTGTTGTTAATTAATTAATTACTTTTCAATTCAAATAATCGAAATCCAATTCCTTATTTGGGTTTTGATTTACCATAATGAATTTTCTTGTAACTTTCCAGTTTTCTCACTACTAAGACTTGGGGAAATGGACACCTTCTATGCTTATGCATTTTCTCTATTTTTAAGCATGCAATGCATGTGTATCAAAATACAATTTAGGGGTTCGATCCTCTCTGAATTTTATCAAATTGTTTTACACTGCATGTGTTAGTTATGGTGTGAGATAAAGAGTAGAAGTTAAGATGCTTGCTCTAATTCAGTGATGTATTTCGTGCTATTGCTTTGTCTTAGAATAAATTTCCTGGTGATCAGATTTTTATTTTGGAGTTTCATTGCCAAATCCTTCATGTTAATCTTTGAAATATTACCTTTTGATTTACCAGAAGCAGAAGAAGAATTAGTAGCAGGGTATCAAACCGAATATTTAAGTATCAAATTTGGTTTATTTTACATTGCTTCGTATCTGAATCTAACTCTCTTTCAAATTTTCTAGTGAAGTATTGTTTATGATTGAAGGTGAAAACCCATTACAATTTTATTTAATTAACAATTAAGAAGTATCATAAAAAATAGAAAAAAGAATCTGATTCAAGGGTGTCGCCCCCAAACATGAGTTGGACGGACCATGCTCTACATGTATCTACTATGATCTTGTAATAGGGTAAATGACATAACTTGTAACACAAAATGAATTCTGTCAACAAAATTCCTTTTTTGTACATGAACGTGACCACTATCCCATGGTATGCAATTGAATATAAAATAACCCACTAATTTTGTCTATGAAGCCTCTATGAGTACCTATTATTGAACGACTAATACAAGTGCTGGGACAGACTGAAATAATTATACCCTTAATCTCTAACATCAATGCAATTACTAGACCTGACTCGGCTTCAGGTGAAATTGGAGCTTGCAACTCTTCCGTTAATGATCTACACTATCTAGCAAACCAATCTGCCAACCTATACAATTAGACATGCAATGTGAAATATAACAAATGCAGCTCCCCCGGCAAAAGGGACGTCAGTACAAAAAGATTGTACCAAATACGTAAGGCAGATTGAAATAATCATATGAAAGAACATCAAGTGTAAAGAGAGATAGGGAAGAATCAACCTGAAACTCTGAATTACCACTAAGGGCCATGATATGCATATTGTATATATGTATATAACACCGTCATACATATATATGCGTATATAACGCCATTGGCCTCATTGGGCATCTTCCTTACCATAACCACCTCTATGGGCATTATCATGATCATATAACCAGCTGATCAGGTGGTGCTGCGTATATAACACCATAACCCATCCTATACCCCATATACATATCATATAGCATATCGTATATAATGTATGTGAGGTCATAGTGTATACATGTATATAATGTAAAAATGATACTAAGACACTCTGAGTCTATCGGAGTGACGTAAGGTCGTTGCCCCTCCGATTAACATTATGGAACTAACATCATCAACATAACTTACTTTGAAGAATCAACAAGCCATAAGATAAGATCCCTATCATTATATAGAAGTCAAGAACCTCAGCCTCTAACATATCCAAAAGTGGAGCCGTTATGGATATTGTTCGTTTACGTTCGTTTCATTCGGATCATGCCAAAAGAAGGAAGAGTAGCATTAACAAACTTACTGCTCTATAATGCTTTCTTTTTACCTACGAACCTTAGAAACATATGAGACTCGTAACAAAGGGAGTTGGATCATTATCGAGGACTTAATATGACACAAATAATATCACACGGGGGGAATAACTTTGTAGAAGTAGAAGACCGGTGATACTACAATCCGATAATGGTAATTTGGATATTACTGATATCATTCATCTTAATTAACGAACTATAATCCATCAACAATAATCTAGACCCATCCATATAATTTATCTTTATTAGGACCTATAAACCATCGACAAATATATGAAACTACTTACGTGATTCATCTTACCTTATTCTCTACACCCCCACAACATTTACTTAAACATTAGCCGTGAGATATCGTCTACATTAGGAAACATGGTGTAGTCCCGTACCTATCATACCTTAACCTTAGATCTATGATTCTCCAACTATTATCTGAGAGTCGTCTTATAGTCATTCTAAACATTGTTATCCTAGACAACCTATTGTAACTTCTTCGTTTATACTTATAGGCTATCGCCTTCGTTAACAAGTAACGTTCCCATCTCATTGTAAACTAGTATCATGAACTAGTAAACCCTTTTCACTGGTTGCTACTGGTCACTAGAACAGACAACAACTATCAACATACAAGGCTCCCATTTTTGTCATCAAATAGTCGTCACACTATGGGAGTTCTTTTGAGGGTGCCACTATAGTTCATACTTACTCTCTCAAGGAAAACATGGATACTAATACACTTATGAAACTCAACTCGTTGGGGAAATACCAATTACGACATATATGAAGCTATTAAACATATGAGTGGTGCAACTCTTACTAACCTTCGCTATGCTATTATGAGTCTCACGAGGGAGCCGTTGTGGCTCGTATACACTTTATAAGAAGAGTACAAGACTTCTAATAGATATATGAAACTTATATTATGGAGGCGGCACCAAATAGGGAGTACATGAAACTATGAAATACATATGTAGAGCACATTTACAAATCTATTTTGGAATCGTACTCTATAGGTTACTAGTGTGGTCCCACCTAAGGGGGAAACTCTATCCTTTTCGCGACAACTCGTAACTTAATTTATGAGACGTACGTTTGAGTAATGACCAAGTGTGAGCACATAACATCTCTTTTATTTCACTTTGTGTGCTAGAAACGTCATCATACTTAAGGGTAATTCCAATCCCACCATAGCAATTGGAAACTCGAGTCTTTGGAGTAAACACTTGAATAACAACTGATTACAGAAACACAACTTTACTTAAGAGATTCATGACACTTGCAACATGGAACTACTACACTTGGACGCTTTAAATTTCATGGTTTACATAAGAAGCAAATGTCATATATTATGCCATAGTGGCGAGTCAAGAAAATAGCCTTAAGTACCTTTAACTTCTTCCCTCGGATACCAATGAAGAACTCATCCTCCTTTTACCATCAACTACAATAAGGAAACAATACTACTATTAACAACCAGAAATACAAGAATTAACCGACGAATGACAAACTAAGATATACAAGCTTCTATAACATATATCTTTACCTAGCTCCCTTCCAATCCTTGAAACTTAATAAATCAACATAAAAACACATACATAAACATATACAACCCCTTCATATAACAAAACAACTCAACTTTACCACCAAACTAGTCCCAACACACTATATAGAACAATCAACACTTCACCCACATTATTTAGTCATTCAACTTACAACTTGTATCTTCTAAGCATATTTAAATCATCAAACTAACTTATATATAACATGCTAATACTTCCAGCACCTGCACACACCAAAAACAATCCCAATATTCTATACCACACAGCTAGTAACTCAACTACATCAATCAATGTCAACTTACAAACTAGCTAATGAGCGACAAGCACGTTTTACGAGCGTTTCTATGGGATTATCGAAGCCTATCTCCTTTCTACTCCTTGTAACACCATCAATGATACATAACTATAATTTTATGAATCTCTAGCAACTTAACATTATAGGAACAACCCCACATACCACGAAATCAGTCTCAACATATTATACAACATTACTAGCAATGCAACTATATATTCAATCATCGACGGCAAGTTCATCTTATAATCAAACGGGAAGCATCTCCTCCATTTCTTCCACATCCCACTGGCTCAATTCATAACAACAACAACACCATCCAACCACCATATGTACAACACCTAAGAGAACAACAAGAACAACCCCAAAACTACATAACAAGTCCACCAGCTCATGTATAACTTTAGCCATCAACCCATGAACTTGTAGAAACTCAAACACATCTAAAGTTTAAACTAATTCATACATATGAAGTAGAAGGATGGACTTACGTTGCTGTCCAATTTCTTGATTTTTCTCTACTTGCTGCCCTTTAAATTTCTCCCAAATAACTTAACCTTGGAGGAGAGGGACTGCCTTGTGCTGTTTGGTTTAGAAACATATTAAGTGTTTAGGAGAGAAGAGAAACCACATGAAAACACTTCCACACCATGGGAGAGGAATGAAACTTGAAGTTTGGCCACCAAGAACCTTAAGAGAAAGAAAGGTGGCTGTTTTTGGTTGGGAGAGAGAGATAGTTGTGAATCTGTTTTGGGTGATAAGGATATGTATAAAATGGCCAGATTTTGGCCTTAAAAGGACCTTTGGTAGAACTCCCTTGCCCCTTTATGGATTTGGCCACACTAGCCCCTTTAATTTGGGCCTCTCATTTCAAGTAAGTGGGTTACCTACTTATCACTTACTTAGGCTAGAAGGTTACTAATTAGCTCTAAACACGTATGTCATCCCCGTTTAATAAGTAGGACGTGAAACAAGTAGGACATTTAAGCAAATAGGACGTGCAAGCAAGTAGGACGTGTGAGCAAGTAGCTCGAGTAAGTAGGACGAATAAATAGTAGCTCAAGCACGTAGGACGTCTAAGAAAGTAGGTGAAACAAAAAGGTGAAACTAGTAGGTCGTCTACCTTTGTCCGACATCTTATTCGTTCATGAATCTCATTTACTTTAACTAGGCTTAACATAATACATACACTTGGACACTATAACCTCATTCTTCCATATTCAAGTAACTTCGTCGACTTCAACTTATTCATAGACATGATGAGATGTACGGGGTGTTACAAGGGGAATTACCAGTTTTGAAATATCAGTGGGAAGTGCGGAGCTAAATAGATTCAAATAGGGAATTATCTGATTATGCAGATAAAATGTTGCTGGATGGTAGATGTAATAACTGATTAAGCTCCCACAGGCAACCTTTTATTTCATGGACACAGTTGTAGTTACTGAATTCTGCCTATCAGCAGGACTTTGCCTGAAGAGATTGAAAATCTTAAGGAACTTTTCTAGTATTATTTATTTATCAAACTATATGGTGATTTAGCCCTCTGTTCATCTGATGTTCTAAGAGAATGAGAAGGGAGAAGAGGATGGCCGCTGATCAAGTATGACTATATATTAAAAGCATCTAAAAACTTTCTCATCTGAAAACTTTCATGGTAAGTTAATTTTCAGCTGCCCTTCATTTGAATTGGAAATTATACCAAGTAGGATAAAAAGATATATACAGTAGATAACCTTCAAGACGAATTTCTTTTTGTACATAAAATTCATCTCTACATATTGTTACCAAATCCATTACACTGACACGGTTATAATCACCATTACAGAAGAGATCATATCCGGTGTTTCGATTATAAAATTTATTGTATTTTATTTGGTAAAACAAAACAATCAGTCATTGTTACCTTATTCTCATTTTAACAGATTTGTAATTCCTTTTTTCATGGTTCTCCCATTTGCGGGCGACAATTAAAGCAACTTTGGTATTTAGCTTAAAGCTGGGTAGTAGGGAAAAGCTATTGCGCCCTTGGATTGACAATCGTGATCGAAAAACTAGTAGATTTTCCACCTACAACTACTGTTGTGATGGTTGGTCACTATAAAATATGACAATATGTTCTATCGCAGCTTGCACTTCATCCATCTATTTTACCTAAGGCTATTGATTGCTCACCCAAGAGAAGATATATCCAAATTCACTCCCTCTTGGTTGAAAGGAATTCCTATAGATATTAGAAATAGACCCACTTCAGTTTCTTCTTGCATATTATATCAGGTACGAAAGAAAATGTAAGCATTTGCAGCAAATATTGTACTTTCTCATTGGAGGATAATGGTGATAAGTACGGCATTAATCAAGTCCAGTATGTAGGGTTTTGTTGGGTTGTTGTACGCAACGGATATTGAAAACTTGTTTCAAACCCAACAAACGTAGAACTGTTTGACTATAAGGTAATTTAAAATCGTAAACATAAGACTTGAATGGTACTTACATGTTTACAATCTGGAATCTCTATCAACTGTGGGTACACACGCGAATGCCCTTTCGATTGCAAGCTCCAAGCTTCAATGTATTCCTCATTTGGAAAACTAGGAAATCCGGCAGAGGTTCAAGTGAGTGTTTTGATTTTGAGTCTCTAAGACTTAGAATAATGATATGAAAATCAAGTGTAATGAATAATGAAGTGTAGGTCTGTATTTATAGGTGAAAAATTAGGTCAAATCGGATTAGGGTTTGACCTTGGGCCTGACCCAAAAAATTTCATCACATTCTTAATTAAATCTAAAATCTAATTTTGACTTAATTAAACAATCATCATTCATTTAAATATCTAGATTCTAAATCGAATATTTAATACTCTCTCAATACATCCTTAGATCGAAAGGACAATCAACATAGTGTGACCCTACAAACCTTCTCATATCGACACTAATCAAATTATGGTCTACGCGGAATCCCTAGACGGTGCCGCAAGACGAACTCAATATGTGAAGTACGTTTACATGAATCCAGTAAACTTAACCTCTATGTGGTAAGATAAAATCCTTTCATTCACGATACACTCGATCAAGCTTAGCATTTGCCAATTGTCTATCCAAATGTCTTGATCATTATATCTCATCTATATTGGTTGACAACAAGACCATATTCTAGATATGTCTATTGTGTTGGGCAACGACTTAGTCAACCCAATATCAATGAGAAGCTGAGTGTTCTATCGAATATACATTCGAGGAATGAATTCTAATCTTGGCTCAACTACCACCTTTAATCCACATCGTAATGTACCCAATACAAGTCGTATTTCAACCTATAAGACATTTGAGGTTAGGACAGGATCAAAGTATATTACTATGTAGACAAGGTGTGTATTGACCTCAAGTATAAGGACTTCTATCTTCCACACGCTGATCATACTTTAGACATGTATAACAAATAGTATATCAGCAGGGTATATCAATACTTCCAAAGTATTCATGTGTCCATCACGAGTAGCCATTACTTGTAGTAGGTGAGACGTACTATATCCTCTAAGGAAGTGATGCAGACCACATGTCGACTTATCACATATCATCGATATCCCATTCTTGATGATCATTAGTCGGGGCTATTTTGAGAGTTACGTTATAATATTAATAGCTCACATTATTAATAACAACGTAACATCTAGGGATGCATATTATAGAATATTATAAACAATAAACTAATAATTCAATAATTGCAAATGCCAAAATATTAATCTCCATTAATAATAATACGAATGTGTATAAAGTACATTTGTCCTAATATAGATTATCTCTAGGAAATAAATATACTTTCAATCTTCCACTTGGCCTAGAGCCAATCTCCAACATATCTAATGCCCAAATTCTCAAAATGACCGTTATGCTTAACTAAGCTTAATGGTTTAGTGAATGAGTCAGCTAGATTATCGTCTGTGGGAACATAGTCTAATCTAATCTCTTCAGTCTCCACCATCTCCCTGAGTATGTGGTACTTCCTTGGTACATGCTTGTTTCTGTTTGTTGATCTTGGTTCCTTAGCCATTGCAATCGCACCAGTGTTGTCACAATAAATAGTTATTGGACAACTGACATTCGGAACTACCCTTAGTTCCTTCAGGAACTCAGAAATCGCGACAACTTCTTTACCAGCTTTCGATCTAGCAATGTACTCAGCTTCTGTTGTCGAATCAGCAGTTGTAGCTTGTTTGAAACTTTTCCAGCTCACTTCTCCACCATTGAAAATGAACGTGTACCCAGACTGAGATTTGAAGTCATCAAGATCCGTCTGGAAGCTAGCATGAGTGTACCCACTAACAGCTAGCTTTTCTTCCCCACTATAGACTAAAAAGTAATCTTTAGTTCGTCTAAGATACTTAAGAATACTCTTGACTGCATTCAAGTGTTCTTCCCTAGGTTTCTGCTGGAATTTGCAAGTCATACTAAGTGCAAAGGCCACATCTGGCCTAGTACAGGTCATGGCATACATGATCGATCCTATAGCCGAAGCATATGGGATCCTCTTCATGCGTTCAAGTTCTATAGTATTAGAATGATTGTCCTTCTTAGATAATTTGATGCCTTGTCCCATAGGTAGACCGCCTTTCTTGGAATTTTCCATAGAAAAATGTCTAAGTACTTTGTCTATGTAGACTGACTATGATAGCCCCAACAATCTATTAGGTCTATGTCTATAGATCCTAATTCCCAAAATGTAGCAGACTTCACCTAAATCCTTCATCATGAAGGTACTGGACAACCACTCCTTGACTGACTGCAGGAGAGTCTTATTGTCTCCCATTATCAATATGTCATCTACATATATAATAATAAAGGCAATACTCCCATCCTTGTGTTTACTATAAACACAGGGATCATCTTTGCTTCTGACAAAATCAAATGACTTGATAGCCTTGTCAAAACAAATGTTCCAACTCCTCGAGGCTTGCTTAAGCCCATAAATGGACTTTTGTAGCTTGCATACAACATTTGGTTTGGACTCAAGTGAAAAACCCTCAGGTTGTTTCATATACACCACCTCAACTAGATTATCATTGAGAAAAGCGGTTTTGACGTCTATCTGCCAAATGTCATAGTCATACTATGCAGCTATTGCTAGCAAAATTCGAATGGACTTAATCTTAGCAACAGGTGAAAAGGTTTCATCATAATCGACCCTAGGCTGTTGATTATAACCTTTAGCCACCAACCTTGCTTTATAAGTCTATACATTTCCAAATGTATCAATCTTCTTCTTGAAGACCCATTTGCATCCTATGGGTTTAACCCTAGCTAGCAAATCAACCAAGTTGCACACTTAATTGATGTACATAGATTCCATCTAGGATTTCATGGCTTCTTGCCATCTCTTCGAATCAATGTCCAACATTGCTTCGCTATAGGTTGTAAGCTCATCGTTATTAGGAGTATCTATCTCACTGTGTGTTTCCACAAGTAGATTTAGCTTTTCAGGAGGACGATGAGTCCAAGTGGACCTACGGAGTTAATTGTTTTGCAGTTCAGTGCTTGGTATGTTCTGACTGTGAGATGGTTCTTGTGTGTTGGATAATCCACTAACTTGAGAGCTTTCAGGAATATCATTTTTATGTATTTCCTGAATGGGAGGAGGTGCAACCATTGCATCTACTCCCAAAGGTTGTGTAGGAGGATCTTGCATTTCTGCATTGTTCCTTGTAACACTCCCACTGGCCGAAGGGCGTACTTGAAGTACCCAATCTTCGCCAAATACTCCCACTGAATTCTTGCCTTGGTCATTCGGCAAGGATTCAACATCTATGTTATCTTGCGGTTCTTGAATTTCTTCAAGTTCTATCTCTGTGCAACTATGTTCCTTGTAGACATTCTTCTTCAAGGAAAGCTGCGTTCCTAGAAACAATGACCTTACGTTCTCCAGGAAGATAGAAGTAGTATCCCTTAGTTTCCTTTGGATACCCCACGAAGTAACATTTCTCACTTTTGGATTCCAACTTGTCAGTGAGCATCTTCGTAACATATGCAGGGCACCCCCAGGGTCTCATATGTTTAAAAGTTGGCTTCTTGCCACACCATATCTTATAGGGTGTCTTTTCTACTGACTTGGAAGGAACCCTATTCAGAACATATATTGAGGTTTGTATAGCATGTCCCCAAAGGTATGTCGGTAGAGCTGAGAAGCTCATCATGGATTAAACCATATCTAATAAGGTTCAGTTTCTCCTTTCGGCAACACCATTCATCTGTGGTGTTCCAGGAGGTGTCCACTCTGATTGGACTCCATGTATCTTTAAGTAATCTAGAAAATTCTTGCTCAAGTATTCACCTTCTCGATCCGATCGAAGGGTCTTGATACTTGTTGCAAGTTGCTTCTCTACTTCCGACTTGTACTCTTTGAACTTCTCAAAAGCCTCAGATTTATGTCTCATAAGATACACATATCCATACCTTGTGAAGTCATTAGTAAAAGTGATGAAGTATGGGAAACCTCCTTTAGCTTAAGTAAAAAATGGGCCACATACATCATTATAGACCAACTCGCTCCTCTTTGGCTCGCACACCTTTCCCAGAAAGTGGCTTATTGGTCATCTTTCCTCTCAAGAAAGATTCGCAGTAACCATAAGACTCCAAGTCAAATGGTTCGAGGTAGTCTAACTTCCTCAACCTTGCTATCCTTGATTCGTTGATATGACCAAGTCTGCAATGCCATATGTAGGTAGAGTTTCTATTACTTATCTTAGCTCATTTATTTTGTACATTGAATATTTCTCGACTACAATTTAGTATATATAATTCATCCACAAGAGGAGCAGTTCCATAAATAACATTATCAAAAGACAGTACTTGACTGCCATTATAAATATATGAGGAAAAACCCTTTATGTCCAAAACAGGGATAGAAATGATATTCCTCGTTAACGATGGTACATAGTAAAAATAATTTAACGCTAGACAATAGCTAGAAGGAAAATTTAATTTATAAGTTCCTACGCGCTCAACATCCACTCGTGCTCCATTTCCAACGCGTAGGTCCACCTCTCTTGGTCCAACCTTCCTACTATCAGTTAGCCCCTGCACATTGGTAAAAATGTGTGAGCCACAAGCGGTATCCAATACCCAGGAATGAGAGTTATTTATAGACATATTTATTTCAATGACGTACATACTTTGTCCACCAGAGGTAGAAACACCTGGTGCTTTTCCTCCTCATGGTGCAGTGCAGTCCTTTTTCCAATGCCCCTTCTTGTTGCAGTTGAGGCATACATCCTTAGCCAGATTCACCTTCTTCTTCTTCACACCTCTCTTAGGCTTCATAGTTGAGGGCGCAGCGACCGCTTTGCCCTTCTTCTTCTGACATTACTTACCTTGTTGTGGATATTGTAATTCACTATGAAGTTTTTAAAGGAACGAGGGAGAGAGTTCAGGATGAGGGTGGTAGCCACATTCTTTTGCAGCTTCGTTCCAATTGAAGCAAGTATCTCTATCAGCCCTATCATCTTCAACACATGCTGCGAGACCTGGCCCCCTTAATTGAGCTTACACTTAAAAGTTCTATCAGTAACTCATATTTCATAGTTTGAGATTGTGAGTCATAGAGACTCTTCAAGTGTTCGAGTATCTCATTGGGACCCATGTTCTCATGTTGTCTCTGAAGTTCCATAGACATGGAAGACAACATCACGCACTGTGCTGAAGTGGCATCATCTAGGTATTTTTTGTAAGCATCCTTATCAAAAGAGGCATATTCAGCAGAGTCTGTCGCAGGGACTGTTGGAAACACCGTGTCCAACACGTATTCTAATTTCTCTTGTCTTAGCACTATTCATAAATTTCTTAGCCAATCAAGGTAGTTAGGTCCAGTAAGTTTGTTTATTTCAATCAACATTTTCAATGATAAGCTCGACATCTTTGATAATCTGAAGAATTAGATAGACTGGAAATCAAACTCAAAATTTATTTCCTATTATACACATTCGTTTAGGCTAATCAACATGGTCTTTTATTTAATCAGCTCCCACTATTTTAACATACTTCTACGACCCTATGGTAGAATACAGACCTATATTAATTAAGGTCATAATGGTCCAAGATCCAAGTCTATGCTATCTTCACATTTTCTTTGGCTGATAACTTTAATAACACATCTTGGTAGGTTCTAAACCAATTGCAAAACTTATTTGCAACTCTTGGTTGATCAAATATTATATTTAATCTTACGTTCTTATATTAGTCCGACACTTTGACGCCAAAATTTGTCTAAGCAAGTCAACCCCATTACACAACTGCGTATATGTATCTAAGTAAATTTGACCTTTGTGAGCAAACATTTTGGTGTAAATACCCACAAAAGTGTATCGTTTACCTTTACATTTAAAACACATCTATGAAAGAGTCTGGGTCCTCGTAGACTTAGAGCAAATGCTTTGGCATAAATGCTCGTATCACCGAAAAGGATTTTTCACACTAACAATTATAATGGACGACACGTTTTAATTTAGACTTGTATTTAAAATTTTGGGGAATATTTTAATTCAGAGATTTAACCAAGATCAACTCTTTTACGCCATATCGAATATGACATCTTAATATCATGCAAAACTAATGACACATATAGTTGGGAACCGTTAACCTAATAGGCATGATATAAGATAGTTTAATCAAATACTGGGCGCCGCCTACCCAAACAGTTATAGCGGACACTATGATAATTATTAAATGAAAGCATTTAAACACTTAACATATAGTTCGTATATTATTCAATAATATACAATTAATAATAATCATGGGTTAACTTGTCTAAAATCTAAAATATAAGTCTAATCCAAACAGTCCCTTAAATATTTTCTGATTTTAAAAACTGATTTTCAGGATATTTCTGTAAGTTCCATGTTTTTAGAATTTACAGTTTAGTTCCTCAAGAATTTAAAATTTCAATTTTGAACCCCTTTAAATTCAGAAAATCCAATTTTAATTTTCAGAAAATATTTTCAGATTTTAGGGACCTGTCTGTAATTTCCAGAATTTAAAATTTCTGAAATTTACAGATTTTCCCAAGGACCAAATCTGATGATTTTAAAAACTTTTCCAGGGACCAGATTGCAATTCCAGAAACTTCTAAAATTTTCAGATTTGCCCCAAGGGCTAAATTATAATTTTGGAAACCGCCACTGCCCCGTCGGAACAGTGACACCGCAACAGTTCACACCGCAACAGTGATTGTCGCCACTGTTCACGCTGGAATAGTGTTCGGTACTCTTCACTGTTTCGATTTTTTTTAATTGGAGCCTCGATGCCGCGGTGCTCCATCGTGGAGTTGCGGTGCCTCCATCTCAGAAGCACAAAATTCGCACTTCCGAAACCCTAAAACTAGTTCAGGGTCAGATTTGCAGATTCATCTTCGTTACCCTTCACTATCAAAAAATACGTTCATCGACCATCATCCAATCCCTTCTTGTTCTTTGCTTCAGTGCACCATGTTCGTAATGAACTGGTTACGCACATTGACTTAGAAGAGTTATATCGGAATGACTTCCTTGATTACATATTGTTTAATAGTTTGGGAGACAAGGATGATGTGCTTTTATAATATTAGGTTTTCAAGCTTTAAACGACATAAATTTCAGATTTAAACAAATTCTAACCCATATTATTATTAACTAATTACCTTATAATCATACAAAACAACCCTGGCTCTGATACCGCTGTAGGGTTTTGTTAGGTTGTTGTATGCAGCGGATATTGAAAACTTGTTTCAAACCCAACAAACGTAAAACTGTTTGACTATAGGGTAATTTAAAACCATAAACATAAGACTTGAATGGTACTTACATGTTTACAATATCTGAAATCTTTATCAACTGTGGGTGCGCACGTGAATGCCCTTTCGATTGCAAGCTCCAAGCTTTAATGTATTCCTCCTTTGGAAAGCTAGGAAATCCGGCAGAGGTTCGAGAGAGTGTTTTGATTCTGAGTTTCTAAGACTTAGAATAATGATATGAAAATCAAGTGTAATGAATAATGAAGTGTAGGTCTGTATTTATAGGTGAAAATTAGGTCAAACCAGATTAGGGTTTGACCTTGGGCCTGGCCCAAAAATTTTCAATACATTCTTAATTAAATCCAAAATCCAAAATCCAATTTTGACTTAATTAAAACAATAATCATTCATTTAAATATCTCGATTTTAAATCGAATATTTAATATTCTCTCAATACATCCTTAGATCGAAAGGACAATCGACCTAGTGTGACCCTACAGACCTTCTCATATCGACACTAATAAAATTATGGTCTACGCGGAACTCCTAGACGGCGCCGCAAGATGAACTCAATATGTGAAGTACGTTTACATGAATCCAGTAAACTTAACCTCTATGTGGTAAGATAAAATCCTTTCAATCACGATACACTCGATCAAGCTTAGGATTTACCAAGTGCCTATCCAAATGGCTTGATCATTATATCTCATCTATATTGGTTGGCAACAAGACCATATTCTAGATATGTCTATTGCGTTGGCCAACGACTTAGTCAACCCAATATCAATGAGAAGCTGAGTGTTCTCTTGAATATACATTCGAGGAATGTATCCTAATCTTTTCTCAACTACCACTTTTAATCCACATCGTAATGTATCCAATATAAGCCGTATCTCAACATATAAGGCATTTGAGCTTAGGACAGGATCAAAGTATATTACTATATAGATAAGGTGTGTATTGACCTCAAGTCTAAGGACTTCTATCTTCCACACGCTGATCATACTTTAGACATGTATAACAAATAGTATATCAACAGGGTATACCAATACTTCCAAAGTATCCATGTGTCCATCACGAGTAGCCATTACTCGTAGCATGTGAGATGTACTATATCCTCTAAGGAAGTGATGCAGACCACATGTCGACTTATCACATATCATTGATATCCCATTCTTGATGATCATTAGTCGAGGCTATTTTAAGAGTTATGTTATAATATTATATCTCACATTATTAATAACAACATAACCTCTAGGGATGCATATTATAGAATATTATAAACAATAAACTAATAATTCAATAATTGCAAATGCCAAAATATTAATCTCCATTAATAATAATACGAATGTGTATAAAGTACATTTGTCCTAATACAGATTGTCTCTAGGAGATAAATATACTTTCAATATCCCACTTGTCTATAGAAAAAATTACTTATGCCCCTTCTCATATTGTCTGCCTCTTATCTTGATGCAGGCCGTGCTCTTATGCTAAAAAATTACCTCCTATCCGCCCTAAAAACGTGCGACAATTTAACTAGATGATTAACCCTCTCTTAATCTTACTGATGGCTCACATATGTTTTAGGAATTGAAGCAAATGTTAAGTATGAAATTATGGCCTAAACTTATTTTTTCCTTGCTACTTAATGACCTCTTGGGATAATTAAAGAGTGATATGTCCTAAACTCAATGGTTTAGGCAAAGAATCTAAAAGAGCATACTTTAAAAATTTGCTGAGCTTGATTAATCGAATTAAAGGATATATACAATGCTATACTTTAAATCCAAGCTCAACATGCATCATAATGCTTCTGCAATGAAAAGAAATAGCTAGCTAAGTTACCATGTAAATCAGTCCTTTGACATTCATCAAGTTATCTAGGTGTTTCATGATAATGACATGTTTTGTTGGAGATTTCTGAGTAATGTCTCACATTGGTGAGGAAACATTATATTATTGTGTTTATAAGGGAAAGTTTTTCCTTATGGGTTAAGATATATTTGGACAGAATTAATTAATTAATTAATTCAAAAAATTATGAAAAAGCACCATTCTTAATCATTGGTTTAATCTCAAGAGGCACCATGAAAAGGCACCATTCATAACCATTGGTTTAATCTCAAGACGCACCATGAAAAGGCACCATCTATCTATAAATAGATTGCCATATTCCCATCAGAAAAATAAAATAAAAAATCAGAAATATTCTCAATACAGTAGAAATCAAGCGTTGTTTTAGTGCAAACAATATTTGATTAGACTTCTTAGTATCCCTAAGACATTCAATCCTTTCCGGTGCACTCTATGGGGGGTGAAATAGTCTTAAAGGGAGAGTTCGTACTTGCTTGTGAAGCCGACTTTCTACATTTTCTGCAATCTGTTTCTAACAATTAGTTCGTACTCGCTTGTGAAGTCGGCTTTCTACATTTTCTGCAATCTATTTCTAACAATCTTAAGACTATTTATTTTCATGGCTAGTATTAGGGAGATGACATCAAACTTTGTCAAACTGGACAAGTTTGATGGTGGTAATTTTCGAAGATGGCAGAAAAATATGCACTTTCTTCTCACCACATTGAACGTTGCTTATGTTTTGACTACTCCACAACCAGAAGAAAAGGAGAATGAGATCATTGCAGAGATGCGCGCCAGGGCAAAATAGGAAAATGATGAATACATATGTCGAGGCCATATTCTAAACGGGATGACTAATGCCTTGTTCGATTCTTAACAGACCGTGTCTTATGCAAATAAACTGTGAGATCAATTGGAGGTAAGGTGTAACATCCCGTACTTTCGGATTACGGTTTAAATCGCTAGGCATGTGTAAATAGACTCGAGCATTGGAAAATTTTTGTTATATTTACATATGCTAATAAAAGATTAGTAATTAAATAGATGAAACCCCGAAATAATTTTGGACATAACAAGTGTGACGACGGAAGTCGAAAATAAATTTGGTACGTGCATAAGGACATTATGGACTAGTGTCATATTATAAATTATGACATTGACTATACGAAGCTCTTATAAGTTATCAAGATTTAAGTGAATTGGGATCATATAATTAATTATGTGTGTGATTGATAAATTATGCGGAGGCGGGTCATTTAGTTAATGAGGTGGAGTATGTTAATGTGCAGGCGTCGACCAATTATGTCCTCCACCGCCAATATTGGCTAAGTGGAGGACATAATGATTAAAGAACATTTGGCTTCACTGTTGGGAGAGTATATTATATCCCTCCTTTGAGAATTGCTTAAAACAAAAAGGAATCAGTAACATTCTTGTTACATTGCAATGTTCTAAATAAACCTAGAGAAGCAGACTTCTATTTAATTATCCTAACGTCCAGTAGACTTAGAGAAATTTTGCTTCTTTTTCTTTCTTTCTTTTTCTCGTGCTATGCTTTGGAAATCTGTCGGCCAAACTCTTGTTTTGATTAAAGTTTCCTCCACTTATCAAGGTATGTTATGGTAAATTATTTTTATTTTGGCATGTACCACGTAATGAAATATAGCTGTGATATTGCTCCATAATTTATTCTACTCCTAGTAGTTAAGAATATTCATGTTATTGATTCCTATGCTAAAAGCATGTCTAAATATGTTCCTAAGTTCTTATTGAGGCATACGAAAAAAGGTGTTGACATTCACCGTGTTAGCCAAAGGGGCAAGGATATTATTGTCATCTGATAAATTCAGGAAATGTTTTATTGTTATTCATGCATTTCAATTTGCATTGCATTCATATATTACCCTGGACCCATTGGTGCTATGCACACTACTATATGGTAAATATTATATATATAGGGGATATGGGAAAAGGGAAATGCGTTATATTCGCACACCACCTGCAGCTGGTACAAACTATCACAAAAGAGCCTGAAGAGGCCAACATGATGCCTATCTTATTGGGATGGGTTGCACGATCCGCAACACTAACATATATTGGGACGAGTTGCACGATCCGCAACACTAACATATATATACTGCACTTGCATCATGCATGTATTCGTTAACCATTACATGATATGATGCCCACAGAGGCTATCATGGTAAGGAAATTGCCCGATGAGGCCAATGAATATGGACACTGCATTGTGCATAACATGTAGGCAAGTGTGTTAGGGCCCTCAGAGGCAATTGCTGTTGGTCAGTTGTTTATGTTTCAGTTATTGGTATATTCCTGTTATGCTGTTTGTTATGCCTGACATACCTAGTACATCATTCGTACTGACATCCCTTTTGTCGGGGAACGCTGCGTTTCATGCCCGTAGGTTCGCATAGGTAAGGCGAAGGCCCGCGTGAATAGGTTGCATATTTCATCGGATTTTTGGAAGCACTCCTCTCTTTCTGGAGTGTCGGTCTGATTTTGGTATGATACATTTTTGCGTGTCTATATGGGTATGGCGGGGACTTGTTCCTACCTGTTGATATTGTGTACACTCTTAGAGGCTTGTAGATAGGTGTCCTACGTTTAGTGGTCTTGTAGGGCCTTGTTGGCCTTGATATATGTATATATATAAGTTGGATTTCTGGGTTACTATTCCCACAATCATTTTTGGCTTATTCGGTAATTAATTATGAATAGGTGTTGATAGTGTGATTAGCGATATCAGTTGGGTAGGGTCCGGGTATCCATTACGGCCCTCCGGTTTGGGTCATGGCAAACTTGGTATCAGAACATGTCTGTCCTAGGGAGTCTACAAGTCGTGTATAGTAGAGTCTTGTTTATGGGTATGTTGTGCACCATACTTATAAGCAAGAGGCTGCCTGACATTTAGGGATGGTTTCCATTATTTCATCTCATAAATCGTATAGTAGAGCTGAGTTATAAGTATTTCATTCCTAATCCATTTCGTATTTGTAATTCCAGCAATGCCTACAACAAGGAAAAGTTCAAGAGTATGAGGACATTGGATACAACTGCGGGCGAAGGTACCAGCCGATTGCCACTTGCTAGCGAGGGCCAGAGCGAGACCCTCGGTACGACTTCTTCATATGATTCCCCCAGTTCACCACCATCAGAAGAGATTAGTGGGGCGGCAGTACCCCCAGTCCCTCCACCTGATACCCCAGCCGAGGATCTTGATATGCGAAGTGCGGTACAGTTACTGACACGATTGCTAGCTGCTCAAGCCCAACGTCAGGTTCCCAGTCCTTCTGATAGAGCTGCTAGCGCAAGAGCTCGGGATTTCATCAATCTAGACCATATCGTACCGCAAAATTTTCTGGATCAGGTACAACGCACCTTGCGGGTGATGGATGCTACCGGTACTGAGTCGGTAAAGTTTGCTTCTTATAGACTGCGGGATATCGCAGTAACATGGTTTGATACATGGGTGCAATCTAGGGGACCTCGTGCTGCGCCAGCAGGCTTTCTTGGACAGGTTCATACGTCTTGAACAGGGCAGCATGAGCGTTTAAGAATATAGCTTGCAGTTTAATTCCTTGGCTCGATATGCTCCTACAATTATAACTGAAATAAATGATTGGGTACACAGGTTCGTTACTGGCTTGGGGCCACACTTGGTCAACGAGTGTACTATGGCTTCTTTGAATCCGGATATGGATATTGCTCATATCCAGGCTTATGCACAGAACCTGGAGGATCGCAAGAGGCAACAATGGGTCGATCAAGAGCGTGATAGGGGCCAGCATAAAAAGGCTCGGTTTGTAAGTGGCGTAAAGGACTTTAGAGGTGGGCCCAGGCCACAGCCTAATAGACGACCATCTTACCCAGCAGCCGGCGCACCATTGCTATCTTCAGGATCGAGGGTTGATCGGTATATTCAAACGGGACCAGACCAGAGTTCACGAGCACCAGGATCTTCTTACAGAGGGAATTCTATGCAGATAAGGCTGTCATTGGCTCAATGTGGGCAGTGTGGTGGGACCCATATAGGGTCATTCCAACAAGAGGGAAGAGTATGCTATTCTTACGGGGAGCGTGGTCATATAGCGCAAGATTGTCTGAAAAAAAGTGAAGGTGTTAGAGCCCAGCCAGTCGGATCTGCAGCAGCTTCATCACAATCAGTACGCCCGTTAGGGCAGAGTCAGCAGACGTTATCTGTTCGAGGCAGATGGAGGGGCCAGAACCGTACTTATGCACTGATGGGATGATAGGATCAGAAATCCTTACCTAATGTCATTATAGGTACGCTATCGGTCCTTTCACATAATGTGTACGCATTGTTAGATTCAGGCTCAAATTTATCATATATTACTCTTTTTATTGCCTGTAAATTTAGTATGGATCCTGAGTTGATAAGGGATCCATTTGTGGTATCTACACCGGTTGGTGAATCGGTAATCACTAGACGGGTCTATCAAAATTGTGCAGTATTAGCTTGTAGTCATCAGACCCTAGCAGATTTAGTAGAATTAGAAATGGTTGACATCGATATTATTATAGACATGGATTGGTTAGCGTCATGCTACGCTAATGTTGACTGCCGAACAAAGATTGTTAGATTCCAATTTCCAGGCGAGTCAGTCCTTGAATGGAAAGGTAATACGGCAACGCTAAAAGGTAGGTTTATTTCATACCTTAAGGCAAGAAAGATGATCTCCAAAGGGTGTATGTACCATCTTGTACGGGCAAGAGATGTCGATGCAGAACCACCTAGTCCTCAATCAATTTTGGTGGTCAATGGATTTCTTGATGTATTCCCAAACGAACTTCCAGGCCTTCCTCCTGAAAGGGAAGTTGAGTTCGGTATAAATGTGTTGCCAGACACTCAACCGATATATATTCCTCTTTATAGGATGGCTCCAGCTGAATTGAAAGAATTGAAGGAGCAATTAAAGGATTTGCTCGAAAAAGGCTTTATTAGGCCTAGCATATCTCATTGGGGCGCATTGGTATTGTTCGTACGAAAGAAAGATGGTTCATTACAGATGTGTATCGACTATCGTCAACTAAATAAGGTTACTATTAAGAACAAGTACCCTCTTCCCCGAATTGACGATTTGTTTGACCAGCTACAAGGTGCGAGATGTTTCTCAAAAATTGACCTAAGTTCGGGGTACCATCAGCTAAAGGTTAAGGAGAATGATATTTCGAAGACGGCCTTTACGACAATGTATGGGCACTTCAAGTTCCTAGTAATGTCGTTTGGACTTATAAATGCACCAGCAATATTTATGGATCTAATGAACTGCGTGTTCCGCCCATTCTTGGACATATTTGTGATAGTATTATAGATGATATTCTGATTTACTCTCACTCGGAAATAGAGCATGTGGGTCACTTGCGGATAATACTACAAATGCACCGGGACCATAAATTGTATGCAAATCCAGAACCATACTTATGAACTGATGGGATGATAGGATCAGGAATCCTCACCTAATGTCATTATAGGTATGCTATCGGTCCTTTCACATAATGTGTACGCATTGTTAGATTCAGGCTCAAATTTATCATATATTACTCTTTTTATTGCCTGTAAATTTGGTATGGATCCTGAGTTGATAAGGGATCCATTTATGGTATCTACACCGGTTGTTGAATCGGTAATCGCTAGACGGGTCTATCAAAATTGTGCAGTATTAACTTATAGTCATTAGACCCTAGCAGATTTAGTAGAATTAGAAATGGTTGACTTCGATGTTATTATGGGCATGGATTGGTTAGCGTCATGCTACGCTAATGTTGACTGCCGAAAAAAGATTGCTAGATTCCAATTTCCAGGTGAGTCAGTCCTTGAATGGAAAGGTAATACGGCAACGCTAAAAGGTAGGTTTATTTCATACCTTAAGGCAAGAATTATGATCTCCAAAGGGTGTATATACCATCTTGTACGGGCAAGAGATGTCGATGCAGAACCACCTTGTCCTCAATCAATTTCGGTGGTCAATGAATTTCTTGATGTATTCCCAAACGAACTTCCAGGCCTTCCTCCTGAAAGGGAAGTTGAGTTCGGTATAAATGTGTTGCCAAACACTCAACCGATATATATTCCTCTTTATAAGATGGCTCCAGCTGAATTGAAAGAATTGAAGGAGAAATTAAAGGATTTGCTCGAAAAAGGCTTTATTAGGCCTAGTATATCTCTTTGGGGCGCACTGGTATTGTTCGTACGAAAGAAAGATGGCTCATTACGGATGTGTATCGACTATCGTCAACTAAATAAGGTTACTATTAAGAACAAGTACCCTCTTCCCCGAATTGACGATTTGTTTGACCAGCTACAAGGTGCGAGATGTTTCTCAAAAATTGACCTAAGTTCGGGGTACCATCAGCTAAAGGTTAAGGAGAATGATATTTCGAAGACTGCCTTTACGACAATGTATGGGCACTTCAAGTTCCTAGTAATGTCGTTTGGACTTATAAATGCACCAGCAATATTTATGGATCTAATGAACTGCGTGTTCCGCCCATTCTTGGACATATTTGTGATAGTATTATAGATGATATTCTGATTTACTCTCACTCGGAAATAGAGCATGTGGGTCACTTGCGGATAATACTACAAATGCACCGGGACCATAAATTGTATGCAAATCCAGAACCATACTTATGAACTGATGGGATGATAGGATCAGGAATCCTCACCTAATGTCATTATAGGTATGCTATCGGTCCTTTCACATAATGTGTACGCATTGTTAGATTCAGGCTCAAATTTATCATATATTACTCTTTTTATTGCCTGTAAATTTGGTATGGATCCTGAGTTGATAAGGGATCCATTTATGGTATCTACACCGGTTGTTGAATCGGTAATCGCTAGACGGGTCTATCAAAATTGTGCAGTATTAACTTATAGTCATTAGACCCTAGCAGATTTAGTAGAATTAGAAATGGTTGACTTCGATGTTATTATGGGCATGGATTGGTTAGCGTCATGCTACGCTAATGTTGACTGCCGAAAAAAGATTGCTAGATTCCAATTTCCAGGTGAGTCAGTCCTTGAATGGAAAGGTAATACGGCAACGCTAAAAGGTAGGTTTATTTCATACCTTAAGGCAAGAATTATGATCTCCAAAGGGTGTATATACCATCTTGTACGGGCAAGAGATGTCGATGCAGAACCACCTTGTCCTCAATCAATTTCGGTGGTCAATGAATTTCTTGATGTATTCCCAAACGAACTTCCAGGCCTTCCTCCTGAAAGGGAAGTTGAGTTCGGTATAAATGTGTTGCCAAACACTCAACCGATATATATTCCTCTTTATAAGATGGCTCCAGCTGAATTGAAAGAATTGAAGGAGAAATTAAAGGATTTGCTCGAAAAAGGCTTTATTAGGCCTAGTATATCTCTTTGGGGCGCACTGGTATTGTTCGTACGAAAGAAAGATGGCTCATTACGGATGTGTATCGACTATCGTCAACTAAATAAGGTTACTATTAAGAACAAGTACCCTCTTCCCCGAATTGATGATTTGTTTGACCAGCTACAAGGTGCGAGATGTTTCTCAAAAATTGACCTAAGGTCGGGGTACCATCAGCTAAAGGTTAAGGAGAAGGATATTCCGAAGACGGCCTTCACGACAAGGTATGGGCACTTCGAGTTCCTAGTAATGTCGTTTGGACTTATAAATGCACCAGCAACATTTATGGATCTAATGAACAGTGTGTTCCGCCCATTCTTGGAAGTATTTGTGATAGTATTATAGATGATATTTTGATTTACTCTCACTCGGAAACAGAGCATGTGGGTCACTTGCGGATAATACTACAAACGCACCGGGACCATAAGTTGTATGCAAATCCAGAACCGTACTTATGCACTGATGGGATGATAGGATCAGGAATCCTCACCTAATGTCATTATAGGTACGCTATCGATCCTTTCACATAATGTGTACGCATTGTTAGATTCAGGCTCAAATTTATCATATATTACTCTTTTTAATGCCTGTAAATTTGGTATGGATCCTGAGTTGATAAGGGATCCATTTGTGGCTTTTACACCGGTTGGTGAATCGGTAATCGCTAGACGGGTCTACCAAAATTGTGCAGTATTAACTTGTAGTCATCAGACCCTAGTAGATTTAGTAGAATTAGAAATGGTTGACTTCGATGTTATTATGGGCATGGATTGGTTAGCGTCATGCTACGCTAATGTTAACTGCCGAACAAAGATTGTTAGATTCCAATTTCCAGGTGAGTCAGTCCTTGAATGGAAAGGTAATCCGGAAACGCTAATAGGTAGGTTTATTTCATACCTTAAGGCAAGAAAGATAATCTCCAAAGGGTGTATATACCATCTTGTACGGGCAAGAGATGTCAATGCAGAACCACCTAGTCCTCAATCAATTTCGGTGGTCAATGAATTTCTTGATGTATTCCCAAACGAACTTCCAGGCCTTCCTCCTGAAAGGAAAGTTGAGTTCGGTATAAATGTGTTGCCAGACACTCAACCGATATATATTCCGCTTTATAGGATGTCTCCAGCTGAATTGAAAGAATTGAAGGAGCAATTAAAGGATTTGCTCGAAAAAGGCTTTATTAGGCCTAGTATATCTCCTTGGGGCGCATTGGTATTGTTCGTACGAAAGAAAGATGGCTCATTACGGATGTGTATCGACTATCGTCAACTAAATAAGGTTACTATTAAGAACAAGTACCCTCTTCCCCGAATTGATGATTTGTTTGACCAGCTACAAGGTGCGAGATGTTTCTCAAAAAATTGACCTAAGGTCGGGGTACCATCAGCTAAAGGTTAAGGAGAAGGATATTCCAAAGATGGCCTTCACGACAAGGTATGGGCACTTCGAGTTCCTAGTAATGTCGTTTGGACTTATAAATGCACCAGCAACATTTATGGATCTAATGAACAGTGTGTTCCGCCCATTCTTGGACGTATTTGTGATAGTATTATAGATGATATTTTGATTTACTCTCACTCGGAAACAGAGCATGTGGGTCACTTGCGGATAATACTACAAACGCACCGGGACCATAAGTTGTATGCAAAGCTATGCAAATGTGAGTTTTGGCTGAAGTCAGTGGCTTTTGTTGGTTATATAGTGTCAGACGATGGTATAAGAGTTGCACTCAGAAGATTGAAGCGGTGAAGAATTGGCCGAGGCCTACGACTCCAACAGAGGTTCGCAACTTTTTAGGCTTAGCCGGCTATTATAGAAGGTTTGTAGAAGGATTTTCTACCATATCAGCACCACTAACGAAGTTAACATAAAAGACTATAAAATTCCAGTGGTCTGATGCTTGTGAGCGGAGTTTCCAGGAGTTAAAGGATTGATTAACATCGGCACCACTCCTTACTCTCTTAGAGGGTCCAGAAGGTTATGTAGTGTATTATGATGCCTTGGGAGTAGGTTTAGGATGTGTGCTAATGCAGCATGGTAATGTGATTGCATATGATTCAAGGCAATTGAGGAAATATGAGAAGAATTATTCGACACATGATTTAGAGTTGGTCGCAGTAGTCTATGCACTGAAGATCTGGCGGCACTATTTATATGGTGTTCATGTAGACATTTTTACAGATCATAAGAGTCTGCAATACATATTCAAACAAAAAGAGTTGAATCTGAGACAAAGAAGATGGCTTGAATTATTAAAGGATTATGATGTGGACATTTTATATCACCCTCGTAAAACTAATGGTGTAGCAGACGCGCTTAGCCGTAAGTCAATGGTCAGTTCGAGGCTAGTGCAAGTCAAAAGGAAGGGGTTGGTAAGAGAGCTTCATCAGTTAGCTAGTTTGGGAGTCCCACTTAGTGGATTTGGAGGATGGTAGGTTTGTGGTCCAGAATGTGTCAAAATCATCCCTTATATCATAAATTAAGGAACGTCAATGGGAAGACCCTAGTTTGAAGAAGACAAGAGAGAGCATTCAACATAAGAAGACCACGACCTTTGAGATTGACGAATAGGGAACTCTCAGGCACCAGGGTCGTCTATGTGTTCCAAATGTAGCAGGATTGTGGGATAGAATTATGACGGAGATTCATTGTTCACTATACTCTACTCATCCAGGATCAACTAAAATGTATCATGATCTCAAAAGTATTTATTGGGGAAATGACATGAAGAATAGCGTGGCAGAGTTTGTAGCTTAGTGTCCCAATTGTCAGCAGGTAAAAATAGAACACCAAAAGCCTGGTGTCTTGACTCAGAACATTGAGATTCTGATATGGAAATAGGAAATGATTAATATGGACTTTATTACGGTATTACCTCGTTCCTATCAGAAATTTGATTCAATTTAGGTAATTGTTGACAGACTAACCGAATCAGCTCATTTCTTGCCAGTGAAAACTACCTACACTGCCGAAGATTACGTGAAGTTATATATTAAGGAGATTGTTCGACTTCATGGTGTGCCTATCTCTATTATATCTGACCGAGGTACTCAGTTTACAGCTAACTTCTGGAAATCATTTCAGAAAGGGTTAGGCACCAGAGTTAATTTAAGTACGACTTTCCATCCTCAGACAGACGGTCAAGCTGAGCGAACGATTCAAACGCTCGAGGTTATGTTACGAGCTTGTGTTTTGGATTTTAAGGGAAGTTAGGATGATCATTTACCCCTTATTGAGTTCGCGTACAATAACAGCTATCACAACAGTATTAAAATGGCTCCATATGATGCCTTGTATGGACGAAAATGTAGATCTCCTATTGGATGGTTCGAGGTAGGCGAATTAGAGTTACTTGGGACTAACTTGGTACACCAAGCCATAGAAAAGGTAAAGCTTATCCAAGGATGGTTGTTAACAGCTCAGAGTCGTCAGAAGTCATACGCAGATGTGCGACGGCGAGATTTAGAGTTTCAGGTAGACGATTGGGTATTTTTGAAGATTTCGCTGATGAAGGGTGTAATGAGATTTGGGAAGAAATGAAAGCTTAGTCCAAGGTTTATTGGGCCATATCACATAATTCGACGAATTGGCAGGTAGCGTACGAATTGGACTTACCTTCGGAGTTGGAGTGTGTTCATCCAGTTTTCCATATTTCCATGTTGAGAGCATGTGTTGGAGATCCTTCTCGGAATGTAACAATTGAGGATGTGCAGATTACAGAGGATCTGTCATATGAAGAAATTCATGTTGCTATCCTAGATCGGCAAGTCCGCAAGCTGAGGACTAAGAAAGTAGCTTCTGTAAAAGTTCTGTTTCGAAATAGAAACGTAGAAGAGATGACATGGGAAGCGGAGGAGGAAATGATGCGCAAATATCCACACCTGTTTCAGACTAATGTCGAGATTTCAAGAGAAGCCTAAGGTAAATTCCAATTCCTGTCATGATGTTTAATGATTGTATATTCGGGCTACGTCACGGGGATTAGATATGTTACCCCAACATTTGAGGACGAATATTTATACGGGGGGAAAGATGTAACATCCCGTACTTTCGGGTTACGGTTTAAATCGCTAAGCGTATAAAATCGCTAGGCATATGTAAATAGACCCGAGCGTTGGGAAAATTTTGTTATATTTACATATGCTAAGAAGAGATTAGTAATTAAATAGATGAAACCCCGAAATAATTTTGGACATAACAAGTGTGACGACGGAAGTCGAAAATAAATTTGGTACGTGCATAAGGACATTATGGACTAGTGTCATATTACAAATTATGACATTGACTATACGAAGCTCTTATAAGTTATCAAAATTTAAGTGAATTGGGATCATATAATTAATTATGTGTGTGATTGATAAATTATGCGGAGGCGGGTCATTTAGTTAATGAGGTGGAGTATGTTAATGTGCAGGCGTCGACCAATTATGTCCTCCACCGCTAAGATTGGCTAAGTGGAGGACATAATGATTAAAGAACATTTGGCTTCACGGTTGGGAGAGTATATTATATCCCTCCTTTGAGAATTGCTTAAAACAAAAAGGAATCAGTAACATTCTTGTTACATTGCAATGTTCTAAATAAACCTAGAGAAGCAGACTTCTATTTAATTATCCTAACGTCCAGTAGACTTGGAGAAATTTTGCTTTTTTTTTTCTTTCTTTTTCTCGTGCTATACTTTGGAAATATGTCGGCCAAACTCTTGTTTTGATTAAAGTTTGCTCCACTTATCAAGGTATGTTATGGCAAATTATTTCTTTATTTTGACATGTTCCATATAACGAAATATAGCCGTGATATTGCTCCATAATTTAATCTACTCCTAGTAGTTAATAATATTCATGTTATTGATTTCTATGCTAAAAGCATATCTAAATATGTTCCTAAGTCCTTATTGAGGCATACGGAAAAAGGTGTTGACATTCACCGTGTTAGCCAAATGGGCAAGGATATTATTGTCATCCGATAAATTCAGGAAATGTTTTACTGTTATTCATGCATATTCATTTGCATTGCATTCATATATTACCCTGGACCCACTGGTGCTATGCACACTACTATATGGTAAATATTATATATAGGGGATATGGGAAAAGGGAAAGGCGTTATATACGCACACCACTTGCAGCTGGTACAGACTATCACAAAAGAGCCTGAAGAGGCCAATATGATGTGATGGTGTGATGTGATGCTTGTATGGCTTATTGGGACGGGTTGCACGATCCGCAACACTAACATATATATACCGCACTTGCATCATGCACATATTCGTTAACCATTACATGATATGATGCCCACAGAGGTTGTCATGGTAAGGAAATTGCCCGATGAGGCCAATGAATATGGACACTGCATTATGCATAATATGTAGGCAAGTGTGTTAAGGCCCTCAGAAGTAGTTACTGTTGGTCATTTGTTTATGTTTCAGTTATTGGTATATTCCTGTTATGCTGTTTGTTATGCCTGACATACCCAGTACATCAGTCGTACTGACGTCCCTTTTGTTGGGGGACGCTGCGTTTCATGCCCGCAGGCACGCATAGGCAAGGCGAAGGCCCACGTGAATAGGTTGCAGATTTCAGGCGATTTTTAGAAGCACTCCTCTTTTTCTGGAGTGTCGGTCTGATTTTGGTATGATACATTTTTGTGTGTCTATATCGGTATGGCAGGTCCTTGTCCCGACCTGTTGATATTGTGTACTCTCTTAGAGGCTTGTAGACATGTGTCCTGTGTGTAGTAGTCTTGTAGGGCCTTGTCGGTCTTGATATATGTATATATATAAGTTGGATTTCTGGGTTACTATTCCCATAATTATTTTCGCCGTAGTCAGTAATTAATTATGAATAGGTGTTGATAGTGTGATTAGCTGTATCCGATGGGTGGGGTCCGGGTATCCGTTGCGGTCCTCCGGTTTGGATCGTGACACAAGGTACATGCGTGAAGATGCAACAAGTAAGAAATTTCTTGTTACCCAATTTAACAGTTATTCTATGAATGAAAAAAGGTCAGCAATGGAGCAATTTTATGAGATTGAACGCATCCCTGGAAATTTCAAACAACATAACATGAATATGGATGAATCTATTGTTGTATCTAGTATAATAGACAAATTGCCCCTAACTTGGAAGGAATTCAAACACAGCCTTAAATATAAAAAAAATCTTACTCTTTAGGAATTGGCTAACCATCTTCGTGTAGAAGAAGAATTCTGAAAACAAAAAAACAAAGATCAGGATATCCACATTGTGGAGGAAGGCCAATCCAGTAAGGGAATAGGCAAGAAAAGGCAGTTCCATTCAAACAAGCAGAACAACAAGAAGAACAAAACTGACAGCAACAAGAAAAAGAAGTTCGCTTGTTGGAATTGTGGTGGTCCTCACATGAAACGTGACTGTCCAAATAAGAAGGATCCTGCCAGTTCGACTTCAGGACAGAAGAACTGAAAGACTGCATATGGCAATAAAAATTTCACTGTCATGATTTTCGAAATCAACATGGTCCAAGATGACAATGATTGGTGGGTTGATTCGGGTGCTACAAGACATGTTTGTAAGGACAAGTCTCACTTCAGGACCTATAAACCAGAGCAAGATTCAACTTTTCTCTATATGAGAAACAAATCTCATGTTAGTGTTTTAGGCAAAGGAAGTGTTGTATTAGATTTTACTTCTGGAAAAAGTTTAACTTTGAATGAGTTTTATCATGCTCCAGAAGTTAGTAAGAATCTGATGTCTGGTAGTATTTTGAACTAATATGGGTTCAAACAAGTGTATGAGGCTGGAAACTTTATACTTTCTAAGGGTGGGGTGTTTGTAGGAAAGGGTTATTTACATTGTGGTATGTTTAAATTGAGCCTTGTTAATATTAATAAAGTGATGAATGCTTTTGTTTATGTCTTGGTCTCTCTTGATGGATTATTTCCTAGGTTTGTGGTATACCTCATGCATTCTTTTATATTCAAAGAACAGTCATGTTTTAGTTCAAAGTTCTATATGCATCATTCTATTAAACAGTAAACATATGTTTTTCAAATGAGTGCAATATGGTGTAAAATCATGGCACTGATTTAAGTTAAGATGCAACAAACACAACTGCTTACTTTCACACCTGTCCCTGTCCAGGACTCATAACAGCCCTTGCCTCTAAATGAAGGCATCAACATGTGTTTGAACATGGCAACAATCCTTATCAAGTACAACAGTGATAACAATAGCAAGTAATAGCAAAAATAGCAGCTAAATAGCAGCCACACAGCAGCCAAACAGCAGCAACAAGTGACCTCAAACAACATCAAACATGGTAGCTAAATGCCTAAAAATATAACAGATATACATAGCAACCAACTCAATATAACAGTGCCAATAACCAAATGTAGAAGCTAATGGAAACAGTTTCAAACCCCAACACTTAGCCTCAGATCCTGATCTCAAAGTAAACATTAGAATGTCCAGAAATTACTCTCATTACAGTCTCAATATTATCCCTTTATTTGGACAAAAATACAATACTTCATGGTGTTTAAGGTGTCAATTAGGACCTAGAACAAAGACAAGGCAAAATGGTGTAACACTAAGGCTAATACATGTGATACATAAGTAGGATCAAGTCACAACAAGGGGGCAGATTTCAGGGGGTAAGATTATAATAACTATGACACTTCAAAACAATCACTACATGACACATTACCTCAACTAAGTATGCTTATCTCATCAATATAACACATATCTCAAGTCATGTATATAAATTTAATAGGAAAAACTAGATGGCAACTGAGTTTCTAACAAAGCACAAATATGACTCTTAGCATAGTTATTCAGCAGAGGCAAAGCAGACTTCAGGGTGTTCATGTTGATCCAACCATAACTAAAAATATTAAAAGCAGTCATGAACTTGTATGACATGCAAAGATAATCTACTGTACATAGTCCTAGGCTAACCAGGTTAACAGACAACAAATGAGGTTCAAATGTATGTGAAAGAAAAAAAAACATACATGGCTTCTTAAGCTCTTAGACATATTTGAGCTTGAGACACAGCATATGCAGGCCATTCAAACAAGTCCTCAGCTAACACAAGTAGTGATAGTGTAGGTTTATGATATGATATTATTTACCAGACATCATGCAAAGGGAGCAAGTTCAGCCTAATCCTAATTGGCTGACTTTAAATCAAACCAACAGGTGGATCTCCCATGTTCCAATAAAAAGAATGATACACCTCTAGTCTCTTTAGGTAAGCATGGTTACCAAATCAAACAGGTAATACGACTAGAACATATATTTCACATATAGAGTTTTAAACTAGTTTCTATTCTTAAATAAAGAAGCAGAACATAACAGTTGACATAGCAATTTAGAATTCCAATATTTTTCTACTTAAATAGACACTTAAACTAAGTGATTTTAAATCTTCTAGATAGGTGGTGATGGCAGGGATCCACCAGTATGATTAGAATGAACATAATCAGGGTCCTAGGACACTATCACAAAGACTATTAGAGGCTTACCATATTATTTAAAACTGGACTGATGCAAATGGACATGGCTGCATATAGTATCTAAGATCAGAACTAGCAACATAGCTTTTGAAGTGGTCAATATGGACAAAACAGAGTTATCTACATCCCTATTTGATCTTGGCTAAGTAATATGAACACCACCACTATAATATGGATCAAACAGACACCCAACATGTGACACCGCATATCCAAACCAAGCAGGTCCTTTTTTTGTACCAAACAAATATGTTAGGAATCTGGTCAGTCATACCAATAAAGATCATGCATACCTGGATTTAATCTGACTGTTGACAACCTCAGAGGCAACATGGGATGCCAAGATGATCCAAACAGACTCTTCAGATTCAAAATCTTGACTAGATTATTTTATTTAGGCTAACAAATATGGCACATTCTTTTAATATGCAACTAATCATTTTCAGTTTAGCAGGGAAGTAATCCAAACATATATTATCCAGAAACGGGTTATCAATACTACAGGACATATAACTTCCAAAGTATTATATTTTTTTCATACCTGATTCAGATGGTCATTACCTTGAGCCCTTGAAGATTAATATTATTAACCCAGACTAAAATGTAAACAAGTCCTTTAATCATGTCCAGATTACAGAATAAAAGACAAATTATAACCACATTTAGACTACATTACTTCAAATCATTGAATACCACATGGAAAGACCAAAATTAGCAAGCCAACTTACTCTCTAGGCTTATACCAAGCAAATGTAATTATGTGAAAAGATAATAGGATTTACACAAATCTTTCCACTATAACCAATAAGTTACAGATTACTCCTAGCCTTAGGTTAGATTCATATCAAGTTGAAATTATCTCTAACAAACATTAATTACTCCAAAATTAGTTCAACCGAGGTTATCATTGACAAACATATGCATACAAATAGTCTTAAAGCCATTTCTTGACTCAATTGAAATCATACCAAACTATACAACAACCTTATTAATCCACATACAAAATTCATATACTGATTACATGCAATACATCATTTATTTCAAAGTAACTAATTTAAAAGTCTTATGGATTATCGGGATAGGTACTAGGACAGCCTTATGATCTGGTTGGTGAATATGTACTATCCTATCTTGGTCCTATATAGGATCCTCGATCCGACACACTTCAGAGTGGGACCCTCTTATCCTTACTACCCACTCGCCTTCGCCTTTCCTGTCCCCTGTCTTCCCCCGACGTGTATCCCATAGCATAGACCAGCGAGCCTTGATTGACGGATCCCCAAGATTGAGGACTATCCAAAATCTCGAAAGGGTTGGGGTCATTAAGCGACATACATACCCGGTCATGGCGTGATGTCTGAGGAAAATCCAGTTGTACCCTTCCCTGTGTTGTTCCCCTTATCCCATGGTTAGTGGGGCCCGAGACTGATACTAAAGTCCTTGGTGAAGTCGGAACTCATCTCACCCCACTTCCCGCAGGAGGAGCCGAGGGTGTTCGAGTGGGTGACTCATAGGGGTCTTCAGATGGATCCTCCTCTATAGACCCCATGATTTCTAACGGATCTGAGTCCATAGTATAACTCACCTCCCTTCTTCCAATTTCCGTAACCCTTCGACCCGTGCTAGCGGGTGGTACCTGTCTAACATCTTGTCTTGCGACAGTACCCGCAGTCTTAGTATTCGAGGTGTTTCTCATTGTGGATGCTGCTGCAGTTTCAAATGAGAAAATTGATTATGAACCAGTACCCTTATGACTCTGCTCTATCGAACGATCTAGATTATGAAAGACGTAGATATTCTTAAATACCATGTAGCCTCCTGTTTATAAGTGTGGCGCGCAACACACCCATAACCAAGACTCTACTAGACACGGTTTGCAGACTTCGTAGGACAGACATGCTTTGATACCAAATTTGTCACGACCCAAATCGGAGAGCCGCGACGAGCACCCGGACCCTACCCGCCGGGCACCACAGATACATTCTACCATTGATCATATCTAAACATGGACTGAGCCGTGATAGACAATATGAAGTTCAACCCAACAGCCCCAACTTATCTATTTATACCAAAGCTGACAAGGCCTTACACGATAACTAACCACATGACCCTTATCTACAAGCCTCTAAAGAGTAGAACATACCATGACCAGATTGCGAATCTGAAACAAATAGAGTGCTCCGAATACTAGCTGAACCAACAACCTACTAGTGAACCGTCACCCCCTCAATATGAACCTGCAGGCATAAAACTCAGTGTCCCCCAACAAAAGGACGTCAGTATGACTGATGTACTGAGTATGGTAGGCATAAGAGATAACATAGCAGAGATATATCATAGTCTGAAATAGAAATAGTTGAACGTCAGTAAATGCCTTTGAGGGCCCTAATACACATGCCTAAATATTATGCACAATGCAGTATACATATATATCAGCCTCTTCGGGCATTTTCCATACCATAACAGCCTATGTGGGCATCATACCATATAATGATTAATGAACGTATTCACAATGTAAATGTGGTATGCTAATGTCCACACAGGAATCCTTCCATAACCACCTCCATGGGAATCAGGTTATATCACCACACAAGGGCATCACATCATCACATCATATTGGCCTCTTCGGGCTCTTTTTTGTGATAGTCTGCACCAGCTGCAGGTGGTATGCGTATATAACGCCTTTTTCCCTTTCCCCAAATATATATATATATATATATATAATATTTATCATATAGTAATTTGCATAACATAAGTGGTCCAGGGTAACATATGCATGTAATGCCAATGAAATGCATGAATAATAATAAACATCCGGAGCGACATAATATCCTTTACACCTTTGGTTAACATTGGGAACATCAACGTCTTTTCCGGTGTGCCTTAATAAGGTCTTAGAAACATATTTGGACATTCTTTCAACATCTGAATCAATTACTTGATCATTCCTAACTACTAAGAGTAGAGTAATTTATGTAGCAACACGATGGTTATGTTTCACACATAGAATTATGCCAAAAGAACGAAAGAGCCTTGCATACCTTATTGTCGAAATTATCTAAGTTCCGCGGGTCCTTGTAAGATCTATGAATGATTATCTACATCATATGGGTGATTTAAATTACAATCGAATCAACATACTAGAAACAGATTTATTGAGACATTCTAGCGAACACCTTGAACGCGTAGAACCTATATTCCTTCTATATCGAAATCTACACATGTGGCGAAACACCTAATCCTCTTAATCCTTCTTTTTACTGCTACAATCTCCAAAACAGTACAATAATTTCATATGCAACCTCTAATTTCGTGCAAACAGTCCCGATAACCCCCCATTAACCCAACATTTTTGATAATCGTCTTAGAACTAGTGGCAAGAATCAAGTTCAGAACTTGTATAAATTTTAGGAACAAGAAAGATTACCTTTGTTAATCATAGCAATGAGAATTGCCAGAAAACTTTCCCGTACCGGATTCCGACCGATAAAACCAGAAGCACTGGGATCGTTTTGTTTGATCCTTGCCGAGACTCAAAGTCTCGTCTTGGTTTCTGAACTTTCAACCTTGATTTACGGTTTCAATTCACTGCGAATCACGGTCCAGGACACAATGAATTTCCCCTTTTTGTCTATGCAAAAGCTTACGGAAATCCCCCAAATTCGACCGAGAATTTCCAGAGAACCCATCAGCCGAGACTCCCTCTTTCAGATGGAAGTACGACAATCTCCCATCCAGGGAATGATTTCTACAGAAGCTTGATGAAGATAGTTGAAGAGATGAAGAAGCTTGAAGAGATGGATTAATGGAGAAAGGGGAGACTTGTGAAGCTGCCATCGGTCGACTTATTTGGGCTTAGTCACCCCAAATCGGTTATAAGAGCACACGTATAAATTCCCACTATATATTGTCTCCTCTTTAATTAATTAATCCCACAATTAATTAATTATACACATAATTAAATCCCCGATCTCAATCCACTTAAATCCCGGCGACTTATAAAATCTTCTCATACCTAATGTCATAATTCCAGTAATATGACACTAGTCCATAACCTCTTCAGGGATACATAATTATTATTATTGCTCCCCGTCGACGCACTTATTAAATAAAAAATTATTTCGGGACCACGTTATTTTATATACTAATTTTCTTATTAGTATATTTAAGTACAACATAAACTTCCCGGGGTCCGGTCTAATTGCCTATGTTTATGCATTCATCGTTACCCGAAAGTACGGGGTGTTAGACCTGCCACCTTTGCCGCCGCGGTTGTTGCGGGGTTGAGTATTTTCCGGTAGAGGTGGTTGGGTGGTTGGGTGGTGGTGATGTTATTTTGAACAGGCATTTCAACTGCAAGTGCTTTTTGGGTGTGCTCATCTTGCTTTGCACGCCGGGTTTCTTCCAACAAAAGTTGTGAATGAGCTTTGTTAAAACTGGGTAAGGGATCGATCTGCTATATCATAGTGGCGAGGGTGTCATTTTCACCCTTCGGGACGCCTGCAACCAACTGTAAGACCATATTTGTTTTAGAGACGGGCGTTCCAACATTGCATAATTGGTCTGCGACCAGTTTCAACTGTTTGCAATATTCAGACATGTTCGAAAAATTTTCAAGACGAGTGTTGTTGAATTGTTCTTCCAAATACACTGCGCGAGTGTGCTTGTTGTCTTGAAAAAATTCTTTCAAGTGTGTGCATAACTCATGAGCGGAGGCACCGATTTTCATAATGGTGTGAAGTAAGTCCTTAGAGATTGTTCCATAGATCCATTGTTTGACGACGGCATCGAGACGACGCCAAGTTATGTCATCAATTTCAGAGTGGCGAGGGATTGAGTCGTCAATATGGTCAAGCACGTGATATACACATGCATGAATTTGAAACAATTCCACCCAAGACTAATATTGTCCATCTTCTTGGTCAAGAATTATAGGAATAAAATTCTTGATATTGGTAACTGCGAGAGCCGGATGGAAAGATGGTGATGAGGGGGTCATGGGTGGTGTTTGAGTGACGACGCCGGAGGAAGCGGAAGCATCGGGGGAAGAGGAATCCATTAAAAACCGAAAGAAGTGGTGGGGGATGGCGGTAATGCCGAGAAGAGGAAAAAAAGTTTTAGATTTTTAGAATTTTTGGCTCTTGATACCACGTGAGAATGTATCAATTCCCTTGGGGAGGCTTTCTCATTAATACAAATATATATAGTGTACAATGTAGAATCCTAGTAAAATCATGAATCATCTACTTACCATAATTCTATATACAAAATATATGGGATATATTCTAATTATGATGGTCGGATTGAATTGGAATTCTATAAACACGTTAATAAAGCTGTCTCAATATTTTCTGTGTCTAAGTTTTTTTTATGTAGAATTTATCGCGAAATACTTGTAATGTTTCTATATTTAGGTTTTGGCATTTCTGGTGCTGGTTGAAAATTCAAAAATATGAAAATAAATGGAATGCAGCTTCATTTTGTTAGAAATGGGGAGTAGTGAACCCTAGTTTTCGATGTGTGGCTATAGATTTTGATTTTGAGAAGATACTATTTTTTCTTCAGACTGAAAAAGGCTGTAATTTTGCAGAAAGAAGTTAAGGAATTTGAGGGTTTAAGAATGAATAGAAGTTTCAGGTAGAAGAGTCGACGTTGAGGCAGAGACAACAAAACATGGGGAGTCTGAGGAGCTAGGATAAGGAGCTAAAATTGTTTCTTGAAATGCGAACAAGTGAAAGAGAAAGAAATGATCTTCTTCTTCACAACTCCCATGAATTTGATGTTCCCCTTGGTACTGTCACGACCCAAACCGGAGGATTATGACGGGTACTCGGACCCTACTTGCCGAGCACCACTCTTCACATACTTACCAGCTAACCCAAATCAATCATAGCCACGAGGGTCATTACCAAATATTCTATTGATACATACATCACAATCGCCAGGGCTATATACAACTACTATACACAGGATAACTGTCTACAAGCCTCTAGAGTACATGACATCAGAAGGACAGGACAGGGCCCTGCCATACCCATATGCATATGCAAAATATCATTCCGAGACTAGACTGAAACTCTAGAACAAATAGAGTGCTCCAACATCAGCTGGACCAGCAACCTACTAGCGTGAACCGTCCCACTGTTTACCTGAGCTTGCGGGCATGAAACGCAGCGTCCCCCGACAAAAGGGATGTTAGTACGACTGATGTACTAAGTATGTCAGGCATAAGGAATAACATAGCAGAGATACATAACAACCTAAAACAGAAACAGTCGACAAGACATCTGATAGAAACAACCGACAACACCAACAACCGACATAAACGGCTGACAACAATAAATGCTTCTGAGGACCCTAATACATATGCCTAAATATTATACATAATGCAAATGCGGTATATATATAAATATTGGCCACACAAGGGCATCTTCCTTCCCATAACAACCTCTGTGGGCATTATATCATATCGGCCTCTGTGGGCATAATCATTATCATATTGGCCTCATTGGGCATCTTCCTTTTCGTGATATATATACCAGCTGCAAGTGGTGATGCGTATATAACGCCTTCCCTTTTTCCCATCCCCTACATATATATATATATATATATATATATATATATATATATATATATATTGATACCATATAGTAGTGTATTTAACACATGTGGGTCCAGGTTAATACATGAATATAATGCAAATGCATGAATGACAATAAAATATTTTGAACTTATCGGATGACATAATATCCTTGTACCTTCGACTAACATTGGAAATATTAACATTTTTCCCATATACCTCAATAAGGATTTATGAACATATTTAGACATGCTTTTTAACATAGAAATCAATAACATGAACATCCTTAACTACTAAGAGAAACTATTTATGAAACAATATTACTGTTACATTTCGTACATAGAATACTAACTTGTTTTCGAGCTTAAAGTTCGATGCAAACTTTTGAATTCCAATTATTGAGGACAATAAATTATCTCTCCACAATGATGTTTCTATAGAGGTGTTAAGGAGTTGAAGACTTTCCGTAAATAGTATCTTGAATGAACAAGATATATGTTGGTTATATGCACACAATTTAGGCGGTATAAAATCTTAATCTCTCGGCCAAAATGATTTGTCACCTAATGCCATTTATGATGTATCCACGTAGAGATGTTATCCATATAACACTTATCCCACTAGTTTTGATGTTAATAACTTTGTCTCCCTTTTAATTAATAATCATTGTTCACACACTTCATATACTCATTATCATAATCGTGTCATATATCTTTAGTCCATAACCTCTTTTGGGACATAAACAATATTATTTCAAATCACTGCGGTCAAACTGGTTAAATCCTAAATTGTTTTGGGACTTCATCCATTTATACCATGCTCGCGATCCTATGACCAAAATTCTATATGGTCTTTATAACTTGTTCCATTTCTGAACTTGAACGAACTTATTTCTCTAATTCGTTTAACCTCTAATCCCCGCGTAACCTCTTCAATATTGATATGAATCCTCTATAACTTCATGAATGACCTCAATCTTATTAAACTCATATGTGCTTACCCTTATGTATCCTAAAGCTAAAGTACGGGGTGTTACATCATCTCCCCCTTAGGAACATTCGTCCTCGAATGGGAAGTATACATAAATGACCAATTAATCCTCAAGGTTTTCCGAAATTTCTCTTTTTAATTTACCGAATTTCCCCTATAAATGGGATTATCTGAACCATGTCAGCGAGTAGAAGATATCCCAACTTGCCTCAAACGGCCATACAACAACATATACATATCACCGGGCTTCATGTGGCCGTCGAACATCAACATAACTATCTAAAGTGGGTACTCACCTCATGTATCCACACGTCAACTCTTGGTCAGGTTATGCTTCACTCTGAACATCGGATTTAGTCTGAAATAAGTAAGGATACTTATACTTCATCTTCTCTTCCGTCTCCCATGTCATATCTTCTACATTCTTATTTTTCCATAGAACCTTCACGGAGGCTACTTCTTTAGTCCTCAACTTGCGGACTTGACGATCTAGGATAGCAATAAGAACCTATTCATATGATAAATTCTCTATAACTTTCACATCGCCAATTGGCACAATCTGGGAAGGATCTTCAACACACACTCTTAACATACAAATATGAAAAATCTGAATGAACAAGCTCTAACTCTAAAGGCAAGTCCAATTCATAAGCCACTTAGCCGATTCGTAGAATTATTAGATATGGCCCAATGTACCTTGGACTGAGATTTCCCTTTTGTCCAAATCTCATTACACCCTTCATAGGAGAAATCTTCAAGAAGACTCAATCATCTACTTAGAACTCTAGGTCTCACCGTCACACATCTGAATACGAATTCTAACGACTCTGAGTGGTTAACAGTCATTCTTGGATAAGTTTCACCTTCTCTATGGCTTGGTGTACTAATTCAGGCCCAAATAACTCTGATTCGCCTACCTCGAACCATCCGATAGGAGATCTACATCTTCGTCCATATAATGCCTCGTATGGAGCCATTTTAATGCTAGCATGATAACTGTTATTCTATGCAAATTCATTAAGGGGTAAATGATCATTCTTACTTCCCTTAAAGTCCAATACACAAGCTCGTAGCATGCCCTCGAGCATTTGAATCTTATGCTCGGCCTGCCCGTCTATCTAAGGGTGGAAAGCTGTGCAAAGATTAACTTGAGTGTCCAAACCTTTGAAATGATCTCTGGAAATTAGCTGTGAATTACGCACCTCTGTCAGATTTAATAAAAATAGGCATACCATGAAGGCAAACAGTTTCCTTAACGTACAACTTTGTGTAGTCCTCAACTGTGTTGGTAATCAGTCTACCAATAGTCACCCAAATAGAATTCATCTACTAACTGGTGTGTTGAAAACTCTTATATTTATAGTATCTCAATCGTGAACACTTTATAGACATTGTCATTCGAATATGAAGTGCGCATATCATCGTAGTTAACTCTTCTTCATGGTCGAAAACTTTCTCGTTACTCAATCATAAACAACCTTCTTTTCTTACTTTTTTTGACACTGGTTCACTCATTTTTCTTACTTGTCGTACTCATCTTAGTTCTAAAATCTTCAAGTATACCTACATCATTTTAAACGTTGCTCCTGATTCCAATCCTTGGCGTTACTACTTCTTAAAAGATGGGTTGTTAACTTATTCCATCATTCAGTACGGGGAAGATTCTGAAGACTTTGCATTACATGACGTTAACCTACTCTACCCAAACCTGGTCATTATACTTAGATTTGAATTCCTTCACTGGCCTCATGGCTAATACTTTCTATCGATAGCGCCTTGGAAAAAGATTTCCTTGATCTCGTTAAGCTGTAAATCCACTATTTTATCTATCTCGTAGAACCTTTGGTCAGTTTAATAATGCGCATAGACATCCGTATTTTCCTGACGTTTCATCTTCATTATAATATCATTATCTTTTGACATATATCTTTAATGTCTACCTTATATCCATAGGCGTCATTGGACATTTTTCACCTGTTTAGGCTCTAATCTCGAGCTTTACTCACTGTTGCTTCCGTTTACATACTTTCTGAGATGTATGACTGCATATGTTATGGAATCGATGCTTTGAATGTTTTAGATCCAATTCACCGTGTTACGTGATCCAATGACTTTGTCAAGATTTCTTGTCTTATCATTATTAGACCTTCCATCGATCGAGTGCTCATTCATCTTACCTTTACATTTCCATTTCAAGTTGCCTTGGGGGGTCTCTTACCTTAAAGTATATTTTTTATACTATCTTCCTGAACATCAGAGGTTCGTCACCTTTGACCAAAAAGTTCTTACTGTCCTTCCTCTACCATTGGTCCTTACGCTTGTTCTGGAGTAATCATACCTTTGTGAAACCCGCATTTCTATAATCTCATTCACATTCATCCTTCTTGTCGCAATCCTTCCTTCACTCGTCATTAAATGAAAAACGTTTCTACCTTGATACTTGATCATACCGTTCCATTCATACTTATTAACTGTCTTCATATTTCTTACAACCATTCTTCGATTGTTCCATAATTTTCATCCTTAATTGCCCCTAACAAGCTATTATTATCCAGAGGTTATTTAGAATTGTAACGTGATGTACAATGAAGCCGAAGACCTTACCAGTCCAATGCCTATCGCATACCTTAGCTTACTAACATTGATACGTGTAATTCTCAATAATACGCGGTATCTCCCTTTACGTAAGGACGAGAGGCTTATGTCCCCTCCCACTACCGTGGATAACTCGATCCTTATATATGACTTGGGCTCACTATTCTGAGTACGTCACTTTACGTGATCTTCTTGAATTTACTGATGGTCACTCTTCACACGATTCGATTGGGGCAATCCATTCTCGTTAATGATGTCCTAGGAAAATTCCCAATCTATTATGGGTAAGACATTATAACACATTCCCTCATTCTAATCAGCAAAAGTCACTGTAATTTGTAACCTACCAAACCTTCCAATGTTGTCTTCTATTTTTTTTCATCTATACAACTCATATTCATCTTATCCTTACTTTTGCGCATCAACTTGGGACACTTCGAAACGTTGTGGCCATGGCTGCCATACTAAACCAACCCCTTGTACCTTTGCGACATAATTTTGTATGCGCTCGACCACACTGACTACAAGATGGTCGGGGCGGTCTCGCTCGACCTTTACAACTTTGACCCTGAGATATTGGCATCTTTGAACCCTTTAAATATTGGCGATCCCTGACTAATAAACTCCTTAGGTTATAAGCTCCTTGACTCCCCAAGGGCCTATCTCTATCAGATGCTCTAGGCTGAAGTCATGCTTGGGAAAGCAACTTACTCGTATCCTCTGACGAATCTGTCTCAATGGAGAGCATACTACTCGTATTTAAACTCAATCGAACTTCAATCTCCCTGCTAATCATAACCCTACTGGAAGAAGGCATCATTGTAATCATAAACACGATAAGGTCCACAGAGAGAATGCTTACAATCTTCTACATTCCGGTGCTTAGTACTTCCTTTATGTTACTCTTCTTTTATTTTTTGTATCCCAAAATAAGCATTTTTCTTTCCAGACTTGCATTATCTCTTCCGTATATGAGTGAGACAATTTCTCACAATCTCAAGTTTTGAACATAATACTGCCCTTATGGTGTATCAATCATCTGGAAGAAGTCACTCGATTACTGGCTACGAATATGAACTAACCGAAGTCCTTTTTGGTAACCGACATTACTGAAACAGTATCAGGCACGAGTTAAACTCGAATTCTTAGGACTCAGCTCTAGCCTCTATTGCACGATCTATGATACGAAAAAATGGAAACCATCCCTAAATGCCTTGCACCCTCCTGTTTATAAGTGTGGCGCGCAACACACCCATAAACAAGACTCTACTAAACACGACTTGTAGACTCCCTAGGATAGACCTACTCTGATACCAAGTTTGTCACGACCCAAATCGGAGGGCCATGACGGGTACCCGGACCCTATCTGCCGAGCACCACTCTTCACATACTTACCAGCTAACTGAAATCAATCATGGCCACAAGGGCCATTACCAAATATTCAGCTGATACATACATCACAGCCGCCAGGGCTATATACAACTACTATACATATGACAACTGTCTACAAGCCTCTAAGTACATGATATCACAAGGACAGGACAGGGCCCCGCCATACCCATATGCATAAGAAAAATATCATTCCGAGACTAGACTGCAACTCTGGAACAAATAGAGTGCTCCAACATCAGCTGAACCAGCAACCTGCTAGCGCGAACCGTCCCACTGTTTACCTGAGTCTGTGGGCATGAAACGCAGCGTCCCCCAATAAAAAGGATGTTAGTACGACTGATGTACTGAGTATGTCAGACATAAGAAATAATATAGCATAGATACTTAACAACCTGAAACAGAAACAGTCGACAAGACAGATGATAGAAACAGCCAACAACACCAACAGCCGACAAAAATGGCTAACAACAATAAATGCCACTGAGGGCCCTAATACATATGCCTAAATGTTATGCACAATGCAAATGCGGTATACATATAAATATTGGCCACACAAGGACATCTTCCTTCCCATAACAGTCTTTGTGGGCATCATATCATATCGGCCTCTGTGGGCATAATCATTATCATATTGGCCTCATTGGCATCTTCCTTTTCGTGATATTTGTACCAGCTGTAGGTGGTGACGCGTATATAACGCCTTCCCTTTTTCCCCATCTCCTACATATATATATATTGATACCATATAGTAGTGTATATAACACATGTGGGTCTAGGGTAATACATGAATATAATGCAAATGCATGAATGACAATAAAATATTATGAACTTATCGAATGGCATAATATCCCTGTACCTTCGACTAACATTGGAAATATTAACATCTTTCCCATATACCTCAATAAGGATTTAGGAATATATTTAGACATACTTTTTAACATAGGAATCAATAACATGAACATCTTTAACTACTAAGAGTATAACAATTTATGGAACAATATTACAGTTACGTTTCGTACATAGAACAAGCCAAAAGAACGAAATAATTTGCATTAACATACCTCAGGTGATTCCTAGCTAATGATAGTCCCGCGAGTTCCATATTACTCAAAGAATACTAACTTGTTTCCGAGCTTAAAAGTTCGATGCAAACTTTTGAATTCCAATTATTGAGGACAATAAATTGTCTCTCCACAGTGATGCTTCTACAGAAGTGTTAAGGAGTTGAAGACTTTCCGTAAATAGTATCTTGAATGAACAAGATATATGTTGGTTATATGCACACAATTTAGGCGGTGTAAAATCTTAATCTCTCGGCCAAAAGGATTTGTCACCTAATATCATTTACGATGTATCCACGTGGGATGTTATCCATATAACACTTATCCCACTAGTTTTGATGTTAATCACTTTGTCTCCCACTTAACTAATAATCATTGTTCACACACTTCATATACTCATTATCACAATCGTGTGATATATCTCTAGTCCATAACCTCTTTTGGGATGTACAAAATATTATTTCAAATTACTTCGGTCACACTGGTTAAATCCTAAATTGTTTCGGGACTTCATCCTTTTATACCATGCTGGCGATCCTATGACCAAAATTCTATATGGTCTTTATAACTTGTTCCATATTCTGAACTTTGACGAACTTATTTCTCTAATTCGTTTAACCTCTAATCCTCGCGTAACCTCTTCAATATTGATATGAATCATCTATAACTTCATGAATGACCTCAATCTCATTAAACTCATATGTGCTTACCCCGATGTATCCTAAAGCTAAAGTACGGGGTGTTACAGGTACCAAATTCAAACTTATTTTAGACCACGAGATTCAAAAGTATTCATTTATTTTTTAAACTTCGTGTCCAGTTAAATTACACATTATAAATTAGGGCGGAGGGAGTAAATATTTTTTGATAAGAAATAAGATGACTTATATTCATTAAACAAAACAATGTTAAGTGTTTAGGAACATGTTTGTTTGCTTAAGATGACGGGAGCAATTTGTGTTTCCTTTTACTATTTGCTTCATAAGACAGTTCATGGGGAGTATTTTTACTTATTAAGTTATTATTATGTTTTCCTGGCAGGAGCAAAAAGAGGTAGTTCTCCTATTTTTGACTTTGCATCAGCAACTCCGGTGCGCAAGACTGGTGCTGATGATTTCCTCAATGCTGATAATGATAAAAATGAGTATGACTGGTAATTTGTGATTCTTTTGTTTTGTTTTTCAAGAATGTGATAAATGTGGCTGTTTTTGTTCCTTGGATTCTACGGAGTATCTTTTAGCTGGTTAAATTGATTTCCAGTGTCCCATGTTCCTATATCTTTTTTTTTTTTGAGGTAAAAAAAAACTATTAGGGACATCATATCACATAATTTTTTTTTTTATAAATAAATAAATTATATTTCCTACATGTCGATGCCTCACTTTCTTCTCATGCAATAAAAGCCTTGGAAAATGCTAAGTATACTTGCTCAAACTGTCTTGGGTAGATAAACTCATTTGAGTGAACATACAATTGGAAATGTATTGGCCTGGAAGTACTGTAAATAGCATATACATAAAAATCACAGGTAGATTGAAAATGGGGGATACAAGAAAGTAGGATAAGAAATATATAGTACAATCATAAATGTATAGATAAGTTTTGTTAGTCTTAATCTTTGAGGAAAGGAAACATTGAGAATAACTGAAGTGCATAAAAACATATATAATCAATTTTGTAAGTTCCAATGTGGATTTAAGTCAACTTCATGATATAGCTTAAAATACATCTGATGTAGTTCATACTGCTATAGGCATAAAAAGATTATGTCTAAATCTAGTATGTATTTTACTCTAATATTTCTTCGATTTAGGGATTTGTTTTGTTGAATGAAAGGGATATAAATCTTCCCTTAACTTTAGTTTGTTTTATTAGAAGGACCTGTTTATTCTATTAAGATCTGTTCAGTATCCTGAAGAAGCAGCATAAAATTAGGAAGTGTTCTGTTGATTCCAACAGATCTACAGGACTCAAAATTTTGAAGTGTGTCAGATTGAGAATAAATATATACACAACTTAAATTTTGGTGTCTATGCTTTCCTAGGAAGTATCTCCAATGTTCATACGAACTTAATATGAACTCTCATTCCGAGCTGAGAATGCACAAATTTATGACGATTCAGATTTAACTTTGGCAGTTAATTATAAAGTAGAAAAACCAATTGTTTTATGAGTCCTCTGTATACATTCTGCTCATTCGTGTCCGCTTCATACCACTGCTTGAGAATTTGTCTTTTAGGACAAATAAGGGTTTCTCTAAAAGTATGAGTGATCTAAATGTAGCAGCTCTAACTACACTGTCATACAATCTCTGAACAAACTTTAAGAGACTTTTCTCAACCATTGGACCTAACGTAAATATGTTAATAAAAGCTAACTTTGATTTCAACTAGTTAATATTGCCTATACAGGTAATTTTCTTCCTAGTGTTCTGTTACGCTTTTACGCGGAAATGAGATGATGTAAAAAATCTCTGAGAGGCAACTAGTAAGAGGTATAACTTGCTAACATATCCCTAAAGGCATATCATCTAGGTCCAGGAGTTAGATATCATCAGATTGGTATGTTTAAGAATAAGAAGGAAGGAATTGATTTTCTGATTCCTTCTTTTGGCTCTTCGCTTAGTTACGCCGGCTTATATATGCCCATCTCCTTCATTTAACAAGTTCTTTGCTAAATCCGATAAATCTCAAGAATTGGAGATATTTCATGTCATGTGTCTACCTTGTTATCGTTAGTGATGCCCTCTTTTAACACCTATAATCAGCACGGTGACACACCGATATCCAATGTCATGAATATCAAAAGTTTTCTTTGACAGATTTAATTATGAAAATTAATTATAGTGATTTATCTAATGTTAACTCGATTATGTAAAAATAGTACGTGGTGTCCAATATTCAGATTAACCGAGCAAGTAGATATTTCTTGAATCAGCATTATATATGCTACAAATATAGGATGACTCTATGTTGCAGTAACTCTTGCTCATGTATTTCTTTACTATGCATATTTCTATGTGCTCTATTATGAGGCTTTTTTTTTTTTGTATTTCAGGCTTTTAACACCTCCTGGTACTCCTCTTTTTCCTTCACTCGAGATGGAGTCACAGAAGACAGTAATGAGTCAACTTGGAACTCCTAAAGCTCGTCCTACTGCATTGAAATCTAGAGTAAGGATATAGTCTAACTTTCCACTCCATAACTTCTGAAATGAGGCATTGTGAATAAGTATTATGGAATGAGGCGTTGTGAATAAGTATTATGGGTGGACATTTAAGTTGTTTTATGCCTAACATGAGAAATTTTATCCTAAAAGCACAGAGTTGTTTCACAACCACATCCATGTAATGAAAAGGAAATTTCTATAATTAGATAAAAAGGACATGGGGGTTGTTTAATTGAATACACAAGCACGTAGTGGCTCCAGCATGTAAGCAAATGCTGTTACTGATGAAATAATTGCTTTTAATTCTAAAGTTGTTGCTATTCTTAATTTTGTGAAAGATACATTTCATTTTTGAAGGTCCTTGTAAACATGTGGAGTACTATGTACACATCCCTCAAAGCAGCCTCTTTTGTGAACTTCAATAGATTCTAGGAGCATGTAGTGATCAAAGTTAGGACTTGTCGCACTTATTGGGTTGCATCACTTGAGCCCTAATGGTTCATGTTCCTAGGATGTACGAAAATACATTACTTTACCTGCCACGTTTTCCTGATAAACGTGCAATTTAAGGTGGAATTTGTTGAATTTCTTGCTTTGCTGTCTTAATCAAGTGTGTTTTACAGTTTTGAGTTATTTTTGTCGGACTGATTTTATTCTACATTTTGTTACTATGGATATAATTGGCAAATCCCCAGCCTGAGCCCACGTCAAGAAGAAACATAGCATCTAGACAGCTGGCTTCCTCTCCTGTATCAAATGCTTCAAGTTCAGGCCTGATCTTCAGGTGAATCAAGACCTTCAACTCCCACTGAACGACCCACATTACGCACATCTAAATCCACTTTGACCTCAGCTTCTAGACCCTCATATACTACAGCATCCAAAGCAATGACATCCACTGCAACCTCTAAAACAATGTCAACCACATCAGCATCTAGACAATCAAGGTCTGGAACACCTACTTCTCGTGCCACTTTGGCTTCTGCTAAAGCCACAGCACCTCCACGATCTTCAACACCTGTTGCAAGGTCCTCAAAGCCAATTACCAGGGTGTCTACTCCTGGATCAAAGTCTGCATCAAGGGCAGCAACTCCAACACGTCGGCCAAGTTCAGCAACTAGTACAACTAATAAAAATGCTACCCTGGTTAAATCTTCATCTGCCTCTTCAGCTAAGTAAGCTGCAAGCACAGCTAGAAATCCTTCAGCCTCACGTCCTAGTTCTCCCACTGTAAATCCCAGACCATGGAAGCCGTCAGATATGCCAGGGTTCTCCCTTGATGCTCCACCCAATTTAAGGACATCCCTACCTGACAGGCCAATTTCAGCGACAAGGTGTAGACCTGGAGCTACAAGTGTTAGATCTTCATCTGTTGAGCCAGCTTCAAATGGAAGAATTAGAAGACAATCATTCTCTCCAGCAAGAGGACGTCCTCCTAATGGTGTTATGCATAGCAGTGGAAGCTCTGTACCTATCCCAGCTATGAGTCGATTGCATGCTAAAGCTAGTGACAACGTAAGCCCTGTTGTGGTAGGAAATAAGATGGTTGAAAGGGTAATAAATATGCGGAAGCTGGTTCCTCCAAAGCAGGATGACAAACAGTCTCCACGCAGTAACTTATCTACAAAGTCTTCATCACCTGACAGCACAGGTTTTGGAAGAACATTGTCAAAGAAATCCCTGGATATGGCAATTAGGCATATGGTATGTACATTCATTTTATATGTTGCTTCTATCTTCAGGAAAGGTAATATACTGTAAAAAATAAGGTAATATACTGTAATTCTAAGTTGTTCGGGACTCGTGTCCGATACGGTTGCAGATCTAGAGGTCGGATCCTTCATCTAGATTTTAAGATTCGGGGCTATGGATCCAAGTACATATACATGTACGGGGATTCAGCTAAAATAATTCAAATATTTAAAAGTACTCATATTCTAAATTATGTGCAAAACTTACAAGATATTCCGGGAGAAAATATTGATCAGGAGGAGAATCCCGGAAGGAGATATAAAGAAAAGGACTAACATAGAAATTTCTATATACAATGTATTCTATTTTCTTCAATTTCACCTTAGCTTTTTTTTTATTACATAAAACATTCTATTTGTTCCAAATTTCTCAGTCGATTTTGGTCAAAGTATACAAAATCGATTGATCATATCCTGTACGGATCCCACACCTATGTCGTGTTGACACGAGTTGTAGCACCGAAAGTGAATAGTCCGAGCAACTTAGACTGTAATCACTTGACTGGTTTTAACAAAGTGACAATTTGTCTATATTTTTGGAATTAAGACAGATAGTATGGTGCTCTTCTGTAGATTGAGGACACCTGAAAACTTTGTAAAGCATGTTCTGTTGGTCTTTTGATAGCTTTAAAGTCTTTTGGAAGTTTTCCCCCTTCGTGGCCTGTTTCTTCATAGTTTTGCTTAATTCTAGACATTCCTCTTGGACAGGATATAAGGCGAAGCATCCTGGGTCATCTGCACCCTTTGATGACAAATATTCCAGCATCTTCTATGTACAGCATGAGATCAGGGCTGAATAGTAGAAGCAGGACAGTGAGTGTATCTGACTCGCCACTTGCTACAAGCAGTAATACTAGTTCTGAAGTGAGTGTTAATAACAATACCTATTGTGGATGAGATTGAAGCTGATGATATTAACAGCGATAAAGGTGCCCGATCTCCTGCTAGTGTGCACGGAAGGTGAATATTCTCCTTCCCTGCTCTGGATTGAATTTCAAATTTTTGGAGCAGTGAATAGCACCTGAACATCATTGTTTCTCGGGAGGAATGGATAGATTTAGTTCACTTGAATATGTAGAGATATATGTGCACTGGTTAGGTACTATTCTGAGATGCATCATTAGTTATGTGCTGAGATATTCCATGTTATTATTCATGAGAAATGTGATCCTAGTTTCTTGTGTCATTTGCACGAGACGTATATAATTTAGAATGTCTGAACATTTTTTTTCCTCTCAAGTCTGAACATTGTGTCGAGGGTTTTAAGGGGGTTTCGTTTTGACATGAAAAAGAAAGGTTTTTTCCTTTCATGTTTTCAAAAGATATGGAAATGCCTCCTTTTCTATGCAAAAACTAGGTATCAATTATTCAGTATCTATTCAACGCAAAGAAGACCGTGATGTCATCTTAAAGTTGAATAAATGAAACTGTCCTCTTGTTCCTTGAGAGCTTGATTTACTACTTCTTAAAGTCGATAGGATTGCGAGGCAATGGTAATGTAACCACGGTAAATTCTCACTCCATTATATGCGGAAACAGAATTTTTCTGATTTATTTGACTTATGGAGGACGATAAAAAGCTTAGCAGTTTGCCTCTATGAAAAGCTAAGCAGTTTGCCTCTATGCCAAACAAATTAATCTACAATGCCTTAACAATTTGTCCTAGAAGAAAAGAGCAACTTGCTTACGAATAAGAGGATGCAAAACGATAAATTCTACCCGTGATGAGAATCATGAAACACAAAACAGGAATATAGAAGGGAAGAAGAGTGAAAACACAAAAGCATAAATAAAGTTAATATTATCATGAATTCAAATAGTACTTTATAAACGACCACATATTAACTCTGACTTCTACCATCATGCAGATGAGTAGAAACTTTGCTGTAACACTCCACTAGAACCTAATTTTTTTGACGCCATATACAGACAAAAGAGAAGTGAAACGTATATTTTTCCTTTCAAGCAACAACAACAGGAACTGGCTCAGTGGAGGTAGCTACTGCTGTGGCAGAATCAACTTTAGTAGAAGGGCCTGTTGGTGGAGAAGGCTCGAGGTGGCGAGGAGTATTATGCTTAAGCTTCAATAGTATCTGCCTCATCCTTGATAAATCAGTGGGTTTTCCAGGCTTTGGCCCATTGATCGCAACGATTGATGGCTTCTTCTCCTCATCTTTTTTCCCTTTCTTCTTTTCAATTGTTGCTACTTCATTAGGAATCAGCTCCCCAATTGATCTCCAATAGTTTCCCGTAGCTTCAGCATGGAACTTCTCATGACTGACTACCAATAACTAAGACAAACAGATACAAAGGAAAAACATTAATAAGTTGATTACACGGTAATATGGTAAGGTAAAAATTCAACAAAGGTTAGCTAAATAATTAAGTTCCAGATAGCATATTTCCATCATCTCACTTCCTCATTGCAATACGTCCCAGAAGAAGTTATTGAAACAAAAGGACTTCCGTTGACATCAATTATCTGATACGGAATAAACTCAACTTTTTAGGGAAGAATAATTCTTAAGTTAGCCAAATTCTATGTGGAAAAAGTCCCAACTCTATTGCAATGAACTAATGTTGTAACTCTAGAACTCCAACGTTCAATCTATTCTTAACAGATTGGAAAGCCTAATCTATTACATGTCCAAAATTAGCCACCGCTACACAGGATCACCTGCCGTAAGCTGAACTGATAGTCTTTAAAACGACCGATCCAAAAATAAATAGGAACTTCAAAACAGAAATAATCAGCAAGGTTAGACTGCTAGTATCTTACAACAGGAGCAACAAAAAGTTTTACCAATTCATTACTAATAAATCTGGAAAATAGTATTTCATGAAAAAACAATCCAAAATAATGTAATTGCATAACAAATAAATAAAAAAGTTCTAAAGCATGAAAAATAAAGATGGGAAACAGTTCATGAAATAACCTAAAGAATTCAAGAATGAAAGATCAAATCTTACTTTCTCCTTATCCCGGTTAGTGGCCATGTTCGTTTCAACTGTGACCTCCCTCTTCCTGTAAAATTCAATTTTGAACTCATCTGCTTCATCAACAATTTGGCTCAACACCTCTTTCTCTCTCTTTTCCTTCTCCTCCAGTCGAATTGTATTGAGCCTAACGACAAGGGAATAGAGAGAAAACAGTCCAGATGGACTACATCAAAACAGAGATGCTATTTCGTCATCTTAGAATAATCCAATCTTATATTAGCATATACTGAGAGAGAAAAACATGCTTTGTGCTAAGACATGACCTGACAATTACCTTCCTCTCAAAAATAATATTCAATCACATAGCGCACCTGAACGGAATACTGAACTTAAATATACTACTTACTAAAATTGATTTTTCTTATGGAGCATATATTTGCGGCTTTAGGTACAGTCAACAAATGCAGCATATGATTAAGTCAACTTAGAGAGAAAGCATCTATGATCATACTGTTTATTACTGTATCTCCAAAGCATGAAGCAGCATTAAAGTGTAGCAACAATATTTTATAGCATGTCGATCACATTAGTACCATATGATCACACAAACAGAAAAAAGAAAGAAATTATTATGAGTTAAAAGTCAAAACCTTGTCCATTCTCTAAGAGCGGAGCCTTGCATCTGTGCATCTGCTATCCCAGAAGAGGAGAATTCATCTGTATCAGAAATCAGATTCGAAGTAAAAATGGGCAAATCACTGATGGACTCAGACTCAGTGAAGTTGGAGAAGGACTCAAATCTCTGGGAAGAGATACGACGATCGTATCCGGATCGGCAACTGAGGTAGTTTTTGAATTAAAACCTCTGTCTCAATATATATATATATGAAGCTCAAGCGGCAGTTATTGTTGGGTCCTGGGCTTAGATGGGCTTTCTTCCCTTTTGTTTTTGGAAAACTTTCATAAATAAAAATATTAATGACAGTCGATTTTATGAACTTTACAAATACGAATACTAATTTTGTAAAACATATGAACTCCAGCTATCTGCATGTACACTTATATATTTCTTATTTTATTGCATTTCCATAAATATGTCATGTCATTAAAAATACGCATGACATACACACAAACATACAGTGATATACACAATTGAATATCGTCGAACATACTTGTATATCGTGTGTATGTAATTGCATGTACAATGATACATTGGACATACAGTAAACATATAACAAACATTTAGTGGGATAAAATATACATACACCAATTTTTACCTTCAAACCACCACCATAAGCACCAGCCATTCAACCATAACAATACAAAATTTATTTCTATATAAACTTATTGGATTCACTCATAGAGAACATAAGCACACAGTAGAGAGCATAGAGGACACTATTTCAAGAGGCAACGGAGAGGAGTAGATATAGATGAATGAGATTGGTTTTCGATCTCTTTGATACCTATCGTCGTTTATCTCTTCCGTTTCACCTCTGTCGAAAAAATCAATTCTGACACCGTCATCCACCATTGAACAATTGTCTCATCGTCTTTTAGCCACCACTAAAACATTTTTTTCATCATCAACCGACCTTGAACTACCCAAAAAGACCATGTAAGTCCTCACCATTTCATCTACGCACCACCAGCAGGAAAATCGGATGGAGAACGAGATAGAGAGATTGGATGGAGAGAGCATGACAGAGATTGTGTAAAATAAAGTGGCAAAAATAGCGCCTAAAATTTAATATCCGTGTATATTGAATATCTGCTACAAAATGATTTTTTGCTATTTTTGGTAATTATTTAAAATATTAATAAAGGGAAACTGCCTTTGCCGAAGTAGTTATGTTATGTTATATATATATATATATGATATTAAGAACACCACCGATCTATAATCGGTTGGCCGATGTATAAATGTAAACACCACCGAACTATAATCGGTTGGGTGATGGATATATATATATATATATATATATATATATATAGAGAGAGAGAGAGAGAGATTGGATGGAGAGAGCATGACAGAGATTGTGTAAAATAAAGTGGCAAAAATAGCGCCTAAAATTTAATATCCGTGTATATTGAATATCTGCTACAAAATGATTTTTTGCTATTTTTGGTAATTATTTAAAATATTAATAAAGGGAAACTGCCTTTGCCGAAGTAGTTATGTTATGTTATATATATATATATATATGATATTAAGAACACCACCGATCTATAATCGGTTGGCCGATGTATAAATGTAAACACCACCGAACTATAATCGGTTGGGTGATGGATATATATATATATATATATGAGATTATATATGAGATCTATTATGGTTCCACAGTTTTCATTGTTCGCGTATGTGACATTCTAGTTATCATGTTGTTTCTTATGCTCTATTTACTAATATCCTTCATATTATTATTATTCATGCCTTACATAATAGTACATTCTTTCGTATTGACGTCCCTTTTTTCGGGAGAACTGCATTTCATGCTGCCGACCTAGGTAGAGACTCTGCTAGGCCTCTTCAGTGGGCAGTTGTTGAGTCCAGCATTTGGGTGGTAAGCTTTACTTCGTCCGAATCTATCAAGTTAGATTTTTGTTGTACATATATTATATACAGACTATGGGTAGGACGAAGCCCTGTCCCGACTATATGAAACTTGGTATACTCTTAGAGGCTTGTAGACCTGTGGCGTATGTCTAGTATTTTTGTACGGCCTTATCGGCGTTGTTGCTGATACGAGAGCTCATACTATGGCCTTGTCGGCCTTGTATTTATATATGTTTTGGGCTATTTATATATATTCAGCATGTTATATCCATTTCATTTCCCAGTTGTTATGTTGTGGCTTTTCCAACCTGCCGAGATTATTTTGTTTCCTTGCAGCTTGTTGTATGTCAGGGTTTCATCAGCCCAGATATATTGTATGTTAAATTATATGGTTAAAGGTTGGTACGCTTGCTCAAGTGAAGTATCGAGTGTTGGTCGCGCCTCCCCATTATTTGAGGCGTAACAAAATTGGTATTAGAGAGTTCTATGTCTTAGAAAGTCTACAACCGTTTCTAGTAAAGTCTTGCTTATGGGTGTGTCGAGCACCAAACTTATAATCAGGAGGCTACTGGGAATTTAGGGAATGGTTACCTTTCTTTCATCATTTAGATCATGCGATAGAGCTGAGTCATAAGATTTCGAGTCTAACTCGTGCCTTGACTATATTTTCAGCAATGACGGTAACTAGAATGACCACCGCTAGTTATCAAGCCAATGCGGATGCAGGTGAAGGTACTAGCAGTGCACCGCCCGGTAATGCAGGTTGAATCTGAGGCCTATAGTGAGTCGTCATATCAGGCATCCACTACTCCGTTAGAACTTGAAGAGATTAAAGGGGACCCAACACCCTCCCCCCCCCGTTCCTCCTCCCGGCTCCTTGGACAAGGATGTTAGAAGTGCAGTTTAGTTGGTGACCCAATTAGTAGCCTTGTACTAGCGACATATAAGGGCACATGCAGGCCCAGGTCTTCTGATAGTTTAAGGAGTTCTAGAGTTTATTAGCTTGAGCCCGCCAGTGTTTACGATTTCTGACCCAAATGAGGACCCCTTAGGACTTCCTTGATTAGCTTCACATGATATTTTGAGTTATGCAAGCTTCAGAGGTTGAGGCAATGGAGTTAACGTCCTTTAGGTTACGTGAAGTGTCTATTTTATGGTATGAGGCTTGGAAGTGGTCAAGGAGACCGGATGCCCTTCCTGCAGAGTGGAAGGGCTTCTTAGAGGCTTTATTAGATCATTATCTTCCCATGGAGTTTTGAGAGGCCATGGTGGATTGGTTCTTAGCCCTTAAGTAAGGAAATATGAGTGTTCGAGAGCACAACCTCATGTTTGATTCTCTAGCTAGATACGATCTTATGGTCGTGGACTTGATGAGAGATAGGGTTAATCGGTTCATGAATGGTCTTGAATCACACTTGGTTTGAGATTGCACGATAGCATCCCGACATGATAATATGGGTATCTCTTGGATACAACCATTTTCTCAGAATTTAGAGGATTGTAAGAAGTCAGCTCTAGGCTAGCAGGATATAGAGAGGGAGCAGAGTAATAAGGCTAGATTTGTCAGATTTTATTGAGAGACACAATGTGTTTTCAGGCCACAATTTCCTAAGCAACAAGACCAATCCTTCAGTAGCGCTCCATTTCAGTTTTAGGTCACTAGATATGACCGTTATGGTCAATTTGGAAAATGTCAAAGTTCGAGGGTACCAAGGTCTCATCATCAAGAGAGTTTGAGTCAGATGAGGTCTCTTTTACCACCCTACAATTAGTATGGTAGGATCCATATTCGATAGTATCATCAGGGTATGGATGCGTGTTATTGGTGTAGACATTCGAGACATACTATGCGATTTTGTCTGAGCAGAGGTAGAGGTAGCATGGTTCAATCGACTGGGTCGACATCAGCTTCTTCCTCAAGTGTGCAGCCGCCAGGGAGCGGTTCACAGACATCAGAAGGTCAAGGTAGGGGTAGAAGATGAGCCTCCAGTTCAGACAGTACTCAGAACCACATCTATGATTTGGCAGGTTGACATGACTTGGAATCATCACCGGATGTGGTCACAGGTAAACTATCCATATCCTCAAATAATGTTTATGCATTGATAGATCTCGGCTCCACTCTGTCATTTGATACTCCGTTCATTGCTAGTATGATTGGAATAGAACTAGAGTTATTGCGCAATCTATTTGTTGTGTCTACGCCGATTGGTGAGTTGATTATGGCTAGATGAGTATATCAAGAATGTGCGGTAGTAGTATGTAGCTGCCTCACCTTAGTTGATCTAGTTGAGTTATAAATGGTTGACTTCAATGTTATTATGGGTATGGATTGTTTGGTAGTGTGTTATGCCAATGTTGATTGTCGAACAGAGGTTGTTAAGTTCCACTACCCGGGTGAGCCAATCCTAGAATGTAAGGGTAATATCGCAGCCCCTAAGGGAATGTTTATTTCCTATCTTATAACGAGGAAGGTAATTTCCAAGGAATATATCTATCACCTAGTTTAGGCTGAGCTGTTGACTCTTCAGTCTGTTCCGGTGGTTAATGAGTTTCCTAATGTATTTCCAGAAGAGCTTCCGGGCATTCCTTCAGAATGGGATATCAATTTTTATATTGATGTGCTTCCTGGAACCCAACCAATATCTACTCCTCCTTACAGGATAACTCATGCCGAGCTGAAGCAGTTCACATATCTGTTGGAGAAAAGATTTATTAGGCCTAGTACTTCGCCATGGGGCGCGTCGGTATTGTTTGTTCATAATAAGGATGGATCGCTAAGGATGTGTATTGATTATCGGTAGCTGAACAAGGTCACTATCAAGAATAAGTACCTGCTTCCGAGGATCAATGTTTTGTTTGACCAATTACAGAGTGCTAGATGCTTTTCAAAGATTAACTTGAGATCAGGATGTCATCAGTTGCAGGTTAAGGAGAAGGATATTCCGAAGAATTTGTCAACAACCTTTATGGATTTAATGAACTAGTTTTCCAAGACATTCTTGGACATATTTGTAGTAGTGTTCATCGACGATCTTCTAGTGTATTTGCGGTTCGAGAAAGTGCATGCGAATCATTTGTGAGCGGTGTTACAAATGCTTCAGGATCGTAAGTTGTATGCCATAATTCTCTAAGTGTGAATTTGAGTTGAATTCAATGGCATTCCTTGGCCATATAGTCTCAGATGAGGGTATTAAAGTTGATAGTTAGAAGATTGAGGCCGTGAAGAATTAGCCGAGGCTTGTGAGCAGAGTTTCCATGAGCTACAGAGTAGGTTGACATCGGCACCTGTCCAACACTTCCAAAAGGTACAAAAGGGGTATGTAGCCTATTGTGACGCTTTGAGGGTTGGTTTAGGTTGCATTATGATGTAGCATGGCAAGGTTATTGCATATGCTTCGAGGCAATTGCGAAAGCACGAGCAAAATTATACAACTCTTGATCTTGAGTTAGCAGCCGTTGTGTTCGTCTTAAAGATATGGAATCATTATTTATATGGAGTCCATGGCAACACATATTCACCGATCACTAGAGCCTTCAGTACATCTTTAAGTAGAACGAGTTGAACTTAAGACAACGGAGGTGGCTAAAATTGTTGAAAGATTATATATCGACAGTTTGTATCATCCCGGCAAGGCTAATGTGGTAGCCGATTCTCTCAGTCGCAAATCCATGTATAGTTTAGAGCTTACACTCTGTAGTTTTACGTCGAAGTACATCGTTGACAAACCTAAGTGGTTCAGGAAGGTATATAGCCTTGTGAAAGAATAATGGTGGTTTAAAACAAGTTTAAGGAAGTGTCGTGAGGTGTAATGGTTAAACGAATCAAAGAATGTGTGTTGTGACAAAGTTTTAAGTTGAGGCAGCTTAAAACCACATCTCACTGCCCGTGAACTTGATCCACGGACCATAGATTTGATGGTTCCACCATGGGTCTTAAACAGAAAATTGAAAGTTTTGCACCACCTTTCACAGTTATTTCACGGGACGTCAAATTGATTGACAGTGGGCAGTAGCCACCATAAAACTTTCACGGCCCATGGAGTTGGCCGTTAAAGTGAGGTAGTGAGATCTTTTTAAGTCTCTAAATTCGACCCTTATCTCATTTCTTCATCTCTCCAGACCCAAAACAAACCCTAAGCTCTCTTTTACTCTCTCATTGTGTTCTATGTGTGTGAGATACAATTATCAAGTTATTGACGTAAATCCATCCTTAGGGAGTGTGATACTAGTCTCCTCAATCTTCTTTCTCTTGTAGTTGATTTTTGGAGACTTTGTTGCTAAAGTTAAAATGTGCTAAAGGCTGATTATGGTGTTCAAGATTAGCGAATAGAGGAGATTAAATCTGATACCATACGATAGATCATCGATAAAGGTATGGTAAGGCTTATCCTTTCCTTCTTTTGACATGAATTCGAACAAATAAAACATAAATTAATGTCCCTCTAAAATGGCTCTATCCCAACTGAATGTATGTTCCTTAAAACTTGGAACAACGATTAGTTTCCCCTATTAATAGTAAAAGTGTCCTCTAGGATGAGTCACGATAGTACAGAGATACACGAGTCCACTTAAAGAGACTAACAATCCTTGGTATTAAGAAACAAGTAAAGATGAGCCAGGATGATATAGTTGAGTATGGTCCTCCTTGATAAGGAAATGACTCAAAATCTAGACTACTACGAAAGAGTATCTCACGGAAGTGGTACAAGAGCATTGAGATAAGATAACAACAAATTACCATTCAGAACTCGTTGGTATTGCCCTTAATGGTAAAGTGAAAGAGTAGCAGTATTCAGATTCTGTCCTAATATAGATTAAAGATGAAGTTCGTACAATAAGGTGACAACTTTCAGGGAACATAAGATGAGGTGTATGGATAGCTTGGCTTACAGAGTAAGTTAGCCAAAGAGCTCCATCAGTTAGCAAGCTTAGGAGTTTGATAAATGGATTGTGATGATGCTAGAGTTATGATTCAGAATGTAACAAAATCATCCCATGTGACAAAGGTAAAGGAACAACAATACAAGGATCCCGAGTTAGAGGTATAGAAAGAAAGAGTTCCATGGCAAGAAAAGCCAATGTTTGATCTTAAAGGGGATGGAGTTTTCCTATGCAGAAGTTGAATGAGTTATTAAAGAGGTTGTGTGACTTCATGACATTCTTATGCTTATTATCTCAGTTAGAGGAGTTTCGTTTACAAAAGCTTCTAGAGATCCTTCCAGAAAGGTTTGGGGGAACTAGTGAGCCATAGTACATATTTTCACCCCCATACAGATGACTAAGCCGAGCATACGATTTAGACACTCGAGAATATAATGCAAACACGTATGCTAGACTTCAAAGGATGTTGGGATGATCAAGTACCCCTTATCGAGTTTGCGTATAATAAAAAATATCATTCCAATGTCAAGATACTTCCTTATAAGGCTTGTATGGTCGGGGGTGCATACCTCCCCTTGGTTGGTTTGATGTGAAAGAATCGGGGTTGTTTAGACCTGTTTTGGTCCACCAGGCTTTAAATAAAGTAAAGCTCATTTAGGAGCGAGTGTTGACAACCCAGTGTAGTCAGAAATCATGCTGAAGTGCAATAACGAGATTTAAAGTTTTATAATTGATGAATGGGTCTTCCTAAAAGTGTCACCTATGAAAGGCGTAATGAGATTCGATAAGAAATGCATGCTTAGCCCAAGGTACGTTGAGCCGTTCATAATTTTTGCAAGAATATTCCAAGTAGCCTACGAATTAAAATTGCCTTCAAAATTAGAGTGTGTGCATCCAGTTTTCCATGTATCCTTGGTACAGAAAAGTATTGGAGACTCCTCCAGAGTTGTATCAGTTATTGATGTTCAGGTCATTGAGGACTTGTCCTATGAGGAAGTCTTGATTTCTATACTTGATAGACGGTCTGTAAGTTAAGGACCAAAAGAGTAGATGTTGTGAAGGTTTTATGAAAAGGTAAAGACATCGAAAAGTCATGTAATGCCCTCGCTTGTTCAAGATAGAAGGCTCAAGATGATTACAACCTAAATGATTCCATGTTTTCCTTTAGCCATGTTATAAAGAGTTTAGATTAATCCTATGTTATATTCAAATGATGTTCAGAGTTGAAACGTTATAGCGTCACAAGAGACAGAGTTACTTATACTCGAGGTGAGTTTATGTTATTGTGCTTATATATAATGTGAGATGGCAATGAGAGGCCTAAGACGCAGCTGATGTTAGTTATGTAGCCCTGTGTAGTATTATGTTGGTATTTTGGCTTCTTGATAGGTTTTTGAATAGTCACACGTACAGAGGAGACTCTAGTGAAATTTACGTAAGTCTCTAGGGGTTTTACATTCAAGAACGAATGTTCCTAAGAGGAGAGGATGTTACACCCCATATTTTTTATGATGGTATGCATTGTGAGTAAGGTAACGAAAGCCGATGACGCTAAGATCCCATATTCAGATAACAATGAGTTTAAACAAGCGTTAAGTAAGTATCGTAAGAATTTGGGGTTATACGAATCAAATAAAATACTTTTCGACAAAGCTCGCCAAAGGAAAGTGGATTGTAATAGCCGTACTTTTAGGGTAAGAATAAAAGTGATTAACATATTAAGAAGGTCTTGTTATGAGGTATTTGAATCGTACAATAGTCGTATGTTAAACTTTGAAGTCAAGCAAGTTGTAAAATATAAGTTGGCAAGGGTCGTTGCAAGTTATGTTCATAAGCCCGCTGAATTTTGGGTCAAATATAGCAGAGATTTTCTCTTGATCTACTAAGAGTTACGGGTTGATCCATCCATGAAGATCTACGAGTCTAGTTTCCAACGCATTAAGCCGTTCATTTATACGACGTTGGAGTAGAGAGATATTTAAGTATATTTGAATCTTGGCTAAGCTATACAAGCTAGAATTTATGAATAGATGGCCAAAAATCGTATTTGGATTATTAAGTCTTGTGGGCCTATTTTGAGGTGTATCTATGGTATTGTTGTGGTTGGAAATTATAAAGGAATGTGTTGAATATATGAGGCTACCTCCTCCACGGTGTGATACTTATAGCAAGACACATTACGAGCAGTGCCAGATAGGTACCAATGCCTGTTATTCATGTAGGCGTCACGGACTTATGATGCCAGATTGTCCGAGTAGATGGCGAAGTGTTATGGCACAATCGATTGGTTCAATATCAGGGTCATATTTCTCAGTACATCCTTCAGGGCGTGGGTCATAGTCCCTAGCTGGCAGAGGTCGAGGTAGAGGTGGAGATTCTAGTTCAGGCGGTAACCAGAAACGCATCTATGCTTTAGCAGGTTGACAGATAGTCTTCACCAGATGATGTGACAGGTATACTGACCATTCGTTCACATGATGTTTATGCTTTGATAGATCCTGGATATAATTTATCTTATGGCACTCTATTTGGCACGGGGGGGTTCGGTATAGTACCTGAGTTGTTAATTAGGCCTTTTGTGGTGTCTACATCGGCTAGTGAGTCAGTCATTGCTAGAGGAGTCTATCGAGCTTATATGTAGTGATTTATAGCCATCTTACCTCTGCAGATCTTATTGAGTTAGAAATGGTTGATTTCGATATTATTATGGGTATGGATTGGCTATAACCTTGTTATGCTTATGTCGAGTGCTAGATAAAGATTGTAAAATTTTATTTTCCGGGCGAGACAGTTTTGGAATGGAAGGGTAATGCAGCAACCCTTAAGGGTAGATTTATTTCCTAACTTAAAGCAAAGAAGATGACCGCTAAAGGGTATAATTATCATATGTCTAAGTTAGAGATGCAGATGCTGAACCACCAATTCTTCTGTCTGTTCTGGTAGTTAATGAGTATCCTGAGATGTTCCTGGATGAGCTTCCAGGTATTCCTACAGAGAGAGAGATTGATTTCGGCATTGATGTACTTTCAGGCACTCGGTCGATATCTATTTCCCCTTATATAATGGATCCTGCTGAGCCAAATGAGTTGAAAAAACATTTAAGAGGCCACTTGGAGAAAGGTTTCATCCAGCCTAGTACCTACGTTAGGTGCGCCAATATTGTTTGTACTAAAGAAAGACTGCGCCTTGAGGATGTGTATTGATTACAGGCAGCTGAACAAAGTCACTATTAAGAATAAGTATCCACTTCCGCGGATTGATGACATATTTGATCAGTTGCAGGGTGATAGATATTTCTCTAAGATTGATTTGAGGTAAGGGTACCATCAGTTAATAATTTGGGAGAAAGATATTTCGAAGACGGCCTTCAAAACCAGATATAACCACTTTGAGTTTCTTGTGATGTATTTTATGTTAACTAATTCACCTGCCATGTTTATGGACTTGATAAATAGTATATTCAGGTCATTCTTAGATCTGTTTGGATTATATTTATTGATGACATTCTTGTTTATTCAAGGTGAGAGGCAGAACATGCCGACCATTTGAGAGCAGTGCTTCAGACGCTTCAAGATCGTAAGCTATATGTGAAGTTCTCCAAGTGTGAGTTCTTGTTGAGTTATGTGGCATTCCCAGACCATATTGTCTCAAATGAAGGTATAAGGGCTGATTTAAAATATTGATGCCGTGAAGACTTGGCCTAAACCCACGACTCTGATAGAGGTTCGTAGCTTCTTTGGGTTGGCAGGTTATTGCAGGAGATTAGTAAAGGGGTTCTCTACTCTTTCATCACCCTTGACAAAGCTGACTCAGAAGGTAGCTAAGTTTCAGTGGATATATTCTTGTGAGCGTAGTTTTCAAGAGTTAAATAATGGATTGACATCAGTACCAGTTCTAATACTACAAGAAGGATCAGAAGGTTATGCAGTTTATTGTGACACCTCAGATGTCGGGTTGGGATGTGTTTTGATCCAACATGGCAAGGTAATTACTTATGCTTTGAGGCAGTTGATGAAGCACGAGAAGAACTATCTGACCCATGATTTGGAGCTACTAGCAGTGGTTCATGTGCTTAAGATTTGGTGGCACTACTTATATGGTGTGCATGTTGATATCTTTATAGATCATAAGAGCCTCCAATATATCTTTAAACAGAAGGAGTTGAATTTATGGCAAAGAAAATGGCTTGAGCTATTGAAGGACTATGATGTTAATATCTTATATCATCCTGGTAAGGCTAATATTGTAACTGACGCTCTCCATCGCAGATGTATGGGTTGCTTGTCAGATTTTGGGGCCGAGAAGACAGAGTTAGCCAGAGAGCTCTATCAACTCGCGAGTTTTTGAGTTCGATTAGAAAACTCTGATGATCGCAGAGTTGTGATCTAGAATATAGAAGAATCATCCCTTGTGAAGGAAGTAATGGAGAAGCAATACGAGGACCCTAAATTAGTATAATTGAGGGACAAAGTTCCGCAATAGAAGAAGTTAAAATCAGAGCTTAAGGGAGACGTAGTTCTCAGATATAGAGGTCAATTTTGCTTCCGAGATGTAGCTGGACTACAGGGAAAGCTCATGGCAGAGGTACATTATTCGCGCTATTCTATTCATCCATGTTCGATGAAAATGTACCATGATATTAAAGATATGTACTGGTGGAATGATATGAAGAAGGACATTGCTGAGTTTGTAGCACAGTGTCCCAACTGTCAACAGGTAAAGATAGAACATCAGAAGTTTTGAGGGCTAGTACAGAATATAGAGATTTCTACTTAGAAGTGGGAGATGATTAATATGGAGTTTATTATGGGTTTGCCATATTCTTATTAGAGTATGACTCTATATGGGTGATTGTTAACATGTTTACGAAGACAACTTATTTCTTTCCAGTTAGAACCACGTATACGACTGAGGACTATGCAAAGTTGTATATTAAGGAGATAGTATGGCTTCATGATGTTTCAGTGTCTATTATATTGGATAGATGAGCTCAGTTTACAACAAACTTCTAGAGATCTTACCATAAAGGTTTGGGTACACAAGTAAATCTTAGTACAACTTTTCATCCACAGACAGACGGTGAACCCGAGCGCAGGATTCAGACGCTCGAGAACATGTTACAGGCATATGTGTTGGATTTCAAAAGGAGTTGGGATGATTATCTACCACTCATTGAGTTTGCATATAATAACAACTACCATTCAAGTATTAAGATGGCTCCTTATGAGGCCTTGCATGGGCAAAAATGTATATCTCCTATCGGGTTGTAGAGAAGGTGAAGCTAATTTATGAGATATTGTTGACAACCCAAAGTCCTCTAAAATCATATACTGATATTTGATGCTGGAATTCTATGTTGATGCTTGGGTATTTCTAAAGGTATCGCCTATGAAAGACGTGTTGAGATTCGATATGAAGGACAAGCTTATCCTGAGATACATTGGGTCATACAAAATTATTCGATGAATAGGCCAAGTGGCTTACGAGTTAGAGTTGCCTCCAGAATTAGAGTTTGTACATCCAGTCTTCCATGTATCTATGTTGCGAAAGTGAATTAGAGATCTTTCTCGGGTTGTACCAGTTGATGACGTTCAGATTACCGAGGACTTGTCCTACGAGGAGGTCCCAGTTTCTATACTTGATTGGCAGGTCCAAAAGTAGAGGACTAAAGAAGTGGCTTCCGTAAAGGTTTTGTGGAGAAGTAAGAACGTCGAAGAGATGACGTGGGAAGTCGAGGATGAAATGAGGTCTAAGTATCCTCACTTATTCCAAATAGAAGGTTCACGATGATTATGATTTGATTTTATGTTTCCCTTTAGTAAGGGTGTGTAACCTTAGACAAATCTCATGTTATGTTCAGTTGACATTCATGTTAAGACGTTATAGCATCACGTAAGGAACATACACTCTTATACGAGGTAAGTTAATGCTATTATGTATACGTTTGATGTTAGATGGTCGTGTGAGGCCCGATATGTGGTAGATGGTGATTATGTGGCCCTGTGAGGCATATGTTTGGTATTTTGGCTGTTTGGCAAGTTTTGAGTAGTCTGATTTACAGAGAAAACTCTGTCAAAATTTTCAGAACCATTTTGGACTTAGTTACCTTCTATATATGCCACAACATTCGAGGACGAACGTTTATAAGGGAAAGAGGATGTTACACCACGTTCTTTTGCGATAGCGTGCATCATAAGTAGCATAATGTAAGCCTAGAGAGGTTAATATCCTTTATATGGATAATAATGATTTAAAATGAGTGTTAATGAAGTGCCATTGGATATCGAAGCTAAATGAATCCAAGAAAACAAGTTCATTGAAAGTCAAAATTGTGGGCAGATTTCACAGATCGTCTAATTGATTGACGGGCCGTTAAAGGTGGTGGTGACACTTTATCTCCTAGGAAGAAAGTCGGTTGGAGTTTTTGGAAATGGTGGTTGACGTACGGTGGGATCACGACCCGTGAAAAGGTTTCACGGTATGTGAAACCCACCGTGAAAGTGCGGCGGTGCAAACTTATCTTCACCTAATTAAAGTGGTGGCTTCACTTTTTATGTTATTATTGACCCTCGCATCCCCTACATCACTCCTAATCTCTCTCCCACTTCTCTTCCATAGTTCAAGTGCAAATCCCAAGATAGATTACGTAAAACTAACGCCGAGAAGTCTGTGGTGCTAATAGAACTCAAGATCTTTCATTATAGTCGACTTGAAAGTTTTTTCGAGGTGACGTAAGCTTGACCTGGGTTTTGTAGCTACTGTTTTAAGGTAAGATCCTCCTTACTCATCTTGTATTTAAGTATATCTAAGTCTTGGCTAAGCTATACAAGCTAGAACATACGAATAGACGACCGGAAAAATTTGTCTAAGACACTTCGTTTCTTTTTTTGTATTTGGATTGTTTTGTCTTGTGGGGCTGCTTTGAGGTGTATCTATGGTGTTGTGGCTAGAAATTATGGAGGATTGGCCAAAAATATATATATTTATTCATTATCTGTCTCATATTTTAATACTTTTAATCATATTTTTAGTATTAATTATATAATTGTGTGCTTAATATTATATTTTATTGTGTAGAAATAAAGAATTGCAAAATTGAAGACATATGGAGAAAAGTTGGATAAAAAGTGGGAAAGAGAAATAAAAGAAAGAAAGAAGGAAAGAAAGAGAGGAAATAAAGGAAAGAGACAAAAGGGGACATCATAATTGCTCTGATTATTGATGTAATGATTAGTGCAAGGAACTTAATTGCAAAATACAATTTAAAAGAGTGAAAGTTAGAGAACGTACCTGGGCAGTACCTCGCCGAGCGCAGCATAACGCGAGCTGTTCGCTCGCTGTGCATTGTGCGGCGCACAGAGCAGCATTTCGGAGAAAAAACTCTCCCAATTCTTTTTGGACTCGGTTATTTCGTCTGGGCATTTTATTTTACACCTATAAATAGTCCATAGACACAATTTTTACACAACTTTTGAATTACTTTTGACCCCGAGTTCAAAACTTTTGACCTAGAGGGAGCTTGAAGCCGCCATGGAGGCCGTAATTATTGGATTTTACCTTTTCTTCTCTGTAATACTCGTTTTTACATTTTTATTCGGATGATTTATTATTTTTCCTTCATGTCTATGTGGAGCTAAACTCTTTAGTTCTAGAATTTTGGCTCAAAAATGAAAGTTGACGTTTGATTATCGTTCATATATATTGGTTTTCTATCTTTGGGTTATTTATTTATTCTTTGTCTTAATTGTTTGATTATGTGACGAAATAGAACACTATCTGTGGCGTGTGAATTGAACTTGAGAAAGTGAATTTGCCAGCGTAATAAGAATAAATAGGGCTTGTTTGTAAGAATATTCTTCACTACTGAGGATAGAGATATACCTTTTAAATGCGTTCTTGTTATTTTCTAGCGATCATAGAGATATAGACGTTAGAGTAGCTTGAATAGACTTGTGAGCAATTCGAGAGATACTCATAAGGTAATGTCAACCCGTCAACTAGTAACTCAGGGAAATCAAAATACGTATGATTGGAAGACTCAACTGGATTGTTAGTGGTCATAATCCTAGATCTATCTCTTCTCCGATAAAAATCTGATCTTTCTTGGTTGAAGTTCATTATTTGTTTTTTCTAATTAGTTTATGATTATAACTTCAGATGTTATTTCTTGTTTAGATAATTAACATTAGTTTAATTTCGTAAATAGTTAATCACAAGTCTCTATGAGTACGATAGCTGGACTTCAATTCTATATTACTTGTACGACCACGTATACTTGTGTGTGCGTTTGGGAGAAACATATGACTATGTTGAATACATGTGGTGTTGTTGATATGTAATTTGAAAAGAAGAAGGAGAATAGAAGAGGGTTGAGTTGTTAGTTATGTAACATCCCGGAATTTTGGACAATGATTTGAACACCTAAGCGTAATAAGTAGATTCGGGCCTCGGGGATTTTATGTGATATCACGTATGCTAATAAAGAGATTAGTATATAAAAGAGATTAGACCCCGAAATAATTTTGGACGTAACAAGTGTGACGACGGGGAGCGAAAATAAATTTGGGGTATGCACAAAGAGGTTATGGATGAGTGTCATATTACAAATTATGACATTGAGGATATGAAGATCCTATAAGTTATCAAGATTTAAGTGAATTGAGATCACAAAATTAATTATGTGTGCGATTGATTAATCGTGGGATTAATTAATCTTGGTGGGGGACAAGACTTAGTAGGGGGACAAGACTTAGCGGGGGTTATGCACGTGTAGTCTTCTAGATTAGCTAACTAATGACTAAGTCTAGGGGATTAGTTGGTGGCAGCTCCTAAAGCAACCGGGGGGGGGGGGTACGATCATTAACATTAAATGGGGGGAGGGAGTAGTCGTGAATCATATATATATATATTCCTCCAACCTTTTGTTTTTTGTATGAAATAGAATCAAAGTCTCATAGGACCTTTACATGCAGCAATCTTTTCATTTTAAGGAAATATTTAGATACATCCCCCTCCATTAGTTAATTAAGGTAGATTAGTGTTAGCAAATTGCTAGCAATTCATCTAAGTGTAGGCAGTGACGTTTTTGCTCCTAGGATCAACGGCCAGCAACATTGTTTGATGTTTCTTGGCAAACAATAATATTTTCCTTCCACTTTAGCGAAACGAAGGTATGTTAAGGCAAATTATTTCTTTCTTTTGGCATGTTTCATGTAACGAAACATAACTGTGATATTGTTCCATAAATTGCTCTACTCTTAGAAGTTAAGAATATTAATGTTATTGATTCCTATGTTAAAAGTATGTCTAAATATGTTCCTAAGTCCGTATTAAGGCATACAGAAAAGATGTTAATATTTACGGTGTTAACCGAAGATACAAGGAAATTATGTCATTCCGGATATTTTATTGTGATTCATGCATTTTCATTTGCATTGCATTCATATTTTACCCAAAACCGTAAATTGGGGACGGGAAACGGGAAATGCAGAACACCTGATCAGCTGGGATATGATAATGATAAAGCATGTGTGGCTAGTCTATGTGGCTTAATGAAGGAAGATGTCTGATTAAGGGTCAATGTATATATATATGTTGTGGGGAGGAAGATGCCCTTGTGTGGACAGTATATATGTATTTATCGCATTATGCATGACATTTAAACATATTATGCCCACAGAGGCCGACATGAAATAATGCCCACAGAGGCTGTTATGGTAAGGAAGATGCCCAATGGGGCCGATGTATATGTATACAGCATTGTGCATGACATTTAGGCATATGTATTAGGACCCTCAGAGATATTTACTGTTGGTCAGCTATTTCGGTTTCAGTTATTAGTATATCCCTGTTATGTTATTGTTCATGCCTGACATACTCAATATATTAGTTGTACTGACGTCCCTTTTGTCATGGGACGCTGCGTTTCATGCCTGCAGGTTCAGTTAAAGAGGGTGACAATTCACGCTAGTAGGTTGTTGGTTCAGCTGATGTTGGAGCACTCTATTTGTTTCAGAGTTGCAGTCTGGTCGTGGTACAGTGTTTTTGCATACGCATATGGGTATGGCGGGGTCCTGTCCCGTCCTTGTAATGTCATGTATTCTTTAGAGGCTTGTAGACATGTGTCCTGTGGTTAGTTGTCATGTGTGGCCTTGTCAACCTTGGTATAGGTATGTATATATGAAAATTGGATTTCTGATTAAGATTTTCTATAATATTTTTTTTAGCTTAGTTCGTATTTAATTATGATTAGGTGCTGGACGTACGATTAGCAGTACCCGACAGGTAGGGTCCGGGTGCCCGTCGCGGCCCTCCGGTTTGGGTCGTGATAAGTTAAGAGTCGAGCTTGTCGCTCGATATATCGTATACTAGTTTTCCTTTAGCTTGACGACAACATTATTGTCGTTTGTTGTAGATTGAGGTTCTATACGAACTGAGTACGACGTGTTGTCAATTAGATCGACGCAAGATATGTAATAACTATCCCTACTTCTTTCTTTGGCATGAATCCGTACCTAAAATGATTTCCAACACGAGCTATACAAAAGAAGCATTCTTATCGAGCATATATATGGCTTGGTACATTATAAGTTATACCACATAGCCTTGCTATGGCCTGGTACGTTGTGTACACCACAAAACCCTGATGTAGCCTAACACGATTCGAGATATATCCACAAAGCCTTATTAAGGGCTGGTACATTATGTTTATCTACAGAGCCTTGATAGGGCCTGATACGTTATTGTTATTATTATTATTATATGATACTAGTTGGGAACGAGTAGGTATATCCTCAGATTTCCCTTGACTCTCAGTTATTCTCAGCTATCATGCTTATCAGTTCAGTTGCAGTTTACAATTATTCAATTTTCTTACATACTCGGTACATTATTTCGTTAAATTTATCGGTAAATTTTATATAGATACCCGAACTATGTTCCGATTGAGCACCTGAATAATACATGATAAAGTGTTCCTATTAGACACTTCGGACTCAAGCTTTTGAGCATGTTCTCAAGCTCTCATTACGTAAATAAGTTAATCACTTAAAATATGTCACCTCCTTTAGTGATATGTGTTAGCCTCAGTAAAACCTCAGGTCTGTTCCAGTTGAGGCTAACACATATAGTTAAAGGAGGTGATATATTTTAAATGGTTAACTTATCTACGAGACGCTTGTGAACACGCACGGAAGAATTTTCAAATTTGTAGCTGGAAATGTGTAATAGAAATACCTCATCATGTGTTCAGATGCTCAATTGGACTGGTCGTAGATTAAGCATCTAAATGAAACTTACTCGCAAGTTTAAGGTGTTGACGATGTATTCAACCAATTATAATATTCTATGAAGGGAATCAACTGAATGTACGTTCCTTAAAAATTGGAATAACGATCAATTTGAAATTCCCTAATTAAGTCAAAAAGGTGCTAATTGTTCTCAGCGTCGTAAGGGGCTTTTCCAACTGCTGATCGCATGGACTCGATTGAGCATTTAATCAATTTGTTATATATGTGCACCCTCCTTTGAGGAACAGGAAATAGAAGGGCATTCTGAACAACTATCTTCTACAACTACGGTACCGGTCCAGTAAGGGCAGTTCGGTGTACTAAGCTCCCGCTATGCGCGGGGTCCGGAGAAGGGCCGGACCACAAGGGTCTGTTGTATGCAGCCTTATCTTGTATTTATGCCAGAGGCTATTTCCACGACTTGTGTTCAGTAAATCACTAAACTGAACAAGAAAACAAATTTAGAGTTTAGGCACATTTCAGTTCGCTATTTTCTTTTCTCATGTACTCTGGCCTTTGAAATAACCCATTTTCGAGATTGTGATTGCACCCTTGAAAATAGACTTGGCAAAGAACCATTTATCTTAACTGATGGTTCGCGTCTTTCTTTTACAAAAGCTGATTCAGCCAAGTCAATGGCCCGGCATAGGCCGGCTACTTTGTTTTCACATTCTATCTGTTCCTCGCTAGGATCACTATCAGCTACAATTCCAGCCCCAGATTCGAGATGAGCAACCCATTCCTGACGTTTGCTGGCATCTGTGTATGAATACATTGTGTCGTAACGAGGTCTGTTGAGGAATACCATCGTCCTTAGAGCTAGTGCGATGTCCATATCACCTGAAAATGAAATGCCTCCAAACCCACCACTGTAAGGCCCTCTCCGAGCTACTTCTAGTTGATCAATCAACTCCATGGCCTTTATCTGGGTCATAGCATGTTACATGAACAGAGAGCAGGATAAGAAATAATTCCCAGAGAGTACAAATTTGTTAGGGTCAATAGCAGCATGTTAAATCTAGAAAATGAAGTTGGAATTTATATTTTCCAAATGATGTTGATTTGCTGGTATAATTGGAAATGAATGAAACTCTTACTTTGGTCCTCATAGTATTAACACAAACAGATAGGAGTATATCTCAGTTGCACTTTAAGCAAGCATTAGTGAATGTACATGTTAAAATGCAAAGGTCATTCACACTTATCATGCATACGTACAATCATGAGAAACAGAGAGCTACCGAGATGATGCCTCAGAAAGGGTTTCTCTATATTCACATTTTTGCTAAGGGAAAGTAATAAGTTGAAACTACATTTCCATCAACAATGAAAGACCAGCGAATTTAAAGTCAAGAGTGTAACCTTTGGTGCTCCACTGACGGTCCCAACAGGCAATGCAGCACGCAGTGCATCCCAACAGGTTAAATGATCAAGCAACACTCCCGACACCTGTGGTGGTAAAAATATGTCATAATATGATTCCTGTAAATGATTTATCATGCTTGTAAAGATTGTCTAGATATTCCAAGTAGTAGGAAGTCATATGTTGCCGCACATGAAACAACCAAAGATCATTTTTAGGAGATGTAATCCACTGCATATTTTCTTTATGAAAAACAAAATACAGCTGATCCGTTATAAATGCAAAAGTTCTGAAGCTTATGTGTGAAGTTAGAATGCCACTTTTACTTATCTCTTTTGCTTTTGTGCATGTTTACTGCTAGAGTCCCACATCAGTTGTGGGTGAGTAATTTGGTCTCCTTATATGGTTCGGGTAATTCTTACCTCACGAGCTAACTCTTGAGATTGAGTTTGGCCCAAAGTTCTTTTTTTTCCTCTTATTATATTTTCCACGCTCCATGATACATGATAGCCAAGTGTGCCCTCTTTATATCTTCTTGAATAATCATTACCTCATGAACTAGCTTTTGGGGTTAAGTTAAGCCCAATGTACATTTCTTATTATTTACTTTGTTTCAACAATATATATTGGATGCATAGCCTTGCTAGTGGTCAATGAAGTGGGAGTGAGGTCTTAGGTTCAAATCCCAATGAAGACAAAAAAAAAACACTAGGTAATTTTTCCCATCTGCCTAAGCCTTTTAGGCAGAGTAGTGGGAGGTAGCAGGTATCCGGTGGAATAGTCGAGCTGAACCGGATATCACCATCATAAGAAATATGAGATGCATCCAGGCAGGCACCGATGCACATGCAAATGCACCATGTTCTGAGTTTTGAAACTCATGCCGTAGCTGAAACATAAGGAGATTGTCACATATGAACCATCAAAGTATCATCAATTGGAAATTGCTTTTCTTTTTGGGTCAATTTTGTCCATAAGTTATTCACGTTTTCGGGTGTGAGAAGAATGTAAAGGAAAACTAGAGTTCAACAAGAATAACATTTTCGTAAAGGTAAATTAGCTTCTAGTATAACCTCAGATAATATCAAAAATGGACTCACCGTGGAGCTTATGTGCATCACATGGGAATACCTCTCAACGCTCATGAGTTTTTCAACATTCACAGAACCAGGTTTTGACACCTACAGCAAGAAAAGTTATTTGGGTAACCAGAGATATTTTTCAGTGCAAGTCAAAGCATATTCAGGAAACAATATAAATGCACCCATATATTTAGTTGCTGTATTTACATAAAACAACAAACACAGCAGGGGTTCTCTCACAGTTGAAATTGTGGAACAGCAAATACTGACACTGTGATATAGCAGAGGTAACAACTCACAGGAACAGATAGGGAGATGACCGATGCATTTTTTTTGGTGAGAATGTAAAAAAGGGTAGTAGAAGTAGATTATGCGTGCTGCATGACACCGTCTATTTTAGCATTTCATGAAAAAGATGGGTGGGAAAAGGAAGCAGTTAATATATTTAGTATTTCCATTTCTAACTTTCTACAAAACAAGGTAATCCCACTCATTGAACCAAATATATTTTAAAGCTCTTGGTGATGCAGAAATGCTAGAAGGGTCAGTATTAAACCTTTCCTACATCAATTCGTCCTAAATCAACCAGCATGATGTGCTCTGCGCATTGTTTCTTATCTTTTAACATCTGCATTTCCAACATCACATCCTCACCAGGTGTGTTCCCTCTTCTGCTTGTCCCAGCTAATGGTCGATTAACAATTCTTCTCTGTCAATGGAACAAATTGTAGAATAGTATTAATCTCCCTTGGGAAGGCTTTCTCATTAATACAAATATATATAGTGTACAATGTGTAGAACCCTAGTACAATAATGAATCCTCTACTTACCATAATTCTATATACAAAATATATGGGATATATTCTAATTATGGAGGTGAGATTGAATTGGGATTCTAAACCTATTGGTACACGTTAATACACCCCCTCAGTCTAAGTGGGAGGAGGCCGGACGCTGAGACTGGATCTAAAGTCGATGAACAACTGTCGAGGAAGACCCTTCGTGAAGATATCCGCTTATTGATATGAGGAAGGCACATGCAACACCTGAACATGGCCGAGAGCAACCTTCTCACGAACAAAGTGTATATCCATCTCAATATGCTTGGTCCGATGATGTTGAACCGGATTATGAGATAAATAAATAGCGGAGATGTTATCACAATAGACGACAGACGTCTTACGCAAGGGACATTGAAGCTCCAAAAGAAGGTTTCGGAGCCAGCAGATCTCAGCAACAACATTTGCAACTCCTCTATACTCTGCTTCTACACTCGAACGGGATAATGTGGCTTGCCTCTTGGCAGACCATGAAATGAGATTATCCCCTAAAAATACGCAGTAGCCTGAGGTGGAGCGTCGTGTGTCCGGACAACCTGCCCAATCAGCATCCGTGGAGGCTAACAATTTGATCGGTGCTGAGGAGTATAGATGTAATCCATAATCAAGGATGCCCTTAACATATCGAATTATGCGTTTAAGGGCAGTGTAATGAGGCTCCATAGGGCATGCATAAACAAGCATACCTGCTGAACAACATAAGCGATGTCAGGCCTGGTGAAGATAAGACACTGGAGTGCACCTTCAAGACTTCTGTAAAGAGTGGGATCGGACACTGGGTTATCATCATCAACACTAAGCTTTGATTTAGAATCAACATGAGTGGGCATGATTTTGCAGTTTGTCATTTTAGCCCTGTAAACTATCTCCTCTGCATACTTGCGCTGACACAGGAACATAGAATCTGTAGACCGAGTCACTGATATGCCCAAAAAATAGCTCAACTTCCCCAAGTCAGTCATAACAAATTCGATTTTAAGGAGTGCAATAATCTCATTCTTTAACACATCAGAGGAGGCAGTGAGCACAATATGATCCACATATAACAACAAATAAGCAATGCTACTACCTCGATGGAAAATAAAAAGAGAATTATCGCACTTGCTGCAGAAGAACCCAATCTGCATAATGTACTGTGCAAAGCTGTAACACCCCGTACTTTCGGGTAACGGTTGAACACGTAATTGTAGGCAGGTAGACCCGGGCCCCGGGAAGTTTAAGAATATTTACGTATGCTAATAAGGAAATTAGTATAGGAAAAGATGTGACCTCGAAATAATTTTGAATTTAATAAGTGTGACGACGGGGATTAATAATAATAATTGTGTATCCCCGAAGAGATTATAGACTAGTGTCATATTACAGTAATTATGACATTATGTATGAGAGGGTTTTATAAGTCGTCAGGATTTAAGTGAATCAGGATCGGGAATTTAGTTGCGTGAATAATTAATTAATTATGGGATTAATTAATTATAAGCGGAGGACCATCTTAGTGGAATATTACGTGTTGTTTTATCAGTCAGCGGTGCACTGATTCAGTTGGAGAAAGGATCGCTGGCAGCATGAAAGCTTCACCAGAATCCACATGCCCTCTTCTCTTCTACAAAACTTAATCCCCTTTCCAATTTCTGTAGAACTCTTTCTCTAAGAAGAGATTTTGCACCTCAGAGTTAGAAGGACTGAGTCTCAATTGAAAAATCAATGGGAGTTCTCGGTCAAATTGGGGATTTCCGTAAGCTTCTGCAGAATAAATTCAAAGCTTTTTGAACCTTAAATCGAGTCCTTAAACAAGCCTTAAGACTCAGAAACCAAGCCGAAGATCTTGGGTCTAAGGAGTTGTGGCTTGAGTCGATTTTTGGGTCCTGTTTCTGACGTTTCTGCTGGTCGGAAACTGTTTTGGGTGAAAGGTTTTCCGAGATTCTCATCGCTATGTTTAACAGAGGTAATATCCATTGTTCTTAATGTTTATACAAATTCTGAACTTGATTCTTGCCACTAGTTCTAAGACGATTATTGAAAATGCTAGGTTAGTGGGGTGTTATTGGGACTGATTGTACGAAATTGGTAGTTGCATGTGAAATCGTTATAATGTTTTGGAGATTGTAGCAGTAAAAAGAAGGATTAAGAGGGTTGGCTGTTTCGCTACATGTATAGATTTTGACATAGAAGGAATATAGGTTCTACGCGTACAAGGTGTTTGCTAGAATGTCTCAATGAATCAGTTTCTAGCATTTTGAGTCGATTATGATTTAAATCATCCGTGTGATGTAGATAATCATTCATAGAGCTTACAAGGACCCGCAGAACTTAGACAATTTCAACAACAAGGTATGCAAGACTTTTTCCTTCTTTTTGGCATAATTTTATGTGCGAAACATGCCTATCGTGTTGCTACATAAATTACTCTACTCTTAGTAGTTAAGGATGATCAAGTCATCGACTCCTATGTTGAAAGAATGTTCAAGTATTTTTCTAAGACCTTAATAAGGCACACCGAAAAAGATGTTGATGTTCCCAATGTTAACCAAAGGTGTAAAGGATATTATGTCACTCAGGATGTTTTATTATTATTCATGCATTTCGTTTGCATTGCATTCATATGTTACCTTGGACCACTTGTGCTATGTACATTACTATATGGTAAATATTATATATATATGTATGGGAGTTGGGGAAAGGGAAAAAGGCGTTATATACACACACCACCTGCAGCTGGTACATACTATCACAAAAGAGTCCGAGGAGGCCAATATGATGTGATGCCCTTGTGTGGCGATATAACCTGATGCCCACAGAGGCGGTTATGTGAGAATTCCTGTATGGACATTAGTATACCACATTTGCATTGTGCATACATTCATTAACCATGATATGATATGATATGATACCCACAGAGGCTGTTATGGTAAGAAAGATGCCCGATGAGGCCGATGTATATGGAAACTGCATTGTGTATAACATTAGGCATACGTTATACGGCCCTCAGAGGCATTTACTAATGCTCAGCTGCTTTTGTTTCAGACTATGATATATCTCTGCTATGTTATTTCTTATGCCTAACATACTCAGTACATCAGTCGTACTGACGTTCCTTTTGCCGGGGGACGCTGCATTTTATGCCCGCATGTTCAGATTGAGAGAGTGACAATTTGCACTAGTAGGTTGCTGGTACAACTGGTATTTGGAGCACTCTATTCGTTTCGAAGTTGTGGTCTAGTTGTGGTATATTTTACTCTTTAGAGGCTTGTAGATAGGTGTCCTGTGGTTAGTTGTCATGTATGGCCTTGCCGGCCTTAGTATATAAATGTGTAAGTTGGGGCTGTTGGGTTGAAACTTCATATTGTCTATCACGGCTCAATCCGTGTTTAAATATGATTAATAGTGGATTGTAGATGTGGTGCCCGGTGGGTAGGGTCCGGTTGCCCGTCGCGGCCCTTCGGTTTGGGTGGTGACAAACTTGGTATCAGAGCATGTCTGTCCTAGGGAGTCTACAAGTCGTGTCTAGTAGAGTCTTGGTTATGGGTGTGTTGCATGCCACACTCATAAATAGGAGACTACATGGCATTTAGAATTGTTTCCATTCTTTCATAATCTAGATCGTTCGATAGAGTTGAGTCATGAGAGTATTGGTTTCTAATCACATTTTCTCATTTGAACTGTAGTAGCGTCCACAATGAGAAGCACCTCAGATAATAAGAATGATGGTACTGTTGAAAGACAAGATGTTAGACAGATACCACCCACTGGCACGGTTCGGAGGGTTACAGAAATTGAAAGAAGAGAGGTGAGTTATACAATGGACTTAGATCCATCAGAAATCGTGGAGTCTATAGGGGAGGATTCATCTGAAGATCTGTATGAGTGACCTGCTCGAACACCCTCGGTTCTTCCTGCTGGGAGTGGGGTGAGGGGAGTTCCGACTTCACCAAGGACTTTAGTATCAGTGTCGGGCCCCACTGACCAGGGGATATGTGGAACAACACAGGGACGGGTACAACCATATTTTCCTCAGATATCACGCCATGACCGGGTATGCATGTCGCTTAATGACCCCGACCCTTCCGACATTCCGGATAGTCCTCAATCTTGGGGATCTGTTAATCAAGGTTCGTCGGTCTATGTTATGGGATACACGCCGGGGGAAGACAAAAGACAGGCAAGGAGAAGGCGAGTGAGTAGTAAGGATAAGAGGGTTCCACTCCGAAGTGTATCGGATCGAGGCTCATATATAGGACCAAGGTAGGATAGTGCAAATTCACCAACAAGATCATAAGGTTGTCCTAGTACCTATCCCGATAATCCATAAGATCTATAAATTAGTTCCCTTAAATAAATAATTTATTACGTGTAACCGGTATAAGGTTATATGTTTGGATTAACCAAAGGAATGTATGAATTTTGTATGTAAATGGATAAGGTTGTTGTATAGTTTGGTGTGATTTTAGTTAAGTCATGAAATGACTTTAAGGCTTTTTGTATGCATAAGTTAGGCAATAATAACCTTGATTGAACTGATTTTTTTTGGAGTAGTTAATATTTGTTAGAGATAATTTCGACTTGATATGGATCTAACCTAAGGCTAGGAGTAATCTATAACTTATTGGTTATAGTGAAAAAACTTGTGTAACTCCTATTATCTTTTTCACATAATCACCACAGTAACATTTGCTTAGTATAAGCCTAGAGAGTATGTTGACTTGCTATTTTTGGTCTTTCCAGGTGGTATTCAAGGAGTTGAAGTAATATAGACTACATGTGATTTTCCAATGACATGTTTAGCCTAAAATTTGACTATATGATGTTCTGCCCTTGCTATTAATACTTTGTTACTTCTATGGATCTATGAATGCATAATGTGGTATAAATTGCCTAGAAAAAAAAAATTGAAACCAGAGGACTTATTTTAGTCTATTTTGGATACCCCTTACATGTTCTGATACCTTAATGAGCTTAACACTAATCCAAGAGGTTTGTTACATGTCCAAAAGGAAGTTTAGTTCATGATTTGTTTTCTTAGGAAATGTATCTGTTAATCCATGATACTTGTACTTGGTTGAGTATTCAGTTAATCTACTTGCCTGAGTATTATGCCTATCTCTGCTAGTTAAACCTAGTATGGATCTCGCTTAAGTCCTTTGGGATTGTGCTAGCTTGATGATTTGAACCCTAGTAATTTTCTTGTTGACATTTGAGCCCAATTTGATGTAGCATGAATCCTATCTAAATCTTACATAAGTCATGTGTGTTGTGTATGTGGAAGCCATTCATATCTATCTTATAGCCTCTATTGAATATCTATACTAAGTGATCATATATGTGCCCTGCTAGTAGCTCTTCCATGCATGTATATGCTTTTTTTCATGTATAGATCATGTGTGTTTATCTCCTTGTCACATATAACCATGCCATGACTTTGCTCTAAGGATCCCAAAAAAAAACTAAATTGAAGTCTAGCCTTGTTGTCTGTTGGTGTTGTGGCCCTGATTAAAAATATTAGTGCTACCATACTGTTGTTTGAGCTGTAATAAATTTGTCAACCACCTAGGCCTAAGTATAAGTGAATATGAGGTCTGTAACTTGACAAATTAAGCTAATATGAGATACTGTGCAAATTGGTCCAATTACTCTGGCCATTGTACTGTTGCATGTTTTGAAATCTTAAAGATGTATAACAGGTTTATTCTAGATTTTAAATCATGGGATACTAAGGCCTTGTGTTTGTGAGTGTCCCCTATGAAGGTTTCTTCATTTATCTAGTTGTCTGCTGCTTAGATATGTGTTCATGACTGGTGTTGACCATTCAAGTAACCTTACAAGTTAAGAATGTCATTCCAAGCTTAAAAATTTCACTTGTTAAGTTTGTATGTCTAGTTTAGCTTAATATATGGATCAAATGTTTCTTTTCTCCATGATAAAATAAGAGGATAAAACTGACTAGTTGTTCAGGTGCTAGTTTACACTAGTTTTGTCCCTTATCCTGCACAAATTTGTCATTTTACTTTTACTGCTAAAACAATATGATGGTTAGCATTATCTACTTATTTGACCAAATTTATTGTTTGCCTATTGCTTCAACTTTCTTAGTCTTGCCTTTATAAGTATACTCATATGGTCATACATATACTCAAACTCTAATGGACTTAGTTAAAATATACAAATTTTAGCTCTTTCAAGAATGCTTAATTTCATATTTTATCATGTTGGAACTGATAAGAATATGCTTTTATATGTTGAAATGCTACTTTGTCTAGGTTGTGTATTTCAGCTCATTCTTTAAGACATGCTATCCATGCTATGCAAAAATGCACTTGTGAGGTCCTCAAAATATTACACTTTGAGAAATGATCTTATACCCTTTGAGTTATGGCTGCTAATCTACTGTGCTTTAGTATAAATAATTGCTGCATTTCTAGCTCATTTATGGTTGTTGTTAAAGCTGTTTAGTTATGCTTTAAGGCTATGGGGTTGTTATTTCAAAAGGGGAGTGGCTACTGCTGGTGGGAGGGCTGGTTATTGTTGTCTGTGTTCCATTTTTGAATATTGATGACTGTTTTCCACTAGCTGCTACATTGGTTATTGACACTGTTATATTGAGCTGGTTGTTGTGTATACCTGTTATTTTTCTGATGCATTTAGCTATCATGTTCTGGCTGTTGTTCGAAGTTACTTGTTGTTGCTGTTGGGCTGCTGTTTTTGCTGTCACTTGCTACTATTATCACTGCTACACTTTGGTAAGAATTGTGACATGTTCAAACACATGTTGCTGCCTTCATTTTGAGGCAGATATTGCTGTAAATCTTGGGCAGGGGCAGAGTTGAAAATAAGCAGTTGTGTTTGCTACACTCTAGCTTAAACCAGTGCCAAAAAAATGATCAACTGAACTGGTTTAAACACTAGCAGGGAGATTGTGAAGTTAGAAGGAATCTGGGAACTTGATCTGAATTAGTCATGGGATGATAAAATAGGTGAAGCATGATTAGTTGCACTGATTTGCGAATTGTTTTAAATAACTATGTTGCATATAGGACTCTAAACTAGATGTTAGGACCCTCTACCTTATTTACCTACTGTTTAAATTTAAAGAATGTATAAGATATACTACAGACCTAGGCAAGAATCCATCACCTTATTAACTTTCTATATAAGCAATTAGCTAGATAAAGATTGCTTCACACAAGGTTACTAAAGTTGGAAGGTATCACTATGTGTTTATTTTAGTGTGTATATGAAACTTGAGTCTATTCTTTAGAAATAGTCATAGATTGATATGTATCTTCTCACAGTTTAAATGATAATCTGAATTAATCCATGAATGTCGTATCCCCTGTTTTTAATGAATTGGAATGACAAATTTGATACTTTCTCTCTAGCTTTTACTGAACTTGGTCAACTGTGTGTTCATTTTTATTGTGACAAGAGTTAGATATGTCACACCGACATTCGAGGACGAATGTTTCTAAGGGGGAGAGGATGTAACACCCCGTACTTTCGGGTAACGGTTGGACACGTAATCGTAGACAGGTAGACCCAGGCCCCGGGAAGTTTAAGAATATTTACGTATGCTAATAAGGAAATTAGTATAGGAAAGGATGTGACCCCAAAATAATTTTGGATTTAATAAGTGTGACACGGGGATTAATAATAATAATTGTGTATCCCCGAAGTGATTATAGACTAGTATCATATTACATAAATTATGACATTAAGTATGAAAGGGTTTTATAAGTCGTCAGGATTTAAGTGAATCAGGATCGGAAATTTAGTTGCGTGTATAATTAATTAATTATGAGATTAATTAATTATAAGCGGAGGACCATCTTAGTGGAATATTACGTGTTGTTTTATCAGTCAGTGGTGCACTGATTCAGTTGGAGAAAGGATCGCTGGCAGTATGAAAGCTTCACCAGAATCCACATGCCCTCTTCTCTTCTACAAAACTTAATCCCCTTTCCAATTTCTGTAGAACTCTTTCTCTAAGAAGAGATTTTGCACCTCAGAGTTAGAAGGACTGAGTCTCAATTGAAAAATCGCTAGGAGTTCTCGGTCAAATTGGGGATTTCTGTAAGCTTTTGCAGAATAAATTCAGAGCTTTTTGAACCTTAAATCGAGTCCTTAAACAAGCCTTGAGACTCAGAAACCAAGCCGAAGATCTTGGGTCTAAGGAGTTGTGGCTTGAGATGAATTTTGGGTCCTGTTTCTGCGGTTTCTGCTAGTAGGAAACTGTTTTGGGCGAAAGATTTTCCGACGATTCTCATCGCTATGTTTAATAAAGGTAATCTCTCTTGTTCTTAAAGTTTATACAAATTTTGAACTTGATTCTTGCCACTAGTTCTAAGATGATTATTGAAAATGTTAGGTTAGTGGGGTGTTATTGGGACTGCATGTACGAAATTGGTAGTTGCACGTGAAATCGTTATAATGTTTTGGAGATTGTAGCAGTAAAAAGAAGGATTAAGAGGGTTGGCTGTTTCGCTACATGTATAGATTTCGATATAGAAGGAATATAGGTTCTACGCGTATAAGGTGTTTGCTAGAATGTCTCAATGAATCGGTTTCTAGCATTTTGAGTCGATTATGATTTAAATCATCCGTGTGATGTAGATAATCGTTCATAAAGCTTACAAGGACCCGCAGAACTTAGACAATTTCGACAACAAAGTATGCAAGACTTTTTCCTTCTTTTTGGCATAATTCTATGTGCGAAACATGACTATCGTGTTGCTACATAAATTACTCTATTCTTAGTAGTTAAGGATGATCAAGTCATCGACTCCTATGTTGAAATAATGTTCAAGTATTTTTCTAAGACCTTAATAAGGCACACCGAAAAAGATGTTGATGTTCCCAATGTTAACCAAAGGTGTAAAGGATATTATGTCACTCAGGATGTTTTATTAGTATTCATGCATTTCGTTTGCATTGCATTCATATGTTACCTTGGACCACTTGTGCTATGTACATTATTATATGATAAATATTATATACATATATGTATGGGAGTTGGGAAAAGGGAAAAAGGCGTTATATACGCACACCACCTGCAGCTGGTACAAACTATCACAAAAGAGTCCAAAGAGGCCAATATGATGTGATGCCCTTGTGTGGCGATATAACCTAATGCCCACAGAGACGGTTATGGGAGTATTCCTGTGTGGACATTAGTATACCGCATTTGCATTGTGCATACATTCATTAACCATGATATGATATGATATGATGCCCACAAAAGAGTCCAAAAATGCCTGATGAGGCCGATGTATATGGAAACTGCATTGTGCATAACATTAGGCATATGTGTTAGGGCCCTCAGAGGCATTTACTGATGCTCAACTGTTTCTGTTTCAGACTATGATATATCTCTGCTATGTTATTTCTTATGCCTAACATACTCAGTACATCAGTCGTACTGACGTCCCTTTTGCCGGGGGACGCTGCGTTTTATGCCCGCATGTTCATATTGAGAGAGTGACGATTCGCACTAGTAGGTTGCTGGTACAACTGGTATTTGGAGCACTCTATTCGTTTCGGAGTTGCGGTTTGGTCGTGGTATGTTCTAATTTTTAGAGGCTTGTAGATAGGCGTCCTGTGGTTAGTTGTCATGTATGGCCTTAGAGCCTTAGTATAGAAATGTGTAAGTTGGGGCTGTTGGGTTGAAACTTCATATTGTCTATCACGGCTCAGTTCGTGTTTAAATATAATTAAAGGTGGATTGTAGATGTGGTGCCCGGCGGGTAGGGTCTGGGTGCCCGTCGCAGCCCTCCAGTTTGGGTCGTGACAAAAGCGATCATACCACGCTCGAGGGGCCTATTTCAACCCATATAGTGACTTACGAAGACGACATAAATACTGAGGGCGGTGGGGTGGACAAATCCAGGTGGATGATGCATATAAACAGTTTCTTTCAGATCCCCGTGTAGAAATGCATTTTTCATATCAAGCTGATGAATGGGCCAATGCTTACCCATAGCAATACTCAGAACTGTGTGGATAGTGGTCGATTTGACAACCAGAATGAATGTCTCACCACAATTAATACATGCCTGCTGATTAGTGTTATTAGCCACAAGTCTGACCTTATATCTCTCTAAGTCACCACTATCCCTGTACTTATGATAAAAAATCCACATGCACCGGACCACATTCACCCACTCTGTTCTAGGAACCAAGTCCCAAGTATGTTGTTTCGTTAAACTCCTCACACATGGCCGCATTCCAATTTGGGTCCAGTTTGGCTAATTTTGGGCTTTTGGGAATAGAGGAAATTGTGTGGGCGAACAGGTTAAATTGGACTTTGGTTTTGCAAATCCGGTGCTGGGAACGAGTTTCCATATGGTGTGAGGGTGATGGGTTTGCAAGGGTATGGGTCGATTTGTCTGTTGGACTGGATAGAGTGGGACTTAGTGACGGGCGACAAGTTGGGCATCGAATGGGGTGGGTCGATGGTGGTGGCAGGTTCTGGGTAGGATCTGGGGATTGTTGTCGGTGTGCCGAGACTGATGGTAGATGGTTCAGTAGGGTACGACGTCGGTGATGGAGTGATTCCGGTAAGAGGGTTGGTTGACTGGTTGCCGGTAGATGAATCGATGTCGGCGGAATGGGGAAACTGTAGCGACGATACATGGGCAGAGATGACGATCGGTGGACTGGTGGAATTGGATGGGGTCGGCACATGTGGCAGTAGCACCGACGGGTAGTTCTGGTATGTGGCAGTGGGTAACCGGAACTGACCGGCGGTGTGTTGCACATGTGACTGGGTGGTAATGTTTGGCTAACACAGTTCCCTAAGAATGACGGGAGAAATGTCTGACTCGTTTAAGAAATTGTAATCGGTTTTTGAAACTTTTGGATATTCGAAAAGGGGAATGTGGTCTCATCAAAGGTGACGTGACGAGATACGTGAATTTGATGAGTGACCAAGTCATAGCAAAGATAACCTCTATGGTTCGATGGAAATCCTAAGAAGACACACGGAGTGGTGTGGTGGGCTAATTTGTGAGGGGCAGTGGACGTGAGATTAGGATAACATAGGCAACCGAATATCCAAAGGTGATTATAAGAGGGAATCCGACGATGTAAGATTTCGGTTGGAGTCATGTTATGAAAGGTACTAGTGGGTAAAATATTAAAGATGTATTCTACCATTTTGACTGCATATACCCAGAAAGAGAGAGGGATAAAGGCATGAAACAGGAAAGTGCGGACCATGTTATTTATTGTACGGATGATACGCTCGGCTTTACCATTTTGAGGGGACGTGTGAGGACACGAAAAATGAAAGATCACGCCATTATTTTTGCAAAATTTTTAAAACCCGAAATTGTTAAATTCACGGCCATTGTCACATTGGAAAGATTTTATGGCTCGTTCAAATTGCGTTTTGATAAGTGTGCAAAATTCTAAAAATTTGGCAAAGACTTCGGACTTGAATTTTAGTGGGTAAATCCAAATAAAGTGGGAGTAGTCATCCAATAGTACGAGATAATATTTATGACCCAGGGAGTTGGTAATGGGGGATGTCCACAAATCAGCATGAACAATATCAAACGGAGCAAACGTAATGCTAACATATGAATTAAAGAAAAGACGAACATGTTTGCCTAATTGACAAGACTCGCAGTTTTGGGCAAGTTTCCCATTACAATGAAAAAAATTATTGCTTCTAAGGAAATTAAAAACAGGAGCTCCTGGGTGTCGAAGCCTATTGTGCCAAATTGACGGAGAGAGAGCAGATAGGACGGAGTGTGAATTAGAACTGGCAGCCGATGAGGGTGTGAACGGATATAGGTTCCCTGTGCTATTGCATCTCGTAAGAGGAGTCCCCGTACGTAGATCCTTCACAGTAAAACCAAATGGGGTAAAAATCAACAGACACAGAGTTATGACAAGTAAATTTCCTAATGGAGATTAATTTTTTTATGATGTTTGATGCATATAGGATGTTATTTAGGGAGAAGGGTGGGTGAGGTGTCGGAGTGTGGGTGTGACCATAGCCTTGAATTGGAATGCGATGACTGTTTCCAACTGTAATAAATTGAGGAGACTTTAAACGAAATAATTTGGAAAGATTACCTGCAGATCGGGTGATGTGAGATGAGGCTCCAGAGTCCATATACCATTTTTCATCGGGCTGCTGCAAATCATACTGCTGAATGCCTGACCCAAATAAGTGGGCATCTGATTTATGGGCTGCTGCGGGAACTGCTACGGGAACTGGGCTTGTGCGACGTGGGCCTGGTGCTGCTGATATTGGGCTGGCCGAGAGCCTGGAGTTGGGCCCAGTACCTCTTGCTGCTGAAATGGATAGTGGACTGAAGGGTAACATGAGAATGAGGCCCACTGCTGGTTCTGGGTGCTGGGCGTTGGGCCGATCCATGAAGGAAACGGATTGGGTTGTTGTTCTGCCGTGGGTGGCTGTTCTCCGGTAGAGGCTGCTGGCCGGCGGCAGCGTGATTTGGTGCAAATGGTTCAACCGCTAACGCCTTCTGGTTGTGCTTGTCTTGCTTTGCATGGCGGGTTTCCTCCAATAATAATTGCGAGCGGGCTTTGTTGAAACTAGGAAGAGGATCAGCTTGCTGAATCATCGTGGCTAGGGTGTCATATTCACCTTTTGGGAGGCCTGCAATCAGTTGCAACACCATCTTTGTCTCGGACACGGACGTACCAACGTTGGACAATTGGTCTGCTACCAGTTTCAATTGCTTGCAATAGTCGGACATATTAGAAAAAATTTCAAGACGGGTAGTGTTAAATTGTACTTCCAAGTACACTGCACGAGTGTTCTTGTTGTCTTGAAATATTTCTTCCAGCCGTGTCCATAGGTCACGGGCGGATGCACCCGTTTTCATGATGGTGAGGAGTAAATCCTTGGATATAGTGCCATATATCCACCGTTTGACCACGACATCAAGGCGACGCCATGTTGTGTCATCCATTTCAGGAGGACGAGATACAGAGTCGTCAATATGGTCAAACACATGATATACACATGCATGAATTCGGAACAGTTCCACCCATGACCAGTATTGGCCATCTTCCTGATCAAAAATCAACGGGATGAAGTTCTTGACGTGGGTGACGGCGAGAGCCGGAAGGAAAGATGGCGATGAGAGGGTTGTGGGAGGAGTTTGGATGACGACGGGGTTGGAAGCGGAAGCATCAGAAGAGGTGGGAGTAGCCAATACATCCATTAAATTGGGATTGAATGGAAGAGAAGAAAAATTTAAGAGTGAAAAAAAAACTGGCAGTGGCCGAAAAAAAAAATTGATTTAGAGTAGAGTTTTGGCTCTTGATACCATGTAGAATAGTATTAATCTCCCTTGGGGATGTTTTCTCATTAATACAAATATATACAGTGTACAATGTGTAAAACCCTAGTATAATAATGAATCCTCTAGTTAACATAATTCTATATACAAAATATATGTGATATATTATAATTATGGAGGTGTGATTGAATTGTGATTCTAAACTTATTGGTACACGTTAATACAAATGATGTATATGAACATTACTACTCTCAAAAACTAAGAATTAAATGTGTGAACAGCGAAAAAGGAGACACTATGGACCCTGGTTCCAATATCCCATAAGAAAATCAACAACGTAAAAATTAAATCTAAGGTTCAACTGTTGAGAAGAACCAGATCATCACTCTTACTTTCTTCACACACGTCAGAATTTCTGGACTCGATGAAACTAAAAATACAGCCTCTCGCCTGATACAGAAAAGATAACATAGTAAACTGAAGCAGGTAACCAGGATCAGACAATTACTCACAGTGAAAGAGAAGAACCGACTTGTATGTAAGTCATGTATGGGCTTGGATTCACAATTCTTAATGCTCTGTAGACTTCAAATGGGTCAGCAAATGTTCTTTTCTCGAAACGTAGACTTAAAAAAATTTGAAATATGTCTCCTGCAGCAATGTGCTCCTTTGCCTGCAAGACGGCATTCTTATACTCCTCACTTGTCATGTTTCCCTTGGTTAATGAAGGTTCAAACTCATGAGTACAGAAATCCACAGAACCGAAAGATAACCTTAGACTAAAATATAAAAAATTAGCTTAGACGTGAATATGTAAATAATGTTTCTCAATTACTTGCTTTTATGCGGAAGATAAAACAAAAAAGGACTTACGACTCAATTCCGTGTACTCTAGACACTAATATTTCCAAGCGTTTATTCCCATCAAGATAAGCCTCGGGAAGAGATGAGTATTGATCCAACCGCACTCAGTGAATCACATGAGCTTTCTGCAGGAACAAGAAGTTTACAGGTATTAATTCCTATTTCCTAGGCATCATGGAAACAGTAACAAAGATGGAGAAGAAGAAAACAAATCTACTGCAAATTGGTGATTCAGAATATGAAAAACTATAAAATGTCATTAATTGCTGAAATGTCATACATGTATATAATAAAGGAAAATCAAAGTATGAGTTCATTCATAACGTTAAATTGGTTGTGTTTAGATTATGTTCTAGGTTAGGAAAATTTTTAATTGTACTTTTGCTTCAACTATATGTCTATAACACAAGTATTTATCCTGTAAAAATTGATACTCATATGCACCAAGTAAATCAAGAACGAACAATGATAACTTTAATTTGAAAAATCCGGATAAGAACTAATGTATAGAGAGCCTATTCATAAGTGCAGCTCAAGAGTTCTTCCAACCTTTAATTGGACGAAAATACCTTTTCTACATGATCAAACACAATGACATCCTCATATAGTCCTAACTGAATATCTGCAATGTTCCGATCATCCTCTGGAGCCCTTAGGAATGGTAACTTCTTGTTCTCTACATACCGAACTATGTCATATGAGAAGTAACCAACCCATCCACCTGCTTGCAGTGATAATAATGACAGGAAAATTGACTTACAATTTTCATCAGACATTATTACAAAATGCAGTTTAGTACAATAAATGGAAGAATAACATGTCTGATAGGGGTGTTCACGGTTTGGTTAGAAACTGATCCAAACCGCAAATGAACCAAACCGATCAAATAAACCGATAGTTGTTTGGGTTTGGTTTGGTTTTAAATTTTTAAAAACCGATAATATTTGGTTTGATTTTGGATTTATTAAAATCAAACCGAAGAAAAAAACAAACCTAACCGACAAATCATATACATGATTTTTATAATTATATATATAAGATATATTAATTTTTATAAGTAATTTTAAATATTTTATTTATTTATTTATCAAATTTTTTTTATCTCTACCAGACTAATGAACTTTACACTTTAAACACATTTCTAACTATAATAGATCCATGAAATCCAATCTTATTAATGCAAAGAAACATTTATGAGATTTACCTGAAAAATATTGTGTTTCTTATAAACTTTATTCACTTGATTAAACCTTATAGATCTTAAGATATTTTCTCCATAATTCAAGAAAATTATAGCTCCTATAATAAAAAAGTAATAATAACAAATTATAAGTTGGAAAAGAATGAAAACGTCTATCTTAATCGTAGGAAAAAGAATGAAAGAGAGAAATACCATTAAGTTTCTTAAAAACTGAACCAAACCGATCCAAACCAATATATATGTATTATATTTGATTTGATTTAATTTTAATAATTAAAAAACTGACTACATCGATTTGGTCCAAACCGACCCATTAACACCCCTAATGTCTGGTAATGATGTGGGTCAACAGATAGCACCACATGGCTACCAAGTTATCATGCCGGCAGATGTGCATTCTCAAATATTTCAAAAATTATCAAGGAACTGCAGCTGATGCATAATGACATCCATGAGACTGTAATGAGATGGAATGGAACAGATTGACCAAATAATATAGAAGCTCCGAACAGAAACAGTTCAATTAAAATTATTGGAGTTGGCTGAGAATTAGGGAGTTGATTTATAAATACTGGTACAAAACATATCCAGAAGTGCAACTTTTTTTCCGTTAAGTGCCATACATATCTACTTTATTGCTTAACTACTACAACAAAATTTAGATCCCCAGTTCCCACACATTGACAAGCCATGTGGAAATATTTATGACTCTCACGACACTGCCTCCATTATATATGTTTGAGATTTTTAGCACATGACATGCTTGTGATCAGTGGCGGAACTTGCCCAAAATATTAAGGGGAGCGATAACTACTAACTAAAATATTATAATTGAAATTTATAAGAACAAAATATAGTTTTATCAAAGATTCAAAATAACATTAACACAACAAAAATATAATATATAAAAGGAAAGACGTACCTAAAATTAAAGTGATGCCCTTCGTTCTTTTAAAGACTTGAAATCATTAATAATTGAATCAGAGCTAAAGCTTTTAGCTATCTCTTTTTCAATATAAACCATCATATTGTTAGCAAGAAATTCATCCTCCATCTTATTACGCAACCTTGTCTTGATTATCTTCATTGCTGAAAATGATCTTTCTGTAGTAGCCGTAGAAACTAGAAGAGTTAAGATACGGCGGATTATCCGGTCAATCAAGTAATATGTTTTCGCCTTCCCTATTTTTTCCAAAGCTTCACACAATTCAGACATAGTTGAAAAGTTATTCAATTCTGGATGACTAACAGCTTCAAGAATAAAGTGTTTGAAGTTGAAATCTCAAATTTGTTTTCTCTTGCTCACTACAATCCACTAGATAGAATTTTTCTACAAGAGCACATAAATCATCCATATCAAATGCTTTGTAAATATCTTTAGGAACCAAACTATTGTTTTATCAAAGATAACATCTAAATCTAAATACATAAATCAATTATCAAAGATAACATCTAAATCTGAAAACAGAACTAAGTCAGAGAAATTCAGCTTTTAAAGCCTTAATCTGTTAATTCCTCTCCCATAAACCCAAAATAGCCTCATATATGATGAAACAAACATAAAGTTGTAATCTTTTGCAGATTTAAAAGAAACCCATATCAAGAATTACCCATTAAAACACATATCATGTATATTGGAAACAACCTGTAATTGCTTATGATGCAACTATGCATCCAAGGCATACTAGATTAATGTTTTGTAGAAGAAAAAGAGACCCAAATAAATAAATAAATAAATAAATCTTCTGCAGTTAAGTATTACCAGAGATGGAGAGACGAGTAGAGAGAAATAAATTGTGAGAGAGTGGAGTCGTGCTGCGAGTGTGAGTTTGTGAGTCGTTGGTGCCGCCGAGAAAGTGACGGGATTTAGGGTTTTTAAATCATGAGTAGTATATATATTTAAAAAATTGAATTTTTTGAGGGGGCCACAGCCCCCCCCCCCCCCGCTCCTACCATAATCTGCCATTGCTTGTGATCTGGTATAAAGACAAGCAAGCAACAAAGTTAGTCATCTATGATAGAGAATATATTAATATTTTTCATATATTCTGTAATTATTATTTTGATGTAAGTATGTAAATTAGATATTTTCATACAATTATGTTTGTAATTGTAAACACCTATATATATATATATATATATATATATATATATATATATATATATATATATATATATATATATATATTGCATTAAGGAGAAGCCTCCAGGGCATGGAGAATTGATAGAATACCGTGTATAGTGTAATTAGAGTATGAAATTAATAATTACCATAATTGTAGAATTCTTGTACAAGTAGAATTAGAATATTAGAAGTGTAGTAGGAATAGAATTTTCCATATTTGGAGATTGTAACTTGTATATATACCCATTCATTACTGAAAATAATCAAGGGATTATATTCTTTCATGGTATCAGAAGTCAAGGTCTAAAATACCTACCTTCCCAATTTTCTTCTGCTACGCTCGGCTCAAATTCCGAGTACCCTTCTCGATTTCCGGTCGTCTACTTCCTCCTCCCTTCCAAAATTTTCTTCCAAATCCGTAATTCTCCTATTGTTATTTCATTATGTCTACGTCAAAGAACATGTTTCATTAAACCTTACAGTTTCCAACATCAGGAACCACATCCCTATTGTTCTTGAGATGGAAAACGTCCAATACGCGACATGGGCAGAATTATTCAAAATTCATGCACGTTCGCATCAAGTCCTCCATCACATAATTCCCTCGACACCTGGCACAGAGGAGGTGCCTAACCCTGAGGAAAATCCTACGTTATGGACGACACTTGATGCTACCATTCTCCAGTGGATTTATTCCACTTGATGCTAATATTTCGGCCTATTGTAAATGGCTGAAGGAATTGGCAGACCAACTCCGCAATGTTGGTGCGCCAATTACTAATGATCATATTGTTCTCCAAATGGTTGTAGGCCTGTCCGAGGCCTATAACGGCATTGGCACACTACTTTGTCAAAGTAACCCTCTACCACCCTTTTATCAGGCCCGTTACATGCTCACGTTAGAAGAAGCCGACTTAGCTAAAAAGGCGGCTACATGTGCAAATTCCGTCGTAATGATAACCACGTCAGATGACCCTCACTCATTCTCCGAGAATTCTGGCCCACAGTCTACTGCAACCACTGTTCTGCCCAGTGGGCCGATGACACGGTCTATTATCGATCTCGGTACTGTTCCAATGTTTCAACCAAATCCTGAGCCTGTTACTGTTCCAATTTCAGTTGTTGGGCTAGCAGACCCAATGCCTGCGGGCCAGTCTATCACCCACCCAAACATTGCCTAAAATCCAACCAATTCTACCTCGAGTCAAGGGCTCGTTACTCGAAGTCAACGTGGTATTTTAAAACCAAAACAATATTTTAATCTCAATTCTAATGTCTCTAAATCCCCACTACCACATAACCATGTGTCTGCACTACATGACCCGAATTGGAAATTGGCTATGACTGACGAATATAATGATCTTATTGAAAATAAGATATGGGAGTTGGTGCCCTGTCTATCTGGTGTTAATATTATTTGATCTATGTGGATTTTTACTCATAAAACAATTTCTGATGGTTCTTTTGAGAGGCATAAGGCTCGTCTTAAAGGTGATGGTAAAACTCAACAGGTTGGCGTGGACTGTGGTGAGACGTTTAGTGCAGTGGTCAAATTGGATACTATTCATATTGTTCTCAATTTGGATCTCTCAAAATCATGGCCCATTCAGTAGTTGGATGTGAAGAATGCGTTTTTACACGGTGATCTTAAGGAGATGGTATATATGCATCAACCCTTGGGTTTTCGGGATCCCATTAATTCTTATCATGTCTGTTTGCTGAAGAAGTCCTTGTATGGGCTTAAGCAGGCCCCACGAGCTTGGTAAAAAAGGTTTACAGATTATGTATCTACTATTGGATTTTTCTTACAGTCGGTCTGATAACTCTCTATTTATATATCTCCATGGTACTTCTCTGACATATATTTTATTGTACGTAGATGATATTATATTGAATGCTTCATCTGATAATATGTGCAAGTATATCACGTCACTTCTCAATTCTGAATTTGCTATGAAAGACTTGGGACCCTTGAGTTATTTCTTGAGAATTGTTGTCACGCGTCATTCAGGTGGTCTATTTTTATCTCAAAGGAAGTATGCTGCTGAGATTATTGAGAGAGTTGGTATGTCATCTTGTAAGTCTACTTCCACTCCGGTTCATACCAAACCGAAGCTCAGTGCTACGTCAAGCACACACAATACGAGGATCCCACCCACTATCGCAGTCTTGCAGGGGCACTTCAATATCTTACTTTCACGAGACCTGATATTACTTATGCAGTTCAGCAGGTGTGTTTACTCATGCATGACCCACGGATTGAGCACATACATGCGCTCAAACGCATCATATGGTACATCCAGGGCACACTTGATTATGGATTGCATTTATATCCTTATTCCGTCTCTAGTCTTGTGTCATATACAGATGCTGATTGGGGTGGCTGTCTTGATACTAGACGCTCAATATCTGGTTATTGTATATTTCTTGGGGATAACTTGATCTTGTGGTATGCAAAACGCTAGGAACATTATCGCAATCCAGTGTAGAGGCTGAGTATCGAGGCGTGGCTAATGTGTTGTCTGAATCATGTTGGCTACGTAATCTTCTATTAGAACTAGACTTTCCCATTCAGAAAGCTACATTGGTCTATTGTGATAATGTTAGTGCAGTCTATCTCTCTGGCAATTCGATCCAACATCAGCGCACTAAACATATCCAGATGAATATCACTTTGTTTGCGAAAATGTAGCTCGTGGACAAGTACGCATTTTACATGTACCCTCTAGATACCAAATTGCTGACATCTTTACGAAAGGGCTTTCCCTCAATTTTATTTGAAGATTTTAGGGACAGTCTCAACGTTCGACAACCGCTCGCTATGATTGTGGAGTTGTGATAGAATATCGTGTATAGTATAATTAGAGTATGAAATTAATAATTACCATAATTGTATAATTCTTGTACAAGTAGAATTAGAATATTAGAAGTATAGTAGGAATAGAATTTTCCATATTTGGAGATTATAACTTGTATATATTCCCCATTCATTAATGAAAATAATTAAGGGATTATATTCTTTCAAGAATTACACAATTCTACATGGTATGAGAAGCCAAACTCTAATCCCACTTTTACCCTAAAAGAAACAGGCGAACCGGCGCCCCCTCCCCCTTCTTCTTGCAACGCCAAACAACCATTTTTCATGGCTTCTCCCGAATGTTCCTCCTCCACCCACGACGTCACACATCCTCATCCTTCCTCATCTTCTCCTATCATCTTTCATCTTGTCTTTGCCGTAACAAATATCAAGAACTTTATCCCTTTGTCTCTTGATCGAGAGGATAAACAATACTCATCATGGGTTGAACTATTTCAAATACATATTTGTGCATACAACGTCCTTGATCACATCGATTCCACCATGCCTCGTCCACTCAACGTCGACAACCCGATGTGAAAGCGGCTAGATGCAATCATCAAACAATGGATATATGGCACCATATCCAAGGATTTACTTCATTCTATTATGAAAACAAGTGCTTCGGATCATGAATTATGGACAAGGCTAGAGGAAATCTTCCAATACAATAAACACACATATGCCGTGTATCTGGAGGAGCAATTTAATAACACCCGTCTTGAGAATTTTGTTAATATGTCCGCCTATTATAAATAATTAAAATTAGTTGCAGACCAATTATCTAATGTTGTCAATCCGATTTCAGAAACAAAGATGGTTCTGCAACTAATTAATGGTTTACCAAATGGTGAGTACGATACACTTGTGACGATGATCCAACAGGTTGATCCCCTCCCGTTCACAATTACTATTAGGGGAGACTAGACATGCCAAACAAGACGAATATAATCAGAAGGCGTTGGTAGTTGATGCACCGCCGACCATCGCTGCACCCGCAGGACTACTGCAACACGCGAACCACCAAAATCAACACAGTAGTAGAGGTCGAAGATGTAGCAACGGGCACGGCAGTAGAGGACGAGGTCGTGGAGGCCGATCCAATTCTGTTGGACAACCACAACAAGCCCAATCCCCTTATCCGTGGTCCATCCCAATGTCGTGGCCAACCCCCGTGCCCTTACCCAACCACTCTGTCCCAGCACACGAGTCCGAAACCGAGCATACTAGACCTCTTCCAAGCCTACACCACACGGTTCAATAGAACCAGACCCATTTTTCTACGGCCCAACAACAACAACAGGCATACGGTATTATGACCCCTACTGAACCGAGTCAGGCCTACAACACTATGAATCTCCAGCTGCCCGACGATGCCTGGTACATGGATACGGGTGCCATATCCCACCTCACTCGTGACTCTGGTAACCTCCCTAAACTATTTAATTTGAACACTCCTCAATTTATTTTGGTCGGAAATGGCAATCGCATTCCAATCCAAGGCTATGTCATCACTCAAACACAACCACCTCACCCTCCCTTTACACTAAAAAATATCCTATATGCTCCTAGCATCATTAAAAACTTGATCTCTATTAGAAAATTTGCTAGTGACAATTTCGTATCTATTGAGTTTGACTCTTTTGTTTTTTCTGTGAAGGACCTACATACGGAGGCAAATCTTACGAGATGCAATAGTGTGGGGGACCTATATCCTTTCTCATCCAATTCCACTGCAAGTGTCAATCCACCAACCTCTCTAGCTGCAATCTCTCCATCCACTTGGCACAGTCGACTCGGGCACCTGGGAACACCAGTTTTTAATTTTCTCAAAAGTCATAATTTCATTCAATGTAATAAATGGAAATTTACCCACGCCTGCTACTCTTGTCCTTTAGGAAAGCATGTTATACTTCCTTTTCAATCTTCATTGAGTGTAACTTTTTCTCCTTTTGATATTATTCATGCGAATTTATGGCATCTCTCATTACTAGCAAACTGAGTCACAAATATTATTTAGTGTTTTGGATGATTTTTCTCATTTTATTTGGGTTTATCCTCTAAAATATAAGCCCCAAGTTTACACAATTTTTCTTGAATTTCAAGCATATGTTAAAACCCAATTTGAGAAGACCATCAAAATGTTTCAATGCAATAATGGCCGTGAGTTTGACAATTTCCCCATTCATAAATTTTGTGCGGACAACGCCATGGTGTTTCACTTTTCTTTCCCCCATACCTCACCTCAAAATGGTAAAGCCGAAAGAATGCTACGCACCATCAACAATATGATCCGCATTATGCTCATCCATGCTTCCACCCCCTTCATTTTGGGTCTACGCATTGCATATGGCAGCTTACCTTCTAAAAATGTTACCAACACGAACTCTTCAAAATAAAACTCCAATCGAAATTCTCTTCCACCGGCTCTCTTCTTATGGTCACCTTTGAATTTTTGGTTGTCTATGCTACCCGAATCTCGCCTCCACGACCACTCACAAATTAGCACCTAGGACTACAACTTGCATTTTCTTGGGTTTCTCGTCGAATCATATGGGTACTTATGCTATGATTTGTTAACAAATAAAATCCTAGTCTTTCGCCATGTCATATTCGAGGAGAACATTTTCCTATTTGCAAACGTCCAAAAAATTCAAGCCACTGACTATGGCTTCCTTGACGATTCAGATACTTCCCCTCTCATTCACAGTGCAATACATGGAACTAGTAGTCCAGCTCAATACTCACCGCTCTGCCAGCTTTCCCGTCGACCACCCCCTTCCCCCATCGACCACCCCACTGCCCACTGCCCCCGTCACCAACCCACTGCCCTGAACCCGTCGACCACACCCTGCCCCTATCACTGCCCCACTGCCTCCATTACTACCCCATAACCCACTGCCCCAATCACTGCCCCACTATCCCCTGCCCACTACCCCTGGTCCCTATTCTTACACACCGCATGGAAACCCATACCCAACACGGGATTTTCAAACCAAAAGTCCACTTTAACCTATATACTCAAACTATCTCACCTCTACCTAAAAACTCAAAATCAGCCAAGCTTGACCCAAATTGAAATACGACCATGTGTGAGGAATTTGATGTGCTTACTACACAACACACTTGGGATCTTGTCCCAAAAACCAGAGGGGGTGAATGTGATTCGATGTATGTGGCTATATTGTCACAAATTCAGAGATAATGGTGAGCTTGAATGCCATAAGGTGAGACTTGTGGCAAATGGCACGGGGCAACAAGAGGGAGTTGATTGTGGTGAGACCTTCAGTCCAGTGGTTAAACCTACCACCATTTGTACTATTTTGAGCATTGCTATGGGGAAGAACTGGTCGATTCATAAACTTGATATGAAAAATGCATTCTTACATGGAAATTTGAAAGAAACCATCTATATGCATCAACTACATGGCTTTGTGCATCCCTTGGCTCCTCAGCATGTCTGCCATCTTCGAAAGTCACTCCATGGCTTGAAAAAAGCCCTCCGAACTTGGTATGATCGATTTTCCACCTACATCATGTAGATCGGGTTTGTGTGCAACAAAAGTGATAATTCACTTTTTATTTTTCATCGAGCTAATGACACTGCATACCGTTTGCTCTATATGGATGACATTGTCCTTACTGCCTCCTCTGATGTGCTGAAAAATGAGATCTTATCTTGCTCAAATCAGAATTTGTCATGACGAACTTGGGTAAGTTGAGTTATTTCTTGGGGATTTCCATGACCAAATCAGAGAATGCAATATTCATGTGTCAACGTAAGTATGCCGAAGAGATTGTTTACAAGACTAAAATGGCAAACTGCAAGATCATAACTACTCCAGACGAATCGAAGTCGAAGCGCAGCGCCAATGATGGGGACCCGATGCGTGATCCTTCTCTTTATAGGAGTCTCGCTGGTGCACTTCAGTATCTTACATTCACTAGGCCCGATATGGCCTATACTGTTCAACATGTGTCTTGTTCATGCATGCTCCCAGGGAGCCTCACTTTCCCGCTCTTAAACATATCATTTGATACGTTAAGGGTACCCTTGACTATAGATTACATTTTTATCCATTTGCACCAACCAGGCTGATATCATACACGAACGCTGATTAGGGCGGCTGTCCCGACACATGTCGATCTACTTCCAGCTATTGTGTATTTTTGGGTGATAACCTCATTTCGTGGTCTGCAAAATGGAAAGCCACACTTTCCTGTTCGAGTGCAGAAGCAAAATATAGAGGCATTGCGAACGTTGTTGCCGAAACTTGTTGGCTCAGAAACATCCTTCTAGAGCTTCATTGTCCCTTACGTAAGGCATCTATTGTCTACTATGATAACATATCTGCTCTCTACTTGTCTCATAACCAGGTTCAACATCAGCGAACTGAACATATTGAGGTGTATATTCATTTTGCTCTTGAAAAACTTGTCATAGGTCATGTTCGGGTGTTACATGTTCCATCTTCCTATCAGTACGCATATATATTTACTAATACACTTCCTCTGCAGTTGTGCCTTGACTTCAGATCCAGTATAAGCGTCCGACCTCCTCCCTCTCCGACTGCGGGGGTCTGACAGAGAATATATTAATATTCTCCATATATTCTGTAATTATTATTTTTAAGTAATTATGTAAACTAGATATTCTCATACAATTAGGTTTGTAATTGTAAACACCTATATATATTGCATTAATGAGAAGCCTCCAACAAGGAGAATTTCATAATTCTACACGTGTTACGACTCAAAACGGAGGGCCGCGATGGGAACTGGGATCTTACCCGCTGGGTACCACCAATCACATTATCAACACCTCATCATAATTAAATTCGGACTAAGATAAAAAGGATTATGTAAAATCAGATAACCAACTTATATATATACATACACATACCAAGGCCGACAAGGCCATACAAGATTACTACACACAAGACACCTGTCTACAAGTCTCTAAAGAGTACACAACATCAATAGGTCGGGACAGGGCCCCGCCATACCAATATATACATGAAAAAATAAACCGTACCAAAATAAGACCGACACTCCGAAACAAGGAAAGTGCTCCAAAATCCACTAAGTCAACAACCTACTAACGTGGGTGGTCGTCCTGTCTACGTAAACCTGCGGACATGAAACGCAGTGTCCCCAAACAAAAAGAACGTCAGTACGACTGATGTACTGAGTATGTCAGGCATGAATAATAGCATAACAGGGATATAACAACAACTGAAACAGAAACAGTTGACCAGCAGTAAGTGCCTCTGAAGGCCCTAATACATATGCCTAACTGTTATGCACAATGCAAATGCGTTATACATATAAATATTGGCCACACAAGGTCATCTTCCTTCCCATAACCGCCTCTATGGGTAACAGGTTATATTGTATTGGCCATACAAGGGCATCAATATTGGCCTCTTGGACTCTTTCGTGATAGTCTGTACCAGCTACAGGTGGTGTGCGTATATAACGCCTTTCCCTTTCCCCATATCCCCTACGTATACATCATATTTACCATATAGTAGTGTGCATAGCACAACTGGGTCCAGGATAATATATGAATATAATGCAAATGAAAATGCATGAATGACAATAAAAACCTTTTCTGAATTCATCGGGTGACATAATATCCTTTTACCTTTGGCTAACATTGAGAATATCAACATCTTTTCCAATACCTCAATAAGAATTTAGGAACATATTTAGACATGCTTTTAACATAGGAATTAATAACATGAATATTCTTAACTACTAGGAGTAGAATAAATTATGGAGCAATATCACAGTTATACTTCATTACATGGAACATGCCAAAAGAAAAAATAATATGCCTTAACATATCTTAATAATAATGGAACCAGCCCCTTTCTACTAATTACCTACTGGAACGTAGCCTTAAACAATATTTGCAAAAGGTTTCTGTTTTACAAAAAATTGATGGCCGATCTCCTTTTCAAATGAAACCCAAGTTGAATCATAGAAGTATGCTGCTTATGTATCCTAGTACTACTACTGTTTCATACTCTTTTTTTTTTCAAACCAAAACAAAACTAAAATGTATTGTCTTAGTTACAAAAGAAAATATTTTGGAGGAGTCCTAGTTAATGCTTCATGATTTACTCCCCCTTATAAGATGCCTTAGGTTAGAATTTAATGAATGCTATGATTTGGTCTCCCACTTAGCCAATTCTTTGGCGGTGGAGAGCCTTAATCAATGCCACATACACACTACATGCATTCCACTTTATTAATTAAATGACTTGCCTCCGTATAATTTATCAATCACACACATAACTAATTTCGTGATCCTTAAATCTTGATGACTTATAAAACCTTCATATACTTAATGTCATAATTTGTGTGATATGACACTAGTCCATAACCTCTTTATGCGCACACCAAATTTATTTCTGATCCCCGTTGTCATACTTGTTACGTACAAAATTATTTCAGGACTGCATCCTTTTATATACTAAGCTCTTTATTAGCATACGTAAATATGACATAAATTTCCCGAGGCTCGGGTCCACTTGTATAGCGATTTACATACGCCTAGCGATTCAAACTGTGACTTGAAAGTACGGGATCTTACATCCTTTCCCCCTTAGAACATTTGTCCTCAAATGTTGGGGTGACGTATCTAATCCCCGTCATGTACCAGAAAACACAACTACTTGTTCACGAAATCATATATTATCACATACATTACTACATCCACATCAGACTTATAACATCAAAATAGAACTCACCTTATGCTTCTCTTAAAACTTCGGCGTTGGTCTGGAATAGGTGTGGATACTTGTGCATCATTTCCTCTTCCGCCTCCCACGTCATGTCTTCCACTTTCCTATTTCGCCATAAAACTTTCACAGAAGCTACTTCTTTAGTCCTCATCTTGCAGACTTGTTGATCTAGGATAGCAACAGGAACCTCTTCGTATGATAAATCCTCTGTAATCTCCACATTGTCAATTGGTACAATCCGGGAAGGATGTCCAACACATGCTCTTAACATGGGAACATGGAAAACCGGATGAATAAACTCCAATTCCGAAGGCAAATCCAACTCGTATGCTACTTGGCAAATTCGTCGGATTATGCGATATGGCCCAATATACCTTGGAATAAGTTTTCCTTTCTTCCCGAATCTCATTACACCATTCATAGGCGAAATCTTCAAGAATTCCGAATCATCTACCTGGAACTCTAAGTCTCGCCGTTGCATATCTGAATACGACTTCTGACGACTCTGAGCGGTTAATAATCGTTCCTAAATAAGCTTCACCTTCTATATGGCTTGGTGTACTAAGTCAGGCCAAATAACTCTGATTCGCCTACCTCGAACCATCCGATAGGAGATCTACATCTTCGTCCGTACAAAGCCTCATATGGAGCCATTTTAATGCTGTCATGATAACTGTTATTGTATGCAAACTCAATAAGTGGTAAATGATAATCCCAACTCCCCTTGAAGTCCAATAAGCGAGCTCGTATCATGTCTTCGAGCATCTGAATCGTACGCTTGGCCTGCCCGTCTGTCTGAGGGTGGAAAGTTGTGCTAAGATTCACTTGGGTGCCTAAACTGTCACGACTGAAACCATAGGGCCACGACGGGCACCCGAATCCCACCCGCCGGGTACCACCAATCGTACGGTCTCCTTTTCTGATGGGACCGGGAATAGGACGGGACATCGACAGATCTCGCCAGTCTCGCCGGAGGACCGTACCGGTCCCGCCCTCCCCCTTCGGGTCCCGTCCCGCCGGGACCCGCCCCATTGGTCAGCCCTAGTTTTAAATGTTGTTTTCTTCTACTTTCTACTCCCTCCGTTCACTTTTGACTTTGCGCGCTTCTTAAGAAATAATGAATGAATTGCATATTTTATCATGAATGAATTGCATATTTGATGTATAATTTTAATGGACTTAAAAAATAATTTGGAATGACTAATTAATACTAAGGATAAAACAGAAAAAAGTTGTTTTTGTCTTGATATGCTGAATTTGACAAGTAAAAATGAAAATTTATTTTTAATAGGGAAAATGGTCAAATTTGCCCTCCAACTATTCTTTATGGAACAACATTTCCCTCCATCAAACTTTGAGATCAAATATACCATTACAGTTTGCAAACTTGTTAAATTTGCCCTCGAATGGACAGATATGTGAATTAGACGCCACGTCGGATTCATGTCGAATCCAGCACCACCACAACCACCATCTCCTCTCCATCATCTCCACCACCCCCGCTGATCCATCGGACCACCATTTGATTTGCTCCATCATACCTACTTTTATAACCTTCTCTTTTCCAACAACTTTCATTGCTAACTTTTCCACTATTACCACATTACGAGCTTGGTAAACTTTGGCAAAAGTACCTTGATCTAATATTCGTCGAAGCTCATATTTTCCATACAAAACAACACATTTTTCTTCTGTCGCCATTAGAAAAAAAGTGAATTTTCTGAAAAAAGATCGAAAAGGTTGTTCGATTTTGTAAAAAAGATTGATGGGTCGGGTTTACCGGTCTCCGACGTGTTTTCCGGTGGAAATTCCGGTTGACGGCGAGGGAAATTCGAAAAGGGTAGTTGTTTTTAAAATTCTTTTTTGAGCAATTTTTATGAATCAAGATCGAAAAGGGTGTTTGATTTTGTAAAAAAGATTGATGGGTAAAAAATTACCCGTCTTCGACGTGTTTCCGGTGACAACTAAGGTCTCCGGCGATAGAAATTTGGGCCTTACCGCCTCCTAAGATGAAACTAGAAAGAGGGGATTTGCTTCTGATCTCTCCTCATTCTCAAATTGGAAAGAAAATTGGGAATATTTTTTGTTATTTTGCAAAATATCAGAGATGAATGTGTTTGATTTCTGTAATTTTTGGAAAATGGTGGCAAAGAACATGAATTTAACACCCAAGTGGTGGTCCGATGGATCGGCGGGGGTGGAGAAGATGGAGAGGAGAGGTTTGTTGTGGCGGTGTTGGATCCGATGTGGCGTCCAACTCACATATCCGTCCATTCGATGACAAATTTAAGAAGTTTGCAAACGGTAAGGGTATATTTGATCTCAAAGTTTGACGGAGGGTAATGTTATTCTATAAAGAATAGTTGAAGAGCAAATTTGATTGCTACTTTGCACCATTTCCATAAATAAGGAATTTATGACGTGCATAAGATTCTTCATATCTTAGGTCGTCGTTTATTATAATATATATTTCGACAAATTTTGTGTTTGCATATTGTGTTGTTTGTTTGTTTTTTTTTATCTACTATTTGTTCAAGTCAATATTTATTAGAATCATCCAACAACTTTTTTTATACTAATTAATTAAATTTATTAAGTCTTAATTTTTGATCAATTATTTAAGCTGAAGTATCAAAAGATAGAAGCTTGATGATTACACAGACTGAGGTTTTTGAACGCTTCTAAGAAAGCTGACATTTGTATACACGCATTATTACGCATGCTTATTAGTATTGTTTTTTCCCTCGAACTCAAAGGTGGTACGAGAGTATTAGCGAATATTCTCCGAATATTCACTGTATATTTTGTAATTATGATAGATGTATATTTAAGGTAACTTAGGATTCTAATTGTATTAGAAATCAACCAGTTAAGGTAAGTTAGGATTCATACTGTATTAGGAATCAACCTTTGTACAACTATATATATTGTGAATAATGAAAGGAATCCCTAAGGGAAATTATTTTATCTTCCATGGTATCAAGAGCCTAAAACCTAAACCCTACTCTTCTCCTTTTCTTTCCCTTTTCTCGGCCGAAAACCACCATTTTTCCCCTTCCCTCGGCCGGCGGCAACACGGAAGCCACCATGTCTTCCCCCACAAATTCTGGTTCCTCCACTGGCACTGTTGACAACCCCTTCAACGATCATCGTCTTCTTTTCATCCGGCTTTCGCCGTTACCAACATCAAGAATTCTATTCCTATAATTCTTGATCAAGAAGACTGTCAATATTTCATGTGGACAGAACTGTTCTATATTCATGACTGTGCGTACAACGTGCTCGACCATATTGATGACTCTGTTCCTCGTCCCACCGACATTACCGAACCAACATGGCATCGCCTTGACGCCATCGTCAAACAGTGGATATACGGCACCATCTCGAAAGACTTGTTGTGCACTATCATGAAAACAGGTGCCACGGCACGTAACCTTTGGGTACGGTTAGAAGAAATCTTTCAGGACAATAAAAATACTAGGGCCGTGTATTTGGAAGAACAATTCAACAATACGCGCCTCGAGAATTTTAACAACATGTCTGAATATTGCAAACAACTAAAACTCATAGCCAACCAACTTTCCAACGTCGGGACATCTGTTTCTGAAACTAAGATGGTACTCCAATTAGTTGCTGGTCTACCAAAAGGTGAATACGATACACTTGCAACGATGATTCAACAGGCTGACCCACTACCTAGTTTCACCAAGGCACGTTCACAACTATTGTTGGAAGAAACTCAGCGTGCTAAACAAGAGGAACATAATCAAAAGGCGTTAGCCGTTGAAGGGATGACATCACCGGCAACCAACACCACCCCGCCACCACCGCATGACCACCAACAGCAGCAGTCCCGCGGCGGAGGTCATAGAGGCAGAGGCCGCTGCAACAACAACAAAGGCAAGGGCCGCGGCAAGGGCCAACACAACCAGTGGGCTGGACAGCATTCAGTCCCAAATCCTACCGTTTTCCAGTGGGCTGGACAACAGCCAGTATGGCCCAACCAGCAGAACTGGGCCTCGCCTGCATGCCCATACCCGATCGGGGCCCGGGCTCGAAACAAAGATGGTCGACTGGCCTATTGGGCCCTTCTCCAGCCACCAGCAGCAGCAGGCCCACCTAGTCTCGGTCCAACAGCAGCAGCAGCCCAACAGTCTGGCCCCCACTGATTTGGGCCAGGCCTACAACACCGTGAACCTTCAGCAGCCCAACGAAAATTGGTAAATGGAACCGGAGCCACATCTCACCTCACCCGATCGTCAGGTAACTTATCTCAACTACGTCGGTTAAAGTGTCCTTAATTTATTATTGTCGGCAACGGTCATCGTATTCCAATTGAAGGTTACGGTAACACACACACCAAACATCCACACCCGCCTTTCTCCCTAAACCACGTTCTATACACCCCTAACATCATTAAAAACTTAATTTATGTTAGAAAATTCACTAGCAATAATTCTATGTCTGTCGAATTTGACCCTTTTGGTTTTTCTGTGAAGGAACTCAATACGGGGAAAATTCTTACACGCTGCAATAGTGTGGGAGACCTCTACCCATTTACTCAATCTTCCGCTGTCAGAACGCAAGCACCCCTATTCCTTGCGGCGATCTCTCCCTCAACTTGGCATAACAGACTCGGACACCCCGGAGACCCAATTTTTACTTTTCTTAGGACTTCTAAGCATATTCAATGTAATAATGGGAAAATTGCCCACCACTGTTTTCTTGCCCACTAGGCAAGCATACTCGTCTTCCATTTATGTCATCAAACAGTGTTACGTTTTCTCCCTTTGATATTGTTCATGCTGATTTGTATACATTTCTGATTGTTAGCTCTTTGGGTCACAAATTCAATCTAGTATTCTTAGATGATTTTTCACATTTTGTCTGGATTTACCCACTGAAATTCAAATCTGAAGTTTTTGCCAAATTCCTTGAGTTTCAAAAATTCATTAAAACACAATTTGAAAAATCTATCAAATCATTCCAATGTGATAATGGACGTGAATTTAATAACTCGGCATTTCACAATTTCTATTCTAAACAAGGCATGGTTTTTCATTTTTCTTGTCCCTATACTTCCTCCCAAAATGGAAAGACTGAACGAATTATACGTACCATCAATAACATGGTTCGCACTCTTCTGTTTCACGCCTGTCTACCACCGCCTTTTTGGGTCTATGTTGTTAAAATGGTAGAATCCCTTCTTAATATTTTACTAACTAGCACTCTCCAAAACAAGACCCCTACCGAAATCTTATACCGTAGGCTACCATCATATGATCACCTACGTATTTTTGGATGCTTATGCTACCCCAACATAGCCTCCACTGCACCTCACAAACTTGCCCCTCGCACTAAGCCTTGTGTCTTCGTTGGTCTCTCTCCTACTCACCGGGGCTACCTGTGCTATGACATTGCCACTCGTATAATCATCGTCTCCCATCACATCACATTTGACGAGACGATGTTTCCATTTTCAAACCTCAAAAAATTTCAAACCACCGATTACACCTTCTTCGATGAACCGAGTCTGTCTCCGACTATCCAAACTATGTACCAATAGCAGCCTATTGTTCCGACAGACCACCATGTACTGTCCCCGCCACTGTCCGGCACCTCACCAATACCCTCACTACCTTCTGTTGTGTCTCCTGCAACCACAAAGATCACCATCGCCACACGCCCAGTAGTAAACCTTGATCACCCACCCACCAGATCGCTGCCTATCGATCTGAAATTGTGACCATACAGCCTCCAAATCCGGCAGCATTGCTGCCTCCCAATCCCGACACAACAGTCATGCAACCTCCCAGTCTAGACCCCTCACTGCTGCCTACACATCGCATGGAGACTCGTGCATAACACGGGATCTTCAAACTCAAGGTTCACTTCAACCTCTCCACACAAACCTTATCACCCATTCTAAAAAATCCAAAACTAGCTAAACTGGACCCTAATTGGAATGCGGCCATGTGCGAGGAGTTTAATGCTTTAACCAAGCACGACACTTGCGATTTTGTACATAGACCAGACGGTGTGAATGTTATCCGATGTATGTGGCTATTTCGTCACAAGTGCAGAGATAGTGGTGACTTAGAGAGGTATAAGGCAAGACTAGTTGCGAATGGAACTAATCAGCAGGATTGTATTGATTGTGGTGAGACATTCAGTCCGGTTGTTAAACCGGACACTATTCGGACTGTTCTCAGTATAGTTATGGGCATGCATTGGCCGATTCATCAGCTTGATGTCAAGAATGCATTTCTTCATGGGGACTTGAAAGAAATTGTGTACATGCATCAGCCCCCTGGCTTTGTTCATCCGATAGTTCCGCAGTTTGTATGTCATCTCAGGAAGTTATTAGATGGATTGAAATAGGCACCCTGCGCTTGGTTTGATCGTTTTGCCAGGTATCTTCTGCAGATTGGTTTTATATGTAGCAGGTGTGATAACTCTCTCTTCACTTTTCACTGAGGTAGCAGCACTGCATATTTGCTATTATATGTCGACGACATTGTTCTTAAGGCCTCATCTGACGGATTGAAGAATGAAATCATTGCCCTACTCAAAACTGAATTTGTTATGACTGACTTGGGCAAGCTGAGTTATTTTTTGGGTATATCAGTGACCAGATCTGCAGCCACTATGTTCCTGTGTCAGCGTAAGTATGCAGAAGAGATAGTGTATAGGGCCAAAATGGCAAATTGTAAAATTTTGCCAACTCCGGTGGACTCAAAATCCAAGCTTAGTGCCAATGACGGTGCGCCAGTTTCTGATCCCACTCTATATCGGAGTCTTGCAGGTGCTCTTCAGTATCTTACATTCACTAGTCCTGATATTGCATATGTTGTTCAGCATGTGCGTCTGTTTTTGCACGACCCCCGAGAGTCCCATTTTGCCGCCCTTAAACATATTATCAGATACGTTAAGGGCACACTAGACTTTGGATTACATTTATACCCCTCTGCCCCAACCAAGTTGCTCTCTACACATATGCAGATTGGGCAGGATGGCCTGACACGCGTCGCTCCACCTCAGGGTACTGTGTATTTCTTGAGGATAATCTTATCTTATGGTCCGCCAAGCGGCAGGCCACATTATCTCGTTCGAGTGATGAAGCAGAATATCGCGGAGTTGCTAATGTCATTACTGAGATCTGTTGGCTCCGAAATCTTCTTTTGGAGCTCCAGTGTCCATTACGCAAGGCGTCCATAGTCTATTGTGAAACACATCTGCCATCTATATGTCTCATAATCCGGTCCAACATCAGCGGACTAAGCATATTGAGATGGATATCCACTTTGTGCGAGAGAAGGTTGCCCGTGGTCAGGTTAAAATTTTACACGTGCCTTCTTCTTATCAGTATGCAGACATTTTCACAAAGGGACTACCGCGACAGGTCTTCACCTACTTCCAATCCAGCCTTAGCGTTCGGCCTCCTCCCCGCTCCGTCTGAGGGGGAGTATTAGCGAATATTCACCGTATATTTTATAATTATGATAGATATATATTTAAGGTAACTTAGGATTCTAATTGTATTAGGAATCAACCAGTTAAGGTAAGTTAGGATTCATACTGTATTAGGAATCAACCTTTGTACAACTATATATATTGTGAATAATGAAAGGAATCCCTAAAGAAAATTATTCTATCTTACAGAGAGTAAATGGTTATTTGAAAATGAGCAGGTCGAGCAAATTTTTATCAAAACTATTATTAATATTGTTTGATAAAATTGTGGGTTTCAAAAAAAAACTATAGTCATACCAAATATTTGGATAATTTCCAAAATTATAAAATAAGCCAAAAAGATATAGAATCGAACTGAATAAATTTGCATGTTTTAAAATACTAGTTTAGGTGTACGCGCTTTGGGCATGACCAAACCATGTACGTTATTTGACAACAAACGCTACAGAAAAAAATTAATAATATAATGTCTAAATGGACTAATTTTGAATAATATTTTATTACAAACAATTCATTTGTAATACATTTTGTCTTCTATTATTTCATTCTTATTGTTAACGCTAGCATTTTATAATACTTTGTTTGTTATGAAATTTTGGATTTTATATGAATAGTTTTGTTATATATTAAATTTCGAATATCAAATATTTTCTTATTTAAAATATGAATTTTTTTTAATAATTAGAACTATAAAATTAAGTATAATTTTATTTTGTAGAATCTTTTCTTATTTGAACATTTTTGTTAAGAGTATCACATCGGATATGGAATGGGAACATGGACTCCTTATATGGACTTGAAAAATCCTCATGCTACAAGCTAACTTTTGGGATTGAGTTAGGCCCAAGATCCATTTTTTATATGTTATCAAAGTCAGACCCATTTCAATTCTTTGTTTATCGATGTTGAGCCGCCAAATTATATTATTCATGCTCTAGTTAACAAGGTCTGGCGTGCGGGGAAGTGTTAATGGTCTCACATCGAATATGGAATGGGAACATGGACTCCTTATATGGACTTGAACAATCCTCACCCTACAAACTAGCTTTTGGGGTTGAGTTAGACCCAAGATTCATTCTTTACAATTTTAAAATAATTGTAATTCATTAAATGTTACTTTTGCTCAATCCTAAAACTTAGGAGTACATTTTCATGTTACTTTTCCGTATTTGTTTTTTAAAACGATGAACTTTATATAAGGTGAAATTTCAATGATTTTACAATTCTGAATAGATACGAAAAGATCTAATAATTAATATTTAGTTGATTCCAAACTCCTAAATATTAATTTTATTATTAATTAAATTATGTTTATATTTATATCTCTTTTTATTTCCCATTAATTCATTGTTTACTTGTATTAAGTTCAACTACTAAACTAATAAATTAATTGTATAGTATTCGTTTTGTCACTTCTTATTTACCCAATTATACGGAAGAATCTCAAAGTAAATATGCCCTTATTTTATACTAACGACGTATATTTGTTGGATTTTTATGCGATGATAATGTGCTCTAAGTAGCAACGTAAAAGATGAAAAGAAAAAGGATTTACATAAGGGGAACTTTAATTGATTTATATTGAATTTCTATTCAAATAAGGAAAGATTTAATAATTCAAATTTTAGTTGATTTCAAAATCCTAAATATTAGGGAAAACTAAGTATTTGAATTAGGAAAGAATTTAATGCATAAAATTTAAGTTGGTTTAAAACTCCTACATATTAAGGAAATCATAAATGACAATTTTATCCAATGAAATCTAGTTTTAAAGGGTAAAAAAGTGAATGTCATTTTGCTAAGAGAGACTTCGTGCTTAAAAATATGTTTCTCAATGTCTCCTAAGAATCATAATTCTAAACAATTTGTAAAATCTTTATTTTAAAGGAATAACATAACGTTTTGCTTCACTGACTTTTGTTTAGCGGTCTCATATAGAGAACACATAAAAGGAATGAAGAGTGTAGAATACCGCCTCTGATACTGCTATTATACATATTCTAAAATCTAACTAAAAAATAAGTTAAATAAGAAAATTCAAACATAGAATTCCAAAAGAGATGTCAAAGAAAGGCCGAACAAAGTTATACGCCAATATAAAAGATGATTGGAAAAAAAATACTATAAGTAAAAAGAAATAGCGATAGGTTACTTGTGTCACTGAAGTGCTTATATTTTTAGGAAAAAAAGAGCCTTCCACTAACTTTGATGTAATATTCTAATAACATGAGAGCCGATAGGCATCGACCAAGAAGTCCAATGTTGGAGTTTTACCTTTTGAAATCTCTGGCCTTATGTCAAAACTTCTCCATTTATGGTAAGTTTTGTCGGATAAGAATATAATCAAGTTGTTATTAGGATTCTTCAAACGTCATTTATTCTTCAGAAAATAATAACAACAACAAATGCAATTTTGACGTCCACGGAAAAGAAAATAGTAGCATGAAGTTGAGTAAGCGTGTGTCGAAATATACATAGAATAAAAGGAGAATGTAGTTCATAAAATTTGCAATATACATGATATGCAGGATTAGAGAATCAAATATAGAATTCAAGAAACAAGAGATTTATTGATATTCCCTCGGTTTCAGTAAGCTTTTGATATCTGTCACAATATAACATTGTGACCAATTATAATTAATTTATCTCAACCCCCCAAAGTATTTAAGTAGTTCATTGTGGCCCCTTACAAATTATAAGTCCCAATAGTTATGTTAATTGCTTAAGTAGTCCTCTAAGTTACAAGTAGAACAAATCAGTGGAAGGCTATTAGTAGCCCTTTTCCTATGTCAGTCGATTATCATCAATATATCATAACAATTTTCTCTTCTTTCTTTCTTCTTTCCCTTTTATTTTCTGCATTTTGGTACTGTATTGTTACAAATGGTATCAGAGTCGGCTGGACCGACGCAGTCGCCACTGGAGATGTTGGATTTACAAGAGGAGATGTGTGCTCTGCGAGCACAACTAGCGACCTTTGTCGACAGCACCGGCAACAGACTCGAAACCCTAGAAATCGGTCAATTGCAGTTTCAATCGCACATGGAAGAGTCGAGAGAAATGTTACACCCAAAATTTTCGAACTCGTATGCATCGTAAATAAAGTAACATAAAGTCCAGTGAGGCTAAGATCCTATATTAGGATGAAAATAGGATTAAACAAGTGTTATGAATGCTTCGTAAGATTTCGGGGTCCAACGAATCAAAGAAACTAAGTTCGTCGAAACTCGGGGAAAGACAAATGGAATTTCAGACCTGATTTTTAGCCCATATTGTCAGTGGTATATCTCCTATTATATAAGTTGTTATGGGTTCCATAATATATCTAAATTCAAGTTCCATGAGTCTACTTTCCAATTCAATAAATCGTTCGTCAAACGGAGCTCTGTATAAAACGGTATGCTCGTTTTAACAACACAATGCGAAACAGCCGCTCGGGTCCCACTTGAGGCGGTGGCCGACCTTTGGCCCTTTAAATTAAGATGTAGACTTCATTTCAACCAATTTCTTCACCAAACTTCGTCCACAACTCTCCAACATCCTTATCTACATGTCTCCAAGGTTTTAAAGCCAAATTAAAGAGAAATCAATCCAATCTTTCATCAAAGTGTTGGAAACCGTAAGAACAACAAATCTATGGTATTGTGGTGTGATTTAGGGTTATGGTAAGCTGAACCAGCTGTGGGATTTATGTACTGATTAAGGTAAGTTTAACATCCATTTGGTTGTGCATAACCTTAATTCCATGTTGGTGAGGTTGTTGAAGCAAAACACTACAAGATAGCATTGAAATAGCATAAGCTATGGCTATTGTTTTGTTGGACTATTTTGAGATTATAAATATGGGTTCTAATGGCTGGAAATTATGGAATATCATCTAGTTATATTGTGATATTATTGTTGTTAAGACTATCCATGTATTAATTAAGTGAAATAGAGTGGAAAAAATATAGAAACTACGAATAGAAAGTAGAGTTTAAAGGGTAAACTTTTGGACTGTTTTGGAAGGCATGTTGTAGATGTTTTAAACTAGGAATCATATGGTATACATAAGTATGTGGTCGGAAGGTTGTGAACTGATTTATGGAATAAGAGTTAGATTCGAATTATTTTTGTTATTCGTAAAAAAATGAGCTTGCCGCTCAAAGTGGTTGTTGAAGAAATCGGAAAGCTTATTGTGAATTGTATTGGTGTTGTTTGAATTGTCGGAATTTTTCTTATATTGTTGAGGGGATGGATGGATGGGATTGGTTGTTGATATTGTTAATATCGTTATTTGGTGTTGTTTTGAATTTGGAGAAGTGAGGAAATGTAGGGGAAATGCTACTCGATTAATCGCAAGAGAGCTACTAGCTTAAGAATACGTTTGAAGTCCTTCTGTGGTAATAACCATAGTTCAAATACCTTGATGTAGGTTGAAGTACTACAGGCAGTAGGTGGAGTCATTAGCAACAAGGTATGTTAAGGAAAATCTTTCTTTCTTTTGGTATGTTCTAAGTACGAAACGTAAATGTAATATTGTCCCATAAATGATTCTACTCTTAGTAGTTATTAAGGATGTTCATGTTATTCATTCCTATTGTCAAAGCATGTATAAATATGTTCCTAAATCCCTATTGGGGTATATGAAAAAGATGTTAGTATTCATAATGTTAATCGGAGGTGAAGCAATATTACATCACTCCGACAAACTTATAGAGTTTTATTATCACATCATTCATGCATTATACTCATGTACATACCTTGACCTCAAAGGAGTTATATACTTTACTATATATATGCATTATATATGTGTGGGGCATGAGAAAAGGGATACAGCATTATATACGCACACCACCTGCAGCTGGTACAGATATACACGATGATGATTATGCCCACAGAGGCTGATATGATATGATGGGATGCCCACAGAGGCTTGATGGAATTGTATACGCATATGTATGACCGTATTATGCATGACATTTAGGTATATTATGGCCCCTAGAGGCATTCTACACAGTCATGATACTTATGCATATTATGGCCCTCAGAGGCATTCTCTACTGGTTGGTTGTTTCTTGTCTCATGTTACATTCATGTATCTATTATGTTATTCTTCATGCCTGACATATTCGGTATATCAGTCATACTGACGTCCCTTTTGTTGGGGGACGCTGCGTCTCATGCCCGCAGGCTCAGATAAAGAGAGTGACGGTTCGCACTAGTAGGTTGTTGGTTCAGCTGATATTGGAGCTCTATTTATTTCAGAGTGGCAGTCTAGTCGTGGTATGATATTTTGGATATGCATAGGGGTATGGCAAGGCCCTGTCCCGACCTTATGATGTTACATACTCTTTAGAGGCTTCTAGACAGTTATCCTGTGTACAGTAGTCATGTATGGCCTTGTCGGCCTTAGTATGTATATATGCATAGGTTGGGTTCTTCTGTTTGTAAGAGTTTACACAGTACCTTTCCAGTTTATTTTTCCCATGTGTCAGCAAGATATTTGGTGACGGTCCTCATGGCTATGATTAATTATGGTTAGATGCTAATAGGCGTGGGATGTACCTTGTGGGGGGTTACATAATTAGTGGTACTCGACAAGTAAGGTCCGGGTGCCCGTCATGACCCTCCGGTTTGGGTCATGACAAACTTGGTATCAGAGCAGGTCTGTCCTAGGGAGTCTGCAAGCCGTGTCTAGTAGAGTCTTGCTTATGGGGGTGTTGCGTGCCACACTTATAAATAGGAGGTTGTAAGGCATTTAGGGATGGTTTCCATTCTTTCATCTCATAGATCGTGCAGTAGAGCTGAGTCTTAAAAATTTGCGTTAAACTTGTGCCTTGTACCGTTTCAGTAATGCAGGTTACTAAAAAGAATTAAGTTAGTTCACATTCGTAGCCAGTAAATAAGTGACTTCTACTAAACAATTGATACGCCAAAAGTGCAGTATTATGTTGAAGTTTCTGGGTGTGAGGAATAGTCTCACTCATATACAAAAGAGATAATGAAAGCCCGGGAAGCAAAATATTTGTTTTTGGATACAAAAATAGTAAAGTAAAGGAAGTACAAAGAACTTGAACGCAGAGGATTGTAAGGAGATTGATATTCAGGTAGAACGATATAAGTATTGTCATGTTGCCATCAGTGGTGGTAGAACCATAATAAGAGATACATATTATAGCTTGCGATTTACCGATATCGATAAATGTTATGTTAGAAAGAAGTTAGATATCGGGAGCTAGTGAAGGTTATAATGATTGTTATCATGGGCAGTCCTGAAAAATAATATAATTACATAAAATACATCCCATCTTTAGAAGATATAAACATGATGTACTCGGGAATTGTTAGTTGGATATGACCCTTGAAGATTTAAGGTCCGAGTATTTCAACCTCGGTGTGTAAGGAAACCGTTTCCTCTCAGAGAGGCTCTTACTTAAAGTAAAGCAGAAATAGTAAGTGACTTGAAGAAGAAAAAACCCGATTAAAGAAGGAGAAGTTAAAAGCGAAGGAATGTTTTGTTATAAATATTTGTACTAAGTTAAGAAATGAGATTGATAGAAAAGGGGATGATACATGTATAGGTGGGACATGAGCAATACAAAGAATATAGTAGAGTTATACGATAAAACATAGCAACACGACATGGTATCCAAGTAAACCAGAAGACAAGAAGAAGTAAATACTGAGTTGAGGAAATGAATGTGTTATGAGACTAAGTATTCACATGAGAATTGAATGACTAAATGTCAACAGAACATACTGATCAGATGATTTAGCTCTCGAATTAGAAAGCATCGATATTGAGGAATTTTCTCAGTTAAACGGAATGACATTTGGAACCTCGAGATATTGTTATAATGAAGGATATTGAGAAGTTGCAAGGTGAGCAATTAGACAGTAAGAGAATAAACTGCAAAGAAAAGGGCAATCCTTAAAGCTTATCAAGAAAGAATCCCCAAATTTAAATGTCTTAACTAGAAGATAAAGAATCTATTGAGACTAAGAATGCCAGTTACGAACATATGACGACCTACCTGGGTAAATGGTTTAGAAGTCCCTTGTAAGAGAGAATGGTGTAGGAGCAAATTGTAAGTTATCAAAAGATTGCAGAAGTATTAAAGGAGTTGAGGCAACAATAAGACTTTTCATGACAGAAATCTCAGAGCACAGATAGTGGTCCTCCTCACCTAGGTAAGGTAGTACGATGAAGGATCAATACAAAACTCATATGATGGTTTAATATAAATAAGAGAAGGTTATGACAAAGAAATTTCAGGATGAATCATATAGTGTCATCCAAATTCGATGAATGTGACATGACTGTAAAATGAGATGCAAGTATCAATGTCAAGAAAGGAATGACAAAAAAAAAGTGGTAAGAGCCACTAAATATATGAGGCTCAGAAGAAAAAAAAGGAGCAGTCTGTAAGAAAAGACAAAGGTATATAAGCCCAAAATGATATTTTGAATTAATGTCTTATGATGCACATACTCGAAATAAATAAGGGAATGAGGTTGATTATACTTAAGAACAGTTGTGAAAGCTGAGGGAAGTTTTGGACCCATAACACAGGGCCATCAACAAGTAAGCATGTGTTAGAGATATAATGTGATATCCGAAGGCGGGAAAAAAAATCAAGATGCGTCTTCCTACTAACGGTAAAGACACCACAAGACAAGTTGCAATAATACAGATGCCTATGAGTCTTCTTAAAATAGAGTAATGCTTCTTGGGAATAAAAAGGGTAAAGAAAGTCAAGCCCAGATGATATAGTAGAATAAGGTCCCCCTTCAAAAAAAGATGGCCCGGAAGCCAGAGTTATTAACCAAATCTTAGAAATAACACCATTGGTTGTCAAAGTGAAAGGATAACCAATATAAACGAATTTTGTCTTGTTACAGTTTAACAGAGAGAGTTTAACAGAATAAAGTGATAGCCTTCAGAGCAATATAAGAAAGGATGTATGGGCAGTTTATCTTAGCTAGAGGTCAAGGAAAGAGAAGGTTAACTAAAAGAGCTTCAACATTTAGCAAATTTAAGGGTCCAATCTCAGGGCTCAAATGATAACGAGGTTGTAATACAGAAGGTAGCAGTGTTGCTCCTGTGGCAAGTGTAACAAAGTAACAATATGAGAACACAAAATTGGTACTATAAAAAAAAGTCCCATGGAAAAGGAAGTCAATATTCAAATAAAGGAAGACAGAGCTTTCTGATACCCAGATAAATTGTATGCCCCAGATTTAACTTGTTTCGGAGTAGTGTTGAGAAGAGACACATTATTCCCGCTATCTTATTTCACTTAGTTCGACGAAGATGTACCAGAGTATTAAAGTCACAGATTGATGTTATAACGTGAAAAGAAGTATTGCCGAGTTGGCATAATAACTCAATGCTAAACAGGTAAAGATAGAATATCAAGGACCAGAGGGACAATTTAGAGAGTGTAGTTCTCGACAAAAGAATAAAAAAGAAGTTCAAAGTTTAGTATAAGTTTACCCCGCTCTTATCAGAAATGCTACCCAGAGGATTGATTGTCAATAAATTTATAAGATTGACCAATTTCTCGCTAGAATGAGCTATTCGCACAGCCGAGGATCATACAAGTGATATATATAAAAGAAGAACGTATGACTTCAGGATATTCCAATGTCTATTATCTCCGATAGAAGATCTTACTTACAGTGAACTTCTAGAAATTTCTTCAGGAAGGATGGAAGCACAGAAAATTTTAATTTTATCCTGGATAAGTGATCATCCAAATGCACAATATAGACGCTCAGTGACATGTTACAAATAGGTATCTTATGTTTCAAATTAGAGTTGGAAGATCACTTACCCCACAAAAGAGTTATATATCATAACAATATCATCTTAACATCTAGATGGATTCATATGAGATCTTGTATGGTCAGAAGTATATATCTTCCATTGATTGATTCAACAGGTTTGAGAGTTAAAGGAAGTCTAATCAAATTTTCCTTTATCGATGTTGCGGAAGTGTATATGAGATTCATTTTGTATGTCCCAAGTCAAGGGTGTTTCGGGTACAGAGAATTTGTCTTATGAAAATATTTTAGTTGCTATCCTATATCATCAAACCCAGAAGTTGCGACTATAGAGACGACCTCTGGTTGAGGGGTTGTGAAGGAAGTAATGGGGTAAAAGAGATGATTTGAAAAGTTAAGAAAGACATAAAGTCAAGGCATCCTTGTTTATTCCAGCTAAAAGGTTACAACGGCACTCGTGCGATACGATTTTCCCATTTCCATAATATCTATCAAGAACATTTTATATATCCTGTTAAGGCGATGTTATTGAGGCAGAAGTGATAGATGTAGCCCAGGCTTCGGTAGTGGACAAATGAGGTGAGTTATGGCTAACCATTTTAGCTTCCGGATAGATGGTTGGTCGTGTGGGGCCAATATCATTATGTTATGTTATTTTGTGGCCCTGTGTGGCATTGTATATGTATTCTGACTGCTTGACAGGTTTTGGATAGTCTTGTTTATAGAGAAAACTCTACCAAAATTTTTAGAAATCCTGAGAGTTAGAATTTTCTCCAACATTTGAGGACGAATGTTCATAAGGGGGGAATGATGTTACACCCTGTATTTTTGCACTCGTAAATAAAGTAACATAAAGTCCAGTGAGGCTAAGATCCAATATTAGGATCAAAATAAGCTTAAACAAGTGTTACGAAAGCTTCGTAAGATTTCGGGGTCAAACGAATCAAAGAAACTAAGTTAGTCGAAACTCGGGGAAAGACAAACGGAATTTCAGACCTAGTTTTTGGCCCAAACTGTAAGGGGTATATCTCCTAGTATATAAGTTGTTATGGGGTGCATAATATATCTAAATTCAAGTTCGTTGAGTCTAATTTCCAATGCAACAAACTAGAAGAGGCCTAGATCAACCTAGCTGCTAGCTAGAAGAGGCGCTTAGAGTGGCAGAGGTGGTTCAACTTCGAGCATGGGTGGTTTCCAAAATGGATGAGGTAGAGGTCGTAGGAGTGCTCAGTATGAGAGTAGTCGTGCCTATTGTTATGCTTTTTCAAGCAGATGAGAGGCATATTCTACGGACGTCGTCATCACAATTACTATTCTAGTTTGTCGTTGATAGGCTATAGTTTTATTTGATCCAGGATCTACTTATTCTTATATGTCTGCATACTTTGCTTCAAGATTGACTATGTTATGTGAGTCTCTTGAGTTTCCTATTCATTTTTCTACTAATGTTGGTGATTCAGTAGTGGTAGATTGGGTCTATTGTTCTTGCATAGTTACCTTGATCGAATATGATACTCAGGCGGATTTGAAGGTTTTAGACATAGTTGATTTTTATGATATACTTGGTATGGGTTAGTTATATTTGTATCACGCGATCTTGGATTGCTATGCCAAGATGGTCACTTTAGCCATGTCAGGAGTTTCTAGAGTTTAGTGGAAAGGCACTCTTAGTCATGCTCTAAAGAATGTGATATCATTTCTTAGGGCTCGTTGAATAGTTGAGAAGGGGTGTTTGGCTTATCTGATGCATATTCGAGATACTAGCATAGAGACTCTCATGATTAAGTTTATACTGGTAGAGAGTGAGTTTCTTGAGGTCTTTCCGACAGGCCTACCTGGTCTTCCGCCAGATTATAATATTGATTTATACATTAATTTGGAGTGGGGACTCAGCCTATTTCTATTATGCCATATCGGATGGCACTGGCCTATTTAAAGGAATTGAAGGAACAATTACAAGATTTGTTGAGTGAATGGTTCATTAGACCTAGTGTTTCCCCTTGGGGTGCTTCGGTGCTTTTCATGAAGAATAAGGATGGATATATGCGTATGTATATTGAATATCGACAATTGAACAAGGAAACAATTAGGAATAAGTATTTGATGCCTCACATTGATGACTTTTTTGGTCAACTTCAGAGTGCTTCGGTTTTCTCTAAGATCGATTTCAGATTCGAGTATCATTAGTTGAAGAATAGGGCAGAGGATATACCCAAGACAACTTTCCAGATGTGTTATGACCATTATGAGTTTTTGGTGATGTCTTTTTGGTGGACCAATGCCCCAGCAACTTTCATGGACTTAATAAATGAGGTGTTTAAGCAGTATTTGGATTCCTTTGTCATTATATTCATCTACGACATCTTGATATACTCTTGTTGTAGAGAGGATCACAAAAAACATTTGAGGATTGTGCTTGGAATTCTAAAGGAGAAGCAACTTTATGCCAAGTTTTTAAAGTGTGAGTTTTGTGTTAGTTCGGTGGCATTCTTGGGACATGTGGTCCAAGAAGGGGATTATGATAGATCCTAAGAAGATTGAGACGGTTCAAAATCGGGTTAGAACTGCTTCGATTATCAAAATTTAGAGTTTCATTGGCTTGGCAAATATCGTGAGGGGCTTTCGTCCATCACATTTCCATTAACCAGATTTAACCAAGAAGTAGGTAGGATTTTGATGGTCCAATGAGTGTGTGGAGAGCTTCCCAAAGCTCAAGACTTTATTGACCATCGTTTTTTTTTACCTTACCGGTAGAAGGAGGGGTTTTTACCATGGTGCGGTCGGATTAGATTTGTCTTCAGCGAGTTGCCCTCGTTCATAGTTGTTACGAGCTCTTTCGCTCAAATATTCTCAAAACCTACCACATTTTCTCGTAGATGTCAGCAATCTTCGGTTTGTTGCCCGTATGTGCCATGAAAATCACACCATACGGGTTGATCTCTTTTACTAGGATCAGACTGTAACGGTTTTGGAGGTCGAGATGCTAGGTGAGTTCTCAGTACCGCCACCATTTGATCTTTGTTAATGCTGAAGTTGTACTCGGATAATTTCGGGTATCTGGGATCCTTAGTGGAGGAGTTGGATGAATTTCCCCTGTCGAAATTCACCAGTCCCTGATTGTTTCTTTCGGGGCCTCCCTTGTTATTAGTCTTCTCAATTGAGCGAAAACCATGTCCCCCATCTTTCTTTCTAAGAGTAGGATAAGGTTGGAAACGGTTATTTGAGGAGTCCCGATCTGCTCTAGCTCCTTTGCCTGATTTCTAAAAAATACTTGTGGCCTGAGTCCCCAGCAAATCATATTATATCCGGATCTTGGACTCATACCGATTGTGCACATCTTCCCAAGTTGTAGCTTGGAATTCGAATAAATTTTCCTTGAGCTTCCGTGAGGCGTCCGAACTCAAAGGATTCAAACCCTTTGTGAAAGCCTCTGCAACCCATTCATCCGGGACTACGGGTAGCAGCATTCGTTCCTTCTGGAACCGTGTAATAAAGTATATAAGGAGCTCTGTCTCGCCCTGTCCAATGCGGGAAGATTTTTGATTTCCTCATCTTCACCTTCCATGCCCCTGCATGAGCTTTTATGAACATGTCAACAAGCTGGACAAATGACCTGATTGAATGCTCTGGGAGGAGTGAATACCACGTCAAGGCTCCTTTAGCGAGCGTTTCAGCAAACTTTTTGATCAGAACCGATTCTATCTTGTGTTCTCTTAGATCATTTCCTTTGACAGTCGTAGTATACGCCGTTATGTGCTCCTATGGATTAGTAGTTCCATCATACTTAGGTATAAATAGCATTTTGAACCTTTTGGGATCAGTTCGGGCGCAGCCTCTGGCTTAAATGCCAACTGAATATATCTCCTCGTGTCCGGTCCTTCAACCACAGGAGGGTCTCCCAATATTTGATTTAACCGGTGCTAAAACACCTTGGCATTTTTCTATTCCTTCTCTGCGTTGGTGTCCACTTTATTCGTCATGTCTTTCATAAATTTCAAAACCTGCTGGTGGAATGATTTTTCAGGAACAGTTTCGCTTTCTGAAGCACCGTCATTTCTCGATCTATTCTGATCATTTCTAGCATCTCCGGTTGTATTTAGCGGAGGTACGGGTTCGTCTGTTGGGGTACTACCAGTATTTTTGGAAACATAAGCTGAATAAAACTACATCGGGTGGTCCAACTGTTCACTCATAGCGACGTTCTGCGCCCTCAGATTTTGTATAGCTTTCTCAGGCATCTTGTCATTGGGAACATCCTCCTGCTGAGTTTGTGCGCCTCCATAAGTGGCTCCGTCTGTAGCCACCGGATTTCTTGGCACCATATCCTCTACCATTAGGCTATCTAGTATGATGGGGTGATTGTAAGTGTTATCTCCAGTGTTGCGGTTGTCTCCGTATTCTTCCCTTCCTCTCATCTGTTTACTCTGAACAAAAAACAAGACTAAAAAAAAGATTAGATTAATAGGAAAAAGGGGTAACTTGTGACACCACAATTGTCCAGGCCCCACAGTGGGCGCCAAACTGTTTACCCATAAAATGGTACAGATGAATTTGTATACGTGGTTAAGGACACATGGATATCAAGTGACTGATCAGACATTAATATTAGATCAAATATTGAAATAGTAAATAATATTAAATCAAGTTAAAAAAATAATTAGCATAAGCCTTGTGCTTATTTCTTGACAGAGTCTCTGTGACTAGAATGAAAGCGTGAGAATCAAGAGAAATGTTAAAGATTATATTGTATTATCTTGTAGATGATACTTTACAATGGAACTATGTGTCTTATTTATACATGAGCTCACGGGTACACACCCCATGATATATGCTTTCGTAAATATAATAGAATGAATGCTATAATAATTGAACAATTAATATCTCTATAAATGTCATTAATGTTCCGCTGGAAGATGTATGATCAGTTCAGTAACGAACGTCCGTTGTAATTCAAACGGTTGACCTGATCTTCTATATCTCCGGCACCATGTATACATACGAGCCTCAGGTCCTGCTTGCGTCTTACCGGCAGCGCCTCAAGCTAACATGGACCTGACTCAACACCATTTACCACATGTCACATCATAATTCTTACATCTGTCTTATATGAATTTTGCCCTATACAAGGTGTTTTCACTAAATTACCGTTAATTAAATAGTGTTAGTTTCTTGGTTAATAGTTATGTAAAAATTCACTTATCTAAACTATGGGTGGCCAGTGGGCCGGGCTCGGGTCTGGCGGGGTCGGGGTCGGGGCGGGACGGGAGAAGGGGCGGGGTCGGGTATGGCGGGCTCCAGCGGGGTCGGGTTTGGCGGGACTGGAGCAAGTCCCGTCCCGATCCCGATCCCGTCGGGCTCGGGTCGGGGCGGGCTCGGGTCGGGGTCGAGATACGGCGGGTTTTCATTTTTTTTTTTTTAAATAACATACGTATAAAAAAAACTCAATAAACAAAATAAGATAGTGTAATAAAAACATTCCAAGGCTGTTTTTGTGCCTCTTATATTATTTAATAGACATATGATTTTTTTGTAATACAAATACAATTGTCTAAAATCTAAATTGCAAATTTGTGGTGTTGTCCAAAAGTTACAAATTACATAATAAAATTACAATTAAAAAAATTACATTCTCAAAAAAACCTGTTCTAATTGCTTGATGATTTCATGTGGTTCTTCGGTTGGAATTGGTATTTGTTGGTCAAATTGATCCACGTCGCTTCCACTACCTTCGGTTAATATTTAGTTGTAGTTTTCATCATCTTCTTCGTTGATCTCCGGTTGACCGCACCTTCTCCGCTCCGCTCGTATCCAATCTCTGAATAATACTGCAATTTCCAAGCTGTCTCCGGCTAATGAGTGTTTGTGGTCTCCTATTTGATATCCGTCACAGAAAAAGCGCTTTCAGACGCAGTTGACGACGCTTGAATGTTCAAAACATCTCGAGCCATCATTGAAAGGGGCGGAAAGGTCTTCTCATTCCCCCCCCAGGATTTCAGCAAGCCTTCATGTCCATCTTCATTGATAACTTCTTGATACTGATGCAGAACCTCGCAAAAAAATATCCAACTCGCTAATTTGGTTAGTAGTAGAGGTACGACCGCACATTCTATTTCTGAGGCTTTCAATACTAGCCGCAGAAACAGCATATCTTTTGTGAGGTCGTGTTGAAGATGAAGAAGATGGTATGGAAGCTGGTAAGTTACTAGCATTTTCTTGTTGATAAAATCTATATATATTTTTGCATTGGTGTTCTACGCTAGACAATACTTCTTCTTTAGTTTGTTCAATAGGTGGTGGGTGATTTAGATTTTTGGGACTTGGAGGTGGTAGTACTTCTATACAATCGTAAATAGTTTCAATTAGTGATTTAGTACCGTCTATTTTAATAGTAGGATTTAATACAGAACCAATAATATAAATAGAGGGAATAGGAATAAAATATTTTTTTATTTTGAGAAATATTTTTTTAATAGCTGCCTTATAAGCTGGTTTTTCCATATATTCACTAAGTAATAAAAATATTAGAGTTATACAAAATAACATAGTTGAAATAGTAGGATAATATATACCGGAAAATTCTTTTGTTGCTTGAAAAAATTTCTCTAAAAATACAATAAGTTCGGAAATTTTTTCCCAATCACTATCTAAAATCATATCAGCTGGCTTTTTATTATGAGAGTTAAAAATAAAGTTATAGGTAATTTATAGTCATAAGCAACAAGTAGTTGCTCAGATAAAGAATTCCACCTAGTGGATACTTGTTGTGGAATTTTTCTAAAAGGTAGTCCACAATCATGACAAATTTTTTTATATTCTTTTCTACGTTGTACTTTATTACTTTTAAAAATAAAGTTTATAGCAAATTGTATTTTACTAAGAATGTCTTCAAAAAGTGATAGACCATCCTTTACAATTAAGTTATAGATATGACACGCACATTTTATATGAAAATGGTCCGGAAAAGACTGAGTTAAACTATTTTTTAAAATTGTAATTGCGTAATTGTTATTAGAAGCGTTATCTAATGTAATAGTCATAATTTTATCGGTAATTCCGTAATAATCGCACACTTGATAAATATTTTCTGCAATATAAGTACCGGTGTGCCTATCATCTATATATCTATACGCTAAAATACGTTTTTGCATAGACCATTTATAATCTATCCAATGACAAGTTACAGTTAAATAATCATGGCCGTTAGTACTACGACCTATATCGACGTGATGGATACTTTGCCATTAAAATGATATAATGAAAACGTAAATATTGTTGATATTCATGCGCGAATTTAAATACATCTCTCTTAACAGTTGATCTAGGAAAGCTGTTAAAAGCGAGATTATATATATCTCTAATGTAATGAATAAAGCAGGAGATGAAGGAAATGAAAAGGCAAACCCTCCACAAAGAACTAATTTTGATATTGCTTCCCTATCTCTATGTTTATTGTATTTAGGGCCTACAATTCCCCGTCATAGGGTTAATTTGACCTTGTACTTGGTGGGGACAATATTAGTATGTGAACCTTGTCCTGATGGAGCGGGCGTTTGCGCACCCGGTTTTGAAGCCTGGTATTGGGCATACCTAGCTGGATGAGCACTTACTACGTGTCTAATTAAACCCCCCGTCCCACCGTGACCTTTTTCAGTTTTAAATTTTAAAACATTTTTACATATTTTACATATGGCTACTTGATTCTCTACGTCCCTATCAAAAATGTCCATGCATCTGATTTTAATGGTCGTTTTGCTGGACCTCGTCTCATATTAGGGGGAATAGGAGGTATTTCAGTTGAAGGTGCACTAGTGGGTGTGTTGTCATCAACATTAGTGGGTATATCATCTAGATCATCGTCTAAATTAAAGTCTTCTTGAGTTCCAGAAAATAGCTCCTGGTCTAAATCTAATGGTATTGTAGGAAAATGTTGAGTATCAACAAAATCATCCTGTGTAGGAATAAGATGACTAGAAGAAGTACCCTTGCCCTGGTTGCCCCTACTAGAAGAAGCACCCTTACCCTTAAACATACCTTTTAATCCTTCCATTTTAATTATGATAATAAATAAATAAATAAATAATTAAAGACAATAAAATTAAGTGATCTAAACTAAATAAACAGACAATAATAATTTAATGAAGGAACGAATGTACCAAACGCCGACGTAACGTCGACATGTAATCGAGAGGTTGAAAATTGAAACTTTGCTCGATGGAAGATCCTCAAGCTAGTTGCCAACTTCACTACCAATTCCCAAATGAATAAATAAAATTGAATATTTAGCAAACAATGTAGACTTGTAGAGAGATACATTGAGAAATTAGAGAGATTGTAGGAAGATTTGTGAGAAAGATGAAGAGAAAATGAGTTATTTATAGTTGAAAAATTGGGTTAAAGTGTAAATATAATAACTTATGGGTTAAAAATAAATATTAAGGGGTAGAGGGTTGGGGGGGGGGCTAAATTGGTCGTTGGCCAACGGCCATAATCTAAAATGGTCGTTGATGCAACGGTCATTTTTGCAAAGGGGCGGGCTCGGGGTCGGGGCCGGCTCGGGTCTCGCGGGCCTGGGGCGGGCTCGGGTCTCGCGGGACGAGACATCGTCCCGTCCCGAGTTCGAGTCCCACCCCCGTAATTTTTTATTTTTTTTTGGCGGGGTCGGGGCGGGCTCGGGACGGGCTCGGGTCGGGGTCGGGCTGTCCCGGCCCACTGGCCAGCCCTAATCTAAACAAGGGTAAAGAAAGAAAAAAATCATCTTCTTACAACATACCCTGTGATCCCACAGGATTTTTACATAACCATTTATGTAAAAAAATCATTTATTTTAATATAAAAGCTATATATGATATGGAGGAATAGCAGATGGAGTAAAAAAAAAAAAGGAGAGATTAAAAGAAGGAATTAAATGTAGCATGCAAGCATTTCGATTTGGGAGAAAATGAAACCTCTCATAAATTTGCACAAACGGATCAATTGTTTTCGTCAGAAGTAATACTCAACACAAACAGATCATGGCTACTTGCTGATCTCCAACTTATACCCTGATTTTGGAGGCAGAACTCATTTTCCATACAAGCTAAGGGAATTATACCGTCTTAACTAAACATGTTTATGCACAATTATATTACTCAACTGAAGCCCAAAATAGATTTATTGAATATAATCTAATTTTTTTTCTCTAGAAACCAGTGGCAGCTTCACTAGAGAAGGGAAAGGGATATGGCAGGCAAACCAACAGGCCCAAGAGCAATACCACAACTCCAAGGGCCATGTATTTATTGTCAGGATCACTGATTTCTTCTGATAGTGGAGCAATAGGCCCTCTTTGAAGGAAGAATATTAGCACTACCCAATAAAATGCTACATCGTTAAACAATGAAGATATTCCCAGAAGCCCAATAGATAAAGCACTGAGGCGAGCTGAAGCCTGCCACATGAAAATTAAGGCTCAATTATATAAAACATCTTTACACATTAATTCATTATGTTAGCATGCATTACCTTTCTTCCCCACATGGCAAAAGCAATCCGGCCACCATCAAGCTCTCCTGCAGGAATGCTATTGATAGCATTAATGACAAGTCCAGCCCAGGCCCATATCACAAGCGGATTTACAGATATAGGAGTTCCTTCCTTGAGAACATCTCCTAAAAGAAGCTTGCCTACAAGTGAAGAACCAAAAAGGCTTATTAGTCTTTGCACAATACAGTACGTAGACCAATGATAACAGATGAATAATAGCTGACTAAAAAAAATATTATTACACCTATAATTTCTTAACTTGTAAATAAAACTATTATAAAAAGATCCCATGGAGGAGCTAAGAACGAGCAGGAGTAAAAGCACATCATAATAAACTAAAATATATAAGCTACTACTACTTACCTATACCACCAGCTAGAAGTGATTCATGGAAGACAGAGGGGTCTACGATGATGCCAATGCCATCAGTAGGCGGTAAGATGAATCCCGAAAGCAAAAGAATAAGGCCTACAGAGAACCCAGCTAATGGTCCAGCTGCTGCAACTTTCAAGAGATCTTCACGCCTTGGTACAATATTTAGAATCCTTGTTATAGCACCAAAGGAGCCTATCTGCCACCACAACAGCCTCATTAGACATGAGTTACATGACCACCAATAACATTTCAGCACTCAGCATGAATCAAAGGAGGAGAATCGAGGAACTAGTTATGGACGGAATTAGGAAGCACAGCAGATGAAAGTTTTCTTGCAGCGAGATAAAAAGAAATATGATGAAAACAGCCCCTGGACCACTATCACATATCATACTATAACCAAATAAACATCAAATCTAACCTTCTTTCGTAGGGAAGTCTATCCAAAGGATTTTTAATTTCTCCAGTACAAGAGTCAATTACAATATGAAGTAATTCTAAAAAAGAACTAATGAGTTCATAGGCAGATCTAGCATGTTAACATGTGGGTTCACATGAACCCAATAACTTTTGCCCAGACCCTGCATATGTATTAAGAAATTCACTAAACATCTATAAATATTTTACTGTGAACCCAACGTTGTAGGAATCCATAAGCTTTCAAATCTTGGCTCCACCCCTAGATGTATTGCCTCTTGAAACCCATCCAACAGTAGAGCACCCCATTTTTAGAAGATAAGTTCCCGATCTAGATAAATAATGAATGATTTATATTGGTGTAACCATAACAGAAGTTACCAACAACAACAACCCAGTGAAATCCCAAAGAGTGAGGTCTGGGGAGGGTAGAGTGTACGCAGACCTTACCCCTACCTTGGGAGGTAGGGAGGCTGTTTCCAATAGACCCTCGGCATAAGGACAAGCAATTCAAAATAGTATGAAAAGAAAATAACAACTTCAAAAAGATCTATTAATTGTACTACAACTTCAATATATCATCTTCGTGAGAAGATCTAAAGTTAGTGATTTAGTGTCTATTTGCACAAGAGTTAGGTCCATGGCCTGACTTGGTTCCACTGACTGAAATAGGGCAGACACATAGGCTATGGTACTTGGTTCAAATTATTTAGGAAATGCTACTAAACTGGTTTCCATCTCTAAACAATCCTTGAGAATTACCATGGATCAGTAAGAGTCTATTTAAAATCGACAAGATAGTGGGAACTCGACAAATGGTGAACTTACGCAGTTTCTTCCTGAAGCAGTAGAAGACAGAAACTGACAACAGTGTCTAACATTTCCAATAAAGATGATGAAGTTACACATTCTCTTAGTAAGGGCTGTAGAAGATCTTGAATCAATTTACAGAAATTCTTGATGATTTATAGCCTCTTCCTTGAAGTAATCCCTAGGGGCTAATGTTTATTCTCATCTATGACAAATAAATCAAACATATGAAAGCAATTGAAATTCACAAGACTACCCCTTCCCAGAAAAAAAAGAGTGAAATTCACTCAAGTAAACAATGTCAACATTGCTGAAGGTTGTGGCTTGTGATGCTAAGACTAATGACCTGGATAACCATTAAAAGAGTTATTGGTGCCTTACAGGTGCTGCAAGACATTCAGCAATTTAATACCATCGTACTAGAAAAGAAAGAGACTTCATGTCTCTGGGTGACTCTAATTACGCATTCTCGAATGTTATAAAGGGATATCGTATGAGGTCAGATTAACTTCACAAGACTGACTGTTTCTAATAATGCCCGACTCCACCGCAAGACAGGATAGGACCTTACTAGTAATGCAACTAGCGACGTCAAGACCGAATGCCGTGAATAACCATCAAAAGTAGCTTTATGACATGGTAGTTTTGGTGCGTTAAAAGTCTAGAAACTTCATCAGTTTGACACGATTTTATAAGGAAACAGAAAACTCCAATACAACAGAATCTTCCCAAGAGATAAGGGGCAGTAAAAAAATTGATGCATCCTGACCCAACAAGGATATCTTATTAGCTGCAACTATGTCTCATAATTTGACAGTTATGAAACGACTTTGCAACCCCCATAACAAATTATCAATATGAGGTCTCATATTAACCAAGACGACATATAAATAAGAAGACACAAAATGTTGTCTAATCCATAGACAGCATAAAAACTATGCACCTTACCTGCCAGCTAGGAACAAAATATGGGATGCCGAGCTTAATCCCAACCTCTTTGGCAACTAAACGATGGCTAACTTCATGAACCCCCAGAAGAAAGGCAGTTATGAGAGCTCCAGGTAATCCATCCTTCAACAAGTCAAGATTGTCGAAAACTGATCTGGGAAATAAAATTCTATCTTAGTGGCTGCACATTAAGTTAAAAATAATACACACAATCTGACAGCATGAATTATCCCATGTAAACAGATTTTGTGATTAGTTTGTCACATTTGAGATATCTTCTGTTTTCACTTACTGTAATTTGAAAAAATGCAAATAAAACTTGATAACAATCTTGAAAATAACAGATGAGCACTTCTAACTGAAAAGAAAAGAGAGAACAAAAGAAGACAACCAAGATTTAAAAAATGATTTTGTATTTTCCAACTCCTCGCACAAAAGCAGTAGTCTAGTACATAATAACACACTATTATGAAACATGACAACAATATTCCCTAATTCAGCTATATTGGACTTGGAAAATGACAAGATTAAATCGGACATTAAATATCAAGCTCCACTTAGCTCGAAGCAGCAAAGCCAGTGACGAACTCAGGTAAATATAAATGGTAAAATTAGAGTTAATATGGTACATACAACACGTTCAATTGTAATGCCGGCACATTGCGAAGAAGTAAAGTGAATACTGTAACGAGTCCAAAGGCCCCTGCTGCAAACCATTCTGGAACAGCTGCAGTCTCAAACAAGCTGTGTTACAGTTCGACAAGGAAAAGCTCCAAATCTATTTTGATACAGGTATCTCCACTTATTATAACCAGTTACCGAAGCCTATGAGGAAATGCTGAATAAACTACCTGTAGTTTCAGGTTGCAGGGTCATTCTTGGGACCACAACTGCCACAGGCTTATCATCCTCTGGATTTATTAAAAGAAAAAGTTTATAGTCATCTCCAAGTTTGTCCTGTTAACGAAGTGCATTTTGCAATAGTCAGAGACCATGGTGATATCCAACCTAAATTGGAGAAACACGAGAAACTTGAGCAACCTGCATTCTCTTTGATACTTTTTCATAAGTTTTTGCAGCCTGACCTCGCAGATTCCCTTTAAATAGTACTCCACCCTATAAAAGTATGTTAGAAAAGATTTAAAAAGTGGAACCACAAAAATTACATATTAAGCTTCATGTACACCAAGAAGGCAAGAACAGAAACACAAGCCCGTGACCACTAGCTTGAGAGGATACCTGTAGTAGTTTAATCTTACTTTTTATGGTTGTATCTCAATCAAATATAATAGTGTCAAACTTTTAGTATTGGCTCATGTTTGACTCGGATTTTCTTATATGAGCAAGAAAACAATGTTTCCAGCAAATAGCTCACCTCATATGGCTCCTGGCTTGTAACAAAAAATGTGTCAAAACCAAATAATTGATTTCTGAGAATTTCAACTGTTTCCTTGGGAATCCTGATTGATTCATCGAGTTGCTGAGGCTGCTGGTGAAATAGTATCAACAGTAAGAAAAGATAACTTTACAGCCAAAAGCAACATGAGAACCATGATAGAGGAGCAAACTGTAAACAATTAATCCAATAAATATTCAACCTAATGTTCCAAAATTTACCACCTTCACACCTGGAAGTGGTGATCCACTTGCAACTTGAACCTCAGTACCATCCTGCTTCAACACAAGCTCAACAACGTGAGGTGGAGAAATTGAAACTGAATTGCTTATCCACTATGACAAAGCACATTTTCTCAATAGCTCCATGAAGGCGAATCAATAAATTAATTGAAAAATGCATTTGCAACCATATATACATGGAACCTAGGCATCTTATAGCATCAGAAATCCTCGGGATATAAGGCTTTTTCAAATGTTGAAAGGGGTCTGAGGAGAATTATACTCTAAAGAAGAGAGGAAATTACATCTTCTTAAAAGAGTAAATAATTCTCAAAACTTGAAGCCTGTTGATTCATCATAAAATAAGAAAGCGTACCTCAACTCCAGTTTGTTCATTCAGTTGAGCTCCATTATTGTTTTCTAGACTTGTATCCTCCAACATGGGATCCAATGGTTGATCCTTATCAAAAACAATGACTTTTCATTCACTAAAGATGTGTCTGAAAGCAAATAAAATGAATGATTGAGAAGTGATTAATGAAACCTGATAAGGCGGAGAGTTTAGTTCAACACTATTAGAGTCATTCAGATTTAGTCCATCCGCTTCCTCATCCAACTTTTTATCCTTTAAAATACAAAAGATAAATAAGAGCATAACATGATAATATGAGGCAAACACAAGCTAAAAAAGGAAAAGTGATAGAAACCAGCTCGTCGTCGTTTTTATCGGTCTCACTCAATCTGCAAACAACGCTCCATTTATTGCGGGTGGAAAATCTAAAGCAGCAAAGAAGATAAAACATCAAACATGTTGCCAACTTAAAATACAAATTTAAAAAGTTGATTGATACTATAATTCAACACGTACGGTACTACTAGAAGAGGCCGCGGTTCGCACTGTGTTTACCTTAAGAAACGTGTAGCCGGAGAGTTGATTTGTTTCAGTGGACTAACTGAAATCAGAGGTTGGAGCCGATTGTAACAGCACTGGGGTGACAAGGGAACACAACACAAGTTCATTTTTTCTATTGAAGAATTATTAAATAACCAACCAACATTGAATCTCTGTACAAGACTGTGAAGCTCACAGAGGCTTTTCTTGATAAAACAAAATAAATATCTTTGTGTTATCCTTTTCTGATTTGGGGATTGAAATGGGAAATATCTGTTAAATGCCCGCCTAAAATTCTAAACTGCGTCAACTTTTAGACCTCCTGGGCTCGGTGTAGGCCGACCCGCTCACTTCATGCCCATATTCAATCGGCCAATTAGCACCATTGGCCTTATATTTTGGGATGGTCTTTAATTTTCCCCTCAAATTGGTCATCTTTAATTTTTATCGTTTACTTAAAATAATTATCGAAAATACCCTTAAGATTTTGAGTTCGAACCCCAGCAGAGTTAAAAAAAATCGCAAGGCAAAATTTTAATAGAAATTATGTCTATTCGCGAAACGGTACATAGAAACTATGCCTTGTCCGGCATAATTTCTATGAAAATTTGCCTTGCGAATTCGTACTACATAACTATGAAGAACAAGGCATAGTTTCTATGTACCTTGATAGAAACTATGTATTGTCCGATATAGTTTCTATGAAAACTTGTCTTGCGATTTTTTTTTTTACTATGTTGGGGTTCGAACCCAGACTCTTTAATTTCATAGTTTATATATAGTTGCATAGATACTATACCCCTTAAGGCATGATTACATAGAAAATTAAAAGTATGCCTTGTCTGGCTAGTTACATAGAAACTATGCCACAAGGGGCATACTCTCCATACAACTTTGGCCTAATAGGCATAGTTTCTATGAAAAACTTGTTTTGTGAAATTATTTTTCCTTTTTACTGTATTGGAGTTTGAACCCAAACTCTCTGATTTCATAGACTAGCGAATTATGGATAATTTAGCCAAGAATTTTTTATTAAATGATAATTAGTGGGGGAAATTAAAGACCAATGATTTGATTGGAAAAAAATAAAGATCAGCTCAAACGAAGGGAATCCACGCAAAAAAAATATATTGAATCATACGATTATTTACTCAAATATACGAAATTAAAAATATGTTATAAAATAATAAAACTAAAACAAGAATATTGTAGAGAAAGAGAGAATAAGAGAGAGTTCTTTATTTCTTTTGAAAGATGTAAATACTATAAAGAGAACATCTCTATTTATAATAGAAAACTAACTTGGTCCCAAAATCATTAACCCTAACTTTCTCCAAAGATAGACATCCACTATAATAAATAGATAATATTTATAACAATCCCCTTGGATGTCTATTTGATAGATAATGTGCATGATTAAAACCTTACTAGAAAAAAAACCAAGTGGGAAAAGTTTCAGTGAAGGAAAAAGAGTAGACATTTCTAATAATATGCATTTTGACGATCTCATTAAAAACCTTGCAAGGATAACCTTGTGGTACAGAACCTTGTAAGCGAAAAAGAGTACAACGCGTATTAACTCTCATGCTGCGAACATCAATCTAGAACTTGAATCTTCGCAATCCAATCTTATGTACCATCTTCTAGAAAGTTGCAGTTGGTAGAGACTTGGTGAACAAATCAACCATATTATCACTTGAACGAATCTGGTGCACGTTATATCATCATTATTTTGGAAATCGTGTGTGAAGAACAACTTTGATGAAACATGCTTTGTTTTATCCCCTTTTATGAATCCTCCATTTAGTTGGGCTATGCATGTTGTTTCATCTTCAGTCTTTCGATAGAGTTGCATTGGCATATAATATTGTTGAAATCACTCCAAGTGCATTCCTAACTTACTTTATAAACATATGTTATCTCTATATGATTTGATTGTCATGTAGAACAACATTGTATGATTGTAATCCCTCATATGCATAGTAAAATATCACACCCCAACCTTGGAGGTATGACCGGTACTCGGCGCCTGGACGGCCCGAGCTTACCACCTGGATATCATAACCTAAACATATAACTGTCTGGGCCGACAAGGCCTCAAGAGACTATCATACAGAAGATCTGAGTAAAATTACCTGCAATGATGGACAACCAACCAACCTATACATATGTAACAAGGCCGCCAAGACCACAATATGAGCACCAACAACTGACAAGGACGCCGGTAAGGGCATACAAAATAAATATACAGTGACCATTTGTCTACAAGCCTCTAAGAGTACTATATCATGTCATCAAATCAGGACAGGGCCCTGCAATACCCAAAATAACTATAAACATAAACAATAATGTCTACCAACTCTATATAGCAACTCTCGAAGAGTAGAATGCGACAACCAACAGATGAATCTGGTACCGTATGTTATGGTTCACTTTTACACGAGGCATAAAAGCTACTAAAAGGTTGTTGGAACTCTAATTGGATATTTAGTTTTTAGAGTCGCCACCTAATTTATAGGTAAATTAGGAAAATCGGGTAAAAGAGTTTATTTAAAATTCAGTGAAAAATACTTTTAAACCAGAGTTTGAGGTAAGGATTCTGGTAATCCCCCGATGAAGGTGTTACACATCCCGATATTAAGGATCCGTAGAATACGGTTGACCTTCGGGTTCTATAGCATGTTTATTTGTTACAAATTGCTTAAAGAGTGTTTACTTTCCGCAAAAATCATTAACATGTCAATCATTTCATCATAAAAGGTTTTTGAAAATCAAAGAGTTGAATTCTGCTTTTTTTTTAAATGATTCGTATAGGGATAATTTCATCAATCCATTTTTAGACTATAGTACACTCAAAATTTAATTTGAGTAGAACTTTACTATTTTAGTAATGGATTATCCAAATATTCCTTATACATTTTTCTTTCGAAAATCATTTGAGAAAGAGTATAGTTTGTTTAGAATGACAAAAAAGTATAGTTTATTTAGAATGACATGCTAAAGTTGTAGACAATCGAAACATGAGTCTTTCCTTTTATTATCATTTTTCGAAGGTCAATGTTGTATTCTACTCTCTAAATTCCTTACTCCAAACTCAAACTTCTTTTAAAGCTTTGTTTTTTAAAAGAACCAATTTGGTTAAGTCCGACCCATAAAACAATTTTGAATAATTTCACAACTTAACCTATGAAAAATTATCTTTTAAAAACTCATTTTTGTATCCCCAATTTCCAGTTTGCTTTTCTTTCAAAAAAAAGTCCAGATTTTTCTTTGCTTTGTTATCCAGTCTAATTTTCATATCAAACACTTAGAATTTTCAGATACAAATCAGTGTATTTTTCCATAATCAGTCCAATTCTTTTAAGTTTAAAATCAGTCCAAGTTTAAACTTTTCAAAATTATTATATTTCACCAAAATGTACAACTCATATTTTGTCTGTTTCAAAATTAATTTTTGGTGATTCTAATCTAAATGATGTACATATCGTCTTTGCCTAATCCTAGATAATAATCACATGGATTCCAATAATTTATCAAGTATTTATTTACAAGTATATTATAAAATACATATATAAAATAAAAATGAGGAAGAGTTAGGCTGGTAGGCCTACCGAGCCCATCAGTTATCTAGTTTCACCCATAGCTGGGCCTTCAATGCGCAGCTACAATAATTCCGGACTCTATCAATGAAGTGGTTGGGGCCTTTGGCCTAATTGGATTGGCAATGCACTTGGAAAAGAGCCCGTATCCCATACGTGTGAGGAGGAAGAGGGGAAAAGAAAGAAATTAGAAGGTATATATGCTTATCTCATTTAAATAATGAAATTTCACAAATAATTCATGTATATTAACTGAAAATAGTTACTAGTGAAAGAGGTATATCAAAGCCCAAACAGTTAATTAATGGGACAACAACCCGCGATCTATATAGTATAAATTCAAATAAACGTGCTTAGCCCATCTCGGACAGTAATATCAAAGCATAGAGAAGACAAAGCTAGTGCGCTTATCCCAGATAAAGTAAATGAGCGAAGTGGATAAAAGAAATGACATGAAAATGGGTCATGCCTAACGAAACATATATCAAGCAGTTAAGAGAAGAGTGTCAAAAATGAAAGATTGGGCCAAGTCCAGAGGTATTCAGAATGAGTGACTTCCTATTGATATACGCAGGTGATATACTTAACATGTATACTTCATATACTGTGTATATTTAGTATACAACCTATGTATCATGGCATATATCAAACACAGAGCTTAAAGAACAATCTCAAATGCAAGTAGAGGGAAAACATATGAAGTATACATCACATATATCCTACATAGATCAAGGTAAATTCATAAGGAAGTGGTATCTCTTTAGGATCTACTCCAGCGTTTAGAAATTGATTAATCGGTAAAGATACATGTACTTGATGCCTCACTCAAGAGAGAGACCCAAGCCCTAGTAGCCCTGCCAAATGGTGATTCAACATAGATTCTACATCTTGAAACCTCATATACTCCATGATTTTAAGTCTAAACAAACCGATCATGCATCTTAATACACACAGAACACAAATTGGCATAAATAATCAAAGTAGTAAGATTACTTAGTCAGTTTTCAAATCCTATTAGGCTAAATTATCCAACTTACAACCTTAGTCTACATATACTCAAACTTAAGCAATAGACAAATCATTACAACTCAAATACAGTCATGACAACACTAATAAGGCTGAACGAAGCTCAAGACTAGTAGCAGATAACAGGATCAGGTCTAAAGCCTTACCCAGATCAAAATCACAGACATGTTGATAACTTAAAGGTTACCACTTGACTCAAGATGTAAAAAATAACACTAGAGCATATTTAGAACTTAAACCGGGCAAATAGGTATGCTCATCTCTTCATTTCATCTTTTTTAAGTCAAATAGATACAATGTAACACCATCCCTAGCCAAGCAGGTTTCAATTAAGTATTTAGCATAGATATATGGCAAATGAACATGTTATCCTTAACTAAACATGAAGCAGGTATAGGCATGTACTAGTTTCGACAAATACCAAATAGTTATAAGACCAAAAACTCAGATTTAGAGCCTCATTTAACTAGGTGATCTATTCTTAGCAGGTTAAATATGACTATGCAACAAAAAAGACTATCATTCACTTTAGCACATAAGCACAAGAAGTACCTCAATTGATAAGTTTATTTGAGTTAGGTCAAGACCTAAACATGTTATTCAATAGGTCTCAAATTAACACAAGTGAGGATAAAGTAGGAATGTTAACTACTGTATTCCTAGACACATGATTAAAGCATGAGACAAGATGATTATGGGCAAACAAAGTTCCACTAGGCATGCAAGGTATTTATATTGCTAACACTATAAGTTGGGGGATCAAATGGGCAGTCATGAACTTATGTAGAATTCAAAGATGTGTTATGCATATTAACTTGGACTATCATGTCAACAAGGCACTTAATAGAGCTCAATTACACATAAGTAAGGACATAACATGGCAATAAAATGTATTAAGTTGCATTCATGAACAAAATGCACACATACATGACCTAATGTAGCATACAAGTGGTTTCATGGTTTTGAAATATGACTTAGAGCCCCTATGGTGGACAAGTTATACACACTAGCATTTCATAGTTCAAAATGGTACAACATGCAATACTGAAATTCTCAAGAATACCAAACAATAGCACACAGACCTTAGGATCTAGGTAACACAAACTAGGTTGACCATAAAAGCTATAGTAGACTTAGATCAAACTCAGATTAACAGGAATGGGAAAAATATGAATAAATAAGTTGAACTGATCAAAACAGATACAACTCCTAACCTAACAGATGTATTCTTAACAGTATATGGACTAGACTTGATTTTCAAGTATAAAATACAAACAGAGCATCTCACATTCACCAAATTCATCTAAAACTCAAAGCAGTGCAAATAATTGAATAACGTGCTAAACAAGTCCTAGTTCCATTTTTGCAGCTTAGACTTGTGTGTGATGTGAGCCTAGACAAGTCCTCTATCCTCAATAATCATCAGTTAATAGCTAATATGCATCCTTCTTTATCCTACCATAGGCAGTCTATACAATCACAAATGCATATTTGAGTGTACAAAGATATCAACAGTGAGCCAAAGTCATCTCATGACTAGGAATTAAAGCTAAACAGGTCATTAAAGATTACTTTCAACCTACATTCCTATAAATAAATAACTAAAGGATAAAGTAGGCATAAAACAGATGTCAATATGCCTTTTAATCTTATATTATAATAAAGTTAACTAAAATAAACATGTGGGAGACATGACATAAACTATACAAGTTGTTCATTCTAATAGGCAAACCACAAATGTTTTAGACCTATACTGAATCTATACCAAGTCTAAGCCATATTTAATGACAATAGCCATTCATAAAATCAATTAATAACAAGATCATCATTACAGATACTTACAGAGTTATTTTCATGCTATTTCAAGATCAATTGAGCTATACAACAATCATGATAGTGATAAATTTGTCTAAACAGGTTCATCAATATAGGAATATGCTTTTTTGACCTTTAAGCATTATACTAACTATAATGGGCAACAATTCATCCAAAGAAGCTCATGAACACATAAATACACACATAAATAGGTTGAAATTAAAGAAAAATAAAAGGAGAGGCAAATAATATCACACCCAAGCCGGAGGGGCATGACTGACACCCGACCATAAGGCCAAACACCTACCTATAATATATGTCATACATTTCTCATAACACATGGGCCGACAAGGCATACATATACAGGACTAACAAGTAGAAGTTACCTCAACCATTATCAATTTGTGAAGCATGTACTATAACCATAAAAATATATACACGAGCCGACAAGGCTACCACAAATATGCATAAGTCACAACAAGGCCGGCCAAGCCATACCAAAAGTTGTACATACTAGTCATGAGCTAACAAGGCTATGCATAATAAACTTGTACATAGGACACATGTCTACGAGCAGCTAAGAGTTCATCTAACTGACATAACATCCGGGACAATGCCTTGCCATATCCATGATATGCATATATATATATATATAATAAAATCAACACATACCAACACACTAAATAACTTCATAAGAAAATAGCTTATCAACCACAGCTGCTGAATCAAACCACCTACTGAGGGATATTGTCAAATCATCTATTTGTACCTATGGGCATGAAACGCAGTGTCCCAGCAAGGGACATTAGTACAGAAGAATATTCTGAATATGTAAGGCATGTAAATATAAGTGAAGATAATAATAGGAGCAAATCGGAGTAACGAAATAACCTAAACCTCATAGGCCACGGTGGGCATATACAATGTATAACATCACTGAAAACCAATTATATATATAGATATCCAAACTTTGGGGTAATGTCAATATCATATCATACCCATCCATAATATGAGACTCGGTGTTATCATACTCGACCCTAATATGGGACTCAGTGTTATCGTACCCAGCTGTAGTGGTGTGCATATATAAGTGTCATACCGGACTGACTATAGTGTTGATCGGTGTCACAAAATAGATAAATATGGTGTTAGTGGCTTTGGAGTATGATGGTAGTTTGAGGTCGTGTCCTTATTTGGGGTCGGTGGCGGGGACTGAGGCAGAGGTGGTAAGGGGACCAGGAGAGCACATAGGTTGACAGTCGCGTCTTGGAACATCGGGACTTTGATGGGAAAACTGATAGAATTAGTGAAGATTTTTAAGAAGATGAAGATCAACATAGCTTGTGTAAAGGAAACCAAATGGGTAGGAACTAAGGTTATGGAGGTAGACGAGTTTAAGTTGTGGTACTCAAGGCATTCAAGGGGTAGAAATGGAGTTGGTATTTTAGTAGACAGGAATACCAAGGCTTAAGTAGTAGGGGTTGGGAGGGTAAATGATAAGATGTTGTCCATTAAGCAATTTTTGGGAGGGACAACTCTAAACATAATTAGTGTATATGCGCCTCATGAAGGTTTGACGGAGGAGGACAAAATGTACTTTTGGGAGGAGTTGGACGAGGTTGTGAGGGGTATTCTGCAGACTGAGAAACTAATGATAGAAGGATATTTTAATGGTCATATAGGGATTACTTCAGGAGGATATAACGACGTGCATGTCGGATTCGGCTTTAGGGATATGAATGATGGTGGAGTTTCCCTTTTAGACTTTGCATATACTTTTGAGCTGGTCATAGCTAACTCGAGCTTCCAAAAAGGGAGGAGTACTTGGTGACCTATGATAGTGTGATGGCTAAAACTCAAATAGATCACTTGGTCCTTAAGAAGGGCGATATAGGTGTTTGCAAGGACTGGAAGGTTATTCCGAGCAAGAATCTTACAACTCAGCATAAGCTCGTAGTTATGGACTTTGAGGTCAAGATAAAGTAGAGGAAAAAGGTTGCTCATAACTGGCCATGGATTAGATAAGGTGGCATGACCGAGGTCAAAATGTATGAGATGAGGAATAAATTGGGGGCTATGAGGGCTTGGGGGAGGGGTGGGGACGTTGATAGTATATGGGTTAGGAAATAAAGATGAATCAGGGAAACATCTAGAGAATAACTAGCGGTCACGAGAGGCAACTCATGTGGGCATGAAGGGGCCCGGTGGTGGAATGAGGAGGTTCAAGAAAAAGTAGAAGCCAAGAAGGTTGCGTATGCGATGCTAGTGGAAAGCGTTGATGAGGAAGACAAATAGAGGAATAATGAGAAGTATAAGGAAGCGAAGCTAGTGGTCACAGTGGATAAAACAACAACTTTTGAGAATTTGTATAAAGAACTCGAGTGCAAAGGTGAGGATAGGAAGTTGTATAGGCTCGCCAAGATGAGAGAGAGGAAGTCTCATGACTTGGACCAAGTAAAGTGCATCAAGTACAAGAACTGTGAAGTGTTGGTAGATGAGGTTTAAATTAGGCGAAGATGACAGATGTACTTCAATAAGCTCTTGAATGAAGAAGGGGAAATGGATAACGTGTTGGAGGAGTTAGAGTGTTCTGAGAGATGTAGATATTTTAGGCATTGTAGGCGTATAAGGGTTGCAGAGGTTAGGGGTGCTATCCATAAGATTAGGAAGGGGAGAATGACCGGGCCAGATGAGATTCCGGTAGACTTCTGGAAGAGCGCAAGGGAGGCAGGTATGGAGTGGCTGACTAGGTTGTTTAATGTCATACTTAGGATGGCTAAGATGCCAGAGGATTGAAGATGGAGTACAATGGTCCCGTTGTACAAGAACAAGGGCAATTTTCAGCACTGTAATTATTATAAAGGTATTAAGCTACTAAGACACACTATGAAAGTCTGAGATAGGGTGTTCGAGATGAGGATGAGGAGAGTTATGTGGATATTTACCAGTTTGACTTAATGCCGGGGTGATCAACTACATAATCTATTCATCTTGTTAGGGGATTGGTGGAGCAGTATAGGGACAAGAAGAGAGACCTACACATGGTGGGCATTGACCTCGAGAAGTCATATGATAAAGTCCCTCATAATGTCCTTTGGAGATGCTTGGAGTACACCTACCTGTGGCCTACATCAGCGCATTTAAGGACATGTACAAGGGTACCAAGACTCGGGTTAGCATAGTGGGAGATGATTTTAAATATTTTTCGATCATGATAGGGTTACATTAGGGATTAGCCCTTAGCCCATTCCTATTTGCCTTAGTGATGGACAAATTGATGCAACATATTCAGGAGGAGGTGTCATGGTGTATGTTATTTGCAAATGACATAGTTTTGATTGCCGAGACGCATAATGGCCTTAGGATAGAAGTTTGGAGGACGACCTTAGAATCTAAAGGCTTCAAGTTAAGCAGAGTAAGACATACATGGAATGTTAGTTCAGTGACGTGATGCAAGAGAAGGATGTGGAAGTGAAGATTCAAGCATAAGTTATACCCAAATGAGGGAGTTTCTAGTATCTTAGGTCCATTATACAAGAGAATGGGGAGATTGACGATGATGTCGCCCATCGTATTAGAGTAAGGTTGATGAAATGGAGGATTGACTCCGGAGTGCTTTGCGATAAGAAGGTGTCACCTAGGCTGAAAGGTATGTTCTACCGAGTGATGGTTAGACTAGCATTTTTGTATGGGGCAGAGTGTTGTCCATTCGAGAACATCCATGTTTAGAAGATGAAAGTAGAAGAACTGTGTGGTCATACTAATAGAGATATGATTAGCAATGGTGATATACGGGGGCAATGCCGGAGTGGCCTCTATAGAGGACAAGATGAGGAAAGCGAGATCGAGATGGTTCGGGCATGTGAAGAGGATGTGTGAGGATTTTCCAGTTAGGATGTGTGAGAGCTTAACGGTTGTAGGAGTCGGGCAAGGTAGAGGTAGGCCCAAGAAGAACTTCGGGAGGTGATTAGATAGGATATAGCCTAGCTCCAGTTGACTGAGGACATGACCTTGGATAGGATGATTTGGCGGTCCAGGATTATGGTAGAAGGGTAGTAGGTTTTTGAGTTTTATCGTGGTTTGTGTGAGAGAGGTGGAGGGATAGCCTTTTCATCTCCTCTTCTCCTTTTTTAGTTGTATTATTTGGTATCGTGTCGATCATTATTCCTATGTGTGTATTTATTCATTTGTTAGATATCTTGATATTTTTGCTATCTTATTTTTCTTGTAATCTTGTATGGACTATATTTTTTGAGAGGAGGGTCTGCCATAAACAATATCTCTACCCCACAAAGATAGAGGTAATGTCAGTGTACATCCTACCCTCCTTAGACCCCACTTTGTGGGATTACACTAGGTATGTTATTGTTGTTGTTATTATCCTAGCATCTAAGCTTGTGTGATCTAACTCATGAGGTAACCTAACATATGGAAAATGGAGGACTTAAGAAAATGAACTCTCTCACCCTTGAACTAGTCAATCTATCTGAAGATTCGGCACCACAAGATGCCCTTACATACCGTTGTGACTGAAAGACTACTAATTGGGTAAAAAATTGTACAACTTCGCACAACTTTTGCTTAGATGAACCTGATGGGGGTGTTGGTGCACTGGAGCTCCTCGGAGCTCTTCTATGACTGGTGGAATTAGGGAACCTGAGAGGTCGACTCATTTTAAGTGTTAGTCTGATCCTCACCTTCTGGTGGCCTATTACGAGGCCCCTTGTATGTTACTCGATGACTCTCTTTGCTTTCTCACCTACCGACATCTTTGTAAACATATGATAAAATATAAGTCATAATCAAACTCCTGTGACACAACTCTATGGCACGATCTGGAGATGAAGAAAGGAAGACCAATCCTAAATGCCCTATAGCTTTCGGCATATAACTGTGGTGCTTGACACATCTATAAATAAGACTCTACTAGACATGACTTTGTAGAATTCCTAGGACACAGACCTTCTCTGGTACCACTTTGTCACACCCTAACATAGGTGAGGTAGACAGGAATCTAGTGCCTTACTTACACGAGTGACCCATCCTTTAAAACTGATAAACTTACCACATTTAAACACTTGCAAGCAGAAAATCCCAAACATACATAGGCCTACAAGGCCTCAACCTTTATAGACACTCTGCTGACATGTCATAACTGACCACAGGTGCACATACATCTACAAAATCCTCTAAGGACATCTGACTGACATAAAATAGTCAAGGCATGGCCCCGACCTATTCATAAATCTATATGCATAATAAAATCAAATAACCTCTAGACTGAGCTGTACTCCGAGTGAAATAGAGTCTCACCAATCAACTGCTGGAACTGGAACTCTCTACTCTTGAGGTTCGTCAAACTGATTATTTGAACTTGCAACATGAAATGCAGTGTCCTCGGCTAAGGGACATCAATACGCAATAATGTACCGCATATGTAAGGCATGAGAATAATCGTAAATAAGTATTGTAATTACATGAAGATATAATTGAAGGAATGATTATACATACAACAAGTATCTAGATTCAATCTGTAAGGTTATACAACCTACTATTATCAGTTGGAATACGGGGAACTTCTCTGTATCTTATCTTCTTGTAACAACGTCTCACTGCTCATAGCAATCTATAGTTTACAACATGCAAGTCATATAAATACATAAAAAACTTACAACTACTCATATCGTCTCATACGTATATGCTAGATACCAGACTCATGTATTTGTACTTCCCCGGCTCGTGTATCGGTACCCTCATCTCTTACACAACTAATGAGACGGTACTTCCGGACTAACGTATCCACCAACTATCAGGCTATCATGCCCGTATCTACTAGGCTAGCACTCCTGTACTACCAGGTTTCTGGACCTGTTCACTATATGTTTCTATCATTTCAAACAACAAACCTCAAGCAACTAGAAATCTCACGTCATCATTACTAGAAATCATCAATCCGTAAAACCATTCTAGTGCATGATGCTTAATCTTCACAAAACTGAATTTCCCATAAGGATCCATTCTACCTCATAACTACCTTCCAAATAGGACAAATAGCTACTACCAGTATACATAACTCGACTCATCAGGGCATTATATGTTTAAGTATCACAAAGAAGAACACAATATAATGAAAGATAGCTCTTATTACATGAAAAGTACTCTCAACAAGGGACAAACAAGATTCAAATAACAATTCATGGAATAAAAAACAAGAACATTTCTAACGTTCAATAATAGCGTCATTTTTGGCTGGACATTTGTTCACATTTCGTTGTAACCAGATTCATGCCAAAAGAAGGAAAGGATATCCTTAACATGTCTTGGTTCAATCATCAAATGACTATAACGAGTCAATTTTTTTTGATACACACTCAACCTTAGATGCTCATATGAGCTCGTAGAAGATCGTTGATGAAGGATCAAACATTGATAGGAACTAAATTACTCTGTGAATTATAGATGAAGTTAATTTCACATGCTCCAAACGTATTAATAAGCAAACAAGGATTTTTGTCGTTCGTAGAGTTATTTGTATGTGGTGATGTAGGCTAATATCTATGTATATATGTACAAAGGCAATAAATGAGTGGTGTATCTCTAAATGTTTTCTTTGTCAGCAAAGATAAACTTTACTTTCTCTAAAGTTAGGCAACTGACAACTAACCTACAAATTACAATTACTTCAAGTGGAAGAATTCTTATTATATCATGTAAAACACTAGTTAAACGGTGGAAACAATTTAACTATTTTACAATCATCTACATGGATATACATCTATATATCTTATATTATTATATAATACTAATATATCACAAATAACTTATAATTTAAGAGACACACTAGCATTTTATAAAAATTATGAAGCTAATATATTTTATCAAATTCGAATTTTCCAATGTAATCTCATGAGTTGACGGACCGTGAAATGGCAACATGAATTGGCTAATGTTTTCCAAATTTCTGTATTAACAAGAGTCTGCTCTGCAATATTTTTTTAAAATGTACATAACTTGTTGTACAGAGCTTCGATTAATGAATGGTTTAAGGTGTTGGAAAGTAGACTCACTGAACATGAATTTAGATATGTAATTCACCCCAAACTCTTTGTATACTCGAAGTTATACCCACAGAAAGTTAGGATAAAAATCATGTTCGGAATTATGTCTGCCTTCGCCGAGTTTTGACAACTTGCTTTCTTCGATTCATTTTACCTCTAACTTCTATAACTCATACAAAACATGGTTGCAAACACTTTTAAACTTTAGATTAGACTAGCTTCCGAGCTTGTGAGAGCTAACTCATGACGTAACTTAACGTTTCATACCCCAGCTTTGTGTGTGTGTGTGTTTGGCACATGGCGCCTGAACGACCTAAGTGTACCATCTGTATATCATAGCGTGAATATAATTGTCTGAGCTGATAAGGCCTCAGAATGCCAATAACAAGAGAAAGTAGAAATATCAACCTCTACAAGTGACAACAAAACTAACATGCGTACGTATATCGTAAGGTCGACAAGGCCACAACTAACTTTAGAAGGCCAGCAAGGCCACATATAACTTTAGAAGGCCGACAAGGCCATATTAATAGTACTATTAGGAGACTCATACCCATACCCATAATATGTACATGAATGCATACCCAAAACTCAAAGAGCAACTCCAGTAGAAGAGGAGTGTTCCAACTCAAGCTAAATAGTGATCCTACTAATGAGGCTCACCAAATTATCTATCTGCACTTGTGATATAAAGCATAGCATCTCCCAACAAAAGGGACGTCAGTACGAAAGATGTACAGAATAAGTAAGGAAAGTAAGCAAGTATAAGAATGTAATACAAGAGAAGGATACAAAAGTCAACCTAAAACTCATAAAGGCCGTTGAGGGCATGCCACTGACATAATCATGAAAATATGCATCAATGTAAAATTAGGCCACTATGTGGGGCCATATAGTATAGTATCAAGCCTCTCTGTGGGGAAAATCATATCATAACATACCCGGCCTCGAACGGGCTATGTAATATCATACCCGACCTTAATAGGACTCGGTAATGTAAAAACCAACTACAATTGTGTGACATATAAGTGTCATACCCGACCGACTATAGTGCGTTCGGTAAGAAATATATATATATATATATATATATATATATATATATATATATATATATATAAGTACAATGCAAGACAGACATCAAGGAATACCATGAACAATGTCGGAGTGACCTATGGTCATTATCGTCCGACTATCATTATGGAATCATATACAATGAATGTTACAATCCAACTCTAGTTCTCTGAATCAATCATATCACATTATTATAAGACGTGAATGAGAGTTCCGATAATGAATGTACTAAAATCATACCAAAGAAGAAAAAAATATTACATACCTTGTTGTCGAAGTCATTTAACGGATCCTTGTAAGCTCTATGAACAATTATCTACATCATACGAATGATCTGAATCACAATTGGATCAATAAACTATCAATCGATTCATTGAGTAATTTATCGAACACCTTGTGTGTGTAGAATTTACGTTTTCTTCTAGATGGAAACTTATACATGTAGCAACACAATCATCCTTCCGAATCCTCCTCCTTAAGAGCCCTAACATAAATAACAATCTATCAACTTCATATCCAACTTACAAATCCATATAAGCAACCACAATAATGCACAACAAGACTTAACATTTTCGACAATCACTTTAGTCATCTAGTAGCAAGAATCATGCTCTATAACTTGTGTAATCTAAAGAACAAGAAGGAGGAGGTGAAACTTACTTCCAAGAAAAAGAATCACTCAATATTTAGTGATTACTTCACTTCCAAGGAAACTCCAAGTTCAGCACCCAAAGAGGAGGATGATCTAAGGATAACCATGGGCTTCCTTACGTCAGATTAACTTGTTTTGCCTTAAAATTTGGCATTGAATCATATGGAAGCCTCTAGGGCGAGTTCAAAGGTGTAGAGGGTCTGTTTTGGTCTAGCAAGGAGTGGAAAATGAAGCAAAATTCGAGTTTAAGACATTTAAAGTCGGCCACCACCTACGATGTACTCTCGGAAAGTATGGACCGTAGTTTCCATTGTATTTCTTAGATTGACGAACTGTCTATTGAATTGGATCGTAGACTCTCTGAACGTGAATTTAGATAGGTTATAAACTCCATAAGTCCTTATATACTAGGATATATACCCCCGACAAGTTGGGCCAAAAATCAGGTCTGGAAATTCTGCCTATAACGCGTTTCGACGAACTTAATTTGTTGATCAGTTTAACCCCAAAATCTTACAAAACATACATAACACTTGCCTAAACTTGTTTCCATCCAAAAATGGGATGTTAGCCTCACTAGTATTTACCTTACTTTACTTACGACGCATACGAGTGCAAAAATACGGAGTGTAACATCCTCCCCCTTAAGAACATTCGTCCTCGAATGTTGGGGGTAACTGAATTTTTAGAATTTCTTTCCCTTAAGATTTAAAAAAAAATTGACAAAGTTTTCTCTGTAAACAGGACTATCCAACCCTGTCAAACAACTAAAAAAGATATTCAATGCCTCACAAGGCTATACACTAGCATAACATAACATATCGGCCTCACACGACTGTTTGTCTAACCATAAATGAAAAGGGTTAATCATAACTCACCCGTAGTCTGGCCTGCGTTTGTCAGTTTTGTGCCTGATAATATCACATATACAAGGTGTACAAGATAAACTACATTACTGCAAAATAGGAAATGGGGAAAGCGTATCGCACGTGCGTCGATATAATCTTTTTGCCGAAATAAATCAAGGATACCTAGCCTTCATGTCTTTCTTAACTTCTCAAATCATTTCTCTTACCCTATCATCCCTTTACAAAGCCCCCTATCATAAGCTATCTCTTTAATTCGTAGATTTCGGAATCAACGATATAACATAGTAATTGAAGTATATTTATAAGACAATTCTCCATAACATTCCCAACTAAGGATGAAATAAATTTCCTACACTCTGCTACAACATCGATAAATGGAAAACTGATTTAGATTTTATTTAACTCAAGAAGGTAACCCTAGCTCATATGTCACTTGGCTAGACCTTTAAATAATCTTATACGGTCCAATATCTCTAGGGCTAAACTTATTTTACTGGTCAAATCTCATTACACTTTATGGGCAAGAACCTTTAGAAATACTTAAATGATAAATGACATTCTTTCTTGAAGAGGCTTTACTTCTTTTACCATTTGGTGGGTTAACTCCAACATACACACTCATATTTTCTTATATCGAATCGATCGATAGAAGATCAGTACCTCTGACTATACAAGGTTTTATCAGGCTCCACCTATATGATAAAATGATAACCTCCATGATACATAACTCTTTTTGCGATAAGATATCCCTCTATCCTCTTTCGAAACTTAGCATACATGCATGTCATATGTCATTGAGTATCCAAATCGCATGTCTGGACCGAACTCATACTTTGGATTAAACTATGATAGGATTTCTCCATGCCCCCAACCCTTGGGGAGGAATCTCTAAAAGTTCATGGCAACTAAGACCCTTTACCTGAGATGATAGACATTAGAATGTCCTGAAACCGTACGGTCTTCTTAATCTATTCTACTTGCAGAGTCCTCGGCTGTGCATATAGTTCACTCTAACAAGAAATGGATCATCCTTATAAATTTTCCGACCAGTGACCATCTGGGTAACATTTCCGATAAGAATGGGGTGAGTTCATATTGAACTTTATCCTTGAAACACTTTTCTATTTCCATGTCGGAAAATCCATTCTCTATATTGGCTCGCGAGGCCTAGATACTCTGTCCTTGCCTGTTCACCATCTGGTCATTACGCTAAAGCTTGGAAATTCTCCTTGCCGCATCATGTAAATACATATCTCTCATACCAAGGTGAGTAAAATAGCGGGAATAATGTACTTCCGCTCTAATCACATTCTTGTAAATTAGCTAAATTTGGAACATACAATAGACCTAAATATCGAAAAGCCCCATATCCCTTTATATCGAATACTGGCTTCTTTTGCCGATAGTACCAATTTTGTATTCTTATATCACTATCTTCTCATTTCTGCCATAGGGGCAACATTGATAACTTCTGCACTATAATTGTATTAATTAACAAAGCTCCTTTGGCTACCTTTTGTTTTCCTCAGTCTCTAGATAGGCTAAGCCGCTCAACTCTGTTACCTTAAGTTTCCTTAAAGGCTATTGTCCTATTCTATTAAGCTATCCTTTCAAACTGTACTAGAACGAAAATCCTTTATCCTTGTTTTTTACTTCGACCACTAAGAATGCTACTACTGAGTTCTGGTTAGTAACTCTCTTCATTGTATTTATCTTTATGAACCATCTTCTTCTCGTCGAGGGCCATACTCTACTATACCCTTTGGGCTCACCTTTACTTACTTCTTAATCCCAAGAATTGTTATTTTCTTTAAGGAGACTCATAGGTCTCTATATTATCGCGGTTTTTCTGAGACGACACCCTTACTATTGGTAAGAGAAACTTATCTCGATTTGGTTACTATAGCCTAAAGGTGTACTGAAGGTCATTATGGTTATTAATGATTTCACATCGTACTTGTAATGCGTACTTACCGTTACTAACCCTATGTCTTGGGTTTGCATGCCTTCCTGGCTTCCCAACTGCCTTTTAAGCGTAAACGTACTCATTCCCTAATCTATCATGAACGTGTGCATAGCAATGTATTGGTTTATCTCAACTTATATCCAGGAGTTCCTTGCATACTTGGTCTTAAGTTACCCTCTGGGTTATAACCTTGGTTCTTTTTCAACCAACATACTAAACGACAATTATTGACGTACTTCGCTGTTAGATATACTTTTACTTAAATCAATATATTTAGAGTCTTGGTTAACATCCCTTAGCAATATACTTTTAGCAATGTCATCATCACACACCCTTATAGGTTCTTCGATATCATTAAATACCCATCATTATCCCTCTTATCTTCATATACATTTTCATTATGACAGTGCCAATTCTGAGTGCGTACTTAATTGCTTGGATCCCTTTTCCATGGGGTGTGGTCGGCACTTGGAGCCTGAACGGCCTAAGCGTACCACCTTTATATCATAGCATGAACATATAAATGTCTAGGCCGACAAGGCCTCAGAATGAAAATCATAAGAGAAACTGAAAATAGCAACCTGAACAAGTTACAGCAAAACCAACATGTGTACATATATCGTAAGGCCGACAAGGCCAAAGCTAACTTCAGAAGGCTGACAAGGCCAAAACAATTGTACTATCAGACTGGCAAAAAGGCCGACCAAACCATACAAAATGACAATACATAACCCACTAGTCTACAAGCCTATAAGAGTCATATAACAAGAAACCAGGTCGGCACAGGGCCCCGCGATACCCAAAATATATACATCAATGCATACCCAAAACTCAGGCAGCAACTCCAGAAGAAAAGGAGTGCTCCAACTCAAGCTGAATAGTGACCCTACCAAGAAGGCTCGCCTAATTGTATATATACACCTGCGGGCATGAAACTTAGCGTCCCCCGACAAAAGGGAAATCAGTATGACAGATGTACTGAATATGTAAGGAGGGTCAACATGTATAAGAACATAATACAAAAGAAGGATACAAAAGTCAACTTGAAACTCACAAAGGCCGCTAAGGGCATGCAACTGACAGAATAATGAAAATATGTATAAAAGTAAAATTAGGCCACTCAGTGGGGCCATATAGTATAGTATCAAGACTCTCTACCAATCAAATCATATCACAAAGTATCCGGCCTCGAAAGGACTCGATAATATCGTACACGGTGTCGTACCCGATATGTGACATATGGTCGTTATCCTCCGACTATCATTATGGAATCATATACAACGAACGTTACAATCCAACACTAGTTCTCTAAATTAATCGTATGACAAGAAATATCATAAGATGTGAATAAGAGTTCCGACAAGGAACATTCTAGAATCATAAGCAATAACGGAAGGGAAACACAAAGTAACCAAGCTACTAGGAATGGAATCATTTCATTATATTTCCTATTACTTTTGGGATAAAACAAGATCATGCCAAAGAAGGAAAAAGCCTTACATACCTTGTTGTCAAAGTTATTTAAGTTCCAATGGACCCTGTAAGATCTATGAACAATTATGTACATCATACGAATGATTTAAATCACAATCGGATCAATAAACTATCAATCAATTCATTGAGATATTTTATCGAATACCTTATGTGCGTAGAATTTATATTTTCTTCTATATGGAAACCTATACATGTACCAACACAATCAGTCTTCCTAATCCTCCTCCTTAAGATCCATAACATCTATAACAATCTAGAAACATCATATCCAATCTACAACTCCATAGAGGCAACCACAACAATACACAACAAGACTTAACATTTCCGACAATCACTTTAGCCAACTAGTAGCAAGAATCATGCTCTATAACTTGTATAATCTCAAGAACAAGAAGGAGGAGGTGGAACTTACTTCTAAGCACAAGAATCACTCCAAATTTTGAGATTACTTAACTTCCAAGGATCCTCCAAGTTGAGCACTCGAAGAGGAGGATGGTCTAACGATAACCAAGGGCTTCCTTTTGTCGGATTCACTTGTTTTGCCTTAAAACTTGGCCTTGAATCATATGAAACCTCTAGGGATAGTTCTAAGGTGTAGAGGGTATGTTTTGGTCGAACAAGGAGTGGAACATGAGGCAAAGATCGAGTTTAAGACATTTAAAGTCGGCCACTGCCTAGGATGTATGCACGGAAAGTACGTACCATATATTTTTGTACGAACCGTATTTCTCAGGCTGATAAACTGTTTGTTGCATTAGAAAGTAGGCTATCCTAACTTGAATATAGATAGGTTATGCACTCCATAAGTACTTACATACTAGGAGATATACGCCCGATATGTTGGGCCAAAAATCAGGTCTGGAAATTCTGTCTGTCTTCCCCGCGTTTCGACGAACTTAATTTCCTTGATCCGTTTAACCCCTAACTCTTAAGAAACATATGCAAAACTTGTTTAAACTTGTTTCCATCCAAAAATAAGATGTTAGCCTCACCGATATTTATGTTACTTACGACGCATACGAGCTCAAAAATACGGGGTGTAACATAACGTATGGAAAATATGGGATGTAACAAACAAACAGTAATCCCTCTCCCTCAACGGGAGGACTTAAAATCGGTGCTTTAGTCAATAAAGTCTTGAGATTTTGAAAGCTCGCCTCACCCTCATCCTACCACTGGAAAGGTACATTCTTCTCAGTCAATCTGGTCAAGAAAGATGCAATAGATGAAAACCCCTCAATAAAATGCCAATAATAACTAGCGAGGCCAACAAAACTCCTAATCTCTGTAATTGATGTAGGCCTAACCCAATCACGGACCGCCTCATTCTTTTTTAGATCCACCATAATACCATCCTTAGTCACAATATGGCCCAAGAATGCCACATAACTAAGCTAAAACTCACACTTTGAAAACTTGGCATAAAGTTGCTTTTCCTTCAAAATTCTAAGCACAATCCTCAAATGTTGCCCGTGCTCTTCCTCACTCCGAGAGTAGATCAATATATCACCGATGAAGATAATCACAAAAGAATCCAAGTACGGCTTAATGACATCGTTCATCAAATCCATGAAAGTTATTGGGAATTAGCCATCCCGAAAGACATAACTAAGAACTCATAATGACTATAATGAGTCCTGAAAGTTGTCTTAGGGATATCCTCTGCCCTAATCTTCAATTGGTGATAACCAAAATTCAAATTGATCTTAGAAAAGAAGGATACACCCTGAAGTCGATCAAATAAGTCATCAACGCCAGGAATGGGATACTTATTCTTGATTGTGACCTTGTTCAATTGTCTGTAGTCAATACACATCATCATAGACCCATTCTTCTTCTTCTTCACGAACAACACTGGAGCACCCCAAGGTGAAACACTCGGCCTAATGATCCCTTTACTCAACATATCCCATAATTTTTCCTTCAACTCCTTCAAATCTGTCAGCGCAATCCGATTTGGAGGAACATAAATGGGCTTGGTGCCCGATTCCAAATCAATATAGAAATCAATATCAGGATCTGGTGGAACACTTGGAAAATTTGTAGGAAACAACTCGGGAAACTCTATAACTACTGGTACTGAGTCAACGGGAGGTGTATCACACTAGTATCATGGACGTACACCAAATACGTCAAACATCATTTCTTCACCATTCTCCTAGCCTTAAGATAATATATCACCTTCTTCGATCCATGACTAGTAGTAACCTTCCACTCTAACCTAGGAATTCCCAGCATAGCTAACATAATTTTCTTGGCATGAGAATCAAAGATCACATGATAAGGAGCTAACCAATTCATACCCAGAATGATGTAGAAATCTGCCATATCTAGAATCATGAAATAAGCCTAGATGCATACCTTAACAATGTGATAATATATGATTGGTACACCCGATCCACCACTACAGAATCTCCCACCAAAGTAGAAAAACTAACAGGACAATCAAGAAACTCACACAACATACCCAAATCTAAAGAAAAATAAGTAGACATATAAGAGCATGTAGAGCCTATATCAAATAACGCTATAGTTGGTCAATGACAAACTAAAATAGCATATGTGGTGACAGCAGCAGATGCCTCTGCATTTGGTCTACCAGGGAATGCATAGCACTGAGCATGGCCACTTTCGGCTTTAGAACCTCCGCGGCCTCCTCCACAGCCTAAACGAGAACTACTTTGACCTGAATATGAACCTCATATACCACTCTGTGCATCGCATGTAGTCGGATGCACTGGTGCCCTAGATCCAAAATAATAAGAACTAGAGTGTTGACTATTCTACCTGAGTCGGGGGTAGTTCCTCGCAAAATGTCCCAACTCCTTACACTCATAACATATACGAGAATACATAGGTGGTTAGGGTGAGCTAGAATAACCAGAATGGCCACCTTGACCTCCAACACAAGAATAAAAACCCTGAGAACTCTAACCCGGGTTGTAACCACTAGGACCCCAGAACCATCGGTCAAAGTCTTCATTGCTGCCTGTATTGGCCTTCTGAACTGAGGTCGATAACCCTTACAATAATAGCCTCTACCTCCAGATGAGGTACCTCTATAACTGTCTAAGCTACGGGGCCTCTTGTGTGATATATCCCTAAATTCTTGACACCTTATAGGCTTAAAACTCCTAGAGGCATTCACCACTGCCTGAAAAGTACCTCCTAAAGCTACCACATGCATCACTTCAATCTTAAGATGATAGGACAAACCTCTCACAAACTTCTGAATCCTCTATATCTAATCTGGCAAGATAGTCAAAACATGGAGAGACAAGGAGTAGAACCTCATCTTGTTCTCAGTTACAGTCATACTATCTTAGTCCAACTTGTCAAACCGCTCTCGCATTTTATCCCTGAAGCTATAGGGAAACCACTTCTCCAAGATAACTCTAGAAAACTTAGACTAAGTACGTAGAGGCGATCCACCTAGCCTAGTCTCATCAAACACCCTTCACCACTACTTGGAAGGGCTACAAAGTCAACTGTGTTGGATTCAACCAACCCTAAATTGTGAAACCTCTCATGGAAACTCACTAAGAACTCATAAGCATCATTATCATGATGCACATCATAATGTGGGGGCTGCATCTTCTCATACTTATCCTATATTTTTTGCTCTTCAACAAACATAGTAGGCTGAATAAATGGACAAATAGTAACGTCCTAAGATGGATAATGCATAAACTGATGAGCCACAACAGTAGCTGGAAGTGCCCCTGGGGTCCTATAACCTACAACCCCCTAATCGAGAGTCTGACCCCCAACTCTGGTATGCGAACCATCTGAAGTAAATGGCAGTGCTCCTACCTGAGTCATACCCTAAAAACACTCAAAATGCGTGTTAGGGTATCATGAAGAAGAGTCATAGCAATAATTCCCATAGGTGTCTGGGTGGGTCCAATCTCATCCACAGGCACTGGCTCTCCTCCGGAACCTCCTCTAGCTCCAGACTCAACTCTCTAGCATGGGCCTGAGCAGCAGCTGGTGCTCGGCATCTAGCTAGCATAGAAATACGGATGCAACCCTACCTTAACCTCTACCTTGTAGCTTGCCTCTCCTTCGAGCAATAATACTGGTAGTAGGGATGGTCATCGATGCGAGCTTCTGATCTGTGACTACAACTGAACATGTCCTTACTATATGTGAGAGGATGAAACAAAGAAACTCTTAGAAATAATTGGAATCAAGTATGCACGATAAAGATTGAAAAATTAGAGTTTTACTAGATGTCCTATAGCCTCTCAAAGATAAGTACATACGTCTCTGTACCAATTCGTTAGACTCTACTAGACATTGTTCTTATACTTGTAAGATTGATGAACCTAACGATGTGATACCAATTTGTCATAATTGAAAATAGGGAGTCGTGGTAACCACAAGGGTCAGTAAGGGAACCACAAACTCTTTAACCTAAATTTAAAGAGAAATAAGTGCAAAAAATTAAGCAAATCTAATTAAGTCATAAAAAGTACCATAATATAGATAATATGAAAATACATCAAATCCCTAAGTCTGGTGTCACGAGTACAAAACTAACTAGAATAATACAAAGTCTAGGTAAAACACCATAATACATTATAGAAATGAGAAATACTGAAAAGTAAAGTAGAAGAGGAATCCGGTGCTATGGATCAGTTGGTAGTTCACCCCAAATCCTCCAATACAACTCCTCAATAGGCGGGATAGTTATGTGATCCATTAGTACTAGGAAATGAACCTACACATAAAAGGGTGCAGCAAGTGTAACATGAGTACGGGAAACGTGTACTCAGCAGCATAATCGATTGACCCTATCTTAAACAGAGACGAGGGTTGGCCTTCTGATTACTACTTCAACACTAACCGCCATTAGTTTACCATAATCAAAATAATACACTACATCAAAGAATCATCAGTCCAAACCTAGATTATGGCATCTAGTTCCTCAAGTCTGACAAGGTTTGCACATAGACAAGGCAATATAATCTAATCCAAAAAATAGTTAAAAACATAGAATATGGATAGAAATAGATGAGATTCCAATGAATTACAATGCAATGCAAGGCCTTTCCATCACCGGTACACACACGTTCGAATATTAATGAATCATGACCCATGAGGGACTCACGAGGTCCATATAACACCCAGGGTCATTTGCCTTCGGGTTCTCAGTCATTATTAGACTCACACAGTACCTATCTCTAGCCACTCAAGCTCATAATAGTAAATCACTCCATCCGAAATCACTTCCCCTCGGACCTACATACGTATCCTCATGTATAAACATACATGAGATACCATATGAAGCTTGAATATGATATACACAACAATAAGAAGCCATGATAATCAGTCTATGTCATCAATATCCCACCTATAGCCATTTACACAATAAAGACTCGATCTTTTGCTTATTTTCCACTTTTAAACTAGTATAAATGAGTTATAGGAACACACAATCACATACAAGACAAGCGTATAATAATGATGCAGAAAGTATGTGCTTCAACCTAATCACAAATCCAAATGATCGTACTATTCTATCAACTAATGCCCAAAGCATGACATTCATGACATAATTTAATGGTGCTCGTAACCTCACAAGTATCAGGACCCCCTTATTATCTGTATTACGCCCTCTTATTTAGTTAATTAGACTAACCATGTCGCTTTAAATAAGGTACAAGATCTCAACTTGCCTGGAATAGGAGCCCAACAATCAAACCAACACCTTGCCTTTTCCTAAAGCCTCTTAAAGGTGTCAATCTATTCAAATATGGATACTACATTAATGCACGATTCTATCGGTAACCATATTGCAATATAAAACATCCGGACCCAAAAAATCACCCAAAATAAGTTCACGAGCCTCAAAGGGAAAAATAGGAAATTTATTTTAAAATTAGCTTAACCAACCTCTATAGAGTCTATATACCAAGAACCATCCAAATCAAACATTATATCATTTTTAAATCAAGAATCCCTAAATTTCTATCTTAGGGTTCATAAACCCATGAAACCTTCTTATCAAATCATGTAATTCTCTATTAATCAATGGAATAATCATAAAAGGAAGATTAGAAGCTCCCCCTTGATGAACCTTGAAAAACTTCTCAAAAATTTCCTTGAACCCAGCTCTCAAGTCCCACAAATGAGTTATGAAATGTCTAAGTCAAATTTGGGATTAAGTCCCCTCTCTACTAGCGACCATTTCCTCGAACCTATAGGCCCGCAGCTGCGGCCCAAGCCTCATAGGTATGAAGCCCACTAATTGGCCTAGTTTCGCAGGTTCAAGGACACCTTCACAGGTGCGCCTTCACCCCTGCGCCCTAATTCTCACAGGCGCGAGATCACGCTTCAGGCTTCCCTATCGCACATGCGACCCACCTTGCGCAGGTGCGGCTCGGCGGGTGTGGCCACCTTGTGCGAAGGTGCACAACACCAAAACCAGAATTTCAAAAACAAGTCCAATCCTCAAATAAATCCCCAAAACTATTCCGAGACTTTCCGGACACAAACCAAATATGCAAACCACTCCTAAAACATGAAACACACTTGCTCTCCCACTCAAAATATTCATACCAGGTTGTCTTGACCCGATATTGATTATGGTCAACTATAATTTCCTTAAATCACTAAAATTCCAACAAAGTGTCCAAAATACACCCAAGTCCTTCGAAAATCAAACTAATGACTCGACTAAGTCATAAAAGACATTATCGACCTAATTAAATTGACAAAACTTTGAAAAGGACTCAAATTCCCATAATGTTGACTTTAGTCACCCAAAACTCATCCTTTTAACTTATGAATTTCCTAAATCCACAAACTCACCCGAATATCACCTGAATTACTTAGGACTCATTCTAACAATTCATCAAAGTAAAAAATAATACTCCAGAGCTAACGGAACCTTCAAAATTTGATTTCATGTGTGTCTTTCCAATAGTCAATTTAGTTAAACCTTCCAAACATGAAACTTCTAAAACTAAAAACATAAATTTCTTCCCTTATTTTCATCTGATTGCCTCGGGAATTGTGTCACCCATATCCATTCATTAAAAACATCAAAACAAAGCTAGGGGAAAGGGCATTTTTTGGGAAAATGAGCAAAATACCCAAATGACCTAACGGGTCGTTACATTATATCTATAAAAAGTATTATCGATATTATTGTTACTTGCATATGTCACACTTATTAAGTCCTAAATTATTTCGGGACCGCATCCTTTTATGTACTAAGCTCTTTATTTGCATACGTGAGTATGACCAAAAACTCTCCAACACTCGGGTCTATTTACATATGTCTAGCGATTCAAACCATGGCCCGGAAGTACGGGGTGTTACATTTTGTCATCTTCATGTGAAATCTCTTTAAAGTTGATTATGGATGTTTTGGCAGATTATGAGAAGGCTTTTGAGCAATTGATCAATAAGGCCAAGAGTTCTGTATATTTTCATGATAGAGTAGAGGAAGAAGTGTTTCAAAAAGTTGAAAGGGTTACTGGTATAGGGAGGAAAGGGTTTCCTCTTATATACCTTGGTTTTCCTATCTACTATGTAAGAAGCAGGATGGCTTTCTATTCAGAGCTCATTACCAAAGTCAGAAATGGGTTACAAGATTGGAAGGGCAAGTTGTTGTCATTTGTTGGAAGGGTTGTGTTGTTGAAACATGTTTAGTAAGCAATGCCTATGCACTTGTTGTCTGTTGTTGATCCACCATCATTTGTGATTGAAACCCTTCACAAGATCTTTGCACAGTTCTTTTGGAGTAACAATATTGGTGAAAAGGAGTACACATTGGACTGGCTGGGACACGGATTGTTTGCCTCATGATGAGGGTGGTTTGGGATTCAGATCACTTAGTGACATGTCTATGGCTTTGTTTACTAAGTTATGGTGGAACTTCATGACAAAACCAACCTTCTAGAGTGCTTACATGAGTAACAAGTACTTGAGGAAAAACAATTTTGTGATTGTGCCTTAGAAGGGAGGTTCACACATTCGGAGGAAGTTACTACAGGCTAGGGACCTCATTAATCACCAAATATGGTGGCAACTCAGAATGAGTTCATCATTGTTTTGGGTTAACAACTGGACAGGTTTAGGCCCCTTATATTTTATCACACTACCTGATTTTTATTGCAATGAGGAGATCAACAATGTGAATGATGTGGTGACGGAGGGTAGGTGGCGTGTGCCTGCTATCATAAATAACTTGCATGACAAGCTTGTTGAATATATTTTGAATGAAGTACAACCACCTGCTAGAGGAGATGAATTGGACAGGCCTTTGTGGATGTTAGAACCTAGAGGTGATTTCACTGTCAAATCTGCATGGGAGTATATCAGAAGTAGAAGGGGAAAAGGGATGTATTTAAGAAGATTTGGGTGAAAGGGTTGCCATTCAAAATTTCAGTACTGTTATGGAGAGTTTGGCTCTTCAAAGTACCTTTAGATGATGTGCTCAGAAGCTGGGGTATTCATATGCTATCTATGTGTCTATGTTGTGCTAAAACTGAAGAAATTATCCCACATATTTTTTTGAAACGTGATGCTTCTCAACGAACTTGGTCTAATTTTTGTAGTGCTTCATGTATCAACATAGCAGGATTGCACTTGCATCAGGTTCTTATGAAGTGGTGGTATGCAGATGTGTTGCCCAGAATTCAGTCCATATACAATGCAGTTCCTTCCATTATTGTTTGGGAATTATGGAAGAGGAGAAATGGGGACAAACATATTAAAAAGGTTACTACTAATAAGGTGATCCATCAAGTTAATAGCACAATTCAACAGTTGGTGAAATTGAGAAAGTCTGGGATTAAGAAAGTACCTCACAGATGGCATGAGATACTGCAGATCCTGGAAAATTTCATGCCTAAACTGCAGGTTACCAAGGTGATGTGGAATCTACCTCCTGACGGCTATTGAAAATGCAACACTGATGGTGCTACTAGGGGAAATCCTGGTAGGAGTTCTTTTGCATTTTGTGTGAGATCATTTGGATAATTTGGTGTTTGCTAGAGCTAAAGAGATGGAAGACTCTACTAATACTGAAGCTGAAGCTAAGGCACTGTTGGAAGCTGCTAGATTTTGTATGTCTAAGCATGTATTCACCTTCATCCTAGAGACTGACTCACTCTTGATGAAGAACATATTAGATAGGGAGTGGAGGCCACCATGGAATATTTCATCTACGGTTGAAGAATTGTTAGAAATCCTTGACAATGCAGAGGTTCAAATTTTGCACATTATGAGGGAAGGCAATAACTGATCACTTTGCTAATGTTGCCCTTGACCATGGTGAGGTGATGGTGCAGAATTTTGCAGAACTTGACATTAAGGGAAGGAAGATTCTTAATAGTGATAAACTGCAATGTCCCTATTTAAAAATCAGAACCAAGAAGAGAGTTGTATGTTGATGGCTGGTGTGATGAAATGGAGGAGATGTTACTATCATGCTCAAGTCCATTTGGAGGAGAGTATGCAGAAAATGGAATGCTCAGAGGAAAGAGAATTATAGATGTTGCACAGACCCGTTTCTTCAGAATAACACAGCCTCTTCAGTGCTATCTTCATACTCAAATCCTATGGGAGGAGAGTATGATGATAGCTGTTCTATCTATTGCTATGTATGGTTTTGCAGGATACATATTGGACCTGACAATGCTACAAGTTACAGTTCCATTGATCCAATTTTAGGAGATGAGATAGAAATCTATGGTTTAATTTTCAGGAACAAAAAACAAGATGTTAGGAAGGCTGATAAATGCAGACTGGATACTGCTGAAGCTGCTGACTTTGCTTGTATATCAGAGAATTGCAGGACTCAAATATGCTGCAGTATATCTCCTGTATATTGCAGTATATCACCTCTATATCTCAGTTGTTTGCAATCCTGGAGGTGGCTAGTAATTATGGCAAATTCATACAGGATACAGTACAGGCCATTAGCCACTGATAAACACACATATACATCTGATACATGATTATTTGTCAGATGGAGCATGAAGGTCATTTACAGATCCACTTAGTACATGCATAGATTCTATATATTGACTATACCTCAGTGTGTGGTATTAGCACCAAGTGCTCATTCTGCTGAGGGCATGACAATGTATGGAAAGTTTGGTTATTTAGGTGGAAGCTGGTACTGGACAGGTGCATTAGGAGTATCAATACACCTTTTGCTCCTAAAGAGGGACTAGACTCATTAGTATTTCACCACATGCTGAGACAACAGGATATGGGCAAAACAGAAGCAGAACATGCAGATACACAAGCTTCACAGGATGTGGATTCATGGAGGCAGTCTTATGACTACTTTCATGTTTTATGCTACATTAGCTAATTTCATAGTTCAATATTTAGCACTTTATAGTAGCAACATAGGATATGTCATAAATCCTTGTTGGAAATTAGCCTTTGGCGGGAGTTGCGACCGACCAACTTTAACGGCTTAAACACTAGTGTTACGTATGTTGGAGAATCCGGTTCTTCACACATGCATGATGTACTAAGTACGTAGATAACCGTAGGGCCAAGAATCGTCAAATTTCATTGAGAAATGAAAGAGATATTGGTTCACGAAGTGAGGTGTTTGAAGCATGGAAAGTGTGGTGTTGTGTTCAATTCTCCCTCATCGGTAGAGGAAGAAAGAATTGTTGTGTATATAAGACTCGAAATGTGTTTGGGGTTTGGGACCCCAAGGGGTATCCCATGTGTTTAAAGGAGGGAGGACCTAGATGTTCTTCGGTTCAAGGAAAGACCACACGCGCGCCGCCGCCGCCCGCCCGTCTGGTTCGGGGTCCGGGTCAGGGTTCTCGGGTCCGCGGGCTGGGGGCCTTCTGATATTATCTTTTTGGGCCAGAAAACTTTGTCAGAAGTACAGTTTGATCCCAGAAGTTTCAGATGTGCAGTTTGGTCCCTGAAGTTTCAAGATGTACAGTTTGGTCTCAGAATTTCGACGGTCCAGAACAGAAACGTTCCAGCACTCAATTCAGCCATTTATTTTGGCTGAATTACACCCACTAATGGCCAATCCGTTGGCAATTTTCTCCATTTATTTGGTGGCTTTACTACCTCCATAATGGTCATTATTTGGAGGGACACTTGATATACACGAAAAATACACAAAGCAGAAAGCAAGCAGTTTCTTCCTAATCTTCCAAGCATCATTTCGTTATTCAATATTCTTCACGGTAGCTTTTGAGTTTCCTTTGCTCAATTGTTCCATTGCTGTTTTATCTTGGGAGACGAATTGTCGGAGCATTATAAAGGATACATACGGGGCAATATTGTCTTAAGGACAGAGTGTCACACTCGACTCAGCAAAAACCATAGCAGTTTCCGGTCTTCTTGTTCTACAAAAATTGTAATTTCGGTTTTATTGTGATATTGTAATTTCCAGTTTTCTAGTTGAATTGTAATTTCAATTCTTACATAAGCAGTTACTTGTAATTTCCGTTTCTTGCAATCCTTTGGACACCAACAACTTAAGACAATATCTTGCTTACGGTAACTGCAATAACATGACTGGAAATATGACCGATGTTGCGCATCTCTGCCGCCGCCTCTCGGCAACGTTGTCGCCTTCCCCATCGCCGCTCTTGGCCAAGGCGATAACCCCGCCGCTTTCATCGCTGCCGCCGCCATCGCTCAAGGTCGCTTCCCGATTGTTGGAGCTTCTTCTTCACACCACCATGATCGCCTGAAAAGTTCATGGGATCGAATTTAAAAGATGGCGACAAAGATGTTGTTCTACTTATGATTATGGGCATGGCCGGTTCCTTCTGGAAGATCCTCCACAAGGCTGGAGATGAAATGGACTCTTACTTTCTTTGAAGCGGGTGAAGGGGGCCTTGGTATCCATGTCGTTAACGGCATGAAGATGGTTCGTGATGCGTGGAATCATAGCGATTTCATGTGCAAGAACTATATACTGAACTGCTTGGCAGACCCTCTCTACACGGTATATTCTACCGTTGGCACCGCCAAAGAGCTGTGGGAAACTGCAAAAGAAGTACAACGCACAAGATGCGGGTACTAAGAAGTTCATCGTTGGGAAATTTCTAAAATTCCAAATGGTGGACAAAGAAACGATGATGTCCCAAGTCCAGGAATTCCAAATGATTTTACATCACCTGGATTTGGAAGGACTAAAGCCAAACGAGCGCTTTTGGTTGCATCATCGATTGAAAAGTTACCTCGCTTCATGGAATGAGTTTATGAGTTACTTGAAACTCAAGACAAAGGAGATGACCTTTGAAGAGCTTGTTATCAAACCGCAAATTCAGGAAGATAATAAGAAGACCTTGCCAAAGGGTAGACAACATTCGAGGCGGCGAAGGCGAATGGGCCGAGGCCAAAGGGAAAACAAGCAACAAGCGGAAGTTCCACAAAGACGGCAAAGCCCCGCGGCGAAGACGCTCGTGAGGTAATCGTCATCACCGTGGGAAACCTGGTCACGGGATCAAGGAATGCCGCAAGCTCAAGACTGAGCAACAACAGAAAGCCAAGTCGAAAGGCAAGGCTCAAGCTAACGTCGTCAAGGACACGCTCCTGGATGACATGATTGAGGATCTCTCGGCCGTGGTGCTAGAAGCCAACTTGGTGGAGAATCCAATGCAGTGGTGGGTGGACACAGGTGCAACAAGACACATCTGTTCCAACAAAGATGCCTTCTCCACGTACACTCCGGTCTCCAACAAGAAGCTGTTCATGGGCAACAACGCTTCTTCTGGACGTGCTAGGGGTTGGAAAGGTGGTCTGAAGATGACTTAGGCAAGGAACTCACTCTGAAGGAAGTGATGCACGTCCCAGAGATTAGAAGAAATCTAGTTTACGGACCTTTATTGGTTAATCTTGGTTTTAGGCTAGTGTTTGAATCAAATAAATTTGTACTCACTAAAAATGGCACATTTGTGGGGAGGGCTTCGTCTGTGAAGGCCTCTTCAAAGTGAATGCCATATGCGTATTGCGTCAAGGAAATAAAGTTGAACCTTCTTCTTATTTGCTTGAGTCTTCTAATTTATGGCATCATAGATTAGGACACGTTAACTACAAGTCTATTCAAAGGTTTGGTAAAGATGGAGTTGTTGCCGTCTATCGACGTAAACCCTCAACATAAGTGTGAGGTGTGCGTAGAGGCAAAACTTACTAAGCTTCCTTTTCGATCCGTCGAAAGGAATACCGCTCCTCTAGAACTTATTCACACAGATATATGTGATTTGAAGTTTGCACAAACTAGAGGGGGGAACAAGTACTTTGTGATATTTATAGATGATAGCACAAGGTATTGTTACCTTTACTTGTTGAAAAGTAAGGATGAAGCCTTTGAAGCGTTCCGACGTTACAAAGCAGAAGTTGAGAATCAACTTAGCCTACGGATTAAATCCATTCGTAGCGATAGAGGGGGAGAATATGTAGCGCCTTTTGAGGAATATTGTGCCCAAGAAGGCATTATTCATCAAACGACGGCTCCATACTCACCTCAATCAAACGGTGTGGCGGAACGTAAGAACCGCACATTAAAGGAAATGATGAATGCCTTGCTTATCAATTCCGGTCTTCCCCAAAACATATGGGGAGAAGCCGTCCTTACCGCTAATATGATTCTTAATAGAGTCCCACATAAGGGTAAGGACAAAACTCCATATGAATCGTGGAAGGGAAAGAAACCCACCTACAAATACTTTAAGGTGTGGGGTTGTCTGGCAAAGGTTGAAGTACCCAAGCCAAAGCAGGTCAAGATTGGGCCTAAGACTGTAGATTGCATATTCATCGGATATGCAAATAACAGTAGTGCTTATCGCTTCTTAGTGCATAAGTCAGATATTCCAGATATCCACCAGGGTACAATAATGGAATCAAGGAATGCTCTATTCTTTGAAAGTACCTTTCCTAGAAAGGAGAAAGACATAACCTCTCTCAAACGAAGTTATGCACAAAGCTCTCAAGAACCGGAGTCCTTGATCGCCGGATCCGAATGGTTGAGATCTAGCGAATCTCGAGGTGGTGAACATCCGAATCTAGTGTTCAGATTCTCGTAACTTGGAGACTCGAGAGATGGATCTAAGGCGAAGTAAAGGGCCGGAAGGATAAATCCTTTGGTCCCGACTTTGTAGCTTATATGGTTAATGATGAACCAAGGACAATTGCTAAGGCGTTGTCAACTCCGAAGCACCGCCTGCGGAAAGAAGCTATTGAGAGTGAAATAAGCTCCATTCTGCACAACCATACTTGGGAGTTGGTTGATCCTCCTCCAGGAAATAAACCGTTAGGGTGTAAGTGGATACTCAAACGGAAATACAAGGCAGATGGGTCTATAGACAAGTACAAGGCCAGGTTGGTAGTCAAGGGCTATCGACGCATGTAAGGCTTTGACTACTTTGATACCTACTCCCGGTATCCGGATGACATCCATACGGGTATTTATTGCGATCGCGACTTTGCGTGACCTTGAGATACACGGATGGATGTTAAGACGGCCTTCCTAAATGGCGATTTGGAAGAAGAAATCTATATGGACCAACCCGAGGGGTACGTGGTTCAAGGGCAAGAGAAGAAAGTGCAGCCGACTTATCAAATCTCTCATGACGTGAAACAAGCCCTCAAGCAATGGCACGAAAAATTTGATAGTACTCTACTATCGAAGGGTTCGCCATTAATGAGTGTGATAAATGTGTTTACACGAAGGCAACTCGACTCGTTTGTTATGATATGCCCGTATGTAGACGACATGTTAATCACAGAAGCGATCCTAGGGTAATCCTAGAGACTAAGAACATGTTGAAACAATGCTTCGACATGAAGGATATGGGTATCGCAGATGTCATCTTAGGGATTAAAATCTCTAAGACGTCTGACGGACTGGTCTTATCTCAGTCTCACTACATCGAGGATGTTTTGAGAAAGTTTGAGATGTTAGACAGTTCACCGATAAAGTCACCAATGGATACAAATCAAAAGCTTGATAAAAATCTTGGTGCACCTGTATACCAGGAGCGATATGCACAGGTGATCAGTAGTTTGATGTATATAACAAACTGCACCCGACCTGATATTTCTTACGCAGTCAATAAGTTGGCTAGGTTCACCCGTAATCTGAGTGATAATCACTGGAAGGCGTTGAATCGGGTATTACAATACCTGAAATACACGTTAAATTATGGGTTACACTATTCGAGATATCCAGCTGTACTAGAGGGGTACAGTGATGCAAACTAGATATCTGATATAGAGAACACCAAGTCCACCAGTGGGTATGTATTTACAATTGGTGGGGCCGTGTGTCTTGGAAATCCTCTAAGCAAACTTGCATCGCCCGATCCACAATGGAATCGGAGTTTATCGCTTTAGACAAAGCGGAGAAGAAGGCGAGTGGCTTCATGACTTCTTAGAGGATGTTCCGTGTTGGAACAAACCCGTATCTTCGGTAATGATCCACCGCGACGGTCGATCGGCTCTAGGAAGAACGCGGAATGCTATGTACAACGGCAAGTCTCGTCATATTCGACGGAGGCATAAGACCGTTAGGCAACTGATCACCACGGGTATAATATCCATTGATTACATCAAGTCTAAGGATAATATAGCAGACCCATTGACAAAGGGCTTACCCAAAGATCAGATGGCTTGCCTGTCTAGGGGAATGGGCTTAAAACCCAAAATATAAGGACCAATACAGTGGTAACCCAACCTTACGAACTGGAGATCCCAGTAATTTGGTTCAATGGGAAAACGAAGTTGTAAAGGTTCAGTTGATCGCTTCGGTGGAAGTATGAGCACTTCGGATAGTGATTTCTGAAAAGAAACTCCAAGTCCAAAGCCGTTCCCGCGATAGACTTTAAGTGCTATCTGCAGTGTGGGTAAAGGGTAAGTCTTCAAAACCTGTAATGCTCCTCAACAGTTGAGGTTAGGTTTTGGGAAACTTTTAATGGTTCCTAACACTTGTGAAGTGGGGTATAGCAGGATACCTTGTAGGAGACCACCTATTTAAGTGTGAGGACGGGCCGCCTCAAAATGAACGCACTTAAGAATCCAAGACGTTGTCCATGGCCAAAACGGACAAAACATTACGAAGAAGAGAGTAAGGGAATTTGTTGTGTTGGTACCATTGACTTGGCTTACACTAAACACTGACGGTTCAAGACATCACGTTCACCGCGCAGTAAGTAAGTCCGATGGTATTCAACTATGGAAGGTTCAAAGCTGATGCTACCTCTCCTTATGCAACATCGGTCCGCTGAAATATTGCTGGAAATGAAAAGACACCATATGAGTGCGCCAAAATCTCTTTCAAGAGGGGATTGTTGGAAATTAGCCTTTGGCGGGAGTTGCGACCGACCAACTTTAACGGCTTAAACACTAGTGTTACGTATGTTGGAGAATCCGGTTCTTCACACATGCATGATGTACTAAGTACGTAGATAACCGTAGGGCCAAGAATCGTCAAATTTCATTGAGAAATGAAAGAGATATTGGTTCACGAAGTGAGGTGTTTGAAGCATGGAAAGTGTGGTGTTGTGTTCAATTCTCCTTCATCGGTAGAGGAAGAAAGAATTGTTGTGTATATAAGACTCGAAATGTGTTTGGGGTTTGGGACCCCAAGGGGTATCCCATGTGTTTAAAGGAGGGAGGACCTAGATGTGCTTCGGTTCAAGGAAAGACCACACGTGCGCCGCCGCCGCCCGCCCGTCCCGTCGGTTCCGGTTCCGGGTTCCAGGTTCTCGGGTTCTCGGGTTCTCGGGTCCTCGGGTCCACGGGTCCACGGGTCCACGGGTCCACGGGTCCACGGGTCGTGGGTCGTGGGCTGTGGGCCTTCTGATATTATCTTTTTGGGCCAGAAAACTTTGTCAGAAGTACAGTTTGATCCCAGAAGTTTCAGATGTGCAGTTTGGACCAGAATTCTTTCAGATGTGCAGTTTGGTCCCTGACCTCAATTCAGCCAGAAACGTTCCAGCACTCAATTCAGCCATTTATTTTGGCTGAATTACACCTCCACTAATGGCCAATCCGTTGGCAATTTTCTCCATTTATTTGGTGGCTTTACTACCTCCATAATGGTCATTATTTGGCCAATAATGGTCATTATGGAAGCGATCAAACAAACCCCTCTTCCTCCTATATAAACACCCCTTACACCATTGTTGAGGGACACTTGATATACACGAAAAATACACAAAGCAGAAAGCAAGCAGTTTCTTCCTAATCTTCCAAGCATCATTTCGTTATTCAATATTCTTCACGGTAGCTTTTGAGTTTCCTTTGCTCAATTGTTCCATTGCTGTTTTATCTTGGGAGACGAATTGTCCGGAACGTATAAAGGATACATACGGGGCAATATTGTCTTAAGGACAGAGTGCCACACTCGACTCAGCAAAAACCATAGCAGTTTCCGGTCTTCTTGTTCTACAAAAATTGTAATTTCGGTTTTATTGTGATATTGTAATTTCCAGTTTTCTAGTTGAATTGTAATTTCAATTCTTACATAAGCAGTTACTTGTAATTTCGATTTCTTGCAATCCTTTGGACACCAACAATCCTAAGTTGCTTATTAGATTACTTTTAGCATTTCTTAACCTTTTGGCCACATTGTAGCTGTAAAGACTCTTTTTATGTTTTGCTTTGAGAAAATTAATAAAAATCAGCCCTCTATTGGTCCACAACCGAGATTCTTTTACTTCAATGCAAAATCCAATGGAGTATCAATTAAATAATTTCGTCAAAGGTAGACCAATGAGCACCGGACACGTGAATCCAATTTGTTCACTCTCAAGTTGCACTTAGCATTTTGTCATCAGTCCTAGCCTTCAATCGTTACTTTTTTTTTTAGTGACATCCTCCATTTGGTCCCATAAACTTAAATAAGAAGCACATCTATTTATGAATTTGTTCCTTTATCGTATTTAGTTATACGCTCTATTTTTTGGGTTGGGTAGAAGATTGAGGACTTGAAGATACTACAGGTCATGTCTCTATGCTGGCACTTTTAATCTAGTAACATCATATGCTAAACGTATGAAGATTATTTTTCAACTGCGTATGAATTTCTCTAACGAAATGAAATGGTTCAAGTTCTCACCATCATTAAAGATTTTGCATTTTCGTTGTCAGTCACATGTTGAAATACTATACTCCAAATCAAAGATGTAATTAAATAATTGAAATACTTTTGCTCTTAATAGAGATATTTTTGAATCTTGTGAATGAAAAATCTCTTGATATAATGATAAGTTTTTATCTTTTATAGACCTACCCGTCATGAATCTATATTAATCAAACTTTTGAACTTCCAACATTAAATACTTCAAGAAAAAACAAAGACATGTCGATTGTTGGCAGCTCCATAAGTCAGCTTTGCACTATGCTAAAGATAATTATGAACTCATCCTCCTCGTCCACTCCCACATTACAATTTTTAGAGCACATATTTCACGTTCTCCTTCACGTCCTTTTCAATACATAACACCACCCAATCTGCCCACTCTAGATGCCCACCCTACTCCAATCCTTTATCTTTAAAATTATATATCATTCACAAGTTGCAAACTCCCCAACACATCGTGTCTTTCTTGCCTTCCTTTTTTCTTTTTTAATATGATATATGTCCTCAAAACGACGTTTTTGCTTTCCTATGTAGTATCTTTCTTAGTATTAGTAAAGTAAAATACTTTCTGATGTATATAAGGAGGGGTGTAAGTGGGTAAGTGGATCGGAGTTTGGTTGAACACGGGTTGACACGAAAATGGACTCAAAGTTGGGGTTGTCGGGTTCTCGGTTTTAGCCGGGCAGAGGGTGTTTGGAGAAGTAGACGGGTAGTTTGGGGTGGAGTTGGGTTAAGGCGTTTGGAGGGGTTGTTCTAGACAGGTTGATGGTTGTGTTGGTGGTCGAGATTGGGTGGTTGTATGGTGGCAAGATGGGGGAAACTGGTCGGACAGTGAGGTTATTGGTAAGAGGTGTTTTATGGACTGTTTGGTGTTGTCAGGATTGGACGGGTATGTATGGGTGGTTTCGGTTAATGGCCTTTGGTGTGGTGGTTTGGGAAGTGTTGTGGTGTATGGTGATGAGAAGAATCAGGTGGTTGGCACAAGGAGTGGACACGAGGTTGCTAAGTTCAAGCCCTGGTACAAACCAAGTGAGGGTCGATCGAAATGGACAAGGATAGAGACGCGAGGTTGCTATTGACAAGCTCGGGTCGTCACCAAGTGAAGTAGGCCAATTTGACAAGGATTTGACCGAGGTTGCTAAGTACAAGCTCGAGAACAAACAAAGTGAGGGTGGCCGATAACCTTGTGATGAGTAACCGGATAGGCCCCTGGTTTTGGTTTGGTTGGATCAGAAAAGTTCCAACTTCAACTTGCACCAAGGGTGACCTTTGGCTTGGGCGTAGTTAGATCACAAAAGTTCTAACTAAACTTGCACCAAGGGTTTGACCCACAAAAGAATCGATGGCCCACAAAAAGACCAAGTAAGAATAACAACACAAAAGTTAAAATACTTAACAAATGAGTAAAACTCAAATAATTTTCATAAATCTTTAACATCAAGTATGGGTCCTATTTATACTAATACATAGACTCTTCTAGAAGACAACTTAATGGACAAACTACATGGACTAGTTGGCCAAGTGTGAAAGGAGATGGGTTCGGCTTAACTTGGATAAAAAGGATGAATGCTTTCTAGACCACCCTTTTGTGTTACCCATGAAGATAAGTGCATGAACTAGTTCATGCATCTCATCCAAATGGGAAAGGGGGCGGGGGGAATTCTGCCACCTCTTTATTTCTGTCCATGAACTACCTTCTTGGAGCACGTTTGAAAGCTTCTATTTCTAGAAGATTCTCGGCTTAGTCACCATTTCTTATCACACGGCTAGCCTAGTCATCACATCCTATTACAAGGCCTATTAATTATGTCCTAAGGAGAGCTAATAGTTAAGTTAGGATTTAAAGACAAGCTAAAAGAAAATGATCTTGGTCAAGACCTACAAGAAAGCCAAAAATTAATGTTATCTTCTTGAGTTTTCACGTTCGGTCTTCCACTCCACTCCATATTCCATTCCATTCTATGCATATCAGTCTTCTCTAGTCACCTCTCGGCTCATGTTGGGAGTTTACGCTCGTGGTCTTTCTTTCATCACTGTCTCATCATCAGCATCGTACTTTTTTTTAAAATTATAGCTCGATCAAGGATAATCAACACCTTACGTGAAAAAGAAAGAAGCCTAAAGAAAATAGATAAAGAGAAAAATAGTAATGTGAAGCCGCCAAAGGACAGGCCAATATCATCAAGTAGTTCCTGCCAAAGTGATGTTGAAATCCCAATCATCGATCTTCAGGGATTATTCAACGATGAAAGCAGCAGCTTTAGTGGCCTTAAATCGACGATATATGAGCAAATTTCAGAGGCATGCCGGAACTGGGGTTTCTTCCAGGTGGTGAACCATGGGGTTCCTCCTGAGCTTATGGACCAAAGACTTACGAGGGCTATGGCAGCCGCCTCGCTGTTGAGAAAGGTGTCATTCTTGATTGGAGTGACTATTATTTTCTTCACTATCTTCCTTGTTCCTTCAAGGACCACCAACAGTGGCCTGCTCTTCCTGTTTCTTTAAGGTACGTCGTACTAGTCTGCCCCGCTTTTTATTTTAATTACTGTGTCTACTGTTTCATTATGATTTGGCTATTTACCTTGGTTTCAAGATGTCCTTTTTTAAAATTATTTGTGTATCCGATAAATATGAATTCTAATAATTTAGATTTGATGTCTTGAAAAAGTGGTAAATGACCTATCTTTATTGAAATATATCAATTGTGATCTAGAGGATTATGGAATTCTAAGTTGGTAGTGAGAAACAGTGTGGGACATTTGGCTCATTTAAAGAAGAAATGTGCTCTTTTAGGAATTTCATATTTATAGGGCTTGAATTTGAGATTTTTAATTAAGGGTGAATAAAATTCATTCATTACGGTAGAAATTTTTTTCCGTTATTCTTTCTTCTCTTCCATTTTTGGAAGATTACTGGGTCCTCCCGACCACAAGATATGGTGCCTTTTTGTGATTACTATTATAAGATGTAAAACAAAAATAAGTAAGGCGGGTTTCAATTTTGTATTTTGATTTAATACTTTCTGAATAATTAGGTTTTCAAATAGAGTTTGAAAATATTTTGAAGAAAATTAAGTTTTGTGCTTGGTAGTTTATGTTAAATACTTGTAAAAAAATTCCTTTTGCTTGTCTTCATTTTCGAAAAGAAAAACCAAAATTTCATTTTGCTTTTTATTTTTGAATAAATGTTCTACTTTTACAGTTTTACTATGGTTCTAAGAATTTGGAGTCATTATGGAATGGTTGTAACAAAAATGTAGGGAAGTGATTGAAGAGTACTCGAAACAAGTGGTGAATTTTGGGGGGCGTTTAATGAAGGTTTTATCAGCAAATCTTGGATTAAGGGAGAATTACTTGGAAAATGCATTTGGAGGAGAAGATATTGGAGCATGTCTAAGGGTTAATTTTTACCCAAAATGTCCACAACCAGACCTCACATTAGGCCTTTCCCCACATTCAGATCCTGGTGGCTTAACCTTTCTCCTCCCGGACCAGCACGTCGCCGGCCTTCAAGTTCGCCGGAACAGCAACTGGATTACTGTAAAACCAGCTCCACATGCTTTCATTGTCAACATTGGTGAGTCATGTTATTTTCTCTTGTTACTTTTTACTACAAATTTTTCCTTCAAAACTAAATTATCTTTAATGTAGTGTTGTCCAGGAATATTAGCACATGGGAGGGGTCTTGTTTTTATATGCTTTACAATTTTGCAAAATAAACGAACAGCCAGTACAAACTTATAGTACTAAATAAACTCATATTTACAATAACTCACAGTACTTGTTTACTTTCAAAACATATACTCACTATAAATAAAACTTTTACATAATATACACAACCTCCCATAAAACCCAACGAAATTAAGGATTTTTCTCTCTTAGATTTTTCAAGCATTGCTTACATGACTTCCTCAACTTCTTAATTTCTTCATTTTTTTTTTAGAAGGGGAGTCTTGGAATAACTGATAAAGTTGTTGTTATGTGACCAGGAGGTCATTGGTTCAAGCCGTGAAAACAGCCTCTTGCAGAAATGTGAGGTAAGGCTGCGTAAAATAGACTCTTGTGGTCCGGCCCTTCCCGGACTCCGTGCATAGCGGGAGCTTAGTGCACTGGGCTGCCCTTTTGGAAACATTTTAAAACGGTCATCCAGAATTTTTAGACTTCCAGTTAAAAATAGAGACTTTGTAAATACCAAAAACATGAATAAAATAAAATAAACCAGTTTGATCAATGTACTGGAACACGATGTTGTTGATGATGTTGGCAACATTTCAAAGTTAAACAAGCATTATGAGACTCCAAGGATTTTCTGATTTGAGAGATAATATTTCCGTACATGTTCCCTATGAGACTGATCGCTGGACTAATGTAATATTTTACCATTGTCCTTAATCAACTTAGTTGAACACATACAGATTAAAAAAATATTGAGAAATTTTCAACCTTTTTGAACACGTGGTACTCCTATAGAATAGGAACGATACCAATCTTAGAGCTTTGCTCTTTTTGTATACATCCAAATCTTTTAGTAGAGGCTTCGCCTTCATATCTTGTCCTTTTAGAGTCATGCTTGAATCTTTTCTTCTTTTTTTTAAAATGCAACTTCACTACAACACTTATCATGCATATTGACTCAGCAGTAAATGTTACCTAGAATGTTAGGACAACATTTCGGACAACATCTACCTAGTCTGTCTTATTTTCAAAGAAAACAGAGACCAGGAGATTTTTTCAAGCTAGAAAATCTCTCATGATTTAAAGGTTTGGTAAAAATGTCAGCCAGTTGAGAAAGAGTATCAACATGTTCGATTTGAACTAGTTATTTTTTCACTAAGTCTCTCAAAAAATGATGTCTTATGTCTATGTGCTTTGTACGTAAATGTTGAACTGGATTTTTGGAAATATTAATAGCACTCAGATTATTACAGTACAAAATCATGGAGTTATTAGATATGCCATAGTCATCTAGCATATGTCGTAACCAAATCAGTTGAGCACAACAACTTTCGGCTGCCACATATTCAGATTCGGCAGTCGAGAGTGATACACAATTTTATTTACGATTGTACCAGGAGACTAGATTATTGCCAAGATAGAAACACCCACTACTAGTGCTTTTTCTATCGTCTACATCACCGGCCCAATCCGAGTCACTATATCCTATTAGATTAGGATTAGTGTCTTTGGAGTACCAAATTCCCAAGTCACTTGTACTGGCAACGTATCGAATGATACGTTTCACAACATTAAAATGAGACACCTTGGGACTGACTTGGAACCTTGCGCAAACACATACGCTAAACATGATATCGGGGCGACTGGAAGTAAGGTATAGAAGGCTACCTATCATAGATCGGTATAATGTTGGGTCAACATCTTGCCCAACATCGTCTTTACATACATATTGCGCAGAGCCTATTGGAGTCTTCATGTGTTTAGCATTTTCCAGACCAAATCTCCTAATAAGATTCTTGGCGTATTTGCTTTGAGATACAAAGATCCCATCTTCATTCTGTTTAATCTGCAAGCCTAAGAAAAAATGTTAGTTCTCCAATCATGCTCATCTCAAATGTTGTCGACATTGCTTCGATAAAAGACTTTACTAGAGATTCTGTAGTCGAACCAAAAACAATATCATCAATATAGATTTGAGCTATTATTACATCTACACCGTGTCTTTTAATGAATAATGTTCTGTCAGCTTCTCTACGGGTAAAACCAAACTCAACAAGAAAGTTAGTTGGACGACCATACCATGCACGTGGTGCTTGTTTTAGTCCATACAAGGCTTCCTTGAGCTTGTACACATGATGTGGATGGTGAGGATCCTCAAATCCCTTTGGTTGTTCAACATAAACTTCTTTGTCCAAGTATCCATTGAGAAAGGCACCTTTAACGTCCATTTTGTGCAAGGTAATCTTTAGATAGCAAGCAATAGCAAGAAGTAACCTTATTGACTCAATTCTAGCCACATGAGCGAAAGTCTCGTCATAGTCGATACCTTCTACTTGTGTATATCCTTGAGCAACAAGTCGAGCTTTGTTCCTGACAATCTTCCCTAACTCATCTGATTTGTTTTTTAATATCCACTTGGTCCCAATAACATTTGTGTTGTTGGGTCGTGGTACCAAGTCCCAAACCTCATTTCGGGAAAATTATTCAAGCTCTTCTTGCATGGCTTGAATCCAAAAATTATCTTTTAATGCTTCCCCAATATTTTTAGGTTCCAAAGTAGATGTAATACAAAAGAAACTTACCTGTTGATATATGGTGGACATGCACACATATCTTACCATTTCTCGGTAATTTACTGGCTCTTTCCATCTTGTACGCCTCTCCTCAAAAACTCTCCTATCACCTGGTCGGGTGGATGGTTCCTTCTAATCCTCGATGGAGGGTCTCTTCTCACTTGATCATGCAGTTTAGTAGCAGATTCCTCCTCGATTTCGTCCCATGTGTTCTCTTTTTGAGGTTCAGATATTTCTTCTGATGTTGGGACAACATCTGGGACTACATCTGTTTCTTCTGTGGGTTGATCCTCTTCAACTGTAACCACAATGTTGTTTTCTAAAGATCTACCAGATATATCCAGCAGGTCATCGAAAATAACATTGACTAATTCTTGTATGGTCTTTGTCCGAAGATTGTATATTCGATAAGCATGGCTATTCTGAGAGTAGCCAACGAATATTCCCTTGTCACTCTTAGAGTCAAATTTGGCCAGTTTATCCCTGTCATTAAGAATATAGCACACACGCCCAAAGACATGAAAGTACCGCACTGTAGGTTTTTTTCCATTTAACAGTTCATAGGGTGTCATCTTGGTCCCTGGCCTTAAATAAATTCTATTAGTTATGTGACATGTCGTGTTCAAGGCTTCTGCCCAAAACCTTTTTGACAATTGCTTAGAACTTAACATAACTCTAGCCATTTCTTGTAGAGTTATGTTCTTTCTCTCGACAACCCCATTTTGTTGTGGTGTTTTTGGTGCCGAAAATTCATGGAATATGCCTTTCTTTTCGCAGAATTTTGCAAAGATTTGATTTTCAAACTCCTTTCCATGATCAGATCTAATTCTGAAAATCGAAGAACAAAACAAATTTTTAATCCTAGAGTAAAGTGTTCTAAACATCTCAAAGATTTGTGATTTTTCTTTTAAAAAATAGATCCAAGTGAATCTGGAAAAATCATCTACTATCACATAAGAATATCTCATTCCTCCTAGGCTATCTACCTCGATTGGACCCATAAGATCCATATGCAATAATTGGAAATAATGAGACGATTCGAATGTTATGCATCACGTTGGACAACATTATGAGAGACTTCAGTGCCTTTCCTTTCAAACAATCTTCACACAGTGTTTTATCTTTTGGATCCAGTCTGGGAATGCCTCTGACAGCTTCAAATGAGATCAGCTTCTCCAAGGTGCCGTAGTTGACATGTCCCAACTTTTGATGCCAAAGTGTCAGGTCACCTACCTTTGCGGAGTTGCAAAACTCTTGTCTACCAACTAGGTAGCAATTATCTCCCGTTCGGGTTCCTGACATGACACATTTTTCTGCAGAATCTGTAACCTTGCATCCAAGCTTATTGAATTTCACCTCGAGATCATCATCACATAGTTGTCTTATGCTAAGAAGATTAGCAACCAAACCTTTTACATGAAGAACATTTTTCAAGGCTGGTACATTCGGAACATTAAGAGTTTCTTTACCAATTATCTTACTCTTACTTCCTCCTCCAAAGGTCACGAATCCTCCATTGAATGCTCCATACTCCTTCAATAGGCTTTTGGTACCTATCATATGACGTGAGCAGCCACTATCGAAATACCAAGACCCTATAATGTTAGTACGCAAAGCAGTTATGCACATATTACATTTCAGATTCAATTTGGGTACCCATTCCTTTTTCTTCCTTCTGCTTTCAGGCAGGTTGCTTTGAATGTTGTCAGTGATGTTGGGCAACATTGCTGACGACATTTTAGGCAATATCTTGAGAGCAGAGTTTTGAAGTTTGTATTGCTGACGACATTTTAGGCAATATCTTGAGAGCAGAGTTTTGAAGTTTGTAGTTGTAGGGCATAAGATGTCCTAACTTTTTACAGAAGCTACATACAAACTTCGATCCAATTTCAGTGATCTGAGAGTTGCTCGTATTTTCTTTGACAAATTTTATCCTCTCAATTTGACTATGGATTCTGAAAGTATTTGTTTTGCTAGGAGATTGGTACCCAAGTCCAGCCCTTGTGGGATTATTGAAGTTTAATATTTCATCCAGTTTGGAGGTTCCCATGTTGAGCCTTTGAAAGGTGGTCTCAGCTACGTTCAGTCGTGCACGAATCTTACCAAGCTCTGGGTCCTTCTTGGTAAGTACCACCTCTAATCTGTTGATGGTGCCTTTCAGATTGTTATTCTCAAGAGCCAATAATTTTGCTTTTGAGTCTAGTTTCTTAGATTCAGTGATTAAGGTTTTACACAGATTTTGTAATTCCTTTATTACGTCGTCTTTGGAGTCAACTAGATCCAAATTTATAGCCTCAGATGAAGAAATAAATCCACTAAAATAATTTACATCAGAATAGTCAAAGTATACATACCTCTCTGATGTTGAAGACATTCCATATGTTGAGTCTGATGTTATCGCAACATTGTCAATAATATCTTCATCGTCGGACAGTGAATGTTCGAACATGGCTACCAGCATTGCCTGTGGTTCTTCTTCTTGATCTCATTCCTCCTCTTCGTTCTCATCATCACTGAGAGTTACCCACATAACCTTACCAATTTTTCTAAAGGTGTTTGCACACTCATTAGCATAGTGTCCCCAACCCGAGCATGCATGACATTGCACTCCCTCGAGTTGCTTGGGATTGAAATTGGTACTGTCGGAGTTAGATTTCCTCAGTGGATTGTGATTTTTTTTGCTCAGAATGTGACCTATTCGGTTGTTTATTGAAGAGTGGGTTTTGATGTTGTTTGTATTTGGCCTTATTGCGATCAATGTTGATCTTTCTCACCATCGAATTGAATCGACGAGTAGAAATGCGGCCTTGATTGCACCATTTCCCAGTTCCTCCAAGTTTTCTTCCTCGTTTTCCAATTCAGTTTCAGAGGTTTGTCCTTGAAGTGCCAAAGTCTTGTCTTTATACAGATCTATTTGGCTCTTCATGTTCATCTCATATGTTTGAAAGATGCTCATCAAGGCATGTAGATCCATAGTAGCAAGATTATGGGCCTCTTCAATAGCACAAATCTTAGAATTAAACCTTTCAGGAAGAGATCTGAGAGCTTTATCCACAAGTTGTGTGTTGGTTAAAGGAGAACCGAGCACTTGACACTGATTAGCAATGTCAATTAACTTTTCAAAATAGGATTTTATGTCTTCAGATTCTTCCATCCTTAAGCGTTCGTATTGGCTCAAAATCATGTGAAGCTTTGTACGTCGTACACTTGAGGTACCTTCACAATGAGTTTGTAAGGTCTCCCAAGCGTCATTGGCTGTAGTACAATTCTGGATTAGTTTGAATATATAGAGATATACCCATCCATATATCGCATTTAGGGCCTTTTCATTGAAGCTCGCACTGTTGATCTCTTCTACGGTCCATTCAGATTCGGATTTGGTAAGTACATCACCATCCTCGTCTGTTGGGTACTTGGGAATCACATAGCCTTCGAAAACTGATCTACAAGCTCGAACATCAATGGATTTGATGTGCGAACGTAGTCAGATTTTCCAATAGGCATAGTTAGTTCCGTCAAGAATTAGAAGTCTACCAACGTTTTGTATAGCTGAGTCCATAGCCGTAATATTCAGAATCAAACACTTATTGTATCAAGTGTTGGCTCCGATACCACTTGTTGGGTCCGGGGCTACGGATAAGCAAGAATATGTAAGAATAAAACAGTAACAGCTAAAGCAATTAAAACAGTTTCTGGATGTTGCCTTCAATGTTGTGTCAACATCTGAGGCAACATTGTGATAAAACGGTTACAAACCTTTATAGAGTAAATGCAGCGGAAAAGTAAAGAGACACAAGGTTTATATTTTCAAGGGTATATATTAATATATCCCTTGATGGTCAACAACCAAAGAATTGTATAAATTATATACAATTACAAATGAATTTCTTTTTACAAGATTGAACAATAAATGCGAAAAAGAAAGTACAAACAAAAATGAAGTCGCAGATGACTTCAGCCTAAAGTTAAAAGATCTAAAAAGATAAATACAACATCTTCATTACTATAGCTTGAAATATATGATTGATCTAGAATCTGAGCAGCAGTAGTAATGTGGGACTAGATGTTGTTATACAAATTTAGGCTAAGTGTGTTGATCCAGTTTCTAAGGTGAATATCCGAGAGCTTTCTTGGTAATTCTTCTCGTTCAATTCTGGATATCGATACTCTGAAGTTTCCTTCTATTTATAGTGTGGAACTTCCCTTGAAATCCTCACTGGTTGGTTGCGGAGGCTGAGTAAAAGAATGCTTCAGCTTGGACCGGTTCTTGCTCCTTCAAAAGCTCAACATTTTGGAATTGGTCTTCACGCTACTTTCTCTCCAAGCTTTGACTATTTCTTTTACCACGTTTTAAACATAATATCATTGTTAGTTTGCCTAGGTCATTTTTTACTCACAGTAACACAATCTATTTTGGCCGGAAGAATAGGCAAAATCGTTACAGGGATGTTGTCAGGAATGTTGTCACAACATCGCAGGCAACATTCTTATTTTCATAAGATGTTGTCCTGAGCATTTACAGATGTTGTCACAACATCCATCCAACATCAACAATCTTATATACATATACTGAGATGATATGATGGAGAAATGCTTCAGTCTTTCAATGAGACACTCATCAGTCCTCCATGATACCATCATGGTAGATACCATATACTGAGATGGTATCATGGAGGACTGCTTTTGTCCTTCAATGAGACACTTTCTCAATCCTCTATCATACCATCATGGTATATAAATATACTGAGGTTGTATCATAGAGGAAGAGTTTTGGGTGAGGAAATACTTGGGTAAATATTTTCGGCTGGATTGGGTAGAAGAGAAATTAGTTTATCAAGGGGTATGATCGGATAAATATTTTGCTTTTATGGGTATTTTGTGTTGTTTTATATATTTTTCTTATCACCGTCCTAATTTGGTACGATGTCAGGGGCCACATCTATCTCAAGTCCCTTAACACGAAGCCAAGCCAAGGAACACCAAGCCTTGCAAGTCATGTTCATACAAAAGGAACTTTGGAGACCCTTGAAAAGCAGCACACGTGAGTATACAATGTTTGGATGATCTCTTGGAGTGACAAAGAGCTTGGAAGCAAGACCTGTCAAGTCATGTGGTAGCCTTGCAAGTCGCAGAAGTGTCTTGAGACACATCCTACGAGTTGAACAAGCCGCAGAACATGACTGAAGGGCAGGACATCCTACGAGTCACACGACACTCCCGCGGAAGAAAGTTGGCCTCTATGTCTATTGTTATAATTTGGAGGCTTTGGTTACTTTTGGGCCTAGCTTGTAATAAACATACTTTAAATAGATGCCTTAGATAGTTTGAGACGTAGCTTAAATATTGATGATGAACTCATATGAATGTTTTCTTAGTTGATAGCCTAGTTTAGGGATTAGCCATAGCTTTAGTCTAGATTAGTGTAATTGCTTGGTTGACATGCTCACTTGTGGAATCAATATTACAAGTTAGGTGCTTTTATGAATTAATTCAATTGAGATCTTTAGTTTCATATACCGTTGGTTTCTTTTTAATTTCTATTCTTGTATCGGTAACCATATATCATTTAATTTCTGCATTTCAATTCCGTATTCTAATCATAGAGCTTCACTATAGGAATTGTATCATTTGGTATCAGAGCTTAGGGTAAAAGATTGTTTCTACAATTCTTAATCCTATGTTCTTCATATTTTAAAAAATTACAAAAATGTGCAGGCTAGGCAATGTCTATGGCAAGTTGTATAGGCGACAAAGGCTGGAATGCGTGCAAGGCATGCGCAAGAAAATGGTGCGAAGGCAAAGCTTTGTGGGAGACCTTGGCGCAAAATGGGAAATTTGCGCCAAAGATGGGTAGGCTTGCACATATGTCGCGCACATGGGGTGGTTTCGCTTTGTAACTACTCGTGGGTTGTTTCCTTTATTCTTGTAGAACTTTGTTAGCACGAAATTATAATTCTTAGGCAGTTGAGGATGTCAACTGCACCTTAGTTTTGATTAGCCTTGAGTTAACCAAGTGTCGGCAGGCCATTGGTTATAAGCCAAAGGCTGGGACATGTGTTATATATACAGCCTTGGCCTTGGACGAAATTAGAGGGTGAAAGACTTGTAATTTCACTAAGAAACACTAGGAAGAATTGTGAGGGTTTTAAGAGAGTGTTGCTAGACAGTAATCGACTTATGATTGTGCCTAAGTTGAAGTTGAAGTGTGTTTTGGCCGACTTATGGCTGAAACTAGTGAGGGTCCTTTGTGTTATTTTCTTATTTATAAAAAGGTTGGGAGATTTTTTTCATATCTAATTGTCTCTTTACTTTGTTGTGTCAAAATATTCTAAGTCATTAAAAATAAACTAAGTGTTGGACAGGTTGAGTCAAGAAGAGGACTTGACTACCGCATAGTGGGTGAACCTCAGGCAGAAACTCGGTGGTGGAAAATCACTCATGTGACAACTGGTATCAAATCCACGTCTTCAAGAGCGGCCTTAGGGAGATATCAAGCGGCACATCGAACGCAGAACTTCACCAAATGGTGGAACAGTTAGAAGTAATCGTAGATCGGGTGACACAAGCACCTGAAACGGGTGAAATGGCTTCAATTCTTGCGAGAATGGCACGTTTAGAGGAAGATTATGCAGTGAGGCATAAAAATTCCATGGATGAAATGGAGTTGATCCTCAAGGAAAAGGAAGAACTGTGTGAGGAAGTTCTTCTACTTCGAATGGCATTGCAGAACATTGTCCCTAGGGGTTAAGAGCATGCTAGAGTAAAGGTGCCAAAACCAAAGAAATACAGTGGCGTGCGAAGCGCCAAAGAGTTGGAAATTTCCTTTGGGATATGTAGAATTATTTCCAGGCAGCAAAGGTACCATACAATGAAAAAGTGTCAGTCACAACTATGTATTTGGGTGATGATGCTAAGGTTTGGTGGCGGACAATGGTTGTAGAAGTGGAAAGTGTGAGGCTGCCGCATATTGATACGTGGAACGTTCTTAAGAAGAAGTTAAAATCCCAATTTCTTCCAAGCAACTCGTCTTGGGTTGAGAGAGATGGGTTGCGGCATTTAAAACAAAGTGGCATGGTGTGGACATATGCCAAGGAATTTTCTTCCTTGATGCTGAACAAAAGCAACATCGCCGAGGAGGACAAGTTGCACTACTTCATAAGCAGGTTGATTTTGTCAGCGCAAATAGGGTTGAGAAGGTAGAATGTTCAAAATCTCTCCTCTGCTATTGCAGCAGTAGACGGGTTGGTAGACTTTGATGAGGGTGATGACCTTAAGGAAAATTCATATTCCAAGCCCAAGGACAAAGGGAATGAATGAGAGAAAAATGGGAAGGGTCATATTGTCATAGATGAAGGGGATACCGGAAAAGGAAGACAAGGTGAGACTTCATATGGTATGAAGAAGGGTGGAAAATTCAAAGGTTGCTTTACATGCGGTGGGCCACACTTGAAGATGGACTATCCACTGCAAACACAGGTAAATGCGCTATTTGCTGCGGAGTTAGAGAAATAAAAGAACACAGAGATAGTAGGGGTTAATACCATGGAAGCAATGATAGATGAGGTAAGGGAATTAAGGAATCTGATATATATTTCTGATCCTAACAAGCGTATAAGGTGATTCTGTCCTCAACGATGACGTCGAGTTTCAAAGGGTGTGTGTTACACCCCGTAATTTATGCATCGTTATTGTCGTAATGTTAGCTGAAATGGACTCAGGGGTGGAAATATCCCTCCAAAGGACTAATAAAGGTTTATTGAAGTGTTATTGAAATTTTGAGAAGGTATGAGACTAATCAGATCAAACAAAATAAGTTTTGACAAAAATCGATAAAAAAAAAGAATTTATGTAAAGCATTCTGCGGACTGCAGAATAGGTTTGCGGACCACACTGTGGATTGAAAAAGTGATGAGAGAAGTTGAATCTTCTGGGCAATTTTGTGGACCATTTTGCGAACCGCATAAGGGTTATGCGGGGCGCAGAACTGAGGCGGTAGGTGACTCTATTTAAAGCCCAGGATAGTGGCTTCTCTATTTCATTCCAATTTCGACCCCAACACTTACTAAACTCTCTCAAACATTTCCCTAGGGTTCTCATATTATCTAATATCAGTTCCATATCAAATTGAAGGTAAATCTTCCATATACAATTATTAAGAACTTGGAAACCTTCTTGGTAGCGTGATGGAGTGAAGGATCTTCTTGAGCTTGGAGGAGGGTTGATGCTACAAGTTTTCTTGGATTTTTAAGGTAAGATATTGGTGCTATTAATGATCTCTAACATCTCATAGCTTTGTTGAAGTTACTGATGAAGGTAAAGTATGGTAGTTGAGCTAGAACTCCATGAAAGAAGTGTTGTGAATGTTGGCTTGTTATTGATCAAGTTTGAGATGGTCATGATTAAGAATTAAAGGATATGGTATTAGAAACTATGTAACACATGGCTTGATCTTTGTGTTGTTATGATTGGTGTTGTTATTGTTAAAAAGGCAAGTAATCACATCTTAGTAGCTTTGTACACCATAGCTTAAGGAAAATGCCTTCTAAGTGATCGCTGAATTGTCCTAATGAATCAATTCTTAATTTCTTGATCTTATATTTATCCAGAACCTCTATATTGTGTATAAAATCACTCGTAAAGCATTCAGAGGTTTGTGAGACAATGTTAGATAAGAAACGTAGGTATCTTAAGGCTCATTCCTCCTTTGATATGATTTTCGATTAAGAACAAAATGAAACGAAATGTTTTTCCAAACGATTCTAGTCTTGTTATCATGAGTTGATATATCTCCTTTAAGTATATGACTCTTATTCATCCCTGGTCGAGAGTATTTTCCATATTTTATAGCATCTCGTCATTGTTGACATCTTATGGTTGCCTTGTTGGTGTCATGAACACTAGAAGTGCTACATCTTGACTTGTTAGTCCACACGGAAGGATTGAATGGTTATGGTATTTACTCAATTGAACAATGTTTATGATTCTTATGGAAGAGTAAAAGTGAAATGGTAGTATGATTTATCACCGGTTGGGAAGTTGAGTATCGTTTTACCACCGATCAGACAATTACCACCAGTTAGGCAGTTACATATCGCTATTTACCACTGATTTAGCATACATGCGTACATACCATCGAGCTACGGCCGGTCGGGTAGTTACTGCCGGTTGGCCAGTTATGTAATGTTGTTTACCATCTGTTGAGCAGTTACCACTGACCAATTAGGTAGTCGAGCAGTTAGGGTAACAACGATGATATAGCAGCATAAATTCCAGTGAGAATGTAAGAACGAGAGTTAAGTATGTTGTGGTACTTAGTGATATTTCAGGAGTTCAGGTTGATTCATCTATCTCTTTTATGATTACTTATTATTGCACTTTACTTTCTGCCTTACATATTCATTACATTATTTGTACTGACGTCCATTTGCCTGGGGATGTTGTGTTTCATGCTGCATAGGTTTGGGTAAGCGAGGAGAGGACCCGCCCTTTTAAATTGCCTCCATAGATCAGCTTTTGTTAGCGAGCTCCACTTCCTCCTAGAGTATTACCGAGTCAGGGTCATGTTTATATTTATATCATTTTAGGTATTGTGGGTATGTAGGGCACCCTATCCCGACTTATGTATTATGTTGACATTCTCTTTAAAGGCTTTGTAGAAAAAACATATGTTGTACAGTTGTTCGGTATGGCCTTGTCGGCCGTAGGGTATATATATCCGTAGATTGGGATTTTCTATTTGCAGGATTTCAGGACGTGTTCTTCCATAGTTATCATTCTGAGGCCTTGTCGGCCCAAATAGTTGTGTGTTTGTGTGATGATATCTAGGTGGTTCGCTCGGGCTATCCATGTACCGAGTGTCGGCCACCCTCCACCCCCCTAAGGTTAGGGTGTGATAGTGCGGGTAGTTTGTTAGGGGCTTGACTCTTTGACTCGACAGATGGCACGGTGACGATAAGGGATTGGCATGAATGACCTTGTCATAGTTTATATATAGGTTGAATCAATCATGCGGGCCAGTGTTGGAAATAGCATTTCCAAGATGGAGACAAAGAAGCCTGGCAGGTTGGCGTGCCATGGCATAGCATGGGCGTCAGACAGTGGCAAGGCATTGTCACACTAGCGTGTGGCATGTGACAAGTGTGAGCATGGTAAGGCAAGGCATGGCATGGAAAATTTAGGAAGGACAAAGGCAAAGGCAAAGGCAAGGCTTGGCCGAGACAAGGCAAGGCATGGCCAAGACAAGGCAAGGCATGGCCGAGATAAGGCAAGGCATGGCCGAGACAAGGCAAGGCATGGCCGAGAAAGGGAAGACATGGCATGGAAAAGCTGATGTGTGGGCTAGGCTGTGTCAGTGGCAAGCTGTGTGGGCAGCAAAAGCTAGCATGCGCGCAAGGCATGACGCGCAAGAAAATGGCATGAAGGCAAAGCTTGGCAGGAGACCTTGGCGTGAAATGGGGTGTTTGGCAACAAAACTGGGTAAGCTCGCGCATGTGCTACGCACATGGGGTGATTTTGCTTTGTAACTGCTTGCGGGTTATTTCTTTTATTATTGCATCACTTTGTTAGCACGAAATTGTAATGCCTAAGCAGTTGAGGATGTTAACTACACCTTAGTTTTGATTGCCCTTGAGCTATCCAAGTGTCGGTAAGCCATTGGTTGTAAGCCAAAGGTTGGCACATATGTTATAAATATGTAGCCTTGGCCTTGGACGAAATTAGAAGGTGAAATACTTGTAATTTCACTACGGAACTCAAGAAGAAATGTGAGGATATCGAAAGAGTGTTGCTAGGAAAAAATTGACTTGTGATTGTGCCTAATTTGAAGTTGAAGTATGTTTTGGACGACTTATAGCTGAAACGAGTGAGTTCCTTTGTGTTTTTTCTTAGTAATACAAAGGTTAGGAGATTTTCCCGTATCTGATTGTCTCTTTACTTTGTTGGGCCAAAATATTGTAAGTCCCTAAAAATAACTAAGTGTTTAACAGGCTGAGTCAAGCAGCGGACTTGACTATCGCACAGTGGGCGAACCTCGGGCAGAAACGCGATAGTGGAAAATCACTCTTGTAACACTAAGCACCCTTGTGTGGTTTACTTGAAAGTAGGTTCTTTCCAACCTTGCAAGAGCACTACAATGAGTGTGAAACATGAGTGATGTGAGGAACTTTTACTTCTAATGTATTTGTTAAGTTTTGCAGGTACTATGACTAACTCCAGAGGTCAATCTCATGATGGAGAGGACTCGATGTCCGTCATACTTAGAGAGATGGCGAGGTTGAGTATGGAAGTAGGAGGAATGAGGGAGAAAATGGGTAGTATGGATGCTAGGTTGGTGAATGTGGAACATGTGAGTCGAGTGGGTACTCCCCAATCAAATGCTAGCGATGAATCAAGTAAGACTCCAAATACCTCACCAACTATTACCCCAGGACAATTTCATATGATATTCCTTCCCTAAACTACCCCCAATCCTTCTCCACATATTTTATTTCCACTATACCAAACACCAACACCAAAGGATATGTGAGGCGAACCAATCCCCAACTATATCGACCACCCCAAGAGGAACCTACACCACAAGTGACCCCGAGAGTCACTCCATAAAATGCCCCCACACACCCCTATATGAACCACCACTAAACTCTCCCCCGAAACCATTTCCAACCCATTTATGAAACCCTATTTTTTACGAGGATGTTGAGGAGTTTGAGTGAAAGAGATGGTGGGAGGAGCCACGATATGGAGGGAGACATGGATATGATTCCCATAGGGGATGAGCAAGGCGAGGAAATATTGGTATGCGTCATGTTCATGAAGATATGGGTAGATTTCAAGTCATGATGACCGAGTGAGGTGGCAAGGTCACGAAGATAGAGGTGACCAAGACCGCAACTTGAACACTATCAAAGTGAACCTTCCCAAGTTCATAGAAAGTAGTGACCCGAAAGAGTTCTTGGAGCGGAAGTTACAAAGTGACCAGATCTTCCTTACCAACAACATATCGGATGCTTTGAAAGAAAAGTATGCCCCCACTCAATTTTTGGGGTACATATCCACTTGGTAGGAGTCAAAGAAGCGAGAACGAGCTCAATGATACATATATGAAATTTTGACTTGGCAAGAGTTGATTGAGCTCATGGAAGCAGGGTATGTCACACCCAACTATTATCAATGAGTCCTCAAAAAGGTGTACATGTTAAGGAAAGGTAGTAAGAGGATTGAGGAGTACTTCGGAGTTTGAGAACTTGAGGTTAAAATTCAAGATCGAAGAGCACTTGAACTAAATGATGATCATATTTGTGGCCAAATTGAACTATGGCATCTCCAAACCCATGAGGCTTCAAACCTATAGCACACTTGAGAAAGATTTTCATGATGCATCCAAAGTTGAAGATGATTTTAAAATGGAGAATTCTTACAAGGCCAAGAATATGTTGTCTTCATCATGGAGCAAGAGCAAAGATAAGTGGGAAAAACCCAAGATCACTACTCCAACTCCCCATACAAAATCTGTGTGTTTAAGTGGATGTATATGTTTAAAGAGATGTTTGTTCGGACCTTCTCTGAGCATCAACGCCCCAAACCCTAATTTGACGATCATAGATAGCAGTTTCCTGCTCCGTTAATTGCTCACCTTCTGTTCCCATTTGCAACCTGAAACATTCAGTAAATGCATAAGGCTAAAGGAGGTAACGATCTTTCCTCATCCGTCTACCATTAAATGTTTTAATTGTAAAGGTAGAGGACATATTACAAGTAAATTTCCCAATAGGAAGTCAATTGTGGCCTTACATGATGGGTATCGTACCGATAAAGAGGAAGAGTATGGTGTTGAAAGTGATGAGGGTGAACCGAGGGAAGAAGAGGAATAACACTTAGATGATGGTGGCGGTGAGAGGTGACTACAGAAGAGAGTATACTTGGCATGTACAGTGAGGAGAATTATGGGTTCCATGACTCAAGAAGTGTATGACCAAAGGGAGAACTTGTTTCATGCTAGATGCAAAATTCAAGACAAGGTGTATTCTTTGATAATTGATGGTAGGAGTTGTACTAATATTGTGAGAACTACCTCAATTGAGCATATGAATTTCCCTACAACGAAGCATCCTCGTCCTAATAAGATATAATAGTTTAATTATTATAGTGAGGTAAAGGTATCCAAGCGGGTGAATGTTAAGTTTAGCATTTGAAAGTACCAAGATGAGGTATTGTGTGACATTGTGTCAATACAAGCGTGACATATGTAGCCTAGAAGTCCCTAAAAACTTATAGGGATGCACAACATATTGGTAAGACCAACATATATTCTTTTGTGTTTGAGGGATGCAAGCATATTCTCACTCCACTAACGCCCTATAAAGTGAGTGAGGACTATAGAGTCATGAAAGAGCTTTGAGAGAGAATGCAAAAAGAGGCAAATGAGAAACAAGATCGAGAAGCTTTACGTGTTTAAGAAGAACAAAGGCTAATTCATGAGAGGCCCAAGATTTGCGCACTAGGCAACCCAAATAATTTCTTGAAAGGGGTTGACGAATGGCACTTCATGGTATTCCTTGTCAACAACGATATTTTATTGAATATTAAACATGACACAACTTTGCCTAGTGTTGTATCTTCTCTTTTGCAGGAATATGATGATTTATTTTCGGAAGAGATGCTAAAAAAATTGCCTCCTTTGACAGGAATTGAACACCAAATTGATTTTATGCCGGATTCTCAAATTACCAACAAATCGGCTCATAGGGGCAATCCGGAGGAAACTAAGGAGTTACAAACTCAAGTGGAAGAACTCCTTGATAAAGGTCTAGTGAAGGAAAGCCTTAGTCCATGTGTCATCCCAATGATACTTGTTCCAAAGAAGAATGGTACTTGGAGGGTGTGCATTGATTGTAGAGCTGTCAATAAAATAATGGTAAAGTATCACCAATATGGCTCAAGTGTGTTCTCTAAGATTGACCTTAGAAACAGATATCACCAAATTCGCATGCACCCCAGTGATGAATGGAAAATGACTGTCAAGACCAACTTTGGTCTATATGAGTGGCTTGTTATGCCATTTGGTCTTACCAATGCACCTAGCACCTTCATGAGGTTGATGAATCATGTGTTGAAGCCTTTCATCAATAAGTTTGCCGTCATTTATTTTGATGGCATTCTTATCTATAGCAAGACTATTGAGGATCATGTGTGCCATTTGAGGTAAGTTTTTGATGTCTTGTTGCGTGAGAGGTTGTATGCCAATATCAAGAAGCGTTTTTTTTTGTGTTTACCGAGTGGTAATCTTGGGCTTTGTTGTGAGTGTGAACTATGTAGAGTTAGATTAAGAGAATGTTGAATACATTAGAACTTTTTTAACTGAATGAATAAATAGTTGTAGGGTGCTCGGGGGAATGGGCAGCCCAAATCAATAACATGAGTCAAAACTGAATACTGAACTTAACTGAAACATAAGGATAACTGTACTGAACCTAAGAATCATAGTCATAAGTACCATTTACTGAACATAGGGAAATCACATGTTTATATGAGTTCATAAGTTGTGACCTCAGGCCAAATTATAACTGCACAATTCTATAGCCTCGAGCCCAAATATATGTATAAATAAAGTGTGGCCTCTGGCCCAATAAAAGTGTTCGTCATTTCATAATTCATATCTTGAACATTAAAATCAAATTGTAATTCTAACATGGATGTTGGGCATTACCAAGAGACATAGAAGCATAAAATTTAGTGTATTAACTGATATAGGCATTTCGTGATTCATCACTTGAGACTCATAAAATATCAAAAATGAGCATATATAGATTACGTATTGAGTTCACAATGTTCAGGATGACATACATGAACGATCTATGAGGCTATAACTTTTAAAGTATAGAAATCCCAATGTTGTTCATGAAACTAGGGCATGACTCTACTTCTACTGTGATTTCATAATAATCATGGAAGAACGTGGTGTGGAAAAAAATAATAATGTTTTTGCATGTAGATAGTTAGACTTACATATCTTAATCGCTCCAATACACCCAAAGAAGAATCTAACTTTGAAAAAGAATCCCAAAAATCTAAACTTGAATCCTTGAAAAGGATTTCTTGAAAACCCTAGGTTTGTAGCATAGTATTTCACTTAGAATCCATGTATAATTGTTAAAATTCACTTAAGAATACATATTGCAGAAATGTGAGGTAAGGTTGCGTACAATAGACCCTTGTGGTCCAGCCCTTCTCCAGACCTTGCGCATAGCGGGAGCTTAGTGCACCGGGCTGCCCTTTTTTTGCCCTAACTTAGGAATACATAGGAGGGACTTACATTGATTTATGAGGATGAGGAGAAGAGAGAATAGATGTTCTAGGGCTTGAGGATGTGAAGAATAAAGTGAAAAGGCCAAAAATGAAATTTTAAAGTTGTTGTCGGGCCTGTTTATGCTCACTTAAGGCTCATTTTATAGCCCGTAAATAAGATTTATGGCCCGTAAATCAACCATACGTCTTAACAGTAAATTATGATTTTTGGGCTCCACTTACGGCCCAAATTATGGCCTGTAAAACATCTTTACGGCAAAAAATACGGCCCATAAAACATGTCGTAAGTTGGCAAACCATTGTTCAGTAAAACATACATAACCTTTTGTACAGAGATTCGTTTGAGATGAGCTTTATATCTATGGAAAGGTATTTCAAAAGGCTACAACTTTCATCGGGAAATTTTCTAAATATCCAACTAAGAAGGGGGTTATACTCGCTTTATGAGAGGCCTTGTGCAAACTCACTTGAAAATATGATAGGCCTTGTGCAAACTCACTTGAAAATATGATCTGTAGTGTAGCTTCCAACTTTAATTTTCCCGAGGACTCTTCCTATACCTTTTATAGGTTTCAAAACACTTCCTACACTTCCCATCTTGGTTTTCTTATATCCCCATATTACGAGTCAAACCTTAGCCCGAAGGCACGAGGCGTTACAAACTCATACCCAAAGAAGAAGAGATGAAGAACCAAATATCAATCCCTATATAAATATTATATATATATATATTAGGTATAACACTAAATACATGTCTATATACACCCTTTGATACATTGTTATACAGTGTATTTATGCTACCTTGTATGTTCATCGTATAGTGTATAAGTAGTGCATAAAGATATATAAGTAGCGTATAAAGGTGTATATACACCTCTAATATATCGTTTTACATATACACTCCTAAGAAGACTCATAAATTTCACTCAAACACCATCATATTTCCACCTATACACCATTGTCCATCAACTCTATTTTCTCCCCGTGTTTACCCCTGTAAATGAAAAAAACTCCACTAGAATCCTCCATTGGAACAACATAATAACTTTCTTTATTGCAACAATGTTAGAAGCTCATAGAGATGAGATGTCACCAGTTGACGGGGTTTCACCATAATAATCACTGATATTAGTGAACAAAATTAAGATTTTGGGAAGTCACGAAATATGAATCGGAGGTTGCATGGGCTGAATCAAAAGATTGACTTGAGGTTAAAGGGAATACATAGAAAAATAGATAGAACATGAGAGGAGAGAACATGAAATAGAGCATCGCAAGAGAGTTCTTCTCTTGTTATGGTAGTTGAAGGTGCTAGGGTAGGAATAGGAGTGGGGGTAGGGAACAGGTAAAAGAGAAATTGGTTGTTTTCTTCTATGACGGAGTTATAGCTTTTTGCCTTTGGAAATAAAACAAGAGTTATGAAGAGAGAGCTAATGTCGCTAAGATGTAAACCAGGGCTAAATTGGGTAATAAGTAAGAAGATGGGCCAAAATGGGTAAATTAGAAGTCTGATGTGTTTTAGGCTGTAATTATCCCTAATTTATAAGTTCAATTAAGTGACCTTCCATAAGAGGATTATTATCCTGCGATAACTAGTTCTCTATACTATTACATAATTAATTTTATCTCGACATGTTCAAGTTGAGAAATTTAAGTTACTTGCAAGCGCAACAAAGGATATAGACAACCTTTCTATTTCGTCTGACACTTAGTATGTGCAGTGTAGGATTGTGAAAAGAGAAAGATAGATTAGTTGTATATAAGATGAGAAGATGAATCTCTCCCAATGTGAGACAATAAACGTGGGGAGAACTTCTAGTTTTGGTGGATGATTCATTTTTTTGTTTTTGTTATGTGCGTCACTATATTGTACATGTTTGCTGGAAGAGGTCATCATGACATAGCCGTCGTGATTATGTTTGTTGTACATTACCATAATTTCTCTAGAGAAATCCATGCACGTCCAACTCTATTGACTCAAACCAAAGTAAGGTGGATTCTGCTGGCTCGTCTTTCTGCCGGAAAGAACACACCACCGGTATTACAGCTTCCATTCTTTTAACTTCATTGCCTTGACCAACTGCCAGTGTGAAGCATCATCATATACACTTTCGTTGGGGTTATAATTATCAACTAAGTGACATTCCATATGAGGCGTATTATCCTACGATAAGTTGGTCTCTGTCCAAATACTAACTATTACATAATCAATTTTATTCATAGTACTGATACAGTAGCCTAAATGACCAAAGATTCTAGCAAATGTCTCGGCATTTTACTCTATGTAGCACAATAGATTTGGCTAGCAATTTTTTCCAAGTATAACTAAGCATATATGACTTGATAACTTGGAGAACATTCTGTTAGTATGATGGATAGCTCACAGCTCATGAATTAATAGAGAATATTTGTATATATTTATGTAACTATATAGTGTTGTATATATGTGTAATTATAGAGATTTGATGTAATAATCAAAGAGAATAAATACAGATAATGTAACAACTATAATAGCATATTTAGAAGGATAGAATAGTTGATCGTTAGGGATAGAATAACTGATATTTCGGTATGTAAATTCATATCCTTTCTATTTAATGGCAAGACTCGCAATTTGAGAGGCATTCGGCAGAAAACTGACATGGTATTAGAGCCTTCTCTTGGCTATTTTGTTTCTTAGAGTCTATCTGTTTTCTTTCAAAAAAATTTTGGAAATTTTGGTTTTGTTGATTGTTTGTCGACAATCAGTGCTAAACACCTAGGACTTTTGGTCTTGGTCATTCTTTTTTTTTCTTGAATCATTGTGTTTCTGGTTTTCTTAGTTATTCAAGAGCATGATTTCATATCAATTTGAATCCTTCAATGTTCGTTTCACTGGAAAAGAATTATGGGGTCATTAATATGGAAGCAATCCTGCTCCTATTGATCCTACAAAGTTAGGTCAATGAAAGGTCAAAGATGCTCGGGTGATGACATGGATTTTAAGGTAAATTGACCCTATAATTATTCTTAATATTAGGTCGTACAAGACTAAGAAATCTATGTGGGATTATTTACAAAAGGTTTACAACCAAGACAATAGCGTAAGACGCTTTCAGTTAGAGCATGAAATTGCTAATTACTCTCAAGAAGGTCTTTCTATTCAGGATTATTTTTAGGATTTCAGAACTTATGGGCTGAATTTACTAATATTGTTTATGCTAAAATACCTGCCAAATCTCTCTCTATAATTCAGGTAGTTCATGAGCAAAGCAAGTGAGACCAATATTTAATGAAATTATGATCCGAGCTTGAGAGTGTTCGCTCTAACGTGATGAACCGTGATCCATTTCCTAATTTTGGTAGTCGTGCTGCAAAGTGTTTTGATTTCATTCATAGTGATGTTTGGGGCATTTCATCAATTACTTCTCATGCCCATTTCAAATACTTTTTGACATTCATAGATGATTATAGTCGATTTACATTGGTGTATTTTCTCCATTCTAAAGCTGAGGTATTTTCCATATTCAAGACATTTTTAGCTTACATTGATACTTAATTTTCTACCTGCATCAAAATATTAAGATCTAATTTTGGTGGAGAATATATGCCTCATGAATTCAATAATTTCTTGCTTGAGGAATGAATCATCTCACATCGCTCTTGCCCATATACGCCACATTAAAATGAGGTTGTTGAGCGTAAAAATCATCTTTTAGATCTCACTCGTACTTTATTGATTGAGTTATCTATACCATCTAGATACTAGGTGTAAGATTTATCTAGTTGTAAATTTAATTAATACACTGCCATCTAAATTGTTAAATCTTGAGTCTCCGTATTATCGTTTTTATCACTATAATCCTAGCTATCATAATTTTCATACCTTTGATTGTGTTTGTTTTATGCATCTGCCTCCTTCTCAACGCAATAAACTTTCTGTTCAATATACTAATATGTTTTTATAGGTTATACCACTTCGCACAGAGAACCATTTGCTTTGATCCAATTCTAACAAATCTCGTGTTTCTAGAAATGTTGTTTTCTATGAGAATCAGTATTACTTTCCTACTCATGTTGAGTCATCTTCTGTTTCTCCTCTTCTTCCTACATTTGAGGATTTTTCATCTTCTTCTAAGAAGTTAAACCTGGCTTTGGGTATGAACGACGTCGGCTAAGCTTAACCCATCCCAAAACTGATATGCCACCTGAGACTGCTCCACAACTAGAATTTGAGCTTTCTTTAAGGCTAGTGTCACACCCCAACCTTGGGGTATGGCCAGCACTCTGTGTCGAAGGCCCGAGTGTACCAGTCGTGATACATGTATCATACTTAATAATACTTGGGCTGCCAAGGCCTCTAACCAAAACTATATGACCAGATGACACATCAACCTGCATATAGAAGAGGCCCAACAGCATATATGTATATATATACATACTAAGGCCAACAAGGCCGATATAAGTACAACGGATCAACGGAAAGGCCGGCAAGGCCATACATGACTACTATGCAGTATGCACAAGACAACTATCTACAAGCCTCTAAGAAGTACATGAACTTCATCAGTTCAGGACATGGCCCTGCCATACCCAAACTATATATATATAAGCAACAACTATTACCTACTAACTCAATAGACAGCTCTGAAGAAAGGAACAGTGATACTCAGCAGCTGAATTAGGGCACCTACTGTGAGGGATTGTTAGAATTTCTATATGTACCTGCGGGAATGAAATGCAACACCCCATCAATGGCATGAAGTACAATATTATAAATAGAGTAAGAGAGAGATAACCTATGACTGTGAGTGCCTCTATGGCAAATGATATGCATACTTTCTTTTAAAAATTCATATATATATATATATATATATATATATATATATGTGTGTGTGTGTGTGTGTGTGTGTATAGGCCACACATCGGGGCTATCTCATCATCATTTCGCCGCTCTTTGGGATATCATCATCATAAACTATCCAAATGCAGTGGTTTGCATATAGAGGTGTCTTTTCGGCTGACTATAGCATGGCTCGGTGTTCTAAAATAGTTACATATGTATAAAATGCATGGAGGGGCTTAGAAGGGCCTCATAAACCTTATCGGAGTTACACAAGGTCGATACCCTCCGATATCGTTATGTGACTATGTACGCATCGGCTATGATAGAATTAATAAGAGCCATAAGAGGTCAAACAAACAAAGACACTATTGAGTGTGGGACATACTCCCGACAAGGGATAACAAAAGACACTAAATACATCAATAGGAAGTAAAGGTATTTACAAGTTCAAATCTTAAGAGTAGAGTTCATTCTCGTTACGCTTATTCATAGATCATGCCAAAAACAAGGAAGAGTTAGACTTAACATACCTTGTTGTTCAGTAAACACCACTCCTATGATGTCTCTCGAGTCTTACAATCATCTACCGAAGTAATAAAGATAATTCGTGCCAAGATCAAGTCCATGATTACAAGGTTTCGTCATTGTGATATTCCATCAAACACCTAGTGCGCATACTCTTTCCTATCTTATTTTCATGGCAACTTAAGCTATTCTCAACTCCTTTACATTAGTCACCATACTATCAAGATTATAACAACTATACTCCATGAAATCTAGCCATAGTTATCTCAAAGACTTCATTAAAAGCATCCAACAACCAACATGTCTTCCTTGTAGAATTTAGCTCAATTTACATAACCTGTCTTTATTACATGAATCAAACTAAGTTAGCGGAAGTTAGAAGACTTCAAAGAGTAATAAAATCTTACCTTGAATAGACAAGAATTTCTCCATACCAAGTCTCCTTCCAATTTCAAGAATTCCAAAACTTAATCCTACACTTTGGAGAATATGTCCAAGGTGATCTAAGCCTTCTAATGGAGATTTTATATCATAAGCTCAATGATTTTATCTTTAATGGTCTCTAAGTCTTTAAGGAAAGGTTGAGATCATCTAGGGGAAGTTTGGGAAAAATTGGAATGTTTTAGAGTGAAGGGCCGACTTTAGGCCTTTATATAACCTCCCCACCGCATCTTATTTGTGGGAGGATCTGTGTTGTAGATCACCATCTACAGACGAATTTCCCACTACAAATGGTGGTAGGAAGGTGGCTGAGGGGTGGCTTAAATACTTGGTCCCATCCGCGAAGCAGAATTGGTTTCGCGACGCGAAATGCTTAGCATATCGTCCTATCTTCATCAAACTTCGTCGAGATATGATTCATTTGATCCAAATGACTTCTAACCTTCCATAGACCTTTCTAACATCCATTCATGTCATAAATGACCATAGGAACAGAGGCCGAGTCATCATAACTCAAGTTGATTAACTATGCTCTCAAATGCGCATGAAATGATGGGTATAACATCCATATGCATCATAACTTCTTTAATCTTGTTTTTTTAACACGACGTACTCAATACAAAGATTACATGCGCAAATGGCTTAATGACTCTTAAACGCTCACAGCTTCTTTGGGATTTAACTTGATCATTCCCTTATCCCCCCAAGGGCAACCTCTTACTTGTTTTAGGCTCCCTAACTTAAGATTTATTCGATATATGAGGTGTAATATCCTCCCCTCTTAAAAACATTCATCCTCGAATGTTTAGGCATCATTGCTTTAGCTTAGGTATCCTTATATTCTTCAAAAAATTTGACGCAGTTTACTCTGTAAATAGGACTATGTCAACCTATCACGCAGTTAGATATCATAATGATTGCCTCACTAGGCCATATAGGAAACATGATTACGACATCAACCCCACATGATCGTGCATCTCTTTACAATATTGTATAGTAACCATAACTTACATGAACCGCTAAATCCCGAAGTTTGAGTTATGTATTTCATTTCGATTTGCACCTAAGATAAAACATATACCATAGAGTTATAGTCATGGAGCATAAATAGGGACATAAAGAAAAGTTGTTGCATGATGATCATCATAGACCATGGGTCTTGGAAAAATAGGGATATCCTGAGTTCATATCTTCTTCGGTTCTTCCTTTTTACCCATTCTACGCTCTTATACCCTTCCTTTCTTACTTTAATCGTATCAGAGAACTTGTTTATGAAAATCTACAGTTAACAAATGCATTGGTCCTAGACTAAATCTTTTTTCCTTTCAAGTCTTATTCTGTTCTTTGTGAGCAAGTCTTTTAAAAATATCTCACCATCTACCTGGGCATCTAGCTCGGCACTCTCGCAGCTAAACATTTCTTTATAACTCAATATGTTATGTCAGATACCGATACTTCAGGTCACTTTATTGTAGTCATTCAGTAGGAGTCTTGCCACTTCCCTCATATTGGGCCTTATATGGTATCGTGGCAGTACCTATCATGATAATTATCATCATATGCCAATTCCTTTTGAGTCTAATACGCCCTCTCACAATCTGTCTTCAGCAATTTAAATCTAATTCTTGACTGGAACATAAGGGTATAGATAGGGCTAACCTGAATGTCCAAAGTTCTTTTCGACATAATCTCCCGAAAGTTTTTCACCGTAGAGAAAGCATTTGTATGATGGATCGAGATAACTGTAAAAAATGGGTGATCCTCTTAATATGAAATATCGCGCAATCTTTGACCGTATAGGTAGTCCTAGTTGTCATGAAATTAATTGACGAACCATTTAGGCATTAATCTTCCATATCAGAATAGCTTACGATGATACTGAGATAATCTTTTAATAATTCCTGTGCCAACCAATCCCCACCTTCTAATAATTCATTGATGTTCTTAGTTAATTCCTTCATCTTCAGTTGCTTATTCCCTTACATGCTGACAACTCATATACTAATTCTTCGATCTCCATAGGGTTCTCATTATTTCCTCTATCCCATGTCGCGATATATCTTGGTGGATTTTAGATGGATGGATTTATTACAATAATTTTTAACCTGGCGTTCCCTTAGTTCTAAATGTGAGAAAGAGTTCTAGCATTATCATCACCCAACTTTTACATCATTTGTCTATTTGTTACCTCATTTGGGTCGACGCTTGCCTTTAGCCTTTACCTTAGTCAAAATACTAGCAGTACGCGACTATATCGTCAACTATATTCTTGTTTACTAATCATTATGCCGGAACCTCTTGTCCCTTATAACATTTCAATTCCGAATATTTTGTAAACGACAATACCAAATCTGAAATAGGCTTATCATGGTAAAACATTTATTTGGAATTGGAGAGGTATCCCTTTCGTGCCTTTCTCTAATTATTCGGGCGTGCCGTTCTTATTTTGTTGATTCTTATTTTGTTGAGGTCTTTTGGCACCCACGCTGAACCCTAGCATTGTTTCTAATCCCCATATTTGATGTCTGTATAAAATGTGGCACATTTCTTATTCCCTTATTAGGTGTATACGAAACATCGAATGATTCATCAGTTCAAGATATTGACCTGACATATCCATTCCGACCACCATACTTATGTTAATGCTTCTGCCTTTATTTCTTGACTCATACCCTTTTTGCAAGCGATGCCTTTAGACCTATGTTTATTATAATATCAATCCCGTAGAGCTTCTAGTCAACTTGAAAAATCCAAAATTTACCATTATTCACCTACTCACATCTTTGTTTCATCATTCTTATTCCCCAACTCCTTCCCTGAATGTCTACCTTGGACCCTTGAGATTTGTTGACCATTTTACCACTTTTTTATATACTTACATCGGGCCTTACTCGTCATTACTCCCACTTACCTGCCCTCGAGTGTCTTGCTGGCATTCGTGGTGGTACTAGTACTTCGCATATCCAAATTCAAACCGTATCCCGATTTTGACTTACTACTTATTTGGGCTTCCATGCGTTAGTTGATACTAGATCTCCCCTTAATCAATCGCTCGATCATTTAATCTTTACACTTCCGGCGTGAATTTCTTTAAGGATTCCTTATCATAATGTATTTCTTGTGCTACCATTTTTGGACGTTAGGGTTTTGCTCTTTTGTATAGAAATGTCTAAGTATCATTCCTCCGCTATTGTCCTTATCTTCAAGGCGATTGTACTATTGTGGATGCCATCCTAATTTCATTATTTGTATTCCTCTCGTCGAGATCCTCTTACTTTTTTTGTTTTTTTCTGAGGAATATCCTTTGACCTGATACCTTGTCATATCATTCCACTCGCACTTACCAAGTGTCCACCTATTACTTATAGTTATTACTTAGTCATGTCATAGTCCTTATCGTCAACTATCTTCAGCAAGATGTTCTTGCCTGGTTGTAGAATCATACAACGAAACTGAAGATCTTATCACCTAATGGTTAAATCTACAATCTTTTACTTCCACTCATGCACATAGTTGTTAATGGCGAATGATGTCTCTCATTTATTCAATATACAGAAAACTTATCTTGCCCCCTACCCTCATAAACAGTTCATTCTTTGCGGATGAGTTAGGGTCACTGATTTGGGCATGACATTTTTGCGCACTTCCTTTAAACACCTCCCGGAATGAGCCTTTATATGACTTAATTTTGGAAAATCCACTCCATTTTGCAATATTCTGGGGTCACCCTTAATTACATGGTCCCGAAGTTATTGTTGAATCACACGTTCATAGAAAATTCTCATATTCAAAAGGACAGGACTACAGGGCGAATAGTTCTCATGATGTTCTAAGCTTTCCAATTGGTGTCAATCTTCTTTTCGGCTCTCCACTTCTTACCCAAAGTTTGGGGCTTTCATACAATTATAGGATGACATATTATCACGAATTCAGAGTTTATCTTGTATAGTCATTCGAATAACATGTTACATATTCCAGCAATGGGTCTGGTTGGGTGTTTCATATCCTTTTAATCCACAACACACATATGTGGTTTTAACTATCAGTTGGGCTAGAAGTTCCCTCTTTGGTTGATACCATTACATTCACAACTCATTCTTATCATAATATCGTATCTCACCGGTAATACAGAAAAATTGACTTTCAAATGGGTTCACTATTCTAGAATATAAAATAGGTTTGTACTGAGCATGTAAAAGGTAGATAGGTAAATAAGACAATCAATAGCATACTTGCGCTCATATGCTCACCTCAGATAGCATCAGAACTCGAGGCATCATCATCGCTCTCCTCCTTTCTCCTATAAACCAATCCGGGACATTCTCGTATCTTATGTCCCCGATTACCACACCAATAACAACCTCATATTCCTTTAAGACAAGTCCAAGAATGCATCCGTTCGCACCACCTATAGCATGGCCTAGACTGACCCACTTGGTCTGCACCATTCTTATTTTGACCCTAAAATATCGAGGTCTTTGACCCCTACCTTGGCCTTACCCGAGAATTACAATCATACCTGATCTGCCGCAAAAATCTATCATGCTAACCATATATCTGCAATCCTTCCTCAATCTGTCGTCCCCGATAATCACCAACCATCTTAGCCTTATTATCCCTTTCCTTCTCCCTAACTAAGTTAAACCTACCAGTTATCAACAGTCCCTGGCCAATACGCTCTCTGGGCTATGTACTCTCTGACCCTTCCAGGGGGGTCTACCACTTTCAATCATACCAAAGTGGTATAGTGCTTGAGAGGCGACCAGCTGGGTCTATATCTGAACCATCTTTCTAACATTCTCCTCAGATGGTGATGATGGTATACCTACCAGTATATCTAAAGGTGCAGGGTCTCTCTCGACGCCTCTTGTTCTATCTGAGTCAGGGACTTGTGAGATGGTAACCTAGTTGTATCCTCTGATGGGTCGGTCTCGATTGAGGGTGCATCCCTCAAAGAAGGCATTGCTAAAATTGTAAACACGGCGAAGTTAAGAATGGGATACTTACAGCTCAGCTCTATTGCACGATTTAGATCAATAAAGAAGAAAACCATCATAAATGTCATGTAGTCTCTTGTTCATAAGTGTGGCACGCTACACACCCATAAGCAAGACTGTATTAGACATTGCTTGTAGACATCCCTAGGACTGACCTGCTCTGATACCAAGTTTGTCTCACCCCAACCTTAGGGGGTGGCCAGTACCCGGTTCCCTAAGGCCCGAACGTACCAGTCGTGATACCTATAACATACTTAACAATACTTGGGCCGACAAGTCCTCTAACCAAAACTATATGACCAGATGACACATCAACATGCATACAGAATAGGCGTATATATATATATATATATATATATATATATATATATATATATATAGCCGAGAAGGCCAATATAAGTACAACGGATCAACGAAAAGGCCGGCAAGGTCATACATGACTACTATACACAAGACAACTATCTACAAGCCTCTAAGGAGTACATGAACATCATCAGGTCAGGATAAGTCCCCGCCATAGCAAAACTATATACATATATGCAACAACCATTACCTACCAACTCACTAGGCAGCTCTAGAATAAAGGAGCGTACCAATCAGTAGCTATATCAGGGCACCTACTGTAAGGGATCGTTCGAACGTCTATATGTACATGTGGGCATGAAACACAGTGCCCCAGAAAGGGACATCAATACTAAATAATGTACTGAATATGTAAGGCTGAAACTGTAAATAAGTACAATACTGTAAATAGGGTAAAAGAGAGAGAGAGAGAGAGAGAACTTGTGACTGTGAGCGCCTCTGTGGGCGAATGATATACGTACTTTCTTTCATATACATACATATATATATACATACATATATATATATATATGTATATATATATGTATGTATGTATATATATATGTATGTATATATATGTATGTATGTATGTATATATATATATATATGTATGTATGTATGTATATATATGTATGTATGTATGTATATATATATATGTATGTATGTATATATATATATATGTATGTATATATATATATGTATGTATGTATATATATATATATGTATGTATGTATGTATATATATGTATGTATGTATATGTAATCCACACATCGGGGCTATCTCATTATCATTTCAACGCTCTTGGAGGCAATCATCATCATAAACTACCCAACTGCAGTGGTGTGTACATATAAGTGCCTTCCCCGCCGACTATAGCGTGGCTCAGTATCGTAAAATAGATACATATATATATAATGCATGGAGGGTCGTAGAAGGGCCTCATAAACCTGATCGGAGTGACACAAGGTTGATACCCTCTTATATCATTATGTGACTATGTACGCATCGGTTGTGATAGAATCAATAAGATACATAAAAGGGCATATAACCAGAGACAATATCGAGTGTGGGACATGCTCTCGACAAGGGATAACAAAAGATAGGAAATACATCAATAGGAAGTAAATGCATTTACAAGTTTAAATCTTAAGAGTAGAGTCCGTTTTAGAGGGACATTCATTCTCATTAAGCTTATTTGTAAGTCATTCCAAAAAGAAGGTCGAGTTAGACTTAACATACCTTATTGTTCAGCCAACACCACTCCTATGAAGTCTCGTTCGTCCTACAGTTGTCTACCTAAGTAATGAAGATAATTCGTGTCAAGATCAAGTCTGTGGTTACAAGGTTTCGTCGTTAGCACATTCTGTCAAACACATGTGTGCATACTCTTTCCTATATTGTTTTCATGGCAACTTAAGTTATTCTCACCTACTTTACATTAGTCACCATACTATCAAGATTACAACAACTATACTCCATAAAATCTAGCCATAGTTATCTCAAAGACTTCATTAAAACCATCCAACAACCAACATGTCTTCCTTGTATAATTTAGCTCAATTTCCATAACCTATCTTCATTACATGAATTTTAGTTAGGGGAAGTTAGAAGACTTCAAAGATTAATAAAAGCTTACCTTGAATAGATAAGAATTTCTCCATACCAAGTCTCCTTCCAAGTTTCAAGAATTCCAAAACTTAATCATACACTTTGGAGAAGATCTCCAAGGTGATCTAAGCCTTCCAATGTAGATTTCACATCATAAGCTCAATGATTTAATCTTTAATGGTGTATAAGTCTTTAAGGAAAGGTTGAGAGCATCTAGGGCGAGTTTGGGGCAAAATTGAAATGTTTTGGAGTGAAGGGCCGACTTTAGGCCTTTATATAACCTCCCCACCGCATCTTATTTGTGGGAGGATCTGTGTCGTAGATCACCATATACAGACGAATTTTTCACTAAAAATGGTGGCAGAAAGGTGACTGAGGGGTTGCTTAAATACTTGGTCCCATCCGCGAAGCAGAATGGGTTCCGCGACGCGAAATGCTTAGCATATCGTCCTATATTCATCAAACTTTGCCAGATATGATTCCTTTGATCCAAATGACTTCTAACCTTCCATAGATCTTTCTAACATCCATTCATGTCATAAATTACCCTAGGAACATAGCTCGAGTAATTCTAACTGAAGTTGATTAACTATGCTCTTAAATGCGCATAAAATGATGGGTATAACATCCATATGCATCATATCTTGATATATTTTCAACCTTTGCCCAAAGCCTTCCTTGACCTTCCATAGGCATTATAACTTCTTTCATCTTGTATCGATTTAACACGACGTAATCAATATAAATATTACAAGCGCAAAGGGCTTAAAGACTCTTAAACTCTCACGACTTCTTTGGAATTTAACTTGATCATTCCCTTATCCCCCAGGGAAACCTCTTCCTTGTTTTAGGCTCCCTAACTTATGAAATATTTGATATACGAAGGTATGGAGTGTAACAGCCTGCTCCTCTTGAGCCTCCTCGGTGATCTACCAGAGTACAATACTCCTAATTGGTATAATGTTTCCTATACTTTATCCAACACTTTTGTTCCAACTAGTTACTCACAAGCTTCCAAGAATGAATGTTGGTAGAAAGTAATGGAGGAAGAACTTTGGCTCTTAAAGAAAATAACACATGGGACATTGTTTCATGTCCTACAAATGTCCGACCAATTGGATGTAAATAGGTCTATCCAATCAAACTTCATTCTGATGGAACTCTTGATCGGTACAAAGCTTGATTGGTTGTCATTGGTAACAAACATGAGCATGGTGTGGACTATAAATGTAATACCCTGTACTTTAGCTTTAAGATACATCGTGGTAAATACACATGAGTTTAATGAGAGTGAGGTCATTCATGAAGTTATAGAAGATTTACATCAATGTTGAAGAGGTTACGCGGAGATTAGAGGTTAAACGAGTTAGAGAAATAAGTTTCGTTCAAGTGCGGAATAGGGAACAAGTTATAAAGACCTTAAAGAATTTTTTGTCATATTCACGTATGCAAATGAAGAGCTTAGTATATAAAATGATGTGGTCCCGAAATAATTTATAGTTTAAGAAGTGTGACAACGATGACTAGAAATAATATTTTATGTGTACCGAAGGAAGCTACGGACTAGTGTTTAATCACATGACTATGATAATGGATTTATAAAGTGTGCTAAAATGATTACTATTTAAGTGAATTAGGATCAAGAATTAGTTATGTGTGTGATGAGTTAAATGTGGTGTGGTCTAAAGAAATTAATAAGTGGATAATTGGGAATATGAAATCATCCATGTGTAGCCTTATAAGGTGTAGCACCAAAGTGACTAAGGTTTGATATCTAGGCATGTGTCATCTTAAGAATGAAAATTGGAAAGTAAGTGTTACATGGGCCCCACGTTACAAGAGTTAAGAGTAGAGTTACGTTAAGGATTATCAGTAGGCCAAACTTCTTTTAATATAAGGTTTTGGGATGAGTTATTTTATTATAACAATAGGTACTATGAAAGTATATTAGCTAGTTAATATCCATTTGCAAGATAGACATTGGCATATGATAGATAAAGGGTAATATGTAAAGTCCCTTTCTCTTTTAAATTATTTTAGTTAAGGAAACTACTTTTTGCTAAATAAACCACCGAGAGATTTACTACTTAGAAGTTCCGATTGCTATGTAACCAAATCTGATTTCTCCAACCACCCTTCATGCCTGTAAATGACTTCAAGCAGGTCACTTGGATATACAAAAGCAGTGTATACTACCATAGATAGAAATCAACAACGTGATAGACAAATATTGGAATTTTTTTTTGGTAAATCTTTGAGCTTGTGATTCATGATTGAAGTCTTGGAAGAATTTGATTGGTCGTAGTTCGCTTAAGGACAGAAACTGAGGTATGTTAAGGCAAATCATTTTCTTTTGGCATGTTCTATTTAACGAAACGTCAATGGGATATTGTTCCATAAATTATTCTACTCTTAGTAGTTAAGGATGTTCATTTTATTGATTCCTATGTTTAAAACATGTCTAAATATGTTCCTAAATCCTTATTGAGGTATGTGGGAAAGATGTTAATATTCCCAATGTTAGCCGAAGGTACAAGGATATTATGTCATCCGATAAGTTCAGAATATTTTATTGTCATTCATGTATTTGCATTATATTCATGTATTACCCTTGACCCACATGTGTTATATACACTACTATATGGTATCAATCATATATATGTAGGGGATGGGAAAAGGGAATGGTGTTATATACACAACATCACCTGCAACTGGTACAGATATCACGAAAAGGAAGATGTCCAATGAGGCCAATATGATAATTATTATGCACAAAGAGGCCGAAATGAAATGATGCCCACAGAGGCTGTTATGGGAAGGAAGATGCCCGATGAGGTCAATATATAAATGTATACCGCATTTGCATTGTGCATGAAATTTAGGCATATTATAGCCCTCAGAGGCATTCTACACAGACATGATACTTATGCATATTATGGCCCTTAGAGGCATTCTGCACAAACATGATACTTAGGCATATTATGGCCCTCAGAGGCGTTCTCTACTGATTAGTTGTTTCTTGTCTCATGTTACTTCCAGGTCTCTATTATGTTATTTTTCATGTCTGACATACTTGGTACATTATTCGTACTGACATCCCTCTTGTCTGGGGACGCTGCATTTCATGCCCGCAGGCTCAGGTAAAGAGGGTGACGGTTCGCGCTAGTAGGTTGCTTGTTCAGCTGATATTGAAGCACTCTATTTGTTTCAGAGTTGCAGTCTAGTCGTGGTATGATATTTTGAGATGTGTAGGGGTATGGCGGGGCCCTGTCCTGACATTATGATGTTACGTACTCTTTAGAGGCTTGTAGACAGATGTCCTGTGTATAGTAGTCATGTATGGCCTTGTCGGCCTTGGTATGTATATGTATATAGGTTGGGTCCTTCTGGTTGCAGGATTCTACCTAGCTTCTTTCCAGTTTACTATTTTCATAAGTCAGTAGGGTATCTCGTGGCGGCCTAATGGACCATGCAAAATTACGGATATATTCTAAACATGTGACTAGTGGTACTCGACAAGTAAGGTCCGTCATAGCCCTCCGATTTGGGTCGTGACAATAAAGAAACTTTTGCACGAGTAGCAAAAATGAATACGGTGCGAACTATTATTGCAATTGTTGCTTCACAAAATTGGTTTCTTCATCAAATGGGTGTCAAAATGATTTTCTCCATGGTGATCTCAAAGAATATATTTATATGAAACCTCCACATGGTTTGTTCCCATCACCTACATCAGATGTATGCAAGTTGAATAGGTCTTTGTATGGACTAAAACAAGCTCCCGGAGCTTGATTTGACAAGTTTCGGTCTACTTTGCTTCAATTCTCTTTTGAGCAGAGCAAATATGACTCATCTTTGTTTCTTCGGAGAACATCTACAGGTTGTATTCTTCTTTTAGTATATGTAGATGACATTATTATCACCAAAACTGATTCTTCATTAATCACTAGCCTCTAGCAGCAGGTTAAGGATTCTTTTCATATGAAAGATCTTGATACTTTTACATAATTTTTGGGTTAGAAGTACATTATGATTTAGGTGTGGGAGTCACGAGGCTACCTACCTTTCTTAGCTGTTGACTGCTCCCGAAACCAATTCCCAGGGTGTGACGGGCGGTGTTGTGTTCTTAAACCAGCACAAATATTCTCAAGATTTGATTGCTTTGGCTGATCTTCGAGAATCTTCCTCTATAGATACTCTATTGGAATTGAATGTAAAGTATCGTCTTGACGAATGAGATCTTCTTCGTGATCCAACTTTATCTCAGTAATTAGTTGGGAGCCTAAATTATCTTACTATTACCTGGCCTGATATCTCTTTTACAGTTCAACAAGTCAGCCAATTCATGCATGCTCCTCTTCATCTACATTTGGTGGCTATTCGTCGCATTATTCGATATCTTTACAAACACTACTCATGAATTATTCTTTCCTAGTAGTTCTCCTATTTGACTTAATGCTTTTAGTAATTCTAATTGCGCTGGATGTTCTGATACTCGTCGTTCGGTTACTGGTTGGTACATGTTTCTTGGAGAGTCCTTGATATCTTGGAAGAGTAAGAAACAATACCGTGTGTCAAAATCTTCAACAGAGGTTGAATATCGAGCCAAGTCTACTGCTTGCTCCAAGGTTGTTTGGCTTCGTGGATTAATTGCTGAGATTGGATTTTCTCAATCTAATCTCATTCCTCTCCATGCTGACAATACAAGTACCATTCAGATTTCTACTAATCCGATTTATCATGAGAGGACCAAACACATCGAAGTAGACTGTTATTATATACGAGAAGTTATAGTTAAAGGAATCATTACTCTTTCACACGTGTCCAATGATCAACAAATAGCTAATGCATTTACAAAATTCATGACACGACGTCATCAGTTTCTAAAAGGCAAATTGATGCTTCTTGATCCACCAGCATCAATTTGAGGGTTAGTATGATGGACAGCTCACAACTCATGATTTAATAGAAGAATATTTGTATATATTTATGTAACTATATAGTGTCGACTATATGTGTGTAATTATAGAGATTTGATGTAGTAACCAAAGAGAAAAAATACAGATAATGTAACGGCTATAATAGCATATCTAGAGAGATAGAATAGCTAATCTTTAGGGATAAAATAGTTGATCTTTAAGGAGGTAAATATGTATCCTTTCTATTTTAAAGCAAGACTCAATTTAAGAGGTATTCAACAGAAAACTGACACATTCAACTATGGTTGGTCAGTGGGTTGGGTCGGCCCGGTCCCGCCCCATACCAAACTTTTTTTAAAAAAAAATTGTGGTATCGGGACTCGAACCGAGACGGGACATGCTCTCGACCCGACCCGATCCCGCCCGAAATTCCCCTTTGCACAAATAGTCGTTGCACCAACAATCATTTTTGGCATCCTCCCTCCCCAACCCCTCTACTCCCTTAATATTTATTTTTAACCCATAAGTTATTATATTTACACTTTAACCCAATTTCCCAACTATAAATACCTCATTTTCTCTTCATCTTTCTCACAAATCTTCCTACAATCTCTCTATTCTCTCAATCTATCTCTCTACAAGTCTACATTGTCTACTAAATATTGAATTTTATTTATTCATTTGGGAGTGAAGTTGGCAACTAGCTTGAGGATCTTCCATCGAGCAAAGTTTCAATTTCAACCTCTCAATTACACGTCGACGTTACGTCGGCGTTTGGTACATTCGTTCCTTCATTAAATTATTATTGTCTGTTTTTTTTATTTAGCGCACTTAATTTTATTTACTTTAATTTTTTATTAGTATAATTATAAATTTATAATTGAAGGATTTAAACGTATGCTTAGGGGTAGGGGTCAGGCTTCTTCTAGTAGGGGCAACAAGGGCAAGGGTACTTCTTCTAGTCATCATATTTCTAGACAGAATCCTATTCCTACACAGGATGATTTTGTTGATACTGAACATTTTCCTACAATACCATTAGATTTAGACGAGTAGCTATTTTCTGAAACTCAAGAAGACTTTAATTTAGACAATGATCTAGATGATACACCTGCTAATATAGATGACAACACACCCACTAGTGCACCTTCTACTGAAATGCTTCATATTCCCCCTAGTATGAGACGAGGTCCAGCAAAATGATCATTAAAATCCAACAGCTCCAGTCCTTCTGGTTTGCACTGGACATTTTTTGATAGGGACGTAGAGAATCAAGTAGCTAGATGTAAAATTTGTAAAGATGTTTTAAAATTTAAAACTGGAAAAGGTCACAGTGGGACGGGGGGTTTAATGAGACACGTAGCAATGGCTCATCCAGCTAGGTATGCCCAATACGAGGCTTCAAACCGGGTACGCAAACGCCCGCTCCATCAGAAAAAGGTTCACATACTGTCCCGGATCAAGTACAGGTCAAATTAACCCCACGACTGGTGGAATTGTAGGCCCTAATTACAATAAACATAGAGATAAGGAAGCAATAGCAAAATTAGTTGTTGTTGAGGGTTTGCCTTTTTCATTTTCTTCATCTCCCGGATTTATTCATTACATTAGAGATATGTATAATCCTGCTTTTAACGATTTTCCTAGATCAACTGTTAAGAGAGATGTATTTAAATTTGCACATGAATATCAACAGTATTTACGTTATTCATTATATCATTTTAATGGCAAAGTGTCTATCACTTCTGATATAGGCCGTAGTACTAACGGCCATGATTATTTAACGGTAATCTGTCATTAGATATATTATAAATGGTCTATGCAAAAACGTATCTTAGCGTATAGATATATAGATGATAGGCACACTGGTACTTTTATTGCATAAAATATTTATCAAGTGTGCGATTATTACGGAATAACTGATAAAATTATGACTATTACATTAGATAACGCTTCTTCTAACAGTCATGCTATTACAATTTTAAAAAATAGTTTAACTCCATCTTTTCCAAATCATTTTCATATAAAATGTGTGTGTCATATATATAACTTAGTTGTAAATGATGGTCTATCACTTTTTGAAGACATTCTTAGTAAAATACAATTTTCTATAAACTTTATTTTTAAAAATAATAGAATACAACGAAGAAAAAAATATTAAAAAACTTGTCACGATTGTCAACTACCTTATAGAAAAATTCCAGAAGAAGTACCCACTAGGTGGAATTCTTTATACGAGTAACTACTTGTTGCTTATGACTATAGAAAACCTATAACTTTATTTTTTAACTCTCATAATCAAAATCCAGCTAATATGGTTGTAGATAGCGATTGGGGGGAAATTTCCGAACTTATTGTATTTTTAGAGAAATTTTTTCAAACAACAAAAGAATTTTTCGGTATATATTATCCTACTATTTCAACTATGTTGTTTTATATAGCTCTAATATTTTTACTGCTTAATGAATATATGGATAAACCAGCTTATAAGACAGCTATTAAAAAAATGTTTATCAAAATAAAAAAATATTTTATTCCTATTCCCACTATTTATATTATTGGTGTTGTATTAAATCCGACTATTAAAATAGACAGTACTAACTCACTTATTGAAACTATTTACGATTGTATAGCAGTACTACCACCTCCAAGTCCCAAAAATCCAAATCACCCACCACCTATTGAACAAACTAAAGAAGAAGTGTTGTCTAGCGTAGAAGACGAATGCAAAAAAATATATAGGTTTTACCAACAAGAAAGTGCTAGCAACCTACCGGCTTCCATACCATCTTCTTCTTCTTCAACACAACCTCACAAAAGACGTGTTGTTTCTGCAGCTAGTATTGAAAGACTCAAAAATAGAATGTGCGGCCGTACCGCTACTAACCAAATTAGCGAGTTTGATATTTCTGTTTTGGAGGGTTCTGTACCGTACCAAGTAGTTCTCAATGAAGAAGGACGTGAAGACTTGCTGAAATACTGGAGGGGGGATGAGAAGACCTTCCCAACACTTTCAATGATGGCCCGAGATGTTTTGAACATTCAAGCGTCATCAACGGCGTCTGAAAGCGCTTTTATTGCCGGCAAATATCAAATAGGAGAACGCATACACTCATTAGCCGGAGACAGCTTGGAGATTGTAGTATTATTCAGAGATTGGATACGAGCGAAGCGGAGAAGGTGCGGTTAACCGGAGATCAACGAAGAAGAAGACGAAAACTACAACGAAATCTTATCCGAAGGTGGTGGAAGCGACGTGGAGCAGTTTGACCAACAAATACCAATTTCAACCGAAGAACCACAGGAAATTATCAAGAAACTAGAACAGGTTTTTTTCAAAATGTAATTTTTTTTAATTGCAATTTTACTATGTAATTTACAACTTTTGAACAATACCACAAAGTTGCAATTTTGACAATTGTATTTGTATTACAAAAAAAATCATGTCTATTAAATAATATAAGAGGCACAAAAACAGCATTGGAATGTTTTTATCTTGTTTAATTATTGAGTTTTGTATATATGTGTTATTTTTTAAATTAGGTGCAAAAAACAAAAAACGCCCTGATCCCGCCCTGACCCGATTCCGACGGGATCGGAAACGGGACGGCAGCGAATCCCGACTGTCCCGATCCCGCCCCTCCCCCTCCCCCTCCCCCTCCCCCTCGTCCCGATCCCGCCGGTCCCGACCCGATTCCGGTCCACTGGCCACTCCTACATTCAACACCAGAGACCTTAGAAACTAGACAGGACCCATGTAGCACGTACACCTTCCTCAGCCACTCCAATGTTTTCCACTTCTAAAGATCATTCTTTTCCGTTCTTTTTAAGACTCTTGAAGAGCAATGTGCATAAACGTACTAAAGACAAGTCAAAGGCAGTTCAAAGGCCTTTCAGTTTGTTCAAAGGTACTAAAGACAACTCATTCAAACTGCTTGATGCTCCTTATAGCAACAACCGCCACAGTTTCAATAACACGGGCTCTGCTATATAACGCAGAAATTCAGGACAATCTCTCAGAAAGCAATATTAATCCAGAGTGCTATATCAGGGAAACAGTTTAATAATTCCATAGCATTAACCTGTACTCTTATCTCATCAGAAAAAAATAAAACACCAGATAATAAAGCAATATTAATCCAGAGTTCTATATCAAGGAAAACAATTAACAATTCCATCATAACCTGTACACTTAGCTCATCAGAACAAAATAAAACACCAGGTAATACGATCATAGCAATGTACTAGCTGAGGATCAATACCAAAAGAAACAAAAAAAATGAAAAGAAGAAAGCAGCATTTTTCAATTGAAGAGTCGCACAGAAAGGAACTGAACATGCCAACTGTTACAAGGAACTTGATTTTATCCCTTCTTGAGACAGCTACATGTGTAAACTAACAAGAAACAGAAAACACTTTTGAGAAAGGAAATAAAAAGAAACAGAAGTATATGTAAGAGAGTAAGGGGCTACAGAGGATGGGAGTTGTGCAGGTCAGGGGGATCATCTGCAGATTAAAGCAATCTTTAGTTTATGCTAACATGAACTCAACTCTTCCTAAAGCTATAACTCAACCCATATGTTTTGCCTTTTTATTGCTGCAAGAGGGACATCTGTATTCCTTGATACTTTGAGCCTTTGCAGGAGTTATTTTCACACACTTGCCATGAAACCACCTTTCACAAATATCACAGCCAATCCAGAACTCGTCTTCATTGTCATTTGTTCCACAACTTCCACAGAGAGTTTCTTCATGCTCGTCTTCATTCCCTTCATCCTCATCATCACTCTCCTTGTGTAGCCTTTGATTTGCTTTAATTTGTTTTTCTCTCTGCAAGTAAGCACGTAAAGAAAGTTCTATACGAAAAGGTTGACCCACAAATATCAATGATTTAATAGAGTACCTTTGCATTGTTCTTTGATTTCTTTCCACTGTCAACACTAAGCTTGTCCTTCAAAGGCTTCCTCCCTGTCACGACTTCAAAGACAGTTGGCAGATCATTTATCAGGGTAAACATACGACTCCTGTTTAGCAAAAGACACCAGCAAAATAAATGACAGAAGAGATGGTTAGGCACACTAAGTTTATGAACAAAAAAACAAAAGTAGATGGCTTACGCAGTAAAATCGTCAAGACTGCTTAGAATGCAAACTACTACAGCCCCGTTTGTCTTTATTAAGATTAAGATGTTTGAATTTGAATACGTATATGACTATCAAGATATTATAACTAGATTTAAACACTAAATAAAGTAAAACTGTTTGTTTCCTCAGCATCTAAAAAATGTATTTATCTTTAAAAAACTATGAAAACATAGAACTTATGAAGAAAAAAATACTAATTAAAAGATAGAGGCTATGGCAGCTGATAGTGATGGTCGTTGGCAATAATGGTAGTGAAGTGATGGTTGGCGTTGGTAGGTAGCTGGAGGTGGTCCGTTGTAGTGGTCTTATAGTGGTAGTTCATTACAGACAATAGTGGCTGGCTGTGGAGGCAATAGGTGGTGGTAGTTGATAGAGGAGGTGATTGGTAGTGGTAGCTTGTAATGTAAGTAGTTGGTGGTGGTGGTTTGTAGTGTAAGTGGTTGGTGGTGGAAGTGGTTATATAGTGGTGGTAATGGCTTGTGATGGTGGCAGTTAGTGGTGGAGGTGGTTAGCAGTTGAGGCAGTTGGCGTTGGAGGTCCCTAGCAGTAATGGTGGTTGTAGGTGGCGGTTGTGCGGTAGTGGTTGGCGGTAGAGGTGGTTGATAATTGTGGCTGGTGGTGAAGGTGGATGTGCGGTGGTGGTTAGGCGCTATTGGTTAGTGGCAGTAATTCCGGGTTGTAAAGGATAGAGGAGTGGTAAAGTATCACCTTTGCTGAAATCTTTTAGTTAATAATGTCTTAAAGATATTAAGACCTTACAAAATTTGAATGATTCAGACCTCTTAAATAGCAATTAAGTAGTTGTAAAAAGAAAACAAAAACGCACTTAATGGGCTGACATTTGAAGATTCGGACCCTCATTAAGTGCAAACAAATGGAACCTTAGTCTAAGTACGCTCAGTCAGATAAACAACAACCAAAATAGCTTTACCACAACAAAGAAAGCGTTTTATCAAAATATACTAAAGAACTGTCCACCAAGGCGATACTTCTCAATAGTTTTTGACATTTCTGGAATGACACAAAAAACAAAAAAATCCAAAGCTTGCAGTTCTAGGAGACCAAGAGATGCTAGCAAAATTTCAGAAGCCAACTATATTGTTTCAACAGAACCAGTAGATTAAAAAGATAAAGAAAAAGGAATAGCGAGGTAGGTCAGTCTCACCGCCAAGATGACAGCCACGTTCCTTGTAGTCATCTCCACACTTGCGTTGGTGGCATACTAGTAGTCTAGTACAGTACTGCCCCTTCCGTGAATTGAAATACAAGAGAATCCGAAAGATATTTTTGTAAACTAGGTCGGCGTAAAAGGAAAACTACTAAAAAAGCTACAAAAGCACAATTCCATTTATCATAGGTTGCCACACGGTGGACACTAAAGGAGATCCGATATGCAAGTTGTAAACTATGAAGAAATAAAAATGAAAAGAAATGGAAATAAAAACAAATTGGGTTTCTGCAAGTCCAAATCAGATAAAACATGTAGCTTACCATTGTGACCCATTTAAAACCTTAAATAGCGTACTGATATCTTCTGAGCTGAAACAACATCATCCTTATAATGGCCCAGGGCCTAGTTCAACCAGCAAACGTTGAGGGACTTGTGATTTGGGTCACAGGTTCGAGCCCTAGGCCATGCGAACTAACTCTAACGTTTAAGTGGAGACGCGGGGGGCAGATTATCCCCGAGTTTCAAAAGTCGGGGTTGATCCTAAGAGTTGGCCCTAGACGAATTTTTTGGTCTTAAAAAAAACAATATCTTCAGGTAGTAGGTAGTAGAGCGTTGGATGGTACAAATTAGGGTAGAGGGCCAGCAGGTAGTAGAGCCTTGTCTCGTGTAACCTTTCTCACTAGTATTCGTAGCATTAATCTTGTAGTTTCTTGTCCTTCAATTTCTGTTATTATCTGATGCTTCTTGTATTTCGATTAGCGTATACTTTGTTGTAGATATTGTTTAGTATGTTATATCATGCTTTCTGTAGTATTTTGCCATGGCTTCATTATTTCCGGGACTTTCTTTTCCGAACTACTTTGAATTGTTTTCTCGAGCTGAGAGTCTATTGGAAATAGCCTCTCTACCTTCTAGGTATGGGTATAGTCTGTGTACAATCTAACCCCACTTTGTGGGATTACACTGGGTATGTTGTTATTGTTGTAAAAAACAATATCTTCCTTATAATCTAACGCAATGAAGTTAGCATGATAAACAAATTTGCCCACATGGACTAACACATCATTTATTACTCCATCTATTTTTGTTGTGGTTCTGTCTGGCAATTGCAAAACAACATGTGGTTCGTCTAGCATTGCGCAACCCTAACCTTCAGAATATGGAAAGTGGCATTAGAGTTATACTAGCAGCAAGATCACACAGTCCATGTCCGGAAACCTTTCCTCCTACATAGCATGATATAGTAAAACCATCGGGATCTTTCAACTTTGGAAGCAACTTATGTTGAACAATGGCAATGCATTCTTCAGATAGTTTAACTGCTCCATACTCTTATAGCCTCCTCTCCCTAGTCAAAACATCTAACAAAACTTTGCACTTAACAATGGCCTATTAGAGTGTGTAACCTTTTGAAAGTAAAAGATGCTCATTGGGAGCACCAGTGTTGTCAAAGGCGCTCTTAAAGCGCGCTTAAGCCCTAAAGCGAGGCTCAAAACATGTTGAGCACTTCGTCTCGCTTATTGTGCGCTTTAGTGTTGTCATTAAGGCTCTAAGACATACTTTTCCTTGCCAATAAGCATTTCATGAAGAGGCGACACAAAACAGTTCATTTAATAGTAATTTTTTTCAATTTCTTTGTCCATATAATTGTTATTCATGCTTATAAGTATTAGTCTTGGACTAAACATAATATTTGTATGTTTTCTGCATTTGCGCCCTTTTACATTAAATCTCACGCTTTATTTGCGCTTTGCGATAAAAGCTCCAACAGACCTTAGAGCTTCTTTGTGCTCTTCGCTTTTGATAACACTAGGAAGCACATCCAAGAAAGGTGTAACCCATGTAAAATATACCAATCCCTCAAAGAAAAAAAGAGATACTAGTTAATGGGACCTACACTTAACATTAGAAAGCAAAAGCAGGAGATAATAAGCACCTATTTGTCCTCTTTCTCAACGACTTCCTATCTTAAAGCTGACAAAAGGCCCAAAGCAAGGGGGGTCTCTCTGTCTGTGTGTGTGTGAGAGAAAGAGAGAGAGCTTTTGATTTGACTGCAGAATTATACTTATACAATATTAATAGAGAGATTGATGACGATGTCACACATCGTATTGGAGTAGGGCGGATGAAATGTTGGCTCGCATCTGGAGTCTTATGTGACAAAAAAGTGTCACCAAAACTTAAAAGCAAGTTCTATAGGACGGTGGTTAGACCGACTATGTTGTATGGGGCAGAGTGTTGGCCAGTCAAGACTTCGTACATCCAAATGATGAAAATTGCAGAAATGAGGATGTTGAGATGGATGTGTGGGCATAGAAGGAGGGATATGATTAGAAATGATGATATTCGGGACAGCGTGGGAGTGGCCTTGGTGGAGGATAAGATGCAAAAAGCGAGGTTGAGATGGTTTGGGCATGTGCATAAGAGAGACACAGATGACTCAGTGCGGAGGTGTGAGAGGTTAGCTATGGACAGGTTCAGGAGGGGTAGAGGTAGGCCGAAGAAGTATTGGGGAGAGGTGATTAGACGGGATATGGCGTAAGTACTGAGGACATGACCTTAGATAGGGGGTTGTGGAGGATACGGATTAGGATAAAAGGGTAGTAGGTAGTCGAGCGTAGTCCTACTTACGCTTGCAAACCGATAGTTGTAGTGTTATTATTGTAGGCCCACTTAGCCTATCATACTATAGGCGCAGTATTGCTTTATAGTCTCCGATAGTTTGATTTTTATTGCTATGTGTTCTTTAGTGTACTTTATTTAGCTTATTTACCCGCGCTAGTTACTGTTTACTTTTTCAGAATGCGCTATCATGGTTTATTCGCTTTTGATACCAGCATTTTCATACTGCTTTAAATTTTTGGCCAAGATCTGGTTTCTCTTCGCCTGCATACCTTATACGCTTACCTTCGCTTACATACCGCTTCGCCGCTTACATACGCCTTACGCATACGCCGCATACGCTTCGCATACGCTTACGCTTACATACATACGCCGCATACCTTACATACGCTTCGCTTGTGCTTGTGCTTGTGCTTGTACCTTACCCATACGCTTTGTCTTGGCGGGGATCTCTCAGCGATCGTTCTACATATCAAGGTAGAGGTAAGGTGTGCGTATACTCTACCCTCCCCAGACTCCATGTTGTGGAGTTGCACTGGGTATGTTGTTGTTGTAGTAGTATTAATAGAGTTTCAGATAAAGTTACAAGGCTTAGAGCCTGTATTTTGCAAGAAAAATTGAATCAGTGCATTATTTTGATCTCGTACAACAACCATCAGACATGGGCTATTACAGTAAATTTCTGATTGCTTATCTTGATTCATGGAGGCCGAGCTAACTTAGGCTAAAGCATTTCCAAAATTCTTAATCATTTATGGGGTATTAGAATAGAGGTCCATAAAGACCAAATGAAAAGGTTCAGTTGAGGTTGTAGAACAATTTATGATTAATTGGGCTGAGCAGCTTCTGCAGATTTTCAGTTCTCTTTTTTCCGTTGTGTTTGAACTAACTCGTGCGCACCTGACCAATCCATCGGACAACATGTCCAGCGCACAAGAATGTTGCTCAGACTATTCAGAAATGCCTAAGGTTGCATGTCGGATCCTTCAATAGTAGTACATTTTAGAGAATTCGACACAGGTGCGGCAACATTTTTGGAGAATCCGAATAACATAGCCAAAAGTGAAGGACCGGCTACAATGAGAAGGCTGGTAAATGATGCACAATAACATGACTAGCACATGAGAAATGTGTAGATACTCGGATGCGATGATGAAGTCTGAGGAGATCATTTTCCTATTCAAGTAACGATGATCGAGAGGATTTATGTTGACCAATGTTTAAAAAGGCGAGGCGTTTTATCTAGCACGGGGAGAGGTGTAGGCCCCGAGGCACGGGGCGTAAGCCCCATGGATATTTATTTTTTAATATTTTATAAATTAATAAAATTAACATATAAATAATAAAAATACAGTAAAATTGTAGAAAATTATTACACTTAGTAGAAAAATGTATATATCTATACTATATTAATATCTACACGAACATTACAAAATAATTTACGTATTTACTTGGAAGAGTGAAACGCGTAAAGACGCATTATACCTATAACATCACTATGATCGAACATACTTGAAGTTGTAAGAATGATACTCTAGTTGTTAATAGTTCAAAGAATAAAAATGAATATAATATAAAGTTATCATTTGAAAACCTAAAACTAGAAAACAAATATCACAAATACCCAATATAATACAAACAGAATATTTTTTTGAATAGAGACTTCAAAATAATATCTAAACTAGATTGATACCAAAAGAAATTGTAAAACCAAGAACTAACTTGAAAAGAATAAATTAAAGAGAGCATTAAAAAACTTGACGAAAATAAAGCATAAAAAGGAAGCTGCAAGTGTTTATTGGAGGCCAAACTTTTGCTTTGTAGTTTGCACTTTGTAGATAAACGGCCAATGAATAATAGTAACTTAGCAAAACGACAAAAAGAAAGTTTTGTGAAATTAGAATAAACAATTAGAAGAAGCCTTTTACTTTTGAGTTTTTTGGTTTGAGAATTTGCTATCCAGGTCACGGGTCTCCTCTCTCGCCTTAGCAAGCTTGTACAATTTCTTATCCTCGTTTTTTCCCTCTAATTCTACGTACATGCGTTCAAACACTGTCATTTTTGCCGTCGTAACCGCTAACTTCGCCTACTTCTTCACCATCTTATACACTTCTCAATTTGTCCGCTTTTCCTCCTCATCCTTACTTTCCACCAACTTCGCGTACGTCACCTTTTTCGCCTCCACCTTACCTTGGACTTCTCCATTCCACCACCAATCCCCTCGATGCCCAACAAATCTAACTCTCGAGACGCCTAGCACCTCTTTAGCTGCTTCTCTAATGCAATTAACAGTCCTATCCCACATAGTGTTCGCATTCCTACTACTCCCCCAAGCCCCATAGCCATTAACTTCTCCCCATCTCCTGTGCACTGGCCGCTGTAAAGCTAGCCCATTTGATCCTAGGCCAGTCACCCAAAATCCCTTTCCTCTTCTTTCTCTTGATCTCTAAATACATCGTCAAGAACTTATGTTGAGTCATAAGATTCTCACTAAGAATAACCTTACAATCTTTACACAACCTTTTATCATCCTTCCTGAGGAGCAAATAGTCTTTCTTAGTCTTACCCCTTGAACTACGAAAAGTTACTAAGTGCTCCTCCCTCTTCGTGAAACTCGAATTGACTACCACCAACCCAAAAGCTCTTGCAAAGTCCGTCCAACATAACAAAAGCACCTAAATTATAACAATTTGAACAAGATCTTTGCAGCAATAGATGACTCATTTTATTTACGGTGGTATGTGAAAGAAAAAGCATATGCTTTACAAGAACTTCTATCAACAAAATACTAGTCAAATTTACTGAACAGCAAGGAAAAAATGAGGGTGTGTTTCAAGTTTGAATGTGTTTGAGAGAGAGATTATACCTTTCGTTTCTGTTAAGGCGAGCACCAAAGTAAAAAGCGACAGAGAGCAGCCAGGAATCTGTGTGCATAGCAACCAAGGACAACCAGTCTCTCCGCTCCATCCCATCCCTGGCGAAATTGATACCTAACACGGGCTCCGGTAACTCCGGCGGAACTTCCTCGGCCGGCACTGCAACTTCCCAAGACTCATTTGGATGTCCATACAAACACAAATTGTCTCTCTCCGGATCGCACTGTGAATAAAATTCCTCCACATCTGAGATTCAATTAAAAAAAAGCATAATAAGAAGGAATGTTAACAGTAGAAGCAAAAGAGGCATTCGAGAAGGGGCAAAGCACCGCTTGTGAGGGCACGGAGGACGGCGGCGTGACGGGCGGAGAAGTCTTTGAAGATCTCCTCGACGGTGCGAGGGCTATGGGAGGAAGAGTTGGAAGCCATGCGTTAGTCAATTACAAGTCACAACTATTTCTGGGATTCACACTTGACATACGTACGCAGATTCAGGTTCAGCTGAAAATCTACTGGATTTTGGTAATACTAGTTTGAATATGTGAATTTAAATTAATCTTTTTGAAACTTAGATCTAAAACATGTTATAACAATTTTTAACTTAAATATGGCATACATTTTTGTAACTGCAAAAATAAATATAAAGTTAATTATTTTTAATTTTAAAAATGTATTCTATTTTTGAAATAGATTAAAGAGAAGAAAAGTTTGCTACATAAATTAAAGAAAAAAATTCTTATATATACAAAATTAGACTCATTTTTACAAAATGTAGCATTATTTTCTTCAAACATGTGCTATGTATAAATTCTGATAGAGCATGTATAAAATTTGTAAAAGAAATGTATTAAAATTGTATTTCTTCAAACATGTCAGTTATAGCTTGTCGGTCATGCCTCATTCAATATCATACAACTTACATACAAATTTCATACAATTTGATGGAGAATTGAGCGAGATTGATTGGAAAATCTTAAATTCAGTTCTACTTTGTCACGACCCAATTTACTACTAACTTCTATTAAGTCAATAAGTCGACCACAACTCATCAAAATCAATTACTTAATAACAATTAACACGGAAAATTAAACAAGTTAAATTTAAGTCTTTAATAAGTCTTATAGTATAAAGAATACGGAAATAGTACGAAAAATCTCAAATCTAATATCATCAGTATAAGAACGAGCTAAATAGATACAAGTCTAGAATATATCATGAATACATAAATTGTCTAGGAGTAGAAAAAGACATAAATGAAGATAGATGAAGAATTCAGTGCCACGGATCATGCTAGTATCTCACCCCGAATTCTTCGGATGGTCTCCTCAACGACCGGCGTAGTCTCAAGATCCGCTCATGCTAGGAACAAAATATGCACACAAAAGAGTGCACCAAGTGTAGTGTGAGTATAAGAAACAACGTGTACTCAACGGCAGCATCTATCGATCTTGGTTTAAATAGAGACAAGGGTTGGTCTTCCGAATACCACTTCCACACTTAAACGCTAGTAGTCTGATACAATGATACAACCAATAATCATATGTTCAAAATTCGATATAAGAAACCTCTAAATCCATGAATTCGTTCAAGTAGTCAATAGACATGATAATATGATTCAATAAGCAATTAGACAAGTCAACCAAACAAGGAACCAATGATATGTTATGATATGCAAATGTTAAGCAAATGCAAGGCTATTTTCTCATCATCGGTACACACACATTAAAATACTATGAATCGTGACCCATGAGGGACCTGTGAGATTCATGTACCACCCGGAATTATTTTTCTTCGGGCTTCTTAGCCAATATTAGGCTCACAATCACATCACTTAGCCAATATTAGGCTCACAATCACATCACTTAGCCAATATTATGCTCATATTATCTGGCTCTAGCCAATCGGCTCATATCTGACGTATCACTCCGTCTGAAAGTATTTCTCCTCAGACCCCGTATATGTGTCCGCAAATATAACATGCATGAGATACCATATGAAGCATGAATATGACACGCACAACAATAAGAAGCCAAGATATGCAATAAGTATTCAATCTTTAATCAAGGTAGGCCATAAAGATTCAACATTTAACCAACTAAATAATAAAGATTCGATATTTAGCTTCTTTTCCATTTTTAAACGAATATTTAGGAGTGATGATAATAATTAATCATATAGAGGATAGGTAATACGCATAGATTTCAACAAATAAAGGCTTTCATGCCCTATCACAACTCACAATATCAATTTATGCTATCAGTTAGCGCCCAAAGCATGGCATTCAGATTGGACTATACAACTAAAATTACACAAATACCAATAACATGGCACCGGTACCTGATACAAGTGCTTGTCACCTCACAAGTATTGGGACCCCCTTATTATCCTCATTACACTCTCTTAATTAGTTCATTGAACCAATCACAATGCTTTAAATAAGGTCAAGAAAGTCTCAACTTGTCTAATTTAGTAGTATGACAGTCATAATGAAGCCTTGCCTTTCCGTAAAGCCTCAGAATGGTCCAAAACTAGTCAAATTCGAATAGTACATTAACACACGATTTTCCTAGACACCCATATCACTATATGGTAGTTTTGGACCTAAAAAGTCACCCAAAGATAGGATTACGAGCCTCGAAGAGCAAAATAGAATATCAGTCCAAAAATTAGTCTACCCGTGATCTATGAAATCTAAATATCAAATATTAACCAAATAGAACATTAATTCCATGACTAATTGAAGAAATCTCTATTTTCAGCTTAGGACTCATAAACCCTCAAATATCCTCATCCTAAATCACGATTTCTAACATGAATACCTTTAATAATCAATGACATAATCGAAATAGGATGATTAGAAGCTTTCCCAATTGAAGATTATTGCAGAACCTCTCAAAAGCCTTTCCAAATCGAGACCCCAAGCTCCAAATATGAGAATGATATGTCTAACTTCGAAATGGGAGAAATATGGGCATTTTGCCTAGGAATTCTCGCATATGTGCCCCTAAATTTGCACATGTAGGCCCCCATCTCGGCCCAAGCCTCGCAGGTGCGAGGTCCACCTACTCAGGCCTAACATCGCATGTGCGGCCCAGAAGCTCCCAGGTGCGGCTCTGCCCATGTGACCCTTGTCGCACAGGTGTGTACCTGGCCCATCTCGCCCTTCCTCGCACCTACGGCCCACCATGCACAGGTGCGGAACTTCTTTCGTAGGTGCGTCCCTTTCTTACACAACCCATATTTGCACCTGCAACCCAACTTGCGCAGGTGTAGCTCCGCAGGTGTGATGCACCAGAAACCAGAAACATCAATCAAGTCTCAAACTTTGATCCGATACCTAAAACTCATATGAGATCCCCCAAAATACAAACTAAGTGTGCAAATCAATCCTAAAACATGCAGCGAACCTACTCCCGCACTCAAAACAATCATATCATGTCACCTTGACCCGATATTTACCTTGGTCAACTCTAATTTCTTTTAAAAGCAAGATTTCCAACCAAGGGAACAAATATCACTCCTCAAACCCGGGGAGGTGTGGCCGGCACCCGATGCCTTACTTGACAAAGCAAACCAACCTATAACATATCATAAAAAGACATACAACAGATAACTAGCCCAATAAGGCCATACTCGAAATCCTTTGAGGGGAAATAAGGGTGGCAATCCATATTGGGAATGACCCAAAAGATATATACAATATGTGGGCCGTCGAGACCACTATATAGACAATTATACGTACTAAACTGACTGAATGTGTATCTACAAAGCTTGTAAGAGTAACTGATAATATAACAAGCTCGGGACAGGGCCCCGGCCTACCCATAGTCTATATACATACTCAAAAGTATAATAACCTCTAGACTCGGTTACACTCTAAAAGATATAGAGCCTTGATGATTAACTATTGATAACTGGACAACCTACAATAGAGGTTCTTCAATCTGTCTACCTGAACCTACAACATGAAATGCAGCGTCCCTAGAAAAAAAGACGTCAGTACGAAATAATGTATTGGTATGTAAGGCATGAATAGCAACATGAAAGATATAAGGCATAAACAAGGCATAAAAAATAACCTGATAACCTGGATGCCACATAGGGCGATCAATATAACTCTGAAACTTTACTGAAACTCTTAAACATACGTATGTTTATCCATCGCTCTCCGATCATAGCTTAGTGGTGTTCATATATCCATCGCTCAACTAATTATAGCTCGATGGTATTTGTGTATAAATATACATCGCCCACCCGATTATCGTTCGATGGTCTTTATATCTATATATTCATCGCCCAACTGATGATCATTCAGTGATGTTTATAAAAAAGTATACTTATAAAGGTATAGTACTCTTGGCTCTTTTATTTATAGGACTCGTTCTTTTACTTTAGTATGACATTTGGTCGACTCAATGAATAGTACTTCTAACTCTTTCCATTTATGAGAAAGCAAGATACGTGACAAGCTCAACTATCAGCCAACAAGTCAATTCAGGACAAGAGAAAAGTTTTATCCATGAAAGTACTCCCAACAAGAGACAAACATAGCAAGAATAGAATACTTCATTTGGAACTCGCTATACGTTCGGAATAATCTTCAATTGAACACTCTTTAACCATAAATAGACAACTCAAGAACGACATGAATAGAATGACACTACATGATATTTCTTCTTAAGGGTATTACGACTAACTTGCCATTATGGCGGATTCACGTCTAATGATGGAAGAGTGTATTTTTAACTCATTTTGTGGTAGGATCAATAAGATACCAATAAACATGTATGACTCGAATCATTAGTGTGATACCAATCACAACTTCACAGGAAGATATTAGACATGTGAATAGAGCAACTCTTTACCAATAGTTGATGTGACATAGAAGTCCTTACGAGGGAGCCGATGTGGCTCTAACATACTTCATAATAGAGGATTGGGTCTACTAATAGACATATGTAACTCGTGCCGCTAGGACGATATGAGAATGCAATGTAATCCCAAAATAATTGAGTATAGCTCGGGGTGTAAATTAGATGTCATCAACCATGGATTATGTCCGCAAGATCTACATAAGCTCTAAAGAAGAAAATATTCTCAACAAGGGACAAACAATAGCGTCTAAATGAGATATCAAGAAGAGATGCAAGCTTGTTATGAACACATCTTTTGTACAACTCGTATGAGTACCATTTTGGGGTATGGAATTATGCCATAGAAAGAAGGGATAGCTATTACATACCTTTATGCCAACTTCCCGGTGGGGTGATGGAATCAACTTCCTTAGTTATTCAAGCTACAACCATAAATACAATATTTCTATTAACAATGAGAAGCATAATAACTAGCCGATGAACGACAAACTATTCTATACAAACTTCTATGTCGTATATCTTCATCTAGCTCCCTTATAATCCTTACAACTTCATCAAACAACACATGAATACATATACACCAACATCTCCAGCCATTATACACAACTAACTCAGCTCAACATATCCACACAACACAACTAACAATCCAAGTATATCATCCAGTCTTTCAACTTACAGCTTATAACAACTAACACATTTAATTCATCAATCTAGCTCATATACAACATGCTACTACTTCCAACACCTAGGTCATGATAAAAATGACCTACACTTGGCACAACAATATCCTTTAACTCAACTTTAACATATAACACCAATCCATATTCTCATAGTAACAAAATACATTTAGAGTTCAAGATAGCTTATGAACATAGAAGCGAAAATGATTCTTACCTTAGATATCAAGATTCACACCTTAGCTTCATCTTGAAGAAATATCAACTTTCAGCAACAACAAGAGAAGAGAGAGCTAAACTAGCACCACGATATTCCTGAAGGTAGAATCACATTAGAATCTTGTTGAACTTAGCTTGGATGATTGAGGAACACTTACAGAGAGAATGATAGAATAACTGGTGGTTCAGATTGTATAGAGAGAGAGAGGAGAGAGAATGAGAAATGTTTTCTAAGTGTAAATGAGATATATCTATGTATATATGTCCTCATTAATGAGCTTGGGCATATAGATCTTAGGCTGCCCAAGACTTGCCCATCTCTATCCTTTTCTTTCCCTTTTAACTTGGTCCACAAACTCTAAATAGGTGATGCACCTACTTGTCACCTACTTAAGTAAGTAGTTACTAATTAGCTCTAAATAGGTGTGTCGTCCTCATTTAATAAGTAGGACGTCAAACAAGTAGGACTTATAAGCAAATAGGACGTTAAGACAAGTAGGACGCGTGAGCAAGTAGCTCAAGCACATAGAACGTCTAAGCAAGTAGGTCACTTTCTTTGTGCAATACTTCATTTTTAAAATCTGATTCACCTTAACTTTTGCTTAACACTTATGTACATTGCCTTATCATTAATTTTAAACTATTATTAACCTTGTACGAGTCCTTAACTTCACCGGATAGATCTTAACTTATGACGATGAAACCTAAGTTTAAACAACAATGCATATGTTAATTATTGTCTCAGTCTCCAGAACTATATGGGTAGAATCAACAAAAAACTTGCAACTTGGCTATCTTCACACTGTTGACTAAAATTGATCCATGGGATTTTTTCCTTCTAAACACAATGAATGTCATAGTTCAATAAGGGTCGATTTATCAAGGCTCGTGAAGCTCCAAACGACTGAAAAACTGTTGAAGCGTCTAAAGAATTGCAGTGGACAGAAAGAAGAAAAAGAAGAAAAGCGTGAATGAGAGGGGATATACACAAAGGGAAGGGATGTACATATACGTTTTTTACTAGATCTGTTATAAATGTAAAATCTTGTTATGCTTGGTAAATAACGAAAAATACATATATATTTAGTAATATAAAGTCTTATTCAGTTATGCGAGATAATTTTTTTCCTTAACTAAAACGGAAGGTGTAAAATCCTGGAATAATGTATGTACGTTCTAAAGTTTGACTTGTGACAAATATATAATATAAACCTTAACATAATATCTTAATCTTCTTTTTTCAAATTTGAGTAACAAAATTAAGATTCTGCCACATTCATCTTAGCAATTCACATTGCTTGTTCAATAAATCAATATTAAACTTCTTAACCTGGCTTGTTCCTACACGAGTGGTCTACAAAAGTATCCCAAACTTCTTTTGCAGTTTTGCAAGAAGAGATTCTAATATATTCATCAAGTCCAATGTCGTGATAAAATTTTTATTAGCCTTGACATTATCTTGGACTACCTTGATGTCTTCATCATTGTACTCTTCCCTCTTAATAGAAATAGTTTTCTAGCACTTATAATTTGTGGTCATGGGAATCTTTGGTCCCTCCTAGATGATATCCCACAGTTTCAGATCTTCAGCAACAATGAAACCATGTATTCATGTCTTCCACCGTCCATAATATTTTTCATTAAATGATAGTGACCTTGTAGTTGATTGTCCTTCTTGAACTCCAGGTGGTACAACCATCTTAGATCCTCTCAAGGTGTTACTTTTTTTGAATGAACCTGCTCTAATATCAATTGTTAGTTTACCCTGTCACCTAATATACTGAAGAACCAGGTTCTTCAGTAATAACAATAAATAAAGTACGAAATAGTAAATCAAAAGAAATTTTATGTGAAAAACTCCTTGTCCAGGGGAGTAAAAATTCACGACCTACCATTGTAGGATTTGTTCAACAACTTTACTAAAACTCAAGAGTAATTTTTAGTTACAATTATATAACCAAGGGACAAACAACTTAGTATTTTTCCCTTCTACAACTCTCCCTAATTGTAGCTACTTCTTTCAAGACTCTACCCAGTTTTGAAAGCCCTTACAACTCAATGCAACACCTTCTACAAAATAATTAGTAAAGTAAAGAGGTTACATTTCAAGAACGAAGTCAAACCAAACAACTGTAAGCAGTAGTCTTGTTATGAAAATGTATTTTTGTCTCTAGTTGACTATATCTCAAATGACAACTATTTGCTTGAATAAATTCTCAATATGTACAATAACATCTCTTAAAAAAGAGCATTAATGTGATGCTTTATATATGAGTAGAAATGATTGTATCCTTCTAGACACATTCATCCAAAATCAAACAAGACTTGGTTCAAGAATCCAAAATCTAATCCTTGTTGGATTTGGTTTCCTTATCTTGCATCAGTCACCACAAGCTTTTCCTATGTTTGCAATTATGGTAATATTTAAATGTTTGAATTTGTATTCCTTGACTCATCAGATTAAATTGTAATCCTAATGCCTCAAATAATCCTCTTGCATATGAAATTTATTTTCCATTGCAACTCTGATCAACATGTATCCCAGCTATCTGTTAAAGACGTGGTTCTTCCCATATTTATGCAATCAATTCCTTTGAAAGACATATTAATGACATGGTTCTTGTGTATGTTTGTCATTCATGCTTGTATATTATTTGTCAATTTGTCAATCATCAAAACTTGAATTTAGCTCAACTCAAAAGACTTGGATGCCACATTTCTGCAATGTGTTTTCCCCATCTTATTAGATGGTGGTAAGGTGGCGGAAACTGATAGGGACAGTAAGGTTAGCGATTTAGGGACTCGATAGGGACGGTGGGAATTGGTTGGGATTTTGGGGGTTTGTGGAAGGAATCGATTGACAACCTTTTGGGTGTAGGTTGGGGGGGGGGGGGTATTGTGGTGTATTGAGGTGAAAGGGATCAGGTAGTTTGGATAAGGATGGATCACAAAATTGATGTGCAGATAAGGTGATGAAAGCCGAGAAGACCTTCAATGCATTTGTAACAAGTAACCGGATAAAATATTGGCTTGGGTATTGTTAGATCACAAAAGTTCTAACTAGACTTACACCGAGGGTTTGGACCACAAAAGGACCAAGGGGTGGCCCATAAAAGGATCGGGGTTCGGACCACAAAAGGACCGAGGTTTGACCCATAAAATGACCAACTAAGGATAACAACACAAAAGTTGAAATACTTAGCAAAGTTTGGGAAAACTCAAATATATTTCATATAACTTCAATATCTCTTTACATCAACTACATGACCTATTTATACTAGTTCCAAACCTTCTAGAAGAGAAACTAGATAGACATCATACATGTCACTCGACCGAATGGGAAAGGGAGAGGCTTCAACCAACTTGGGGAGAGGAAAAGAACTAACCCTTCATGTTCTGTAGGCCACCTTTTTATGTCATCTATGTAGATAAGTGCATGAACTAGCTAGTTCACGAACTACCTCCTTGGGGCACGTTTGGAAGCTTCTCCTTCTAGATGATTCTCGGCCTAGTCATCCTATCTTATTACATGGCCGACTTAGTCATCTCATCCTATTACACGTCCTATTAATTAAGCTATAAGGAATATAAAATAAGCTAAAAGTTGGTCTCGGCCAAGACCTACATAAAAGTCAAAAATTTATTGCACTTCTTGGGTCTTGGAGTCTTTTCTTCAACTCCACTCCACAGTCCATTCCTTATTAAGCATATCACCATATGAAGAACGATAATCTTTGGCACCCCTAGCAAATCACTTCGTGGGTCATGTTGGACGCTTAAGTTCACGACCTTCTTTTCTTCATACTCCCATTCTTTAACAGAATTTGCCCCAAAATTATCGTCATCTAAGTATGGTGATAATTCTCCAACATCAAGCGTTGAACTAGTAGTTCCATGCTCATCCGGAAGTTCTACCTTGTAGGTGCTTTCCTCAAACTGGGCCAGTATCTTAAAAGAACCATCCGCCCTTGGCATTATTTTATTCTTTCTCATGTCTGGAAATCCTTCCTTTATTAAGTGCGGCCAAACCAAATGATCCGAATACCAGAAAAAGGATTTTGACTTCAAATAATGTCCCCTTTGGACCAGGGATCTCACCATATAAAATTCCTTGTTGTAAGTAGAATAATTGTGTCGTGCACCACCTAATTTTCCACTAGAGAAGGCAATAGATCTTTTGTCTTGAATCAAGACGGTACCAATTCTACTACCATTACACTCAACTTCAAGTAGTTTCTCAAGGTTCGGAATAGGGGCAACAAAGGTACAAAAATCTCAAACGAAACGATGACAAAAAGAAGTCAAACCATGGAAACTTTTTACCTCACTTACATTCGTAGGTTCGGGCCAACTCCGGATAGTTTCCACCTTGGATGGATTCACATGAATGCCTTCAAATGATATTATGTACCCCATGAATGGTCGTAGCACCTCGTGTATGAGCCACATGAAAGAGTTGGGAGCATTCCACAATCCAAATGGCATCACAAGCCATTCGCACAAGCCATACTTAGTTTTGGAAGCCATCTTCCATTCACATTCCTCTCGTATTCTCATTTGATGGTAGCCACTCTTCAAATCTATCTTGGAGAACAACTTGGCCCCACTCAATTCATCCAAAGATCATTCAATCTTGGCATAGGAAACTTGTACTTCACGGTGATCTTTTTTACCGCTCGACTATCAATAATGCGCCAAGTTCCATCTTTCATTGGTACCAACAAGGCGGGTACCACACATGGACTAAAGTTCTCTCAGACAAGGCCTTTGTCTAGTAATTCTTGCATTTGTTCTTGCAACTTCTTAGCCTCTTCCGGATGGTATCTATAGGTTCTAATTGGTGGTAATTCGGGTGCAAGATCATCGGGAATCACATCTTCAGATTTCTTCAAGAGTTCCTTCGAGTCGGCATCTTCAACTATATCTCCCACAAGACTCTTCTTCTTCTCGCACACCAATGCACCTATAGAACTCCCCTTTTTTAACTCTTCTTCTATTTCCAATGCATTAAGCAAGAGGGCCTCAGACTTTTTCTTGCATTTCTTGGCCTTTTGGATCTTCATTTTTTTCACCTCGCTAGGTGACAATGGTATCAACCAGATCTTCTTATCATCCTTTTGAAAAGAATATAAATTTCTTTCTCTATCATGTTGCACTTTTCTATCAAATTATCATGGCCGACCCATTAAAATATGACAAGTATCCATAGGTAGGATGTCACACCATATCTATCTTCATACTTACCAACCCAAAAACTAACAAGAGCTTATTTCATTATCTTTAAATCATTGTATTTGTTCAACCATTTGAGAGCATATGGTTTAGGATGGTTGTGGGTAGGCAACTTCAATTTGTCCACCATCTCTATGGAGGCCGCATTGGTACAACTTCCTCCATCAATGATCACATTACATACCTTGTCATTTACCTTGCATCGAGTGTAGAATAGTTGATCTCGTTGTGTCTCTTCCTATTCTTTAAGTTGAATATTCAACACACGTCGGAGTACTAAACTTTCATCCTCCTCTGCAAGATCAACATCTTCCTCAAGGACCTTTTTTACTTTGGGTTCCTCAATAATAAAGGAATCCCCACACTCTTAATACTCTTCGATAGTCATTACCCGAGGGTTAGGACATTCATTTGCAAAGTGTCCTAATCCTTGACATTTAAAACACCTTTTTTCTACTTCTATCTACCCCCTTTGTAACCTCTATTTTCTTTCATTTATTTTTTTCTACACTTTCTTGGCAATACAATGGGTTAGAAAAAGAGGTACTACCATTTTCTTTAACACTAGCAGGCCTTACATAGGATTTTGGGCTACCTTTCTTTTGTTGTTTTTCAAACTTGAGTGTTAAATGACATACATCTTCAAAGGTGTTGTATGTTTCAACTTTAACCTTCTCTTAAATCGCCACATTCAAGCCTCCAATGAACCGTGCAATCCTTTGAGTCTCCTTTTCTTCTAAGTCACGAAGTATGGTGACTTTCTCGAAATCTCGGATGTATTCCTCAACTTTAAGAACTCCTTGACAAAGTTTGGTGAGCTTGAGGTATATGTCTTGTTCATACTCCATTGGCAAGAACTTCTTCTTCAAATGTTTCTTTAGTTTGTCCCAAGATTCAATCTTGGTTTTCCTATTCCTCCTCCGGCTTGTTTTGAGGTTTTCATACCACACAGAAGCGAATTCATTCAACTTCAATGTAGCAACCTTAAAACACTTGTGGTCATCATATTGCTTTTATTTGAAAAGCCTCTCAATGGCCCTTAACCATTTAAGAAACTCTTCCGGATCCATATTTCTTGCAAAGGTTGGAAGATCAAACCGTAGACTTCGGTCATATTCCTGTTCATGCCTCGGATTGTCTTGGACATCTCCCCTTTCATGTCTCGGATTATTTTATGCAACCTCATCCCCAGACTAGGCATCATTAATCATGACACGCTCCGCAAACTCTCTTCTCAAGAGTTGCATTTGTTCCACCACAAGATCACTATAGTCCTCTGAAGTTCTTCATTCATGTTAGATATAACGTCAAGGCGTGGGATGTGAAAACCTTGATCTGATACCAAACTAATGTATATAAGGAAGGGATTGTATGGTTAGATGGGTCAGAGTTGGATTGAAACCAGATGGACATGAAAATGGGGGTCAAATAGAGGTTGGCGGGTTTCCGGCAGTGTGTGTTTGGTGGGAGGTGTGCGGGTACCTTCGGGGTGGAATCGGGCTGAGGCGTTTGGAGGGGTTGATCTAGACACGTTGTGGGTTATATTGGTGGTTGGATGGTGGTAAGGTGACAGAAACTGATCGGGACAATAAGGTTGGCGATTTAGGGACTCGATAGGGACGGTGTGAATTGGTTGGGATTTCGGGGGTTTGTGGGGGGAATTGTTTGACGACCTTTTGGGTGTAGGTTGGGGTGCTGGTGTTGTGGTGTATTGAGGTGAAAGGGATTAGGTAGTTTGGACAAGGATGAGAAGACCTTCAATGTATTTGTAACAAGTAACTGATATAACCTTGGCTTCGGTATAGTTAGATCACAAAAGTTATAACTAGACTTACACCGAGGGTTTAGACCACAAAAAGACCAACTAAGGATAACAACACAAAAGTTGAATACTTAGCAAAGTTTGAGAAAACTCAAATATATTTCATATAACTTCAATATCTCTTTACATCAACTACATGCGCTATTTATACTAGTTCTAAACCTTCTAGAAGAGCAACTAGATAGACATCATACATGTCACTGGCCCGAATGGGAACTGGAGAGGCTTCAGCCGACTTGGGAGGGGAAAAGAACCAACCCTTCATGTTCTCTAGGCCACCATTTTGTGTCATCTATGTAGATAAGTGCATGAACTAGCTAGTTCATGAACTACCTCATTGGGGCACGTTTGGAAGCTTCTCCTTCTAGATGATTCTCGACCTAGTCATCCTATCTTATTACATGGTCGGCTTAGTCATCTCATCCTATTACACGACCTATTAATTAAGCTATAACAAATTTAAAATAAGCTAAAAGTTGGTCTCGGCCAAGACCTACATAAAAGCCGAAAATTTATGGCACTTCTTGAGTCTTCAAGTCTTTTATTCAACTCCACTCCACACTACATTCCATATTAAGCATATCACCATATGACGAACGACAATCTTTGGCATCCCTAACAAATCACCTCGCGGCTCATGTTGGACGCTTAAGTTCACGGCCTTTTTTTTATCACCTAATGCCTCAAAGAATCCTCTTGCATATGAAATTTGTTTTCCAACATAACTCTGATCAACAATCATCCTAGTCGCCTGTTAAGGATCTAGTTCTTCCCATGTTAATGCAATCAATTCCTTTAAGAGACATGTTAAGGACATGGTTCTTGTGTATATTTGTCCTTCATGCTTGTATATTATTTGTCAATTTGTCAATCATCAAAACTTGAATTTATCTCAACTCAAAAGACTTGGATGCCACATTTCTGCAATGTGTTTTCCCCCTCTTATTTGCAGCTCTAAAATTATGATAATTTAGTATCGTCTGTGAGTAATTCAATATGATAATTATATTAAATATAACATGAAGTTATACTGATCTGTGGTAACTTGTATATCACACTTCATCAATTATATTTTTTTGCTGCCATTTTTATCGAGTATTTTAGTATGAAAATTTTATTAAACTTTAAAAAGTTATGTTTGCACAAATATTAAAATTGGAACAATATTTAAATAAGGGAACAACATAATCACCCCCTAAAAGTGGGGTGGATACTTGAAGCAAGAAAGAAAGCCAGTCAGGCCTGGCAGTCAAAAGCCCAACCCACCCAGAGATCCCCAAATCTTCAGCACAACCTCCGATTCCCTTTTCCTTTCTTAGTCGCCGATCAGCAACCTCCATGAACCGTCAACAGCCGCATAGCTTCAATCTTCATCAATGGCGTTGAGATCAACTGGACGCAAGTTCTCATTTGACATTCTCTCAACTTCCATCCTAGACGACGATCATGATTCCTCCACCATCGCGACTTGCCTCCGATCAAATTCCGATCCTTCTCCGATCGATGACTCCACTACAAGCCCTACCGGAAATCGCAAGAAGAAGAAGAAGAAGAAGCACAAGAGAATCACGGAGCATCCCACAATTTCCGAGCATCTAGACCACTCTTCCTCTGTCGGAGAATTCAATGGTTACTGTTACAGTATTGCTCAGACCAGTAGTGTTGTGGTATGTGAGGAACATGAGACGCTGCCTCACAGTAACATGAGTTCAGTTAGTGGACTTCTGTTTGGGGAGTTGAGACAGAGAAATGTTATTATGGTCAATGGAGTGAGCGAAGAGAGTGTTGGATCACCACAGATTGCCCATAGAGAAAGTGAAAGTATCACGGAATTGGAATCAAGGTCAAGTTCCAGAGGTGAAGGGAGGAGTTTGGAGAACGAAGTGTCTTTAGATTGGAAGAGATTGATGGCTGAAGATCCCAACCGTAAGCATTCTTTTTTCCTTAAGTGTGTTCTGACTATTCCTACCTGTTTGTTTCTTCACTTTGTTTTCTTGCCGCTATTACTGCTCATTATTACTGTTACTTTCATTTATACTTGAGCTGGGGTCTATCGGAAAAAACCTCCCTATCCGTCAAAAGTTAGGGTACACTCTACACTCCCCAGACCCCACCTAGTGGGTATGTTGTTGTTGTTGTGTTTTGACTCGAGCATTAACAATTTCTGGATAGCTTTAGCTCCTTCCCTCCCATTTTGCATGAATGTGTTTGAATGATTTGTATTTGTGGTTGATAAATATACAATGAAATGATGTTAAAAGAGTATAAACGTATCACATCAAACTAGATATACTCTATATTGCTAATGATTGCATTTTTAGGGAAGATGCCATAATTTTGGGAAGGACTAAAATTCAAAGTAGGTCAACTAAATGGAGTAGAGGGACTACATATTAATGAAACTGGAAAAGTGAAAAATGTCAATCTTGTCCAGTTAGGAACTGATAGAATATCCTAACAAAGCTAGTTATCATAGGCGTACTATCCAGTAAAATAACTATGCAACCTTTTTACACTCGTGCTTTCTGTTTTTTGGGGCTTTACTTTAAAACAAAGAAGGATCCGATACACGAGAGAAGCAAAACTTGTAGGTTCTGCCAATGTCTCATTATCTGTACCAATTGCGTCTACAACTGTAGAAAAATGGAAGTTTCTAGCTTTCCTATATACAAGACTTTCTCCTTTCTATTTTCTTTTCCTTTGAAAGGAGCATGCTAACGATTCTTTAGCAGAGGATACTAAAAATCAGTTGGAGGGAAATCCCTTAGATAACACCAAATTATGGCATTGGATGTCATGAGCACCTATGATAATCCTATATTATCCATGGCGCGCAAGGGAACAAAGGCAATCAATATGTTCGTTTGTACTTGAATGTTGTAATCTTATGATAAATATACATGTAGAGAAACGATGGCGATTAGTACTTGAAATTGAGAAATTCTACTTCTAAAGAGAGCCTGAATGAGCGTCTTTAATCTTCATTTCTCTTTTAATCTTGAGCAACAGCGTCATTTGTACTTTAAATGTAGTCATGACAATTATTTACCATTTGACTTTGTCCTAAATATAAGACAAAAAATAATTCCTCTTGCTGCGTGGTGGGGGGTGCGCAGGTTGCCATTTATCTCTAAATTGAATTTTGCTTCTAATTTGTTTTAGTCAGAAGACAACTTCCCATGTATCCTTTCTTTTCTCTCACTTTAGTTGTGTGGTATTTTGTTAGAAACATTTCCTGTGGATAAGTCACCAGTGAAGTGCTTCATGGAAGAGATGTATGCTGGTAATTCTTTAAGGAGTACGGTTCCCCTTGGGAATGAGAAAGAGCGGGATAGAGTTTATGATACCATATTCCGTTTACCATGGCGATGTGAGCTGGTATAATACTTTATTAAGAAACATTCTCAAGTTATATTTTGAGTACGTCATTCTTTAATTGCTCTCAGTTTCCTGTTGTTCACTGCTTGACTTGCATCTTTTGTTCCTCTGTTATTTATCTACCCTAGAGTATGATAGTGCAAATAGGGTCTTTTCTTTTTTGCTTCCCGATTTTTCCCCGAACTAACTGCAGGCTAGGAGGTCCATTCCTTGTTCTTTGTAGTTCTTCCTGGATATGGTCTTGTCTCAGAAACTATCAAGCTGGTTTAGCTGCATAGATGACAAGACTAATGCTTTTGCAGCTTATTGATGTTGGCTTTTTTGTCTGCTTGGATTCATTCCTTTCACTGCTAACTGTTATGCCGACAAGGTTAATCATGATCTGTTGGAGGTTTCTGAAAACAAGGTTTGTATCTCATACTTCCCTATTACTTTGTTCTTTGAACTTGAAATGATTATTTGGGATCTCCACTATCCAGGAGAGGTGTGTCTATCAGACAGTTCTAAAAAAATTCATCATTCCATTGTGACCTTATAGCAGATGGGATGCGAAGTTCTTCTGTAATCTCAAATTAACCCTTTAGTCAAACTGTTTATTGAAGATTTTGTCTAGATGCTGTAATATTAGATTGCCTTACTACTAACATATGTAATCGCTATATATCTTGAACCGAACTTGAAGGAATAGGCAAGTTTTTTCTTCATTCTGCAATCTTTTCTTGATTTCTTCCTAATGAACTGTCTTTATTCAAAGAGGCTGATAAGTTTTGGTGGTGTTGATACTCTTAGGAACAGTGTATCTGAGAAATGGGTTTTAATTACTGGGTTTGTCATTAATTTCTTTTAGTGTGAAGTTGTAGCTGGCATATGTTGTGTTGCCTAAAATATCAACTTGAAGGAGAGGAGGGGGGACGGTTATTGGTGGGTGTATTGATAATAGAATTTCCCTTTTTGCGTGTTTTTGGGAGTTCCTTACTGATTTGCATGTCTCGTGTTCTGTTTGGGTTTATTTGTGATTAAGCGTATCTTCATTCTAGAGATTGGACATTACACCAATTATAACATTTCTTATTTAATTATTAGAATACGGTATTTCATGAAATTAAAAAGAAGACTTTGTACAACTTCTGCTGCCCAAAATAAATAAATCCAAGGAGTATCAGCTTGCTTCTTGTGTTAATTCAGTCCCCGGAAAAGCAAATAATTTGAGTTTAATGGATAGTGAATAAAGTCAACAAAAGGGAAGTTGAGTTTCTTTTTGTTGAAAATAGTGTTTGATTGGTGGCCCAGAGGTAATGTTTTCTCCACGAGTGTTCTCCAGTTGCACTTGGACAAGTTTCTGGTACTGCCAAGTGGTGCCTTGGTTAAGTGAAATTGAGAGAAGAACTATCAGTTGAAACAAGGGTAATGCCCTCAAGTGCCTAAGAGGGTGGAGGTTATGGGTTATTTTATTGTTTACCTCTGGAGTAGGAGACTTCCCATCAAATTTCAGAGGGAAGAAGAGAGACTGCTGTCTTGATTTGCCCTTCAAAGCTGAAAGTTCCTCCTTACTTTAATTTTATTTTTCTTGTCCTTGTTATTGTTGTTGGCTATGGTAACTCCAACAAAAATTATTCACCCTCCCTTCTGAAGCACGTCCTTACTTTTTTTTCCCAAGCTCCTTTCCTTTCTTGCCCTTGGTTTTGTTGTGTTAAAGTAAATCTATTTAACTGCAGCTTATGTTTACAAAATAACCTGACCATGCTCATGGCAGGCAGTTCAAGAAACTTTCCTCAGTTGAGCTTTCTGATATTGGCTGTTGTGTCGCCCTGGCTAGTGGAGCGATTTTATTGCAACAAACAGGTACAGTAAGATTCTCTAATCCTCACAAATACTCTGAGCTTTGACTCTTCATTTCATGGCTTCCTTATTTGGGTTCTTTTGGGTAGGCTTACCCCTGTTTGCAATTTGCTGGCAGATATCAGCCTAATCTATCACATGATTCGTGGTCAAGGAACAATCAAGCTTTATGTGGTTTACAATGTGTTGGAGGTGAGAAGTTGACTAGTTGATCCATAATTAAGGCCATGTGCTAATTGCCACAAATTGGTTGTACTTTAGGTCTTCATATCATGTTGAAGTTGTTTGGACCCTGATTCAATATATAATTTTTTTTTGATGACAAGGGAACCCGCAGCCGCTATCTTCGGGTGCGCACAGGGTAAACCCCGCTCCTGTGTAATAGCCCGCAAACCACTGGAGAGATAACCCGCACTAAGCAAGTCCCGTGCGACGAGCTCGACCCAGAAGGCAAATCCCCTGCTGTCGTAGGCGGGGGGTTTCGAACCTGAGACCTCCATTATGGAAGCCCCATGCTCAACCAACTGATTCAATATATAATTATTTAATAGAATGTAAACATGTTTGTGCTTCAAAGTAATAAAATGATATATGGTCTGTTTCTTGCTTGTAACTTGCAAGAGAATAGAATAACATATCAGTTTCAAAAGGGAATAAAATAACATATATATAAATATGTTCAAATATCCTCCATCGAATATCCTTCCAGTTCCACGTTTCCAGTATGGTACAAGATATTGGTTTATTACACGTGCATGTTCGTGTCCTAACATACATTATTTTTTAGTGATACTCTTTGTTTGCAATTTCTAGACACAGTTGAGGTAATATTTGCCATTCTTTGGCAGGTTTTTGATAAACTATTCCAAAGCTTTTGTGGAGATGTGATGCAGACTCTCTTTAATACAGCAGAAGGGCTTGCAAATAGCTCAACGGAAAGTACACAATATTGGATGAGAAGATTTGTTGTGGATGAAGTTGTAGCTGTGGCTTCATCAAATATCCTTTCCATTCATGTATTTTGGTCACCGTCATAAATTTCATTCCTCATATCTTCTGGTTTCCTTGACTCCCCATACTTGTTCATTCTTTTATCCTGCTAGCTCAATCCATCACTTTGTCAACCTGTATAGTTGCCCACAATAACACATTATTTGCTTTGCTTGTATCAAACAATTTTGCGGAAATAAAGAGCAATGTATTCAAACGCTACAGCAAGGATAACGTTCACAATTTAGTATATTATGGTGAGTTATCTTCTCGCAGTATTTTCCTGAAAATTTTAAGGTTCTATTGCCAGGATTAAGAATTTTTATCGATCTGCTGTTGCCAGGCTGGTTTGTTCTTTATTATCTTGTGTGAAGTGGTTCCATCGTGTCATGTTGTCATTGGCATGTTTGTAGTCCATATAGTGTTGCATCTCAATGCCAATCAATCACTTAATCAATTAATTTAGCTTTTCATATATAAAATCACTCAATCAATTTATTCTCAATCCTAAATTGGTCATGGTCTTTTCATCCTTTGGTCCATTCTGCTCTATACAGGCTTGTTCATTCAAAACACTAAGTAGTTTGTCTTTTAAGACCTCATAGGTTCTCTGAAATTTGATATTTTCTAAATTGTGCAGTTATCTGCATATTGACATACGGGACCTAATGTATGTGAAAAACAACATACTTTTCTTAATATGTGAAAAGCGTAAAAAAGCGACGACAATGGCTTTTGTAAGTGAGAAGCATGAAGCGAAGCACATTTTATATGAATTAAAATGCACAATTTCTAATATACAAAAGTTAGATAATGTTAATGAATTTAGTACCTGTAACATAAAGTGTCAAATAAAGTTACTGACTTTGGCATATACTGGGTGCTGTGGTTCTTGACGCAGATAAACCTTCGGCGAACTTCTCTTCAGTGTAAGATCGAGTCCCACTCGGCAATTGTCAGCGTTATTTTTACTTGAGCTTTTTACTTGAGCCGAGGGTCTATCGGAAACCGTTTCTCTACCTTCAAAAGGTAGGGGTAAGGTCTACGTACACATCACCCGCCCCAGAACCCACTTCTGGGATTACACTGGGTATGTTGTTGTAATTATGAAATAGAAATCATTTTTAGCATTAGATTTAATAAATAATTGCTTTTGAAATTTTACTATGCGAGTAGAAGAGAAGCAAAAGCAAAATCTCAAAATCAGTAGTATAAAAAAGGTGATTCACATATTAGAAGATTCATGGTTTGTATAATAGAAAGAAGAGGTAAATCAAAAGGTGCACATGAAGTGGGTTGAAATGGGGAATGTTGCCTAGTGGTCAGGTTGAGAACCATGATGTCTCGGGTTCAAATCCCAACAGATGCAAAAATAGTAGGTGATTTCTTCTCATCCATCCAAGCCTTGGTAGACCCGGTACCTGTGTTAGTGGGAGGCAGTAGGTACCCCGTGGAATTAGTCAACGGGTCTATTGAAAATAGCCTCTCTACCCCACAAATGTAGGGGTAAGGTGTGTCTACATCCTACCCTCCCCAGACTCCACTCCACTGGGTATGTTGTTGTTGTGCACAAGCTGGCATAAAAAAGATGCAGAGGAAGAGAAATAGAACTTGTAAAAAGGAGGCGTTACATTGCAGGACAAACTAAAAAGAAGAAGAAGAAGAGGCGTTACAAACTCAAAGAAGAAGAAGACGACAACAACAAAAAGTATTCTAAAGCATGTGGAGAGTAGACGTTCTCTTTTTTTATTTTTCATATTTAAAGCTAGATACAAAGAATTGATGGCCTTTCATTTGTGCCTGAATGATTGAAGTTGCGCTTCAGAGCAATGCTTCACTGAATTATAAACCCACGTCTTGAATGTCTTACTCACTTTAAGTGACTAAGCGATGACTTTAACATCACGAGTATATATCTATGCGTTATCAACTAGTCGGTATCGTGTATATGAATCTGTTGCTTCCACCTGATAAAAAATGAATTTCTTGCTTCCATTCGTATGTTTTTACCTAAATCCTCATTAATTTTGGGTTGTAATTTTTTTGAAACTTCATCTATATGATTTTAGGTCTACTTCGTCTTTTTAAGCACGTTAAACCATCAGTCACATTTACTGGATTGTACATTTGAAGGTCTACTTGGAATAAGACCATAACTTTTTTTCTCGTATTTTTATCCTGTATTGTGCTAACTTGAGCCTCTGTTGGTTGTGATCATTTCTAATCTTCTCTAACCTTATATGACTAGGCGTCAATCTTAACATCCACATTTGTACAATTCTCATGGTTACATTGAGTCTTAGACACCCTAAATTTACTCCCCTTTCACATTGTTGGTTTCACTACCATTATAGGACTTGTCTTTCACTTTGTTAGGGTTGTGTCTTAAATGTCAATTAAAATAAAAATTTAACCCACAAAATACAAAATAAGGTGATGATTGTCGAGTCCTTTGTGGATCATTGTTTGGACTGACAGTGTGGTATATCCCACATTCAGATAAATGGCTGTTTCTGATCTGCCCTGTTATAGTGTACAGAGAAGTGCTCAGAGTACTTAGGTGCAGAGTCAATTACATAAAAAATGGTAGCAGAACCTGCTTTTACTAGAAATGGTCGCAGCACTATTTTATCACTATCCTCATGTGCTGTCAAGTATTGTTAGTTTTCAGTTTATGCATAACTAGTCACCATTCTTTTCCAACCTTCTCTCTCTAACTAGAAGAATCTCAACGTAAAAAATGATTCCCTCTTCCCTTAACATAGTGCTTATTGGCACCTCAGAAGGACGTCATGGCCAATCCTATCGATCGATTTTGGATTTTATTGCTGGATGTCGTTTTCTCTTTCTTTTGTTCCTCCTGTTTTGCTAGTTCCCATGTTCACCCATCCATGTATTAGTTGCCAACTACTTATTTGTTGTTCACTTATCATTTTGCTTAAAGCTTTGCGGTGTTTGGAAATGCTCAATCTTCTGGTACTGATGTTGTTTCCAAGTTTGTGCTTGATTAAAAAGTTACTGTGCATTTAAACTTTACTTCCATTGGCTGTGGGCAGATTCAGTGGAGCGGTTCCATATTTCGGCGTTTCTCTTATTTGTCTTAGCTCAAAACCTTCTGGAGGCCGATGGACCTTGGTTTGGAAGTTTTATTTGTGTAAGGCCTGTTCCTGATGGCTCCTTGTGCAATAAAGTGATTAATTTACCTAATTGTTTTCAAATGGGAAAACATTTACTCATCCTAGTAATTGGCTCATATAAAATAAAATTCATTTTGAATCCTGCAGAATGCACTTGTCGTATACGTAGGTGAGATGGCAATTGATATCATCAAGCATTCATTCATCGCAAAATTTAACAACATTAAACCGATTGCGTTTTCAGAATTTCTTGAAGATCTCTGTAAGCAGGTATATCTAATTTACAGGCTGCTGTTTGACTTTCCTGGTAGAGTCAGGTTATTTAAGCTGGTGGATATTTTTGATAGCTTGAATGATTTGTAGTGTTGTACCGCTATATTGCTACCAGTCATCATCCTGCTAAGCTGTTTTCCCTGTTTTGAAGATTCTGTTTTTCACATTACTCTTATTGTTTGACTTTCAACAGACACTGAATATTCAAACAGACAATGTAAAGAATAACCTCACTTTCGTCCCTTTGGCACCTGCTTGTGTGGTAAGTTTTTTCTGATTTGACTGAAGCTGCCATTTTCTCTCTTTATAATTTCTGAATCACATCATGGTCGGTCTCTTTATTTCAAAAAAATTTACTTCGTGATATGGAACATAAGGGAATCAGAATTTATTCACTTGGACGTATCCTATCTATCCGGAGCTGATTTATTCCTTACCGAGCAGCCTATTTTGCATGGCAGGTAATCCGCGTGTTGCGTCCTGTGTTTGCTGCTCATCTTCCCTATAATCCGCTACCATGGAGGCTCTTTTGGATTTTTCTTCTGTCTGCAATGACGTTTGTTATGCTTGCAAGCCTTAAAGTAATGATTAGCATTGGACTCAAAAAACATGCTAGGTGGTATATAAACAGATGCCAGACGAGAAAACTTCATAGCGACTAAGATACAATGTCATGATGAAGCTGCATTCTTTGCTCAGATATACAGATCTCCTTTCCATGAGAAGACAAGGAGATGGGGGCAGGGGTAGAGGTGGGGGTGGGATGGGAAGGTTGTGTGATCTGGTTGGAAATTTCTATCGCTGCTCTCAGCACTGAAATCTCCGGGTTTCTAATCGTGCAGCAATATGCACTCATGTGGAAGTATTTACGTTAAATGATCAAATGGCCTGTACTTCCATTTTCTCAGTGGGAGAAGGTCCATATAAGGAGGAAGTTATATTGATAATGTATTTCACGTGCAATATATTTTAAAACTTATCTAAAATTGGTTATTTCAGAAGTTACTTTCGGAATAAATGTCTTAGTCTTGAATTCTCTGAACTTTCTCGGTAGATTCAGATGTTACGTGTAGCACTCAGGCTACGAATTTGGATTAAAGAAAGAAAATACAGAAAACAAGAAAGAAATGACAACAACATACCCAGTGAATTCCCACAATGTGAGGTCTGGGGATGTTAGAGTGTATGCAGACTTTACCTCTACCTTGGTAGATAGAGCGGCTGTTTTTGAGAGACTCTCGGCTTAAGACAAAGCATAAGCATGAGCAAAGCAAGGCAAGACCAGAGAAACAGTTCGACCTGGACAAAAAGTTTAAAATAGTATGAAAATGCTGGTATCAAAAGTGAATAAGTTATGATAGCACCTTGCAGGTAAATTAGACAAATAAAGTACACTACAGAACACATAGCAGCTGAAATCAAACTACGAGGAACTATAAAGTAATACCGTGCCTATTAATATGATAGATAAAGCAGACCTACAATAAAAACACTACACTACAAGTTTGTAAGTATAAGTAAGACTACGCTCGACAATTTACTACCCTAATCCGCGTCTTTCACAATCCCCTATCTAAGGTCATGTCCTCAGTAAGTTGCACCTGTGCTATATCCTGTCTAATCACCTCTCCCCAATACTTCTTCGGCCTACCTCTACTCCTTCTGAACTGTCCATAGCCAACCTCTTGCACCTCCGCACGGGTTTTTACTCCTTACCTTCCCAAGCTGAGACCCTATTGAGTTCTTCATCCTAAACTCTATTTTGACCCTTTCCTCCACCCCCCCTCCTCTTTTCGTAATTCTCGATTACCAATGGCTGACCAGAACAAATTCCATCCCGCTCTTGCCATCAACAACGTCACGAACTTCATTCCTGTGATTCTCGAGATGGAAAAAAGGCAATATTCATCTTGGGCGGAGTTATTCAAAATCCATTGCCACGCATACAAAGTCTTCGACCATATTCTCCCTCCCAAACCTCACTTAGGTGTCACGGAGAAAAACACGAATATGACTCTATGGTCTCGCTTGAATGCTATAGTCCTTCAATAAATTTACGGCACTATATCAAACGGTCTTTTGCACACCATATTGGAACCGGATTCGACGGTGCAACAAGCATGTGAGCGTTTGCAAAATATTTTTTAAGATAACAAGATTTCTCTGGTAGTTTATCTAGAAAATCAATTCACCAATGTCAAAATAGATGATTTTCCAAACGTCTCCGCATATTGTCAAGAGTTGAAAATGCTTGCCGATCAACTATCAAACGTTGGTGCACCGATGACGAATCAAAGGTTAGTTATCCAATTAATTGCAGGTTTGAATGAAAAATATGATGGTGTCGCTACGTTCATTCAACAAAGTAATCCGTTACTACCATTTTATGAGGCTAGTTCGAGATTGATTCTTGAAGAAACCCAGAAACTAAAACAGGCGGCGACAGCGATAAACAATGTCGATACTCCCTCCTTTCCACCAACATATATACCGATGATTTTGGCCCTCAAAATTCTGGTTCGGGCAGTAGTACAAATAGAAACAACAATGGAGCAAAACGAGGTCAAAATCACAACAATAACAAAAAAAATGGTGAAAGGGGACGAGGTCGTGATGACGGACAACAATCCGGTGGCAGCAACAACCGCGGCCAGCAGGGGTAGAATCAACCTCATTGGCAGCCGCAATAGTACCAAGGTGACAGGCAGTGGGGACAGTACCCGCCGTGGGGCTGGCAGCCGCAACATTGGACTGCCCCTCCCTACCCGTACCCCACGACATTGTGGGCTAGGCCACCTCCATCCACTCGGCAACTCGGGGTTCTTGGTAGCCGTCCGCAACAAGCATTGCAGGCTATGGACCATCTCCTTTGAGTTATGTTCCGACGGACATCGAGCAAGTCATGCACACTATGACTCTCAATGTTCCCGATGACAACTGGTACATGGACACGGGGGCTACCTCTCACATGACGGCATATCAAGGTACTCTCTCATCTTATTTTAATATTAGCAGTAATAAAAATATTGTGGTTGGTAATGGACAAGAAATTCCAATTCGTGGTATTGGGAAATCAAACCTCCCCCTCACCCACCTTTACACTTAAAATAATGTCCTACATGCACCAAAACTTATTAAAAACTTGATATATGTGCATCGTTTCACCATTGACAAAAACGTTTCTGTTAATTTTGATCCGTTTGAGTTTTCTGTGAAGGACTTTCGAACGGGGATGCCATTAATGAGATGAAATAGCACTGAGGATTTGTATCCCATCACCCCCACCACCAACAACCAAGCCACCTCTCCATAAACTTTTGCTGCTCTCTCTCCCACTTAATGACATAATCACTTGGGACACCCGGGAGAACCAGTGTTAAGCTCCTTTAGAAAAAATAAGTTTATTGATTGCAAACAATCGTTGGGACCCCATGTTTGTTAGTCTTGTGTTTTTCGGAAGCATGTTAAATTATCTTTTTCTTTATCTACTTCAAACACTATCATGTCATTTGATGTCATGCATAGTGACTTATGGACATCCCCGGTTTTATGTTCGGTAGGTCATAAGTATTATATGTTATTTTGGATGATTACTCTAATTTTCTATGAACATTTTCCATTGGAAAAAAATCGCAGGTTCACACTATTTTGAAGCAATTTAGTACTTTCATCCAAACCCAATTTGAAAACTCTATTAAATGCTTTCAATATGAGGGAATTCATAAATGACCAATTTAATGAATTTTGTCACAAAAATGGTATGGAATTTGTCTCTTGTCCGCACACTTCTCCTCAAAATGGGAAAGCCGAACGCAAAACACGAGCAATAAATAATTTAATTCGAACACTTCTTACTCATTCATCCATACCACCATCATTTGACATCATGCTCTTCAAATGACCACATACCTCTTAAACATTTTCCCTAGCAATTTACTGTCAAATTTTTCACCCACACATATTCTTTATCATCATGTTCCTTCCTACACACATTTGAGGGTTTTCGGGTGTTTATGTTATCCTCTCTTCCCATCAACAACAATAAACAAACTTCAAGGCCGTTCCACTCCGTGTGTATTTTTGGAATACCTACAAAATCATCGGGGCTATAAGTGTTATGATATGTATAATGGAAAAATTGTCATCTCTCGTCACGTTATTTTGATGAGTCCAAATTTCCATTTACCAACATACACACGCCTTCCCTGCCCTCGTATGATTTTTTGGACAGTGGGCTACACCCCTATTGCGATATCATTTAAACAACCCATATTGTCAAGCCCAAATAAGGGAGCCCACTATTCCATCTCTATCTCTATCGGACCAGTTAAATGGCCGAAACGGGCCAGCCCAAATGAGGGAGCCCACTGCTCCCTTGCCCCCTCATCCGGATCAGTTAAATAGTTGAAATAGGCCAGCCCAAATAAGGGATCCCACTGCTCCCTTTCCCTCTTAATTAGTCCAGAAAACATGCCTATTGTTTCACCAACCGAGGGAGTCCACTGCTCCCTCTCCCACGACCCAGTCAGCCCACAACACCCCGATGGCCCACTGCCCCAGCAGTCCACTTCTTCTCCTATCTGATCCATCAAAATCCGTGTCATGCATTGGATTATTCGGCCTAAGCATCGTTTTTATCTGATATCCTATGTCCAACCATCCTCAATTCCCCGTAACCCAAAAGCTGCCCTATCGGACCCGAATTGGAAGGCCGTCATGTTAGATGAAATTGATACTATTATTAAAACTAAGACGTGGGAGTTGGTGCCCCCATCCATGTAATGTAAACATAATATGTTCTATGTGGATTTTTTGTCATAAAAAGAAATCTGATGGTCTCTTTGAGAGGCACAAAGTCCGTTTTGTTGGTGATTGCAGCCTCAACAGGTTGGAGTAGATTATGATGAAACTTTTAGCCCAGTTGTTAAACCAACGACTATTCAGACAGTTCTCACTTTGGCTATGTCAAAATCATGGTCCATCCATCAGTTGGACGTAAAGAATGCATTCCTCCACGGTCACCTACAGGAAACAGTACATGCACCAACCTTTGGAATTCCGAGATCCTATTCATCTTGATTATGTTTGCTTATTGAAGAAATCTTTATATGGTCTCAAACAGGCCCTTCAGACATGGTATAACATGTTTGCTGGGTTTGTTTCTACATTGGGTTTCTTACATAAAAAATTTAATCAGTCTTTGTTCGTTTGTAAGAAAGGGAATGACATGGCATACATTCTTCTCTATGTTGATGACATCATCCTCAAAACATCATATGATTCTCTTCACCAGTCTATTATGTCTCTTCTTGCTTCGGAATTTGCTACGAAGGATTTGGGTCCTTTGAACTATTTTTTGGGCATTGCTGTAACTCAACATGCATGTGGTCTATTTCTTTGTCAAAGAAAATATGCCTAGGCGATAATTGACAGAGCCGACATGTCTTCATGCAAGTCGTCACCTATGCCGATGGATACCAAGACTAAATTGAGTAATTCTTCAAGGTCTCCATACATCGATCCGACACATTACCGCAGTTTAGTAATGTCATCGCAATATCTCACCTTTACGAGACCTGATATCTCATATGTTGGTCAACATGTCCGGTTACATGTGCATGACTCGAAGGATGAACATATGGGTGCTCTCAAATTAATTCTGCGGTATATTCAGGGTACTATTGATTTTGGATTACATATGTATAAGTCAACCATTTCTGGCCTCACGTCTTATACTGATGATGATTGGGGTGGATGCTCGGATACTAGACGCTCCACCTCGGTTATTGTGTATTTCTCAAAGATAATTTAATCTCGTGGTCGTCGAAACGCCAACCCACGCTATCTCGGTCTAGTGCTGAATCCGAATATAGAGGGGTAGCTAATGTTGTCTCTGAATCATGTTGGCTCCGTAATCTTCTATTGGAGCTCCATTGTCCAATAAAAAAGGCAACCGTAGTTTATTGTGATAATGTGAGTGCGATATATCTGTCAGGGAACCCCGTACAACATCAACGCACAAAACATATATAGATGGATATTTTATTTGTCCGTGAAAAGGTTGCACGTGGACAAGTCCGTGTTCTCCATGTACCGTTTCGCTATCAGATTGCCGATATATTCACAAAAGGTCTTCCGCGGATACTCTTTGATGATTTCAGGGACAGTCTCAGCGCACGAGAATCTCCTGCTAAGACTGCGGGGGAATGATAGATTATGGAAGATTATTTTCATAATCAAAGTAAATATTTTATATTTAGGTTGTAATTATTCTTAGTATATTCTACCATAATTGTAGCCTAAATTAAGTCTTGTAAACATGTATATAATATTGTATTCAAGAAATGAACTGATCACGGAAAATATTTCCCTCACTCCATTTCTTCAAAAAAAAAAAAAACTATAGCTGCCCTAGATCAAGAAACTTAATGATTTTGAAATTAGTTTGTCATTCACTTTTATTAAGCTGAAAGAAATAAAAGTCATTAGTTTCTTTTCCTTATTGTCCTCCATTGTGGTAATATTGAAATAAAATTTAACGTTTTGATCATATTATTATTCTAAACATTGTTGATACCGGTATGAAATTGCAAGGAGAGACCCTTGAGGGATAGGTATTTACTTGCTCGTTTTTGCATATGTTGTAAAAATAAGCTTCTTTGATTTTATATACATTGCAGTAGACAATTATTTGCTTTCAGCCTTACATTTCTTCTCCATCTCTTTTTCGCCAAGAAGATCATTTGAAAGCTTGAAATTATTGTTTGGGGTGAAAATTTGAAGTTAATGGTTGATAGTTGTTAAAATCGTCGTTTGAATGTTAGTTATTTGTCTTTAACTTTTTAGTCCAATTACTGATTTAGTGATTTGCTTTAAAAAATTTAAAACTCCATTTTGGTCCTTGGAAAGTTTTGACGAAGATAAAGTAAGTTTTCTTGATTTGGTGGTATTGACATAATGGTGATGGGATATTTGTATTGGTGTTTGAAGGTTTTGAGATCATTTGGAGCAGATTTGGGATGATTTGATCAAATTTAAAATTACAAATTCGCAGAACATATTGTTGAACAATATAGAGAGATCATGCTAATTTGGTAGGATTTATGAACATTTTGATAAAATAGGTCAGATGTAAATACAAAGACAAATAACACAAAATCATGTCAATTTTATTGGATTTGGGTGAATAATTAAACAAGCACAAAGTCACCCAATGCAGTAAGGTTTGTGAGTTATCCAACAAAATAGATAGATAGAATATAACATTAATTCGCACCTATTTGTCATGGCTTGCATGCCAATATTTTGAAACATATTTTTTCTTTTGTAACCTATAAATCTTAAAAGAGAAATATCATGAGCGAAAATTTGAAATTATGACAATTCGGTAGAAATTGTGACCTATTCTACCAATTTATCATGACTTGTTGACACCATTTTAAATTTTTTTTTTAGTATTGTAATCTTAAAAGAGAGACTTAAAATCGTGATAATCTGGTAGAGTTTGTGACTTATCTTACCTATTTTTCATACTTTAGACAGTATTTTAGGACTTTTTTTTCTTTCTAAAAGGGACAATTTTGTACTAATGTCAAAAATGGAGAGAAAATCTAAATACCACAAAAAGGGAAAATAACATGGTCTTGGCCGCCAGCAAAAGACATGGCCCGGCTTTGAACTATTGGACCCAAAATACAAAACATTGCACGGTTTGACCTTCAAATCAGCTGGTCTTTAATTTCCATCCTTCAAATGCGTTGATCTTTAATTTTTTCCCTTTCTTGCAGTTAATGAATCTTTTAAAACTAAAATGTCCTCCAACCTAAAAACACAATTCCATTTTTTCTTAATCCTCACATGTGCAAATCACTCATTCAAATTTGCACCGCTAACGCCAAATAAAAAAAAAACATCCCCATTAAAATTTCTTAGCTTATAAATATTCAATAAATAGTTTATTTCCTACATTAATATTGAGAAAATAACCAAATGAACCTCAACATTCGATCAAAATTTCAACTACACACCATACCTTTATGGAGGGTCCTATTACTCCTGAACTACTCTAAAACGGAATATATTACTCCCTAAACGATGAGGTGCCAAAAAGAGTGTATCTCACTCTCTCAAGATACAAATAGATTATTAAAACTTTTTTTTATATAAATATTTTTATTTAATATTAATCTTTTTATTTTTAAAGTCTTTCACTTTCTTTTTCAATTTCTTTTTATTTAATATTAACTTTTTATCACTACTCGCCTCCACAACTACCAGCTGCCGATCCTTTTTTCCACCAACTTCACCTCCTTCCATAGCTCACCCACCCCTCTCTTCTCCTCAACATCAATCTTAGCCCAACTTTTCATTTTTTTTCTCAATCACAGCCAAGCACGTCCTTAACACAAAACCCATTTTCCCCACTCTTCCGTTAACCACCACCATCAGAACAGGACCAAATTAATCCTGTGGCTTCTTACTGATTGCATAGGGAATTTTAGGTACTAAAGTTTTGAGAAATTATTTATAGCTATGAACAGAAAATATCTTATGTTCCATCATTTAATTTTAATCTATTCAAATTTGAACCTTTTTTGTTGGCAACACGGTGATGAAAGATTCTGTTTGGTTCTTGGTTCGAGAACTCCATCCGAGGTCACCGGCGAAAGCTCCGGTTGAAGGCTCCGTGTCGATTTACAATTGAGGCTTTAGTTTTTTTTTTTTACCTTACTTCTTTTTGGTATTATTTGTTGGGATACAATTGTTGTAGGTAACGAGAAATAAGTTACTATTACAATGGTAAGAAAGGATAAACTAAATATTACAATAAATTGGAAATCAAGAACTTAACAAATTGATTGTATGATTTGCTGAGTAGAATGATGACACTCTGTCTTTAAGACAAGATTGCTCTGTATATCTCCTTTTACATTGTCGGGCAATAGTCTCCCAAGATACAACAACTTAACAATTGATCAAAGGAAACTCAAGTGTTACTCTTGAACAATTTTGAGTATAGTAACTTTGCTAGAAAGGAAGAAGATGAATTCAAAAAATTCTGAAGTATTTTCTAAGTGTTGTGTAGTGTTCTTCAATTGAGCCAAATGCCTCAATTTATAGTGTAAGGAGAAGACCTCTCAACTAGCCAACTAATGACCTTCAATAGCCATGTAATGACACTTAATAGAGGGGTTACATTCAACCAAATAATGGCTGAATTCATGTGTCAAGTAATAGAGAATCAATGCTCCAAAACCAGCCCAAAGGTCAGAACTTTCCAACTTCCCATCGCAGCATTCTGCCTCCGAAGCGCCGCAACTCTGTGAATTAGCGCCGCGGCTCCAGTGACTGGCCAACCAATTAGCGTCGCGGCTCCGACGGTGTGGCGCCGCGGCGATTTCTGACTCGTTTCATCTTACACTTCTTCCTTCGTTTACCAATGTGGAATACTTTGTTATTTGGCCAATAACCGTCCATCATTGTAGGTTTCAAACGTATTACATACGTACCAATATCTCTTTCACTAATAAAATTTGCGATACTTGGCACTACGTGTGCACATGTGTGGAAACAACGTTTCCGACGTGCGGGGCCCCAATTGTTTGAGTCATAAATAATGGGATATACTTAATTCCACATTTAGTAAATTTTCAACAATCTCCTCTTGAAAGAGATTTTTGGCGCACACACTTGGTGCCTTTTCCAACAATCTTTCAGCGCACCGATGTTGCATCTGGATAGGTAGCATACACTTTGAACCTTCCATAGTTGAATACCGTTGAACTTACTTACTGCGCGATGAATGTGATGTATTGAACCGTTAGTGTTTAGCGTAAGCCAAGTCAACGATACCAACACAACAACTTCCTTTACTCAGTTCTTCGTAATATTTTATCTGTTGTGGCCGTGGACACTTCTTGGATTCTTAAGTACGTTCACTTGAGGCGGTCTGTCCTCGCACTTAAATAGGTGGTCTCCTACAAGGTATCCTGCTATACCCCACTTTACAAGTGTTAGGAACCATTAAAAGTTTCCTCAAACCTAACCTCAGCCGGTGATGATCATTAAAGGTTTTGATAACTTAACCTTCACCCACACTGCAGATAGCACTTATAGTCTATCGCGGGAACGACTTTGAATTTGGTGTTTCTTTACAGAAATCACTATCCGAAGTGCTCATGCTTCCACCGAAGCGATCAACTGAACCTTTATAGCTTAGTTTTCCCATTGAACCTAATTCCTGGGATCTCCAGTCAGTAAGGTTGGGTTACCACCGTATTGGTCCTTATACCTTGAGTTTTAAGCCCATTTCCCTAGACAGACAGAACATCTGATCCTTGGGTAAGCCATTTGTCAGTGGGTCAACTATGTTATCCTTTGATTTTATGTAATCAATGAATATTATACCCGTGGTGATCAGCTGCCTAACAATCTTATGTCTCCGTCGAATATGACGAGACTTGTCGTTGTACATAGAATATTGTGCCCTTTCTAGAGCCGACTGACTGTCGCAGTGGATCATTACAGAAGGTACGGATTTGTTCCAACAAAGAACATCATCTAAGAGGTCGTAAAGCCACTCAGCTTCTTCTCCTGCTTTGTCTAAAGCGATAAACTCTGATTCCATCGTGGATCGGGTGATGCAAGTTTGCTTAGAGGATTTCCAAAACACAGCTCCACCACTAATTGTAAATACATACCCACTGGTGGACTTGGTGTTCTCTATATCAGATATCCAGTTTGCATCACTGTACCTGAATATCTCAAATAATGCAACCCGTAAGTTAGCGTGTATTTCAGGTATTGTAGTACCCGATTCAATGGCTTCCAATGATTATTACTCGGATTATGGGTAAACCTAGCCAACTTGTTGACTGCATAAGAAATATCAGGTCGGGTGTAGTTTGTTATATACATCAAACTACCAATCACCTGTGCATATTGCTCCTGGCATATGGGTGCACCACGATTTTTTCAAGCTTTTGATTTCTATTCATTGGTGACTTTATAGGCGAACTGTCAAACATCTCGAACTTTCTCAAAATCTCCTCGATGTAGTGAGACTGAGATAAGACCAGTCCGTCAGACGTCTTAGAGATTTTTATCTGTAAGATGACATTTGCGATACCCATATCCTTCATGTCGAAGCATTGTTTCAACATGTTCTTAGTCTCTAGAATCATGCTAGGACTGCTCCCTGTGATCAACATGTCATCTACGTACATGCATAACATGATGAACGAGTCAGAGTTACCTTTCATGTAGACACATTTGTCACACTCATTAATGGTGAAACCCTTCGATAGTAGAGTACTATTAAATTTTTTGTGCCATTTCTTCGGGGCTTGTTTCAGCCTGTACAGAGATTTGACAAGCCAACAGACTTTCTTCTCTTGCCCTGGAACCACATACCCCTCGGGTTGTTCCATATACATTTCTTCTTCCAAATCACCATTTAGGAAGGCTTTCTTGACATCTATTTGATGTATCTCAAGGTCACGCAACACTGCGATCACAATGAATACTCGTATGGACGTCATTCTAGACACCGGGGAGTACATGTCAAAGTAGTTAAGGCCTTCCTTTTGCCGATAGTCCTTGACTACCAACCTGACCTTATACTTATCTATAGACCCATCTGCTTTATAATTCCATTTGAGTATCCATTTACAACCCAATGGTTTATTTTCCGGAGGAAGATCAACCAACTCCCAAGTATGGTTATGCAGAATTGAGCTTATTTCACTCTCAATAGCTTCTTTCCTGAGCGGTGCCTCTGGAGTTGACAATGCTTCAGCAATTGTCCTTGGTTCATTATCAACCATATAAGCTACAAAGTCAGGACCGAAGGATTTATCCTTCCTGACCCTTTTACTTCGCCTTAGTTCCATCTCTGGAGTCTCCAAGTTCTAAGAATCCGGAACACTAGATTCCGGATATTCAGCCACTTCGAGATCCACTAGATCTGAACCATCTAGATTCGGGCCGTCAACGACTCCCGGTTCCTGAGAGCTTTGTTCATAACTTTGTTTGCGAGAGGTTATGTATTTTTCCTTTCTAGGAAAGGTATCTTCAAAGAATTGAGCATTCCTTGATTCCATGATTGTACCCCCGTGGATATTTGGAATATCTGACTTATGCACTAAGAAGAGATAAGCACTACTGTTATTTGCATATCCGATGAATATGCAATTTACAGTCTTAGGCCCAATCTTGACCTGCTTTAGCTTGGGTACTTCAACCTTTGCCAAACAACCCCACACCTTTAAATATTTATAAGCGGGTTTCTTTCCCTTCCATGATTCAAATGGAGTTTTGTCCTTACCCTTATGTGGGACTCTGTTAAGAATCGTATTAGCGGTAAGGATGGCTTCTCCCCACATGTTTTGGGAAAGATCGGAATTGATGAGCAAGACATTCATCATTTCTTTCAATGTGCGGTTCTTACGTTCTGCCACACCGTTCGACTGGGGTGAGTATGGAGCCGTCATTTGATGAACAATGCCCGATTCGGCATAATATTCCTCAAATGGCGCTACATATTCTCCCCATCTATCGATACGAATGGATTTAATCCGCATGCTTAATTGGTTCTCAACTTCTGCTTTGTAACGTCGGAACGCTTCAAAGACTTCATCCTTACTTTTCAACAAGTAAATGTAACAATACCTTGTGCTATCATCAATGAATGTCACAAAGTACTTGTTCCCTCCTCTAGTTTATGCAAACTTCAAATCACATATATCTGTGTGAATAAGTTCTAGAGGAGCTGTATTCCTTTCGACGGATCGAAAAGGAAGCTTTGTGAGTTTTGCCTCTATGCACACCTCACACTTATGTTGAGGGTTTACGTTTATAGACGGCAACAACTCCAACTTTACCAACCTTTGGATGGACTTGTAGTTGACATATCCTAATCTATGATACCATAAATTAGAAGACTCAAATAAGTAAGAAGAAACTTCAATATTATTATTTGTACGTAATACAGACATGGCGTTAAATTTGAAGAGGCATTCACAGACGAATCCTCTTCCCACAAACGTTCCATTCTTAGTGATTACAAATTTATTGGACTCAAACACTAGCCTAAAACCAGCATTAACTAATAAATGACCTGAAATTAAATTTCTTCTAATATCAGGAACATGCATCACCTTCTTCAGAGTGAGCTCCCTTTCAGAAGTCATCTTCAAGACTACCTTTCCTACCCCCAACACGTCAGAGGAAGCGTTGTTGCCCATGAACAACTTCTTGTTTGTAACTAGTGTATAAGTGGAGAAGGCATCTCTATTGGAACAGATGTGTCTTGTAGAACCTGTGTCTATCCACCATTACATGGAATTCTTAACAAGGTTTGCTTCTAGCACCACCGCTGAGAACTCCTCAATCATGTCGTCCAGAAACTTGTCTTTGACGACGTTAACCTGTGCCTTACCCTTAGCATGGACCTTCTCTTGCTGCTCAGTCTTGAATTTGCAGTAGTCCTTGATCATGTGACCAGGTTTCCCGCAGTGGTGACAGTTTCCTTTGAACTTCTCCGCTGCTTGGGTCTTGCCATCTTTCTGGAACTTGCGCTTCTTGCTTGGGTGCCCTTTGGCCTCAGGCAGATTTGCCTTTGCCTCAACGGGTTATTTACCCCTAGGTAAGGCCTTCTTATTATCTTCCTGAATTTGGAGTTTGATAATAAGTTCTTCAAAGGCCATTTCCTTTGTTTTGAGTTTTAAGTAACTCATAAACTCCTTCTACGAGGGAGGTAACTTTTCAATTAGTGATGCAACCAAAAACTGCTCATTTGGTTTCATACCTTCCAAATCCAGGTGATCTAGAATCATTTGGAATTCCTGGACTTGGGACATCACTGTTTTACTATCCACCATTTAAAATTTCAGAAATTTCCCAATGATGAATTTCTTAGTACCTGCATCTTGTGTATTGTACTTCTTTTGCAGTTTCTCCCACAACTCTTTGGCAGTGCCTACGGTGCAATACACCGTGTAGAGAGGGTCTGAGAAACAATTCAATATGTAATTCTTACACATGAAATCACTATGATTTCATGCATCAAGAACCATCTTCATGCCATTAATGACATGGATACATAGACCCCCTTCAGCCGTTTCAGAAGGCGAAGGGTCCATTTCATCTCCAGCTTATGGAGGATCTTCTGTTAGAAAATGTGTCATTCCCATAACAGTCAGATAGAATAGAATTTTCTGCTGCCATCTCTTGAAGATTGAGCCTATGAACTTTTCAGGGCGTTCATGGTGGAATCCAGCGGGTGGAGGAACGACAACGTTCCCTTGAGCGGCAGTAAAGGCGTTGGATGAGCCTTGAGCAACCGAAAAAGCATTAGTTGTGCCTTAAGCAGTGGGGAAGGCAGAGGGATTGCCTTGAGTAGCAGCAGCAGCAGAATCAGAAGCAATTTGTTCTCTTCCAGTCATCTTTCTAGGTACTTACAACAAAATTTTGTCTTAAAATTGTTGGGATACAATTGTTGTAGGTAACGGGAAGTACGTAACTATTACAATGGTAAGAAAGGATAAACTAAATATTACAATAAACTGAAAATCAAGAACTTAACAAACTGCTTGTGTGATTTGCTGAGTCGAATGATGACACTCTGTCTTTAAGACAAGATTGCCCCGTATATCTCCTTTTACGTTGTTGGGCAATAGTCTCCCAAGATACAACAACAACTTAACAATTGAGCATAGGAAACTCAAGTGTTACTCTTGAAGAACTTTGAATATAGTAACTTTGTTAGAGAGGAAGAAGATGAATTCAGAAAATTCTGGAAAATTTTCTAAGTGTTGTGTAGTATTTTTCAATTGAGCCAAAGACCTCAATTTATAGTGTAAGGAGACGACCCCTCAACTAGCCAACTAATGGCCTTCAATAGCCATGTAATGACACTTAATAGAGGGGTTACATTCAACCAAATAATGGTTGAATTCATGTGCCAAGTAATGGAGAATCAATGCTTCAAAACCAGCCCAAAGGTCAGAACTTTCCAACTTCCCGTAGCAGCATTCTGCCTCCGAAGCATCGCGGCTCTGTGAATTAGCACCGCGGCACCGCGACTGCAGTGACTGGCCAACCAATTAGCGCTGCGGCGCTGCCTGGGAGGCGCCGCGGCTCCGACGGTGTTGCGCTGCAGCCCTTCACGGCGATTTTCGACTCATTTCATCTTACACTTCGTACACTTCTTCCTTCGTTTACCAACATGGAATACTTTGTTATTTGGCCAATGCCATCCATCATTCTAAGTCTCAAACGTATTACATACGTATCAATATTTCTTTCACTAATTAAATTTGCGATACTTGGCACTACGTGTGCATGTGTGTGGAAACAACGTTTCCGCCGTGCGGGGCCTCAATTGTTTGAGTCATAAATAATGGGATATACTTAATTCCACATTTAGTAAATTTCCAACATTATTCACTGTATATTAAGATGGAGAAGGTGTTTTTGGGGTGATTGTGGTTATTTCTAAGAAAGGGTGGAGAAGGGGTTGGACAGTGGCGACGATGGATTTCTCCGGCGATGGCTATGGAGTTTTGATAGTTTGTGGTGTGAAGGCGGTCAACCATGGCGGTGGAGAAGGTCACCGGTGACAGGTGATTTTCTCATTTGGTAGAGGAAGATAGAGGACAAAATTATTTTTTCTTGGGGTGAGGGTTACCGCTGACGGTAAAGAAGAAAGATAAAGTAAGAAAAAAAGAAAATAAGGAAAAGAATTAGAAAAAATATACAATTTTTGGGGTCAAATTTAGTGTTACAGTGTGCACTTCACACTCTAACACATAGGTGAGATTGACATTTTTGGGAGCAATTATTTTAAAAAGGTTCAGGGGTAATCGGACCTCTCCAAAGATATGATGAGTAATTAGGATTTCGACCTAAACGTTTGGGGCTCATTTGGCCATTTTTTCATTAATATTTGTTTGGTAGAAAAATAACCTCCAATTTGGAGTTTGTTATCAAAAAGTGTTTGACCATGTTCTTTTTTTTTTTTTAAAAGTAATTTTTTTATATATGTTTTTTCGAATTAAACATTACAATAGAAAATACATCAACCAATTTCTCTCGTGTATCCTTTACCAATAACAACTTCTCCTGTATAAAAACTCCATGAAATTGGAATTGAGAAACAATTTGTATGGATGAATGGAGAAAAGAAAAGGAAATTAAGTTTTTGTTTATGAGCTTTGTGTGTAGAATAAGAATTTGTTATATGCATTTGACTTATGAGCTTTCAACAACGAGACAAAATTGTTGATTTTTTCATTTTTTTTGTGTAGATTGCCTTAAGGTAGAGTTTGCATGTCTTAATCTAGAATTTGCATGCCTTAAGCTAGAGTTTTGATTTTTAAGGTAGAATTTGTCTGTAAACTCTACCTTATAAGACATAATTTTCTTATGCTCATGCATTAAAGTAGAGTTTACTACCTTAAGGTAGAGTTTGCATGCTAAGGTAGAGTTTGGATTCGTAAGGTAGAATAAGGCATGCCTGAAGGCAAACTCTGCCTTAAGGTAGAATTTGCTACATTAAGATAGAGTTTGCATGCCTTAAGATAGAGTTTTCTACCTTAAAGTATAGTTTGCATGTCTTAAAGTAGAGTTTGCCCTACTACTTTGAGGTAGAATTTGCATGCCTTAAGGTAGAGTTTACTACCTTAAGGTAAAGTTTGCATTCCTTAAGGTAGAGTTTGCATGCCTTAAGCAATATAAGACAGAGTCTGTCTTAAGGCATGAAGACAAACTCTGCCTTAAGGTAGAATTTGCATGCCTTAAGGTAGAGTTTGGATTCGCAAGGCAGAATTGGCTTATGCCTGAAGACAAACTCTGCCTTAAGGTAGAGTTTGCATTTGCAAGGTAGAATTTGCCCCCAAACTCTCCTTTATAAGGTAGAGTTTGCCCTGTGCTTGAAGGAAAACTCTGTCTTAAGGTAGAGTTTGCATGCCTTAAGGTAGAGTTTGCATGCCTTAAGGCAGAGTTTGCTACCTTAAGGTAGAGTTTGGATTTGAAGGTAAAATTTGTCTGCAAACTCTATCTTATAAGACAAAGTTTGTCTTATACCCGAAGACAAACTCTGCCTTAAAGCCTTAAGGTAGAGTTTGGATTCGCAAAGGAGAATTTGCCCGCAAAGTCTCCTTGTAAGGCACAGTTTGGCTTATACCCGAAGAAAACTCTATCTTAAGGTAGAGTTTGCATGCCTTAAGGTAGAGTTTGATATCTTAAGGCAAACACTAAACGTCGCGTCCTCTTGAGTGAACCCCTCATAATTCGGATCACCCCTAGAGTTTGACAAAGCTGAAGTATCCGCTAAATGAAAACTGATAATTTGGGACAATTGTTAGCTATAGAAATCAAACCTTCATCACCAACAAACCCAATGTACCTAGGATCAAACATACAAGCAACACGAAACTCCTTCAAATTAGGATAAACTTGTGTAATTACGCTAATCTCATCAGACTTAAACCCTTCAGGAAAAGACGAATTCAAGAGATTAAACTTAGTTAGATTAGCAGCAACATTAGGATGAGATACAAGTGCTATAGTAATTTCAAATCCTTTTGATCCTGTACTCCAACTTCTTGTAGTGATAATGACACAGCATTCGTTGCAGCAAAAGTAGCCATTCTTTTTCTTCTTTTACTATTACTATTATTAGTACAAGTAAGGATTCTTGTTCTTGTACTTTGACTGATAATATTGTGAATGTGGGCTTTATGGAGAGTGGAGGGACATGTGGGGTTAAGGGATTGGATGGAAGAAGCAGAATAGCACGTGCTGCTCAACATTACTATATATAGAAAATTGAGAGCAAGTCATTTAACGAATGAAGGTGAAAACACAAAAAAATGATGTTTGGATATCTCACAATTGACTCAAATACTTCTTGCCTAGTTTATTAGACTATTAATGTATTTAAAATATTTAAATAATGTAAAAGGTTTTGAAATTCATCATTATTGACACTTAGAGCTTAAAGAGGAGAGAAATATAAGATTGGAAAGAAGAACCCTAGAATATGTGAGATGTGAGAGTTAATTTCGTCCTAACGTTATTATCTTAAAAATTAAAAGGTGAAATTTAAAATATTCAGACGTGTGGGGCAAAAATTAAAGACCAACCCAAATAAGGACCCCCCAAAATATACCTTAGGCTTATTTTATTTTATGTTGTAGCCCACCGGATCCAGTTAGCCGAATATTCATCTGCAGTTAGTATACCTTCGTTTTCAATTTTTCTTTTCAAAATAGAGTTTCTTCGATCCTAAGTTTGTTGTTGAGGACGATGATTTTACTGAATAATCAAGGCGGTTAGCAATTGAAGGAAACCCAAGTAATCCTACTGTTAGAAGGACCTGGACAAAGAGTAGTGATACTGTCAGAAAAAAAATGTCATAGCCAGTCTAATTTGAAGGTATCTTCTCAATTGTTATATGTATAATCTCTGTAATTTAGTATATATTAATTGTATTCTTCTTTTTTTAGCAAATTGTAATAGTATGTAAAGTGTATAAAAGTGCCAGTACTTATATGTATAGTATTTATATATTTAGTGTATATTAAATGTATAAGTACATAGTGTATTAGTAATGTGTGAAGTGTAGGTTTGTGGATACATGCAACTTTTGAAAATTTTAAAAATACAACTATTATTTAAGTGATAACAACTTTGGGATTTCTATGTTCGTCCATGTGATCATTACCCGACTCGAATCAATATGCACACAAGCTGTCTCATTGTGGATCAATTGAAAGATAAATTAGATGAGCAATAGCTTCAGATGTTTAAAAATACATGTGCTGGTTATTTTTTAGAGTTGCTGGCAGTTTTCATACAAAACCAACTTATACATGCATTGTTTCTTAGGAAAGTGGCGTTGGAGAGATATGGATTAAAGTGAATAGCACTATACTTCAGACTTGCAAAGTTTGCTATAATTACCGGGTTAAAGTGCGACAGTGATTATAATAAGGATTATGAACTTGACAAGTCGAGTCGCTTGATGGAGTTGTACTTTCCAGGCGAATCAAAGATTATGAAGCAACAATTGACTGAGTGCTTCATGAAAACAAGTGGCAATCTGATGAGGATGCATTGAAGATTGCTATCTTGTACTCCATTCATAATTTTATTTTTCTATTACGAATGATGATGTCACTATAAAGGATGACTTCGTACTGATTGAGTGTGGTGATAACCAAGTATTCCCTTGGGGGAAAGTATGTTGTACTGCTTTGTTGGAGTCAATGAAGGCCACACCTCTTCCTTCAAGTATTCATTCAATAAGGCACTGTTGACATCCATTTGATAGAGCTTGAACTTCATATAGGAGGAAAAAGCAATAAGCATACACATTGCTTCCATCCTAGCTACTGGTGCAAAGGTTTCATCATAGTCGATTACTTTTTCTTGATTATAACCTTGTACCACCAGCCTTGCTTTGTTTCTTGTGATTGTTCCTTGATCATACAATTTCTTTCTAAAGAACCATCTACTCCCAATGACTGTTCTGTCTTCAGGTTTTGGTTCCAGATGTCATACCTTATTCCTCTCGAATTGATGAAGTTCTTTTTGTATTGCAATGATCCAGTCAGCATCTAGCGGAGCCTCTTTGATATTATTTGGATCAATCATGGATAGGTAGGCAGTGAAAGCACATAGATTTCTGGACTTGGTTCTTGTTGTAACACCAGAATATATAGAGGTGATTACATTCTTAATTGGATGTGCTTCTTGTACTTCCAGTTGCTTCTTTGAATGATAAGGGAACCATGTTCTTCATTATCATTTGCTTCTTCAGTTTCCCCTTCCTATTGTCTTGGTGGATGTCTTCATGAACATTCAAGGGACCAGATTCATTGATATTGTTTACCTGCTAAGTTTCCCTTGTTGAAAGTGTATTGATATTCTGCACATCTAGTTGTTTAACCTAGGGAAGAATGATCAACTCATAACACATAAATAATTCATACCTGACAGTTACCTTAGGTGGAATCTTACAATTTATACCCTTAAACTATACAAATGTGACCCGCATATAAACCCAATAAAAAATGGGATGGATCGGGTAACACAAGCATAATTAACTAGGTGCTAAAATGTGTATACGCTATATATTACATATATTAAATAGAGAAACTTAGATCTTAGTTCACTATGATTCTACAAGGAAGGAGAACTCCTGGTAAATGAACTTCTAGGAAACATCTCTCACAGGTCACAAGTTTCATTATAGAACGAGCACTTAAGCTATATTTTTCTTGAGCTTCTACAAATCCCCTGCTAAGAACATGTTGAATCCAATCTTCTATTTTCTGGCTGTTACTTAAACATGCAGCTGTAAGAATTTGTTCCAATACTTTTGTGTCAATCTGTAGCAAACATTCTGGACTGACAATTTTGTGGAAGCATAGTCTGATCTCCTTCAAAAACTTCTCAGCCAGAGAGTCGAAATCAAAAGGCGTGAAAATCGCAGTCTCATCAAATTGTGTAAACAATTGTTTCAACCATGCTGTGGTGTTTTCATTGGCCAAGTCACAACCAGAATCTCCAGTAAAGTTGTCATAATTTTCAATCTCTTCAGCTAGAAGATTCAAATCTAGGCATGTGTTTGATGTCCTGTGGGCTCGTTTAGCTATCTCTAAGCTTCCACATTGCTGATCTACACTTTCGATTGGACCAGTAGTAAGCTTTCTATTATTCACAAAGATTTGGCTAGAAGATCTTTTTCTAGTTGTTATCAATGCACTTGAGTTGGGACTTTTGACATCATCTGCAAGATCAAATGCTATTAGTATCTGGATTTGCCATCCTTTAGCTGCCAATATATCTTCTTCAGTATTCAGCTGCTTCTTTGGTACAAGGAAGTGTTCTTTCTTCAGCTAATCTTGATGAAGTTGTCACAAAGATTGCGTTAGCTACGCTAACTTCTCTACCATGAGAGTCCAAAAATCTACCAATCTTAACAGCCTGTGACAAGCTTTTCTGAATGAGTAGATCAGCTTTATCCAATTTTTCAAGGAAAACAACAGATAAGGGGTTGTATCTCAGTTTATCGGCAACATAGTCAACAACATGCTTCCCTCTGAATGTCATATCATATTGATTCAGTACCTGGAGATCAAAAAACTCGAATTCGTCATGTACACTTAGATCCACACAGATCAAGTTGTTTGTGCTTCCATATAGAATCTCAGCCAATGCAATCGCGACTTTCTACTTACCAAGCTTATTGGGTCCAAGAAAGTTGAGCCATATGTCTCCACGACTTGGACAATTATTTCTTTCTTTTCTACTTTTGCATCGAGCTATTGTTTGGCTAATTGTATTTACAACATCCTCCTGCCAATTAACCTTTTCTATAAGAGCTGCTTAAAGCATCTTGAAATCTCCGATTGCTGCTGAAGAGATTTAGAAGATGGCGATAGAGGATACCGGTTAATGAAACAACTCAAGAGCACCTTAGCACTTGCTGATACATTGCATGATATGTTATGTGCTTGGTTGAGGCTACTCTGGTTTGTCAGCTTCTCTTGTTCTTTGCTTGGAGAAGTAGAGGCCATGCATAAACCTAAATATGTTGTCACTGAGGTTACAGAGGTTGGAGAGTTGAAGCCATGCTCATCATCACATTGTGAGGGAGTTTCACTAAACTTGGAGAGAAAAGTATTTCTTTCATTTGACGAAGAAATTGTGGATGTCATATTCTTCCTTCTAGTTTCTGTTGAAGATGCATTTTGGCTGCTAGTTTCTTCGTTATTGATGCTTTTCTTTTGGTCTTCAACAACTTGGAAACCTACAACTGATGGGATCTCAGAGCTCATCCGAAAATTTCTAGTCTTGGGTAATGGTTGATTGTAGTGTAAACGCTGGCAGAGATTGTCCCATTTTCTCTGCAAACCAGCAATTTTAGTACCCAATACCATTTTATCATCTTTGGCCTGCACTGAAGCCATATAAAGAAGTTATCAAATGATTTATTTTAGACCAATATGAAGATTTATTCTGCTCTAGATAATTAATTTTATAATTTTGTTGGCACACAGGGAAGATATAAAATTCTAGACTAGTTAAGGTGTTGAAGAACAGAACTACTGGATCTAAGCAATAACAAAAATGGATCTTAAAAAAAAAAGACAGTCCGGTGCACTAAGCTCCCGCTATGCGCGGGGTCCGGACTACAAGAGTCTATTGTACACAGCGTTACCTTGTATTTCTGCAAGAGGTTGAAAAAGGAAATACTCACTCGCTCCCATTTATCTTAAGGTATTTCATTGTATATGAATTTAAAAAATTATATACTCCCTCTGTTCCAATTTATATTACACACTTTCTTTTTTAGTCAGTAAAAAAAAGACACATTTCTTTATTTGACATCGCTTTAACTTTAAACTTTATCTTTTACGCTTAACGAGATGATCTATAACCATACAAATATATTTGACTTGTTTTACACCACAAGATTTAAAAGACGTTCTTTATTTCTTAAACTCCGTGGCGAGTCAAATTACGTCATATAAATTGGGACGGAGGGAGTAATATGTAAGCTAAATATATGCATGTAACAAATTTGTTCTTTTAAATGAGTGTTGTTGAGAGTTCCACTTGTATTTTCGTATTCACTCATTTAAAAATATGAGTTTTTACATCAAGTGAGGATGTCTAATGTTTTTAAAGAAAGAACATGAATGTTGAAATGTGAAGTACGACCGTGTAAAATATATCCTTGTGGCCGGTTATTCTTCGGATCCTGTGCATAGCGGGAGCTTAATGCACTGGACTGTCTTTTTTAATATGAATGTTGAAATTAAATAGTTTTCAAAAAGAGAATTATATCATTCTTTTTTGGTAAAATACAAAGAAAAAAATAAATCCAAAATCCATAGTTAATATGGGTTCATAATGTGTATAATATTATCATTCATAGTATATATTTAAAATGTCTTTTTCATAGGTATATATAAATAATTTGAACTAAAAGCAATATATAAGGTGCGATAAATCGGCCTCTAATATATGCTAGTACAAGGAAAGTAGAGAGCTGAAGAGTAGAATTGCGAAGAAAAAAACAGACCTCCATAGCCTCCAGTCCTCCATTAGTGTTGAGTTCAGTCATTTGCAACCAAGAAGGGAGACTTGATTGGTAGTGATCTGCAACTGAAACACTGCTAATTAGTCCACTCTTTGACAGATCATTTGCTTCTTGTTTACATTTCTCATTACATAAGGGACAGCGGGATGCAGTGTGGTATGAACAGCTTAACGGGCTTTTAATGTCAGTGTTAAACAACACGTCCAGTTGTTTAATAGCCAAAACAGTTGGCAAATATTTAGTATTAAGGAAAGTATATTGTTTGTATATTGTAGTATATTTGTTACCTAGATTAGGTTATACACTTACCATAATTAGGATATACACTTACCATATTGTAGAGTTAGAATTATGGTAGGAGAAGGTTTGTAACTTGTATATATATCTATTCAATCAATGAAAATAATCAAGGGGATTATTTCTTTCATGGTATCAAGAGACTAGGTCTAAACAAAAGTTTTCTTCTCTCAAACTTTTGCCTCCTCTTTGGCCGAGAACCCCCTCCCTCGGGTTTTCTCTCCAAATATCTCGTCTTCCGCTCTCAAAAACCTCTCTTAAAATTATCCTCCTTCTTTGTTCTTTCAAAAATGTCTAAGAACAATTTTCACCCTGCCCTCACGGTTTCCAATATCAAGCTCAGTGTCCCTATTGTCCTTGAGATGGAAAACGTTCAATATGCAATGTGGGCAGGAGTTGTTTAAAATTCACGCTATCTCTTATCAAGTTCTTCATCACATAATTCCTCTGCTAGACCCCTTCTGCGGAGGATCCCGAGGTATGGATTACACTTGATGCTACCGTTCTTCGGTGGATATACGCCACTATTTCATGGACCTTCTACTGACGATTATGGAGCCCGATACCACGGCTATGGCTGCATGGAATAGATTGCGTGACATATTCCAAGACAACCAACATTCCCGTATCGTCACACTCGAAAGGTGAATTCTCTCTCGTTCGAATGGGCGTATTTAGAAACGTTTACGCATATTGCAAGAAACTAAAGGAATTGGCGGATCAACTCCGTAACGTTGGCGCACCAGTAACAAATAATCGTCTAGTTCTACAGTTGGTTGCCGGTCTTTCGGAGGCCTATAATGGTGTTGGCACTCTCCTTCGCCAAAGCAACCCTCTTCCCGACTTTCATCAAGCCCGCTCCATGCTTACGTTGGAAGAAGCCGGTTTGGCTAAAAAGGCGGCTACCGGAGCAAGTCCAGTTGTCATGATGACGTCCTCTCCTAATCCGTCAGTTTTTGTTAATAATTCGGGCCAAAACCATAATAATGGTGGCGGCAAGAATAATCGCAAGAATAATAAAAACCGCGGGGGCAAACGCGGTGGTAATGGTGGAGGTTCCGGTAGTCAGCAAAACGTCGGTGGGTCCCATCCAATGAACAGTGGCCCACCACCCCCATGGGCCCAGCAGTGGGGCCCATGGCAGTGGAGCAGTGGCAGTGGACCGTGGGCCAGCAGCCCATACCAAAGACAGAAATTCCGGCCGTGGTCGCCAACAATCCAGGCCCAATGGCCAGCAGTGGCGGCCCACTGGCCAGTGGCCCAACAACGGCAGTGGGAGCAGTTACGGGCCAGGGCCAGGACGACCAGGAGGTCTTGGGCCCCGCCCTCCCCAAGCCCATCATGCAAAGAGCCCCACTCGCATCGATATCGAGGCCGCGATGCACACGCGTTGGGGTTGACTCACCTGCACTCCAAATTGGTACATGGACACCGGCTACTACTCACATGACTTCCGAATCGGTACTCTCATCTTATTCCAATTTGAGCACCCCTGGAGATAATTGTTGGTAATGGCGATTCTATTCCAATTCTAGGGTATGGTCGAAAACGTTGTCTCCCACAATCCACCACTCCTCTTGAAAAATACTTTACATGCTCCTAAATTGATTAAAAATTTAGTGTCCGTCCGAAAATTCACAAATGACAATTACATTTCTGTTGAGTTTGATCCTTTCGGTTTCTCTGTGAAGGATTTCAAGGCGGAGTCATCTCATGAGGTGTGATAGTAGGGGATCTGTATCCTATCATGCAGGTTTGATCCATCGAGTCCAAATTTTGCCGCCAACTTTTGCAGCCATCTCTCCTTCCATGTGGCATGCTCGTCTGGGTCATCCGGGATCTTCTATTTTATCAGCTTTAGATAAAAATAGCTTTATTTCTTGTAAGGGTACGAGTCGTACTCCAAGTTGTCAGTCTTGTTCATTAGGAAAAATTGTCAAGTTGCCATTTGTAGACTCCAATTCTCATACGTCTATGACATTTGACATTATTCATAGCGACTTATGGACATCTCCTGTTCTTAGTTCAATGGGTCATCGATATTATATTCTCTTTTTAGATGATTATTCTAGATTTTTGTGGACGTTTCCAATTGCGAATAAATCACAAGTGTTTTCCGTCTTCATCAAATTTAGAGCGTTCACACGTACTCAATTCGAAAGAGAAATAAAAAATATTCAGTGTGATAATGGGAAAGAGTATGACAATAGGGAGTTTCGGGAATTTTGTGCTACTAATGGGATAAATTTTCGTTTTCATGTCCTCATACATCTTCACAAAATGGGAAAGCCGAGCATAAAATTCGTTCCATAAATAACATTGTCAGAACTCTCCTAATACATGCCTCCATACCTCCATATTTTTGGCATCATGCTCTACAAATGGCCACATATCTTCTTAACATAATTCCTTCTAAAGGTCGACATATTCTTCCCCTCAAAATCCTATATAATAAGAACCCTTCTTATTCTCACCTTGATTTTTGGGTGCTTGTGTTATCCGTTATTCCCATCCACCACAATTAACAAACTTGAGGCTCGGTCTACCCAGTGTGTGTTTTTGGGTTATCCGTCGAATCATCGTGGTTATAAGTGTTTTGATTTATCCTCCAAGAAAATCATAATCAATCGCCATGTCATTTTTGATGAAACTCAATTCCCATTTACGAAAGTTCATACTCCCGAACCTAAGTCGTATAATTTTTGGATGACCAAATATCCCGTATATTATTCGGAATTTTTCTGACAACTCCCGCATCTGAACTCCCTGGCCCATCGCCTACCGGCCCCACAATAACGTCACCCCTCATCGCTCCAGCATCGAACAGCCGAGGTTATTGGGCAGCCCACCACCTCGAACCGGTCCGTAAACGTAACCCAACCTCAGAGCCGATTTGGGCCAAGAGCCCACCGCTGCCGCCAATCCATCCCGAGCCAGAAAAATTCCCAAAATTCCTCAATTCTTCCTCAAGTCATAGACCAGGTCACTCGTAGTCGGGGGTATTTTTACACCTAAAAGACATTTTAATTTACATTCGGATGTCTCTAAATCCCCTTGCCCCGCAATCTCGTGTCCGCATTAAATGACCTTAATTGGAAAATTGCTATGGTGATGAATATAATGCTCTTATTGATAATAAGACGTGGGAGTTGGTGCCCGTCCATATGGTATTAATGTTATCGTGTCTATGTGGATTTTTGCTCACAAGGAGAATTCGATGGGTCCTTTGCTCGACATAAGGCGCGACTTGTTGGTGATGGTAAGACTCAAAGAGTTGGAATTGATTGTGGTGAGACGTTTAGTCCGGTGGTCAAACCGGCTACCATTCGTGACCGCGCTTAGCTTGGCTCTTTCAAAGACTTGGCCAATCCATCAGTTGGATGTCAAGAATGATTTTCTACATGGTGACCTCAAGGAAGCTTGATCTATGCATCACCGTTGGGTTTCAGGGATCCCAACCGCCTCATCATGTCTGTTTGTTGAAGAAATCATTATATGGGCTTAAGCGATCTCCACGTGCCTGGTATACACGATTTCTTGATTTTGTTTCGACTATTGGGTTCACACACGCAGGTCGACAATTCTTTGTTCATCTACCGCCGTGGTTCGTCATTGGCCTATATTACATTATATGTGGATGATATCATTTTGATCGCCTCCTCCGATGCTTTGCGTCGATCTATCATAGCCATGCTCGATTCTGAATTTGCTATGAAGGACTTAGGGCCGTTGAGTTATTTTTTGGGGATTGCCGCCAAACGTCATTCAGGTGGTTTGTTTCTGTCTCAACGGAAGTATGCGGCTGAGATCATCGAGAGGGCTGGGATGTCATCCTGTAAGTCCACTTCCACGCCAGTTTATTCAAACCCAAAGCTAAGCGTCGCAGCAGGTGCACCATACGAGGACCCGACCCGCTATCGCAGTCTTGCAGGGGCCCTCCAGTATCTTACCTTTACCAGACCGGATATTACATATGCGGTTCAGCAGGTGTGTTTATTCATGCATGATCCCAGAGTTGAGCACATGAATGCAATCAAACGCATCATTCGGTATATTCAGGGGACACTAGACTATGGGTTGCACTTGTATCCTTCCTCTACATCCACACTTGTCTCTTACGGATCTCGATTGGGGTGGTTGTCCCGACACCGCACGGTCGACCGGCTATTGTATGTTCCTCGGCAACAACTTGGTCTCATGGTCGGCAAAGCGTCAGGCAACTCTATCACGCTCAAGTGCAGAGGCAGAATATCGAGGGGTAGCGAATGTGGTCTCAGAATCATGTTGGCTACGTAATTTGCTTTTGGAGCTTCATTGTCCCATTCAGAAGGCAACCTTGGTATATTGCGATAACATTAGTGCCATCTACCTTTCAGGTAACCCAGTTCAACACCAGCGCACCAAGCATATCGAAATGGACATTCACTTTGTCCGTGAAAAGGTTGCAAAGGGTCAAGTTCGCGTATGCCATGTCCCGTCTCGATATCAAATTGCTGACATTTTTACAAAGGGTCTACCGGCGGTTCTCTTTGAAGATTTTAGGGACAGTCTCAGCGTTCGAAGACCGCCCGCTATGACTGCGGGGGTGTGTTAAACAACACGTCCAGTTGTTTAATAGCCAAAACAGTTGGCAAATATTTAGTATTAAGGAAAGTATATTGTTTGTATATTGTAGTATATTTGTTACCTAGATTAGGTTATACACTTACCATAATTAGGATATACACTTACCATATTGTAGAGTTAGAATTATGGTAGGAGAAGGTTTGTAACTTGTATATATATCTATTCAATCAATGAAAATAATCAAGGGGATTATTTCTTTCAGTCAGCAGCTAGGGTAGAAAAGAATCCTCCCAATGGCACAAAAGATTCCATCAAGCTGTTAGGTACAAATTGGAGATGAAATTAAACATGTCAGTCACATGGTAATAGAAATAGATATAATCAAGGCATGAACTCTCTATATAAAACCATAAACACTAGTAGTAGGCAACATGTTAAAGTTTGTAGAGGAAGTAATATGGATATATTTCACAGATGATTACTTAACTATCAATTTTTTTCACAAAAATCACTTAACTATCCTTTTTAACATAAAAATCACTAAATCCACTTTCAAGTCACTAAACCACTTTTCCTTGAATAACTTGTTTTTTATTTATTATTATTAAAATTTAAGAAATAAAATTTTAATTAAAAAGGTCCAATCTAAATTTTATGGGAGGAATGAGCATATTGAAGAGAGTTTGAGTTTTCTAATAATTTAATGAAAGTAATCAAATTAAAAAAATAGCAGGCCGTTGAACTTTGGACAAAGATATATAACGTTCAACTCCGTTATAAAAAAAGTGTTCAACTCTGAAGGAAGACCTTCAATTATTTCATTTGTATGTATAGTCTAGAGAGACAAAGGAAAGCACAAAATTAAATAGACGAATCGTATTTATTCCAAATTCTGGAGTGTGTTTCTCTCGCTCTACATGCTATTTATATATTTTTCGTTAGACCATAATATTATATATATAGATATATTTTAATTTTATACAGAGCCTGCCACAAACAATTGGAGTTGATAGCAATTTCGAGATGTTTCTGTGAAGCTCTCGTTACATAAATAGCATCATTCATGTATGAGAGTTTGTGTTTATATTGAGTGTAATAATTTGAATTTGACGGAATCATTGATTAGACTAGAAAATAATTACTTTTAAAAATTTAAATTTATAGCTCTCCGTTGTTAATTTGGTGATCTTGAATTTCTTTCCCATCTTGAGCTAGCATAATTACAGAAAATTCAGTATAGTGGTAGTCAACTTTGCCAATTAAAACTTACAAATATAGCATTATTCTCCGTCAAGATGATGCCGACCGTTTAATTTAATCATGGTATAAAAGTAAGAATAATAATTTTAATTGACTTGGATAGCTAGAAGAATAACCTAGTATTATTTCAAACCAAACATGTTAAATGATAGTGAAAAGAATTATTTACTTTTTTCATATGGGTTTTGGGTCGGATTGGATTCGACCTTTTTAATTAAAATTTTATTTATAATATTTTAATAATCATAATAAAAAAGAGTAAAAAATAAGTTATTAAAAAAAAGTGATTTAGTGACTTGAAAGTGATTTTGGTAACTTTTTGTTAGGTGTTCAAAATTAAGTAACTTTTATATTAGAAAAGATAGTTAAATGATTTTATGAAAGAAAAGTAATAATTAAGTGGCCATATGTAAATTTAACCGAAGTAATAGTACCAATGTACCATAAATTTTCTTTATGTCAAAGCTATCCTAACCAATTGAATAAAGGCAAGTTGGTAAAATTTATTCTTGTATTATTCGAAATTAAGTAACTTGGCGCTCCATTAAACTTTTTTTTATCTACTAATACACTTACCGTCAAGAAATAAATCTTGTTTTTGCTCTAGTCCTTAACGGTGCTTCAACATATGAGGGTATATAGTAAAAAATGAAGGTGTAAATTTTGGAATCATAAGGAATTCGAACAACTGCCTCAAATACAGTAGGAGTCTTTCTCATTAATACAAATATATATAGTATATAATGGGGAATCCTAATACAATAATGATCATATATCTATCATAATTATACATCACTAATTATTACACAATATATGAAATATATTTTAATTATGGTAAGGTATGTACACGTTAATACACCCCTTCAGTCGGAGCGGGAGGAGGCCGGACGCTAAGACTGGATCTGAAGTCAAGGAAGAGCTGTCTAGGAAGACCTTTTTTTGAATATATCTGCATACTGATATGAAGAAGACACATGCAATATTTTAACGTGACCAAGTGCAACCTTCTCACGAACAAAGTGTATATCCATCTCAATGTACTTGGTTCGCTGATGCTGAACCGGGTTATGAGATAAATATATGGCAGGTATGTTATCACAGTAAACCAAAGACGCCTTACGCAATGGACATTGTAGCTCCAAAAGAAGGTTTCGAAGCCAATAAATCTCAGCAACAACATTAGCCACACCTCAGTATTCTACTTCTGCACTCGAACGGGATAGGGTGGCCTACCTCTTGGCAGACCAAGAAATGAGATTATCCCCTAAGAACACACAGTAGCCGGAGGTGGAGCGTCGCGTGTCCAGACAGCCTGTCTAATCATCATCCGTATATGACAATAACCTGGTCGGTGTTGAAGAGTAGAGGTGCAATCCATAATCAAGTGTGCTCTTAACATATCAAATGATACGCTTAAGGGCAGTAAAATTAGGCTCCCTTGGGGCATGCATAAATAAGCATACCTGCTGGACAGCATACGCAATATCAGGTCTGGTGAACGTGAGATATTGTAGTGCACTTGCAAGACTCCTGTAAAGTGTGGGATCGGACACAGGGTTACCATCAACAACACTAAGCTTTGATTTAGAGTCAATCGGAGTGGACATTATCTTGCAGTTTTTCATTTTAGCCCTGTATACTATCTCCTCTGCATATTTGCTGACACAAAAACATCGAATCTGCAGATCCATCCCAAAAAAATAGCTCAACTTCCCCAGGTCAGTCATGGAAAATTCGGTTTTGAGCAATGTAATAATCTCATTTTCAACAAATCAGATAAGGCAGTAAGCACAATGTCATCCACATATAATAGCAAGTAAGCGATGCTATTACCTCGATGAAAAATAAAGAGAGAATTATCACACTTGCTACATACAAACCCAATCCGCAGAATGTACTGTGCAAAGCGATCATACCACGCTCTAGGGGCCTGTTTCAAATCATAAAGTGAATTACGGAGGCGGCATATATACTGAGGGGCTGCTGGATAGACAAAGCCAGACGGCTGGTGCATGCAAACAGTCTCTTTTAGAAACCCATGTAGAAATGCATTTTCACTTCTAGCTGATGAATCAACCAATACTTACCCATAACAATGCTCAGAACTGTGCGAATGGTATCCGATTTAACAACTGGATTGAACGTTTCACCACAATCAACACCCTACTGCCGATTAATGCCATTAGCCACAAGTCTTGCCTTGTACCTCTCTAGGGCACCATTTTCTCTATATTTGTGATGGAAAATCCACATGCAATGGATTACATTCACCCCCTCCGGTGTAGGAACCAAATCCCAAGTGTGCTATTTCGTCAAAACATTAAGTTTCCCACACATGGCCGCATTTCAATTTGGGTTTAGTTTGGATAATTTTGGGTTTTTGGGAATAGGTGAAATGGTTTGGGTGGACAAGTTAAATTGGACTTTGAATTTGAAAATCCTGTGTTAAGCACGTCTTTTCATAAGGTGGGTGGGGGCAGGGGTACTGTCGTATTTAGGGGTGGAGTCTGGTTTGGGAAACTGAGTGGTGGGGTGTGGTGTGATGGTGAACTAGGTTTGACGATGGGTGAGAGCTACAGTTGTGTAGTTTCTAGACTGGACGGTGGTTGTGGTGGTGGCGTCGATCTGGGCAAATCGACGCAGTATAAGTTAGGAGCTGTGGGGTATGAAGTCATTGGTGGGTTGGGGATGTGTTGTAGTCGTGGTGGTGTGGGTGTGTCACTCTGGGTTCCGTGAACTGGGTGGGCTGGGATGTCGGAATGGCGGTGAGACGGTGACACTGGTGGCAGTGGTTGACTATGCCAGTGTGAGCTCTGTGTATTAGCCGGAGTAGACGGTGAGACAGTGTTTGTAGGGTGAGGTGGTGGTGGAGATTGGGTTAGATCAATGATATTTAGGAGAACCGGCGGATGTGGGGTAGCCGACCGACTGCTGACGGTGGGAATGGCAGTCGGTTAAGACTGTGACAGTGTAGAGGGGCTGCCGGTAGTTGCAAATGACGTCGGACCAGTGGGATTAGTGGCAGACGGTGGCTGACTAGTGGAGTTGGTGGCAGACGGTGGTTGACCATGGTCGGCAGCAGCCGGAACAATGGCAGTCTGACGGAATGTTTGTTGGACAAGCGAGGATGGGTCCGAATCTTCGAGGAATTGGTAGTTAGTGACTCGGAATTTTTTAATGTTGTCAAACGAGAAAACATACTCAACAAAGGTGACGTGGCGAGAAATGATGATTTTGTCGGTGGATAGTTCATAGCATAAATACCCCCTATGGTTTGACGGGAAACTTAAAAATGCACACGGAGTAGATCTGGGTGCCAATTTGTGGGGGGGCGTGGATGTCAAATTAGGGTAACACAGACAACCAAAAATTCTAAGATGGTCGTAGGTAAAGATTCGATGGTAGAGAATTTTGGTGGGTGTCCTATTTTGAATCGTACGGGTAAGTAAAATGTTGAGAATGTGTTCTACCGTTTTTAGTGCATATACCCAAAAAATAGGAGTGAGAGACGCATGAAAAAGGAGGGTACGAATCATATTATTGATGGTTCGGAGAAATCTTTCGGCTTTTTCATTTTGAAGGGAGGCATAGGGGCATGAGAAATGAAAAATCATGTCATTAGCCACACAGAATTTATGAAATAAGGAATTATTAAACTCACGATCATTATCACATTGAAACGATTTTATGTCTTTTTCAAATTGCGTTTTGATCAGTATGAAACTCTACAAATTTGGAGAACACTTGAGATTTGAGTTTTAGTGAATAGACCCAAAGAAAGTGGGAGAAATTATCAAAAAATACTAAATAATATTTATGACCTAGATTGCTAGTTATGAGAGAGGTCCATAAATCAGTGTGAATAATATCAAAGAGAGAGAAAGTGGTACTCATAGAAGTCGTAAATGGTAGTCTAACGTATTTCCATGTACCACACATTATCAGGCTGTTGACGGGTCAAGTAAGCCATTTATTATTGACTCGGGTTGAAAATAAAATTATTAGAGAAGTTTTGCTTTGTCCCTTGGTAAGTGAACAAAGAAAGCTGAAAGGTGCTGCTTTGGTCTTCGGGAAAGGAAGAGCTAAAAATAGAAGTAGTTGTCCAAGTCCAAGTACTAGCAGGCCTGTGTTGCTTGCAGGGAAAAGAGAAGAGAAGTAACAGGGTCCAAGTACTGGCAGGCCTGTGTTGCTCTGACACGCAGAGAAAAGAGAAGAGAGCCTGTGTTGCTCTGACACGCAGAGAAAAGAGAAGAGAGCACAAGTCCGTGTCTCGGGCAGGCCATCGGAAAAAGAAAGGAAAAATTTAAGTTTTGGGGTTTAGGCTACTTATATCTTGAGGAATTTAGATATGTGGTATCCACTTATTCCACGTTGAAACTCCGTTGATAACAAGAGCAAGTAAGAGACTAATTTGCTAACAATAAGGATATGATTAGACAAAATATAACAATGATCAAATAAAACAATTTCAGATAGTTTTGGACTAAATATAGATTTTGTTTTCCCTGAATAGCATTTGTCCGCTCTATATAACTCCTGAAATCGACTGAAATATATAACAAAAAAAAATATTTAACCAAGAACCAACTAGGGCTCTGCTATGCTTCTAATTAGCCTTCTATCTATTCAACTAATTCAAATTTCTTAATCCATCGACCATCACGCTATATTAATTTTTATTGAGCACGAACGGAAGCTTCATCTTTTACTGAATTTTGAATTAATAAACACAAATCCTCCGGTGGGAATAGGCTTGCAAGGAATTTCTTGATTGAAAGTCCATATCTTTATATACGAAATTAATTTTCTTTTTCTTTAGCTTCACCAAGAAAATCCCCAATAGTTACAGGAACAAGACAAATTAAAATTAGTCTAAAAGAGCAGCTCGGTGCACTAATCTCCAGCTATGCGTGAAGTTCGGAGAATGACCGAACTACAAGAGTCTATTGTACGCAGTCTTATCTTGCGTTCCTGCAAGAGGTTGTTTCCACGGCTTGAACCATGACCTTCTACTCAAATGACAACAACTTTACCAGTAACTCCCTTCAAAATTAGTCTAAGTTGCTTTATAAAAAAAAACTTTATCGTTTCACTAGCATATCAACAAATGGATCGACTATGACTCAATTCCAAAGTATTGGAGTAAGTTATACGAATATATTGTCTTTCTGTAAGACAAGGTACAACGAATCTAGTGTCGTACATGTCGGAGAACATTTGGAAGTTCTTTGAACTTATTTGTTATCATTGTCCTTTAAAAGATTCTTTCAAGACTAAAAGTTCTTAAAATGTCACAGTTATGTCTACTCTTACAAATCCTTCACCAGTAAGAAACAAGAAAAAGCAAACAAACTACACCATAAACAAAACAAAAAACAGAATAAAAAAGCTAAGATATGCTGCATATCTGAAGTACATCATACTCCGTTCCACTTCATGGTACAATAATTACTAAAAAGCTCAATGAAATAATTCAAGAAAACTGTATATCTACTGGAAGAATTTAGTTTACCTGGATGTGGAAAATGTTTGTTCCTTTGGAGGTCCAGAAGCAGTGATTGTCAAAAGCTGCAAGTCCCAATCTTTTTCTTTGTAGGGAAATCTATTCAAAACATTCAAATATATCTCATACCTCTCCACCCACCCAATCAACCACAATTTCACATGATAAACCTCTAGCAAACTTGTCAATTTGCTAACTATATACCTGCAAGAATCAATAGAAGCATCATCTCTTGCTAAGAGTTTTAAATCTCCATAATTGACAACAAGACCAGGCCCTAAACTATGCATCACCATGGCTCCAATCTCCTCAAACTTCAACTTCACTAATTCCTCATCACATTCACCTGTAACAAACCTTATGAGCTCAGTCTCGATACAAATCACACTCAATCCACATAACTCAACAGGCAGAATTCCTCCTCCTCTGTTCCTCTGTACCATTTCCAAGAAACTGTTCATAGCACCCTGTGCACAAGTACCAAGAATAAGTGGATTTTTTCGTCTGTTCTTGACGAAAACCTCCCCGATTCTTCTGTGAAAGAAATAATCCCCTTGATTATTTTCATTAATTGAATAGATATAAATACAAGTTACAAAATAGGAGAATCCTATTCCTATTTGATTTCTAAATCCTTATTCTACCATAATTCTAACTATACAATTATGGTATGTGTATATCCTAAATATGGTAAGAGTATGTCCTAATATACTACAAATATATTACAATATACATTCCTTAATATACAAGAATTGTCCTACTGTTTTGCTGCCCTATTTCCGTGACTGGGCCATTTCGTCCAGGCCATTTGGGCCGTCTTCTGTTGGGCTGCCACTGCCTCTGCTGGGCTGCCACTGTTTTACTGTTTTGTATACCTGTGATATACTGCTGTATATTCAGTGTATATCACAGGTATATTACCTCTGTTTAACACACCCCCGCAGTCATAGCGGGCGGTCTTCGAACGCTGAGACTGTCCCTAAAATCTTCAAAGAGAACCGCTGGTAGACCCTTTGTAAAGATGTCTGCAATTTGATAACGAGACGGGACATGGCATACGCGAACTTGACCCTTTGCAACCTTTTCACGGACAAAGTGAATGTCCATTTCGATATGCTTGGTCCGTTGGTGTTGAACTGGGTTGCCTGAAAGGTAGATGGCACTAATGTTATCGCAATATACCAAGGTTGCCTTCTGAATGGGACAATGAAGTTCCAAAAGCAAATTACGTAGCCAACATGATTCGGAGACCACATTTGCTACCCCTCGATATTCTGCCTCGGCACTTGAGCGTGATAGCGTTGCCTGACGCTTTGCCGACCAGGAGACCAAGTTGTTGCCAAGGAACATACAGTAGCCAGAAGTCGACCGTCTGGTGTCGGGACAACCACCCCAATCAGCATCCGTGTAGGAAACAAGTGTGGATGTAGATGACGGATACAAGTGCAACCCATAGTCTAGTGTCCCCTGAATATACCGAATGATGCGTTTGATTGCATTCATGTGCTCAACTCTGGGATCATGCATGAATAAACACACCTGCTGAACTGCATATATAATATCGGGTCTGGTAAAGGTAAGATACTGGAGGGCCCGTGCAAGACTGCGATAGCGGGTCGGGTCCTCGTATGGTTCACCTGCTGTGGCACTTAGCTTTGGGTTTGCATCAACTGGCGTGGAAGTGGACTTACAGGATGACATCCCAGCCCTCTCTATGATCTCAGTAGCATACTTCCGTTGAGACAGAAACAAGCCACATGAATGACGTTTGACGGCAATCCCCAAAAAATAACTCAACGGCCCTAAGTCCTTCATAGCAAATTCAGAACTGAGCATGGCCATGATAGACTGACGCAAAGCATCGGAGGAGGCAGTCAAGATGATATCATCCACATATAATAGAATATAGGCCAATGACGAACCACAGCGGTAGATGAATAAAGAATTATCTGACCTGTTGTGTGTGAACCCAATAGTCGAAACAAAATCAGCAAATCGTGTATATCAGACACGTGGAGACTGCTTAAGCCCATATAATGACTTCTTCAACAAACAGACATGATGAGGTCGGTTGGGATCCCTGAAACCCAACGGCTGATGCATATAGACTGTTTCCTTGAGATCTCCATGTAGAAAAGCATTCTTGACATCTAACTGATGAATCGACCAAGTCTTTGAAAGAGCCAAGCTAAGTACAGTGCGAATGGTAGCCGGTTTGACCACCGGACTAAATGTCTCACCACAATCAATACCAACCTGCTGAGTCTTACCATCACCAACAAGTCGCGCCTTATGCCGAGCAAAGGACCCATCTGAATTCTCCTTATGAGCAAAAATCCACATAGACCTGATAATATTAATACCATATGGACGGGGCACCAACTCCCACGTCTTATTATCAATAAGAGCATTATATTCATCAGTCATAGCAATTTTCCAATTAGGGTCATTTAATGCGGACATAGGATTGCGGGGCAAGGGGGATTTAGAGACATCAGAATATAAATTAAAATGTCTTTTAGGTGTAAAAATACCCCGCTGACTACGAGTGACCGGTCTATGACTCGAGGAAGAATTAAGGGAATTTTAGTAATTTTCTGGGCTCGGGGCAGTCTGGCCAGCAGGTAGTGGGCCTGCTGGCCCAAATCGGAAATGATTGGACTCTTGGACAGTTCGAGGCCGGGTGGGCCGGTGATTCTTTGGAACTATTCGATGGCTGGAATAATCGGGTGTGGCAGATCTTTGTTGGGCCAGCGGGCAGTGGGCCCGCTGGAGGATTTTGGGTACGGGAGATGTCCGAAAAATTCCGAATAATATACGGGGATATTTGGTCATCCAAAAAATTATATGACTTAGGTTCGGGAGTATAAACTTTCGTAAATGGAAATTGAGTTTCATCGAAAATGACATGGCGATTGATTATGATTTTCTTGGAGGATAAATCAAAACACTTATAACCACGATGATTTGACGGATAACCCAAAAATACACACGGAGTAGACCGAGCCTGAAGTTTGTTAATTGTGGTGGATGGGAATAACGGATAACACAAGCACCCAAAAATCCGAAGATGAGAATAAGATGGGTTTTTATTATATAGTATTTTTAGGGGGGAAGAATATGTCAGACCCTTAGAAGGAATTATGTTAAGAAGATAAGTGACCATTTGTAGAGCATGATGCCAAAAATATGAAGGTATGGAGGCATGTATTAGGAGAGTTCGGACAATGTTATTTATGGAACGAATTTTGCGTTCGGCTTTCCCATTTTGTGAAGATGTATGAGGACATGAAAAATGAAAATTTATCCCATGAGTAGCACAAAACTCTCGAAACTCCCTATTGTCATACTCTTTCCCATTATCACATTGAATATTTTTTATGTCTCTTTCGAATTGAGTACGAATGAACGCTCTAAATTTTATGAAGACGGAAAACACTTGTGATTTATTCGCAATTGGAAACGTCCACAAAAATCTAGAATAATCATCTAAAAAGAGAATATAATATCGATGACCCATTGAACTAAGAACAGGAGATGTCCATAAGTCGTTATGAATAATGTCAAATGGCATAGAAGTATGGAAATTGGAGTCTACAAATGGCAACTTAACAATTTTTTCTAATGAACAAGACTGACAAATTGGAGTACGACTTGTACCCTTACAAGAAATAAAGCTATTTTTATTTAAAGCTGATAAAATAGAAGATCCCGGATGACCCAGACGAGCATGCCACATGGAAGGAGAGATGGTCGCAAAGGCGATGGCAAGGTGGACTCGATGGATCAAAGGGCATGATAGGATATAGATCCCCTACTATCACACCTCATGAGATGACTCGCCTTGAAATCCTTCACAGAGAAACCAAAAGGATCAAATTCAATGTAAATGTAATTGCCATTTGTGAATTTTCGGACATACACTAAATTTTTAATCAATTTAGGAGCATGTAAAGTATTTTTCAAGAGGAGTGGTGGATTAGGAGGAGATAATGTTTTCTGACCATATCCTAGAATTGGAATAGAACTGCCATTACCAACAATTATTCCCCGAGGGGTGCTCAAATTGTAATAAAATGAGAGAGTACCTGAATCGGAAGTCATGTGAGTAGTGGCCCCGGTGTCCATGTACCAATTTGGGTCCGGTTGAGATAATCCCAATGTGTGCATCGCGGCCTCGATATCGGTGCAGTGGGGCTGTTGCATGATGGGCTTGGCGGAGGGCGAGGCCGAGGACTCTGGCCGTCTTTGGGCCGAACATTACGGCCGTGGAGTGCCGTTCTTTGGGCCCAGCGGCTAGTGGGCCGCCAATCTTTGAGTATTGGGCCTGGGTTGGCGACCAGCGGCGTGGCGGCTTCTTTGGAGGGTGCGGGTGCCACTGCCACTGGCCCCACTGCTGGACCCACGGTGGTGGCGGCCCACTGTACCCTGGATGGGACCCACCGCCTGTTTGTTGCTCACCGGAACCGCCACCAGAGCCGCCTCGTCTGCCCCCACAGTTTTTGTTACTTTTGCGATTATTCTTGCCGCCACCATTATTATGGTTTTGGCCCGAATTATTAACAAAACCCAAAAAACTAGGAGAGGATGCCACCATGACAACTGGGCTTGCTTCGGTAGCCGCCTTTTTAGCCAAACCGGCTTCTTCCAACGTCAGCATGGAGCGGGCTTGATGAAAGTCGGGAAGAGGGTTGCTTTGGCGAAGGAGAGTTCCAACACCATTATAGGCCTCCGAAAGCCCGGCAACCAACTGTAGAACTAGACGATTATTTGTTACTGGTGCGCCAACATTACGGAGTTGATCCGCCAATTCCTTTAGTTTCTTGCAATATGCAGAAACGTTCGGAAATACGTCCATTCGAACGAGAGAGAATTCCTGCTCGAGTGTGACGATACGGGAATGTTGGTTGTCTTGGAATATGTCACGCAATCTATTCCATGCAGCCATAGCCGTGGTATCGGGCTCCATAATCGTCTGTAGAAGGTCCACTGAAATAGTGGCGTATATCCACCGAAGAACGGTAGCATCAAGTGTAATCCATACCTCAGGATCCTCCGCAGGAAGGGGTCTAGCGGGAGGAATTATGTGATGAAGAACTTGATAAGAGATAGCGTGAATTTTAAACAACTCCGCCCACATTGCATATTGAACGTTTTCCATCTCAAGGACAATAGGGACACTGAGCTTGATATTGGAAACCGTGAGGCGAGGTGAAAATTGTTCTTAGACATATTTGAAAGAACAAAGAAGGAGGATAAATTTAAGAGAGGTTTTTGAGAGCGGAAGACGAGATATTTGAAGAGAAAAACCCGAGGGAGGGGGGGGGGGGTTCTCGGCCAAAGAGGAGGCAAAAGATTGAGAGAAGAAAACTTTTGTTTAGACCTAGTCTCTTGATACCATGAAAGAAATAATCCCCTTGATTATTTTCATTAATTGAATAGATATATATACAAGTTACAAAATAGGAGAATCCTATTCCTGTTTGATTTCTAAATCCTTATTCTACCATAATTCTAACTATACAATTATGGTATGTGTTTATCCTAAATATGGTAAGAGTATGTCCTAATATACTACAAATATATTACAATATACATTCCTTAATATACAAGACTTGTCCTACTGTTTCTTTGCCTATTTCCGTGATGGGCCATTTCGTCCGTGCCATTTAGGTAGTCTTACATTGGTACTGCCTTTGCCTCTATTTGGGCTGCCTTTGTTTCTTGTTTTGTATACCTGTGATATACTGCTGTATATTCAATGTATATCACATGTATATTACCTCTGTTTAACATTCTGCAATCATCTTCTCCCCCAGAAAACCCCAAGAATGGGAAGCTAAAATTGCGATGACACAAATCCGTTTGATTGCACAAAAACATGGGTGGTCCTCTGAATCTTGACTATCTCAGGAGTTGATGGACAGGCCTAAGAATAGCAAGCTTAATATCACAACTCCTGAAACCAGCCTCCCCAAATACTCTGCTCACAACAGGGTCATCAAGGACATAAATTATGAGATTCCGCAACTCAACCTTCACTACTGGGCGAAGAAGAAGGTGGTCGATTACAAGCTGCAGCTGTTGATAAAAGTTGAAATTCTCCGGCTGCCATCTCTGATTCGCTTGTGACCGCTTTATGGCTGCCATGAGAGAATTCGAAACAGGTGGATCATCGACCCAAGAAATAACTCAGCTTGCCCAAATCAGTCATAACAAATTCAGTTTTGAGTAGAGCAATGATTTCATTCTTCAAACCGTCAGAGGAGGCAGTAAGAATAATGTCATCCACATATAATAGCAAATAGGCAGTGCTGCTACCTTGATGAAAAGTGAAGAGAGAGTTATCACACCTGCTACAAATAAATCCAATATGCATAATATACCTGGCAAAACGATCATACCTGCGGGGTGCCTGTTTCAAGCCATACAATGACTTCCTGAGATGACATACATACTGCGGGACTGCCGGATGAACAAAGTCAGGAGACTGAGCGTACACAGTTTCTTTCAAATCCCCATGAAGAAATGCATTCTTGACATCAACCTGATGAATTGGCCAATGCATGCCCATTGCAATACTGAGAACAGTCAGAATAGTAGTTGGTTTAACAACCAGACTGAATGTCTCACTACAATCAATACCCTCATGCTAATGAGTGCCACTAGAAACCAGTCTGGCCTTATACCGCTCCAAGTCACCACTGTCTTTGAACTTGTGACGAAATAGCCACATACACCGGATAACATTCACACTGTCCGATCTAGGTACCAAATCCCAATTGCTCTGCTTGGTTTAGTATTAAATTCCTCGCACATGGTCGCATTTCAATTAGGGTCCAGTTTGGCTAGTTTTGAATTTTTTGGAATGGGTGATATGGTTTGTGTGGAGAGGTTAAAATGGACCTTGGGTTTGAAAATCCCGTGTTGTGCACGAGTCGCCATACGGTGGGTAGGCAGCAGTGTTTGGACTGGGATTTGTGGCTGCGGGCTTGCTAGTTCTGGAGGCAGCAGTGGTTGGTCTGTGATATGTCGCTGATGGCTTGCTGGTTCTGGAGGGGTGTTGGCTACGCTCGGGTCGATGGCTGGTCGAGGAACCGTTGGTAGGGTAGGTGACACAAGGGGGTCGAGCAGTGGAGGGTTCGATCGAGAGCTAGGTGGTGTCTGGTCGGAGATGACGCCGGACACTGGGGGTGACGGAGCTGCTGGTGCAGTCTTCGTCGGAACAGAAAACTGTCGGTGGCACATTGACTGGATCATAGGAGACAGAGTAGACTCATCGATAAATGTGTAATCCGTGGTTTGGAATTTTTGAAGATTTGAAAATGGATAGTTCGCCTCGTCAAATGTGACGTGACGTGAGACAATGATCTTACAAGTGGCTATGTCATAGCACAGGTAACCTCGATGATTGGGTGAGAAACTGACGAAGACACATGGCGTGGTGTGTGGGGCTAGTTTATGAGGTGCAATGAAGGCCAGGTTGGGGTAGCATAAGCAACCGAAGATGCGGAGTTGGTCATTGGAAGGGAACCTATAGTATACGATTTCGGTTGGGGTTTTGTTTTGGAGAGTACTGGTTGGTAAAATATTGAGGAAGTACTCTACCGTTTTAACAACGTAGACCCAGAATGGTGGTGGAAGACTGGCATGAAATAGAAGGATACGAACCATGTTATTGATGGTACGTATGATTCGTTCAGCTTTACCATTTTGGGAAGAAGTGTAGGGACAGAAAAAATGGAAAACCATGCCTTGTTTAGAGCAGAAATTGTGAAATGTCGAATTATTAAATTCACGTCCATTATCACATTGAAAAGATTTTATAGATTTTTAAATTGTGTTTTAATGAATTTTTAAAATTCAAGGAACTTGGCAAACACTCCAGATTTGAACTTCAGTGGGTAGATCCATACAAAGTGTGAAAAATCATCTAATAATACTAGTTAGAATTTGTGACCCAAGGAACTGACAATCGGAGATGTCCACAAATCAGCATGAATAATATCAAATGGAGAAAAAGTAACACTGTTGGATGACATAAATGAAATACGAGTATGTTTGCCAAGCGGGCAAGAAAAACAGTGTTGGGCAAGTTTCTCATTATTACATTGAATACACTTATTAGTCCTAAGAATATTAAAAACAGGATCTCCTGGGTGTCCGAGTCTGTTATGCCAAGTTGACGTAGAGATAGCAATAAGGGAGACAGGTGAATGAGTTCTGACAACGGAAGAATGAGTGAAGGGGTAGAGGTCTCCCACACTATTGCAGCGCGTAAGAATTTTCCCCGTATTGAGATCCTTCACAGAAAAACCAAAAGGGTCAAATTCGACAAACACATAATTATTGCTAGTGAATTTTCTAACAGAGATTAGATTATTAATGATGTTAAGTGTGTAAATGACATGATTTAGGGAGAAATGTGGGTGGGGATGTTTGGTATGGGCGTTACCGTAACCTTCAATTAGAATGTGGTGACCATTGCCAACAGTAATAAATTGAGGACACCTTAACCGAAACATTTGAGATAAATTACCTGACTACCGGGTGAGGTGAGATGTGGCTCCGGTGTCCATATACCAATTATCACCGGGCTGCTGAAGGTTCAAGGTGTTGAAAGCCTGACCCAAGTCAGTAGGGGCCAGGGTGCTAGCTGGCGGGTGCTGGTTGGTCGAAACCATGTGGGCCTGCTGCTGCTGTTGGTGGGCCTGCCTGTTGGCTGGGGCGGAGCCCAAGACGCCTGGTGACCAAGCCTGCTGGAACTGGGCCACTACTGTTGGGTAAGGGCATGCAGGTGAGGCCCAGTTCCCAGTATTGGGCCAAGGTTGCTGCCACCATCAAGATAGGGAGCGAGGTTTGGGCACGACATCGGTTTCGGTGGCCCTTGCCGCGACCCTTTCCTTTGTTGTTATTATCGCGGCCTCTGCCGCCACGCCCTCCAGCGCGGGACTGCTGTTGCTGGTGGTCTTGCGGTGGTGGTTGGGTGGTGTTGGCCGCTGTGATGCCATGCCATCAACGGCTAATGCCTTTTGATTGTGTTCCTCTTGTTTAGCACGGCGTGTCTCTTCCAACAAAAGTTGCGAACATGCTTCGTTGAAACTTGGTAGGGGGTCGGCCTATGGAATCATCGTCGCAAGTGTATCATATTCACCTTTCGGTAAACCGGCAACTAGTTAAAGTACCATCTTGGTTTCTGAAACAAACGTCCCTGCGTTGGAAAGTTGGTCGGTTATGAGTTTCAGTTGTTTACAGTATTCAGACATGTTGTTAAAATTCTCGAGACGCGTATTGTTGAATTGTTCTTCCAAATACACGGCCCGAGTATTTTTATTATCCTGAAAAATTTCTTCTAACCGTACCCAAAGTTCACGTGCTGTAGCACATGTTTTCATGATAGTACACAGCAAGTCTTTAGAGATGGTGTCGTATATCAATTGTTTGACGATGGCGTCAAGGCGACGCCATGTGGAGTCTGCAACATCTGTTGGACGAGGAACATAATCATCAATATGGTCGAGCACATTGTACGCGCATGCATGAATATAGAACAGCTCTATCCACATGGAGTATTGATAGTCTTCTTGGTAAAGAATTAAAGGGATAAATTTTTTGATATTGATAACGGCGAAAGTCGAATGAAAAGAAGATGATGTACGTGGAGTAGGGTTGTCAAAAGTATCAGTGGAAGAGCTGAAATTAGTAGGGAAATTGTGACGAGACATGGTGGAGTGATTTGACAACAAAAAGAAGCGAACATAGTCGTCAACCATTAGACTCAATTTGTCGTCTTCCCGTTTGCACAAAAAGTTTGATTCGGATTTCCTTACACTTTCTATTAGCATGATGAGCACTTATGTGAAAGAATGTAAGAAGCCTTTTGACTTTCCCCAGAGCATTATTTGTTAGTTTAAATGTTTTTTTTTAATTTTATTATAATTATCTGATTTTTGAAATTTACTAACCAAATTATTCTTAATTCGCATCGCACAAGTTTTAGTCAAGAAGGAAGTGCTTCGCATTAGAAAGTTTTTATTCCTAAAGCTTGAATTTGAAATATTTGATTAACGATGGAGATATCTCATCATATCCATTAGTGGTGGTTTAAATGTTTTCAAGTGTTTTCATATAATTTTAGTGAATTTGTAATTCAGCTAGGCTATACAAAAATTTAAATTACAAACCTAGAGATTAATTTGAACGTTGCTGCTACAATTTTTCTAGAATAATTTGTTATTTAGTTATAGGTAAATTCTATTTGTTCTATTAGACTATTCAGTTTTTTTTTTAGTTATAGTAAGAGTTTAATACTTAGTTGTAGGTAGAGTCAGTTATTTTGTTTATGCATGTGTTTAAAGTCCTATAATGTAATGAAGCTTAAGAGAGATTATTTCAACTTTGTTGCTTGACTCTATTTTAAATAAATTATTAACAGTGATATCAGAATTCCCCACAAACCTTAATATCAAAATCATCATATTTGGTTCGTGAAGATAAAGTCTGAATATAATTTTACAAGGTGTCTCTTCCATTTAAAAAAGAAAAGTTGCACAGTTACTTTCAATCAACGGGACTCATAAATTGTTACTAAAAAATACATGAAGTTGTGATGAAAAAATGCAATGAAATTGAGTTTGAGAAGAAAACAAAGAAGAAGAAAGAGTCATGTTACAAAAATGTGCAAGTTAATAAATATTAATAATAATTCAACACAAATTGCCAAAGAACAAATTGAGGAGGAGAATTTTTTTAAAATGCAGCATGTTAGTTCGGTACATCACTAAACACTAGAAGGGGTTAATAGTATCTTAATAATTTTTCGACCTATTAAAACTTTACCTACTAACACGCCCAAAAGTTGATTGTTGAGTACTGAAACCAGATTATGAGTAATGGTCTGTAACGACCCGTTTGGTTGTTTTAAATATTTGGACTTATTTTCTCAAAAATATCTTTCTTGTAGCTTTATCTCAATTATTATAACTTGCGGGCATTAGTGGCACAGTTCACGAGGTGATCAGGTTCTTTTTGATAAGTTTGAAAAATTCTAAGTTAAGAGAATAGAGGAGTTTGACTCATAGTTGACTTTTGGGTAAACGTGCTCCATTCGTAGTTTCGTCAGTTCCATTAGCTCTGGCACAACGTTTATGGATTAGTCAAGCCTTTGGTTCGAGTCCCGAGGCAGCCCGGTGTGTTTTGGGGTTAGTTTGTAAAATTATGAAATTAGAACTTAAGAGTTGACTTTAGTCAAACCCGAGCGTTAGAGACCTTTTCTGAGAAATATGAGTGCACGAGCAGGCCTGGAATGTGTTTTCTGATAGGAATGCATGTTTGGTTTGTGTCCGGGAGGTCCACGGAGTGTTTCTGGTGATTGACGGGGTATTGGATAACTTTGGACTGTTGTTGGTTACTGGTGTCCGCGCCAGCGACCAAGCATCCACCTCAGCGGAGGTTAGGCTCACCGAAGCAAGACTAGGCTGGGAGGTATCAATTAACTTCAACGGATGGTTTCCTTGCTAGGACGCATGCGTCGCAACGGAGTTTGCCCCGCCCCAACGAAGGTTCGGGATTCTAGTGACTTCCGCCAGAGCGAGTTCGCCCCAGCGAAATCGACTACGCCAGAGAGGAAACACTGTGCAGATTTAAGTGAGTTTAAGACCTAGAATCTATTTTCATTTTCCAAAATTATTCTCTTTGGGACTAGAGTTTGGGAAGTGGGTGATATTGAAGATTCAAGGGAAATTCATCATCTACGGTAACTTTCCTCCATTAATTAATGTCTATTAGTTAAAATGTATCCTAAGTATGATTCTTAGTTGGGGAAAAATAAGAGAACTCATTAGTAGAGAACAGGAGGATGAAATGTGGGATTTGGGGATGGATTATTGGATTGTTGTTGTTGATATTGTGAATTAGTATTATATTAGACTAGTGGGTGATATTTAATCAATCAATTGCATGTTAGAATCCCCTTTTGAAGTGGGGAAAACTTTAGAGTTAGAGTTGGGGCTTTTTTCTAATTCTTGATTTAAGGAACCAATTGGGCTTGGTTATTAAATTAATTTGAGATTACGCCTATCTAGCATGTTATGAGACTATGTGAGCGATAACGTTCGTATTTTGTTAATATGGGCATGGAGTTACTTATTCTAGAATTGTTTAGCATTATGGGCACCGATAGACCCGTAATCTCATGTAGTTAATATAAATGACCAGTATGGGCTCGCGAGGAGGCTCAACGGAAAGGGAAAGCTGCTGCATGTTTCTTTGGCTTTGAATCAGGCAAGTTGAGACTTATCAGACTCTAATATAGCGTTTGTATTGGTATGCTGTTAATAAATTAATGGGAGTAATGGGGTATTTGGGGTCCCATATTAGTGAGGTGACGAGCACTAATACGGACACCAGTGAAATTAACTTGGGCAATTAATGAACTAGTTTAATATACTTTAAGAAGTTATGTGTTTAGCCATTCATGCTGTGAGGGCGGTGCATAAATCTGCTTAGGTTGATATGTTTGCTAATTATTTGAGTACAAATCCCTGTTTGATATCTTATTCTTATTTGACTTGTCATGCATTCATCACTCTACATCTCGTCTAAATACTTGATAAGGAATTTATAATACTGATTGTATTGATTATGCTGATTGCATGGTGTACACATATCCATATCATTCATACATATTACGTTGCCATTTGACTGTTGAAATACTGCTGAAAAGGGGTTGAGGAAGCCTGTTATTGGAAATGGTACATGATACGAGAGTGATGACTAATGATGATACTTTAGCCACAGAGCTGGTATCCGATGAGATCAGATGGGTATATGGACTTCATGAGTCCCTCATAGGTCACGTGACAGCTACTGCAACAATGTGTGTATATCGGGTAAATATGGCCATTGCATACATATATACATATCATCTGTATTGCATTCATTTATATTTCTGATATGTATTTGATGCTGTGTGTACTCAGTGTTTATTTTTGATGGACTTTATGATCAAGTGACCTTTAAGGAAGGAAATCCTGGCACATTGTAACTTACACTTGATGTAGAATGAAAGTATGAGACAGTATGGTAATGATATAAATATGGGATATTTATGACCTTGGTTGCTAAAAATACTAATAGAGATGGGATCTCTACGTGTTCCTTAGTATAAGAACTAAAAGATTGAACCTCTAATGGTAAACCTATTTATTTGAATAAAGATTGAATCATGATAGTGATCATGCCTTAATTCGTAAAAGGGTTGGACCTTTATGAGTAGAACTTATTTCATTAATGAAAAGATGTAGTCTTTTAGGAACTAGATGCGGATTTAGCAAATGTTGGAATGTGATTACTATACTTATCCTAATGGAGGTGAAGATAGAGACTTTAGTATGATCCTTGAAAAGTAATGTACCTTATCATTCGGTCGGGTGTGGAATCCTTAGTTAGATGGTTGTAATGCTCATAAAAATGCATAGTTTGACTAACTAAGCAAGAAGAGAAGTATTAGGAGTACCAACTCTCACCACAATTATAGCTAGGGTCGATCAACGATGTTGTTGGGTACACGTTCTTTCCATACTCACTCTATACTTACCGTATTCTATGTGTAAGTACTGATTCGGACGCCAGCAGATGAGCTTAGATGCAGATCTTGGAGATTCATCTTGGGAGTCCAGGGTGAGCTATAGATTCCATCCCGGCACTGGAACTCTTCATCTTGATATTTTACTTTTCTATCATATATTTCAGATAATGATTGTATTTAAAGTTCCAGACTTGTATTCAATTAGTAGCTCTATACATGGACAACCAAATTTTGGGGTTTTCATTCAAGGTTTATGTATCAAGTTCTAAGACATAATAATACTTATGTTGTTTCCTTAATTTTTCCGCTTTTACTTATATATTTGATGTTTAGATGTTAGCGGTTTGCCTATGGGTTAGGGTCACGACACAAAGGGGATTTTGGAACATGACAAATTGGTATTAGAGCATTAGGTTCATTAGTCTCATGAGTACAAGAGCATTGTCTAGTAGAGTCTTGCGGATTGGTACGAAGAGCTCCGTACCTATCTTTGAGAGGCTATAGGACATTTAGAAATCTTTCAGTCTTACATTCCTTATCGGGCGTATGCGATTCGTTCTAAGTTTCAATGTCTCACTAATGGTGAGGACATGTTCTCAAATTTGCCCATGAGCGGCAGAACATGACATCGTGTGGTATAGTACGAGATGTGTCACCGTGATGAGGACGCAGTTTGAATTCAGATTGGAGCTATTGTTTGAAGACTCGATTGAGCAGAGTTATGATTCAGGCCTTTGGTTTAGTGATATCCCTAGGGAAATGGGAGCGATGGTTAACGAAGTAACTATGTAATAAGTGTTACGACTTTTAGGACTACACTTGAGGAGGTTTAACTTATCAAGGATGCTTTACTTGGGGTGTGATTAATGTGAGAATACTTTAATGTCGTCCAGATTTATTACGACAGTCTTATGATATGGATGTATCAACGACAAATAGACGATTCAGTAATGGAAGAGTACATGTGTTGGTACATTAAAGATAAACTTAGACTTGGGAGGATTGACTGGTCATATAACGGGACAAAGACCATGGGAAGGATGTGAAGAGTATTTGATAAAAGACAAGGACGTGAAAGGTGATGAGGTCAGAGGTGGTAATACTTGCTATGAGGTTCATATGAAAATTTTTCTTTCCATCATACAAGATCGAATTGTACTGAAGAGAATTCGAATAGTTCAAGCTTGGTGACAAAAATGTCAAAAGGGTAAGATATTCATCTGATAGGAGCGTGAAGTATGTTAAGCTGTTAATTTATGGGAGTGTGAAAGGCTAAGTGGAGTGCGACATGATGGTGTTGCCGTGGTGGAGTAAGGGTGAGTGGTATGTGAATTCTTTAAGTAATCGGATAATGGCCCCAAGATAAATGGGATAAAATCACTAAGTTATCATCCAAAGAGATGGCTCTAGGTACAAAGTGGATGCTAATGGGAGATGGACTGGTAGATATTTTTGACTATGTTGTAGACTGACGGGAGTACAAGGATCGACTAATGAGGATAGGTCTAGCGATGAATAAGTGTGAGGATGTATTACTTGAGGAGTTACAAGTGGTTGCACTTAATTATGGATAAGGAATACATGCATTGTACTTATTGTTTAGGCTACACAAGTTTTCACAAATGATAGTGATACAATTTTTTTCGGAATTGATGGAATGAGGAGGGTAACTACATGATTTGTTAGAGGCATTCTAATTTGATAAGACAAGGCGAGAGATGGTTATTTTTGAGCAAGTATCGATTAAGGACCCTTGGGTGAGGCGTCAATCGATAAGGATATTTAAAGTGATAGATCATGGTAAATGTTAACTAACTTGAGTTTTGGAGTACATTTCAGAAATTGAACTAAAGATGAATAATAATGGTTGAAACCAAGAAAAGTGAATTCACTATAGTACTTTGTGTATTGATAATTGGCTGAGGGACTTGTAAGCTAAGGTAGAAGAAGGATTCTTTAGTTGAGGGATCATAGGCAAGTATGCTGGTAAGGAATCGTATGAGAGTATTAGTAGAACTTTGTGAATGGTAAGTGAGATTTCCCTGCAGGTTATGGACTTGCAGAGACGGTTTGAAATATTACATCAGCAATAATGGATTTTATTGGGGCAATGGAGGTTGATCAGTACTTCTGGTGGGAGGCTTCGTGAAGGATTGTTTACATAATGCACATAATTTAGAAAAGTATTTAGTTTTGAGATTCGAGTGACGTAGAAAAACCTTCAGTTGTTCGAGTTTATGGTTTACCACCATCTCCAAGGTTGACTTAGCTATTTTGCAAGATTTACTTATATTTCGGTATACTCTCGAGTGGATTTGAGTGATTTTCGGTTGATAGCGGTGAATATGATTTTGGGAAGAATATGAAAATTGAAGAGTTACAATAAAGGCATACTGGACCTTGAATTGGAAGGTGTAGGGTACACCTTAAGGAAAGGGTTTGAATTCAAAGCACCGTGATTAGTTGAATCAAGTATGAGTCATGGTGTAATTATCTCGCATTATTTCAGATAGGGTGTAATTGTTAATTAGGTTGGAAGAAGGAAGTCTATAGGAATTGACTAAGTGTTATAAAGAAGCGCTATGGGAATTCGTGATTAACGATCATGAGATTCGGATTTCAGACGACTGACATGATAAGATTGATGGGAAGGCGTCTTGTGTGGTACTAGTGGATGATTTCATACAATTCTTGAAAGAATGCGTTAGAGTTGGTTAATAAGGGGAAGCTCGAAATCTCTTAAGGTTGAAGGTTAAAGTATATTCTTTTGAAATTAAATAGTGTTTGTGACAGTAGATTGTGTTGAAGCATTACTAGCTAGATATCATGGTTGAGTACATCATGTAATAATGACGTGAGAATATTTTCGTGTGGTAAGGCACATGAACTGCTAGAATTGATGCTTTGGATTTGCTTCAGGCCTTGCGTCGAAGTATTTGGAGTAGTGAACAAGCTAAGTGAAAGCGCAAGAAGGAAGATTCAATGTATTCAGATTCTACGGAGTTCTGTTAGATTTTCGTATTAGTTGTGAGTTGGAATAAGAAGATTTAAGTTATAATGTGTAGTTCCTCGGTACTAAGTTGATGACTCGGGTAGATTTTAGCTTTTTAAATCAGGAACGCCATCGTGGCGTTGAACATTCATGAGCAATAGATTGGGATCGGTCACCACAAACCTATGAGAGTTTTATGATTGGTTTTGTTGAAGGGTACACGTTCTTCCCGCATTCTATGTGTAAGTACTGATCCGGACGCCAGCGGAGGACCTTAGACGCAGAGCTTGGAGATTCATCTTGGGAGTCCAGGATGAGACGTAGATTCCATCCCGGCACTGGAACTCTTCATCTTGATAATTTACTTTTTTGTCCTAAATTTCAGACTGTGATTGTATTTAAAGTTCCAGACTTGTATTCGATTAGTAGCTCTGTACTCATGACAACCAGGTTTTGGGGTTTTCCTTCAAGATTTATGTATCAAGTTCTATGACTTAATAATACTTATGTTGTTTCCTTAATTTTTCCGCATTTACTTATATATTTGATGTTTAGATGTTAGGGATTCGCCTACGTGTTAGGGTAGGCGCCGTCACGTCACAAAGGGGATTTTGGGACGTGACATGGTCCAACCAATTCTTGCAACAACCAAAGTGTGGAAAGTAAATAACATATATGTATATTTACATGGAAAACTTAATTACATAAGAGAGTAAATATCACGAATCCACCTCTTGAATATTTGTCTCAACTAAACTTCACTAAACAACAATGAGTATTCTTGATTACAAAACTCTTTTTAACCTAACCAACCTACAATCAACATGATTGTAGTTACAATATTCATACTAAAGTGATAGTGAAAATAATATCTCAGAAAGACCTCCCAGTAATGCTTCTTGAATAAGCAAATAAGGTTAAACTCAAAATACCTACTAAAAGATCTCGATAAACAAATGACCTAAAAGTAACTTCAATTGCTTGAACTCGGTTCTTCAGTTTGATCTATGGCTGGCCAGCGGGCCAGGCCGGCTCGATCCCGGCCCGGTCCCACCCCGACACCGCCCCGCACCCGCCCCCGCCCCCGAACCCGAGTATTTAAAAAAAGAAATCACGGTATCGGGACTCGAACCGGGACAGGACAATGTCTCGTCCCGACCCTCCCCAGGCCCTCCAGTACAGACCCGATCCCGACTCGATCCCGCCCTAAATCCCCCTTTTGCAAAAATAACCGTTGCACCAACGACCATTTTACATTTTAGTCATTGTGCAACAGCTATTTTGGCCTCCCCCCTCCCCCTACCCCTTAATATTTATTTTTAACCCATAAGTTATTATATTTACACTTTAACCCAATTTTTCAACTATAAATAACTCATTTTCTCTTCATCTTTCTCACAAATCTTCCTACAATCTCTCTAATCTCTTAATCTATCTCTCTACAAGTCTACATTGTTTACTAAATATTCAATTTTATTTATTCATTTGGGAATTGGGAGTGAAGTTGGCAACTAGCTTGAGGATCTTCCATCGAGCAAAGTTTCAATTTTCAACCTCTCGATTACACGTCGATGTTACGTCAGCGTTTGGTACATTTGTTCCTTCATTAAATTATTATTGTCTTTTTATTTTATTTAGCGCACTTAATTTCATTTACCTTAATTATTTATTAGTATAATTATAAATTTATAATGGAAGGATTTAAACGTATGCTTACGGGTAGGGGTCATGCTTCTTCTAGTAGGGGCAACAAGGGCAAGGGTCTTATTTCTAGACAGAATCATATTCCTACATAGGATGATTTTGTTGATACATAACATTTTCCTATAATACCATTAGATTTAGACGAGGAGCTATTTTCTGGAACTCAAGAAGACTTTAATTTAGACGATGATACACCCACTAATGTAGATGACAACACACCCACTAGTACACCTTCATCTGAAATGCCTCATATTGCCTCTAGTATGAGACGAGGTCCAGCAAAATGAACATTAAAATCAGATGCATGGACATTTTTTGATAGGGATGTAGAGAATCAAGTAGCTAGATGTAAAATTTGTAAAGATGTTTTAAAATTTAAAACTGGAAAAGGTCACAGTGGGACGGGGGGTTTAATGAGACACGTAGCAAGGGCTCATCCAGCTAGGTATGCCCAATACGAGGCTTCAAAACCGGGTGCGCAAACGCCTGCTCCATCGAGACAAGGTTCACATACTGATACTGTTCCGGACCAAGTACAGGGTCAGATTAACTCTATGACGGGGGGAATTGTAGGCCCTAAATACAATAAACATAGAGATAGCAAAGCAATATCAAAATTAGTTGTTGTGGAGGGTTTGTCTTTTTCATTTCCTTCATCTCCCGGTTTTATTCATTACATTAGTGATATGTATAATCCTGCTTTTAACGATTTTCCTAGATCAACTGTTAAAAGAGATGTATTTAAATTCGCACATGAATATCAATAATATTTAAGTTATTCATTATATCATTTTAATGGAAAAGTGGCTATCACTTCTGATATAGGTCGTAGTACTAACCATGATTATTTAATGGTAACTTGTCATTGGATAGATTATAAATGGTCTATGCAAAAATGTATCTTAGCGTATAGATATATAGATGATAGGCACACTGGTACTTTTATTGCAGAAAATATTTATCAAGTGTGCGATTATTGTGGAATAACCGATAAAATTATGACTATTACATTAGATAACGCTTCTTCTAACAATTACGCTATTACAATTTTAAAATATAGTTTAACTCCATCTTTTCCAGATCATTTTCATATAAAATGTGTGTGCCATATATATAACTTAATTGTAAAAGATGGTCTATCACTTTTTGAAGACATTCTTAGTAAAATACAATTTGTTATAAACTTTATTTTAAAAAATAATAGAATACAACAAAGAAAAGAATATAAAAAAACTTGTCACGATTGCCAACTACCTTATAGAAAAATTTCAGAAGAAGTACCCACTAGGTGGAATTCTTTATACGAGCAACTACTTGTTGCTTATGACTATATAAAACCTATAACTTTATTTTTTAACTCTCATAATCAAAATCCAGCTGATATGGTTGTAGATAGAGATTGTGTAAAAAGTTCCGAACTTATTGTATTTTTAGAGAAATTTTTTCAAGCAACAAAAGAATTTTCCGGTATATATTATCCTACTATTTCAACTATGTTGTTTTATATAGCTCTAATATTTTTATTACTTAGTGAATATATGTAAAAACCAACTTATATGACAGCTATTAAAAATATTTATCAAAATAAAAAAATATTTTATTCCTATTCCACTATTTATATTATTGGTGTTGTATTAAATCCGACTATTAAAATAGACGGTACTAAATCACTTAATGAAACTATTTACGATTGTATAGAAGTACTACCACCTCCAAGTCCCAAAAATCCAAATCACCCACCACCTATTGAACAAACTAAAGAAGAAGTGTTGTCTAGCGTAGAAGACCAATGCAAAAAAGTATATAGGTTTTACCAACAAGAAAGTGCTAGTAACCTACCAGCTTCCATACCATCTTCTTCATCTTCAACACAACCTCACAAAAGACATATTTTTTTTTGCAGCTAGTATTGAAAGCCTCAGAAATAGAATGTGCGGCCGTACCGCTACTAACCAAATTAGCGAGTTTGATAATTTTGTTTTGCAGGGTTCTGTACCGTACCAAGTAGTTCTCAATGAAGAAGGACGTGAAGACTTGCTGAAATACTGGATAGGGAATGAGAAGACCTTTCCGACACTTTCAATGATGGCCCGAGATGTTTTGAACATTCAAGCGTCATCAACGACGTCTGAAAGCGCTTTTTCTGCCGGCAGATATCAAATAGGAGAGCACAGACATTCATTAGCCGGAGACAGCTTGGAGATTGTAGTGTTATTCAGATATTGGATACGACCGGAGCGGAGAAGGTGCGGTCAACCGGAGATCAACGAAGAAGAAGATGAAAACTACAACGAAATCTTATCCGAAGGTGGTGGAAGCGACGTGGATCAATTTGACCAACAAATACCAATTCCAACCGAAGAACGACAAGAAATTATCAACGAACTAGAACATGTTTTTTTCATAATGTAATTTTTTTAATTGCAATTTTACTATGTAATTTGCAACTTTTGAACAACACCACAAAGTTGCAATTTTGACAATTGTATTTGTATTACAAAAAAATTATGTCTATTAAATAATATAAGAGGCACAAAAACAACTTTGAGATGTTTTTATTATACTATCTTGTTTAATTATTGAGTTTTTTTTATATATATGTTATTTTTTAAATTAAGTGCCAAAAAAAAAAACTGCCGGGATACCAATCCCGATCCCGATCCCGACCAGACCCGATTCCGACCGGATCGGGGCGGGACTTCGGCAAATCCCGCCTATCCCAATCCCGCTTGACCCGACCCGCCCCGATCCCGCATGACCCGCCCCGCCCCGATCCTGCCTTTTCGTTTGTCCCGCCCGACCCGATCCCAAGCCCGGCCCACTGGCCACCCCTAGCTTAATCTCTATTTTGCTTACAAAACCTGTTTCTTGCCTTTGTGTTCTCGTAAATATAGGTGAGTCAACTTGCAAGAAAACAATCTCAACAATGATATAGGCACACAATTAGCAGAATAGGTCACGGATAAACATATATGAAAATAAGATCTCATAACTCACCATAATTTGACAATTTTTTTCTTTTTGAGGATGACAAATAAATATTCACAATATCTATAAAAAATTAAGCATGATCAACAATCAAGAACCAAACAATGTCCATGCTAACATTCTGAATTTGATCAGATAGGTGGACCGAGTTCTTTTACTCTTTCTGTAATATTTTATTAGTTTCCAATTTTTGCATCATTAAAAAAATCAAAAATAAATCAACATGCCAAATAAACAGCAATAATAATCATCCTCAATTATTAAACCAAAAACGTTTCTTAGAACACGTCAGATACATAGTTGATTCGTGGTCGTCTAACAGTTAACAACAGTTCACATTGAGATTGTCCTCTCGAGTTCCCTGTCTTTTGAAAGGCCTACTCTAATTAACTAAATAGAGCGAAGCCATATCTCTATTGATTAGCACATTTATGCCTTGGAGGGCTCGAGTATATCAGACGTACTTGAGTCCAGTCGAAGACTACCTTTTGTATCAAGACGGTCTATGACTCGAAAGGCACTGCATCCCAGTACGTGCTAATTGGAAACATGATTGTGTGAAACATGTTTGGACCATTGTCCATGGGAGAGGGGGACTAACCATGCCTTGTTTTGTATATGTCTCTAAACCTATGGTTTGATATGGTCCTCAAAGCAATTAAGTTGGTTAAAATGTGGTGGGATAGGTTAGACAAGGAGCAACGAAAGACCATCACCAATTGCTTAGGATATTTACCATCCTTAATGATAATGAAGGGTTGTAGGGAGTTGATAGAAGTTATCACCGGGTTGGGATTACAAGCGGATGGTCTTTCAGTTGGGGGATATTGAGATGACACCGACCTTAGAGGAGATTTAGAATTGCTTTGATAGTGTGGATACTTGTCTAAGAAGGAGGAAGGAACCCAATTATAACCTATTGGCCCTATATAAACCAACCCCTGCGGAGATTATGAAGAAACTCTCCCTATCTAGTGCCAAATGGATATTTGCCCCAACTGTAGCCTTCCAGGATTTGTACAACTCTTTCAGGAGTAGGGAGGGATATATAAACCATTACACAGAGTTCTATTTCTACAAAACATGGGAAGATACACAACCATTAGCCTTTGCGATATGCATATTAGGAACCATGGTCTTTTCCCGAGCCCCGTACCTAGACATAGATACCATGGTCTTTTCCCGAGGCCCATACCTAGACATAGATACCCGTGCCATCATGGTCACACATGCTATCCTCCATGGCATCACTCTGAATGAAGAAACCAAATACTTTGACCTTACTCCTATCATTCGTGCCGATATAACCGAGCCTTCGATCAATGCCGAACCCCTCATAAATATCTCCAAAGGTGTAAGTTTCTACTCCAACAGTGGATACTAAAACACTTGTACAAAACCAATGGCCGGCAAATGATTATTGACTATAATGGAAAGGACGACCTCATAAACCACTATCTAAATGTCGGGGACCATACCAAAAAGTGGTGGACTTTCCTCTTTTGATGGTTGAGAGAAGATAAAATTCAGTGGATGTTCCGAGACTTCATCACCGACAATGTCATCGTTTGGGGAAGGAAATGCCTTTTCTTAACACTTATGGAGATTCGAGGGATCCACATTATGCTCCGGCCTATGTTTTGAAATAGTTTGAGATGAATCAAGAGATACCACAAGTCGGGGACATGGGTAGATTTGTGGTTGACTACGAAGAGGACATAGTCCGGATGGTAGGAGAGATCGACCGAGAGTGGAACAACTGTCTGATATGGGGTCTCGATACCATCACCTAAGATAGATTTCATGTCGAATGTGATAAGCTCTACAAAAACTGTTTGAGAGCATATCTGCAAGGACCACTCACCCTAGGTACAAATGTCTACCGACAGGTTCATGATAGAGATTCAAATGTTGTGCTCAAGATGCGCCTGACCCAGAGGCAAGCTGATGACTGCGATGATAAATATCGCTAGAAGATGGAACATAATGAGAGAATTATTGCCAACTTGACGCATGATTTAGGTGTACTCACAAAGTGTGTGGAGGAACTTGATAGCAGGGTGCGGGAGAAAATGCTTACTCTTGCACCATTGAGGCACTAGTACAAGGGTCGCATGGTTGATTCATACTTGATTTCTCCCCACCTCAGGATTCCGATCACCCTTCGAAGGGTCATGAGGGCTTGCACCGACGATAGACCATCTTTCGACCCTAGTAGCGGCTGTAGAAAACCCGCAAAACTTAGATAATTTCAACGAAAACCCGTGGAACTTAGATAATTTCGACAATAAGGTATGCAAGGCTCTTTCTTTCTTTTGGCATAATTCTATGTACGAAACATGACCATCGTGTTGCTACATAAATCACTTTACTCTTAGTAGTTAGGAACGATCAAGTCATCGACTCCTATGTTGAAAGAATATCTAAGTATGTTTCTAAGACCTTGATAAGGCACACCGGAAGAGATGTTGATGTTCCCACTATTAACCAAAGGTGTAAAGGATATTATGTCACCCCAGATGTTTTATTATTATTCATGCATTTTATTTGCATTAATTCATTGCATTCATAATTACCCTGGACCACTTGTGCTATGAACATTACTATATGGTAAATATTATATATATATATGTATGGGAATTCGGGAAAAGGAAAAAGCCGTTATATACGCACCACCTGCAGCTGTACAAACTATCACAAAAGAGCCCAAAGAGGCCAATATGATGTGATGCCCTTGTTTGTCGATATAACCTGATGCCCACATAGGCGGTTATGGGAGGATTGGTGCCCACAGAGGCTGTTATGGTAAGGAAGATGCCCGATGAGGCTGATGTATATGGAAACTACATTGTGTATAACATTTAGGCATGTGTATTAGGCCTCAGAGGCATTTACTGATGTTTAGCTGTTTCTGTTTCAGACTATGATATATCTCTGCTATGTTATTTCTTATGCCTGACATACTCAGTACATCAGTCATACTGACGTCCCTTTTGTTGGGGGACGATGCATTTTATGCCCGCAGGTTCATATTGAGAGAGTGACAGCTCTCCCTAGTAGGTTGCTGGTTCAGCTGGTATTTAGAGCACTCTATTCGTTTCGGAGTTGCAATCTGGTTGTGGTATGTTTTACTCTTTAGAGGCTTGTAGATAGGTGTCCTGTGATTAGTTGTCATGTATGGCCTTGTCGGCCCTGGGTATATAAATGTGTAAGTTGGGGATTTTGGGTTGAAACTTTATATAATCTATCACGGCTCAGTCCGTATTTAAATATAATTAAGGGTGGAGTGTAGATGTGGTGCCCGGCGGGTAGGGTCCGGGTGCCCGTCGCGACCCTCCGATTTGGGTCGTGACAAGTAATCATCAACAACTAAATCCTCATGTCACCTTTACTAATGGTCATCTGTCTAACATGTGAGTTTATCATCCTATTGTCAACTAACAATTGTCATTGTATGAAAACTCTTTTAAGGTTACCACTGTGGTCCGTAAGTACCTTCTGAAAGGAGTGAGAAATCACTAATATATATATGAAACTAATATAATTGGGGAAACATCAAATAGGAAGTATATGTGGCTGTCAAATATATCAATGGAGCATCTCTAGAATTTTATTTTAGAATCATACTCTATAGACTATTAATATAGTCCCACCTAAGGGGAAATTCTCTATATCATGACAAATCATTGCTTAACTTCAAGGAGCAATATGCTTGAACAACAAATGGGTATAGACACATTAGAACATAGAAATGATATACTTGCAGGCTCTAAATCTCATAGCTCATATCAGAAGAAAAAACGCATGTTATGTTGTAATGGCGAGTTAAGGAATAGCCTCACATACCTTTATTTTCGATCCATAAATGATAGCAATAGAACCAGCTCCCTTTTCACTTAAACTACAACAAGGAAGACAATACAAGTATCACCATAGTGAAATACACTAATTATCCACCTAGCGATAAACTTATTATGCAAATGTTTCTACGACGATTTTCCAATTCTATTTCCTTTTTAATCCTTACAACACTCTTAATAACATGTGAATACAAATTCAACAACACTTCCAGCACCTACATAGAACAAGAAATGTTCCAACATGCTATACTACACAACTAGTAACTCAACTACATCATTCAATCTTCAACTTACCAACTTGTAGCAACTAAGCAAATTCAAATCATCATATAACTCATATCCGACATGCTAATATTTTCAACATATTAGTTCAACAAGTATAGCCCCAACATATTGCATAACATGTCTAGCAACTCATCTACAACATCTAACTACGAATAACAACTAAACACATCTAGAGCTTAAACTAAGTTATACACATGAAGGAAGGGAGAAATCTTACCTTACTGTCCAATTTCCTTGACTTCTCTCTACTTGATGCCTTTTAAAACATCCCCCAACCAACTAGAATAAGAGAAACAATTCAGTACAAACACCATGTGATAACGAGAAAGAGAACACATGCTTAAAAACTTAATCTTCTTACCTTAATTTGAGTTGTTTGTAGACAGAAAACCCCTGGAATATGTGGAGAAGAGGTTACTTCAAATACTTGGGCTATGGAGATGAGAAAAAGGATTTTCCTTTACTAGAACTATGAACTGTAGAAAGGGAGAAGAAAAGCATCCATGGTTGTCTCCTTGGTGGAGAAGAAACACTAGAGAGAGAGAGAGGAGAAAGAAGAGGTAGCTAGTTGTTTGGAAAAAGGATAATGATAAAATTTACAAGATATTAGGTATATATTTCTGCCCTTAAATGGGCTTGGAAGATTTGGGCTTAGGCTGCCCCATCTCACATTTGTTTTCCTTTTATTTGGGCCACTCATTTTAAGTAGGCTGTTACACTCAATACTTTCATTTTAGAATGCATCTTAAGTGAATCAATATGAGACTGAGAGTTTAATTTACCTTTACAAAGATAATGATAGTTTAAAACAAGTGTTCAGGATGTATTGTGAGGGTTGGAGGTTAAACGAATCGAAGATATTATAACCCGTACTTTTGGGGTGTAATAGAAGTGCATAATATGCTAAACTTAAGTGTTTAATAGTCATATATTAAGTTCGAAGTCAAGCGTGTTGTAAAACAAAAGTCGACAAAAGTTGTCGCACTTCATAAATAAACTGAAAATTTGGGTCAAATGTTGCAGATCTGTTTTGCCAATATATTTGGTTTTATGGGGTTATCCACCCAATAAATTGAAGTTCTATGAGTCTACTTTCCCATGCATTAAACCGTTTGTCAATACGACGTCGGAGTAGACAGATATTCACATTTTCGCAAGACTGTGCAAGAAACCACTTTGTGACCCACTTGAGGCGGTGTAAATTATTTTAAAGTAATTTTCAGTTCCAAAACCCTCCTATGCTATCTCCTAAAGATATTACATGACCCAAGCGCTAAATCCTAAGTAAAGAACGTGATTTTGGCGTTAGGAATCTTGTAGAGCAACTAAGATCCTTGTTCTTCTTATTATGGTAAAGTTGTGGACTGCTCCAGCTCATCTTAAAGGTTGATTTGGGTGGTTCAAGCTAAGGTTTTACTTACTTACCATGTGTCTAATCCTGTAGAAGGTTGTAGCTATCTTGTAGAGTTGGAAAATCCGAAAAGGAAACTCGAACGTTATGGCGCTTGTGGATTGTTCTTCTTCTTCGTGTGGCTGATTTGGAGGATTCTTCATGTTGAAGTAAGCTCGTGTAAGGTGTGTTCTAAGGGTATTGAGGTAATATTTTACCTCTTCTTCCTATGTCTTAGCTTATGTATGTTTTTTCAAGGTTGTGGAAGTTAGAAATTGTGAGATATTGAGGGAGAAATCATGTTTGAGTTGTAGTAACTTGTGGGACTGTTTTGAATGTGTTTAAGGTATGTTGTGGATGGAAAATTAGTGAAGTAGCTCGTGTAGGTTTTGTATTTCTGCTATGGAAATATTTGTAAAGATAGAAAAGGGTTTAAAACTATAGTTTGTTAATCGTAAAACCAAGCTTGCCGCTCATTGTGATTGTTGAATTGTTTAAATAGATTGTTGAGAATATTATGGTATTTGGGCTCTTTTCTTATTGTCTTGAACTTGTGGGAAGATAAGAAACCATGGGAGATGCTGCCAGATTTGGTATAGGAAAAAAGTGTATCATTCTAATATGATAATTATAACACTCGTATCATAATAATAATATTGTTTCAATTATTGTAGACTGAGGAGTTGCGGGATTAGCTTAGCTTGTGGTTGGGCAGTACATTATAAGGTATATAAGGCTTATCCCTTTTCTTCTTTTGCACGAATCCGATGAACGTAACGTAAGTGAATGTCCTTCAAATAAATGTTCTATTCTTAGAAACTAGAGAATGCGCAAGTTGTTCCTTCTATGGAAAGGTATGTTGATTTACAACCAAGCTTATGTTCCGATTCTTGGTTTCTCATTTGCATCATATGTCGATGCTATTTCCTGATTCTTATAATATCATATATTGACGAGGTAGCTCACATAATGTATTTGGAGATATAATAACCCTATGTCACTTCGGAAGGTTCAGACTATCATTCCATCAGTCTATCATACATTATATATATGTAATAAAGAAGCTATTTCTTTTTTGCATAATTCCAAATATTCGGAATTCATTTGACAAGGCCTAGCTTTTGCGGGGATATTACCCTCTTTGAAATCATCTTCATAGGGAAGGGAGACAATATGCTTTTTCCTATCCCAGAAAGCATTGGGAAGGTCACTGCAAACCTGTATAGAAAATTGGTTTTGTATAAAATCAATCTTTTGTCGAAGCTTGGGATTTCCCAATAATTCTTCAATATTGGAAATATAAATTTCTTGTTTTAAAAAGCTAATTTCCTGGTGTTTATGAACCAAACGATGTTTGATCTCATTAATAACCTAGAAAAATATGCCAGAAAACCAGTACAAAGGATGTACTACTATCCTAGGCCCACTCCTCAAGATGTTTTGTTTGAGGAACAAGAAATTGTTGATAACAATAGCTATAGTGGGAAAGATATCTACGAATGGAACATAGATGGTTATACAGAAAGACAGATTTATACAACAATTCATAGAATGTATAGAACTATTTGCAAAGCCAACAATAATACAGATAATACTGTTGCAGAAATGATTATATCAGGTTTTACTGGCCAATTGAAAGGTTGGTGGGATCATTATTTAACCCCAGGACAACGTAATAATATTATTGGAGCTGTAAAGACTGCGGCAGGAATTGAGCCAGCACAGAATGCCATTTATACCTTAGGAGTTAATATTATAGAGCACTTTAGTGGGAGATGGTCAGATGATTCTGAAAATATCAGAACATTACTCCAGAATTTAAGGTGCAAAACCCTCACCTCTTTTAGATGGTATAAGGATGTCTTCCTTAGCAGGGTTATGGAGCTACCAGAATGTAATAGTTCCCCCTGGAAATCTAAGTTTATAGATGGATTACCCGCCTTTTTAGCAGAAAGAGTTAGAAAGACTCTGAGGAAATGAGGGATTACTATCAATTATGATATTTACACTTATGGTAGCCTAATAGGTACATGCATTCAAGAACGGTTAGCATTATGTAATGAGATTAAGCTAAACCAGCAGATAAAAAGCCAGAACCTCAATGAAAGACAACAATTGGGAGAGTTCTGTGGACAATTTGGTATGGAAATACCCAAATCCAAGACGTCTCATAGACGCATAGCTAAGAACCAGGAGAGTTTCCAAAAATGGAAAACAAAGCGCTTGGAGAAGAAGGGGAGAAGAAAGAAAGAGTTTAAAACCCGCAAGAACTTTATAAAATCTAAAAACCCCAAAGCATGTTGGAAATGTGGCAGGACATGCCACTATTATAAAGATTGCAGAGTTAAAGAAAAGATTAAATCCCTTAACATTGGAGAGGATCTTAAGGAATCATTATCAAAGTTATTGCTTAACTCGGAACCAGAGGACTCAGGTTTCGAAATTGATGAAGCAAAAGATTCCTCCTCAGATGAGGAAATTCATGTTCTTAATAAAGAAGATTATATTCCTTCAGAAGAAGAATGCCTACCATGTCAAATAGGTCAGCCTTGTTCTAGCAAGAAGAATAAGGAGGACGATGAGTTCTATAATATTTTTGCTCAATTTCAAGACATGAATATTAGTGTTCTCAAAGGTGATAACCTAGTAGAATTATTAAAATTAATCAAAGATCCAAATATAAGATCACAAATTATAGACCAGATCCAGGAGACTCCTGAACCTTCACAAGGAAAGAAGGCCATAGAGAAATCAAGTGCATATTCTATGTCGGAATTAAAGAAGCAAATGTGGGAGAAGCAAGGTATTACTAGCACTCCCAGAGATTTAGAAAAGGAGATTAATAATCTCAAAAAAGAAATATTGGCTCTAAAAAAGAGTAATGATATACTCGATGCTCGCATTACCCATATTGAAGGTAAAGGAAAAGAGAAGATTATAGATTCAGCAACAGTAGATGATATCTCCGGATTAGATAATCTTCTGATAACAGGGGCCACTGATGAAACGGGAAACTTTCTACAAACCCTAGAACTAATCACTTCTCAAAATTTTATATTAAGATTAGTCTTTTGATTGATTATAATTTCAAAAAAGATTTTACTGCTCTTGTTGATAGCGGGGCATATGTAAATTGTATACAAGAAGGTCTTATTCCTTCCACTTATTTTCATAAAATCACTCATAGTGTTCGATCTGCTAATGGACAGAAATTACAAATTACTTTTAAATTACCAAAAGCTTATATTTGCAATAATAAAACTTGTATAGCAGAAAGTTTTATTTTAGTGAAAGATATCTCCAGCCAAATCATTTTGGGTACACCTTTTATACAAAAACTTTTCTCAATTACAAAAATTGATAAAAAAAGGGATTATAGGAACCTTTGACGGAAAACCTATTATTTTCCAGTTTATAACTGAACCTTTTTTTAGAGTTTTAAATGAGCTCAAACATCGTTTGGTTCATAAACACCAGCAAATTAGCTTTTTAAAACAAGAAATTTATATTTCCAATATTGAAGAATTGTTGAGAAATCCCAAGCTTCGACAAAAGATTGATTTTATACAAAACCAGTTTTCTATACAGCTTTGCAGTGACCTTCCCAATGCTTTCTGGGATAGGAAAAAACATATTGTTTCCCTTCCCTATGAAGATGATTTCAAAGAGGGTAATATCCCCACAAAAGCTAGGTATTGTCAAATGAATTCCGAATATTTAGAATTATGCAAAAAAGAAATAGCTTCTTTATTACAAAAAGGTTTGATAAAGCCTTCAAAATCCCCATGGTCTTGTACAACTTTTTATGTAAATAAACATGCTGAGCAAGAAAGGGGAGTTCCTCTACTTGTTATTAATTATAAACCACTTAATAAAGCTCTAAAGTGGATTAGGTATCCTATCCCCAACAAAAAGGATTTACTTGATAGGCTAAATAGCGCTATTATAATTTCTAAATTCGATTTAAAATCCGGTTATTGGCAAATCCAGATTAAGGAAGCAGATATATACAAAACTGCTTTTAATGTTCCTATGGGACAATATGAATGGAATGTAATGCCATTCGGATTAAAAAACGTCACTTCGAAATTTCAAAATATTATGAATGATATTGTTATGTCTTATAACAATTTTATCATCGTTTATATAGATGATATTTTAGTATTTTCTAATAATATTGAAACTCATTTCAAGCATCTTGATCTATTTAAAAAATCATTATACATAATGATTTAGTTATATCAAAACCAAAAATGGCCCTTTTTCAAACTACTGTAAGATTTTTGGGTCATAATATTGAGAAAGGAAAAATCATTCCTATTAATAGGAGTATTGAATTTGCTTCAAAATTTCTGGATATTATAACCGACAAAACCCAGCTTCAGAGATTTTTGGGCAGCTTAAATTATACCAGTCCTTTTATAAAGGATTTAGCAAAATATACAGCTATCTTATATGAAAGGCTGAAAAAAGTTCCTACACATTGGGCAGATAATCATACTCAAGCTGTCAAAAGAATTAAGGTTAAGGTTTATAACCTTCCTTGTTTGACTCTTGCCAATCCTACTTGGCCAAAAATTATAGAAACGGATGCCTCCGATATCGGTTATGGAGGTATTCTAAAACAATACTCTCCAGTTGATAAACAGGATTATCTGATACAATTCTACTCTGGCAAATGGAATCCTAGCCAGAAAAATTACTCTACAGTTGCAAAAGAAATTCTAGCAATTGTAAAAAGTGTTTTAAAATTTCAAGGAGACTTATACAATCAAAAGTTTATTACAAATACTGATTGTCAGTCAGCAAAATTTATGTTTAATAAAGATTGCAAGCATGATGTTTCTAAACAGATGTTTGCTAGTTGGCAAGCTTTATTAGCACCATTTGATTTTGAGATCCATTAGAAAAAAGGGACATATAATAGTCTGCTTGATTTCTTAACTAGAGAATATTTAAATTCTTAAACTAATAGTTTTATCATACAAGATGATGAGGCTAAATTGGCTAGGCAGCGACTCCAATTATAGAGGGCGCGGTGGAAGAGGTAGAGGAACAGGACGAGGTAATACTATTGTCCAACAAGGTAATAAGAAGCTTATAGCACAGATAGGGACTTCAGCCATTGATAAAGAAAGTCCTTTATACCAACAGTTCATGGATTTCATAAAATCTAGAGGATAAAATGATAACCCACAGCCATCATCACAACCATCATACACATAAGTTGCTCATGAAGAGCAGGATGATAATGAGGGTTATGAAAAATATAAGAAAAAAGATGTCATACTCCTTCTCGATTATAAAGATCTGCAATGGAAAGAGGAGCCATGGAAGCTCATGGAAAGGTACTTTGAAACTGGGTCATATCCCATCCTGACTTATAAATCAAGAATGCATTATGAGACCATTCTCACTACCACGGGATCAGCTGAAATTCAGCACTATTTCCCGATGCATACTAAGAAAGTTTATAACTTTTCTAAAATTATTATAAAAAAGATCTTTACTCCAGAAGACTGGGGATTCAGTACGTCAAAAGAAAGGGAATATTTCCATCCTGAACAAAGGATTCAGGTTAAATTTAATTATTGGGATTATATAGAAAGTTTTTATAAAACATTTTTATATGAAAATCCAAACAAAAAACATTCGTGGTTTATAAAGATATGTTCCCATGTTTATAAACAGGACATTCCTAATTGGTTTTGGCATTGGTGGATAACATATGGTCCATCTGTTAATATCTTGCCACAAGCATTCAAATGTTTATATACCAAATGGATTGATGTTTCTCCTAAAATTATAAAATTAGAAGAAAAAATACTATTATAAATGGCATTGCTAATATGCACTTCTTCATCGAATTTTCCATTCCATGGATTATGAGATGGTCAGTAGAAGTGGGTTATACCCCAGAACAAATTCCTTGTCTACAACGAACCTATTAGATAAGGTTCTGGAAAAAGTTATTACAAAAAACCAATGAAGGTATTTTGAATGGACAAGAACTCATAGATCAAATAACATCGGCAGTTGAAGGTTATGACAAATTAAAAGAAGAACAACCCCAATCAGAGGTTAATAGCCCGTTCCAGCATATTGTCAGAAAAATCCAGCTTAAAAAGGGCGTAATATCAAAAGCGGAAATTATATCTTCTTATATGGTAGAAGTAAAAAAGGATTTAATGAAAAATCTGAATGGGAAATTCCCCTCAGATACTTCTATGGCATCCGTTCATACAGAGGAGGAAGATATTCAAGACTCCCAAGACCCCTATGATGCGGATTTTGATATTCATGAATATGTTTCGAAGTTTCAAGAAAAAATGGAGGCATCCTCCAGCTCAGGAAAAAACAAAGAAAAAGTATAGTACACATAAAGCAGCTGGTGGACCCGTCATAAAATGCCACCAAACAATTGGAAACTACTTTAATAAAGTAGATGAATTATTGTACTCTAGTAGGGCCCATAAGTTTTGGCCGGTCTTACTTTATTACTTTTTATTTTTTAGGTTTGTCGGCCACCTGTTAGGCCACTATTTACTTTTTAGTTGTTGGCCAATTAGGCCACTGTTTACTTTTTAATTGTAGGCCAATAGGCGACTTTATTAGTAAGGATCGATTATAAAAGGATCCATAAGTTAGAGAGAAAGGCAGGCTTTGGCCAACGATTCTCTAAACTCTCTGTAAAAACTCTCTTAAATAAAAGCATAAGTTTTGCTTTACATCCTCCGGTACTGAGTACAATCTCTTCATCTTAGGTAATTTTAATTTTTGTATTTAATAATATTTATCGGATTAGCCCATGAGCGGCTAATTCCTCTGTGTTGAACCTATGTTGCACTAGACTACTTGGAATCATGGTACTAATGCTATAATATAGCAAATGATTCATGTGAGAAGGTACTAAGGTTGGGTAGAGAACAGTCCAGACGGAATGTCTGAAACTCAGACTGATGATTCTATTATAAATAATACCTCTTATAGTGCTTCTCTGTGTGATCACTAAGCTCATTTTGGTATCAGAGCCATGTTTACAAATAGTAATAGGTAACAAAGTTCAACACTTTCTCTTCTAATGATGAATATCTTCAAGAACAAGAATACTGTTAAAAATAGTAAAAAAGAGGAATATGATATACCTCAACATCTAGATCTTCTTAATAAGTGGACTATTCCAAAAATCCAACCCATGTTGATATACCAGATGGGTACTTTTGAAAAATTAGGATTCAAACAAGTAGTTAAAACTACGGAAGAAACTATCACTGTAGATAGCGATCATGCTACTTTTAAATTATTAAATGATAGTGATATCGCCCCTTATAGGGAAACCCACCATTTTATGCATATTGGGTTGGTACAAGTTGCTTTTAAGCCACTTACTCTAAGAGGCTTACCTGAAAGTTTTATAGCTGTGTTAAGAGATGGCAGAAACCAGAACTGGAAAAAATCCCTGATAGGGACAGTACAGACCAGTCTAGCCTATGGCCTTGTTTATTTTAATTCTTATCCTAACTTGCAGGCATCTTTGCAAGATGAAAACTCCTTAAATGCTTTAATTCTAAGCATTAAGTTACATGGTTATGATTATATGCCTGGTACTGAAGTAATATGTATTTGTTATAGAATCTATTTTAAGCCTGTATACACTATGAATCCGATGTGAAAAATCATAGATTTTAAAAATGAGACTAATTTTGGTAAATCCAAAATTACCACTAGAAGACCTATTAAATGGGATGAAATAGAGTTTCCCATGGAATGGGTCATAGAGGGAGCGGCACCTCCCAAAAATAATTGTAATACTGATATTACTCATATAGACCAAGCCCTTGATGGGACTGTCAAGTTGAAATTTTCTAAACCTACCTACTTGACAAACGATTTGGGTTCCAGATCTAATAGATCGGATGCTTCAAACCGTTCTTATATTTCCCCTACTGATTATATTATTAAGTCTCCGTCGCGAGCTTCTACTTCTCGAATTCCGGATTTTGTACATCCTCATACGTATGATAATACTGAAAATAATAGAGTCAATAGAATTATAATTGGCGTTGATAATATAGCTAGAGGTGTTACTAAAGACCCAGAAATAACTGAGTCAAATATGGATTATCCAAGTATTTAATGGATAATAGTCAACAAATTGATTTTAGTCGGGGATCACCCGCAAGAGAAATGATCAGTAAGGACTTTTATAAACCCAGATGGGAACCTTTTAAAAAATGGGTTTTAATGCTTTTGATAACAGTGAGCGTACAACGCTGCAAGAGGAATTTTATAAAGATATTTCTCAAGCTAACAAAATTATATCTTTTGTTCCTTGGTTTATGGTCAAATACGTGGGAGATTATATCTCTGTTCTTGAGAGAGAATACAAGCTCTCTAGTGGAGGAGTTACTCATACTGTTTTACCTCATCAGCAGCCTTTTCAAATTGAAAAAGAGAATAAAGTTCTCAATTTTGCTGCCTTTTCAAATCTTATTGAAAATATACTGCTTTGGTTACTACTTCACAGATTAATATCATGCTTAAACAGAATAATTACACCAATGTTTATATAAATATTTTGGGTGAACAAATTATTTTTTTGCATAATAGAATTGAAAAATTGACTTCTGAAATCATGAGGGCGGTTCCTGCCACTTCTCCTCATCTTCATACTACAACAACAACTCCTAGTGTGCAACCTCCACCTGAGATTAAAGATTTTAAGTTAAGAGCATACTCGGAACTTGAACAGTTATTAGATGATAAGTTTAAAGGTTTGCGAATTAGCCCTATATATATATATATATATATATATATACACACACACACACACACACACACACATATATATATGTATATATATATGTATCTATTTTTCCATTGATCCGCGCTATAGTCGGCCGGGTGCGGCACCTATTGTGCACACCACTGCAGTGGGTACGTTATGATGATGTTAGCCCTAAAGAGCGGCTTGATGATAATGATGCAGCCTCATAGTGTGTTTTATATATGTATATGTATATGTTTATAAACAAAAACATGCATATCATAGGCCTTCAGTGGCATTTCAAAGTTACATGTTTTCTCGTTTAATCTCATTTACATTTTACTTATATTTTCTACCTTACATATTCGATATATTATCGTATTGCCATCCTCTCTATTTGTGGACACTGCATTTCGTACTACAAGTCCAAGTAGATAGGTTGGTAGACTATCCAGTAGGCTATCTTGATTAGTGGTTGGTTGGTGAGCTCCGCTCTTCCGGACTTGCCTAGTCATATTGGTATGCATATGTATAGATGGTATTTAGGTAGTTCTGGGCCCTATCCCGACTCATAATTTTTTTTATGTATTCCTAGAGGCTTATAGACAGTCTTGTTGTGCACGATTTTATGTATAGCTTGTCGACTCATATGATGTACATAGTCTATCATGGAGGTCTTGTTGGCATGCATATATATGTTCATGTTGTTATGCAGCACTGTTGGGTTGTTTCTGACATTCACAAAATATAGTTCATGTTGGCCTCATCGGCTCTAATAATGTTAAAGATGATTAAATGATATGTAAGTTGGTGCTCGACAAGTAAGGCCAGGGTGCCTGTCTCCGGTAGAGTCTGTCCTAAGGATGCCTATGAGCCGTGTCTAGTAGTGTCTTGATTATGGGTTTGTTGCGCGCCACATTTATAATCAGGAGGCTACGTGGCATTTGGAATTATCACGTTTCATTCTGAATCTAGATCGTGCAATACAATAGAGTCTTAAGGGTTTTGTTATTGAATTTCACCCTGTTTTCCTTTTCAGTGATGCATACGAAGAGAAAGAGTATGACAAGTAGAAGACTGGATATGGCTGCGAGAGAAGCTACTAGTCGGGTCCACCCGCTAGTATAGGCTTGGAGGCTAAGGTTGTAACTGAGGGAGGTATGAGTTACTCCATTAAGGAAGATCTTTATGATATTATGCCCTGCATTAAGGAAGATCCATTAGAAATTCAGGATGAGTCATATTTTCAAGTACCTCTTATTTAGTTGGCACTAGAAGAGTTAAGAGAAGCTCTGGTATCACCAAGGCCATTGGTCCCACAATCAGTCCCAATTGACCAGAATATGAGGGGAACAATCCAGATATTGACACGACCAATTTTCCCCAAACACATCACCATGACAGAGCTCCTACGAGTGTTAGATCTTTTGAGGGAGTAAGAATTCCACAGTCTTGGGAATACGTTAATCAGGGTTCATCGGTATTTATGGGGTATGAGTCAGATGCTAATAGTTGGCAGGCTAAGAGTGTTAGAGTAGTTGAGAATTATAGGAGGGTACTACATGATGATATTCCATATGAGTATGAGCAGCAGTCCACATTATTACTACAGTGTGTGCCTTATTAGGGCTCTCAAGTAGGGCTGAGGTAGGATTTGCAAGCATTAGGATCCTAGAGTTAGGAACCGAGAATACGAGACGTGCAGGGATGAGAGAATGTTGAACAGATTAGTCCGCCTTTACCACATTGTCAGAAGTGTAGGATGAGACATACGGGACCATGAATATAAGGCACAGACACCTATTTTAGATGTGGGACCCTGGGGCACATGGCACGAGATTGTCCAAGTTTGTTGCGGTTATTATGCAATAGATGTGGTCGAGAACATGTTTGATTACGTCGAGTAAGTACTAGAGATTGTTTCAGGTATGGGAATAGGAGCTATAGAATATGCAGATGTACAAGTCTTAATCAAGAAGACTAGGGTAGGGCCATAAAGATAGGACTTTAGGTTCAGCCACTACGTGAGGTTGCATGATGGATATCGATACATTAATTATTTAGCTGGAAATGTCTATATATATATATATATACATACTCATGAATGTATATGAGCTTGTTATTCGTTAGATTATCACAACCCCTAACTTTTAGAGCATGGATTCCATAGCATTGCTTATGGAGTTATGATATCTCAGTAGAAGTAGGTCGTCAACATAGAGTAGAGACCAAGGTAAAATGCTAGAATAGAACGACAGTCAGGATCACATTGATTTTTAGTAAGCTAATAAGATATGAGACCTCACTAAGGTTAAATAAATGCATGACCTGATCTTCTCTTTGTAACATTTATGTTAATTGGTCCCCAGACCTATGTTATAGTATGTTACCCGGTTGTGAGAAAAGTTCACATGTGCAGTTTTCGGTCCTCATGAGGGGAGATATATATATATATATATATATATATATATTGAGAATTGTCGTAATATACATATTGAAAGTGAACGACAAGTGTAGGGTATAGAAAGCATATCGGGAAATTCAACAATTAGCGGTTATTAACCAAGCGAGAGGTATGACGCGACTAATGAATAAGGCCAGTTAGGGTAAGAAGAATTAGAAACGCAAGAGTATCTCATTGGAGTTTTTAGGAAAAATAAGAGGCAGAATGTTCGTGAAGTATTGGTAGGGAAGCCAAGTGAAGTTCTACGAGTAGAGAAAAGATATCTGCAGGAAAAGGAAGTTAAAATATGACCATGACAAGATCCATAGATGGTGTGATAGTATGTAGTATAAATATGTGAGTTTCTCTCACAACTACAAACTACAACAACTAATAGTTATCCCAAGAGACGGTTATGCAAGTCGGACATAACGACAGATCCGTTTTCTCCTTTCTTTATTTTATCTAAAAACCGCTATGATATATGAATCAATAAGAAAAGCCAAAGCCGAGTTAAGGACTTGGAAAGTTTCAGCGGAGCTTGGTAAATTTATATAAACCGAAGTGAACGACTGGATGTCAAAAGGATATATGATAGAGGAATAACCGCTAAGAGTCGATAAAAAGAGAATTTTCACGATCAAGCATCATAATGCAAGTCGTACTCATCAAGGTCTAATGTATTAGACGAATATGCCACCGTACACACACGTGTAACACTGGAATTGCCTTAATAAGAGGAGTATATTCTAGGGGAATTAATTCGCTGAAAAAGAATAATCAGAACAATGTGTGGAGGTTACAGTTTGACCTATAAGGGGCGGAATCTTAAAGTTCTAAAGTGTTAATTATGCCCCTTAAAAAGGGGAGAGTGACATAGAAGAATGCCAAGTAGAAGGGTATTCCGCTTGATTAAACAAAGGAGAAGAGGACTAATCAGGGTTTAAGGAGAGGTCCAGTAAAATGAAAGACCATGGAATCATGAAAACAATATCGGGACTATTTCTATAGTAGAAATTCACGTCACAATGAATATCTAAAAAACGTATTTGATAACATAGATAGTGTCTGTACAACCCCCTTATTAAAAATATGGCACAAACGCCTAAAATATATTTTAAGCATAAAGGCTAACCCTTAATAATGGATGAGAATGATTAAGACTTTAAGAAGATTATCGAACATTAGATCTAGCAGATGTATTCCATTTATGACTAACTTCTGAAGGTCATGTAATGATTCAGCTGGATGTACTAACCAGATGCTTGTGGAAATATAATGAGCCTATGAGAATTAGACCTGATGTGTAAATGAGATAACCATCTACTATTTATAGGACTTCGCCTACACAAACAATTACCTTTTCCAATAGTGAGATGGCCCTGTACAAGGCAAGGAGCAGAAAAATTACCAAATGAGTAGTTTAAAATTAGAAGGAAACTGTTAGTCACACCTAGATTATCAAGCCTCTGAGGAGACAAAGATGATGAAAGAACGGTTACGCATAACACTAAGTAGACAAAATCATACTCGAAGGTCCGACGTCATGATCTAAACTTTGAGTTAAATGATTGAGTATTCTTGAAAATTCTCACGTATGAGAGGCGTAGCTAAGTCCACAATACATCGAACTATATAAATTATTTTTTTGATGAATTAGGCAAGAAATTATGAATTGAAATTATTGTCGGAGTTGGAGAGCGTCCACCTGGTATTCCAAGTGCCAATTCACAAGTTGATGATAGATGATCTAGCCTCCATCATATATGGTTTACTGACAAGAACACTGAGGAGATAAGCTAGAATGAGGAAGGATAAAGAAATACCAAACATCCCTACCTATCCCAAGCTAAATATATTGAGTGAACTGAGGTACCACAAGAAATAACAACAACAGAAGCAACCCTATAAGGAAAATGACAATTTGGGAGTGTTCTTTTGATATATGATTACAACGTGATATCCGGTACATAAGTATAATGCTTGTATATCCCTGTAAGGCTTGTAGGTTGGATTTTAGTTGTTTGAAGGTTTGGAAGATGTCTGTTTTATAAAGGAAACTCTATTAAAAGTTTTGTAATAAAACCTTAATAGGACCTCTACATTCGAGGATGGATGTTCTTAGGGTAGGGAGGATGTCACACCCCATACTTTTAATGTTAGAATGCATAGTAAGTGAATCAACATGATCTGGAGAGGTTAAGTACATTTACAAAAATAATGATGGGTTAAAACAAATGTTAATAAAGTATTGTGAGTATTGGAGGTTAAACTAATCGAAGATATTATAACCCGTACTTTTGGCGTAAAATAGGAGTACTCAATATGCTAAGGAGTTTATGTTTTAATGTGTTTAAGTGTGATATAGTCATCTATTAAATTTTGAAGTCATTCTAGTTGTAAAAAAAGTTGTCGCAAGTTACGTTCATAAAATAACTGAAAATTTAGGTCAAATGTTGCAGAGCATTTCTCTCAATCTATTTGGTGTTACTGGGTGATCACCCCACAAAATTGAATTTGTATGTGTCCAGTTTCCAACGAATTAAACCATTTGCTGATATAACATCATAATAGAGAAATATTCGCATTTTTGCGAGACTGTGTAGGTAGCCCATTTAGGACCCACTTGAGGCAGTGGAAATTCTTTTTAAGTATAACGTCGGTGACAGCATTGTAGACTTCATTTGCTCGCCACTTTTAGTTTTAAAATCCTCCTAAGCTCTCTCCTAAAGTTACTACATGACCCAAGGGCGAAATCCCAGGTAAATAATGTGATTTTGGCGTCAGGAGTCTCGTAGAGCAACTAAGATCCTTGTTCTTCTTGTTGTGGTGAAGTTGTGGACTGCTCCAGCTCGTGTTGGAGGTGTATTTGGGAGGTTTAAGGTAACATTTTACTTCCTTCTCATGTGTCTAAGCTTGTAGAAGTTGTAGCTAACTTGTAGAGTTGGAAACTTTTTAAAAAAAGAAGCTCGGAAGTTGTGGTGCTTGTGGACTATTCTTCTTCTTGTGGATGATTTGGAGGATTTGGGCTCATTAGACTAATCAGTGATCCCTGGGCCTACCTAAAATAGATGTCCCTGAAATAGGGGATTGGTTGATCGGAAAGCTCAGGCAGGAGTATGACATCATGTTGAAGTAAGTTCGTGTAAGGGTTGTTCTAAGGTGCTTAAGGCAAGCTTTCACTTCTTCTTCCTATGTTTCCTATGTTTGATCTTATGTAAGTTTTGTCAAGGTTGTCAAAGTTAGAAGTTGTGAGATATTGAGGAAGAAATCATGTTTGAAGTAACTTGTGGGACTGTTATGAAAGTGTTTTAAGGTATGTTGTGGCTGGAAAATTAGTGTAGTATCTTGTGTAGGTTCTTATTACTACTATGAACATATTTATAAAAAAGAAAAAGGGTTTAAACTATAGTTTGTTAATCGTAAAACTAATTTTGCTGCTCGTTGTGATTGTTCAATTATTTAAAGAGCTTGTTGAGAGTATTATAGTTGTTGGGATGTTCTGATTGTATTGAACTTGCGGGAAGTTAAGAAAAAAGGGGAGATGCTGCCCGATTTGGTATTGAAAAAAATGTATAATTCCAATACGATAATTATAGCACTCGTATTACGATAGTATTGTTTCCATTGTTGTAGACTAAGGAGTTTCGGGATTAACTTAGCCTGTTGTTGGGCAGTACATTATAAGGCATCTAAGGCTTATCCCTTTCCTTCTTTTGCACGAATCCAATGAAGTAACGTAAGAAAATGTCCTTCCAATAAATGCTCTACTCTTAGAACCTAGAAAATGTGCAAGTTGTTCCTTCCATGGAAACGTATGTTTATTTACGACCAAGCTTATGTTCCGATTCTTGGATTCTCATGTGAATAATATGTTGATGCTATTTTTTATTCTTATAATATCATATGTTGACAAGGTAGCTCACATAATGTATTCAAATATTTACCGCCCTTACGTCACTCCAAAGGGTTTAGACTATTATTTCATGAGTCTATCATGCATTATATATATATATATATATATATATATGTATATGTTTTTTCTACCAAGCCGCGCTATAGGCGGACGGGTGCGACACCTATTGTGCACACAACTGCAGTTTGGTACATTATGATTATGATGATGCAAGCATGCATGTCATATGCCCTCAACGGTATTTTAGAGTTACATGTTGTTTCTCTTTATCTCTATTTATGTTACTGTCTTTACTTATGTTTCCTGACTTAAATATTCGGTACATTATTCATTCTGATGTTCTTTTTTTGTGGACAATACATTTTGTGTTGCATGTTCAGGTAGACAGGTTGGCGGACTATCCATTAGGCTATCTTGATCATCGATTGGTTGGCGAACTTCACTCTTTCAGACATGCCTAGCCATATTGGCATGCATATGTATAGATGGTTTTTGGGTACGTCGGGGCCCTTTCCCTACTCATGACAGGTTTTACGTATTCCGAGAGGTTCATAGACAGTCTTGATGCGCACTATTTTGTGTATATCCTTGTTAGCTCATATGATGATGTATATATATCATTGAGGTCTTCTTGTCCCGCATTATATGTTCATGTTTTTATGTAGCAATGTTGGGCTATTTATGTTGAGTTCCAACATCACAGAATATAGTATATGTTGGCCCCGTCGCCCCTTATAATATTAACTATGATTAAATGATATGTAAGTTGGTGCTCGACAAGTAAGGCCTGTGTTCCCATCTCGGTCATCCTGTTTGGATCATGACATAGGTCCTGCACCTACTTCTCACTTAACTTAGAAGTTCATTAATTTCCTCTAAACACATATGCCATCCTCGTAAAACAAGTAGCTAAAGCAAGTAGGACGTTTAAGCAAATAGCTCGAGCAAGTAGGGTGGTTCATAAACAAGTATTACAAGCGCGTAAGGCGTCTAAGCAAGTAGCTTAAGAAAGTGGGATGTTCAATCAAGTAGGATGTGAGAGCAAGTATGTGAGGCATGTAGGTGAAACACACAGGTAAAGCATATAGGTGACCCACACAGGTGAAGCTAGTAGGTCATCTACCTTTGTTTTATGTCTCATTCAATTATGAAAACTCATTCACTTTAACTAGACTTAAAATTTACATACACTTGGACCTTAAGCATAACCTATAATCTTATTTTTTTATATTTAAGTATGTTCATCGACTTCAACTTAGTCTTACGCACGTTGAGAATTATAGGGTGTTACAAGGCCATTCATACAAATATTTCTGAGAGGTCCATTCATGCAAATATTGCCGAGAGGGTCATTGATACAAACATTGGCGAGAGGCCCATTTATATAAATATTTCTGAGAGGGCCATTCATAGAAACACTGAAGATAGGGCAATCCATACAACCACTGTCAATAGGTCCATTCATACAAACATTGTCGAGGGGACAATTCATACAAATGTTGCCGAGAGGGTTATTAAAAAAACATTATCGAGAGGGTCATTCATACAAATATTATCGAGAGGATCATTCACACAAACATTGTCTATAGGGCCATTCATACAAATATTGCTGAGAAGGCCATTCATACAAACATTGTCTACAGGGTTATTCACACAACATTGTCTACAGGGCCATTAATAATCTTCTTTTACTAAACCCCACAACCTGTCGGGTCACACCGAAATGTTTTCAAACTTTGGCGACAAGGCATGCAATGTCTTCGAGAGTTATGTCCGTGTACACTCTTACCCACACATGTGAAATGCAACACATTCAATGGCTTAGAAGGTACAAGCCTCTTATTCGCTTAGATTTGTACTCCAAAGGTTCAGAAACCAAGACCTTTCCCTTAATGGGTACCCTTTTTTACCAATCGAGTTGAACTACAAGTGGACTAATTAATGAAATCGGGGATATGTCGAGAGACTAAATACCAGATATTCAGTCATATTCACGCAGATCATCTCGGAGTCCTTCGATATTAACACTGAAGAATTCAAGAAATATTTTCATAAAATCGCGCATTAGAAGTCTAATCGAGTCGAACTACATGTTTCCAGAATTAGCATACATCCTGAGATAGATATTTAGGAAACCCAAGGTCTTGGCCATGATTTAAAAGTTATATGATTTTTCTTTAAAAGAGATGGAGTTTATTTGGTTAGACAAATATCGGGGTTGTCAATATTCCTTGCCCGGGCGTGGATTTGCAACCCCGAAAAACTAAAATGGGCAGTTGTTGAAACCCAATTTTGTCATCCATGAATTTATCTAATTTGAATGATTTCTTGAATTGCATGACGGGGTAAAATATGCATTCTTTCAAGTCAAAATTTCACAAATTTATTCTGGTGACGTTTTATCATTTCATTTGATAAAATATCATCAAATATGTTATTGTATAACTTGCATATAGTTACATATTTTTCAGAGTTCTAAACATGATAATTAGAAATTAAATTGAAATAATAAAAATAATTAATAATAAATCATTTAAATTAATCAGTGGTTAAATGATAAATATTGTACTCCGTTAGTTCAAGAAATCTGGTTAATTATAATCAATTAAATTTTTGAATTTTGTGTTAATTCAAATTACTTTGTGAATTGGGTTTCCACTGAAATGATCTTTCACAAATCTAAGTCACAATTAAAAGCACTGTAATTGGTTCATGCAAAATTGGCAATTATTGAAATGGTCAATTGGTTTCTGTATTACTTGTGGTTATAATTTAATGAATTTCGGCTAATGTGTTTACTAAGTGATGACAAGATTTGCAAGATTGGGGTTCCAATTCTAGTTGGATCCCCTCTTCTAACTCAAAAGAAACTACGGTTTGTGGTTGAAAAATTGTTTATATGCTCAGTCCAACAAAGATTGCGACCCAACCCATCTTAAGAAGGCAAAATGCCCATTCCTTTGTCATTTTTCATGAAAGCGCAGCCAAGGGTATAAAACCCTAGCCGCCTACTCATCCCGCCTCTCTCTCTCTCTCTCTCTGTCATCTTTGCCGGAAATGGTAAGGCCATATTGTACCTCGCTATTTTAGGCTATTGTTCGCTCATTTTGGGTAAGGCTCTTAATAATATTTGTCCCATCTCCATCGATGTGCCACAAGCGAAAACTCCTCTCTCTCTCTCTCTCTCTCTTTGTACGCAACCAGGTTGAGCTATTAATGATTTTTGTCCTCTTGTTCCGTGATCTCATTGGTTCTGCGAATGGGGAGAGGATGCAAAGTGAATTTCCCACCAAAAACCCGTAGTCCCACATTGATCTCAAAGGTGAAATTTAGGGTTTCAGGGTTCGATATAAAGAACCCCACCCTAAGAGTTATAGAGAGAGTTTTTAAGCTGGAAAATTTGATACTAAGCATATAAACAATTTTTCAACCACAAACCGTAGTTTCTTTTGAGTTAGAAGAGGGGATCCGACTAGAATTGGAACCCCACTTTGAAATTCTTGAGTTTTCTTTGGGTTTATGATCTTAAATATTTGTTTTCTTTGATCTGACGGTTGAGTCATGCGTGGTGGAAATCAAGGATTTTTCAAACTCCAACACTTGAGTCGGCTGCTACTCAAAAAGGTAATAACCTATCCTTTTAAATTTTTGTATTTCTTGAGTGCCTACATGCTAGTTTAAGTGTTAGTTTTGTTTCATTAGTCATGTAGCAATCAGTTTTAGTTTCATTTATTTATCTAAGTCTAAAATCCTTGTGCTTGTATTTATTATAATTTAATTATCCTCATGTCATGTTCAACATGTTACATGATTAAATTATGCATCAGACAATTAACCTACTATTCAGTTGAACTTTGATCACTTGGTTAATGGATAGATCAGAAGCATGCTAACACTGTGTGTAGGCTGTATACCTGTCCAAACATGTGCGGAATGCTACTGTGAGTCGGTTGTGTTCACTGGTTTTGTTTGAGGTCACTTGTGACTTAGGTGAAGTTGAATAACACTTGAATTCTGTCATAATTAGTCAACCCTGTAGCTGATCATTTGTGCAACTTGTCCAAGGTTATGTAGTTCATTTTAAATCATATGCATGCCTTGTTTAGATTAAACGAGCTTGACAAGTTTATTTTTCTACCTGGATGCTATTTTTCTTAAGTTACACGGCTATAAGACTATGAACTTCTCGAGTAAGGTTAAATATGTTGGTTTTGGGATTTACATGTTAGTTTAAGCTAATCCTTTCCTAGATAGATGATTTGATAACCTTAGATAAATGTTTAAATTGTGATCTATTGACACAAGATGTGATCCTAGGTGTCACCATGTAAAAGGGGTTAGCTTGACAGTTGAAGTCTAGGCTAAGAGGTAGTATGATCTCAGATGTTGTTAGTTTTAACTTAAATTAGAACCATAAAAGATATTAGTTTTGGAGCATGTTCTAGTTATGATTCAGAGCGACACTAGAGAAAATGATTAAGTCTCAAACATTGTTTAGTCTTTAAACTAAACAAATGATAACCAGTAAGGGGGGGAACGGATTAAGAAAATTGTCCTGCCTTGTTTGTGTTTGAAAGTTATGTGGATGAGACTCTGGATCGCGTAATGGCTTAATTGTTAGCTGCTGCTCCTTCCTAAATGCTTGAGCTTGTTTTTTCTTTCTGAGATAGTAGATAGAAGGTGTTCCATTTTTGCTTTATATTAAAGACCATACTTGAAACCCTATGAATTGTGTATGCTTGACCTGATTTGAAGCTTGAACATAGTGCTTGTGTCCCTCTATAACACCCCGTACTTTCGGGCCATGGGTTGAATCGCAAGGCGTACATGAAATTGCTAGGCGTATGTAAATAGACCCGAGCTTTGGGAAATTTAGGTCATATTCACGTATTGCCTATAAAGAACTTAGTATGTAAAAGGACGCGGTCCCGAAATAATTTAAGGATTAACAATAGGGTGGCAACAATAACTGGTATTAATACTTGATGTGTACCGAAAGAGGCAATGGAGTAGTATTATATCACTTGACCATGACAATGAGTATATGAAGTGTATCAATGTGATTGATATTTAAGTGAATTGAGATGGAGAAATTAATTATGTGTGTAAGTGGGTGTATGTTGAATTAATGGAAGACATGGAGAATTAATTGGGATTATTGGATAAACTTTTAGGAGACATATTCACGTGATACTTCTTGGGGGCTGTCCACGTGGATGAAATTTGTTCACTTATGCTGTTGACTAAGTAAACAGTGGAACAACTAAATGGGACAACACATCACCATTTCATCCATTTTTGTTGCTTGACCGACTCATTTTGTCTAAAGCCTATACGACATCACTGCCACATATATTATTTACATAAGGACTTAAGGACATCACATGAGATTACATCTTGGGAAGCTAGCTAGTTAACCACTCTATAGCAATTACACTGTAACCATATTTTGTTTTGTTTGGTTTGTATTATTTGAGTTAGAATTCAAATAAATTCAATCATGAAGGATGGATAGTTAAGTCCACTATACTTAGCTTGGTGTCATCCCCTCGTTAGTAGCTACCAAGGCTATATTTTTATAGCCTTCAAGGCATGAATCTTTGCAAAAATCGTTACAAGCTAATCAGGAAGGCTGTCATAAGCTCAAATTCAAAGGTATGTTAAGACAAATTAATTCTTTCTTTTGGCATGTTCCATGTAACAAGACGTAAACGTGCTATTGTTCTATAAATTATTCTGCTCTTAGTAGCCAAGGATGTTCCTGTTATCGATTTCTATGTTGAAAGCATGTCTAAATATGTTCCTAAATCCTTATTGAGGTATATGAGAAATATGTTAATATTCCCAATGTTAGCCGAAAGCACAAGACTGTTAGCCGAAGGTACAAGGATATTATGTCATCTGATAAGTTCAGAATGTTTATTGTCATTCATGCATTTGCATTATATTCATGTATTACCATGGACCCGCATGTGTTATATACACTACTATATGGTACGCATTATATATATGTAGGGGATGTGGAAAGGGAATGACGTTATATACGCAACATCACCTGCAGCTGCTACAGACTATCACGAAAAGGAAGATGCCTAATGAGGCCAATATGATATTATGCCCACAGAGGCCAGAATGAAACGTTGCCCACATAGGTTGTTATGGGAAGGAAGATGCTTGATGAGGCCAATATTTATATGTATACCGCATTTGCATTGTGCATGACATTTAGACATATGTATTAGGGCCTTTAGAGGCATTCACTACTGGTCGGTTGTTTCTCTCGACTATTTCTATCGGTTGTTCTTTGTCAGTACATTCTTGTCATTCACGCATCGATTGTTACTATCGACTAATTATGTCAATTTGTTTACATCTCGATTTATGTTTATAGCTTTATTATGCTATTCTTCATGCCTACCATACTCGGTACATCAGTCGTACTGACGTCCTTCTTGTCGGGGGACGCTGCGTTTCATGCCCGCAGGCTCAGGTAAACAGGGGGACGGTTCGCACTAGTAGGTTGCTGATTAGCTGATATTGGAGCACTACTTGTTTCCAAGTTGTAGTCTGGTCGTGATATTATGTTTTGCATATGCATATGGGTATGGCGGGGCCCTGTCCCAACCTTTTGATGTCACGTACTTTTTAGAGGCTTGTAGACATATGTCATGTGTATAGTAGTCTTGTATGGCCTTGGCGGCCTTGGTATGTATGTATATAAGTTGGACCTTTTGGTAAGATTTTACATGACTTCCTTCCAGTATATAATTTCTATGTGTCTGTAGGGTACGGGGTGACGACCCTTGTTCAATTATGATTAGACATTGATTGTATGATTAGTGGTACTCGGCATGTAAGGTCCGGGTGCCCGTCGCGGCCCTTCGGTTTGTGTCGTGACATCCTTTAAGCATGTTTCTTAAACCCTTTTCTCATCTTCAATCTATTAAATGCAAACCACTTGAGTAAGTTGTGCTATATGAGTGCATGTTTTACTATGTATGCCCTGCATGATTACTTTAAATGGTTCAAGTACTAAATGTGAGACTGTAAAGTTAGAAGAAACATGAGAATTTGAATTAGCCATGGGATAATAAAATAGGTGAAGTATGATCATTTGCACTGATCTGTCTCTAAATTGAATAGTTATGATGTATATAGGATTTTTAACTATATCATACGATCAACTATATTATCTTCTTGTTATTTGAGTGTTAAGAGTGCATATAGGATTTTTAGTTAATAGATAAGATCCTTGTGTCTTGGATATCTATTGTGTGGATTAAAAAGAGGTTGCACACAGTTCAGGAAACGATTAGAGTGATGTCTTTGAGTTATGAGCTCAAGATGAGACTTTTAGTATCCCAATTTAGTATCATTATGGGTGTTGTAGCTCAGGGGTTCCTATTTTCCTTCCTGCGATTTGTGGGAACCCTACGAGGGTGTTTGTATATGCTGAGCTTTAACCTTTGATGTATTTTCCCTTCTAACCTGTACATATGTTAAAGGATGTATGAGATATGTCACACCCCAGCCTTTGGGGGTGTGGCCGGCTCCCAGCAACCTAAGGCCCGAGCATACCAACTGTAGTACCGGAACCACATAACATACGATTGGGCCGACAAGGCCTCCCAATAACAATAATAGGGGAGAATGCAATATTGTCCTGCACGCAAAACAAGCCTATCAAGGTCGACAAGGCTGTAACATGCGTATCAACAACTAACAAGGGCTGACAAGGCCACTCAAAACATATATACAGTAACCTTTAGTCTGTAAGCCTCTAATAGTACTAATACATGTCATCAAGTTGGGATATGACCCCAACATCCAAAATAACCATATACATATATATATCAGCGCCTACCGACTCTGTCCAATAACTCTGGATAAGTGGAGTGTGACTACCAGCAGCTGAAGCAAATACCCTACTGTGGAGGTACGTCAGTCTGTCTATCTGTACCTGCGCATGAAATAGGTCCCAGCAAATGGGACATCAGTACGAAAAGAATGTACTGAATATGTAAGACATAAGATAAACATATGTAAAGGCAAAAACAAGTGAAGGAAGTCAAGAGATACCAATTGAAACTCACAAGTGTCACTATGGACCACAATACATATAATATGATATAATCGCGTATATAACGTCGTAAGCCTCAATGGACAATATCTGGTATATAGTAAATCATGTATATGACGTCGTAGGCCTCGGTGGGCAATATCATAGATATCATATCTATATAAGCTACGTATATAATTCCATAGGCCTCTGAGGGTAGTATACATACATAGTATGTACATATAACGACCACTTGAATGACATGACATACTTACTAACCTCGTCGGAGTGATGTAAGGTCGTTACACCTTCGACTATCTGTATGCGGATTTCATCTTGAATTCCATCTCTATATGCAAAAATAAGAAAAAGAAACTTTCTACCTTTAGCTTTTTAATACGGCACCAATGAACCTTGTGTTATCAAAGTGAAACGATAGTATCGAGAGTGAAACGTATCTCCCGATGAGGCATATATAAGACACAACAATCCATCAACAGAGTAGTACAAAAGTATTCTCTTAGTATTGAGGAATAGAGGCCTTATTATTAACCGTGTTGTGGTTGTCGTTATGAAATTGATCATGCCAAAAGAGAGAAAAGTAAGCCCTACATACCTTGTTTTGAAAGTTAAATGGAGCCCACAAGCTCTTGCACGCTCTACGAGTGATAATATACATTATAAGGATGATTATTATCAACAACTGACTCATAACTCAAAGAAGTTCACTTAGACATTTGGTCGAACAACTTCTGTGCATATCGTTTGTACGATATTTTGTACCTTAATTTATGCATACATCAACACAATAACTTCTTCTACTACTTCTACCCATCACCACAACTCAATCAACAACTCTACAACTTCATATTATACTTTTAAGTTACACAAAAATGGTCGCAACAACATATTATAGTCCCAAGATTCATACACTTATGCTTCATTATTTCTCCAACAACCATATTCCCAAATACTCTAATAACCCTAAGAATAAGATGAAGGACATGGGACTTACCTTTCACCTCAAGAATTCCTGCAAAACAAAGGTTACTTCACTTCCAAGTATTCTCCAAAATCGCTACAACAAGGAAGGAGATGATCTAACAATGTTTACGAGATTTCTCACGTCGGATTGGTGTAGTTTATCCTTGATTTCACCTTAGATTACTTGGAATCTCTTAGAGAGGATATAAGAGCTGGTTATGGTTATGAAAATGATGGGAAATGAGGACTTGGTCGAAGAAGAAGCTATTAATAGCAAAATAGAAAGTTGGCACCGACTTAGTCCATGGCACGGTCTACGAACCACATACACTGCCCGGGAACCGTAGGTGGTGTCACGGGCCTTGCTCGAAACTTTAGAACGATTGTCACACTTTGTGACTTCACCTTCGTCTCACATACATGATCTGCAATTTGTTGGTCATGTTTGTTACACTTCATAAATTTATTCATCGAATATACCTTAAGTTAGGGAGCCTACGACAAGACAGAGGGTTCCCTTGGGAAGATTAAGGAACGATTAAGTTGAAAACCAAAGAAGTCATAAGAGTTTCAGAGTCGTTAAGCCCTTTGTGCTTGCAATCCTTATATCGAGTGCGTTGTGTCAAGCCGATGTAATATGAAAGTAGTATGATGCCCATGAAAAGGGTTAAGGAAGGCCCTGGGCCAAAATTGGAAGTATATCTATAAGATTTCTAGTTACCCCTGTCGTTCGTGCATGTTAGGAGTATGGTTAATCGAATTGAGCTCTGACGACCCGAGTCCCGTTACGAGGGTCACATACGCCATAAATGGATGTTAAGAATGTCTATGGATGGTTATATCAAATAAATATATCTTGACAAAGTTTGATGAAAATCGGGCGATATGCTAAGCGTTTTACATAACGGATGCTATTATGCCTCACAAATTTGACCACGAATCAAAGCCACCACTTTTCCGCCTCACTACCACCATATACGGTGGCATGTGTGACTGAATATGGGCATATGCACCACATATGTAAGGCAGTGTGATGTCTTATTTAAGCTAACTTTGAGTCAGCTCATTCTATTTTCCATATTTCGACCCCTTGAGCTCCAAAGACCTCCCAAACACACTCCGAAGTATCCTTCATAAGGTGGTTTCCTCTTTCAGAGATCAAGAACACCATGAAATCCTCTCTTGTTGACTTGGAAAGGTTGTGAGCTTCTTTGAGGTTGAGTTGAAGCTTGTTGTGTAAACTTATTGGCTGGGATAAGGTAAGGTTTGTTCACCCCTATGTATCCTTTAGTTCCTCTTGGTTTAGATTTATTGTTCAGTGGATATAACATGTGAACTATGGAAGTATGGTAAGTACAATCTTGAAGAAACACCTCTTATGTCATGTAATCATGTTACCTTGTTGCTTGGGGTTGCTGATTGGAATTGAGAGTAATATAAGTGTTGAATCATGTTAGTGGAGTTGTGAAATTAAGGAAAAGAGTTATGGAAAATGGTGGTGTTAATTTGAGTAAGAATCCATAATAGAATAACTAGGACTTCCAATACAAAAGTTATTCGACGAATTGCCTAAATGTAGTATCTTGTATGATAGGGGTTTGTTATTGATGCAAATTCGTCAATCAATGTAGATAATCACCATAGCACATACGAGGCTCCGTGGAATATAATTATCTTCATCGACAAGGTATGTTAAGGCCGACTCCTTCATTCTTTTGGCATGATCTATGGATGAACATAACCATAATAATGTCACTTCAAAATGAACTCTATTCTTAAGATTAAAGCTTGTAAACATCATTGTTTCATATTGATATATATATCTCATGGCTCTTTTTGTCGATCTCTGTCGGGACTACTTCCCGCCTTGATAACCTTTGAATCTTATGCCTTCTTATGATCCTCGTTGAGTCTCATACAATTACATAATGATAATCAGAGGATAACGACCATGAGCCACTCCGATTGAATCCATAATGCCCTTCAGAGTCATTTCTTGCATTACAATTATATATATGTATCTATTTTCTCATTGAGTAACGCTATAGATGGACGGGTACGATACTAATATGTGCACACCATTGTAGCTGGTCTGACATTACCGAGTCCTATTAAGGCTGGGTACGGTTATGATATAACATGATTTGCACCACGGTGTGCTGGATTCTATATTATATGGCCTCATAGAGTGACCCAATTTTTACTTATATACATATATTCATAGTTATGTAAGTAGTACGCCCTCAGCGGCCCATCTTTTGAGTTTCAGGTTGATTCTATACCCTTCATCTGATATGACATCTCATTTATTTACATGTTTTACTTTTCTTACATATTCAGTACATATTTCGTAATAACGTTCCCATCTAGGCATTGTGTTTCATGCCCGCAGGTACAAATAGAGATACGGACAATCCCCCTCAGCTGAATCTTATCTCGCTTGTTTCTTCCGGAGCTATCCAGTATGTTGTTAGGTATAGTTGTTGCATATATGTACATAGTTGGGTATGGCGAGGCTCTGTCTCAACCATATATTATTGATGTACTCTCTAGAGGCTTGTAGACCGTCGTCTTATATGTAGTAGTCTTGTGTGGCCTTGTCGGCCTTCTTGGTGGATCTGTTGTGTTTATATAGGCCTTGTTGTATACATATGTATGTTAGGCCTTTTTTGCTGTTGCAGGTGGTTGTCTTTGATCAGATAGTCATTCATCAGAGGCTTGGTCGGCCCATGTTTGGTTAAGTATGCTACAGGTGTCATGGTTGGTATGCTCGGGCCTTAGGGCACTCTGGGTGTCGGCCACACCACCTAGGTTGGGGTGTGACAATGCTCTGTGATTCGCAGAGTGTTTGGAAGGAGACAATTCGTTGAACTTTCGTCGAAACTTGTTTTCGTTGATCCGTTGAGTCTTAAACCTTTCCGAAACTTACTCGATGCATCCTTAAACCTTTATAAACCTCTTGTAGGGGTCTTATCATGTCTGGGCCTATGCTAGCTACGATATAGTTGTGATGATGCATGAAAACATGAGGTGTAACATCCCTCCCCCTTAAGAACATTTATCCTTGAATGTTGAGAAATATTCTTACTCTCAAGATTTCTAAAAATTTGGGTAGAGTTTCCTCTGTAAACGTGGCTATCCAAAACCCGTTAACTAGCCAAAAGACATATCTAATTCCACATAGGGCCATAAAATAGCATAACTTAGCAACATCGGCCCCACACGATCGTCTATCTATTCGAAAGTTAAAAGAGTTAGCCATAACTCACCTCAACTGTCAAACTGCCAAATCCTGGGCTACATCTGTCACATCTGCCTCAATACATTACCTAAAAAAGATATGTAAGATAAGCTCGACATATAAATAGAAATAAAGAAATCGTATCGCACGAATATTGATATAAACCTGAATTATGAAACAAACGAGGATATCTGGACTTCATGTCTTCTCAATCTCACATGTCATTTCTTTCACATTATTATTCCTTCATAACACCTTAACTGAAGCTACTTCTTTGGTCTGCAACTTACGGGGCTAACAATCTAGGATAGCAATATGGGTTTCCTCGTATGATAGATCTTCTATGACCTAGACATCCTTTATAGGGGTGATGCGGGAGGGATCACCCAAACACTTTTGAGGCATGGATACATGAAACACTGTACGGACTACTTCAAACAACAGGGGTAATTTAAGCCGGTAAGCCACTTGGACGATTCTCTGAATGATCTTATCTGGTCCAATGTACCTGGGGATAAGCTGGCCTTTTTTGCCAAACCTCATCACGCCTTTCATAGGCGATACTTTCATAAACACCCAATTGCCTACAACAAACTCTAAGTCTCGGTGTCGGTTATTTGAATAGGATATCTGTCGAGACTGAGCTGTCAACAACTGTTCCTGAATCAACTTTACCTTTTCTACTGCTTGTTGCACCAAATTAGGTCCCAATAATTTTGTTTCTCCTACTTTGAACCAGCCGATAAGATATCTACACTTTCGCCCATACATGGCTTCATATGGTGCCATCTTGATACTGGAGTAGTAGCTGTTATTATAGGCAAACTCAATAACTGGGAAATGACTTCCCAACTCCCTTTGAAATCCAAGAGATAAGCTCGCATCATATCCTCGAGCATCTAAATAATCTACTCTACCTGCCCGTCTGACTGCGGATGGAAAGCTGTGCTGAGATTAATCTTAACCAAACCCCTCTAGAAGGACCTCCAAAAGTTAGCTGTAAACGGAGTACCTCTGTCAGATATAATATAAACTAGAACTCCATGAAGTCAGACTATCTCCTTGACGTATAACTTCGCGTAATCCTCAACTGAATAGGTGGTTCTTTTAGGTAGTAAATGGGCTAACTTCGTGAGTCTGTCAACAATAACCCAAATAGAGTCAAACATCCGACAAGAACTAGGTAACCCTGTAATGAAATCCATGTTGATTGACTCCGACTTCCATGTCGGAATATCAATATTCTGAACCAATCCTCCAGGCTTCTGATGTTCAACCTTTACTTGCTGGCAATTCAGATACTGGGCCATGAACTTTGCAATATTCTTCATGTCATTCCACCAGTAAATCTGTTGAAGGTCATGTTACATCTTAGTAGAACCAGGATGAATAGAATACCTGGATTGGTGAATCTCTGCCATAATTCACCCTCGAAGTTCCCTAACAGTGGGTACACATAACCGACCCTTATATTTAAGAACTCCATCATCTGACATCTCAAACAATTGCTTCTTCTGTAAGGGGATTCCCTTTCTTTTTCAGACAAACTCTGGTAGGGAACGGGGTCCCCGAGTATGCTCTCAAGTCTCATACCAGGTCACAACAATATCTCACAACCTATAAGAAGCTAACTCAAGTGACTTAGTATGTATAGCATAAATTACCCATAGAATACACTGCATATGATCTAGAAAGTTTTACGAGTCGCTTTAGTGTCTGATCCCGTGAATATAAGAGGGTCCAGATTGATAAAATCTCGAACACTCGCATTGACTGCTCTATCAAAAGGACCAGTAGTCTATAGAGCTTGAGGGGCTACGTCTCCTCGACCTTCATTCCCATCCTGCAGCCAAAGTGATAGCATCTGTAGCATCCATCGGTAATGTGTGGAAGAGGGTAAGATTTCTATGTGGATACTCCGGGTGAATATGAAGCGCATGGATACAAGTTATGCCTGGCGGAAGCATCGAATGGCGAAGAAAGGTTGCTCGACAGGGAAGGAATGGGAAATCGTCAAGGATGACTTGAGTCAACAACTGTACGATGCTCAGCATATCAAGATCCTGCTTAGGAGTAACATGTGGACGAACTTGAGGTACATAAGCTCCTTCGGAGGTGGTGGGGGTGGAGTCCTAGAGTCCCGAGATATAGCCTCATCCTGATGCTCCTGTTGCCCCAAGTCAGTGGGCGGTAACTTCCTGGCACCTTCTCCTGCTTCCACATCTAACCTCTAAATAGTCGTCTGTCTTCAAGTAGTAGGCATTGCTGAAAATGTAAACAAGATGAGGATTAGGAATTGAACACTTACAACTTAGCTCTATCACACGATCTATATCATGAAGGAAAGTAACCACCCTAAATGTCATGTAGCCTCTTACTTATAAGTGTGGTGCACAACACGCCCATAAACAAGACTCTACTAGTCATAGCTCACAGACTCCCTAGGACAGACCTGATCTGATACTAAGTTTTTCATACCCCAACCTTTGTGGGGTGGCCGGCACCCTATAACATAATATTAGGCCAATGAGGCCTCCTGATAACTATAATAAGGGAAAATGCAATAATGTCCTACACCCAGAAGAAGTCCAATAACAACAACCTATATATGTATAACTAAGGCCGACAAGGTTGTAACAAGCATATCAACAACTGACAAGGGTCGACAAGGCTACACAAAACATATATACAACAACCTCTAGTCTGCAAGCCTCTATGAGTACTAATACATGTCATCAAGTAGGGACAAGGACCCGACATACCCAAAATGACCCTAAACATATATAAAAGCACCTACCGATTCTGTACATCAACTCTGGAGAAATGAAGTGTGACTACCAGCAGCTGAAAGTAGATACCCTACTGTGGAGGTACGTCTGTCTGTCTATCTATCTATACCTACGCATGAAATAGAGCATCCCAGCAATGGAAATGTCAGTACGAAAGAATATACTGAATATGTAAGGCATAAGATAAATATAAGTAAAGGCAACAACAAGTGAAGGAGTTCAAGAGATACCAGTGGGCAATATATGGTATATAGTATATTGCGTATATAACGTCATAGGATTCTTTGGGCAATATCATCAATATCTAATCAGTATAAACTATGTATATAATTCCATATGCCTCTGAAGGCAGTATACAGACATAGTATATACTTATAATGACCACTTGAGGGACACGACATACTTACTAGTCCCATCCGAGTGACGTAAGGTCATTATACCTCTAACAATCCGTATATGGATTTCATATTGCCTACCATTTCTCTATGCAACAATAAGAAAAAGGAATCTTTGTACCGTTAGCTTTTTAACATGGCACAAATGAACCTTGTGTTATCAAAGTGAAATGATAGTGTCAAGAATGAAATGTATCTCCCGATGAGGCATAGATAAGACACAACAATCCATCAACAGAATAGTACAAATGTATTCTCTTAGTATTTAGTAATAGAAGCCTTATTATTAAACGTATTGTAGTTGTCGTTATGAAATCGATTATGCCAAAAGAGAGGAAGTAAGCCCCACATACCTTGTTTTTGAAGCTAAATGGATCCCACGAGCTGTGGCATGCTCTACGAGAGATAATATACATTATACGGATGATTTATATTTTTAACGAATTCATAACTCATAAAGAAGTTCACTTAGACATTTGGTTGAACAACTTACGTGCATATCGTTTGTACGATATTTGTACCTTAATTTACTTATACATTAACACAACAACTTCTTCTACTACTTCTACTCATCACCAAAACTCATCAATAACTCTACAACTTCAAATTATACTCTTAAATAACACAAAAACGGCCACAACAACATATTATTGTCCCAAGATTCATAAACACTTATGCTACATGATTTCTCCACCAACCATACTCCCGAATACTTGAATAACCCTAAGAATAAGATGAAGGAGATGGGACATACATTTAACCTCAAGAATTCCTCCAAAACAAAAGTTACTTCACTTCCAAGTATCTCTAAAATCGCTACAAGGAAGGAGATGATCTAACGATGTTCACGGGATTTCCCACGTCGGATTAGTGTAGTTTATCTTTGATTTCACCTAGGATTACTTGGACTCTCATAGAGAGGATATAAGAGATGGTTAGGGTTATGAAAATGAGGGTAAATGAGGTATTGGTCGAAGAAGAAGCTATTTCTAGTAAAATAGAATGTTGGCACCAACTTAGTCTGTGGCACGGTCTGCGAACTACAAACACTGCCTGCGAACCGCAAGTGGTGTCGCAGACCTTGCTCGAAACATTATAAGGGTTGTCACGCATTTTGACTTCACCTTCATTTCACAGACATGATCTGCGATTCGCAGGTCATGCTTTGCAATTCGTAGAGGGTTCGGAAGGTGACAATTCATTAAACTTTTGTTGAAAGTAGTTTTCGTTGATCCGTTGTGTCTTAAACCTTTCTGAAACTTAATATATACATCGATAGACCTTTATAAACCTCTTGGAGGGGTATCATCATATCCGGGCCTATTCTAGGTACGATACGGTAGTGACGATGCACGAAAACATGATATGTAACATGATATACCATTGAGCTAGGTAGAAGTCCATGAACCTATTAAACTTCTTGTCTACACAAATAGATAAGTGATGATTATTACACATGGGATTTCTGAATGCTGGAGCTATAGGGGCCACTGTATGTCTAATTTGCTTTGTGTGATAAGTTAAAGTTAAGGCTGAACCCATCGAGAAACACTTGTAGTTGACAACATTTTTCACCTAAATACCTCAATTAAACCTTGTACCATTTAGACACCTGAGTAGGAATTAATTGTTGTCATTTAAACACTTTTTACCGACTTAGCACATTGTGTGCTACACCAATTCTGAGCATGTGATAAAGGTTTTTCCTGGCAAAAAATATTTTTTTCTCCTTCTTCCTCACTCTTCCTCCTTTCCACTTACTCCACCTTCCACCACCATCCACTAGACCACCACCACACTAATTTTAGAAAATATGACAAGAATATGGAAGAACAGAACAAAAAAAGTTCAAAGAAAAAGGAGAGAAAAATTTGTCGTCTTTGTTGGAACCCCGTCGGAAAATCACTAGCAGCAGAATACTCCTCCAAACTCTTCCTCCCTTAACCATTCTCTTAAACCCTTCATGTTTATTAGATATAAACTTTACAACAACAACGAAAGAGGATTTAGGGGTGAAAATCAATACAAAATTAGTGATAATTGAATTCACTCATGACGGTGAATGCTATTGAGAAGCTCATATCTATGGGAGAAGAGGATCATGGGAAGAAGAAAGGGGGGAGGAGGGGTGAGGTATGGCTTAAAATTAGTTTTTTCATTTATTTTTTATTGATAATTAATTTTTTCTTTTCTTTTTCCTTATAATTTATTTAAAATTATTAGTTTACACCCAAATGACACATGTCCTCTTTTAATTAGTCATCATACCACATCACCGATGAGTGTATTGCACACACTCTGTAATTTTAGTTGATTGTCAAAAAGTGTCTAATTGGAACAAATTCGACCCTTGTCGGCTCAGATTGCTTGTTGTATTTCCAGATCTAGCGAGTTACATATGGTACAATCGGAGTCAAGTAAGACACTAGGTTCTGGTCACACTTCCCTAGGTTTTGGGTGTGACAAACTTGTTATCAGAGCAAGTCGTGTCATAGGGAGTATATAAGCCGTGTCTAGTAGAGGCTTGCTTATGGGTGTGTTGTATACCACACTTATAATCAGGAGGCTACATGTAATTTTGAATAGGTTACACTTATTTCTGAATCCAGATCGTGCGACAGAGCTATGTTATAGGAACTCGTCCATCTCCTAATTGTGACAAGTAATGAGAAATCCCTACCAGAATATATATGCACCTGATGTGCGAGTATCATGCTAATCAAGTGTGATCACTTGTCTTACCCATTCCTAAAAAAAGGTAGTGACAACCTAGAAAGGTAAAGTACGAGTTTCAGAACGCAAAGAAAGTAAAGTGAAAGGCGTATGAAGTACCTAAGTACAGAAGATTGTAAAGTAATTGGTATTCAAATAGAGCAACACAACCATTGTTGTCTACTTTCAACAGTAGTAGAATTATAGTGAGTCGCATTCAATTCACCTTATGATTCATTTACGCCAATACACGTAGTCTTTTTGATCTTGTAAGGGTTAATTTAATCCTTAACATTGAACCAATAGTTAGGACTAAATGGCAGTACGGAAGAGTATTATGATTATGTTGATAGTACCCCTCTAGGGGATATATACATGGTGTACCCAGGAATTGTTAGTCGAATACGGCTTCTAGAGAATTTCGAATATTCGGGAGACAAGTATATGCGAGGTAAGTATTCCCTCAGTGAGACTATTGTTTGAAGTAAAGAATAAGTATTAAGTGCCTAGAGAATAAGGCCGATCAAAGAGGGAGACGTTGAAAGTGAAAAAATGTTTCATTGTAATTATCCAGAATAAGATATGAAACGATGGCATTAGAAAGAGGTTTCTAGAAAGATAAGTGGGGCACATGAGTAGATATAGGAAACGACATAGAGTCATAAGATAAAGTATGGTAAGGCGAAAAAGTTCGTAGCCCGGTAGAGCCAAAGGAAATAGTAAGTAAATGTTGAGTTTACAAAGAGATATATATCATGAGACTAAGTCTCACTTTACAAGAATTTAATTGACAATTCCGATAAAAGATATCAACCGGATGACCTATCTCCCTGAATCAGGAAGTATTAATATTGGAAAGTACCCCAGCAAAACTGAACGCGAGTTAGAAACTTTAAGAATTGCTAAAAAAGTTGGTATTGTGAAAGTTGTGAGATAAAGTGATTAGGCAATAAGAGAATGAAATGCAGAAGAGTGATCTTTGAGGGTTATTAACAAAGAGGCGGCTCTAAGACTAGCGTCTTGAGTAAAGGATAAAACTTATCGAGATCGAGCATGTCGGTTATGAATACATGGCACTCTATCCATGTAAGTGATTTAGATACCCTTAGTAAGAGAGAATTGTACTAAGGCGAGTTGTATGTTATTAAAGTCCATAGAATTTAAAAAGGTATTGAGGTAACAATGTGACTTTACAGGAGTAACATCCTAGAGCGCTAGGTGTGGCCATTCTCCCAAAAAGAGAGATAGTACGAAACATAATCACTTGTTGGTTTTGATAATGAGTAGTGGGAGATTATGACGAATAGGTTCAAAACGAATACGATTGTAATTATCCGGACATTACAGAAGTGTGTGACTCTAGACCATTATGAAAGTATAAATTCTAAAAAGGGGGAAAGTAGCAACCTCCTTGCTAGATGTGCTAATTAACGGTAAGATCAGTCAGACATAGGAAGCTAAAAAAAGAATAGTCGTATAAAACAAAGACAGAAGTACATAGACCTAAGAGGGGTTATCTCGAACTAACGTATGAAAGGTATGTCAAGTATACAATCGAATAATGATTTATGTAAAGCCTAGAAGTGGCTAGTCAAGAGGCCAGTTAAGCCATCAGACAATATAGAATTGTACGTTGCAGAATGGTCTAAGTGTCTAAAATTTCAGTTTTGCAAGTGCATAATCGCAAGTCTCAAAAGGTATTTCATACAGAAGTAATGATGGATAAGTTCTAGCATAAAGCAGTTCAAAGGTTAAAGGAGAATAAAGCCTAGAATTTGTTGCAGATATTTAGAGGATGTACTCGGAATTGACACTATCACAATATGGGTGGAAATGGAAGTGAATAAGAGTAACTGCAGGCAGTTCACAAGGTACCTATGATCCTACAAGGATATATGATAATGGGCTTGCAGCTTAATATGAGAAATAAGATTATTTCTCAAACCTTTATTTATATGACGATGTTATCTAAGAAAAGAGAGAGGAGAATTTACTCTAGGTATAGTGGTTTAAGGTGTGGATTACAGAAAGATTGACCAGTAACGCCAATTTCTTTAGAATATGGGTATGCATCCAATAACAAAGTACATCAACATCTCGTCTCTAACTATGACAATTGAATAAGAACTATAATCTAGTATAATATTTGAGGTTATGTATATATGAAATTCCAAGATGGTGTAGACTAAGATAAATTAAGGCATTCGTAATGTACGTATCAAGATGAATAAGAAAATGAGAACGTTTTGACACACCCCTACCTTGGGGGGGGGGGTGTCCAGTATCTGATGCCTCAACAACACAAGAGTATCACATCTCATTTGTACTCTAGATATACACGTACTCTAGGCCAACCAAGCCCATATATGGTTCTTATAAGACAATCAAGACATAATAACCTGTAGAAGTAGAAGAAGACTAAACATATATACGTATGGGGAGACAACAAGGCCACAATATACATCAACTAACTAACTGGAAGGCCGACAAAGCCATACACGACTTCTATACACAAGACTACTATCTATAAGCCTCTAAAGAGTATATGAACAACCATTAGGTCGAAACAGGGCCCGACTAAGACTAGCACCTTCGAAGCAAGTGAAGAGATCTAACACCCCCGCTAAGCTGAAATCCTACTGAAAATGGACGTCGCTCCGTCTATCTGAACCTGTGTGAGTGAAACACAACGCCCCAGCAAGGGACATTAGTACGAACAATGTACTGAATATGTAAGGCAAGAAATGTAAATGAATAGAGAAATGTAAATAATGATAGGAAAGAGGCAACCTGTAACTCAGAAGTGTCACTATGGACCTTACCGCAGATAGATGAGACATAATCACATATATAACACCACAAGCCTCCGCGAGCAATATCCCCTATATAGTATATCTCATATATAACGATGTAGGCCTCTGTGGGAAATAACATCAATACCATAACTAACTAATAAGTGGTACCACACTTGTATATATTGCGTATATAACTCCATTGGACTTTGTAGGTATCATAGATACATAATCCATATATATATACATGAGATCCATTCAAATAACATAGAATACTCCTTAATCCATCAGAGTGATGTAAGGTCGTTACACCTCCGACTATAATTATGAGAATAACATGTTATTGTACCTTTCTGTATGAATCAACAACCTTGATCAATAGAATGAGAGACACAACCATTTATACATTTTGTGGATAAGAACAAGGAAACCATAATATGTCATGAAGGAGAGATGCTATATAATGTGGAAAGCACTCCCAACAAGGGACAGAGGCGGGGATGCCAGCTCCATGACCCCAATTGGTTGCCAAAGATGACCCCTCGCCTTGGTCTCCAAATAAGTTTTTCTAATAGTCAATAAAATTCATACAACATTTCATACTAACAATAGACATATTTCTATATTCAAGAATATAGTTAGGATAAAGAACATTTGTTTTATGACATTTTCTCTATGATCATGCCGATAGAAAGAAGGGTAAGCCTTGCATACCTCTCGTTATGGAGCCGATTAAGTTTGCAATGTATTCAAGGCACAAATACTTCAATCTACAACAAAAATGATAATGGAACTATCATTAATTAAGGAGAACTTATAAGGCAATTTATCGAGCAACAATCTCGGCTTGCTATGACAACTTACACCTCTCTTATCATGCTTCCCCCTTGTACTATATCCTTGGTACAACACCAACATTATAATACCATATTTCTCACAATTTGCGAGCCACAATATGACTCATGAATAACTCATGAATAATTCAACAACTAAAGTTCTTCATTAATAGTTTCTCCACTTAATCTCTCATGTTTGGTTTCCAATCAACCATCTATAGTATAGATAACCTCAAATACATAAAGAGGGAGCTAAATCTCACCTTATCCAAAATCAGCAATATCCAACAAGAGCTTCCTTTAACATGGAAAATACTTTAACACATCAACAACATGATAAAAGTGTTTCCCTTCAAGATTCTAAATATTTTAATGTTGGATTTGGGTTTTTTGCCGTTAGAATCATCTTCGATCTTGGGGAGATGTTTAGAGAGAGTCTAGGACCTTAGGGGATCTATTTTGGAGTGTTAAAATGACTTAGGACGAGCTCCTACCCATTTATAGCATCCTAGCACTGCCACACCTGGATTAGTGGACTCGGATGAAGGAATTAGGGGGAAAACTTTTGAGGAGCTGATGGCATTGTATCCTGAGGAGCGAAGGTGTTGTATCCTAATGAGCTGGAGGTGTTGTATCTCCATTAATCTCCTCTGGAAGGGGTAGGATAGGTGATATGTGAGAATGCGACTCCCCTTATGCCGTAGCTCTATTATTCTGGCCAGGCGAGGCATTACTAGTACTTTCTCCCCCATCTGCATTGGCTCGAGGACTAGTGGTAGTCTTTCTAGTAACCAACATGACTGAAAAATATATATAGAACAAATTAGACTCAAAATCATCTAACCCAGCTCTATAGCACGATCTATGATATAAAGGAACAATAACCATCCCTAAATGTCTGGCTGCCTCTTGCTTATAAGTGGTGCACAACACACCCATAAATAAGACACTACTAGAAATGACTCGTAGACTCCCTAGGACTAACCTGCTCTGATACCAAGTTTTTCACACCCTAAACTAGGGGGTGGGGACGGCACCCGGTGCATCACTTGCCTGAGCATACCACTTTGAAGGCAAGACTTCTGAATGTATAGACCTTTCGGCCGACAAGGCTATACTAGATGTAACCTGAATAATAACAGAATAGAGGGGGCCGACAAGGCCAGAATTCTGTAAGCAGAGATGAGATCCAAACCCTTGGAACTGAATAAGGGAAGATCAACTCAAAACATATATACAAATAAGCAAGGCCGGCAAGGCCATAACATGAGTAAGCAAGACAATGACCAGGACGGCAAAGCCATATATCATTACCAAACAGACTGACAAGGTCTACGAGCCTCTAGGAATAACAGAACTGTCATATAGTCGGGAAAGGCCCTGACCTACTTAACATAACTCCAACACATGACCTAGGAGCTGCAAAAGAGGTGAAGCTTAACAACCGATGGCTGAGACTCAACAACTCCTACTGGGAAGGTCTATTTGGGCCTCTATCTTAACCTGCAGCATGAAATGTCGCACCCCCGGCAAAAGATACGTCAGTACAAAAGAAATGTACTGGTATGTAAATCATGAATAAAAATATGAAAGTATATACTATAAAAAATGATAAAAGAGGTAACCTATTGACTTGATAACCTGTATGCCAATCAGGGCAAACTATGAAACTCTGAAACTACTTTGAGACTCTTATACATATACTACACTGTATAATCTGTCATCCATTCATATATATATATATATATAACTGCTCCGGTTATAGGTTGGGGTGTGTATGTGCATATATAACTTCCCAACCGATATTAGTTTAGTGGTGTGTATAATATATTGTAGTACTAGTGGCATTTGGCCTTCTATGACTTTTATGACTCTTTCCTTTACTTGAGAATGACATTTTATCGATAGAAGAACTCCTTGTTTTTGCGTACTCCATCGGGAAGGGATAAGAACTCAACAATGCAACAGACAGTCAAGATAAATAAGATAGAGATTCAATACAGAAAGTACACCCAACAAGGGATTGATAGACATGGATTTAGTACACTTTGATTAGCGATTCTTTTCGAAATTGATATACATTTTTAGAATTCATATTTTTAAAAGGAAGATTATCCTTACATACCTACGTCGCTTACCTAATAATGTACCACGAACCCCATTTATGCTCTACGAATGATTATCTACACAATATAAATGGTTTGGGTCAAGATGGGATCAATAAAATAAGAATCGAATCACTACGATGTTTCATCAAACACCTAAAAAGCATACTTCTCATGCGTTGTTGTCATTTCAATCAAAATACTATCAATTACCTTTAATCAACAACAACAACAATACCATAACCACACACTCCACTTTAACTTGCATCTCATAAGTTATCTCTAACAATTCAACTAGCTATGCTTAGAGAAGCTAGAAAACAATTAAGGGTAGCAAAACATTACCTTAAGTAGTCAAGACCCCCTTCACAACAAGTTCTTTTCCATGTTTCAAGAAGTCTTCACCTTCAACCATCAACTAAAGGGATTACTAAGTGAATCTTGATCTCCCATGGAATAATTCACTTCATATGATCAAAGAAATGTTCGTCAATGATATGAAGGCTTTTTGAAAGTATTTGGGAGCATTCTAGGGTTGTCTAGGTCGAAAATGACATAACACAAATGAACCCTTGATCTTAGCCTTAAATAACACCTCCCACCACCTCACTTCTGTGGTAGGATCTGCAGCACAGAACCTCATCTGCGCCTCAATTTGTGGCCTGATCCGCCAGGCAAATTGACTTCCGTGATGCGTAACGCTTAGTGTATTGTCCAATCTTCGTCAAACTTTGTCACAATATGTTTCCTTCAATCCAATTAACCTCTAACCTTCTGTAAACTTTCTTAATATCCATTTAAGTCATAGGTGACCCTCAGAAAGGATCTCGAGTTGCCAGAACTAAAATCAACTAACTATACTCTCGATCGCACATAATATAACGGGGTGTAACATATATGGTGATAGTGACGAGCCGTACATATGTTTGATGGTTCGTCCTTCTGTCATACATGTTGTCTACTCTGTAGCGCTTTTTAAAAACGTTCATAACTTCATGTACAAAGCTCTTATTAACAAATGGTTTGTTGGATTCGAAAGTAGATGCGCTGAATTTAAATATAGATAGGTTATGCATCCTATACCTATTTATATACTAGAAGATATACCCCCACCAAGATGGGCCAAAATCCTATCTAGAATTCATCCTACCTTTCATCGAGTTTTGGAGAACTTTATTTCTTCAATTCGATTAGCCCCGAACTCTTATGAGACTTACTTAACACTTGTTTACAACCTTTCTTAATCTTGAAAAGGTATTTTAACCTCTATGAGCTCATGTTTGATAACTCATGATGCAATCTGCCTCAAAAGTTAGGGTATAATATGATGAAACATACTTTTTTCGATTCATTTAACCTCCAACTATTCTAACTCATACAAGACATGATTGTACAAATTTTATATTATCCTAGCTTTCTAAACATATGAGAACTACCTCATGACGTGACTTAAAGTATGGGAATTGCGCGATATAACATGTTTACGCTTAAAGGCGGTTGGGGAAGCCGAGGAAAATTTCTGACCCATGACCTAGGGTTGGCAACAGATAAGCACGCATTTGAGATATGGTGTGACAACTTTTATAAATATTAAGAACATCCAATACATATTCAAGCAGAAGTAGTTGAATGCATCACAAGTTCTCCCATTAACCATAAAACGCCATTTAGAACGAGTCATGCCAGTAACGAGAGATAGGGGCCTTCTTAAGAGAGTAACAGTCCACCGGATTGGAAGGTAAGTAAATATGATTTGAGATGATATAATTGAGCACGGTCATCCTCGAGAGGGAAATGATTCATAAAGCTAGACTACAACTGAAGAGAATCACCTCGAAATGCTAGAAGAATGAAAATATAAGGTTGCATCAACCAGCTTGTTAAAGATTCGAATATTGGATTCAGGAAATCGTAGAGTTACCATTCAAAATCCAGCAGTATCATCCAGAGTTACATTCCACATTCGAGGATGAATGTTCCTCAGGGAGGGTGGATGTAACACCCCGTACTTTAGCGTTAGGATGTGTTATAGTAAATCCATATGAGCTTGAATGTATTAATGTCATTCTGAGAGAGATTACATGGGGATTAGAGGTTAAACAAAGCGAAGAAAAATAAGTTTCGTCGATGTTCGGAATGTTGAACTAGTTATATAAACCGTATGAACTTTTGATCATACTCATGTATACAGATCATCAAGAGCCCAGTGCATAAAAGAATGAAGTCCCGAAATAATTTAAGACTTAACAAGTGGAACGAAAGTGATTGGAAATAATATTTTATGTATGCCAAGAGAGTCTATGGTCTAGTGCTATATCACATGATCATGACAATGAGTACATGAAGTGTGTTAAAGGTGATTAAAACTTATTGAATTAGAAACATGGAATTAATTAACAATTATATAGAGAGATAAAGTGACAAATGTCATTGTTGACATTTCCACGTGGAACTATGGAAAAGAAAGCAAGAATTACTATTACAATTGTGGAATCTTTTGGTGGAAGATATTGGGTCAGGATTCATGGTATCATTGACGTGTGACCACCTTTGATTTTTGCTTTGTATGAATTAATATCATATAGCCTATGTAAAGTGCATTGAATTTCTGGAAGCATAAAACATAATAGATATAGTTAGTAAACTTTTGACAAGTTTGATCGCCGAATAGTAGCTCAATGTATATATAGTGGACGTTTCATCACTTTATTTGTAGATCTATAATTCTACGTGATTTAATTTTGGGATGTGCAGTAGCGTCTTATTTTAGGGTGAGCAGCAACATTTTTCTTTATTTAAGAATATTGGAGGTTACTTTATGGTGAAGTAAGGGAAGTTCGAAATAAGGAAACCAAGATACGATTCATTGTCTACGACCTTCTACAAGCCCGTATAAGCATCTATGATGTGCTTGTAAGGAAGATCAGTTTCACCGTCGTCGACAAGGATTGAAAGTAAAGTTACGTTAAGGCTATCCCTTACCTTCTTTTGGCATGAATCCAATAGAAAGAAAATGTAAATGAATGTCCCGCCAATGTAACTCTAGTTTGTGTACATTCTACCCTCACCACCCCATCATTGTGGGATTTCACTGGGTATATTGTTGTTGCTAATGTTTTTCATTCTATAGAAATATTATTGAATTTTGCTTGCCCCTTGTTGGGAGTGCTTTTGTTGCCTCAGTGCTTATCTACTCACTAGGTTAGTGTGTATAGATTTCACGGACATAGTCTATAGTTTATGACATCTCATATCTTAGCTATCTCTTATCGGGTATCTACATTCAGTTCATACTTGTTTTACATTAATAAAAAAAGTGGATAGCTTATATATATTGTTATACAGTACACTATTATATTAGAGATATCCCGGCCTCATGACTGGTGAGAGATATCATGGCCTATTAGCTGGTGAGAGATATCCTGGCCTTATGACCGGTGAGAGCTATGCCGAGCCTTATACGTTCGAACAGAGATATACAAAGATACCCCGGCTTTATGAACGGTGCGACATACACTGAATCCTATATGTGGTCGGCTAGTTATACTATTATGTGCCTAAGAGTTGAGTTAGAGCAGGTAAGTGTATTCCGAAGTATCTTTGATCCTCAGTTGTTTTCATTTATCAGTTTCAGTTATTCAGTTACCTTACATACTCGATACATTATTTCATACTGAGGTCCCTCTTTCCTGGGGCGCTGCATTCATGCGTGCAAGTTTTGAAAGATAGATAGACAGGCCTCCTTAGTAGGTGATACAAAGCTCATCTTAATTGATAAGCTCCATGTCATTCGGAGTTTCCAGGTCTAGAGTATTTATATTAATACAAAGATGATGGGTAGGTCGGGGCCTTATCCCGGCCATGGTATAGTTGTATTCTCTTTAGAGGATTATAGACATGTCCTGTATGTATAGTACGTCATCATGGTGGCTTTGTCGGCCTAAGATATTATGATTAGATTACAGATTAGCCTGTCAGCCCAGATTGCTTGTTTGATTTCCATGATACGTTTGGGTCAAGTAAGACACTAGGTGTCGGTCACGCCTCCCCAGGTTTAGGGCATGACATTTGGGTTGTTCCTCTGATATGTTGTGTGAATACCTTTGTCAAGTCCATCTTAATGTAAAAACTGGATATCTGAATTCCTTTTGTTCACTAAGTGTGTTCTCAGTTTGTTATTTGAGTCTCTATTTGTGAATGTATTTCCCTCTATGTCATTTCAAGCATTTGTTGTTCTTGACATGTAAATTGTGTCATCCCATATAACAAGGTATACTACTGAACATACAAGGCATACATGTGATCTGTATATTCCAAAGTATACAAGGTTTAGGTATATGAATTAGGTCTTAGGTCATATATCACATGCATACCACTTGATTTATCTCCTTCTCTTGTGTGCCTAAGTAACATGCCTAGATATATCGGATATACATCCAATAGACATTGTTATACATCTTTAACTATATAATGATGTATATCATGTATACCTTGTAATATCAAAAGCGGGGTAATGATATTTTGTTATAGTTTTGGGCCTGTTTATATTTGTCTTCGTTGAACTTTTCTGGAATCAGTAATAGGGATCACATTGGTGGGAATATAGGCCGATACGTCTCCAACTTGTGTTTCAATAACGGAAAGCACCCCAACTTAGGAATCATGACCCACTTCGATAAGATAGTTCTGCTTCCGGTGCCGGAAGAAGACCATTCAACATCTGAAGGACTCGCTAAGCAAAGAGGAACCTATCCCAAGCATAGCATCAACTATTATATCTTCCCTACTGCTATAAAGGAGAGAGACAATGCGGAGAAGCACTTTTTGAATGATGAATCAGTCAGTCAGTCCACTACTGAATAGAAAAAGACAATAACAAGCCAAAGAAGGCGAAAAGAGTTCTTCTGATCCGATCATTGCGTAAGCCGAGATTTCAATAGATGAGGAGTCGGATGACATTAGTAGTGGGTGAAGATTCAGAAAGTGCGAACTTCTTCTCGACGCAGGAGTTCGTGAACAATCCCGGCTTTGTTGTACATCATGAATCTTTATCGACTTCCTTTTGAATAACTTGGATAACATCTATGAAAATGGATCCTTGGTCTATGATACAAAAATGGGGAAATCCAGATCAAACTTGGATTTATCTTACTTAACTTACTTAACCGCTTCTTCTTCTTCCACGACCCCACGGAGTGGTGCTGAGTGGTGTCATGAAGTAGGTCTTAGGTCATATATCACATGCATACCACTTGATTTATCTCCTTCTCTTGTGTGCCTAAGTAACATGCCTAGATATATCGGATATACATCCAATAGACACTGTTATACATCTTTAACTATATAATGATGTATATCATGTATGCCTTGTAGTATCAAAAGCGGGGTAATGATATTTTGTTATGGTTTTGGGCCTGTTTATGTTTGTCTTCGCTGAACTTTTCTTTTTTGTTCATTTTCCTTCAATCATCCTATTTTGGCCGAAATGGGCTTGCTTGCACTTTCTGTTTTTAACTACGTGGGCTTAAGTAGATACCGATTTGAATATGCTACTTATGATCTTGTATGTGCAATTCTAACACGCTCATAATTGATTAAATGTATTCACATGATGAATAATTGCTTCAATAATTAATTGATCAATTGTGGATATATTCTAAGTCCCACTCTCCTTTTCCTCTTTGTCTTCGCATGAACTCCCTAATAGGGTCTGTTAGTCCCTTCGGTCATTCCTATTGGGCTTAAAGCCCAATACCCTCTTAGATCGAGTCAGCCCATGAAGTTGGGCACACCTCACATACAGATGAACAAAGAGATGAGGTGGGCCTGGACACTTGAAGTCCCAGCAATTGGTAAAAAGTTTATTTTAATTTGATGATGGACATCAACCTGTTTTGCTTCATTTACTTATTTTCCCCTTTATTTATTTGTTTGTATATGGTAAGACACAGTGATTTTACTGAAACCCTTTAGAATCATAGTTGATTTCGCGATAGTTATATCGATAGAACGGATACGAACCCATTTTATAAATCAAAGACCCAACTCTAAAGATAAAAAATGAAATATACTTGTCTCTTCAGACTGTTTGGTTTTCAAACTAATATTAAGTAATTTAGAAAGAAAAAAATGTATATTTTTTGGACAATATTAAAACTGACCGAAGCTAATTTTTAGGCTTCGGGCCACTATGGAACAAAAAAAATAGCTTTTGGGGCTCCAATCCACTTGAAACAAAAAATTGCTTTGGGGCCTAGCCCACATAAACGGTTACCAGAGAATGCGAAGGGGTTCGACCAGCCCATTAGAAATTGATTTCTTAAGTTAAACCAGAAAAAAAAATGAAAATCATACTTCTCCCTAAAAGGCTTTAAAAGTATCTCTTTATTTGAGCATTTCAAACAAAAAATCTAAGTCTTTGATTAAGAATTTACGAAAGAAATCCATGGCTTCAGTTTCAAAACTAAATCTACTAAGTCATTTTCTTGAACTAACTTTAAAGAAACAAGTAGACTTAGATTATTTTGGACCAAATAAAGTAGGACACTATTCAAAAGAGATTTTGGATGTGTCTTGTTCTAGAAAAGTAATGAAGTCCAACTTAGACCCTTAAAGCTTCAAAACTTTTTATCTAAATGAAAGGGATTTTTTCACACATCTTTCTTTTCAAATGCCATGAAACTCAACTTCTTTATACATATCTTTTTAAACACACCTTTCAAGCTAATAAAAAGGAGATTTTGGATGTGTCTTGTTGAATCATATAGAAATGGAAAATGATATGTTATCCGCATAAGGACATTCGGAGGTGTAACGATCTTACGTCATTCCGACGGGTTTAAAGAGTATTCCATATTCATAAAATGGTCTTTATGTATATGTATTATGTATGTATGTTGCCCTCAGAGGCCTATGATGTTATATACGCAACTTATACATCTATGGTATTTGACGATATTTCCCACAGAGGCCTACGACATTATATACGCGGTTATATCTCATTTATGTATAGTATGGTCCACAATGACACTTCAGAGATACAAGTTGTTTCTTTTGGTTTCCTTTAAACATTGATGCCTTTATTTACGTTTACTTGTGCCTTTCATATTCATTACATTCTTTCATACTGACATCCCATTGTGGGATGATGTGTTTCATGCCCACAGGTGCAGGTAGACAGACGAACGCACCTCTTTATTAGGTTATTTGATTCAACTGTTGGTCGTCGCACTCTCATTTTCTGGAGTTAATGTACAGAATTGGTATGCACTGTTACCTATGTTTATAGTTATTTTTAGTATGGTGGGGCTCTGTCCCGACCCGATGACATGTTGTAGTACTCTTAGAGGCTTGCAGACAAATGGTTGTTGTACAATTGTTTTTTTACGGCCTTGTCAGACTTCGTATTAGTTGTTGATACTCTCATTATAGCCTTGTTGGCCCTGTTATATATATTTGTTTGTTAGTTACTATTTCTTTAGGTTGTCCTATTCAGACTTCTATTGTATTGTTATTTGAGGCCTTGATGGCCCAGACTATTATACGTTCAGGTTATGATATACAGGTTGTACGCTTGAGCCATTCAGGCGTCGGGTGTCGGCTAACCCCTCCCCCCCAAGGTTGGGGGTGTAACAAATGCTAATTTGAAAAATAAATGTGTCCACGCACCCAAACCATTGTGCATTAGGGTGAAAAATTAATGATTTGTTGTATCTCTGAACTTGAATTTTGACATGGTAACTGATGCACCAGAGCTACTAAGAATATGGTCGGCCAACATGGGTAAAGGGAAACAAAATAAGGTTACAGACTTCTTAGGACACCTACCCTTCCTAATGACAATGAAAGGATGTCAAGAGTTAATCGAGGTCATCACTGTGTATTGGGATTGCGAGAGAATTGTCTTCCGTTTTGGGGATATAAAATGACACCTACCTTAGAAGAGACCTTAGATTGAATAGACAATGTGGCTACATGCTTAAGAATGAGAAAGAAACCTGATGACAACCTTTTAGCATTAATACTAATAGAAATTATAGAGATACTCTACCTCACCAGTGTCCAATGGATCTTCAGACCCACTGTAGCCTTTTGGAATCTTCAAACCCATTTTGGGAGTGGGGATGGGTACATTCGTCATTCAACATAGTTTCAATCTTACATGACTTGGGAAGAAACCCAACCCTTAGCTACTATATTTTTGTTGGGAACCATGTTCTTTTCCTGAAGTCCACACTTAACTATTGAAACCCACGTTATTGTTGTCGCCCATGCTATTTTGTACGAAATCAGAAGGGGTAGTTGAACTATGTATTTTAAGATATACCCTAGCATCCTCGCGGACAATCCTTGGGTCAATGCCAAAATCACCATAGATATTTCCAAGGTTGAAATTTACTACTTCAATGGTGGATAATCAAACACTTGTGTAAAATCGAGGGATCTCAAATCTTGACCAACCAATTTAGAAAGGATGACCGTGCCACCCCATATAGGAACTTTGTAGCACAAACTAAAGAAGGATGGGCCTTAATCTTTTCCAGATTGAGAGATGGAAATATTCAGTGGATGTTCCAATACATCATCTCATAAATTGTCGTCATCCGGGGAAGAAAATGCCCTTTCCTAACACTCATAGGTATTCGAGGAATCTGTCATTATGCTCCAGCAAGAGTGCATAAGCAGATTTAGAAGTAAATAAGAGATTCCCCAAATAGGAGACATCGGACGATACGTGGTCAATTATGAGGAAGACAAGGTCCCATTCATCACTGAGATTACCTGAGAGTGGAATGGTCGCCTCACATATTGGCCGGAAATCCTATCCAATGAAAGGTTTTAAGTCGAGTATGACGAAGACTAGAAATATTGGTTGAGGGCACACTTTCAAGGCACTCTCGCATCGGGGCTTAACGTTTACTATTATGTTCAAGACACGAATCCTAAAGTCTTGCTGAAGATGCACTTGATTGAAAGACAAGCCGATGATAGGGATGTGAAATATCATGGAAAATGGAGCATGACGGGAGAGTCATAGCCAACTTAACTCATGAATTGGGAATTATCACTGAATGCATATAAGATCTTGATAAGATGCTAAAAATACAAATGCTCATGCTTTCATCAAAAGGATTTAAGGAGAAGGGATGCTTGGTTGATTCTCCCTTACTTTGAACTCATTATTGGATTCAGAACAGTCAAGAAGGTCAATATGGCACGGACTGATGAAGGGTCATCCTCCACTTCTCAGGGGTAGATACATTGGACTATTTACATTTTGTGTCTATTATTTTAGCCCTATTTTAGCATGCTACATTTTGTAATCGCTAGGGGAATCCTAATAATTTTTTCTTTCAACAAAAGGTTGACTTGCCACCATGGACGTTAAAGATAGCTAGAGTGCCACAAAAACTGTATTCAATTTAGTCAATGAGGGAGAGACTGAAGACTCGCTTCAAGAAAAGATTGATCTTCCTAAAAGAAGATTAACCTTGTTAAGACAAAAATCAAGGAAGCTAGTAGGATCTTGAAGTTGGTTGGGAGTCCCTTTATTGGGACCACCGAAACTAAACACTATACGGAATATCTCTCTGACAAAGTCAAAGACTTAATGAGGAGTTATGCGCATGAACATGTAAAATATCTAACATGAATATAATAAAACATGGTAACTTATTTTAAGTGTGAGATATTTAGTATAATCGACATGAAACTACCACATGAGAGCATGACATTTGATCTCTACACCATCAGCTAAGCCATCTCGAACCTTGCTGGGGTATGAGACATGAACATGACATGAATAGATCCAATAACCCACAATGGATAACATGAAGATTTCGTCCTAACTGGAGTGATCCTTATCCTACGTTGGCATATGTAGTTTCAGGTATTAAACCTTCTCGGTAATCTGTGCACCTCCAAAAATATTAACATGAATATAATTGTCTTGTAAGCCAATGGATTTCTTAATATAACTTGTAAACATGATTTTAAATATAACATAGCATGTATAATATCATTTAATAACTGACATTGCTTTCATGATCTGTGATTATGAATCCATAGAATTCAAAATATGGGTATTCATGGATTACGGACGAATTCATGTCAATCATAATGACATATCATGAATAGAATAAGCAAAAACGTGATACAAGCATGGTATATAGTTGTACATGTATTTAGGGTCATCATGAATTAGAGCGGAACCCTAGTTCTTAGGATATTCATGTTTCATGGATTAAAAGTGCCATGGGGAAGAAAAATAATATTTTTCACACGTGGATAAAATTCCTACATACCTTAATTGCTCCAAAACTTGAAGAAAAGATATGAACTTTGAAGAAAAAATCCAAAAATCTAAACTTGAAACATTGAGAAAGGGTTTTTTGAAAGCCCTAAGATTGTAGCATAGAATATTTCTAAGAATACATATATAAGTGTTAGAATTACTTAGAAATGCATGGTACAAACATACTTTTATATGGGAGGATGAGAGGAGAGAAAAGCCGTGCTACGACTTTAAAGATCTGAAAAATGGAATAAAAATTTGGAAAATGGACTTTAATGAATCCCCGATGTGGTCTGCATCGCATTCTGCGTTGTAGATTGCCTACTGCGTCCATAGATGCTAAAGCATATAAAAGCAGAATGCTGGAAATTTTGGCAAAAATGTGCTGGGAAATACGTCGCAGAATGCATTCTGCATCGCATATATGTGTCCGACGAACTACCCTGTGACCCTTCAGTAAAAGGAAATAAATGTTTGTACCGATGTCCATTTGACCTTCACCATATATGTATTGAAATATATTTCAAATGGATACGACATTCATGTTTTAAGTTTTCTAAAATTCCTTATAGATTTTTCATGTATACTCTGTTTAAGTGAGACATGATGCAAACTGACTTGAAAACATGCTCCTTAGAGTAGCTTCCTACTATACTTTTTCCAAAGACTATCCTTATACCTTGATTAGTTTTCATTACACTTCCTACACTCTTCATCATGGTTTCGTTACATTCCCATCGTACGGGTCAAACCTTAGCTCAAAGGTAAGAGGTATTACAATATCTCCCCCTTCTGATCATTTGTCCTCGAACGATGTATCATGGTTAGGAATATGACTTACTCTGGAATTTCATAAACATGACATGAATCATGAATGTGAAGAAATATGACATGGAACATGGGGAATTAAGTGATATGATTACATGGAAACATGAATACTGGGACATGAGTAGTGGATACATGAACGTAAAACATGTGAAATGAATATTCATGGGGAAATGACATGGATACGAAGGGTATTTACCTTTCAATGATTTTTGCTTGCTCCTCAAACAAGTACAGATAGCTGGACTTCATGTCTTGTGTAGCCTCTTCGACAGTCTGATTTCTCCATAACACTTTTACTTTCCTTAGTCCTAAATATGAGGATCTAACGATTAAGAATAGCCACAAGGACCTCTTCATAGGCTAGGCCATCCTGAACTATGGTAGTCTTAGTAGGAACAACCAACGACGAGTCTCCTACACACTTCCTCAACATGGATACATAAAATACTTGGTGCACGAAAACCAAATCTAGTAGTAACTCAAGCTCGAAACCCACTTGGATAATCCTTTGTAGGATCATGTATGACCCGATATATATGGGACTGAGCTTTTTTTTCCTTCTAAATCTCATAAAACCTTTCATAGGTGAAATTTTTAAGAACATCCAATTGTCAACCTAAAACTCCAAGACAATACACCTCACGTCTGAATATGACTTTTGGCAACACTAAGACGTTTTGAAATGCTCGTGGCTCAACATGACTTTCTCCATAGCTTGGTGGACCAGGTCTAGACCTAACAACTATGCTTCACCAACATCGAACCAACCAATATACGACCTACACATTCACCCATACAGAGCTTCGAACAAATTTATCTTGATACTAGAATGATAACTATTATTATAAGCAAATTCGATGAGAGAGAAGTGATCGTCCCAATTCCTTTGAAATCAATGACACACACCCTCAACATATCCTCAATTGTTTGAATAGTGCGCTCTGCATGACCATCTGTCCGAGGATGAAAAGTTGCACCGAGATCTACCTTGATACCCAATCCTTTATGAAAGGACCTCCATAAGTTCCCTATGAATTGAGCACCACGATATGAAATTATGGACACTGGGGTCCCATGAATAATGTAAAATAGGATACACGGAAGACAATAAATTAAAGATAGCAAGATAAAGTAGGATAGATTGAACAAAGGAAGGTTAAAACACACAATTGAAGAAATTTAAAGACCCACAATTAACCAATTGAGAACCTTTAAAGTAATCATACAACTACATGTAATAATACAAGGAAGAAGAGAATTGAACTCATACATGAATGTACTCACAATGAGACATTCAAGAGAGAATCAATGAAGAATCAAAGGGATAAACCCACTAACTCATAAAGAGTATCAATGTTCATGAACATAAACTATGCAAATAATTTACATCATATTGTATTTATACTATAGGGTAAACTAAGATAAGAAAAGAAATAAATGCCCTTGACTACATGTACATCATATTATGATCAAAAGGGCCCTAAAATGTAATGTTAAGATCTTCTTGTATTGATTCTTGATTTTCATACTCTCTTGAAACACTCTAAGCTCCTGATGTCAAGTAGAAATCCTCTCATGCCACACATACTTTCCTAACTTGCATCATTTTGTCCTTCTTGAAAATAATTCAACCTTGAATAAGATTCATGCAAAACATAGAAGGGAATTAGTAACCAAATAAAAAACAAGCTTCCAAACAAGTTACATGACCACTTAAAAAAATGAACACATTTATGATATAGCCAAGAATCATGAAATCCCATAAAAATTGATTTTTCAAACATAGTACCAAACAATTGACTCAAAAGTATACCATAATCATAAATGGGTCACAAAAACCAATAATTGTAAATATTAGAAGTTTCAAGTCAAAACTAATTTCTTCAACAACTTGGACCAAGTAGTTCCTCAATTCATAATTTGATTGTACTCCTCTAACCACAAGATTAATAGAAAAAGCAATAGCATTCACAACCCGTAGACACAAGTATGCATTCTTGGAATCAAACACAAATACCAATCCCAAAACCTTCATGAATTTCTCACTTAGCAACTCACAACATGAATCAAATAGCAACATTAAATAATTTTCACTAATTATAACAAAGTTGCTACTATAAAAGTCAAATGCATAGAAATTTACCTTCATGGCTTTAGAAAGTCAAAAAATAAGCACTAGTCATTCAAACAAATCATTCTTGGCTTTATAACACAATGATAACTCAAAATATTTTTGTATCCCAAGAAGATGCTCCCAAGTATCTTACCTCTTTGTAGATTATCTCTTGATAGTGTTCCACAAATAAATCAAGAAGGTTAGTAAACTCATCAAAATAAGTATTCTCATATTTAAGCCCATAGATATTTGACAACGCTTCATATGGATCATATGTACATTTCTTTCTAGAAGCATTCACAAAATTTACCCATAATTTATCCTCAAAAGTAGGAGCAGAGTAAGTAAAGAAATTGACACTAAAACTAGCATCTATCAATTTGCTACTAATATCACTAGTGTCTCCCTCGTTCTTTAAAGGACGTTCTTCATTTTTAGAGGACCAACACAAGATGTGCTTTCAACAAATATATTGGGAGTTATCTTGTTAACATCCAAACAATTAGCACCCTCAAACAAGCCACAAGAATCATTTTCACAAGTGATGCACTCTTTAAATTTTGAATCACCATTTTCATTAAGTACACACAAGTCAACAAAGAATGAAACAACCAATTGGATTTCATCCATATTGTCCATACTTTGAAGCTCAATTTCTAAATTATGATCAATCTCAATCACACAATTAAAAATAGAACAACTCAAAGAATGACTCACATTATCAACACAAAGATCACATTTCAAACCTTCTTTAATATTTTCACCAAATAAAGGATTGTCAAATATTTTGAAAATTTGGCATTCTTTAGGCTCAAAAATGATATCATCACATTTCTCATGATCCATTCCAAGAGTACTACAACAAACCATATTCATGTCCTTACAAGATAAGAAATTATAACAATTAAATTCACTTGCAAAAAGACATTCATCATCAATCGTATTTTTAGTGTTTCGAGTAGATAAAGAAGAAATAATTTCATCTTCATCACAAGAATTCAAGGAAACACTTTGTATCTCGTGTTTTGTCATAATTGACATAACACTAGCTTGAAATATTTTAAGCTCACAATCAATAACAATTTTAGCTCCACAATCATATTCAACTAGTGTATAGTCACCTTTCATTTGCATATGAAAACAAAGTAAAGAATCATCATCCTCACCTAAAGATAGTCTAACATTCACACTCAAGTCACTAGCAAGTTCATTTGAAATAACTAGAGAGTTAGGATTAGCCTTTTTACCTTGATAAGCACATGAACATTTTTTACGTTGATTTTCTAAAATTAAGCTCACTTGCTCATTTGAAGAAGTAATATCAACTTTACTTGTTTCTTTCAATTCATGAATTTCTTTCCATGTTGAGTCGTCCTTTTTGTGATCTTCTTCAAGAATACCTACAAAAGAAGTGAAAACACTAGAAGAACAAAAATTCAAAAGGTTAGTGTTAGAATAAGAGAATCTCTCACTCACACTCTCTTGTTTTTCTCTTATCTTATCTTCTTTTCGCTCACTTATTTCACTTTTCTTCATGTGACAACCCACTTTCATTTTTCAACTCTCTTTTATTTTGTGTTTGTAGCTACTCCATCACTTCATTGAAAATATACTCTCCTTCTTCCTCTCTTGAGTTGCCACAATTCACTTCCTTACTTCTCTCTTTCTTTTTGCTCTCATTAATTTCATTAGGATGAAAATAGGCTCCAAGAATCCCCTTTGAGTCATTGGAATGACTCTTCACTTCAACATTCAACTTGACATCACTAGATGCTACAAAGACTCTACTTGAATTATTGGAATGATTTTGTTCATCAAATTTCAAGTTAGTAGTCTACACTTTCACTTTCGTGACTTTCTCATTTGTTATTGAAGATTCCCTAATGGCCATAGGAGTTAAGACATGCTTTAGTTCCATCGAATTTACTGTTACAAACTTTCCCAATTTTTCATCAAACCAAAATTTATTACATTTGAACCAAGGATCTCCAAAGCACTCCGAACAAGTAGACAAAGGGTAGACATCACATGGTAAACAACAATCTTAACCTCTTTGTCAACCAACCTTCCACCAAATTTATATATTAAACTTTTTATATGACAATATATCTTCAAGAACTCAACCAAAGATGGATCAATGAAGTTGGTGTAACACAATTTATCTACACAAAAAGTGCAATTAAACGTGCAACCATTCTCATACCCTTCAACAATTGCTTCAAATTTGGCCAATTTTTCTTTAGGATCATATTCTCTTTTTCTTGTGGAAGCACTACTATAATAATCACAAAATATTTTACAATAATTTCTAATCGAAGTAGAATTTTATGATCGACTTTCTCTTTCTCCATAATCATCCAAACATTCTTTGTAACTCCTTGGACCTGTGAAAGACATATTTATGACAAGAAAAATGGTTAGTAAGAATATAGACCTCACAAGTCACTTTCTCATGTGTATCACTCAAATAATTGCACTCAGTTTATTTCCACTCGTGTATACACTAAAGATGATAGTCTTTTAGGACCACGCTCAAATAATCTCACCAATCAAGTCGTTATTACCGCTCAAGGTATCCCTTAGTCTCTTCACGGTTCTACAATCTCAAATAAACTCAAAGAAGGATTTCAAGTATCGGTTCGGAATGGAGTTTTTGCAATCAACAAAGAAGGACAAAACACAGGAATAGACTAGGAAAGAAATAACGCAAAATGAAATTAAAAGAGAAAACCACGAAACAAATTATCATGAAATAAAAACGACACAAGAAAATTAGATTAATACTCAATATAAAATAATACTAAGTTAATCTAGTTTTTATAAGTCAAAGAATACCTAAAGAGTTGAGGATGAAAAGATGAGATGCCAAAGCTTAATATGCTGAATTTTCGGTCCAGTTTCAATAGTATAAAAAGTGCTGAATTTTAGAAGTCAAAAGATACCTAATACTGTTTTAAAATTTCCCAATCAATATTAGTCAACACTTACTTGAGTTTGCACACAAAGTTTCTGCTAAAATTTAGATGGTCAGTTTCAACCTTTGCTCAAATTATTTTTGGACAACAAAATTCAAAGGAGCAACTTCAGATTTTGATGGGTTTTCTTGGATTTATTTATTTTTGAATAAAATTTCTCTAAAGCTGAAAATTTCAGATCTAAAACATCACTCAACAATGGTGGGTATTCAAATTTTTAACCACCAAATGTCCAAATCAATTGTCTTCAAATTCCCAACATAACAACAACTCCAAACAAGCTTCATAGAACAAACCTTAAGCTTCTTCCTCGATCTTTTTTTTTAAAGTGCAGAAATCTGAGTCCAGCATTTTGATTCCCTAATGTATTCACCAACAACTACAACTCAAGAAAATTTCCAGTCGCGAACCGAGCTTTTGCACAAACAAATTCTCGAACCCAATTTCTACACGCAGCTCGTCCAGATTTCGTTGCATAGACTGAAACAAAACTCGAATTTCAACAAAAAATTAGACCGTGAATTGTAGTTCCCACACAGATTCAATATTTAGAGACTAAAACAAGGAATTGGTACAACGAATATTTTAGAATTTTACATTTTCAAATTTTTTTTGGTAAATTTCTAATAGAAAAATCAATAACCTAGATAGTGTAAGTAAAAACAAACACTAATCCAAGCTCTGATATCAATTAATATAAAATGAAATACAAGACAATGAGATCAAGAGATAAATAAGAAATTGAAGGGTGATATAGAAGAAAGAAAGAAAATCCCACAATTGAGTAAATTAGAGACCAACAAAATAGATTTGTAATTCTCAAATTTGAACAAACAACTACAAGATTAAATTCAACGGAGAGGAGAATTGAGCTCATACATGAATGTACTCATAATTAGATATTCGAGAGAGAATCAACGAAGAGACAGAGAGATAAACCCACTAATTCATAAAGATTATCAATATTCATGTACACTTACTATGCAATTAATCTACAACATAATCTATTTATACTACTAGGATAAACTAATATAAGAAAAGACATAAATGCCCTTAATTACATGTACATCATATTATGATCAAAAGGGCCCTAAAATGTAATGTTAAGATCTTGTATTGATTCTTGATTTTCATACTCTCCTGAAACACTCTAAGCTCTTGATGTCAAGTAGAAATCCTCACATGCCACACGTACTTTCCATACTTGCATCAATGAAGCCTGACAATTTCTTAAATATAGAACTTGACATAATCTTTTGTTGAATCTGTGGTCTTAACTGACAAAAAATGTACTGATTTAGTAGTTGGTCCACAACCACCCAGATCGAATCATGTCATCGATACAAGCGAGGTAGACCTGTTATAAAATTCATGTTTATCATTTCCTATTTTCAAATAGAAATATCAGTATTCTGAGCCAACCCACCAGGCCTATGGTGCTTGGCCTTCACTTGTTAACAATTTAGACACTTAGCCATAAAATCTGCTACATTCATCTTCATGTCGTTCCACCAATAAATATATTTAAGATCATCATACATCTTTGTAGAACTTGGATGAATGGAATACCTGGAATTGTGCGCTTTTTCCATAATTCGCTCTCTAAGTCCATCCACATCTGGAAACAAAAACTGCCTTGGTACCTTAAAGTACCGTCATCTCCCCTTTGTTCAACAGTCGTAGTCTTATGCTTGTGCATCCACTCTTTCAGCTGCAACAAATAGGGATTATTTAACTGTTTCTCCTTCACTTCGGCTACTAAGGAGGACTCAGACCTGATCTGGAAAACAGAGTTGAGATAGAGGAAAGCCCCTCTATAAAATGCATGTAATAGCCTACTAGACCCAAGAAACTTCGTATCATTGTAGCATAATTAGGTCTGGGTTAATACCTTACACCATCTATTTTCTGAAAATCAACTTGAACGTCTTTGCCTGAAATCGCATGGACTAAGAATGCTATTGACTTTAGCCAAAATTCACACTTGGAAAATTTTACATAAATTTTGTGGTTCCTGAAGTGTCCGCAACACTATTTTGAGATATTCTACATGGTGAGCCTCACTACGGGAATAGACCAGAATATCATTAATAAAGACAATGACGAAAAGGTCGACATAAGGCTTGAATAGCCTGTTCATAAGGTCCATGAAAGTGGCTAGTGCATTTGTCAATCCGAACGACATGATACAAAATTCGAAGTAACCATAAAGTGTCTAGAAAATGGTTTTCGAAATGTCAACTTCCTTAATCTTCAGCTGATGGTACACTGATCTCAGGTCAATCTTAGAATAACATTGGGCACCCCGAAGTTGATCAAATAAGCCATCAATTTTCAGGAGAGGATACTTGTTCTTAATGATGAACTTGTTCAACTAGCAATAATCAATGGACATACGCAATGATCCATATTTTTTTAGGACAAACAAGACCGATGCGCCCTAAGGTAAGACCCTTGGTCTAATAAATCCCTTATCAAGGAGATCTTTAAATTGAGCCTATAATTTTTTAACTCTGCAGGAGCCATTCTGTTTGGAGAAATAGATATCGACTTTGTGCTAGGAAGTAAATAAATTCCAAAGTCAATCTCCCTATCGGGCGGAACTCCGGGAAGATCTTCTGGAAAGACTTCTAGAAACTCATTGACAACTAGTACAGACTAAAGAGTTGGGGTCTGGGTATATGTAACCCTGACTCGAATTAGATGATAGATATACCCTTTGGAGAGCATTTCCTGGCCTTAAGATAGGAAATAAACCTACCTCTGGGTGCTACTACATCACCCTTCTGTTCTGTGACTGGTTCATTAGGAAATTCGAAACTGATAATTTTTGTCCTACAACCTACTGTGGAATAACATGAATACAATTGATCCATGCACATAAATACATATCGAAGTCTACCATGTCCAACTCTACCAAGTCGGCTACTATTTTGTGATGATAGACTGTAATTGGACAACCATTATACACCCATCTAGTTATAACTGACTCTCCAACTAGAGTGGACAGTTCAAAGGGTTCATGAAACTTTTTTCTGGCTCTATTCCAAATTTCTTAGAAACGAATGAGAACATATATAATCGAGTGGATCCAGGATCCATAAGGGCATAAATGTCAAAACTGAATATTGTTGATATACCTGTCATAACATATGTATGAGCCTCTGTATCCTAATGACCAGCTAATGCGTACAAGAGGTTCAGACCTCCACTTGCATTTTCAGACTTAGCTACACCACACCCTGAACAGGCTTGGGAATTGCGAGGAACTGCTGAATTTATGGACTAAGCCATATTACCTCTAGTGTCTTGTCTCGCTAAAGAACAATCACTCTTGTAGTGACCCTATTGGCCATACCCAAAACAGATATCTATGCACATGTGACGCTCCCCTGCATTCCTCTTACCACACTTGTTGTAGATCGGATTATCATACGTCTTCTAGCCTACAATAGCCTGAGATTGCGAACCTGTTGCCTTAAAATTTTGTCTCCTCTGATCATTCCTGAACTTGGGGATTAGGGTACTTGTTGTAGATTAAGTGGGTCCTGATGACCTATTTTTAAAAGAACTATCTACCTTCACCTCCTTTGTGACTGAAGTGGCCTATAGACTTAGCTCTTTTGTTGAACTCCCTATCTTTCTGTTCTGCAATTGTTCTTCTTATTTCTTCTTATCCACGTTCCCCTGAACAAGTGCAACCATCTTGGTAATGGTCATCTCTTTATTCTGAGTAGCAATATTAGCATTACCGAACAAGTAGGGGTCGATACCCAACAAAATGTGAACTCTAGCCCTCATATCAGTAACCATATATGGAGCATACTTGGCCAATGAAATGAATTTGAGGTTGAGGTTGTATTCATGTATGCTCATGTTATTTTGCTTGAGCCTCTCAAACTTTAAGTCCTTAGCTTTCTTGACTTCTAGTGGTAGAAAGTGCTCAATGAATGCATCCACAAAATCATCCCAAACTACAGGTGGCACATTTTCTTCTTGAGACTAGTCCCACGTCTATTACCAGATATTTGCGACATCCTTCAATTGATAGGCTGCAAACTATGTCGCCTCTGCATCGGTGGCATGCATAGCACAAATGACCTTATGAATCCCATCAATATAATTCTATAGGTCCTCAGTGTCTTGCTGGACCCTGTAATACTAGCAATTTCATAAGAATAAACTCCATGTTCCTGGAACTGGACGACCCTTCGTTAGTGACATTATTCGACGTCATCAACTGATGCTGAGCCTGAGTAGCAACAATCTAGGTGAGCAGCTAAATGGAACCCCTAATATCCATGTCTATGGAATAGGGCAGCAGATTATTTGTGGCACGACCTACTGCCTTTCAGGAGCTACTAGGGTGAATCCGGGGGTACTGTGCCCAATGTAACTCTTTGAACCTAAGAGTTCAGTTTTTCGAAAGCATTAGCAATAGTCCTCTTGCTTGTAGCTAACTTCATTTTTGCAGGCATTTTCTGAAATACGTAATACGTACGAGTAAGAAGAATTTCTTGAAGATAAAGCTCTAACTGCACAATCTAGAGTATGAAAGAAGGGAGACAATCTTAAATGTCTTGGTGGTCAACTGATTACATGTGTGGAGTGCACACACACATAAAAGTGACCCCACTAGAGACAGTTTCATAGACTCCCTAAGATACTTGAACCTAGGTTTTATAGACTCTCTAAGATACTTGAACCTAGGTTTTATAGACTCCCTAAGATACTTGAACCTAGGTTTTATAGACTCCCTAAGATACTTGAACCTAGGTTTTATAGACTCCCTAAGATACTTGAACCTAGATTTTATAGACTCCCTAGGCGTAACACGACTCTCGGTACCTGAATATATGTGATCGAGCGAACCACATGTCTTACTAGATCAACATAGGCATCTAATATCATGAAATAATAATTTAAAACATGGAAATCTGAATACTGAAAATATATTGTCTGAAAACATATTTGTGGAAATAATTTGAAAACATATTAATTCTGAATACCTAACATGACATGCTAGACTAGTCTATGAAACCTTTGAACATGAATCTGACTGCTAAAACTATTTTACTGGGACAAGGCCCCGACATACCTTTAGTGCGATGCATGACATAAAATAAATGAAGATAACACCCCGAATGAGATGGGGCTCACCAATAACTGATATGTGAGGAATCCTAGAGAACTGATATGTCATCCTAACACTTCATACATGTATTGTGAAATGCAAGACCTATGCAAAAAGGATCATAAGTACATTTGAATTGTACTTGTATGTAAAGCAACCGAATGAATAAGAAAGGCACATGAAATAATAGGAACTGATACTGAATTTGTAACATGAGCATGTATAATATCTTACATGAATATTTTAAAACACGGTAACTTATTTTAAGTCAGAGAGATTAAGTATAACCGACATGAAACCACCATGTGAGAACGTGGAATCAGATCTCTTCCCGATCAGCTAAGACATCTCGTACCTTGCCTAGGTACGAGACATGAACATGACATGAATGAATCTAAAAACCCCCAATGGGTAGCATTAAGGTATCGTCCTAACTGGGCGGAGCGATCCTTATCCTACATTGGCATATGTAGTTGTATGTATTAAACATTCTCACTAATATGTACAATTCCCAAAACTTGAACATTAATATAATTGGCTTATAAGACCATGAATTTCATAAAATAACTTGTAAACATGATTTTAAATACAACACAGCATGTATAATCTCATGTAATAAGTTACATTCCTTCATGACATGCGTTTATGAATCCGCGTAATTCAAAATATGGGTATTCATGGATTACAAATGGATTCATGGCAACCATAATGACATATAATAAATACAATTAACAAAAATGTGATACAAGCATGGTATATAGTTATACACGTATTTAAGGTCATCATGAATTAGAGCAGAGCCCTAGGTCATAGGAAATTCATGTGTCTTGGATTAAAAATGGCGTGGGGAAGAACACTAATGTTCCCACACGTGGATAGAAGCCCTACATACCTTAATCGCTCCAAATCTTGAAGAAAAGTTCTGAACTTTGATGAAAAAATCCAAAAATATGAACTTGAAACCTTGAGAATGGTTTTCTTTAAAGCCCTAAGATTGCAACATAGAATCTTGTTAATAATCCATGTAAAAGTGAATTACTTACAAATACATGACAGAGATATACCTTGATGTGGGAGGATTAGGAGAGCTGTGAAAAGTTGTGCTAGGGCTTATAGAACTTGAAAATAGAATAAACATTCGGAATAATGGACTTTAGTGAATACCGAATGTGGTCTGCATCGCATTCTGCTCCGAAGAATGCTTTATGTGTTCGCAGATGCTAAAGCATATCAAAGCAGAATGCTGGGGACTTCGGGATGGAAATTGTAGCCAAAATGCACTAGAAAATGTGTCTTGAAATGAGTTCTGCATCGCATACATGTGTTTGGCGGACTTCTTTGCCGCCCTTCCGTAAAATGGTCATAAACTTTTATACCGATGTTCGTGTGAGATCCACAATATATGGATGAAACTATATTTCAAAGGGCTACAATTTTCATGTTACATTTACTCAAATTCCTTGTAGATTTTCCTGTATACCCTCTTCAAGTGGACCTGGTGCAAACTCACTTGAAAATATGCTCCGTAGAGTAGCTTCCTACTATACTTTGCCCAAAGACTCTTCTTATACCTTGATTAATTTTCATTACACTTCCTACACTTCTCATCTTGGTTCTATTATGTTTCCATCATATATGTCAAATCTTAGCCCGAAGGTACGATATGTTACACCATTAAAGGTCATGATTTCCCTTTCTGCTCCATACTAGAGAACGTGTGATGCTCGACAGTCTATGAGACGCTAAGATAAATATGGATTTTGTATCCCACCAAAGAGAGACTTACTATTGTGTGACCCGATCAATGCTTACAAGAGATGCCCATACCAAAACGACCAACCTGGCCACACCGCCGACAACTATTTGGCCTTAAGGAAAAGGATTGTGGGGTTGATCGACAAGGGAACAATTTTCCATATTTGGGGTTCTCAAACACTACTGGTGCACGACCCGAACACCCCAAGAGAAGGCATTACATTGGACACTCAAACTTTTTTATGACTTAACCATAGTTGAGGAATCATATGCAAACATTTTCCAAAAGTTGGCAAGAACAGGAAATATCCCTCCTATTGAAACTGCATGGAGACCATCACCCAATGGACGAAACAACAAAGGATATATATGTTCCATTAAGGATCTCCTAGGCACGACATCAAAGAGTATCACGAATTTAAGTTCAAACTAGATTATTTGTCAATAATAGACATTTTGGGTTGTGCTTCCCTCTCGATGCTATTAAGAAAGGATATGGGCCGAATGAGTGGTTGTAAGGATGACAACCCGCCATGACCTCAGGGAGAGGTCATCTTTCGGGTAGGTTTAGGTGTCCTTTTTTGCTTTCAATAAAAATGGTATTGTCTTTATTTCTATTTTCTTGTAAATGAAACTTCTTCTAACTTGAGTTCCAAGGAGGATACATAGGAAGCCCACAGCGGGCCTTGTCTTTCACTATTAGGGTAGAATGACTTTAAGGACATTTTCATGTAAACCAAACTACGGAGGGGCCTAATTTCCCACGACGGGATACTTTGGCAGTCTACGTAAGACTTGATCCCTATCTTATTAAAATATTTATTCTCCCCTCCCCCAACTCAAGAGAGTGTTTGGAGCAGATCTGGACTACCCCAAAAGCAACAATCAGTATACATCAAGGCAACATGGTGCAAATTCAACCTCTTATATTCTACATAGAAAAAAACAAAAGTTATCCCTCCATCTTATCCAATGAAAAAGACAAACCCATAAAAAATGGATTAATTAGTGATTTGATAGAACAATTAATCATCTGTGCTTATCTGTGATGATATGCTTATCTTGAGTTTCTTATCATGGCCTAACGTAATAACTTTTTTTGCCTTCAAGTTCCTCTTATCTTAAAGATGGGTTGATTCATGTTGCTTCATACTAGAATAATTCACGAGGTCAAAGGCAGCTGCAACATCACTTCCAGGTCAGACCATCAAGAAACAGAAAAGAAAAAAATGACTAGTATTCTGAAAGACAACGGTGAATGGAACGAGCCCACTCTTATGGATCTAGAACCCTCTGACCTAAAAGACCCAATGTACCACGAGAATGTCATCGCCCTCCTACTAGATAAAGTCACTGATCTCCAAGAGAAGATAAAATGAGTCAAACTAGACAGCGGTGCTAACGAGCCTCCTTTTGAGACAAGAAGGCCTCTACGACCCTTTCCATCTCTGAGCTCTCAAATTCCCCAATTTATTAACGACCCGTACCATGCCGGTACTTTCTATCGTACTCTACCATCTTTTTGCGCAAATCAGGTGCTTAGTACCACATATTCCGCACCTCCATACCAAGCCCCTCAACCTACAAATACCAATCCTGCCATTTCCCAAAACGCTAAAGTCTTCTGACTCCTCACAACCCCAATATTTCCTAAACCAATACATGCTCTGAGCTATATTCTTTCCACACCCCCATTTCTCAAAATGACCTTTCCCAGAAAAATATGAACTAGACTATTACGAGGAAATGGAAATAGTTTGGAGAGCCAAGCAAGGAAGGCTAGAGAAAAGGAAAAATAGGAAGTGCATGAAATAGTCTCACAAGTCACTCTGGATGCATGACTTACTCAAAGACACACTGGTTTAACATTGATTATCTTTGCATGCATCCTGACTTGGGCTTCAAAATAACAAAGTTTGACATGTTTAACAGTTCTAGAATCCTAAGGCTCATGTACGAACCTATTGTGATCAACTGGTTGGAGTAAAAAGCAACCAAACCCTAAACATTAGTCTATTTAGCCGAAGTCTTATTGGAGAAGCTTTAGAGTGGTTCACTGCATAGGACTTGCGCCAATTGATCATGTGGGAGGATATGATGGAAACATTCATGGAGAGGTTCCGATTTAATGTCAAATGGTACCAGATTATTATTATTTGGAATATATTAAGCAGAAATCAATTGAAAGTTATCGAGAATATATGAGTGGGTGGAGGGCTGAAGCCTCCCAAGTACAGTCACCCATGGGCAAAACGAAATTAGTCTTTGTCTTCACTCAAGCAGATAAACGTGAATACTATGAAAGAATGCTAGCTATGGTAGGAAGACCATTTGCAAAACTGGTAAAAGTAGGAAAGGCTATAGAAGACGACCTTAAATTAGGAAGGGTTACCAGCTTTTCCATGTTGCAATTTCAGAGCAAACCTGCTCACCATAATTTTGGTGGGTTCTCCAAAAAGAAGAAAGAAGACATGGAATAACCTATCAATATCCATCCCCCAAAAATTACATCTCAACTACATATAATTCAACCTTTGTTTTCTACACATAACCAAGTTACCAAATACCTCCCCCGATCTTCTAGACCACCCAAGTAAGCTCCCAAACATCCTTCCCCGCCTATCAAACTCCACAACCAAACTACCAAACACCAGCTCCCAGATACCAAAACCCACAAACAAATACCAAACTGTCATACCTAATTACCTGAACAATTCACCACCTTATACATATAACTTGCCATATCCTAACTTTGATAAGAAGCCTGCGAGAGTATTCACTCTCTTGATGGAAACGCGAACTTGATTGTTTGAAAGATTGAGTTCGGTTGGCATGATTCAACATGTTGCCACAAAACCTGCAAACTCAGGAAATAGATTCAATCGAGTTGATCAGCAATGTGCCTATCATTCTGGGGGAGCAGGGCATAGCATAGAGGACTGCATCAACCTCAAAGATAAGATGTAAGACCTGATCGACAAGAAAGATATCATTCTTCAGACGCCAACAACTCAGTGATCGAGAGAGAGAAAGACTGGATTGTGTGCAATTCTTTAGCCTGAGAGGCTCTAAAAACCATCATTCAAGTTGTAGCCTTATTAAGTGTCATCGATCGTCCTCATTTTTCTGTCCTGGTCCCTATGCCAGTCATAGCTCATATATCTAAGGTTGTTGTTGTAGCCTCTAGAAAGAAATTCATCATCGAATCTCCAGTCTCCCATTATTCGACCCATTCGGTGAGATGTTACATCCCCAATGATATCGCTCAAGGAGCTCCAAGAAAAGAAGGGATTTGAAAAAGGTCGATCATAGAAGGTTAGTCTGAAATCTTCTGGCGATAGATGCAACCTAAAGAATATTATATTATTGAGCATTTAAACAAAACTCTAACCCAAATCTTTGTGTTGGTAATCCTTCTAAAGTCCCTATAGCACCGTTAGGCCTTGATGAAAGTGTTAGATGAAACACATATTCCCGTTGGCACGAGTAGCGATAATTTAGCCGCTATAGTGGTGCATGTCATATGAGACCATCAAATTTTCTTTCGTTGAGAAGAATTTCCAAAATAGAGGGTAGTGCACAAAAAATCCCTCCATGTGATTATAAAGTGCAAAGATAAGTTTGTAGCCCGAGTGTTGACTTACAATGGATTAGGACTCAAAATCTATCAAGAATCCACACTTACCAAACTTGGTTAGGACGTATGGAGAATACGTCAAAGCCGCATGAATTTGAGAGCTTTTGACGGAGCCCAATAAGATAACGTCAGGAGAGTCAATTAATATCACCAAATTTCAAGTTATGGTGATAACACCAGTTATAATCTGTTGTTGGGAAGGCCATGGATTCACATGGCCAGAGCGGTGCCATTGATCCCGAAAAGATAGAAGTACTGCTAATACCCAGACAAGAATAACATTGTCCTCATGGGGACCTCTCACAACTAAAACACTTATCAATAAAAGCATAATACGGCTCTATACAATTAGCCAACACTTGCGTAATTTGAAATAACTAGAATTTTCAATGCATACTTGAAATTGGGGAATGATTGAGGGTATTTCTTCTTCATGTCCTCCTCCGTCTCCTAAGTAACTTCTTCAATATTATGATTTCTCCATAGGAATTTAACAAAAGCTATATCTTTGTTCTCAACCTCCTAACTTGACGATCAAAGATTTGATGTAAATCAAACCCCCTAATCCCTCAAGTCGAGACAAGAAGTACGATTCTGGAATTGCCAAAGGTTAGCCTTCAACACATGGCTCATATCATGAAGATGTATGGAGTATGGAATGGCATAGATGAGAACACTTGATCATCTAAGAGAGTTGTACTTCATTCGGCCTTACATGTTGGTCTTGGGCGAGGCCTTGTTTAGCTATTGTCTTTAAATGTTGTCTTTAAATTATTAGTTAAGTGTTAGTTACTTAGGACATATTAAAAGGATGTAATAACCCTTATCTACTCATGGGGACACATTCAGTGATGGAAAGCTGACTAAACCGAGAGAAGCCTCATCACATGGTGACATGGCTAGGCATGTACATAATAACAATGGGATGAATACACCATCTAGAATATGGGAACATCAATGTGGATAAACCGTGTTTAGATTACATAAAAGGGAGGATACCAATACACGGTTTGGAGAAACCGAAAGGTTGCGCGACTTGCCATCTCCACAATCAGCCAAGGGCCATGTACCTCAAACATAATCCAATAAGCTCATTCAAGTACTAACCAACCATGTATGGAAACTATCAAAGAGGTTCTAGAAGCATAATGAATTTGGACGTGAAGCTCCCTCGGTTGACGACCTTTCCCCTCTCCCGTTCCCACCTAGTCGACTAATTATATAGTTTGTGTCTTTATGTTTTCTTTCTAGAAGGGTCCTTGCTCAACTATAAAAATGAGCCCTTAGGATATTGTATTAAGCAGTTGTTGTTTGATATAAAACTAGAGTGTTTACTCATTTTGCTATGTCTTTCAATATGGGATTGAACTTCTTAGTTGATCCTCCGGGAGGGTCACTTGGTTCTCCAGGAGAACCACCTATCTTTTTATAAGGTTTTGGTCACCCTTGCTTGGTTAGTGTTGAGCCTCGCGGTCAGCAAACCTCAACCTAGTCCTTGTGAAATTGACCACAACATCCTTGGAGAGCACATGAGCAATTAACTCCTCGTGTTACCATTCAAGAACCACATATCGACAAAATTGTGACTTGGTGTGTAATCGGTTTGCAATCTGCATTCCGTGTCCATCCATTGTTCCAATTACTTGTTTCTTTACACATCCATCTCCCACAACACCTCATTAACATACTCACAAAACGCCACTGTCTGAGTGTACCCATAACCACACCTAATCACAACCAACCATACCAACGTCTCCACCAAACTCCCTTCTCGCATACCCTCACTGTCTTGGTAAGCTTCCGAGCCTTTACCGTCAATAAAATACCAGAGCCCTACCACCACAATATCCCTCATACCACCCACAACCACCACCCAAAGCGATTTGTCCTGACTCCTTCTACATCTACCTGCAATTACCATCAAACACCCTCACTATCGGTTTACCGAGAAACTGAGACACCCCAACCTTGCCTTGTCATTTCGGGTCGATCTGGTCATAACCAAGACCCAACCCACTTACCAACTCAAATTCCTCCGTACATATATCAAATTGGTATTAGAGCGAGGCAATCCCGTCCCATGCTTTGACGCTATGCCTCTCACAAGAAAGGAACTACGGAGGATTATGTATGACGTTTTGACTGACCGATTGGAAGCCTTGAAAAAGGAACTTGTCGGACCTACCAAAACCGAGCCTCTACCAAAATACCAAAGGCATGAGAAAGGTCGTACCTTGTTCCTTAACCCTTTGTAAAATGAGGGAGAGGACGGTACATCCTTTAATAATCCCTTGTATGAGCAAGAACGGGAGGATTCCATTGTTATCGAGAAATCCATGAGCAAGGAGTTCTTAGAAGTCGATGTTCTTCTTGTGGGGGAGTATGGGGACTTAATACACCAACATATACCGAATGATCGACTTGATGCACATGGGGAGACACAAATTGAACATTTCTTTCACACTCGGTGTAAAGTGAAAGACCGTGTGTGCAACATGATCATTGATGGGAAGAGTCGTATCAATGCGGCTTCAATCAAGATGGTAAACAAATTGGATCTACCTTCCCAAAACCATCCTCAGGCATATGTTCTTCAAAGTCCAACCCAAGATGAAGAACTACGAGTAACAAGACAAACTCTTTTTAGTTTTCGTATTTGAGGATATAAAGATAACATTTGGTGTGACATCCTACCGATGGATGCTTGCCATATTCTATTGGGCCAACCATGGAAACTTGACTGTAAGACACAACACGATGAAGAGAGAAATATTTGTTCTTTTCGGAGTAATGGCAATAGAATTCGGTTATTGTCTATGTCGCCTAATGAAGTAAAGGATATGAGAATCCGAATGGAGAAGAAGCACAAAGTCGAGGCGCTATTAGTCGATACACAAAAGATAGAAAAGAAAGCCAAGAAGAGGGGAGTCTTCTAGACTCATTGATCAGCAAGAACGACCTCGCTATAGCCATGGTTGAATATGCCACGACAAAACAAACTGTGAAGAAGGATTCGTGCACGGATGTTATCGCACCTCCTTCGCGGGAGATGCTACATGTAACGTGGAAATAACTCCATGGAATTTGCCGCCTCTCCATCAAGTCTATGGATCCTACGTGGAGAACATGAGTGACGCCATTACAGAAGATGGTGTGAGCTTGACGCTCCAACATGTATTGAATAGCCAACCAGGGGAGCATGAAGAATCGCAAAGGGAATAGGTATTCTACACCCATTGAAATATAAATGAGAAAGTATACAATATGATTATAGACGGAGGTAGTAGTGTCAACTTGATCTCCATTGGGATAATCGGCGAGTTGCAATTACCAATTCGCATGTATCATAGACCTCACTATCTTCGATGGGTAAACAAAGGAAATGGATTCACAATAGCAACTCAAGCCCGTGTCAACTTCCGGATCGGTGGATATGTCGATGAATTGTGGTGCGACGTCCTTCCGATGGATGCCTGTCATATATTGTTGGGAAGTCCATGGAAATTCGACCGAAGGACATTGCACAATGGGGAGGACAACACCTACTTCTTCCATAAGGATGGTAGGGGTTTCCGGTAACGACCCCTACCACTTAGCCAAGTAAGAAGGATGAAACTTCAAAACGTAGGAGAATGTAGAGCCGAATTCGAGGCTCTCTTGATTGAGGGGCAAAGAGAAGAGGAAGAACTAAAGAATGGGAGACCGTGGAATATGTTAATACCGATTGGGATGGCGCGAGAAGTAAGTTACACTTGGTTTATGAGTTTCTACGATCATATGATTTTCAAATTTGTCTTGCGGTATGACCCCCTAATACCGAGAGCGGTTGGATGTTGGAGTCGGACTAAAGCTCTTTCCAAGATAAAGTTGAGAGAGGATCAAGCGATGGTTCCCAAGGGACAACTTTATGAGTCCAAATGGATCGTGGGATCACTTGGGACGTATTTGATTTGGGATATCCGAGAGACATAAGAGGCCAAGAAAGTTGTCCCGAGAGTTCAAAAGCTATCAGAGACCATGGTTCAAATGTCCCTTACCCGCGGGTATTTCGAGTCCACGGACAGATTGATGCTCGTATCACAACCATGGGAGAACTATTTCAAAAGGACGAAGGAATGGATGCCAACCTAGTCCAAGAACCGCAAGTCATGGATATCTACGGTGCGGAATTGAAGGATGAACATCATAATCATTGGACATATGATTCCAGGGTCCAATGGGAAACATATTTTAAGAATGGTCCCTTCAAATGATTAGTCGGATTCCAAGAAAACTCTTGTAAGAAACAAAGTCCAAATGAAAACATGAATACAACATGGTACGGTCAAGAGTTGTCCGCGTACGTGATCCCCAAGGATTTGAGGGCAAATTCTTCAAAAGAAGGGGAGAATGATGCAAATCAAACCCCTTAGCTAATCCCTCAGATTGAGACAAGAAGTAGGACTCTGAAATTGCCAAAGGTTAGCCTTCAACACACGGCTCATAGCATGAAGATGTATGGAGTATGGAATGACGTAAGTGATAACACTTGATCATCTAAGATAGTTGTACTTTATTCGGCCTTACATGTTGGTCTTGGCTGAGGCCTTGTTTAGCTATTGTCTTTAAATATTGTCTTTAAATTCTTAGTTAAGTGTTAGTTGCTTAGGGCATATTAAAAGGATGTAATAACCCTTAGCTACTCATGGGGACACATTCAATGAGGGAAAGATGACTAAGCCGAGAGAAGCCACATCACATAGTGACATGGCTAGGCGTGTACATGACAACAAGGGGATGAATACACCATCTAGAATATGGGAACTTCAAAGTGGATAAACCGTGTTTAGATTTCATCAAAGGGAGAATACCAATACATGGTTTGGAGAAACCGAAGGGTTGCTCGACTTGCCATCTCCACAATCGGCCAAGGGCCATGTATCTCCAACACACTCCAAGGAGCTCATTCAAGTACTAAACAACCATGTATGGAAGCTATAAAAGAGGTTCTAGAAGCATAATGGATTTGAACGTGAAGCTCCCTCGGCCGAGGACCTTTCCTCTCCCCTGCTCCCACCTAGTCGACTAATTGTATAGTTTGTGTCTTTATGTTTTCTTTCTAGAAGCGTCCTTGCTCAACTATAAAAGGAGCCCTTAGGATATTGTATTAAGCAATTGTTGTTTGATATAAAACATGAGTGTTTACTCATTTTGCTAAGTCTTTCAATTCGGGATTTAACTTTTTAGCAGATCCTCCGGGAGGGTCGCTTGGTTCTCCGGGAGAACCACCTATCTTTTTATAAGGTTTTGGTCACCCTTGCTTGGTTATTGTTGATCCTCGCGGTCAGCAAACCTCAACATAGTCCTTTTGCAATTGACCACAACATCCTTGGAGACCACACGAGCAATTAACTCTTCGTGTTACCATCGAAGAACTACATATCAACCGAATTGTGACTTGGTGTGTGATCTGTTTTCAATCCGCATTACGTGTCCATCCCTTGTTCTAATTACTTGTTTCTTTAAACATCCATCTCCCACAATACCTCATTAACATACTCACAAAAGGCCATTGTTTGAGTATAGCCGTAACCACACCTAATCGCAACCAACCACACCAATGTCTCCACCAAACTCCCTTCTCGCATACCCTCACTGTCTCGGTCAACTTCCGAGCCTTTACAGTCACTAAAACACCAGAGCCCCACCACCACAATATCCCTCATACCACCCGCAACCACCACCCAAATTGCCTTGTCCCGGCTCCTTCTACATCTACCTGCAATTACCACTAAACACCTTCACTACTGGTTTACCAAGAAACTGAGACACCCCAACATTTCCTTGTCAGTTTGTGTCGATCCGGTCATAATGAAGACCAGACCCACTTACCAACTCAAAGCCCACTATACATACATCAAGATTTGTACAGGTTCTTCTTCATAAGAAAAACTCTCGTTGACTTCAATCTTAATTAGTAAAGATATGAGAAGGATAAGGTTTATACAATATTAACATCAAAATGTGAAATAAGGGATGCACCATAGACATCTTTGATGGTAACTTCAACTCATAAGACACATTCTCAATTATTCTCACAATTTCAGAAGGGCCAATAATATGAGGACTAAGCTGCCATTTCTACCAAACTACATTACTCTTTTCATTGGTGACACCTTCAAGAGTACGTTGTCACCAACAATAAATTCTAGCTCATGGCGCTCATCTCTGTATAAGACTTATGTCGACTCTGAGCTGTTTTGAGTCATTGCACAATGAGATTCACCTTCTCAATCGCTTCGTTTCTGAGTCAGGCCCAATAGTTCTACTTCAGTAGGTTCAAACCACCCAATTTGTGATCAACAATGCCTCCTATTAAGTCCTTCATATGGAGCCATCTGAATACTCAATTGATAACAATTTTTGTAAGAAAATTCTATAAAAGGTAAATGCTTATCCCAATTACCTCCAAAGTGAATCACACAAACTCGTAATATGTCTTCAATACTTTGTATAGTCCTCTATGTCTACCCGTCATTCTGAGAATTCAAAGTAATGCTCAAATTTACATGAGTTCCCAGCCCCGCTTAGAATAATTTCCAAAAATGAGCAGTGAATTGTGTACCTCTGTCAAATATGATGGATGCTGGAATCCTATATAATCTAACTATCTCATTCAAAATTAGTTTTGCATAACTCTCTGCAATGTCTCTCATCTTCACCAGAAGAAAATGTGCAGACTTTGTGAGTCTGTCCACAATCACCCAAATAGAGTCAAATTTTGGCTAACCATGACAAAGTCCATGTTATTCATCTCCCACTTCCATTAGGCAATCACAATATTCTAGGCTAACCAGCAAGTCTTTCGTGTTTGGCCTTCATCTATAAGCAGAACAAACACTTTGTGTTGGTAGTAGCAACATGACAAACATTAGTTTTGTTGATTGAAAAGAAGATTGCACAAGGTGAATGAACGAGGTCCATAGAAGTTATTCCATCATGGAGACAGATGCAAATGACAGAATGGAGGAAGAGATGACTCAGCTACAAAGCAAATCAATGATGAAAAAAATAGGTATGAAAAATATTCTATTTTAGGGATTCATTACAGGACAATGCATGAATTGATCATGCATAGAACACGGATAATAAGAAATGATGAGGTCATTAGGAGAAGCAGTGAAGAGAGCAGGTGAAGAGTTGTAGACAAAGCGCACGTGATGTATGAAACAAGTTTATGAACATGTTCCATCTAATATCTCAGAAGCAGCTCACACTTAGATGTTTCGTGTATGAGAAGAGATCGATAGAGCAAGTAGTTGAACATGTTCTAGCCTAGGAGACTTAGATGCTAGAGAGCTAGGTAGTTGAACCAGGTCCAAGAACATGGTCCAAACTAATCCTGCAACGACTAGGATTTATGTGTCTTTATGGAAAAGACTTGGTGTCCAAGGCGGCAGGATTCTATGTAATATCAATCAGGACCTCGCACCATACTTATTAAGATATTTAAGAGTCTTGTAAGGAAACTAAATATGCAAAGAGGTTTAAGAATCCCAATCAACCTAAAACCCTATAGGTCGTATCAAGCAGGGTTTTGGTCAGCCGCAGAGAAGAAGTCCTAAAGCTATATATACCAGTCTCAACATGAAGAAAGTTACGCACTCACAAAGAGAGAATTCATAATACTGAGAAAAAAACTATCAATGTGATATTGAGAGTTCTGATTCTAGAGTTGCCACCCTAATACAACGAAGAAAATTGAAGGAGTTGTTCTACTGAATAATGTTTTCCAGTTCTTAAGTCTAGATACTTGTATTAGGTTTCTTATCGAGTTGTGTCTTATCAGCTTTTCTAGAAGAAATTGTAATAGGATAGATTATAGGTCATGCAAACTATCAATTGGTATCAGAGCTAGTTCTCTTTAAAAGGTTAACACCTAAAGAGAAGGAACCCTGCACAGATAAGAGGACCATTCGTTTGTAGGCCGCCATTGTTCATTGGAAAGTTCTACAACATGTGGAAAGAACACATGGAAATATAATTAAAGGTGTTGTTCTATGAACACTGGGTAATCACAACAGAAGGACCACTAATCCACACCAAAATAATACATGATGGTACAAGAGTTCCAAAATCCAATGAGGAATTTGTTGCTGAAGATTTCAACATGACAAAAAAATCTATGCAACAATAAATATCCTATCATGTAGTCTTAGAAGCAAGGAATACATCAGAGTCGTAGGATGTTCCGACGCCAAGGAGATCTGGGAATCCCCAAAACATGATCATGATGTAATATCTTGATAAAATGACTTAAACGCAGCGAACTCATGAACAAATATGATTTCTTTGCCATGCAAAAAAAAGGAATCAGTTAGGAACATCTTTATCAGACTTTCCAAAATCATTTGCAGGCTCAAAAGTCTTGGAAAAGAGTTTTCCACAGAGGATCTAGTCTAGAAAGTCTTAAAAAGCCTATCACATGAGTGGATGCCAAATGTGATAGTCATTCAAGAAACATATGAGTTAAGCGCAATGCGAATGATGGAACTATTCATAACGTTGAGTTCGTATGAATGAAAGGAAGTTGATTAACTCAATAAGTCATTTATAGGTGGAAAAGATGTAAGAACTGAGAATCCACTCATGAACACTCAAAAAAGACAACTGGAATCTATCTCCCACAACCAACAAGCACAATGTTAGATGTCCAACCAACAAAGAATTCAGAGTAAGAAAGATCAAGGTTGTATACAAATACTCCAAGGTTTTACTTGGAGGGCTCATAACCAAGAAGAACAAATGAACTGGAAAAAGAAACCAAGCCAAGCACTGAAACTAGCTTTTAATTATTTTGCAAGAGAGAGTGACGGGAAGCAAGTAAATCTTATTTATGAACAACACTTGCTCAAGTCTTACAAAAAGGAACTACCCTACAGTTTTATTCATTCTCAAAGTTGAAACTGAAGAAGTTGCACATAAATAGGGGGAACTTAGACTGAAATTATTGGAAAGGAATTGGTTCACTGGTCTAAACCATGTAAACCGGTCGTATGAACAAAAAGCTTTAAAAATTGAAATTACATTAGTATTGCTCTATGATTGGCTAGAATACGGTTATGTCATGATAATAATGAGTCATCTAAAGAGTATTGTAAGTACATAAATTAGCTTGGATGTTGTGATTGCTGATTAATTGATCAAAGTGTTAAGGTATGTACACCATCTCTGTGTTGTAAACAAATATACAAGCCATGAAATGAATTCTCGTTGTCCAATCATAAAATTAGAAATTGGAAAGTGCATGCAACCGTCATTACCAAAAGGAATCTGTCACCTATATGACCAGCTCTAGAAAAGAGGCAACTGTCAGATCAATCATCTCCTAAAGAACCATCCCTGAACTAAAAGATAAGAAAATGAGTAACTATTCCACTTCCAAGCCCTCCTCCTACTCTCTCATTTTCCTGCCATAGCCTTTGCCGACCATTTTCTTCCTATTCATCGATTTCTCAAAATATTTAACCCTCGACTCTTTTCCCTTATATCTAAATGGATTTCTCAGTACCAACCTCTACTTTACTTTAAAATTCCAAGCTGAAATTCTAGTATCTAACAGCCTTAACCCTAATAACTCGGACATTAGGTCGCCAGTGGTGAAATCCTTAGACGATACTAATATTTTGGACAATCCAGGTGATCTTATAGATATGAAGAAGAGAGTAATCAAAAGCTCAATTTGTTGGAGGCCAGATACACAAGAAATCTGCCATACAAAACTGCCTCAATAGGTTACCCCAACCATTTTTTCTAAAGTTATGATTGTTGAAGAAAGGGGGTTAGGCCATATGGTATATCTTCTATCGAACACATAGAGATTGAAACCAAAAAAAGAAAAGAAGACAAAGGTGAATCACATAGTAAGGGGAAAGCCCAGAGAAACAGTGTAGCGAATGTAGGTTCGATTGATGTAGACAATGAGATAGAAAATAGGGTAAACTCAGCTAGGAGTAGTGATACACTTGAGATAGGGGAAGAAATAACAAAAAATGAATGATGCATAGAAGAGGTAGCGGCAGACACACTGAGATGTGTTGGTGAACAAGGGAACTCATCACTTGTTGGACCTATGACACATATTGAGAGACGTGACCCAGAAAGGATTGTAACTAACAAAGCAAACAATGATGATGATGATCTACTCATTATTGTATTTAAATACAGAAGGTTTAGGAACATGATGAGAAATGAATTTGGAGAAGCAATTATGAAATCAGATGATGAGAGGAAAGAGAAAGAAGGATACTCGGTAATGAAAAGAATCCCTCTCATAAGGGGACAAAAGAGAATGGCAGAAGAAAATCTGCATAAAAAATGATAACATCAAATAGGGGGAATACATAGAAAGCAATGAATATCAAGTCAACACCAACATCCATGATGGAACCAACAGAAGAGACAGTATAGGAGGAAATGAAAAAGAAGGGCAAGGTTGTTGCTAGCCCAAAGTCTAAAGTAGCTACTGTGAAGAAACAAGTTTTCAATTAAGGAAAACTCACATTGCAAACTAGTGGATAAGGGATCTGAAGGTGAGAAAAGTGAGTCCACTGAAGGCTCATTTTTCAAAGAAATTGATAATTATAGTGAATCCAAAGAAGAACAAGATTCTACTAAGCAGAGAATAGTGATGATCAAAAAGGCAGTCTATGCTAAGGGGAAGAGTAGTCAATTGCTTTGGAGGATCTGAAATCACTACATTATTACAAAAGCTTGATCATTAAGGGTGGAGCACACTGTTCCTTCCAAGAACACAAATAAGGAACATGTGCAATGGACAGGTCGTTGAATTCTATGCCAATTCCTGTTTTACTGGGGACCAAATCATCAGCACAGTGCTAGGAGTTAAAATTGTCCTGAGTTCTCGAATCTTGGTTGAGATACTTCAAGTGCCCTCCTAGGGTTAGGCAAATATGTGAAGAACAATTGGCTGTCGCTTCAAGGAATGACATCAGCATTAAAGATCACTAGGAATCTTTTCGGAAATCCAATAGTTAAGCAACATAAGAGGGTACAAAAAAAGAGAAGCCCAATCTTTATAAGTTGTATTTAAAGGTAGTGCATCATATGCTTGTGACCAGAAAGGAAGGAAGAGATCAGGAAACTTACTTAGACATGGATTTAATGGAACTTATTGACACTAAAGTCCAGATAAACTTACCTAGGAATCCTAATGATTCAGCACATTCCCAAGATAACTCTTCAGGAAAATAAAGGCCATGGATTGGCATTTGGGTTCTGGTTAGCCGACATCATAAAACACTACCGAGTGCCAGTTAAAGTTTGGAAATATAAAACCATGAAGGATGTCATTGGGATATTAGGACAAGGTGCTAGTTCAACATTGAATGCAGAGGCTGAGATACAAGACTTGAAGGACCAACTTGCAACCAAGGGGGCTGACATTGCAGCTCTAAAGAAAGAGCATCAAGGTAGGTTGCACATACTACATGTGAAGTATGGGTGTGAGAAGAAAGTGTGTAAAGCTCAAATTCATGAATTAGAAGAAGACGTGGATATTTAAAGGGTAGAAAACACCAAGAACATGCAGAACCTGGTGGCTGCACTAATCAAAGTCTCTGCCTCAACCTCCAACTTCACCTCTTAGACTGTTCTTAGTCAGATCTCATAAAATCCCATTCTCACCTTTCAAACTCTTTGTGTTCTAGTGTATATTGTGTTTCTAACTTAGTCTTGATGTTATGTCTTGTTGAAATAGAGCTTGATCATTTGTATCTCAGTGTTAATTTTGTGCTTGCATATATTCTTGTAGAATATCCTCTAAGTTAATAATTCTATTATGCATATATGATATCCTCATAGGCCATGAGCTTAATATTGCTTATACTTTTTAAGCATTCTAATCACCTAACGTAACTTTTTAATGATGTCAAAAAGGGGAAGATACTGTGTAATATGATGTTCAATCCATGTATGCTAACCTAACTTGTTTCATCCTAATGGTGTTCGGTTAAAAAAATTGTTTGTTGAATGATCAGAACATGATTGTACAGTGGAATCACAGTAATGGTTTTTCATCATCGAAAAGGTGAAATTTGTTGGAAGTAGAGATAATTAAAAGCGTTAGTTTTGATGACTGACAAGATGATGCACAATGCGAATAAACCAGGTCCATGGAAGTTGTTCCATCATGTAGACAGATGCAGAAGACACAACGGAGGAAGAGATGACTAAGCTACAGAGAAGATCAATGATGAAAAGAACAGGAATGAAAAATGTTCAATTTCAAGGAGTCATTACAGGGTAGGCATGAATGGATCATGCATAGAAAATAAATTATCAGAAATGAAGAGGTGATCAGGAGAAGAGTTGTAGACAAAGCACACATGATGTACAAAACAGATATCTAAACATATTTCATCCAATATCTCATAAGCAAGAGAGGGTTAGATGTTATGTGTACGAGAAGAGATCGATGGAGCAAGTAGTTAAACATGTTCCAGGTCTGTAGATTCAGAGGTAGGAGTACCAAGTGGTTGAACTAAGTCCAAAAACATGTTCCAAAAAAATCCTGCACCTACTAGGATTTATGGAAAAGACTTATGTTTAAGGTGGTAGGTTTCTATGCGTTATTAATCAGGATCTCGCACCATACTTATCAATATATTTCAAAGTCCTACAAGGAAGCTAAATATGCGAAGAGGTGTAAGAATCCCAATCAACCTAAAACTATATGGGTCGTATCAAGAAAGATTTAGGTCAGTTGCAGAGAAGAATTCCTAAAGATATATATATATACAAAGTCTCAACATGAAGAAAGTTATGCACTCACAAAGAAAGAATTCAAAATATTGTGCGAGAAACTATCAATGCGATATTGAGAGTTCTAATTTCGGAGTTTCCACCCTAATACAATGAAGAAGATTGAAGGAGTTGTTCTACTGAATAATGTTTTCCAGTTCTTATGTCTAGATACTTGTATTAGGTTGGTTATCGAGTTGTACCTTCTCATCTTTTCTAGAAGCAATTGTAATAGGTATAGACATTGTAAATTCAACTTTAAATTAGAGTTTAACTTGAAGGTTTCTCCCTAATCAGAGGTTGATTAGCGAGATAAGAATTATAGTGTAGTTCCTAGGTTACAGAGCTGTAACTCGAATTTATAGAGGCTCATCGTTGTAGTGGTGTTTGGGGATAAATCCTACAGAGGTGTAGGTCATGGTTTTTACTGCCCTTGTGAGCCAGATGGTTTCCACGTAAAAACACTATGTCTTATTATTTATTGTTCTTTATAATTCCGTAGATGCTATTCGTGGAATGGGTAGACAAATGTGTTCTATCCCTAGGCGAAATAGAGTACTTCTTAGGATAGACAGTAGGTCATGCAAACTATCACTTAGCCATAATATTTGATACATATACCTTCATGATCTTCTACTAATATTTTTGCTTCAAGCTCCTATACACCTTGGTGGATCCCGGATGTACAAAATATTTGGAAATATGATATTCCACAATCAATTCTTGTCAAATACCATCAACGTCATGAACACATAATCACCCTTACAGTCTTAGAACATTATCATCAACATCAATGGTAAATGAAATGTAATCACCCTTGTGCACTCCATCCCACAAGATCACTAGAAGTCTGTCATATTGCTTAGAGTTAATCCTCTCCATAATATCAGATCATGCTTTATTGATTCCCACTAACTCTCCATTTCAGCTTCATCAAGTCGATAGACTAGCAAGTCTTTAAATTTCCCTACCCATTGGCATCTCATGAGATCGTAGATACGCTACGGTATCATAGACTTGCGGCTCAAGGTGTCATCAACCACATTCACCTTACTAAGATCATACAAGATGTTCAAGTAATAATCTTTCAAAAACATTAACCATCTTCTCATTTTGTGATTCAACTCTCATTGTTTGAAAAAATATTGCAAGATCTAAGTTATCTCTCCCTTCATAACTTAGCCTCTTTATCGATCAAAGTACTAGAACCCTGAATACTTCATAGATCATATCATCAAAATTCTCATTCAGGTTCTAGAAGAAAAACCTTTTTCATACTTTTCCTATTTCTGAAGGTTGTGACTTTCATTCTTCTTTTCTTTTAACACTTTCTCACTCATGCGTTTAAGTGTCATATGTCATTAATGATAACACGTCTGGCCTAGTTTTTGCAGCCTCAAACATTGTGGTCGGTCCTTATCTTTTGACAGTACTTACCTTGTAAAGAATGGATGGTTGACTTACTCCCTTATGGGGTCCAATCTAGACTCTGGAAGATTTAACATTACATATCGTTGTTCAGATATATCTAAATTTGGTCCTCATACATAGATCCGAGCTCATTTACTAGCCTTATGACTAAGACTTTCCATTTATGGCACTTTGGAAAATGATTTCCTTAATCACGCTAAGTTGTAAGTTTATTAATCCATTTATCTTTTATAGCCTTTATTCGGTTTAAGGATGCTTGCCGATATCTCTATTTTCTTGACATTTAATCTTTTCTATCAAGTTATTATCCCTAGATATACCTTTCTAATGTTTACTTGATATTGTTCGGCTTATTGGCCCGTTTTCTTGCTTCTTTATATGTGTATCTCAAGTTTTTACCCACCGTTGCTCCCGCTTGCCTACCTCATGCGAGTCATCGCACGTACTAATCCATTTAGCAGTGTTACATGGTCAAGTGACTTTTCCAAATCTCCTAGTCTTTCCATAGGCGGGTCTTTCACCAACCAATTTCTCAATCGTCTAACTTTTACTTTTCCATTTTAGATTATTTGGGGGCTATCTTGTCCTTAATATACTTTTCATACCGACTTTTCAAATATCAAAGTTCTGACACATGTAGTTCAAGAAATCTCATTACCCCTTCTTCATTGTGGGTCATCACATTGACTCGCTGTAACCACACATTTATGATATTTATATAACCATAACCTCGTTTAGTTTTATCCTTCTCATTATGGTCTTCCTATCTATCATTAGCATACTTATTCATGTCTCCACACTTCATCATGTCACTCCTTCTGTACTTACTATCCATTTGCAGGACCTTTCCCAACTATTTTCTATTATCCCATGTTTCTCATCATCACTTCTCTACAACAAGATATCCTTGCCCAATATGTATTTATGACTATGTCATGTTGCCCAATAAGTTCAAGAGTCTTATCATTTTACTATTTATATCATGCTTTGACTTACTAATACCATGATATGCAACTCTCAACGTCCAGCGATATAACTTCTTTGTGAACAAATGAAGGGTACCATTCTGGGTGCATCGTTCTATGCATTCTCTTTAAATATTTCCATAACCAACTTTAATACAACATATTTGAAATTGTCCATCCTCATTAGTAATGTTCTGGGGTCATCCCCACTCTCTTGAGCAAAGTGTGACTATTTGGGTCGCGTGTTCATAAGATAAGATACTTTCTTGCTTACGTCAACGACATTCACCGTAAGATGGGTAAGTTCTCATAACCTTCTTAAATCCCCCAACGAAACATCCTTCATCCTATCTTCATATATTATCTTCATCTTATCCTCCTTCCCACCAAACTTGGGCTTTCGTAAAGTCATCGGAGTAACGTAATATTGTAAGTTCAGGATTCATCTAGCATAGCCATTTAGATGGGAGGATCACGTTACATACTCTGTCAATACATTAGGTGGAGTTCCACATACTTCCAGCCTACCAATGAGCATACGGGGATCTAACTGGCATTTTACCTTTACAGTCATAAGTTATTCTCATTAGAGTGTCTAATCCCGCAAGTAGTGTCGTACAACTAATCCCTAAAATAAGTGTCAAGTCGATACTTTTGAACATAAAACGGGTCAATACTAAGTTTATAGGAGGTAAATATGATGATAACAGAGTAATACCATACCTCAAACAATATCGGGGCATAGATCTCCATCCGTCCTTTTTCCCTTACCTTTACCGATCAACTTAGGGCACTCGCGAACCATGTGGCTTTAACTGCCACACCAGTAACAAACATATGTACCTTTACGGGTTCTGGAAAAGGAAATCATAAGGATAAAAGCTTCCTAAGTTAGAAGTGGAAAGAATGAACTTTCGATCTAAATTGTATGGTCTAGAGATCCGTTGTAAATTGTAAAGTATGGGACGTTAAGGTATGACGTAGTCGAGTTTTTTCTCTTTCCAAGGCTATCAGATATGGTTGAGTTATTGGTTTAACTATATGTGCATGTTGGGATAATTTTAGGATGATTAATGGGTAAAGACGCATTATACTAACGTCATAGAGTACGAGCTATGACATGATAAGTCACGTAGAAGGGTATAGCACACGAGTATATAAGGTACTCCTAAAATCTAAGGAAAGAATAGATATGCGAGTCTAAAAGAAATGAATTGAGTAGTATAACAAGATAGTCGTACGAGAGGTAAGATAGTGCAAGACTCCCTAAAGCTAGCAAAGTAGCTCGCAAGATATTGAGTACGAACCGTGGGTTACAGAAAGTGCTAGATAAGCTATGAATTATGTACATAGTTACCGAGTATATAGATGGTTGATTGTTGCATATGTATGCACTTGCCTTCGGGGCTACGATGTTGCCTTCAGGGATATTGACACTGTCTTTGGGGCTATGATGCAGATTACCTTCAGGGATACATAGATATGTGCATCACCTTCGGGTCTATACATACGCGTGGTTGCCTTCGGGGATTTGCAGATATAGATTGCTTTCGGGGCCATTCAGACACATTTGCCTTTAGGGCCATGCACTTACACATCGGATACCTTATGAGGCCGGAATATTGTGTTCGGATTATATGCAAGATTGTAAAGTAATAAATATAATAAATCAAAGATAGTAAGGATAATACATAAAGCAGAGACATAATAGATTGTATAGATAAATATATGGGCCAAACGGTCCAAGCGACGGCGACCAGGTAAGTTGACTGAGAGGTTACAGTCAGTCCACTCTCGTCCCTTACTTTCAGTAGAGATTCCAGCATGTTATTCATATTCTTCAGCTTCAAGGTTTATATATATAGGTCATTTTATTCCTTACAAACTTAGTGCATTTCATGCCTACAGATGCAAGTAATTAGTTCGACGATTCGGCTAGTAGAGTGGGTTGGAATTCAGCAAAGGATCCATAAGACTCTATCTCTCCCGGAGTGCAGCCGAGTCTAGAGGTCAAGTATCAGAATTTTGTACATACTATGGGTAGGCCGAGGCCCTGTCTTGACCACGTTAGATGTCAGCTATCATTAGAAGATTTGTAGATACAAGTTCAGTATGTACAGTTTGTTAGTGGCTGTGTCAGCCCTCATTTTATGTTTTATTAATTTTGTCAGTATAAGTGTTTACATAGGCTTCCTTGACCCATAGTAACTTTTAATAAGAACAAGTATGTCCTTGTCGACCTAGTTTGAGACTACTTTTATAGTATGGCCTCAAGGGCCTGGCCTACCCAGTTCGAGTTCAGCTTGGTATGCTCATACCTAGGAAAGTATCGAGTGTCAGCCACACCCCCTAGGTTGGGGTGTGATAAAGTGGTATCAGAGTAGGTCGGTCCTCGGAAGTCTACAAAGTCATGTCTAGTAGATTCTTATTTATAGATGTGTTGTGCACCACATTTATAAACTGGAGGCTATAAGACATTTAGGATTGGTTACCTTTCTTTCTGATCCAGATCGTGCTATATAGAGTTGAATTATAACGAGTCAATGTTGAACTCCTATTCGATAAGTATTCTGAAGAGATGTTCAAAGCCTGAAAGATTATCGTCAGCCAGAGAGCCAAGACAGCATCATATCTAGAAATTAGTAGAGAGACTTTTAGCTGATGTTGGGGCAGGAGAATATCAGAAAACATAAGTAGAAGTTCTAATAGATTAAAAGAGTAAGGCGAAGAGAGTATGAGGTATCCAGTTATTAAGAAGCCATCATATAGTAGCAGATTTTAGAAGAAATGAGAATATGACAAGAGGAGTCGGTTATGATAAGTCAAGGGTCAAGGGAACATGAGGCACATGATCAGGAGAGCAATGGACAAAGGATGATTTTCATTATAAGACTTTGCGTCAAAGGACAAGAGGTGGACCCGTTCATAGATATTCAGTGAGTTTAGAATAAATTATCTAGGCTTGAATCAGAAAGGATTAAGCATCAAAATAGGAGTGATAGTCGTATGTGGGAGATCTCCATAGAAAAGAGACCTTGGTATGAGCACAGCCGCAAGTACAAAGAAAGTTGAAGTAACTAGATAGGTAAGCCCAAATATTCGAGGATGAATGTTTCTAAGGGGGGAGGGATGTTACACCCCTTGGTTTCGCATTCTGTTGTGACGTAAATGGATACCAAAGTCCCGGGAAGAGGTACGATCTTACGAAAGGATAATGAAGATTTACATCTTGTTTATGAAGGTACCGGAGTGTTTGGGAGTTAAACGAATCGAAGGAAGTATGTTTCGATGAAAGCAAAAAATTGGGCAATTTGACAGGAAGGTTGATGGACCATCAAAATACCCAACCTGAGATGTCAATATTCCTGGTAGTTTGACGGGAAGAATGACTGACCATCAAAATTTTGATGGTCCATCAAATGAACCATCTTTTTGCGACAGTGCAGATCTGGTTATGGGTTTAAATTGGGTCTTCGACTAAGAACCTTCATTTTTTCCCCAAATCAGTCCCAAAACATCTCCTAAGCTGTCTCAATTATATCCTATCAACCTAATACTAAATTAAAGACATAATCCAAAAATATTATGTGAGAAACCCCGTGATTATAGTAAGAATTGTCTTTCTTCTTGAAGAGTTGATTTTGGAAAACTTTGAAGGCAAGTTAACCTACTATGTTGGTGAAGATTATGATGTATTCAGATGATCATTCATAAGAGGAATGAGGATTTGTAAAAAGATTGTAGCAACAAGAACCAGGTATGTGAAGGCTATTCCTTTCTTTATTTTTGGCATGACTTCTTTAACGAGTTAGTTCGATTCCATCACACAAAGATGTGCTAGTTATAGAAATTGTATTCGGGTTACCATGACCATATCCTAGTAGCTCTTCCTTGTCAAGAACAAGTTATAGTTATCCATGTTTAGCTAAGTAGTGGAATGATAGAAAGCATGACTATAGACTACATAGAACGATAGTGGACTTTTAGTAGAGCTCTCGTGTAAGTCCTATGAAGCAGAGTTAGTAGAGCCTTTAAGACTGTCGTAAGCTATTGCAGATTATTTAAGCGTTCCAAATGGAAAGAGATCTTAAGAAACGAGGTAATAAACTAGTAGAAGAACATAAGTAAATAGAAGATAAGATTACACTAGCCAAAAGATCAGGTTGTATTAGCCTAGCAACATGAGCGTGTACGCATATTCGAAGGGGATTAAGAGACTCCCTAAGGTCAATAGAAATAGAGTACGAGATACGACATGATAAGTCATGTAGAAGGGTATAGCACACGAGTATATAAGGTACTCCTCAAATCTAATAAAAGAAAAGATATGTAAGTCATAAAATAAATGAATTGAGTAGTATGACAAGATAGTCAGACGAGAGGTAAGATAGTGCAAGACTCTCTAAAGCTAAAAGAGTAGCTCGCAAGATAGTAAGTATGAACTGTGGGTTACAGAAAGTGCTAGATGATCTATGAATTATGTACGTAGTTACTTAGTTTACAGATAGTTGCTTGTTGTATATGTATGCACTTGCCTTCAGGGCTGCCTCTGGGGCTATGATGCAGATTACATTTGGGGCTATATAGATATGTATATTTCCTTCGGAGCTATACAAATACAGATTGCCTTCGGAGCTATATAGACACGTGTTTGCCTTCGGGTCTATACAAATATAGATTGCATTCGAAGCCATTTAGACACTCTTGCCTTCGGGGCCATGCAACTTACACAACAGATCTCTTGTAAGGCTGGAATATTGTGTTCATATTGTATGTTAAATAGTAATGTAATAAAGATAAGAAATCAGAGATAGTAAAGATAGTACATAGAGTCGAGATAGAATAGATTGTATAGATAAAGAGGGGGCAAACAGTCCAAGCTACGGAGAGCAGGTAAGTTGACCGAGAGGTTATGGTCAGTCCACTCCCGTCCCTTCCTTTCAGTAGAGATTCTAGCATGTTAGTCATGTTCTTCAGCTTCAGAGTTTACATATACAGGTTGTTTTCTACTTTACATACTTGGTTTATTTTTCTGTACTAACATCCCATTGCTAGGGCGCTGTATTTCATACCTGCAGATGCAAGTAATCAGTTTGACGAGTTTGCCTAGAAGAGCAGGTTCATATTCAGTGAAGGATCGGTAAGACCCCATCTTTCCCGGAGTGCAAGCCGCATCTAAAGGTCATGTATCAGACTTTTGTACAGATTATGGGTAGGCCATGGCCCTATCCCAACCATGTTTGATGTCAGCTATCTTTAGAAGCTTTGTAGACACAAGTTCAGTATGTATAATTTGTCAGTGGTTATGTCGGCCCTCATTTTATGTTTTATTATGTTTGTCAGTATAAGTGTTTACAGAGGATTCCTTTGCCCACCATAGCTTTTAATAAGAATAAGTTTGGCCTTGTTGGCCATGTTTGAGACTACTTTTATAGTGTGTCCTTAAGGGACTGGATTGCCCACAAGGCTCAGAATTCGAGTTCAGCTTGATACGCTCGGACCTAGCAAGGTACCGCGTGCCAGCCATACACCCCTAGGTTGGGGTGTGATAATGTAGGAACTTGATCATATCCATATGTCTTGTTAAAAACATCTCTTCAATGTCCGTATAAAGCCCAAGTTCTAATTTTAGGCAATTTTGTATAGCTTTTTTTTGTCTTCTGTGAACTCTCATTTTTTTTACATTTTTTCATAATATTTTACATTGTATTACCTTATTCCTTCCATGTGATCATCTTCTTCCTTTCAATGCACTTGATCTTTTTCAATGTTTGTGTTGATCATCTAATCATCTTCTTCCTTTCAAATTGAACTTCTTGTAATGGAACATGAATGGTTTGAATTGGTATAATTTTTTCCTTTTTGCCATCATCAAAAATCGTGTATCAAACAGATGAAGTATACTTAATCAATATCAAACTCATGACCACTAGGGCTATACTATCATGAACATAATACAAGTGCTTAAAATAATTTGTATGAGTCCCCAGTCTTATCAATGTCAGTACTGGTATCATTATGAACTTTGAAATTGCATATTCTCCACCTTCAAGATCATGTGTTTTACTTCTCAGCCAACCTCATCTGCTTCTTTCTCTGAACAACTGATTTTTCAACCTCATCTGCTTCTTTCTCCAAACAACTGATTTCATAAAAGGCAGTATTTTGTTCAGTGAACCTAAATTTTCTAGCATCACCACTTTAGAGGATATGGATTATGTTACTAAGGAAACAAGTTCCTTATTATGATCAAATTCCTTTATCCCAAACTCCATCTATGTTTCTTCATGGTCAGTTTCCTCATCTTCTTTTTAGAAATCTCACTGTATCTTTTCCCCTGAATCACTTCTTGTATTCTTTTAACTTTGATCAAGATTTTATCAACAAGTCTTTACAATGTATGCTCTTGAGAAAATTTATGACTATGGGAGACTCATTTTGGTGATGTAGAGCAAATACAAATCAGTTATAAATTGGTAGGACATTTATAAGGTCAGGTAATTGTTTCAAGGCTAATGGCAAATATAGTCTAACTCAAATTGGTTTTATCAAGAAATAGTTACATGACTAACTTGAATGGTATAGTAGTATAGATAACTTATGCAACTATTGGAAGGAAATGCATACCTGATTATCATAAGAACCAAGTTCTTTGATTGATTTCCTCACTGTATTTTTCACTTAAGCTCACTTGATCATGTCATGAGTGCATACCAATTATGTTATAATACTGAGTTAGATATTGTTCCACTTTGATCTGCCTCATGCACTTATTAACCATAACCAAAGTTGTGGAGAAATTTGTTGTGTTCAGTTCATCTTTTAATTAAGCTCATTCAAGTTGCTTCTCATATAGTTATCATCTGGTTATAGGTGGAAGATCTGTTCTGTTTTAAAGACATATTGCAAGTGTCCATGATTGATTTTGGAGGTGTAACAATACTGCATAAATTCAAGTTAAATGTGAATTCATTAATAAAGTGATAATGTGACATAATATCTATACGAAGTCATATTAAAGTAATTTAGGTAGAAAATGTTGTCTTATTATCATGATGAATAGATGACATAGTTCTGATTGATGAGACTCGCAGTGGAGTGAATGTCAAGCTGGAGGTTTGGAGACAGACTCTGGAGTCTAAAGGGTTCAGGTTGAGTAGGACCAAGACAGAATATTTGGAGTGCAAGTTCAGTAATGGGAGCGACCCCGAGACAGGCGTGGACGTGAGGCTTGGTACTCATATCATTCCAAAAAAAAGGAAGCTTCAAGTACCTAGGATCTATTATTCAAGGAAATTGAGAGATTGCTGACGATGTAACAGATCATATTGGGGCAGGGTGGATGAAATGGAGGATCGCATATGGAGTCTTGTGCGACAAAAAGGTGCCACCAAAACTTAAAGGCAAGTTTTATAGGGTGGTGGTTAGACCAACTATGTTGTATGGGGCAGAGTGTTGACCAGTCAAGACTTCGCAAATACAAAAGATGAAAGTTGTGGAGATGAGGATGCTGAGATGGATGTTTGGACATACAAGGAGAGATAGGATTAGAAATGATGATATTTGGGACAAAGTGGGAGTGGCCTCGGTGGAGGATAAGATGCGGAAAGCGAGGTTGAGATAGTTCTGGCATGTGCAGAGGAGATACATAGATTCCCAATGCGGAGGTGTGGGAGGTTGGCTATGGACGGGTTCAAGAGGGGTAGAGGTAGCCGAAGAATTATTAGGAGAGGTGATTAGTCGGGATATGGCACATGTGCAACTTATTGAGGACATGACCTTAGATAGGGGTTGTGGAAGACACGGATTAGGGTAGAAGGGTAGTAAGTAGTCGAGCATAGTCCTACTTACGCCTACAAAATGATAGTTGTAGTGTTATTACTGTAGACCCGACTAGCCTATCACACTTATAGGCGCAGTATTACTTTATAGTCCCCTATAGTTTGATTTCGACTGTTATGTGTTCTTTAGTGTACTTTGCTTATCTTATTTAGTTGTATTAGCTACTGCTTCCTTTTGTTAGAATGTTCTACCTTGGCGTATTCGATTTTGTTATCAACATTTTCATGCTGCTTTAATTTCGTGCCTGAGTCTGACCGTTTCTCTTCTTTTGCTCTGCTTTGCTTGCTTTGCTTGTGATTATACTTTGTCTTGAGCCAAGGGTCTCCCAGAAATAGCCGTTCTACCTAACAGGGTGGAGGTAATGTCTGCGTAATCTCTACCCCTCTCAAACCCCACGTTGTGGAATTTCACTGCGTATGTTGTTGTTGTTTGTTGTATCACGATAAATAGTGAAGTGCCTAGAATTCGAATGAATCGATTAAGTTTACACTTGTCCTTACTTCAAACGAGTATTGCATATATATTCGTTGAAAAATTAGGAGTACTCACAACATGAAAGTTTTATTCCTTTAAAATATATTTTAAATCATATATGGACTATGACAATCAGAGCTCTATGCTAGAAGTTATGCATGTTTTACTGAAAGTAAATAACAGTTGTGCCACCCTTGCGACGAAAGGGTGGCGCAAGGATTTCATGATTCAGAAAATATTTTGGCTTGTTGTGGAACCCCTAAGACACAAATATGGCGTAAGGGAGTCAGGCTCGAGGTACCTTTGTGATGCAAAGGTGGCGCAGCTGATCCTTTTCTGGTTCTGAATTTTATAAAACTCCAACTTTCATTTAAACATTTCCCCACTTCATTTGGACAACTGTTTTGAGAGAAACCTACCCTAAGGCTTTGCCAAAACACCCAAGGTAAGTAATTTCCCAAACCCAATGGTTATTACATCAATTTAACAGTGATTAACACTAGTTTATCTTTCAAATCCATATATTCTTAAAAATCAAAGAAATAGCAATTGAAGAAGAATTTTCAGAAAACTCATAAAAGTAAGATCTTTGACCTATATGGATCGTTATTGAAGGTATTGAGACTAGTGTATGATATTCCAAGTAATTAGAATCTGTGAGCGATTCATGGGGCATGAAAAAGACCTAATGTTTCTTAATAGGTGGGAATTCAAGAAAATAGCTAAACTTATAGTCTTTATCATTAAAATCTATTGTATAACAATTGTAGAACGTGAAGAAATTTTTTCGGTAGCATTTTAGTAGGAATTGAGGTATGTCAATTTTTGAAAACCTTATTTTGGAAGATGTCTCTTTTAAACATACTTTTCAACTTGAAGATGGTCTCTTTGAACAATATTTCATGAGCGTATAGGGTCAATCCCTCATCAAAACTTTATATGTAATCTACTATTTTATTTAAACGTGTTTTTCCCTTCTTAATGGGTTTCCTTGATATTACATCCTGTATTTCTGTACGTGGGATTCCTCATGAGTAAGTTGACCTAAGTCCATGATGTAAATTAGCCCACGAACTTAAGCTCCTAACTTGAGCCGTTAAGTAGCTTGCCGAGGATGCCAACAATTCACTATCTACCTACGGATAAATGCCTCAAATGGGATGAAATGTGGAGTAGAACGAATGGCATCACGTGAAGATTTAAGAAACATGTTTATTTTCGGCTTTGTATGTAGTTCTTAGCCGAAGACCATGTTTGTTTTTCTTTTAGCTTGTCTTTATTTCTTAGCTTAGCTTTTTAGTTATTCTTAGGACATATATAATGTACCACGTAATAGGACAAGGTAATCAAGGACAAGGATGTAAGGGAAATGGATGACTAAGGTCGAGAGGACAAGTTGGCAAGGACAAGAGGATGTCTAGATCATGTGAAAGGAATTAAGCCAAGTTGGCAAGGACAAGAATGGTCTAGAAGATGAGGCTTCCAAAAAGATAATTTATGAACCAACTTGAGGACACCAAGAAGATGAAGTGTTTGTTGAAATACTCCCTTATCCATTTGACCAAGGCACACAAATGCAAGGAATGGAAGCTTCCAACACATTCCAAGAAGATGAGGCTGTTGGAAGAATCAATTTCATGAATATTGTTACGTACGAGACAACAATTTCGGCCTAGGGAAGAGGAAGGGTTGGCCAAACTCCCTTGGTCACCATGTCAATCCAAATGCGTCCACACTAGGTGTTAGTTTGTGTATTTTCATTTGCTTTCTAGAATAGTCTCTTTTGTACTATAAATAGAGTCCTTAGGCCGTTGTAAAATTCAGATTTTGTTGAATATAAAACTTGAGTGTTTACTCATCTTTCCTAAGTCTTTCAATCCGGGATTGATATTCTTAGTTGGTTCTCTTGGAGGACCTTTGGTTCTTGTGTGAGCCAAACCCCTTAGTGTCAGTTGAAGCTAAGACTGTGTGGCATTATTAAACCCAAATTAAGGTTTCCCTTTTGTGTAAGTTTGGTTAAGACTTTGTGACTTAACTAAACCCAAGCTTAAGGAACCCCATTTGGTGCGAGTGGACGTTGGGACTGTGTGACCCAACCAAACCCAAACCTAGGGTGTTTTGGGAAGTGGGGATGATCAGTATATGGTGGGTTGGGTTTGGATGGCCCACGAGTTGCAAGATGCAAGCTCGGGTGAAGAATGGACGACTTGGTAATGCGATGGTACGGTCGATATGGCTTGGATAATTACAAGGGGTTTTTAATGGCCTAGCCGACACCAAGATTATGGTGACAAATTTAGCAAGGACTAGACCTGGGTTGCTAAGTAGAAGCTCGAATACTAACCATGTAAGGTTGGCCGGAAACCTTAAGATAATAAAGTCCAACACCCGAATCCAAGCATATCTTCCCATCCAAACCCGAAAACACCAAGTCGTTCCCTAAAACTACCTTTACCGAGACCTCACTGTTTCGGTTCATTTTCGAGACCTTACCACCCTTAAAACACCAAAGTCCTGCCACCATAACTCCCACAACACCCCAAGACAACCTCCTTAAACGCTTAAATCCAACTCCCCCTGAATCCACCCAAAACAACCACCAAATACCCACTGCCCGGCTGAAAACCAACCAATCGAGAACCTACTTTCAAGTACGTTTTCGCGTCAGCTCGTTCCCTGCCAAACTCAAACCAACTTACCCTCACTTACCCCTCCGTACTTACATCAGTCCAAGGAAAGGATCAACTTAAGAATTAAGTAAAAGTTATCATATTGGACTTTAAGGAGTTCCAAAAGATTGAGAAATGATAAGCTCATCGTACTCCGCCTTCTTGCATCGATTGCATCGTAAGCGGACTAATGTAAGATAGGATGAGTTGTGAGACCATATGAGGGTATATAAGACTTTATTTAAAGTATATATAGTGTATCTAAAGGTTTTGGGATCAAGCAAATCAAAGAAATTAAGTTCGTCGAAACTCGGGAAAGTTAGTCAGAATTCTGGACAAGACTTTGGCCCAACTTGAGGGGGGTATATCTTCTAATCCATAAGGAATTATGGATGCATAATCTATCTAACTTAAAGTTTATAGAATCTACTTTCTAATGCAACAGGCAATTTGTCAATTGGATAAAATTATGATGCTATGTATAGCCCGTACTTCCAGGCTTACTTCTTGGCGGTTGCCAACCTTTTAATCTTTTAAATTCATTCTAGCTCGTGATTTTCCTCAATTTTCAACCAAAACACCTCCTAAACCCCCCTAAGAGTCTCCTAACATATTTCGATTATGTGGCAGCGAATCCAAAGAGGTTTGAGCAAACATTAAGCTTGAGAACCTTGAAGAAGAACTTCCATGTTTGTTGTCTTGTGCTTGAGGATTGTTGCAAGCTTGGAAAAGTTATTGATATGGGTTTTTCTGATTTTAAAATGTAAGTTTAACCATAACTTAGTTGTGTTTAATATTATCCTTGTGTTGGTTGACTTGTTGAGATGAAAACACCCAAAAAATAGCTTATGGTTGTGTTGTCTAGTTGTTGTTGTTGTTGTGGGGACCATTTTGAACCATCATTTGAGTTTGTGATGACTAGAAATTATAAGGTCTATATTGAGAATATTTTTCTTGCCATAGTTAAGTTAATCTTAGTATTGGTTGAATTATAGAGGTAGAAAACTACAAATCCGAGTCAAAAAGGTTTCTTAAAAAGTGTTGTTATCTCGTTGGAGTGGGTTGAAGTGTATATATATCTTCTTACGGTCGGAAAATATGACCAATAACTTCAGCATGATTTTATCGTTGTTGTTACCATATCTCTCCATGTAGTAACCATGTTGTTATAAAGTCATGATTGAAGAAGAAAGAAGAAACAATGAAATTTAACCTTAATTTGAACTTGTCGGTTGTCGTAATTGTTATTAGTTTCGACGAGTGATTGTTATATTCCTTTTTGGTGTAGATTGAGGTATGATGTGAGTTGGTTTTTTTATGCTATTGGAACTATTTTTCAAAGGTATGTTAAGGATAACTCTTCTTTCTTTTTGGCATGATCCATGAATGATCGTAACAAGAATGAGAATCTCTCCAAAAAGAGCTCTACTCTTGTGATTTGAAATTGTAAAGGCTTTTAATTTCTATAGAAGAGTTTCATGTCTCATGTTATCCCTTGTCAGGAGCATTTTCTGACTTGATAGCGTCTTTGATTGTATGGCGTCTAATGGTTCTTATTTATACAAATATAGTTACATAATAATAATTGGAAAGTAACGACCTTGTGTCATTCCGATCAGGTTCATGAGGTTCTTCTTAGACCTTTCATGCATTGTATACATATGTATTTATTTTATGACACTGAGCCGCGCGCTATAGTCGATCGGGCAAGTACTTGTATCTGCACAACACTGTAGTTGGGTAGTTTATGATAATGATAGCCACAAAAAGCGGCTTAATGATAATGAGATAGCCCCAATGTCTGGCATACATACACATATATACATACATATGAGTTTTTAAAAGGAAGTATGCATATCCTTCGCCCATAGAGGCACTCACAGTCACAGGTTATCTCTCTCTTATCCTATTTACAGTACTGCACTTATTTACAGTTTCAGCATTATATATTTAGTACATTCTTTCATACTAACATCTCTTATTTGGGAGTTACATTTCATGTCCGCATGAACAAATAGACATACATATGATCCCTCGCAGTAGGTGACTTGACTCAACTGCAGGTTGTCGCACTCCTTCCTGAGTTGTCTAATAAGTTTGTAGGTAATGGTTGTTGTGCATATATATATAGTTTGGGTATGGCGGGACCCTATCCCGACCTCAGGTTAGGTATTTTGATGGTCCATCAACCTTCCCGTCAAATTGCCACATCTCCTGCTTTCATCGAAACATACTTCCTTCGATCCATTTAACTTAAGTCACAATATATATCTCCAAGAATCATATTTAAGGAAAAATCAAAACATTATATATAAGAGCATGTTTTCTCTTTGTTTTTTTAAAGAAACGATGAACATACTATTTTCTTTATATTTTCGAGTTTAATTTGAAATCATTTTTGGGGACCCAATCCATTCTAAACGATCGTATTGTTTGCCTAACATCCTAACTCTTAACCATCGGATTCCAATAATATTTTACAAACATTCAATACAATCACATGAAAAATGACACATGAAAAGTGAAGAGATTAAGGTTGGTGGGCCGGTAGGCCCACCAAGTTAACAATTTTCATCCATGATTGGGCCTTCAAAATTCAATTCGGACTCGATGAAGGAAGGAGGATGTTGGGCCGCTGAGCCAACAAATTGTCGCTGTGTTTTGGCCAAAGTGGTCCATTTCGTGTGGGTCATGCAAGCAAAGGAGAGGAGAAAAGGAAAATGGCGGTTAGAGAGTATCTACACTTGGCCAACTAGATGAAATAAGAAATAGATAATATAAAATCAATGTGCAAATCAATCGGACATATTTGGAATAGACAAGCTGTAACGGACAGCCCAAAACAAACGTGGTGAAATCACATAATCCCAAAAACTCACATAAGAAAAGATAGGCTATGGGCTTCACCCCAACATCATGCACATAAGATCTGATTAGCAGTGGAGGAAAGCAAACACATAATCTGGCACAAATAGATGAGTCAATGACTGAAATATCATGATATACCTGGTATACACTTAGTATACCTCTCCTTTCACACTAAAGTATATATGAAGGGTGTATATCCTGTATATGTAAGGTATGTCATACCATTTCCAAACAAGACAGATAGGAAGGGAAGATTGGGGACACGACCATCACATTAACACTAAACTGCTAAAACTTTCGCAACATATATCAGATATACCATGGATATACATCTCCAGGTCCTAATATGCAAGGTGTATGCATATTCTTCCCTATGGAATGAACTTCAGACATACTATCCAAATATGGCCAAGACAATCTAAACTACCTATTTCAATGCTTCATATTTCTAATGACCAGTCCAAATAATGCAAAAGATCAGATCATGTTTAATGATATATACAACTCAGAACAGTCTAAACAGAAGCAACAACTCACATTCTACTTTTCACATTGAAGAACCCACTTATTATGACTATGAAAGCAATCAGAATTTGAAGTTCTCAAAGGAAAACAAAGGGAACTTTTCAAATGAAAGCATAAAAATAGGGATACAGTCCAATCATGAGAACAAAGGGAATCAAATAGATTAGAAGATGTGATAAATTTCTATTCTTCTTTAATTCAAAGTTTTTTTGTTTTTTGTTTTATAACGTCTACAAATGGTTCAAGTTTAAGAACATGAGGTCACCCCTTTACAGTGTTCAAAAAATACAGGATTAGACTTGCAAAAACAAGCACAACAGTCTCAGATTTACCCAGATCCTATGGATGCACAGACCAAAATAGATAACCTATGGTATGTCCCTTAAACTGGAAAATCCTGGTTACTAACTAATAGTGCTTAGGGAAATCATTTAAACAATTTGCAAACCTCAACAGAAACCAAAACTCATTTCACATATTGTGCGCACACGTCTTTTTGATAGTAATGGAAAAAGCATTTGTCTTAGAGGAAAGAAGGCATTCTTTAAATAAGCATTTTTTATTCAGGATATGGATTGATTATCAAGGGAGAAAAGTGTTCACAACACGCTTCACACAGCATACAAAACAGGTGATGTTAAGCAATTTTAGGTCCTAGATAGACTACACAACCATCATTCACAATATGGGACTTGAAGTTTTAGCAATTTCTTACAACATGATTCTGGAAATCCAACATATAGAGAGAATTCAAAGCTAATTTAACAGTCTACTAAACAAAGGGGTTGTTTTGTTAGGCAAAAGACTAGACAGATGAGGTATAAGTGGTCTGGATGATCAAATTGATCCACTGTTTATTTTAGCCCTAGCTCTAAGCTATCCTTGACTAGAAGGTCAGGTTAAACATGCAAATATATACTGAAAGCTCATATTTTAACATTCATAACCTGTGATTACAACTGAAGATTATTAATCTCTAATTCTTACTACATCTCAAAGTGTGAAAGTCCCCATGCCTCCTGAATTTGACACTGAGAAACCCCAGCAGCCTAGGATATTAAGTAGTTTTTCTCAAAGCCCCCTAGCCCTAGGATATCACATCTCTTCAGGAGCAAGTGACAGCCTTCAGTACTTAGGCAAAGCTTGAGCAATCTAGTTATTTTACTGGTTTGAGGCCACACTAAACATGTATTCCATTCCTATACCCTTTAAGACTCATATCAACACACAAGACTTCAATGATAGATCATGTACGGATTAAGTGAAAATATGCAGTCATATGAGATATAATAAAGTGAAAACTAGACTCATTACTCTCCCACTTCAGGACACAGATCATACAACATTTAGGTAAGCATCTATTTCACTTAATTATCATATTCAAGCCAGTCCAAATGCTTGTGCAAATGCTAGTTCTATTTCAAACTGTTATAATCCAAAGGGGATATTAACAACTATTAGCTGCTGGTAATAACATCATGAACTACGCATAACCATAGAACAACCAATCATCACATAAAGCTATAACTTACATTTATGCATCAATCTAATGGCTGTCATGCTCACTAAGTTAAAACATATGCTATTTATACAAACTAAACTACAGGGAACTATTCTGCCTAGTTATCCCTAAGTCTTTACAACTAACCTATGATATGCATTTCTACTTATTTAAACACATCACACATGACTATGATTAACTAACAGACCTTTAGCTAATCTTATTAACTTTATATTAAGCATACTTAGACCAACAAAATTTGGACAAGGATATAGCTTCTCTCATGGTACACTCCTCTTCCCGCCGAGCCCCTTTTCTCCTTAGTTCACTAAAGAGCCTTCTATTCCCAAAAGCTGATGAAATAGGAGCGCATTCTTCCAAGATTGATTCAAACACATTCTTGCTAACCACCCTTACTATTGCATGGTGCCAACAAAATCGAGTGTTAATTCCCATTTTATTGAATTAACCAATCGACATGCTAGCGGACATTTATTTTGATGCAAGTGAACATTTAATTTAATACAATAAACAGAGATCATACTACAACAACACACAAAACATCTAAAAATTAAACTATAGAGGATAAGCAATTACCTCTTTTGAGTGCAGCCTTTGTCGAGATTGGAAGTTGGGGAATATTCCTTGAGCTTCTCCGCACCAAAAGACAGCCACACACACACACAAAAAAAGGAAATTTTAAAATTGAATCCCAAAATAATGAGAAATACAAACTAGAATACCAACTCGAGTTGGATCCCTACTTCAAAGTTCAAATTGTGGGGTGTTTGCTCGGAGAAGACTTGCTGGTGATAGAGGGTGGGATTCTTTATATAAAACCCCAAAACCCTAGGATTTACACCTTGAATTGATATGGTGTCTGGGTATTTAGGGGAAACAGGCCCTGGAATCCCGCCCAAATCGTGAGAACCAATCAGGTTCACGATTTCAAAATTGCAACGATTTCCTAACTGCGGGGAAAAGGAAAAACGAGAAGAGAGAGGCTTACCCTTGCCGGTGGCGTATCAGTGAGGTGAGGGTAAGAGCCCGAAGTAGACGAGCATTGACTGAAAAAAGGTGGTATCGCCTGAGTTTTTGCTGTTTCCGGCAAGAGGATGACGATGAGAGAGTCTGTGCAGCCAGGGTTCCCATTTCGCGAACAAAAGAAATCAGACAAGGTTTTGGTCTGAGCTTCTATTACGCGAATGTGGGCCGAGTTAGGGTCATTTTTGTTGGACCCTGGCCGAAAATTAAAAGAAAAGGCCCAATTTTGTGAATGGATAAAATAAACGGCCAATTTTGCTATAGTGTAGTTATGTATTAAATGGCCATACATTTAAATTAAACCCAAAATTGTAAAAGGTCAAATTAAAGGCATTTCAATTGTAGCCATTTTCGTACAAATCAATTAAATCAAGAACAACTTATCACTAATTCAAAATAAAACCTTTTCCAATTGTAACGTAAATGCAAAACATTTCAATTTAATTAAAATAGCATAAAATTGAGATGTAATTTAATGCTCTATTTAATTAAACAAATATTTTCAATTTTAATGGAGTAAAATATTTATCAATTCATCCTTGAATAATTTTAAACAATCAATTATATAATTGTTTTTCTTTAGTATTTTGACTTCAAAATTAATAATTGTATTTAAAAATCTTAATATGCAAAACATGATACACGGTAATATACTAGATGATATTTTTAAAAATAAAATATTTTCCAGTTAATTTTGTAAAATCATTTCTGCCTCTTAAAAAATATATTTCACTCAGTCTATGACTCAGGAACCTTGAATAATTAAATAAAAATATTGGAGGAAAAAAATTTGGTGTCAACAACTACTCCTTCATTTTTCAGTGATGGTGCGACCATCCCTAAGCAGCGAAATTTGACGGTCCTGATTTTTGGCAGACCAAATCAAAATACTTCTCACTTTTTATGCGAGTTTCAAAATTACGGTCGGACCATGGTCTCTGGGTTTCCTACATATCTCAGGCTCTATGAGAATTTAGACAAATTGTAGTTCGGTTCAATTACACTTCTAAATGCAATTAAATAAAGTAAGTTCTAACTCTTTTAGTGTCAAAAATTAAAAAGTACCGGGACGATCTTGTTAGAATATGACCGATCCTTTGGTGTTGAGTTCACCTATATATCCCCAGTATTTGGGAATCAGGTCACTTATAGTTTGACTCAATGAGCTGAAAAAGGTATCCCTTATGTGGGAATGTCGTTGTCTTGTTTATTTATGCAACCTTTCGGTGTATGACCGACCGGTCATGGATTTTCAAAATAAATTTTGTGGCTCAGTATGGTGTGGGGTGATCCCAACTCCTGTCCAGAGTGCTTAACTCTTGTTGGTTCTTTATCTAGACCTGCTGCCCAAGAAAGAGTTCCATGTTTGCTTCGTGTGCGTCTAGATTTGGCATGATTGCTCTTCTCTTCAGCAGCTTCCAACATGTTTCCATTTATTGGAATAGTGATGTGGCTGATCAATTTGTATTACCACACCTGTGTTGTTTCATTATTGTGTCCTATTGGATGACTTTTCCGAGTGGGTGACCCTCTAACTCGTGCTATCTTCTTAGTTTGAACTTGTTTGAGCAGATGACCCTCTTATCACCATCTGGCTCGTATGGTCGTCTCGGCAGTTTATGTGAATGTCTTTTTCGTCAGTTTGTATGAATGACCCTCTCGACAATGTTTGATATGAATGGTCCTCTCGGTATGTTTGATATGAATGGCCCTCTCGGCAATATTTGATATGAATGGCCATTTTGGCAATGTTTGATATGAATGGAAATCTCGGCAATGTTTGATATAAATGGCCCTCTCAAAAATATTTGATATGAATGACCCTCTCTGCATGTTTGCGATGAATGGCCTTCTCGGCATGTTTGATATGAATTTCCCTCTCGGCATGTTTAATATGAATGGGTCCTCGGCATGTTTAATATGAATGACCCTCTTAGCATGTAATGGTCATCTTGGCAATATTTGATATGAATTGTCACACCTTAACCTTGGGGGGGGCTGTGGTCGACATCCGGCGCCTTAAGGCCCGAGCGTACCAATCATATAATATAGAGCCGACATAATAAAATCTGGGCTGACAAGGCCTTTAATCGATAGTTATATAACAACTTGCAAGCAGAAGACATCCAACATATATGCATATATACATATCAACACCGACAAGGAGAAATAGACCATCAAAAAGGCCGGCAATGACATAGAAAATGACTAAGCACAAGACTTAAGTCTACAAGCCTCTACATACAACCTGGAATAGCAACAGGTCGGGACAGAGCTCTTCCATACCCAAAATGCATATATTTACATTAAACCATCACCTACCAACACTCTAAGACAACTCTGGAAGAAATGAGCGTGACAATCAGCAGTTGGATCAGGTCACATACTGTGGGGAGCATTTGGGCATTTATCTGTATATGCGGGCATGAAATGCAACATCCCAGCAAAAGACGTCAGTACGAAAGAATGTATTGAATATGTAAGGTGGATAAGCATAAATAAATACAATAACGAGAGTAAAGAAAAGTAAAGAGAGACAATCTGGGACCTCGGGAAGCCACGTGGGCATATGCAATGCATGCATTCATTAAAAGTGTATATATATATATATATATATATATATATATATATATATATATATATATATATAAGCCACACAATGGGGCAATATCATCATCAAGCCGCTCTCTTGGGTTATATAACCTACCAAACTGCAGTGGTGTGCATATATACAATGCATGAATGACCTCAGACAACCATTATGAGCAGGGCAGAGTGACATAAGGACATTAACCCCCTCCTATCATTATGTGACTACGCATATCAATCACTACAAACCAACAAGAAGCTCAGAACCATCACATATCATGAAAGTGCAGAAAATATCTCGGCAAGGGACATATAAGATTCATGATATATTTCAAGAATGATGAGTAACCATATTTTCAACTTTTAAGAGTAGGATTGAGCAAGGAACATTCGTTTTATGATGTTTTCTTTACAATCATGCCAATATAAAAAAGAGTATGCTTTACATACCTCATTTCCTAGGCAAAGGTAGTCCTACCAAGTCTTACACTCCTTATGAATGACAACCTACGTGATAGAGGTAATTCGTATCAAAATCAAGTTAATAGCTATAAGATTGATTTAATGCGACATTCTATCAAACATTTAGTGTGCGCAATTATGATAACTTGTTCTCATGGTAATCAAGCTACTATCATCTCTTTTTCCTCAATTGCAACCAAATCAAGATTACAACTATAATATTCCACCATATCAATCCATAAATATCTCAAGAACATAGCCAAAACCATCCACTCATCAACATACTTCTATCTTAAAATTTAGCTAAATTCTTACAATTTATATCTATAAATTGAACAAACTATGATACAAGGAGTTAGATGAAATTAAATAGGAGAAAATCCTTATCTTAATACTGCCACAACATCCTCCACCACAAGTCTCTTTGAAAGCTCAGAGAACTTCAAGCTTTACCTAACAAGCTAGCGAGAATTTCCAAGATGATCTAAGGTTTTCAAAGGAGATTACAGAATTGTTCTATGGTGTATGAACCTTTGGAGAGTGTCATCATCCACGGCCATATCCATGAAGTAGAATAGTTTCTGTGATGCAAAACGCTTAGTGTATCATCCTATCTTCGTTAAACTTTGCCGAGGGATATTTCCTTCAATCGAAATGACCTCTAACCTTCCGTAAACCTTCTTAACATCCATATAAGTCGAACGTGACCCTAAAAAGGATCTTGAGTCATGGGGCTCAAGTCTACTAACTATACTCTCACTCGCGCATGAAATTACTAGGTGTAACATAAACGGGCCTCTTGGTATATTTGATACGAATGGCCCTGTTGGCAATGTTTGTATGAATGACCCTCTCGACAATGTTTGTATTAATGGCTCTCTCGACAAAATTTCATATGAATGGCCCTCTCGGTAATGTTTATATGAATGACTCTCTCGGCATGCAAACGTTTGAAATGAATGACGGATATAACCCTTTGGATAGATTGTCTTTCTTTCGTCCTTTGTGTCGGTTGTGACCCTCTTGATCAGATGACCATTTTGTCCATTATAGCCATTTTAGCTCAATTGTGCCACCCATCCTTTTTCTCGGTGTCATATTCCAATCGGGGGGTGTGTGGCTGGCACCAGTGCCTGAACGGCCCCAGCGTACCACATGTGTATCATAACCTGAACATAACCGACAAGGCCACAGTCAACAATGAGAGAAGGGCCGACAAAGCCATACCTACAACTATGTATCCAACACTAGTCTACAAGTCTCTATGAGTAATACAACATATCATCAGGTCAGGATGTGGCCCTTCTATACCCAAAATAGATATAAACATATGTATCATAGCCTACCACTCTTTATACAACAACTCCAAAAGAAGAGTAGTGCGACGACCAACTGGTGAACCAGGTAACCTACTATGGATGTGCGTTTGTCTATCTACCTGGACATGCGGGCATGAAGACACAATGTCCCCAGCAACAGGGGGGTCAGTATGAAAGAATGTACTGAATATGTAAGGCATGTAAAACATGTATATAAGAATGTAATACAAGTGAGGGGTACAAAAGTCAACTTGGAACTCTGAACTACCAATGAAGGCATACAACAGTCCTACTAATGATCATATGCATAAGAGTAAAATAGGGCCCACTCTATGGGGATATATCATATCATATCATATCAAGCCTCTCTATCATGCAAATTATCATAACGCACCCAACTGCAATGTTATGCATATATAAGTGTCGTACCCGACCGACTATATTGCGGCTCGATAGAAACACACACACAAACACACACACATAAAATATGGTCGGATTGAAGGTCGGTATTCTATGACTATCGTTATGTAACTACGTACGTCAACTTTCATCAATCAACAAGACATTTAAAGTACTCCTGACAAGGGACAAATAAGAGTCATATAATCTAATGGAATGGAAAGACATGGAAACTCAAGTTATCAAGAATATGATCATTTTAAAAGACGTTTCGTTTTAGTTTCGTTCTTAACAAGATCTTGCCAAAAGAAGGAATAAGCCCTACATACTTTGTCGCTTTAGCTATATGGATCCCATGAGTCTTCGTATGATCTACAAACGATTATCTACAATACACACATGATTTGTATCAATGATGGATTCATAACTCATAGAAAAACTCATTTAGACATTTCATCAAACACCTATCATGCATAGAATTCACATCATCTTCTACATGGAAACTTATGTATAAATCAACACAATCTGATCCTTCTAATATTTCTCCTTAACCTCCATAACATCATCAACAATATAGCAACTTCATATCACACTCACAACCCCATACAAACAGCCCAAAAGCAACACAAGTAAGGTTTAATATTCCAAGAACTTGTTTTACAAGATTTTTTAACAATCATCTTTCTAACACTTGTATAAACTTAAAAACAAGAAGAAAGAGACGGAACTTACCTTCAAGAACAAAAATCACTCAAATTTCTAGATTACTTCACTTCTAATGAGTCACCCAATTCAAGACAACAAGAAGAAGAGCGATCTAATTACAACCACGAGATTCTTTACGTCAAAATTGTCGAGAGAGCCATTCCTACAAACAAATACATACCGAGAGAGCCATTCATACAAACACATGCATGCCGAGAGTGCCATTAATAAAAATTTATGCATGGAGAAAGGGACATTCATACAAATACATGCATGTCGAGAGGGCCTTTCATATGAACTCATACATGCCGAGAGGATCATTCATACAAACTCATGCATGCCGAGAGGACCATTTATACAAACTCATGCATGACGAAAGGGACATTCATACAAATATATGCATGCCGAGAGGGTCATTCATACGAACTCATATTTGCCGAGAGGGTCATTCATACAAACTCATGTATGCCGAAAGGCCATTCATACAAACACATGCATGCCTAGAAGCTCATTTATACAAACTCATGCATGCCGAAAGGGTCATTCATACGCACTCATACATGCCGAGAGGGTCATTCATACAAACTCATGCATGACTAGAGGGCTATTTATACAAACGCATGCATGCCTAAAAGCTCATTTATACAAACTCATGCATGTCTAGAGGGCCATTCATACAAACACATGTATACCGAGAGGGCCATTCATACAAACACATGCATAGCGAGAAGGCCATTCATACAAAACTCATGTATGCCGATATGGTCATTCATACAAGCTCATACATGCTGAGATGGTCATTTATACAAACTCATGCATGCCGAGAGGGCCATTCATATCAACATAAGCATGTCGAGAGGCCAATTCTTACAAACTTAAGAATGCTGAGAGGGTCATTAATACAAACACATGCATGACAAGAGGGTCATTCATAAGAACTCAAGCATGTTGAGGGGTCATTCATGCAAACTAATGCGTGCCGAGAGGGCCATTCATACAAACACATGCAAGCCGAGAGGGACATTAATAGTAACTCATGCATACTAAGGAGGCCATTTATACAAACACATGCAAGCCGAGAGAGTCATTCATACAAACACATGCATGCCTAGAGGGCCATTCATTCAAAACTCATGCATACTGAGAGGGCCATTCATACAAACACATGCATGCCGAGAGGGCCATTCATACAAACACATGCATGCCGAGAGGGCCATTCATACCAACATAAGCATGCCAAGAGGGTCATTCTTACAAACTTAAGAATGCTGAGAGGGTCATTAATACAAACACATGCATGCCTAGAGAGTCATTCATACAAAATCATGCATGCCTAGAGGGCCATTCCTATAAATAAATGCATATCGAGAGGGCCATTCATACAGACACATGCATGCCGAGAGTGCCATTAATACAAATTCATGCATGGAGAAAAGGACATTCATACAAATACATGCATGTCGAGAGGGCCTTTCATACGAACTCATACATGCCGATAGGACCATTCATACAAACTCATGCATGCCGAGAGGCCCATTTATACAAACTCATGCATGGCGAAAGGGACATTCATACAAATACATGCATGCCGAGAGGGCCATTCATATGAACTCATACATGTCGAGAGGGTCATTCATACAAACTCATGCATGACTAGAGGGTTATTTATACAAACTCATGCATGACTATAGGGTTATTCATACAAACTCATGCATGCCTAAAAGCTCATTTATACAAACTCGTGCATGGCGAGAGAGCCATTCATACTAACACATGTATGTCGAGTGTACCATTCATACAAACACGTGCATGGCGAGAAGGCCATTCATACAAAACTCATGCATGCCGAGATGGTCATTCATACAAGCTCATGCATGCCGATGGGGCCATTTATACAAACTCATGCATACCGAGAGGGCCATTCATACTAACATAAGCATGCCGAGAGGGTCATTCTTACAAACTTAAGAATGATGAGAGGGCTATTAATACAAACCCGTGCATGTCGAGAGAACCATTCATACATACGCATGCATGCCGAGAGGGCCATTCATAGACACTCATGCATGCCGAGAGGGTCATTCATATATGCCGAGAGGGCCATTCATACAAATAAATGCATACTGAGAGGGCCATTCATACAAATAAATGCATACTGAGAGGGCCATTCATACAAACACATGCATATCAAAACTGCCATTAACACAAATTCATGCATGGAGAAAGGAACATTCATACAAATACATGCATGTTGAGAGGGCCTTTCAAATGAACTCATTCACGCCGAGAGGGTCATTCATACAAACTCAGGCATGTCGAGATGGCAATTTATACAAACTCATGCATGGCGAAAGGGACATTCATACAAATACATGCATGCCGAGAGGGCCATTCATACGAACTCATACATGCCGAGAGGGTCATTCATACAAACTCATGCATGCTTGAAAGCTCATTTATACAAACTCATGCATGCCGAGAGGGCCATTCATACGCACTCATACATGCCGAGAGGGTCATTCATACAAACTCATGCAAGACTAGAGGGCTATTCATACAAATTCATGCATGTCTAAAAGCTCATATATACAAACTCGTGCATGTGAAAAGGGCCATTCATACCAACACATGTATACCGAGAGGGCCATTAATACAAACACGTGCATGGAGAGAAGGCCATTCATATAAAACTCATGCATGTCGAGATGATCATTCATACAAGCTCATGCATGCCGAGAGGGCCATTCATACAAACTCATACATACCGAGAGGGCCATTCATACCAACATAAGCATGCCGAGAGGGCCATTCTTACAAAATTAAGAATGCTGAGAGGGCCAATAATACAAACACATGCATATCGAGAGGGTCATTCATACGAACTCAAGCATGTTGAGAGGGCCATTCATATAAACTAATGCGTGCTGAGAGGGTCATTCATACAAACGCATGCATGACCAGAAGACCATTTATAGTAACTCATGCATCCTAAGAGGTTCATTCATATAAACACATGCATACCGAAAGGGCCATTCATACAGACACATGCATGCCGAGAGGGTAATTCATACAATACTCATGCATACTGAGAGGATCATTCATACAAACACATGCATGCCGAGAGGGCCATTCATACCAACATAAGCATGCCGAGAGGGCCATTCTTACAAACTTAAGAATGATGAGAGGGCCATTAATACAAATACATGTATTCCGAGAGGGCTATTCATACCAACATAAGCATGCCTAGAGGGCCATTCTTAAAAACTTAAAAATACTGAGAGGGTCGATCATACAAACGCATGCATGCCGAGAGGGCCACTCATAGAAACTCATGCATGTCGAGAGGGCCATTCCAACAAACAAATGCATACCGAGAAGTCCATTCATACTAACACATGCATGTCGAGAGTGCCATTAATACAAATTCATGTATGGAGAAAGGGACATTCATACAAATACATGAATGTCGAGAGGGCCTTTCATACGAACTCATACATGCATGTTGAGAGGGCCTTTCATACAAACTCATACATGCCGAGAGGGTCATTCATACAAACTCATGTATGCCGAGAGGGTCCTTTATACAAACTCATGCATGGCGAAAGAGACATTCATACAAATACATACATGCCGAGAGGGCCATTCATACGAACTCATACATATAGAGAGGTCATTTATACAAACTCATGCATGCGTAGAAGCTCATTTATACAAACTCATGCATGCCGAGAGGGCCATTCATACGCACTCATACATGCCGAGAGGGTCATTCATATAAACTCATGCATGCCGAGAGGGTCATTTATACAAACTCATGCATGTCGAAAGGGACAATCATATAAATACATGCATGCTGAGAGGACCATTCATACGAACTCATACATGCCGAGATGGTCATTCATACAAACTCATGCATGCCGAAAGGCCATTCATACAAACGCATGCATGCCTAGAAGCTCATTTATACAAACTCATGCATGTCGAGAGGGCCATTCATACGCACTCATACATGTCGAGAGGGTCATTCATACAAACTCATGCATGATTAGAGGGATATTCATACAAACTCATATATGCCTAAAAGCTCATTTATACAAACTCATGCATGTCGAGAGGGCCATTCATACCAACACATGTATGCCGAGAGGGCCATTCATACAAACACGTGCATGGCGAGAACGCCACTCATACAAAACTCATGCATACCAAGATGATCATTCATACAAGCTCATGCATGTCGAGAGGGCCATTTATACAAATTCATGCATGTCGAGAGGGCCATTCATACCAACATAAGCAGCCGAGTGGGTCATTCTTACAAACTTCAGAATGCTGAGAGGATCATTTATACAAAAACATGCATGCCGAGAGGGCCATTCATACGAACTCAAGCATGTTGAGAGGGTTATTCATACAAACACGTGCATGGCGAGAAGGCCATTCATACAAAACTCATGAATGCCAAGATGGTCATTCATACAAGCTCATGCATGCCGAGAGGGCCATTTATACAAACTCATGCATACCGAGAGGGTCGTTCTTACCAACATAAGCATGCCGAGAGGGCCATTCTTACAAACTTAAGAATGATGAGAGGACCATTAATACAAACGTATGCATGCCGAGAGGGCTATTCATACGAACTCAAACATGTTGTGAGGGCCATACATATAAACTAATGTGTGCCGAGAGGGTCATTCATACAAACTCATGCATGCCTAGAGGGCCATTTATAGTAACTCATACATGCTGAGAGGGCCATTCATACAAATACATGCATGTCGAGAGGGCCATTCATACAAATAAATGCATACTGGGAGGGCCATTCATACAAACGAATACATACTGAGAGTGTCATTAATACCAACATAAGCATGTCTAGAGGGCCATTCTTACAAACTTAAGAATGCTGAGAGGGCCATTAATACAAACACATACATGCCGAGAGGGCCACTCATAGAAACTCATGCATGCCGAGAGGGCCATTCCTACAATTAAATGCATACCGAGAGGGCCATTCATACAAACACATGCATGTCGAGAGTGCCACTAATACAAATTTATGCATGGAGAAAGGGACATTCATTCAAATACATGCATGTCGAGAGGGCCTTTCATACGAACTCATACATGTATATCGAGAAGGCCTTTTATACGAACTCATACATGCAGAGAAGGTCATTCATACAAACTCATGCATGCCGAGAGAGCCCTTTATACAAACTCATGCATGGCGAAATGGATATTACAAATACATGCATGTCGAGAGGGTCCTTTATACAAACTCATGTATGGCAAAAGGGACATTCATACAAATACATGCATATTGAGATGGCCTTTCATACGAACTCATACATGCTGAGAGGGTCATTCATACAAACTCATGCATGCCGAGATGACCATTTATACAAACTCATGCATGGCGAAAGGGACATTCATACAAACTCATGCATGCCCAGATGACCATTTATAGTAACACATGCATGCTGAGAGGGCCATTCATACAAACACATGCATGCCGAGAGGGCTTTTGATATAAACTCATACATGTTGAGAGGGTAATTCATACAAACTCATGCATACCGAGAGGGTCATTCATACAAACTCATGCATGGAGAAAGGCCATTCATACAATCTCATGCATGCTTAGAAGCTCATTTATACAAACTCATGCATGCCGAGAGGGCCATTCATACGCACTCATACATGCCGAGAGGGTCATTCATACAAACCCATACATGATTAGAGGGATATTCATACAAACTCATGTATGCCTAATAGCTCATTTATACAAACTCGTGTATGTCTAGAGGGCCATTCATACCAACACATGTATGCCGAGAGGGCCATTCATACAAACTCATGCATGATTAGAGGGCTATTCATACAAACTCATGCATGCCTAAAAGCTCATTTATACAAACTCGTGCATGCTGAGAGGGTCATTCATACAAACTCATGCATGCCGAGAGGACCATTTATACAAACTCATGCATGGCGAAAGGGACATTCATACAAACTTATGCATGCCCAGATGACCATTTATAGTAACACATGCATGCTGAGAGGGCCATTTATACAAACTCATGCATGTCGAAAGGGACAATCATACAAATACATGCATGCCGAGAGGACCATTCATACGAACTCATACATGCCGAGACGGTCATTAATACAAACTCATGCATGCCGAAAGGCCATTCATACAAACGTATGCATGCCTAGAAGCTCATTTATACAAACTCATGCATGCCGAGAGGGCCATTCATACGCACTCATACATGCCGAGAGGGTCATTCATACAAACTCATGCATGATTAGAGGGCTATTCATACAAACTCATGCATGCCTAATATCTCATTTATACAAACTCGTACATGTCTAGAGGGCCATTCATACCAACACATGTATGCCGAGAGGGCCATTCATACAAACTCATGCATGATTAGAGGGCTATTAATACAAACTCATGCATGCCTAAAAGCTCATTTATACAAACTCGTGCATATTGAGAGAGACATTCATACCAACACATATATGCTGAGAGGGCCATTTATACAAACACGTGCATGGCGAGAAGGTCATTCATACAAAACTCATGCATGCCGAGATGGTCATTTATACAAGCTCATGCATGCCGAGAGGGCCATTTATACAAACTCATATATGCGGAAAGGGCCATTCATACCAGCATAAGCATGCCGAGAGGGCCATTCTTACAAATTTAAGTATGCTGAGAGGCTCATTCATACAAACACATGCATGCCCAAAGGGCCATTCATTCAAAACTCATGCATACTGAGAGGGTTATTCATACAAACATATGCATGCCGAGAGGGTCATTCATACAAATACATGCATGCCCAGAGGGCTATTCATTCCAAACTCATGCATACTAAGAGGGTCATTCCTATAAACACATGCATGCCGAGAGGGCCATTCATACCAACATAAACATGTCGAGAGGGTCATTCTTACAAACTTAAGAATACTGAGAGGGCCATTAATGCAAACACATACATACCGAGAGGGACATTCATACAAACGCATGCATGCCGAGAGGGCCATTCATAGAAACTCATGCATGCCCAGAGGGCCATTCCTAAAAACAAATGCATACAGAGAGAGCCATTCATACAAACACATGCATGCTGAGAGTGCCATTAATACAAATTCATGCATAGAGAAAGGGACATTCATACAAATACAGGCATGTCGAGTGGGCCTTTCATACGAACTCATACATGCCGAGAGGGTCATTCATACATACAATCATCAGATGGTATATTATCATGAATTATAAGTTTATCTAGTATAGTCATTCAAAAACATGCCACTCATCTCGATACTTGATCGGGTTGGAGGGCTCCATAGCTTTTCTATTTACATTATGCATTCATAATGTTAACCGTCCATTGGACCAGAAGCTTCCCCTTTAGTTGACATCATTACATCCACAGTTCTTTCTTATCAGAATATCTCACCCCATGGGTAGTTCAGAAAATAGATTCCAAAATAGTATCACCCTTCTAAAGTATAAAACAAATCCATACTATGCAGTTAGAGGGTAGATAAATGAGTAAGAAAATTAGTGGTATACATGCATTCGTCTGCCCTCAATCGGTAGCATCAGAACTCGAGGCTAGATCCTCGCTCTCCTCTTTCCTCCTGTAAGCCAACCTAGGACATTCTCTTATCTTGTGTCCCCAAATTCTGCACCAATAGCAACCTCTTGTTCTCCTACGTATAGTCCAGCATGCATCCATCCACATATCTTACCACATGGCCTAGACGGTCCCACTTGGTCTCAACCATTTCTATTTTGCTCCTGAAGTATCGAGGGATGTGACCTCTATCTCGGTCTTACCCGAGAACTCTTATCTTACCTGACCTGCTATGAGACTCCGTTAAGATGGCCACATATATGTAATCCTCCCTCATTTTGTTCTCCTTGATTATCACTAGCCATCTTAAGTCTCCTAGTCCCTTTTTCCCTCCAACTGAGTCAGACCAATCAAACACCAACTATCTATGGTCAACGGGCTCCCTGGGCTGTGAACTCCCTACCCATTCCAGGGGTTTACCACTATCAATCATACCAAGGTGGTATCGTTCCTGAAAGGCAACCAACTCGGTCAATACCTGAACCGCCCTCCTCATATCTTCATCATACGGCGCTGCAGGTATTGTCGCGCCCATTTTTTCGATATGTGAGGATGATGAACTTTCGAACGGACAACCGAGTCTTATGTGGGTTGCTTGCCTGTCCTATCAGGGTGATCATATGGGTGCATTTTGTCATATGTGAGATAAAGGAGAAAATATTTTCTAATGGTGGGACCGAAGCCGATTTAGGCCGCCTACGTATCCCCATGAGGGAATCAGGTCATAACGTAGTTCATTACAAGCAAAGGGGATTGTAAGGGATTTTCTAAAAGTGGGACCGAAGCTGATGTGGCCGCCTACGTATCCCGCCAAGGGAATTAGGTCATAACGTAGTTTATGTCAAGAAAAAATGCAATTTTTGGGAAACTTCTGTCTTAAAGAGATGAAACCCTATGTGGGTTTTATGCGTGTCCCGCCGAGGGAGCGCAACTTTTACAACATAGAAAAAGTATTACATAGAGAATAACAAATCTTAGATATGGTATCCGTTCATTGCATCTGCATTGATGTTTTTTTGTCATTCCATTTTGATAAAGTGGCCCCGGACAAACTGTGTCCATCTGCTTTTCATCAATCAGTCTCTTCGTACATGATTCTGTATCCACTTGGCTTCGAAAGATATATCGTTGCCCCGGTAGAAAATGCTCGTACCAATGTTTTGTAATTATCAACCATCTTGATGTTTCATCCAAACCTGGCTTTGGCTTATGCCCCAGTTCTTCCGGTTGTGAGTCTTCCTCATATTCTTCGAAGTCTTGTTCGTTGTTTGGGACTTTGTTTGCTTGTTTCATTATATGTCACATATTATCAATAAATTTATTAGTTTACATGATGAAAAAGAAAAGAAAATTATTAAACAAGACAGATTTTAAAATAGCAAAAGCAATGCAGATTTATCTTTTTAAGCTTTCAAAATGTGGAGGCAAAATACATTAAAATGCAAAAAAGTGATTCAGGCTTCAATTTAAATCGTATTGTTTCATTAAGTTAGCCCTAATACAATTTGGGTAGGCATGATTTGGAATAAAAGATGGGTGCTCCGCCAGTTTTAGTCAACACGAATCAACCTTTTGGGGAAGTAAATTAGGCAAAATAAACCTGCTGAAAAATGAAGAAAACCAAGTTAGTATAAGACGAGTAATTATTGCTTCAAATAACATGCGTAGAGTGTAAGTAAATAGCAAACAAATTGTATGAAATTAAATGCACGTCCTAATATGCATGGGGCCTCTCTTATGCCAGAGTTGGGCCTAAACGCCAGATATGCGAGGTTACGACAGATTGATCCAAGCTGTTAAACTGTAATGCTTTTGTTGGAAATGAGACAAAATGAATGTACATTTTCCAATTTCGGCATGTCATGATTAGGCTTGGATTTGTCTATCATTATCACGTTACACGTAATATGCTGATTGGTCGTTGGGTTGCGAGACCCGTTGACAGTTTTGGTAGATTTCTTAATTGTGGAGTCGATACCAAGGATCGACCCACCTAAGGTGTATGCATGCATGACTTAAAATAAAGGGTGGTATAGCTCTATCCTAAATTTTCTAAGATTTGGCTGACTAGACTCAAGGTTCCCGAGCGGACTGCTCGAGTGAGAAGGCTACGCGGCCAACCGGATGGTCCCGACGCCCACAAGATATACCAACTCTCCTAAAAATTTGGAAATTTAAAAGAAGTTTGCGGGTGCGCAAAACACACCTCGCGTGTAATGTGTGATAGTGTCAATTTTTCAGAGTGGAAGAAATATGAGCGAAATGTCAATTTAAAGAAAGCAGTAAGAGAATATAACAACTAAAGAAGTTATGCATACAAAATTTCAAAAGGAAATAATTTAAAACAATAGATCAAATAAGGAGCAATATAAAGCACAATAATAATTAACCTGAATTTGCTATGGTTAAGAACCTGAAAAATCCCCAATGGAGTCGCCATGCTGTCGAGCCCGTTTTTAACCGACCCGCGAGAGGTCAGAAGCGGAGCACAACGTGTTTGGTGATTCATGGGTAAATGGTTAAGGAGTCGCCACCTAATTATTTTACGATGAATTAGGACACCTGAATATTAACTAAATGCTGCCATGTAACTCCAATTTTAAGGTCTGCGAAACTAATGAGATTCTAGGTAAGGGTTCTTTATTATCCTAAAGTGAAGGGGTTAGACATCCTTTAAGATCCGCTAACTTGCGGTTATCCAATCAAACTCAGGTTAATTATTGTATTAAGAAAAATGCAAGTTTTAAAATATAAACTTAAAATGATGTTGCAAGTATTTTAGCAAAATGATACATTTTGTACAAGTATGCATTTGTATGATATTAAAGAAAAAAGACATGTAAAAAGTATGCATTTGTGACAATTAATAGTAAGGAGAAAAACGAATTATTTATAATGCCAAAGAAGTAATTTTTGGAAATCATTTTTTGAGTTGTACAATTAATAAAGTGAACAAAAGATGATCAACGATTATTTTGAAAATTTTAAATATGCATGACGAGCCTAAAAATAACTAAACTAGCGAAGAATTTCTATGTTTGAATTAACCGAGCCTATAAGTAAATAAGCTAGCGACGGGTTTTCAGTCTTAGACTACCCTATGAATTAATTCTAAGCATTTCAATAATTACATAAGTGTGATAAAAAATATTACAATACAGAGCGAGATAGAACTAAATTAAAGAAAGTAAAAACAACAAAATAAATAAACTCCGAGGAGTATCTGCCTTCATTGACTTTGTTCCTTGCAAGCTGTCAAGAACAAACGGTTAGAAACAAGTAAATACAAATAACTTCGGATCCTTATCCAAAACAGTGAATGTTTTGATCACGGAGGGCTCAGACTTAAATTTTGGAAAAGGCCATTCCAATCACGTCATGGCTGCAAACGTATGGCTCGGTGGTCATTTTGATTGCCTCACCTACTAAACGTGTTGGTCTCTCGGATGAAAAAGAAAAGATCATTATAATCACGTCGTGGCTGCGAACATATAACTTGTTGGTTATTTTAGTCGCCTCAACTACTAAACATGTTGATCCCTCGGATGAAATAAAAAAGTTTAAGCCTCATCCTTGCCCAGAAGTTATATTTCCGTCTTTACGACTGTGGAGGCCTCAAAATCGACGGATATTTTTCATCGGCCAATGTAGTATCGTGTTCAAATCAGCAACAGTAAGCAGTAAGCAGTAAGCATAAAAACAGAGAGGCAATTTCTGAAAAGACGCGATGTTTAGTTTAAAACAGTAAAACAGTAAATATCCGTTGCACAGATATTTAAATGCCAAAACAGTGGACTGAAACGGGAAAGCAATGCCCGAAAGGTGCGACTTAGAATTCAATTTCATTGGCCTAAATGCGGTATTTGGTTCAAAACAGTAAAACAGTAAAGCAGTAAGATATCTGTTGCACGAATGTTTAAAACAATAAACTGAAAACAGAGAAACGAAAAAAATGCGGCCTCAAATTCAATTTTATCGGCCAAAATGCAGTATTAGTAAAAATGATAAAACAGTAAGATATATGTTGCACGAATGCTTAAAACAGTACTGAAAATAGAGAAACGAAACAAAAACAAAAGTGAGGCCTCGAATTCAATTTCATCGCCCTAAATGCGGTATTAGTTCAATCAATAATAACAGTGTCAAAGAAACGAGTAGTGAGCAATTAAAGTATCTGACCCGAATTCTGAAATTTTGGAACCGAAACAGGATTAAGAAGTATTTATGAAAAATCAGACCCGAATTATGAACAGTGACCCGAATGGGTGACCCAATTCTGAAAACAGATTTTTCAGATAACCAACAAATAAGATACGAAATGCAAGAATTCTGGAAAATATCCAAACCGGGTCGACCCACCCGGATCAGTGACCCAACCCGAATCAAGTATCAAACCCGAATCAGATTTTCACCAATTTTCAGATAACCAATCAAATAAGATACGAAATACGATAATTCTAAAAATATCCAAATCGGGTCGACCCGACCCGAATCAGTGATTCAAACCCGAATCAGATTTTCACCAATTTTCAGATAACCAACCAAATAAGATACGAAATGCAAGAATTCTGGAAAATATCCAAACCGGGTCGCCTCGAACCGGGTCAGTGACCCGACCCGAAACAGGTGTCAAGCCCGAAATCAAATATTTTCACCAATTTTAGATAACCAACATACAAGATAAAAATGCGAGAATTTGGAAATAATACCCAAACCGAGTCGACCCGAACCGAGTCAATGAACCGACCTGAATCAGGTGTTCAACCCGAAATCAAATATTTTCACCAATTTCAGATAACCAACATACAAAAATATGAAATGCAAGAATTCTGAAAATATTACCCAAATCGGGTCGACCCGAATCAGATATCAAACTCGAACCAGATTTTTTGCACCAATTTCAGATAACCAACATACAAAAATATGAAATGCAAGAATTCTGGAAACATTACCCAAATCGGGTCGACCCGACCCGGATCAGTGACCCGACCCGAATAAGTGACTCGACCCGAAATCAGTGAAGAAAAACAACAAAAACAAGCAGATTTTCGGATTCGACTTATGAGACAAAAAATAGAAGTATTTAAAAATTGAAACTCACCCCTTTCTTTCGGATTTTGGACTTGTTTCTTGAACAACAAAGAAGGCAAATGCTTAAAATCAAACTCAAGAACACAATAAGTATTTATTTTCTTTTTTTCTTTTTGGTCTCGTTCTCCCGGTCGTCCCCGTTTAACAGTGAACAAAAGGGGGGGGGGGGTTTATAGGTACTCAACCGACGTTCACCCCCACCTATACCCCTTACAAAATTGAATTCGAATTTCAAAATAAAGGGGGAGACAAAATCTGATTTTTTGGGGCGAATTCTTGGGGCATGTGTTGCGGAGAGATGATGGGGTAGGTTGGTGGTGTCAGGTGGCGGTGTCGGCGATTGGTGGTGTCAGGCGTAGGGTGCGGCGAATTAGTGGTAGGGGTGTAGGGTGGGCGGCAATTGGGAGGGTTAGGGGTGTTAGGTTTTTGATTTTGGGGTTTTTGAGTTTTTTTTGGTTTTGTTTTGGTTTAAAGGGGAATGGGTATTGGGCTTGTGGGTCGGCCGATTGGGCCTGGGTCTTGGGCTGCTGGGTTTCGGCCGATTTGGGCTTTGGTTTAGGGGAATGAAAATGTGGTGTTGATTTATTTTGGGTGAGGGGAGATTAAATGGGTTGGGCAAAGGGGTTGTGGGCCGCCGGGGGGTTTGGGGGGAATTAAAGGGAAATGGGTTTGGGCTTGTGGGTCGGCCGGTTGGGCCTGGGGTTTCGGGTGATGGGTTTAGGGAATAAGGGGTGTTGGGCTTTGGTAAGGGAATTTTGGGTGGGTTGATATTTGTTTGGATAGAAATTGTTTTTGGGTTGGGGAATAAATGGGTGATGGGTTGGACTTGGACGAAATGGGTTTTAGTTTGGGTAGAAATTGTTTTGGGTTGGAAAAATGAAAATGGGTTATGAATTAAAAAATATAAAAGGGGTTTAATATTAAAAATGTATTGAAGAAAAAATGTAAATTATTTAAATAACAACATAACGATGTGATAATAATAAAGATATAATATTTGTGAAATGTTTAATGCTTAATAAAATGGAAATGCGATGCAATTTTGCGAGAATAAAATAACATAGAATTTTCGGATAAAACTTATGATTATGATAAAAAATGCAAATGAGAGTAAAAAATGCGAATAATAATAATAATATGAGAATAATAATATATATATATACGCATGTATGTATATAGATTAAAATTATTTTGAGGTATTAAAAATATTTAAAATTGCAAATAAATTGGAAAAGACGGGACAAAATTGGGTGTCAACAGGTATATCTAATGGTATATCTGACAATGCGGATCTCTCCCGACGCTCCTGATTGTATCTAGGTTGAAGACTGGAGGGGAGTTACTCCGCTCATATCCATTGATGGTTCGGTCTCGATTGAAGGTGTATCTCTAAAAAAAGACATCCCTGGAATCGTAAACACGATAAGGTTAGGAATTGGATACTTACAGCTCAGCTCTAGTGCATGATCTAGATCAAGAAAGAAGGAAACCATCATAAATGCCCTGTAGCCTCTTGTTTATAAGTGTGGTGTGCAACACATCCATGAGCCAGACTCTACTAGACACGACTTGTAGACATCCATAGGACTGGCCTGCTCTACTACCAAGTTTTTCACACCCCAATCTTGGGGGGCGGCTGGCACCTAGTGCCCTAGGGCCCGAGCGTACCACTCCTGATACCTGTAACATACTCAATAACATAGGGGCCGATAAGGCCTCTAACGAGTGATTACCTGATCACAGGACACAACCACCTGTACGCATAAAAGGCCCAACATGAATATATATACAACAAGGCCGACAAGGCTGATACAAACACATTGATCGACTAGAAGGACCAACAAGGCCACACAAGACTACTATGTACAAGACGGTTTTCTAAAATCCTCTAGGGAGTATATTAACAACATCTGGTCATGACAGGGCCCCACCATACGCAACTATGTACATAGATACAACCACCATACCTATCAGCTCACTAAACAGCTCCAGAAGAAAGGAGCGTGACAACATTCAGCTAAGTTGAGTCACCTATTGTGAGTATCTTCTATATCCCTATTAGTACCTGCAGGCATGAAATGCAGTGCCCCAGCAAGGAGTTATCAGTATGAAAGATGTACTAATTATGTAAGGGTGAAATTGTAAACAAGTGAAATATTGTAAATAAAGCATAAAGCTGAAACTATAACTGAGTGCAAGACTGTAGATAGAGCGATAAAGAAACAACTTGTACTCTGAGTGCCTTTATGGCAAGGAATATGCCTAATTTGCTTTAAAACTCATTTATACGTATATTTGTATAAATATGCCACACATCAGGGCTATCTCATCATTATTAAGCCACTCTTTAGGGCCATCATCATCATAAACTTTCAAACTACAGTGGTGTGCACATATAAGTGCCTACTCGGCTAATCTATTGCATGGCGCAGCGTTGTAAAATAGATACATATATATAATACATGCAATGACTCTGAAGGGCCTTGTGCATTTGATCGGAGTGACTCAGGGTGGTTATCCTCCGACTACCGTTATGTAACTATGTTTGTATTCATGGGTTAAGAATCAACAAAAGCCATTAGGAGGCATAAGATTAAAGTTACTATCAAGTTATGAAGCTACTCCCGATGCAGAACAATCGGAGTCGCGAACTATAACAATATGATACGAAAGTAATCGCAAGCTTAATCTTTAAGAATAAAGTTCCTTTTGAAGGAATATTTATATGGTTATGCTTACTCATAGATCATGTCAAAATAATGAAAGGGTGAGCCTTAACATACCTTGTTGATGACCAATACAACACCTATAGCTTTCCGCTTGTCCTACAATTGTTGACCTAAGCCATAAGGACAATCCATGTCAAAAATACATTCAAGAGTTTCAAGGACTTATCGTTGTGATATTATATCGAACACTTAGCGTGCATACTTTATTCCATTCTTATTTCTATGGAAGCTTAGGTTATTATCACCTATTTAACAATAACAACAATATCATTAAGGTTAAAACAATCATATTCCATGAAATCTAGCCATTGTTATCTCAAGAATCTTATCACAACGATCCAACAACTAATACAATACCTATCATGCTCATCTATAGAGTTTATCCCAATTTCTTCATGCATTACCTTACCATAAGACCACTTTAAGCTAGGAGAACTTAAGAATAGAAAGAATCATACCTTAATCAGAAGTAACAATTCAAAATTCAAGCTTATCTTTGCTCTTATCCAACCTTTATTACTCTACTTTCCATGTAAGTGTCATCTTTCATCAAGGCAAGATTTAGGTGTTGTAATATGATGAGATAACTTGAAAATCCCTCTTGGAACCTTGGAGGATGTATATGGAGGGTTTGGGGGTCTTAGGGATAGGTTTGGGTCGAAATGAGTGTTAATTAAGCAAGCCACCGCTTAAATAAGCCAAGCTAGTTGACCACCGTCACTTATATGCGATGTCATATGAGGTCTCACATCCCATATGCGGCCGTATATCTAAGAGCATATTAGGGTAGTGAGTTGTCCATGATCCCTTAGCTCATATGTGCCCCTTCTGCGAGGCGGATCCCATCATCGATGCGAAAAGCTCTAGCATACCAATCGATATTTGTCAAACTTCGTCGAGATGTGGTTCCCTTGATCGCAATGGTTTATAACAATCTGTTGACCCTCTTAACATCCATTTATGTCATAAAAGACCTTCGGGATGGGGCTCATGTCATCGGAGCTCAAGTCGATTAACTATAATCTTAAACGTGCACGGAACGACGGGTGTAATTCGAAATCTCTTAGCTATACTTTCAATCTTGGCTCGAGGCCTTCCTTAACCTTTTATGGACATCATAACTCTTCTTATCTCACACCTTTTCGATATGACATACCCAACGTAAGGATTTCAAGCACGAAGGACTTCACGACTCTTAAACTCTTACGCCATCCTCAGGTCTCAACTCGGCCATTTCAAAATCTTCCCAAGGGAACCTTCTTTCTTGTCTTAGGCTCCCTATCTTAAGGTATATTTGATGAATGCAATTATGGGGTGTAACAAATCCTTACCTGCTAACAATTAATACACCAACTACAACCTCTATAAGGTCCTTTCTTATATCATTTCATTAATTATTTCATTAACATCTTAGGATATCCTATATGGATATGATATTGCAGATAATAGACCTCTTTTGAAATCTTATCTCGTAGTTTCGCTACTAGAGGACACGCAAATGGAATTGTACCCGAGGGTTCCTCTTCCATTAAGTTCAAGGGTTGCGATTCTCTCTTGTTAAGTACCTTTGATGTATATCAAACCCAGCACATAATTCCTCGATTCAAGATAAGAAGTAAAGCTCCAAGAATGCCAATGGTGAGCCATAAACACACGGTCAAAAGCTTGGAAATGTATGGAATGTGGAATGGCTTAGGAGACAACATTTGATTGTCTTAAAGAGAGTTGTAATTTTTGGCCTTAAGTGTTGGTCTTGGCTGAGGCCTTGCTTTAAATTATTGTCTTTAAATTCTTAGATGAACAAGTAGTTACTTAGGACATATTAAGTTAGGTAAGAACCCTTAGCTTCACCTAGGACACATTTAAGGAACTATATAAGGGGAAAAGATGACTAAACCGAAGAAAGCTGCATTCAAGAGTGACATGTCTGAGAATACACATGGCAATAAGAGTTAAAAGCCTCTAGAAGGTGTGCACCTAAAGAAGATAAACCGTGTATGGACTTCCTAAATTTAACGACATCAAGATGAATTCGAGGAAGCCATGGAGTTGCTCGAACTACTCCAACAGGTCGGTCAAGAATACATATCAAGGGAGATGTCTCTAACCACTCTCCAAGAAGGTCATTTAAAGAATAAACTAGATCACATGTGGAAGCTAACAAGAAAGGTTCTATAACTCGTTGGAGAATGGCATCCATCCCCTTCGGCCAAAGACTCTTCCCCCCCCCCCATTCTCACCTTAGTAAAGTGGCTTGAGTTTATGTCTTTATACCTTTCTTCTAGAATGGTCCTTTCTCTACTATAAAAAGGACCCTTAGGCCATTGTAAATAGGCGGTTGTTGTTGAATGAAAAACTTGAGTGTTAACTCAATTTAGTTAAGCATTTCAATCCGGAATTATTATACTTAGTTGATCCTCCAGGAGGGTCACTTGGTTCTCTAGGAGAACCACCCTTGTGTCGAAGGTTTTGATCACCCTTGCTAGGTTAGTCTTGAGCATTGCGGGCAAAAAACCTCAAGCTAGTCCTTGTGCAATTGATCACAACATCTTGGAGCCCACACGAGCAATTAACTCCTCATATTACCATCCAAGGACCCATATCAACCGAATTGTGACTTGGTTTGTATCTCAGATTATTTCCAACAATCCGTATACAATCCGTGCTCTAATTATTTATTCCTCCACATTTATACCTCCCATAACACGTCAGTACCATCTCCAAAAAGGCGTTCATCTGAAACCAAACGCAACTACTACCAAGCATACCAACTTCCCCATCAAACGTCTCAATCGGACCCTCACTGCCTCAGGTTGTTTCTGCAACCTTAGCTCTACTAAAATACCAAACCACCACCACCACCCTCTCCTACAAGACCATTAGACTACCTCCCAATACGCCAACTCACACTTTTAAGCCTAGCCATCCGAAACAGCCTTCAACCATCACACTGCCTACCTTATCCGATAACTTGAGAACCCCTACTATTTTGGGTTTGTGCCGCAACCTTACCATCATGCCAACCCTTACATCACCCGAAATTACCACCCAAAGCGTCTTGGCCCGACTCCTTCTCCATTTACCCGACACCATCGCCAAACACCCCACATCTCAGCTTACTGAGAACCGGAGAAACCCCATTTTCCTTGCCTAATTTTGGGTCAACCTTAATCTCACCAAGACCCGAACCACTTACCAACTCAAAGCCCTCCGTACTTACATTATATTAGTATCAGAGCAAAGCGTTCATGTCCCACGCAACAACGCTATGACCAATCTAAATGAGGAACTTATGAGGGTTATGTCTGAGTTAGTTGCAGAACATGTGCAAGCCTTGATAAAGGAACTTGTCGGGCATACTATGAGGAACCACACCAAATTCGGGCTTGTACCAAATAGCCTAAATCATGAAGGCTTGGTACTCCAACGTGAGTTGGAGGTTCCACGTGAAACGCCTAAGGAATCACAAAATGATCAATTTTTTTACACACGGTGCAAGGTACAAGAAAGAGTGTGTAACATGATTGTTGATGGAAAGAGTTGTGCCAACTTGGCCTCCGAGGAAATGGTGGCCAAACTAAAGTTGCCCATTCGCAGCCACCCAAAACCTTATGATCTTCAGTGGGTGAACCCGAACGAAAAGCTAAGAATCATCAAACAATCTTTTGTTAGCTTCCAGATTTGAGAATATGAAGATAGCATTTGGTGTGACATCCTACCGATGGATGCTTGCCATATTCTATTGGGCTAACCATGGAAACTTGACCGTAAGGCACAACACGATGAGGAGAGGAATAATTATTCTCTTCGGAGTAATGGCAAGAGGGTTCGGTTGTTGTCTATGTCTCCTAGCGAAGTGAAGGACATGAGAACCCGAAGGGCGGAGAAGCGCAAAGCTAAGGGTTTATTAGTCGATGTGCAAGGAATAAAAGAAGCCAAGAAGGAGAGTCTTCTATACTCCTTGGTCGGCAATAACGACCTCGCAATTGACATGGTTAAAGATGCGGCCCCGAAAGAACCCATGAAGGAATTGGTGAAAGATGCATGTACGGATGTATCGTGCCACCATTTGCGGGAGATACTACATGTAACAAGGAAATAACTCCCTGGATTTCATCACTGTCCATCAAGTCTATGGTTCTTCTTCGAAGGATAAGGGTGATTCCGTTATAGAAGATGGTGTGAGATTGATGCTCCAATATGAATTGAATAGCCAACCAGGGGAGCATTAAGAATCTCAAAGAGAGCAGATATTCTACACCCGTTGCAAGATAAAAGAGAAAGTATATAATATGATTATCGATGGAGGTAGTAGTGCCAACTTGATTTCCATTGGAATAATCGGTGAGTTGAATTACCAATATGTATGCCTCCTAGACCTCTCTATCTTCAATGGGTCAAGAAAGGAAATGGGGTCACCATAACAACTCAAGCCCGTGTCAACTTCCGGATCGGTGAATATGTCGATGAATTGTGGTGCGACGTCCTTCCAATGGATGCGTGTCACCTATTGTTGGAGAGGCTATGGCAATTTGACCAAAGGACATTGCATGTTGTGGAGGACAACACTTATTCCTTCCATAAAAATGGTAGGGACTTTCGGTTACAACCTCTTTCACCTAGCCAAGTAAGAATGATGAAACTTCAAAAGTAAGAGAATGTAAGTCTGAATCCGAGGCTCTCCTGATTGAGGGGAAAAGAGGAGAGGAAGAGCTAAAGAAGGGGATACCGTGGAATGTGTTGGTGCCACTACCGGTTATGTTATCTAAGAAGGAAGTGACATTTGGTTCATGACTGTCTACGATCACAAGATTCTCAAATTGGTCTTGAGGCGTGAACCGAGAGTGGATAGATCTTGGAATTTTCTTTCTAGGATAACATTGACTGGTGATCAAGCGGTGGTTCTCGAGAGACAACTTGGTAGGTCTAAGCGGATTGTGGAATCATTTGGGACGTATGTTGATCTAGGCTACCCGAGAGATATAAAAGACAAAGAAGATTGGTCCGAGAGTTCAAAAATTAGTCGAGACCATGGTGTGGGTATTTCTTACCCTCGGTTATTCCAAGTCCACGGGCTTGTTTATGCTCCTATCACGACCGTAGAAGAGTTTTTTAAAAAGGAGCACAGAATTGAGGCCGACCTAGGCAAAGAACTGCAAGCCACAAATGTTTATGGTGCGGGATTGAAGGGTGTACATCACAATCATTGGACATATGATTCATTGATCCGGTGGGAAAAATATTTGAATAATGGTCCCTTCAAATGGTTGGCCGAATTTCAAGAAGGCTCGTGCAAGAAACCGAGTCTAAATGAAAACAACGATATAAAGTGGTTTGATAGTGAAGAGTCCTCGCATTTGATCCCCATGAATTTGAGGACAAATTCTTAGGTAGAAGGGAAGAATGATGTAAAGTGGTTTGATAGTGAGGAGTCCTCGAATAAGAAGTAAAGCTCCAAGAATGCCAATGGTGAGCCATAAACACACGGTCAAAAGCTTGGAAATGTATGGAGTGTGGAATGGCTTAGGAGACAACACTTGATTGTCTTAGAGAGAGTTGTATTTTTTGGCCTTAAGTGTTGGTCTTGGCCGAGGCCTTCCTTTAAATTATTGTCTTTAAATTCTTAGATGAACTAGTAGTTACTAAGGACATATTAAGTTAGGTAAGAACCCTTAGATTCACCTAGGACACATTTAAGGCACTATGTAAGGGGAAACGATTACTAGACCGAAGGAAGCTGCATTCAAGAGTGACATGTCTGAGAATACACATGGCAACAAGAGTTAAAAGAACCATCTAGAAGGTGTGCACCTCAAGAGGATAAACTGTGTATGGACTTCCTAAATTTAATGACATCAAGATGAATTCGAGGAAGCCAGGGAGTTGCTCGAACTACTCCAACCGGTCGTCAAGAATACATATCAAGGGAGATGTCTCTCACCACTCACCAAGAAGGTCATTTAAAGAATAAACTAGATCACATGTGGAAGATAACAAAAAAGGTTCTAGAACTTGTTGGAGAATGGCATCCATCCCCTTCGGCCAAAGACTCTTCCCCTCCCTCATTCCTACCTTACTCAAGCAGCTTGAGTTTGTGTCTTTATACCTTTCTTCTAGAATTGTCCTTTCTCTACTATAAAAAGGACCCTTAGGCCATTGTAAACATGCGGTTGTTGTTGAATGAAAAACTTTAGTGTTAACTCAATTTAGCTAAGCATTTCAATCCGAGATTGTTATACTTAGTTGATCCTCCGGGAGGGTCGCTTGGAGAACCACCCTTGTATCGAAGGTTTCGATCACCCTTGCTAGGTTAGTCTTAAGCATTGCAGGCAGCAAACCTCAAGCTAGTCCTTGTGAAATTGATCACAACATCTTGGAGTCCACACGAGCAATTAACTACTCGTATTACCATCCAAGGACCCATATTTACCGAATTGTGACTTAGTTTATGTCTCGGATTGTTTCCAATAATCCGTATACAATCTGTGCTCTAATTACATGTTCCTCCATATTTCTACCTCCCATAACACCTTATTACCATCTCCATAAAAAAAGAATCCATCTGAAATGAAACGCAACTCCACGCAAATACACCAAACACACCAACGTCCCCATCAAACGTCTCTATCGGACCCTTACTACCGCATGTTGTTTCCTTAACCTTAGCTCCACTAAAATACCAAACCACCACCACCAACCTCTCCCGCAAGACCCTCGGGACCACCTCCCAATACGTCAACTCACACTTTTAAGCCCAGCCATCTGAAATAGTCTTCAACCACCACACTGCGTACCTTATCTGATAACCCGAGAACCCCCATTGTTTCAGCTTTGTGTCGCGACCTTACCATCACACCAACCCCTACATCACCCGCAACCACTACCCAAAGCACCTCGGCCCGACTCCTTCTCCATTTACCCAACACCGTCGCCAAACACCCCACATCTCGGCTTACCGAGAACCTGAGAAACCCTATTTTCCTTGCCTAATTTTAGGTCAACCCGAATCTCACCAAGACCCGAACCACTTACCAACTCAAAGCCCTCCATACTTACATCAACCCTTCCTAATATTTCCTAAAAGTGGGATCTTTATCATGATGTTCCTTAGCTTTCCGTATGAAAGATGACTCTAGTAAGTCTTGAATCTTAAAAGTATAGTCTTTTGACAGGCTCCCACTAGAGTAACAAATATATTTTTAGACTAATTCCTTTCCATAACTTTCACAATAGTCAGGTCGCTTGCTGGTATACGGCTGGTTGTACTGATTACGATACTTCTTGATTTCAATGATATATGATTATTGAGCCTCGTCAATTAAGCCTTCACTCTATTCATAAACTTAGCCTTGTCTATAAATCAATGTAGTAGAACTCTTATGGTTTGTAGTGCCTCAGCCATGAATACTCCGCAGATAATATCACCGGATCTCGAATTTAAAGCCTGGAATAAAACTTTTTTGTACTTTCTCATTACTCGTGGCTATAAGAAACTTTATTTCTTTACTTCTTTTAATACTTTCCCACTTATTCACTGACTTATCATACATCATTCATTTTGAAACGTCCTGGTATACATTCATAGTCTCAAACATTACTGTCGGTTCTTATTTTTGATGGTACTTATCTTGTAAAGAACAGGTCGTTATCTTATTCCCTTATGGGGTCCAAACTAGATTTTGGAGAATTCAATACTACATAGCATTGTTCGGCTATATCCAAATCTGGTCGCGTACTTAGATCTGAAATCATTCACTTTCCTTATGGCTAAGACCTTCCGTCAATGTCACTTTGGGAAGAGATTCCCTTAATCACGCTGAGTTGTAAGCCCATTACTGTATTTATCTAGTAGAGCATTTGGTCGATTCAAGGATGCTTGTATATATCTTTATTCGGTCGACATTTCATCTTCTCTATCATTCTCTTAACGTATCTTTCTAATGTCTACATGATATTCCAAGGCTCGTTGACCCCTTTTTCCTGTTTCTTTATAGATGTGTCTCAAGCATTGCTCACCGTTACCTCCATCTACATACTTTCTGATAGTCGTTGCACATTTCAATTCATTTTGCGGCATTTTCAAATCTCCTTGTCTTGACATAATCAGGTCTTTCACCGACTGACTGCTCAATCGTCTTACTGTTACTTTTTTCTATTTCAGGGTATCTTAAGGAGGTTTCTTGTCTTTAACCAACTTCGCGAACATCGAAGGTCTGGTACCTCTGGTCGAAGAATCCTAATTGCCCATTTCTCACTAGGAGTCCATACATTGCTTCGAAGAAGTCACACTTTTATAAAACCTATATAACCATAGCCTCGTTCACTTTTATCCTTCTCGTCACGGTCTGCCATGTCATTAGCATACCCATGTTTGTCTCAACATTTCATCACGTCATTCCTTTCGTGCTTATTATCCATTTGCAGGACTCTCCCAACTATTTTCGATTATCCTAAAGTTATCATCATTACTTATCTCCAACAAGCTATTCTTACCCAGGGGTATCTAGAACTACGTCATGTTGCCCGATAAGTTCAAAGGTCTTGTCAGTTCATTGCCCATAGCTATTGCCCATAGCTTTGGCTTACTACACTACAAGAAAGCTGACTTTTAGCGATCATTTCTTAAGGAAGGGATATGAATTCGGTCGTAAGAAGCATATTTGGAGCGACCCAATTTTTTTCGGTCGTGAAAAGCCTATTTCCAATACAATATCAACAAAGGGATATTATCCCGACGTTAAAAAGCTTATAATCTGGTCGTGATGAATAAATAAAAGAATAAGGCGCTAACGTTTCCCTCTTTATTTTTCACACAACCCACGTCTCTGTTCTCACCCTCCTTCGCCCCCTCCTCCCCCCTAATTTTTTTTTTATAAAAGGAAAACCCTGAGCCTTCTCTATTTTGATCGCAAAACAGAGTGTTTAATGAAACAACCGAACTGCTTTTCCCCAAATCCGAAAATCCCTCACCAAAATATGTCCCAGAAAAAGTATATTTCGTTTTTGTGATTGCTTCATGGGTCCTTGCATCATCAATCTTCAATGTGACTGCGAAGATTAGATCTTTGACTCAACCATGGGTTTTCTAGCTATGTTGTTTCTAGCACTCTAATTATTTTAAAGATCCAGGTTTGCTTCACAAATTCTTTTAGTTTCTATGATTGTTTTGTGATGAAATTTATGTCTATTCTGATTTATGTTGATGGGTTTCTCACGAATATTTGGTTGCCTTGTTATCTGGCCTTTCTTGTGTTGTTTCTGTGCCTTTCTTGTGTTGTTTCTGTGCCTTTCTTGTGTTGTTTCTGTGCCTTTCTTGTGTTGTTTCTGTGCCTTTTTACACTGCTTTCCTTCCCTTTCTATTCTGGGTATTTTCTACCGGAGTAATAATGTACTCTGTATCTTACAAAGCTTTCTTTGTAGAATTTTATCATATTTATGTTGCAGAGTGGCCATTGCAAATTGGCTAGATAGATGACCCTTTTGAGAGTAAATTTCTCAAATGGTCACTCGATTTAGTAAAATTGACTATAATTTAGTGAAATTGACTGGTAAAGTCACTTACATTATTTTTGTGTCAATAAAGTCACTCAACTTACCTCCTATTTTTTTTAAAAATAAACCGTAAAAGGATATTTTTCCACGGGAAAAATAACTTGGGCCGTACAATGTTTAATAATTAGACCCAACACCAAAACTCACCCGATCCAATACCAAATAATATGGTCATAATCATTTACCTCATTTCCTCAAAAATCATGATGAGTACTCTTTGTGCTTAACTCAGGTATAAAACAATCTGTTTGAATGTTTCGCTATTGCGAGTTTTATGGAAATTTGTACTTTAAAGAGTTTTATAAGTACTTGTTAGCTGATTCGCTGATGTGTATTTATTTTGTTAGTGCAATTTATTATTTATGAGTTCTTCTCAATTGCGGTTTATTTTATTTTCGACTGATAGCGGGCTGCCGTTATTTTTTTAGTTTGTTATTAAAAGGTTACTGCTTTGAAGCTGAATTTTCTCCGGAAATAGAAAAACATAGACACATAATCATTACAACAACAACAACATACCCAGTGAAATCCCACAACGTACGTCTGGAAAGGGTAGAGTGTATGCAGACCTTACCTCTACCTTGGTAGGTAGAGCGGTTGTTTCTGGGAGACCCTCGGCTCAAGACAACGCATAATCACACGCAAATCAAGCAAAGCAAAGCAATAGAAACGGTCAGACCCAGATAAGAAATTAAAGTAGTATGAACATGCTACTAACAAAATCGAATACGCCATGGTAGCGCATTCTGACAAAAGGAAGCAATAGCTAACGCAGATAAATAAGATAGGCAAAGTACGCTAAAGAACACATAGCAACAGAAATCAAACTACAGGGGACTATAAAGCAATACTGCTCCTATGAGTGTGATAGGCTAATCGGGCCTACGGTAATAGCACTGCAACTATCATTTTGTAAGCGTAAGTAGGACTACGCTCGACTACCTACTACCCTACTACCTTTCTACCCTAATCTGTGTCCTCCACAACCTCCTATCTAAGGTCATGTACTCAGTAGTTGCACTTGTGTCATATCTCGTATAATCACCTTTCTCCAATACTTCTTCGGCCTACCTCTACCCCTCATGAACCCGTCCATAGCCAACCTCTCACACCTTCGCACTGGGACATCTGTGTCTCTCCTCTGCACTTGCCCAAACCATTTCAACCTCGCTTTCCGCATCTTATCCTCCACCGAGGCCACTCCCACTCTTTCCCGGATATCTTTATTTCTAATCATATCTCTCCATGTATGCCCACACATCTATCTAATCTCTGCAAGTTTCATCTTTTGAATGTGTGAAGTCTTGATTGGCCAACACTCTGCCCCATATAACATAGTCGGTCTAACCACCACCCTATAAAACTTGCTTTTAAATTTTGGTGGCACCTTTTTATCGCACAAGACTCCAGATGCGAGCCTCCATTTCATCTACCCTGCCCCAATATGATGTGTGATATCGTCATCAATCTCTTCATTCCCTTGGATAATAGACCCGAGGTACTTGAAACTTCTTTTCTTTGGAATGACCTGAGTACCAAGCCTCACCTCCATATCGGTCTTAGGGTCGCTCCCGTTATTGAACTTGCACTCCAAATATTTTGTCTTCAAACCTCCAGCTTGGCGTTCACTCCGCTGCGAGTCTCATCAATCAGGACTATGTCATTTGCGAATAACATACACCATGACACCTCTCCTTGAATTTGTCACGTTAGTTTGTCCATCACCAAGGCAAATAGGAATGGGCTAAGAGTTGATCCTAGTGCAGTCCCATCATCACTGGTAAGTGCTCCGAGTCTCCTCCTACTGTCCGTACCCTAGTCTTGGCTCCATCATACATATCCTTGATCACCCTAGTGTACACCACAGGTACACCTCTAACCTCCAAACATCTCCATAGAACCTCCCTAGAGACTTTGTCGTATGCCTTCTCGAGGTCGATGAAAACCATATGCAAGTCTCTCTTCCTCTCCTTATACTGCTCCACCAACTTCCTAATAAGATGAATGGCTTCAGTAGTCGAACGCCCCGGCATGAATCTCGAAAATAGACACGCCTCTCCTCACCCTCATCTCCACGACCCTTTCCCAAACTTTCATAATGTGACTCAGCAGCTTGATACCCCTATAGTTATTGCAACTTTGGACATCACCTTTGTTTTTGTACAAGGGAATCATTGTACTCCAAACCTGCCCTGCCTGCGCTCTTCCAAAATTCGACTGGGATATCATCAGGTCTGGTCGCTCTTCCCCTGCGCATCCTGCTTATATCACCTTTTACCTCCTCAACCTTAATGCGTCTACAATACCCAAAATGCCGATGCCTACCAGAATGCTCCAGATCTCCCAGCATAATGTCTCCATCTCCTTTTTCGTTCAAGAGTTTATGAAAGTAAGACTGCCACCTCCGCCTAATATGCACATCCTTCACCAGTACTTTGTCATCTTCGTCCTTTAGACACCAGTACTTTGTCATCTTCGTCCTTTAGACACATAATCATTATTAATGTAAATGGTATCAAAATTTTAACTGATGCAATATAGATACGAGTCCATCAAACATACCGTGCCTCAACCCAAAACTAGGTGCAGTGATTTATATGAGTCGTGTCTGATGTATATAATTCGTCATAGTTAAGTTAGCCATTAAGCTTTAAATCCATGTTTCTTTATCCGAGTTTGGACCAGATTATACTTATAAAACTCGCATACGAAAGTGTTATTAATAAAGGTCTGCATGAGTGAAATAGCATGAGATGAGTTTGTCTTTTGAGGATTATCTAGCTCAATGTAGTATGCTAACCCTTTATCGGGAAATGTATATAACTGACCAATTTTATTTGGTATTGGATCGGGAGGGTCTTGGTGTTTGGTCAAATTTTTAAATTTTGTGGGGTCCGTCCAAGTATCTTTCCGGTGGAGGGAATTCTTTTTCCTGTCATAGTTATTTTATAGAAAATAGGGTGTAAGTTGAGTGACTTATTGATATAAAAACAAGACAAGTGAATTTACTAGTCAATTTCATTAAGCGAAGTGATCATTTGAAAAAAGTAACCCCTTTTTGATGACCTTCCGTGATTATATTGATAACTATATAAAGGTACTGTCTTTTATCTTAATGTGACTTATCTAGTTCAGTTTTTGTACGTAACTTTTGTTAGATCAAGGACTTATAATGTGCTAAATGTGTGAGAGTTGTGTTTGCAGGATGTGATTTGTGCTCCTCCACAAATTCACCCAATTTGTAAGAAGGACGATTATTTATTGTTTCCTTTTCTAGAGAATGGAGCCCTTCTGAAGGTTATGTTTTGACTTTAAACTTAGAGTTCTAAAGTTTCAGTTGTCTTTATGGGTTTTAATGAGTTTTACTTTCTGCGACTGTGGTTATTTGTTGGAACCATGGGGAGGGCTAAGGTGGAATGATTTTGGTAATGTTTACTTTGGTCTACATTTTCTGCCATTTAGTGGTCTAAGTTGATTTTGAATGATAAACTTCTTGGTTTGATTGTTAATATAAGGAAAAAAAGTTTTGCAGTGTCAATTTTGGAACTAATTTGTGTCACTAGGATAACAACTTCTTGCATTCATTAAGACCATATTAGAGTTTTCTGCATCAGTAATCAAGTTAAGTTATATTTTCTAGAAAATGAAATGTCTGCAACTAGAGATCAGTTCGTCAATTACAAGCAGAACTGATGTGTTTTGTCCCAATTTCATGGCTGTATTTTTATTAACTTTTATTCATATGACTGTCTTAGAACCTAGAAGACTTGCCTCTCTAAATAGAGTGTTCTATCAGGAAGAATGGTTGGTTAACGCTTTTGTAGTCTATCATGTGTCTCAAATTACATTTCTTGTTTCAAGTAGCCTAAGAAATGTGTGCATTTGCAGATACATGCTTTGTGGATCTATTTCTATTTTTAGTTTAAGCTCCACAGACCAAATTTTTTCTTCAACAGTTTGATTAGAGTAAATTTTATACCAAACATTCGTAAATGTTAAGAGATACTTGTCCCTCTCCTTTTTCTTTGGCTTGGAGGGGGCAGTTAAAGATGATTGTTTGATTTTTACACCTACAGAACGTGTTTCTTTTCCTTACAGGGTGAGCAACTTAGAAAGCACATTGATGCTACCGCATCATAATCACCCCTTGAATATGTTGGATAGGTGCAGATACATCCAACAACTACCCTTTACAGACCGATATAATATTCAATATTCTGGAAAATATTTCTTTCCAGTCTTAAAACTTTATTAGCTACCCCGCACAAAGAAATATTGATGTATAAATTCACAGAGAGGAAAATTTACTGCCTCCTGGCTGCTGGAGATTTGTGAGGTTGTTAATGCTAGAGTTTTGCTGGCTACTAGCAGCGGGAGCTTGCAGTAGTCAATGAATTTGTTTTTCCTCAAATTATTTTTATGTGGTGGTGAAGAAAGACTTGATATAAAAATTTGATAAGTTAGCGGCTGGGGTAGGTTTCCTGGAACCTAGTATTTAAAGGTGAATTCGGCCTTGGTGACTTCAGATGTACCTACACATACACATCTATATCTTGCTGCCTCCTTCATAATTGATAAGTTAATTTAGTATTCTCTTGTATCTATTCATAGATGACATATTATTCTCAAACAAAATAAATTTGAATAGCATGTAAAAAATTCTTCAGATTTGCTGGCACTCTTTGTACTTTTCTCAACTGTATGAGACACTCAGGATAGTTGTGGTCTGCTTGCACACCTTTCAGATCACCTTATTTTGCATCATATCTATGAATTAGTTTTTCAGAAATTGCTTATTGAACTTTTCTTTTGTATGGTGTTGCAGCTTTTGGAAATAGCACAAGTCCTTGATGAACACGTGAGATTTATATCTTGTTTCTTCCTTTGCTTTTGTTTTTCTACTTTACAAGTAAATGTTATTTAAAAATATGATAATTAATTGATGTTTTAAAATGAACTTTATAGTCAATAATACTCTATTTAGGCAAAATGCATAGTTAGAGCAGGGGCATAAAGATGAAAAGAAGCTCAGAAATTATTTCCCCATCGTTTTTGTTTTCTAATCGATAAATCTTTTGCTGTCTAAATGAATATATGCATCTACAACTCCGTTATATACTAGTGTCAATTTGTGATTCTCCTAGATCAATAATTGGTGGTATTGTTGAACAAAATGAGTTTGAGGTTGCATTATTTTTATTCCCCAATTTGCATTTTATCTTTTTAACATTATAATGTATGTGATCCTCTTCATTTTTAACATTATATTCAAATTTTCACTAGCTTTATGCATGTCACTGAATTCAAGTCAATTAAATTCAAAGTTTTCGACACCAATAACTTGTAATTTGAGACTCTTTGACCTAGTCTAAGTTTTATGTTCAGCGCTTCCTTGTCAATGAAACATGTTTTGACTAAATCCTTGTGGTTGTGCATAGGTGAATGAATCTTAATGTTTATTTAGTTGTCAAACTCAAAGACGGAGATCATTCCAACCATGATGGTATTCATCTCTGCTGGTCTATCATGTTTACCAAGGTTGGCTAACATTCATTTTTAGAACTTGGATGAGGTCAAAGATTTTTAACTTGAAACTACTGTTGGTGCTCCCATTAAGGTAAGTCCACCGAGTCAATTTAATTTTAGGGGATTTTGTTTGAGTTTTTCTGTCCTTTGAAATAATTGTTAAACTTGCAAATAGTTCTTTTAATAATCGATTTCAGTTTTGTTCAAGCTGGAATAATTTAATACCCTTCTGCCAACTATGACATGATGATTATGTGTTAATGAATTTAGTGATATCTCTTGTTGTTGGATTGAACGAAATATGAATTACTAACTTCTACACTTTTCTCACGATTGGTCGTTTAGATTTGTTCTGCTTGTCAGGGGCATTTTGCTGAACTTTCTAGTTAATTAAAACAGTAGCCAGATTATTCAATAAATAGAACTAGAGGTGGCAAACTTGACCCATAAATGTGTAATCCTTCCAAACTTTGACTGATTGGGTCAAATATATTTTCTAATTGGGAGTCATAACCCAAGCTGCCCCATCTTTTTGGTTGGTTAGTTTGGGTTGCTCAGCGGATCAATTATCAACCCGTGAGGTAACCTTAATATTTTAGAACCTGGAATTATATATATTTTTCATCTGGTTATCGTTTCCTGAAGGCAAGTTTGTGCGGGTTGCCTTTTTTTTTTACCAGATTAAAACGTATATTATTTTTACCTGGAATTTGGTTATGAAAATGTATCGTTTAGGTTTTGATACATTTTCTCATACTACAGTAGATTTAATTATATGAAAATGCGGCTGTCTAGTGGGCCGGGTTGGCCCGATCCCGACCCGGTCCGTCCCGATTACCGCCCCGCCCCGGCCCCCCAAAAATAATGGAACGAAAAAACGGTAGCGGGATTCGATCTCTGGACGGGACTGGGGCTCGTCCCACCCGTCCAGATCCCGCCCCGCCCCGCCCCCCCGCAAAAATAGTCATTGCAACAATGACCAAATTTTGATTGTGGCCGTTGTGCATCGGCTATAACGGCCATTATTGGGCCCCCACCCCATAAACCCCCCTACCCCTTAATATTTATTTTTAAACCGGTAAGTTAGTTTATTTACACTTTAACCCTATTTCTCAACTATAAATAATTCATTTTTCTCACAAATCTTCCTATCATCTCTCTAATATCTCAATATATCTCTCTACAAGTCTACATTTTCTACTAAATATTATATTTTATTTGCTTATTTGTATCAAAGTTCAAAAATTGGGAGTGAAGTTGGCAACTAGTTTGAGGATCATCCATCGAGCAAAGTTTTAATTTTCAACCTCGATTACACGTCGACGTTTGGTACCTTCGTTCCTTCTTTAAATTATTATTGTTACTTAATTTTAATTATCGTACTTAATTTCATTGTCTTTAATTATTTATTTGCATAATTATAATGTAATGAATTTGACGTTTTATTTTTGGTAGAGGTAGTAGGAGTAACAAGTGTAAGGGTGCAACTTCTAGTAATCTTATTCCTAGTCCTGATGATTTCACTCATGTAGATTAAACTGGTCTTTTTAATGTTGATATTAATATATCATTAGATCATGAGGTATATTCTGCATCTGAACCAGACTTTAATTGTAAAAATGAATTAGACGATAATGTAGATAATACACCCACTAGTGCACCTCCACCTCAAGCACAGACTGAGTCTCAGCCTGAAACTGAAATGTCTCATATTCCCCCTAGTATGAGTCGAGGCCCCAAACAACGAAAATTAAAATCACCTACATGAAATTTTTTTGATAGGAACAGTGAGAATCAACTAGCTAGATGTACAATTTGTCAAGAAGTTTATAAATTTAAAATCGGAAAAGGTCATGGTGGGACGAGAGCTTTATTGAGACATGTACAAAGCATGCACAAAGCTAGGTATAACGAATATCTAACTGAAAAATCGGATGTGCCAATGCCTTCTGAGTTGGGACAAAGTTCACAGTGTCCCTAACCAAGTACCGGGTCGAATTAACCCGATGATGGGGGGAATTATAGGTCCTAAATATGATAAACACAAAGATAGAAAAAATATAGCAAAATTAGTTGCGGTGGAGGGTTTTCCTTTTTCATTTCTTTCCTCTCCTGGTTTTATTCATTACGTTAGAGAAACGTATAATCCTGCTTTTAACGGTTTTCCTAGATCAACTGTTAGAAGAGACATTTTTAAATTTGCACATGAATATCAACAGTATTTATGTTATGCATTATATCATTTTAATGGCAAAGTGACTATTACTTCTGATATAGGCCGTATTACTAACGGTAATGATTATTTAATCGTTACATGTCATTGGATAGATCAGACTTGATCTATGCAAAAACGTATTTTAGCATATAGATATATTTATGATAGGCGTATAGATTATTTATTGCAAGAAATATTCATGAAATTTGTGAATATTATGAAAATACTGATAAAATTATGACTGTTACATTAGATAATGCTACTGCTAATGATTATGCTGTAAACCTTTTAAAAATTCGATTTACTCCATCTTTTCTCAATATTTTTTATATTAGATATGCATGTCATATTTATAACTTGTTGTAAAGGATGGCCTAAATTTTTTTAAAAACATTCTTGATAAAGTACAATTTGTTATAAATCTTATTTTTAAAGGTAATAAAACACAATTACGCAAAGAGTATAAAAACATTTGTCATGATTGTGGACTACCTTATAGAAAAATTCTAGAAGAAGTTTCGACTAGGTGAAATTATTTATATGAATAACTACTTGTTGCTCACGAGTATAAAAGACATGTAACTTTATTATTTAACGATCAATAATCAAAGTCCAATGGATATGCTGGTAGATGATGATTGGAAAAAAAAATCGGAACTTATTGCATTTTTAGAGAAATTTTTTCTAGCTACTAAAGAATTTTCTGGAATTTATTATCCTACTATTTCAACTATGTTATTTTATATAGCTCTAATATTGTTGTTACTTAATGAATATATGCAAAAATCAACTTATAAGCCAAATATTAAAAAATATTTATAAAATTAAAATATACTTTTTTTCTATTCCCACTATATATTTTATTGGTCTTATATTAAATCCGACTATTAAAGTAGACGGTTGTAAATCACTTGTTGAAACGATTTATGAAAGCTTAGAAATACTTCCAACAGACTCAACTGAAGAAGAAGAAAAAAACCCAACTAACAAAGAAGTTATGTCTAGCCTACACAATGAATGTAAAAAATATATATGTATTACCAACAAGAAAGTGCAAAAAATCAACCAGCTTCTATACCATCTTCTTCTACTTTACTACAACCTAATAAAAGACATGCGATTTCTGCTGCTAGTGTTCAAGGTCTTAGAAATAGAATGTTTAGTGGTTCAACTTCTTCACAAGTTAGCGAAATTGATGTTTTTGTTTTGCAGGGTGTTGTACCATACGAATCAATTGTCAATGAAGATGAATGTGAAGACTTGCTGAGATACATGAGGGAGAATGAGAAGATATTTCCGACTCTATCAAAGATGGCTCGAGATGTGTTGAACATTCAAACGTCATCAACAACGTCTGAAAGCGCTTTTTCTACTGGAAGATTTCAAATAGGAGAGCACAGACACTCATTGGCGAGACACATCTTGGAAATTTTAGTTTTATTCAGAGATTGGATTAGAACGGAGCATAGAAGGTGCGATCAACCGGAGATCAACGAAGAAGACGACTACAACTACAACGAAATCTTGTCCGAGGAAATAGGAAGCGACGTCGAACAATTTGACCAACAACTTCTAATTCCAATCGAAGATTCTCAAGACATTATGAGAAAATTAGAAAAAGTATGGTTACCTATATAATTTTTTTATGTCAATTTTACTATGTGATTTGCAACTTTTGAACAACGAAACAAAGTTACAATTTTGAAATTGTATGACAAAAAAATTATATTTCTATTAAATAATAGAAAAGGCACAAAAACAGTCTTGGGTTGTTTTTATTACGCTATCTTGTTCAATTATTTAAGTGTCTAAAAAAACCCCAAATCCCGCAACTCGACCCGTCCCGCCAAATTCTTGCCCCTCTTCCGGCCGGATGTGGGACGGGACGGGACCTCTTCCCGTCTCGCCAATCCCACCGGATCCCGATCTCGACCTACTCCGTCCCGTCGGATCCCGACTTGACCCGCCCCGTTGGCCACCCCTATATGAAAACAACTGTTTGTGAGAGTTCCTTTATTCTTTGTTGTATTTTTCAACCCAGTAGATTACTTTCTTCATCCATGTGAGTCCCTCCATTTTTATCTATATTTATATTATATTAAAAGGAGGGTAGTCTAGCATGATGTTAAGTCAATTGACGTAACATGAACAAGTCACTTGCCAACAAATTCTATTTGTATTAGTTTCAAAAAGAAATTACTCAACATTATTTAATGCTAATATGTACTCACCTATTTTGGTAGATTTGATTGGAGAAAATTATAATAAAATGGAGAGATGAAGGAAAGAAAATAAAAAAAAATTCAAAACGTTGATTATCTTGGGAGAGAGGGGAGCTAATCTTGGGTAATTTAAAAATCTATGTTAAAAAACTACTCTAAATAGGTACAAAGTTTTCTTAAAAGAGTAAGAAAATTAAATAAATGAAATATATAGATACTTATATATCTATTTATCTATATTATATTAAAAAATGTAGTGAAGCATGAGGTTAAGTCAAGTGGTATATTGAGAATAAGCCACTTGACACTTTTAAATAATCTATTTATTGAATTCTATTTGTATTAATTTTAAATTAAATATTATCATAAAAATATATTATATGATAAAGATTATTCATATAATGTTATTCCTTATATGAAGAATAAAGTATTTACTTTCTAATATTTGACCTTTTATAATATTTTCGAAAATACCGGAAGTTGCTTTGTACAAGTTGAGCTACGAAAAAAGCTGTATCAAATCTTTTTTTTTTTTTAAAAGTAAATATTAAAAAATTTAGAGAAACATATTGTTACCTTTTAGAAGCATAGTACTCATAAAATGTTGGCAGTGAACTACGTATATTTATTATAATATGGTAATATGTGAGTTACCGTATTCCAAGTTACAGTAATCCCTTCCTATTTTTTTGGTTTAAATTTGATTTGAAAGATAATTATTTGGAAAGTAAATAATCAATTAGCAATTAGGAGAAATATTTGGAAAAAAAGAATATTGTAATCAAGAGTCATTCCAAAATAATAAAAAAACAATCAAGTTTTGAGGTTATTCAAAAGTTCTCTGCCAAAGGAAAAGTAATTAATGATTGAAGACACCCGTAACGATTGGCTCTAAACCCTAATTAAGAGTCCGCTACTATATATTTGGAATAGTATCCTATAACCCACATTACTATTTTAACCTTCCGAGTATATTTCATATAGGAAAAAACATAAGTTGAAGCCATTAGTTAAGAATAAGTTTTACCAGCCATTGATGCAGGCACGATGTATCAATTTTTCTAGAGGTAAATAATTTTCCTGAATATGTTATTTCTGTTAGTTCTATAATTCCTGTTTCTTACAACAAATCCTGTGGTTCGGCCCTTCTCCGGATCCCGCACATAGCGGAAGATTAGTATATCGGACTGCCTTTTTTTATAATTCCTGCTCTATTCCATTTTTTAAGTGGAAAAACTCTTTTATATATACTTAATATGCTTTCTTCAATTGTACAATTGTCTGCTCAATGTAGGTAGCATCATGAGAGTATCACACCCCTATCTATATTAAAGTTCAAACTATATATATATATATATATATATATATATATATATATATATATGATGTTTCTGAAATTATATTTATGTCCTAGAGACAATCTGTATTAGGACAAATGTACTTTATACACATTCGTATTATTATTAATGGAGATTAATATTTTGGCATTTGCAATTATCGAATTATTAATTGATTGTTTATAATATTCTATAATATGAATCCCTGGAGGTTACACTGTTATTAATAATGTGAGATATTAATATTATAACGTAACTCTTAAAATAGTCTCGACTAATGATCATCGAGAATGGGATATCGATGATATGTGATAAGTCGACATGTGGTCTGTATCACATCCTTAGATGATGTAGCATGTCTCACCTGCTACGAGTAATGGCTACCCGTGATGGACACATGGATACTTTAGAAGTATTGGTATACCCTACTGATATATTGTTTGTTATACTTGTCTAAAGTATGATCAGCGTGTGGGAGATAGAAGTCCTTAGACTTGAGGTCAATACACACATTGTCTACAAAGTAATATACTTTGATCCTGTCCTAAGCTCAAATGCCTTATAGGTTGAGATACGGCTTGTATTTGGTACATTACGATGTGGATTAAAGGTGGTAGTTGAGCCAAGATTAAGATTCATTCATCGAATGTATATTCGAGAGAAGACTCAGATTCTCAGTGATATTAGGTTGACTAAGTCGTTGGCCAACACAATAGACATATTTAGAATATGGTCTAGTTGTCAACTAATATAGATGAGATACAATGATTAAGCCATTTGGATAGACACTTGACAAATCCTAAGCTTGATCGGGTGTGTCGTGAATGAAAAGATTTTATCTTACCACATAGAGGTTAAGTTTACTGGATTCGTGTAAACGTACTTCACATATTGAGTTAGGCTTGCAGCGCCGTCTAGGAGTTCCGCATAGACCTTAATTTGATTAATGTAGATATGTGAAGGCCTGTAGGGTCACACTATGTCAATTGTCTTTTCGATCTAAGGATGTATTGAGAGAGTATTAAATATTTGATTTAGAATCGGGATATTTAAATGAATAATGATTGTTTTAATTAAGTCAAAATTGGATTTTAGATTTAATTAAGAATGTGCGGAAAATAAATCGAGACAGTGTAGGGCCACGTCAAGCGCCGCGGCGCCCACACCGTAGGGCCGCGGCAGTAATGACCTAATCTGCCTTTTTTTTAGCCAGGCCCAAGGTCAAACCCTAATCCGGTTTGACCTAATTTTTCACCTATAAATACAGACATTCACTTCATTATTCAACACACTTAATTTCAGATTATTATTCTAAGTCTTAGAGACTTTGAATCAAAATACTTTTTCGAACCTCTGCCGAATTTCCTAACTTTCTAAAGGAAAAAATACATTGAAGCTTGGAGCTTGCAATCGAAAGGGCTTTCAAGTGCGAACCCACAGTTGATAAAGATTCTAGATAATACAACGTGTAAGTGTTCATGTTTTATGTTACAGGCTTTTGATTGTCATATAACCATACCATAAGTAATTGTTGTGGTAAGTAAGAACAAAATTTTAAACTTTCGATGTGCCTTACTTATGTGTTTTGAACCCAACAAAACCCTACAGTGGTATCAAAGTCCAGGCTGGTTCAATGGTTATATAACAATTGAATAACATAATAATATGAGTTAAATATAAAATTGGATTAAAACAAGGCTTCTTGAAATCCTACATATCTTAACCGAATGTTAACCTTTTGATATCACCCTAAATTATCTCCTACGCTAACTCGAGGAAGTCATTCCACTCTAACTCGAACTAAGCCAAAAGTGCGTTATCCGGCTCATTGCACGACAAAGAACGGGTAAGAACGGATGATGGTCGATATGGGCGTTATTGATAATGGTGGGTGGTGATAAAGGATCTGTGATTTGATCCCTAAATTGGATTTAGGGCTTGAACGATTTTGAAAAATCAACACAGAAACGTTTGTTAGGACATCGGCGTCGCGACCATATGGTAGGGCACCGCGGTGAAACTGGTGTGCTTCCTGCTCGTGAGAAAAGAAAGAAGAGCGACATGGTTCAGTTTAGATTTGACTGTTTGCAGCATGGGAGCAGATTCCGCTTGCTAGGGTTTTCAAGGCGGCTCTGTGGTGGAGCGTCGCGGCGCTAATGCATTTTCAGAAGCCGAAATGTTTCTGCCTTCGCAGCGCCGCGGCTCCATGGTGGAGCGTCGCGGCGCTAATGCATTTACAGAAGCCGAAAGGCTTCTGCCTCAGTAGCGCCGCAACCCTAATGATTAGCGTCGCGGCCCCACCTGTCCAGAAACATAAAAAAAATCAGAGTTCAGAATGTTTAACCCAAGATTATTATAATACAGTATATTATTTGATAAGTATACTATTTATGTGCTAAATGTCAAATCGTTTGTCATTTAAATTACTAGAATAGCGTCCGCTATAACTGTCTGGGCAGGCGGCGCCCAATATTTGATTAAACCATCTTATATTATGCATATTGGGTTGACGGTTCCTAACTATATGTGTCATTAGTTTTGCATGATATTAAGATGTCATATTGGATATGGCGTAAAAGAGTTGATCTTGGTGAAAACCCTGAATTAAAATGTTCCCCAAAATTTTAAATACAAGTCTAAATTAAAACGCGCCGTCCATTATAATTGTTAAGAGTGCAAAATTCTTTTCGGTGATACGAGTATTTATGCCAAAGAATTTGCTCTAAGTCTACGAGGACCCAGACTCTTTCATAGATGTGTTTTAATGTAAAGGTAAACGATAAACTTTTGTGGGTATTTACACCAAAGTGTTTGCTCACAAAGGCCAAATTACTTAGATACATAAACGCAGTTATGTAATGGGGTTGACTTGCTTAGACAAATTTTAGCGCTAAAGTGTCGGACTAATCTAACGACGCAAGATTAAATGTAATATTTGATCAACCAAGAGTTGCAAATAAGTTTTGCAATTGGTTTGGAACCTACCAAGATGTGTTATTGAAGTTATCAGCCAAAGCAAATGCGGAGATAGCATAGGCTTGGATCTTGGCCCATTATGACCTTAATTAATATAGGTCTGTATTTTACCATGGGGTCGCAGAAGTATATTAAAATAGTGGGAGCTAATTAAACAAAATGCCATGTTGATTAGGCTAAACGAATGTGTGTAATAGAAAATAAATTCTGAGTATGATTTTCAGTCTATCTAATTTTTCAAATTATCAAAGATGTCGAGCTTATCATTGAAAATGTTGATTGAAATGAACAAACTTACTGGACCTAACTACCTTGACTGGCTAAGAAATTTACGAATAGTGTTGAGACAAGAGAAAATAGAATATGTGTTGGACATGGTGTTCCCGACAGTTCTTGTGACAGACTCTGCTGAATATGCCTCTTTTGATAAGGATGCTTACCAAAAACACCTAGATGATTCCACTTCAGCACAGTGCGTGATGTTGTCTTCCATGTCTATGGAACTTCAGAGACAACATGAGAACATGAGTCCCAATGAGATGCTCGAATACTTGAAGAGTCTCTATGACTCACAATCCCAAACTATAGAATATGAGTTACTGATAGAACTTTTTCAAGTGTAAGCTCAATGAAGGGGGCCATGTCTCGCAGCATGTATTGAAGATGATAGGGTTGATATAGAGGCTTGCTTCAATTGGAACGAAGCTGGAAAAGAATGTCGCTACCACCCTCATCTTGAACTCTCTCCCTCGTTCCTTTGAAAACTTCATAGTGAATTACAATATGAATGGAACGAAGGCGAGTCTGCCGGAGCTGCACAACATGCTCAAGACCTTTGAGTCTTCCACTTCCAAAGGTAAAGTTGTGCTCATGGTGAGCTCTACTAGCCGACCCAAGATAAAAGGTAAGGAATGGAAAAAGAAGAAGGGCAAAGCAGTCGCTGCACCCTCAGCTATGAAGCCTAAGGAAGGTGTGAAGAAGAAGAAGGTAAATCCGGCTAAGGATAATGCCTCAACTGCAATAAGAAGGGGCATTGGAAGAAGGACTGCACGACACCAGGTGGAGGAAAAGCACCAGGTGCTTCTACCTATGGTGGACAAGGTATGTACATCATTGAAATAAATATGTCTATAAATAACTCTCATTCCTGGGTATTGGATACCGATTGTGGCTCACTCATTTATACAAATGTGCAGGGGCTAACTGATAGTAGGAAGGTTGGACCAAGAAAGGTAGACCTACGCGTTGGAAATGGAGCACGAGTGGATGCTGAGCGCGTAGGAACTTATAGATTAAATTTGCCTTCTGGATATTGTCTATTGTTAAATGATTGCTACTATGTACCCTCGTTAATGAGGAATATCATTTCTATCCCTGTTTTGAACATGGAGGGTTTTTCCTCATATATTTATAACGACAGTCAAGTACTGTCTTTTGATAATGTTATATATGGAACTGCTCCTCTTGTGGATGGATTATATACACTAAACTGTAGTCGAGAAATACTCAATGTACAAAATAAATGAGTTAAGATAAGTAATAGAAACTCTATCTACCTATGGCATTGCAGACTTGGTCATATCAACGAATCAAGGATAGCAAGGTTGAGGAAGTTAGACTACCTCGAACCATTTGACTTGGAGTCTTATGGTAATTGCGAATCTTGCTTAAGAGGAAAGATGACAAATAAGCCACTTTCTGGGAAAGGTGTGCGAGCCAAGGAGGTGCTTGAGTTGGTCCATACTGATGTATGTGGGCCATTTTTGACTCAAGCTAAAGTAGGCTTCCCATACTTCATCACTTTTACTGACGACTTCACAAGGTATGGATATGTGTATCTTATGAGACACAAATTCGAGACATTTGAGAAGTTCAAAGAGTACAAGTCGGAAGTAGAGAAACAACTTGCAACAAGTATCAAAATCCTTTGATCGGATCGAGGAGGTGAATACTTGAGCAAGGATTTTCTAGATTACTTAAAGCTACATGGAGTCCAATCAGAGTGAACACCTCCTAGAATACCACAGATGAATGGTGTTGCTGAAAGTAGAAACTGAACCTTATTGGATATGGTTCGATCCATGATGAGCTCTTCAGCTCTACCTACATACCTTTGGGGACATGCTGTACAAACCTCAATATATGTTCTGAACAGGGTTCCTTCCAAGTTAGTAGAAAGGACACCCTATGAGATATGGTGTGGCAAGAAGCCAGCTCTTAAACATATGAGACTCTGGGGTGCCCTGCATATGTTAAGAATATGCTCACCGGCAAGTTGGAATCCAAAAGTTATAAATGTTACTTCGTGGGGTATCCAAAGGAAACTAAGGGATACTACTTCTATCTTCCTGGAGAACGTAAGGTCATTGTTTCCAGGAACGCAACTTTCCTTGAAGAAGAATATGTCTACAAGGAACATAGTTGCACAGAGATAGAACTTGAAGAAATTCAAGAACCACAAGATAACATAGAAATTGAACCCTTATCGAATGACCTAAACAAGGATTCAGTTGGAGTATCTGGTAAACATTTGGTACTTAGAGTACGCCCTTCATCCAGTGGGAGTGCTGTGAGAGATAATATAGAAATGCAAGGCTCTCATACACAACCAATGGAAGGTGATATAATAGTTGTACATCATTCTATTCAGGAAATACATGAGAATGACATTCCTAAAATCTCTCAAGGTGATGGATTGTCCAGCACACAAAGACCTTCTCACAATCAGAATGCAACAAACACTGAAACACAAAATAATCAACTCCGTAGGACCACTAGGACTTATCGTCCTCCTGAAAGACTTAATCTCCTTGTTGAAATATACAATGAAGTAGATATTCCTGATGACGATGAACTTACAACCTACATCGAAGCTATGTTAGACATTGATTCGCAGAGCTGGCAAAAAGCCATGTAATCTGAGATGGATTCGATGTATATAAATCAAGTTTGGAACTTGGTTGATTTGCCAACAGGGGTTAGACCCATAGGATGCAAATGAGTCTTCAAGAAGAAGATTGATGCATATGGCAAGGTACAGACTTATAAGGCAAGATTGGTGGCTAAAGGTTATAATCAACGGCCTGGGTCGATTATGATGAAACTTTTTCACCTGTTGCGAAAATTTAGTCCATTCAGATTTTTCTTGTAATAGCTGCATATTATGACTATGACATTTGGCAGATGGACGTCAAAACTGCATTCCTCAATGGTAATCTAGTTGAAGAGATGTATATGAAACAACCTGAGGGTTTTTCACTTCAGTCCAAACCAAATGCTGTATGCAAGCTACAAAAGTCCATTTATGGGCTTAAGCAAGCCTCGAGGAGTTGGAACATTTTCTTTGACAAGGCTATCAAGTCATTTGATTTCGTCAGAAGTAAAAGGATCCATGTGTTTATAGTAAACGCAAGAATGAGAGTATTGCCTTCATTATCATATATGTATATGACATATTGATAATGGGAGACAATAAGACTCTCCTGCAGTCAGTCAATGAGTGGTTGTCCAGTACCTTCATGATGAAGGATTTAAGTGAAGCCTGCTACATTCTAGGAATTAGGATCTATAGAGATAGACCTAATAGATTGTTGGGGTTGTCACAGTCAGTCTACATAGACAAATTGCTTAGACGATTTTCTATGGAAAATTCCAAGAAATGCGGTCTACCTATGGGACAAGGCATCAATTTATCTAAGAAGGATAGTCCTTCTAATTCTATAGAGCTTGAACGCATGAAAAAGATCCCATATGCTTCTGCTATAGGATCGATCATGTATGCCATGATCTGTACTAGGCCAGATGTGGCCTTTGCACTTAGTATGACTTGCAAATTCTAGCAGAATCCTGGGGAAAAACACTGGAAAGCAGTCAAGAGTATTCTTAAGTATCTTAGACGAACTAAAGATTACTTCTTGGTCTATGGTGGGAAGAAAAGCTAGTTGTTACTGGGTACACTGATCCTAGCTTCCAAACGGATCTTGATGACTTCAAATCTTAGTCTGGGTACATGTTCATTTTTAATGGTGGAGCAGTAAGCTGGAAAAGTTCCAAACCAGCTACAACTGTTGATTCGACAACAAAAGTTGAGTACATTGCTGGATCGGAAGCTGGTAAAGAAGTTGTCGCAATTTTTTAGTTCCTAAAGGAACTAGAGGTTGTTCCAAGTGCCATTTGTCCAATAATAATTTATTGTGACAACACTAGTGCGATTGCGCAAGCTAAGGAACCAAGATCAACAAACAGAAACAAACATGTACCAAGGAAGTACCACATACTCAGGGAGATGGTGGAGACTGAAGAGATTAGATTAGACTATGTTCTCACAGATAATAATCAAGCTGACCCATTCACTAAACAATTAAGCTTAGTCAAGCATAATGGTCATTTCGAGTATATGGACATTAGATATGTTGGAGATTGACACTAGGCCAAGTGGGAGATTGAAAGTATATTTATGTCCTAGAGACGATCTGTATTAGGAGAAATGTACTTTATACACATTCGTATTATTATTAATGGAGATTAATATTTTGGCATTTGCAATTATTAAATTATTTAATTGATTGTTTATGATATTCTATAATATGCATCCACGGAGGTTACGCTGTTATTAATAATGTGAGATATTAATATTATAACGTAACTCTTAAAATAGCCTCGACTAATGATCATCGAGAATGAGATATCGATGATATGTGATAAGTCAACATGTGGTCTGCATCACATCCTTAGAGGATGTAGCATGTCTCACATGCTACAAGTAATGGCTACTCGTGATGGACATATGGATACTTTGGAAGTATTAGTATACCCTGCTGATATACTGTTTGTTACACTTGTCTAAAGTATGATCAGCGTGTGGGAGATAGAAGTCCTTAGACTAGAGGTCAATACGCACCTTGTCTACAAAGTAATATACTTTGATCATGTCCTAAGCTCAAATGCCTTATAGGTTGAGATACTACTTGTATTGGGTACATTACTATGTGGATTAAATGTGGTAGTTGAGCCAAGATTAGGATTCATTTCTCGAATGTATATTCGAGAGAACACTCAAATTCTCAGTGATATTAGGTTGACTAAGTCGTTGGCCAACGCAACAGACATATTTAGAATATGGTCTAGTTGTCAACTAATATAGATGAGATACAATGATTAAGCCATTTGGATAGACACTTGACAAATCTTAAGCTTGATCGGGTGTGTCGTGAATGAAAGGATTTTATCTTACCACATAGAGGTTAAGTTTACTGGATTCGTGTAAACGTACTTTACATATTGAGTTCATCTTGCAGCGCCGTCTAGGAGTTCCGCGTAGACCTTAATTTGATTAATATCGATATGTGAAGGCCTGTAGGGTCACACTATGTCGATTGTCTTTTCGACGTAAGGATGTATTGAGAGAGTATTAGATATTTGATTTAGAATCGAGATATTTAAATGAGTAATGATTGTTTTAATTAAGTCAAAATTGGATTTTGGATTTAATTAAGAATGTGTTGAAAATAAATCGAGACAGTGTAAGGCCACGTCAAGCGCCGCGGTGCCCACACCGTAGGGCCACGACGCTAATGACCTAATCTGCCTCTATTTTTGGGTCAGGTTTACCTATAAATATAGACATTCACTTCATTATTCAACACGGTTAATTTCAGATTATTATCTAAGTCTTAGAAACTTAGAATCAAAACACTCTCTCGAACCTCTGTCGGATTTCCTAGCTTTCAAAGGAGAAATATATTGAAGCTTGGAGCTTGCAATCGAAAGGGCTTTCGCGTGCGAACCCACTGACGATAAAGATTCCAGATAATACAACCTGTAAGTGTTCATGTTTTATGTTACAGGATTTTGATTATCATATAACCATACCAGAAGTAATTGTTGTTGTGTACTATTGTAAAGCAATACGGGAAGTAAATAAATATTACAAGTGTTCGAAATGATAAACAAATAGGCAATGTTCAGAACTGCCGCAAGCTTGTTGAGTCTTGAATCTTGATAACCTGAAATCAAGAGACAACTAAATCTGGATGGTTACAACTGTGTGCTGAGTCGAGTGATTGCACTCTGTCCTTAAGACAAGATTGCCCCGTATATATGTTTTTACGTTAATGGGAAATAGTCTCCTAAGATAAAACAATACTTTAATCTCAAGACTACAAAGCAAATAGGTTAAGTCTGACGAACAAAACAAATACGAATCGACTTGCTGAAGAAATGGAAAAGGAAGGAAGAGTTTCTATTTTCGTCAAACGTTTTTGGACTGACTTTCTCTTCTGTTTTATCTCTGTGTATATAGTGTGTCTTTGTTATGTATATCTCATGTACATATGTGTCTTTCCTCACTATTTTTTGTGACTGTATGTGCCACTATATTTCGTCATTGTATGTCTAACACAATTAAGCCAAAGGCATCAATATATAACATGGAAGAGAGACTCCTCAACTGCCACAAACAAGGCTGTTAAGAGCCATTAGTGAGGGCTATTAATGGCCATTAGAGAGGGCTGTTAATGGCCATTAGAGAGGCTGATTATAGTCATTGAAGGGGGTTGTTTATGGAGGAGGACTCCCCGCAGCCCACAACCCACGACCCACGACCCACGACCTACGACCCACGACCTACGACCCATGACCCGTAACCCGAGCCAGTGGGCCCACAACCCACAGCCCACGACCCACGACCCGTGACCCGATCGGATGGGCGCGCGGCGGCGGCGCGCGTGTGGGCTTAGCCTTGAACCCAAGCACATCTAGGTCCTCCCTCCTTTAAACACATGGGATACCCCTGTGGGTCCCAAACCCTTAACCACTTTAGAGACTTATAAAGAGAGCAATTCTACCTTTCTCCACCGATGTGGTAGATTTGTCCCATACCATATTTCCATGCCTCAAACACCTTACTTCGTGGACCAATATCTCTTTCATTTCTCAACGAAATTTGATGATTCTTGGCTCTACGGTCATTTACTCACTTAGTAGATTATGCATGTGAGAAGAGACAAATCCTCCAACATGCGGAACACTAGTGTTTAATTCATTAAATATGGGTGGACGCACCTCCCCGCCAAAGGCAAATTTCCAACAATCCCCTCTATGAAAGAGAGATTTTGGCGCACACACAAGGTGCCTACTTTCAGCAATCTTTCAGAGAAAAGATATTGCATCAGGGGAGGTAGCTTCCGCTTTGAACCTTCCCTAGTTGAATACCACCGGACTTAATTACTGCGCGGTGAACGTGATGTCTTGAACCGTCAGTGTTTAGTGTAAGCCAAGACAATGATACCAACACAATAACTCTCCTTATTCGTTTTCATTCTTATGGTTTTGTCTGTTGTGGCCATGGACACAGTTGGATTCTTAAGTGCATTCATTTGAGGCGTCCTATCCTCGCACTTAAATAGGTGATCTCCTACAAGGTATCCTGCTATACCCCACTTCACAAGTGTTAGGAATCATTAAAAGTTTTCTCAACCTTAACCTCAACTATTTGAGGATCGTTAAAGGTTTGAAAGCTTAACCTTTACCCACCATGCAGGTAGAACTTTAATGTCTATAGCGGGAACAACTTTGGATTCATGTTTCCGTACAGAAATCATCATCCGAAGTGCTTCTTGCTTCAACCGAAGCGCTCAACTGAACCTTTTTGCAGCTTAGTTTTCCCATTGAACCAAATTTTTGGGATCTCCAATCAGTATGGTTGTGTTACCACTGCAATGGTTCATATTGTTTGGGTTTTAAGCCCATTCCCCTAGACAGGCAGAACATTTGATCTCCGGGTAGTCCCTTAATTAGTAAACAAGAAAGTGACACCCATGATGATCAACTGCCATATGGTCTTATGTCTCCGACAGATCCTGACAGATATGTCCAGACGCCGTCATTCGTGTCCTTCCTGAAGCCGATCGGCTAGCCACAATGTATAACTACTGAAGGCACGGGTTTCTCCTAATTAGGGATGTCCTCTAAGGAGTCATGAAGTTACTCAACTTCTTTCATGCTTTGTATAAAGCTGATAAACTCCTATCCCATCATGAATCGGTCGATGCAAGTTTACTTAGAGGATTTTCCAAGACCCACCATATACATTTACTTGTGGCTTTGGTGTTCTTCATATCTGATGTCCAGTTTGCATCATTGTGTTCTCCCAGAACCGCTGGACATCCAGAATACTATAATCCGTAGATAAGAGAATAATTCAGATATTGTCATATCCGACTTAACGCCTTCTATTGATCATTTATTAAGATCATCAGTGAATCTTAGTTCAACTGATCTGTTTGTAGGCCGATACCAGGTCGGTTGTAGTGTGTACAATACATTGAACGACACGTGACCTGTGCATATCGCTCCTTGTCTATGGGTGCACCATGATTTGAATCAGTTATATGATTCATATCCATTGATGGCTTCAACGAGACTGTCAACTATCTCACAACTGAGTTTGGAGCTAGACCAGTCCGTTAGATGTCTTAGAAATCCAATTCCTAAGATGTCATCTGTGATACCTATATCTTTTGTTTCAATATAATTTCCACTCTCAGACTGTTGGTTTTCCAACTATTGTCTTGTTAACTTCAGAGTCAATGTTTTTGTAGTCAGATTCATTATTTCTGTTTTATCTGAAACTTTCAGGGACCAAAATGAGAGTTTAGGAAGAAGCCCAACAGTCCAGCAAACCAACTCTGATCCTCTTCTTCCAACTCTCCTGTTAGGAAGGCTGTTTCAAAAATCATGCCACGCAAGACTGCAATAGCCCTGGATGTTAAGCTACTCACAGGGCAGCACATGTACAAGTAGCCGAGGCCTTATACTCGTCACTAGATCCATCTACTTCATACTCAAATTTGAGTATCCTTTTTCACAAGCCAAAGGTTCTTTTCCCGGAGGAAGATCAACCATTACACAAGTATGGTTCTATATGATGAAATCTATTTCTCTCTTTGTAGCTTCTTTTCAAAGCATCGCTTCTGGAGATGACAATTATTTGTCAATTGTCCAAGGTTCATTCTCAACCATACAAGCTAGAAGGTCTGGAACAAGTCTTTGTCCCGTCTTTGCTCCGTCTCGGTTCAACATCTATAATCCCTGAGTTCTGCAGATCTGAATTATGAAGTTCCGGATAGTCAGCAACTTCTGAGTCCTGTAGAACATCTAGTTCTGGACAGTCAGGCCCTCGCGGGTTCTTGCTAACCTCGAGCAATTACTTCTTTTTCCTTTTCAAGGAAAGTTATCTTCAAAGAATTCAACATTCTTTGACACCAAGAGGTGATAAACACTACTGTTATTTGCAGATCCAATGGATATGCAATTTACAATCTTAGGTCCAACTTGACCTGTTTCGATATTCCAACTTTTACCAAGCCACCCCACATCACAACATTTGTATATGAGATCATTTCCATGTTTCACACGGAGAGTTATCCTTATCCTTATGCGTATTTCTGTTGAGAATCACATTAGCGGTAAGGATCCCCTTGCCCCACATATTTTGGGAGTACAACTTTGTGCTTGGCTAACACCGTTGGACTGAGGTGAGTAATGAGCAGTCGTTTAATAAACGATGATTCATATTCTCCCCCTCTATTACTACGAATTCCTCAATCCGTTGGCTTAATTGATTTTCACCTTTTTCTTTGTAGCACTTTTTCTGCTTCAACAACTTCATCTTTACTTTTTAACAAACAAAGGATACAATACGTTGTACCATCATCAATGAAGGTCACAAAGTACTTGTCTCCCCCCTCTATTTTGTATAAACTTCAAATCACCCAAGTAGGTGTTACTAAGTTCTAGAGGAGCGGTGCTTCTTTCGCTATTCCTTTGACGGAACTTGGAAAGGTGATTTTGACTCTTCGCCTACTTCACATTCATTTTGAGGGTTTATGTCGAAAGAAGGCAACAATCTCAACTTCATTAGCTTTTGAATGACTTTCTATTTAACGTGTCATAATCTATGATGACATAGATGCACGGATTACAAATATATCATTCATTTGGCTACAGACATACTGTACCATTCTTAGTTATTACAGACCTATTGGACTAGTCTCAAACCAGGTTGAACAACAACGTCCCTTAAACCAAGTTTGGGACATGTATCACATCATCTGAGAGTGATCCCATTCCCTGAAGTCCTATTGAGGACAACCTCTCCAACCCTTTAGATTTTAGAGGTAGCGTTGCTTCACATGAACAACCTCTTGCTCGTGGTTAGGGCGTAATCGGATCATATTTGATCTGGATACTCTGGCCCACTCCAGTTGCTTTGGCAGACAGAGTGTCCAATTTCTTTTCTGCCTTTCTTTTGGCCTTCAAATCATTTAAGATCTGGAAACTCTGGCCCACCTTACTAGGTGTCCATTACTTTTCCTATGAAATGAATTCTGGTCCCACTCCAGTCGCCCGTAAGCTTTGTATGACTGAGTGTCCAATATCATCATATCAAAGAAATTTTGGCCCACTCCAGTCGCCCGGGGGCTTTGTATGACTGAGTGTCCAATATCATCCTATGAAGGATCTTCTGCCAAATAGTGTGACAGGCTCAACGTCTTTAGCTTTTAGTCTTCTTCCGTTATGATTGGTGCCCAGATAATTCTTGGCACTTACTTAAGAGTGGTAACAGTTTTCGCACAGTTAATGGATCTTTCTCTCTTGTATGTGCGAACATACTTTACACACTTTTAATAATTACACTTAAAAGAACTGATCTTTTTAAGTCGTTTACAAAATCCAATCTTTAAACGGGAAATAAGAAGAGATTAAACTTCTGATTTTAAAGCGTAAGGAATATAAATTATTTCGTAAAACATTTTCATATTCCTCCTTACTTTTAAGCCATTTTTAATCAGACATTATTTAATCTTTATTCTTGAGAAGGAAGAAAATAACTTATCCAATTTCGGATTCTGGCCCACTTCAGTCACTTCATCGGACTGAGTGTCCATTTCCTCCTTACCATAATTCGGATCCTTTGTCTGAGACAAATATAGGCCTTCTGCTGCAAGATAGAACAACATCTTCTACATTCTCCTCTTGTCCCAGTTGACATCCTCAGCCTCTCGTGAGCGCTTATTCCCACCACTCTCGAGAGCGGTGACACCATGAACACGTTGACCTTCAACAACATCATCATCACTCTCTTCTACCAGAAAACCACAGCCATATCCAGATTTGGTCACACAACTTTTGACCGACATCTTTCGAACACTAATACTAAAAAAATCTTGTCTTAAATTGTTGTGTACTATTGTAAAGCAGTACGAAAAGTAAATAAATATTACAAGTGTTCGAAAGGATAAACAAATAGGCAATGTTCAGAACTGCCGCAAGATTGTTGAGTCTTGAATCTTGATAACCTGAAATCAAGAGACAACTAAATCTGGATGGGTACAACTGTGTGCTGAGTCGAGTGATTGCACTCTGTCCTTAAGACAAGATTGCCCCGTATATATTCTTTTATATTAATGGGAAATAGTCTCCCAAGATAAAATAACACTTTAATCTCAACATTACAAAGCAAATAGGTTGAGACTGACGAAGAAAACAAATACGAATCGAGTTACTGAAAAAATGGAAAAGGAAGGAAGAGTTTCTATTTTCGTCCAACGTTTTTGGACTGACTTTCTCTTCTGTTTTATCTCTGTGTATATAGTGTGTCTCCGTTGTGTATATCTCGTGTACATGTGTGTCTTTCCTCACTGTTTTGTGATTGTATGTCTAACACAATTGAGCCAAAAGGCATCAATATATAGCATGAAGGCTAAACTGCCACAAATAACCCACAGCCCGAGCCCGGACCGGACGGGCGGGCGGCGACAACGCGCGTGTGGGCTTAGCCTTGAACCCAAGCACATCTAGGTCCTCCATCCTTTAAACACATGAGATACCCCTTGGGGTCCCAAACCCTTAACCACTTTAGAGACTTATAAAGAGAGCAATTCTTCCTTATGCCACTGATGTGGTAGATTTGTCTCGCACCATATTTCCATGCCTCAACCACCTTACTTTGTGGACCAATATCTCTTTTATTTCTCAACGAAATTTGATGATCCTTGGCCCTACGGTCATCTACTCAGTTAGTAGATTATGCATGTGAGAAGAGACAAAGCCTCCAATATGCGAAACACTAGTGTTTAATTCATTAAATATGGATGGACGAACCTCCCCAGCAAAAGGCAAATTTCCAACAATCCTCTATATGAAAGAGAGATTTTGGCGCACACACAAGGTGCCTACTTTCATCAATCTTTCAGCGAAAAGATATTGCATCAGGAGATGTAGCTTCCGCTTTGAACCTTTCCTAGTTGAATACCATCAGACTTACTTACTGCGTGGTGAACGTGATGTCTTGAACCGTCAGTGTTTAGTGTAAGCCAAGACAATGATACCAACACAATAACTCTACTTATTCATTTTCATTCTTATGGTTTTGTCCGTTGTGGCCGTGGACACACTTGGATTCTTAAGTGCATTCATTTGAGGCGTCATGTCCTCGCACTTAAATAGGTGATATCCTACAAGGTATCCTGCTATATCTCACTTCAAAAGTGTTAGGAATCATTAAAAGTTTTCCCAATCTTAACCTCAACTATTTGAGGATTGTTAAAGGTTTGGAAGCTTAACCTTTACCCACCATGCAGGTAGCACTTTAATGTCTATCGCGGGAACAACTTTGGATTCATGTTTCCGTACAGAAATCATCATCCGAAGTGCTTCTTGCTTCCACCGAAGCGCTCAACTGAACCTTTTGCAGCTTAGTTTTCCCATTGGACCAAATTCTTGGGATCTCCAATCAGTATGGTTGGGTTACCACCGCAATGGTTCGTATTGTTTGGGTTTTAAGCCTATTCCCCTAGATAGGCAGAACATTTGATCTCCGGGTAGTCCCTTAATTAGTAAACAAGGAAGTGACACCCATGATGATCAACTGCCATACGGTCTTATGTCTCCGACAGATATGTCCAGACGCCGTCATCCGTGTCCTTCCTGAAGTCGACCGGCTAGCCACAATGTATAACTGCTGAAGGCATGGGTTTCTCCCAATAAGGGATGTCCTCTAAGGAGTCATGAAGTTACTCAACTTCTTTCATGCTTTGTATAAAGCGATAAAATCTGATCCCATCATGAATTGGTCGATGCAAGTTTGCTTAGAGGATTTTCCAAGACCCACAGTAGCCTGAAGTAAGATTATCTCCAAGAAATACACAGTAGCCTGAGGTGGCGCAACGTGTGTCGGGGCATCCTTCCCAATCTGCATCCGTGTAGGAGAGTAACTTGGTTGGGGCATAGGGGTAGAGATGTAATCCAAAGTCCAGTGTGCCTTAACGTATCTGATAATACGTTTGGGGGCGGCAAAATGGGACTCTCGGGGGTCGTGCATAAATAGACACACCTGCTGAACCACATATGCAATATCAGGCCTAGTGAATGTAAGATACTGAAGGGCACCTGCAAGTCTCCGATATAGAGTGCGATCAGAAACTGGTGCACCGTCATTGGCACTGAGCTTGGATTTCGAGTCAACCGGAGTTGGCATAATTTTACAATTTTCCATCTTAGCCCTGTATACTATCTCTTCTGCATATTTACGCCGACACAAAAATATAGTGGCTGCAGATCTGGTCACTGATATACCTAAGAAATAACTCAGCTTGCCCAAGTAAGTCATAGCAAATTCAATTTTGAGTAGAGCAATGATTTCATTCTTCAAACTGTCAGATGAGGCAGTAAGAACAATGACATCCACATATAATAGCAAATAAGCAGTGTTGCAACCTCGATGAAAAGTCAAGAGAGAGTTATCACACCTGCTACATATAAAATCGATCTGCATAAGATACCTGGCAAATCGATCATACCAAGCGGGGGGTTCCTGTTTCAAGCCATATAATGACTTCCTGAGATGACTTACAAACTGTGGAGCTGCCGGATGAACAAAGCCAGGGGGCTGATACATGTACCCAGTTTCTTTCAAATCCCTATGAAGAAATACATTCTTGACATCAAGTTGATAAATCGGCTAATGCATGCCCATAGCAATACTGAGAACAGTCCGAATAGTGGCCGGTTTAACAACCGGACTAAATGTCTCACCACAATCAATACCCTCCTACTGATTAGTGCCATTGGCAACTAGTCTTGCCTTATACCGCTCAAAGTCACCACTGTATCTGAACTTGTGACGAAATAGCCACATACACCGGATAACATTCACACCGTCTGTTCTAGGTACCAAATCCCAAGTGTTCTGCTTGGTTAAAGCGTTAAACTCCTCGCACATGGCCGCATTCCAATTAGGGTCCAGTTTTGCTAGTTTTGGATTTTTTGGAATGGGTGATAAGGTTTGTGTGGAGAGGTTGAAGTGAACCTTGGGTTTGAATATCCCGTGTTGTGCACGAGTCTCCATGAAATAGGTAGATAGCAGTAGGGGGTCTGGACTGGGAGGTGGCATATCTACTATTTCTGGACTGGGAGGCAGCAATGCTACCGGACTGGGAGGCTGCAGGATTACGGGTGCTGAACTGGGAGGCAACAGTGCTGTTGGGGGGATGGGGGGAGGGGCAGGAGACACAGCTGGATGCAACATGAGTGTTGGTGGGGTGTTCGACTGAGAGTAGGGATTTGTTTGGGTGGTGCCGGACATTGTTGGGGATGAGGGTGTCGGAACAGTGTGCTGCTGTTGGTATAGAGTTTGGATAGCTGGGGACTAACTCGGTTCATTTAGAAAGATGTAATCGGTGGTCTAAAATTTTTGGAGATTTGAAAAAGGAAAGGTCGTCTCATCAAAGGTGACATGACGGGAGACGATGATTTTACGAGTGGCAATGTCATAGCACAGGTAGCCCTGATGAGTAGGAGAGAGACCAATAAAGACACATGGCAAGGTGCGAGGGACAAGTTTGTGAGGTGAATTGGAGGCTATGTTGGGGTAGCATAGGCAGTCGAAAATACGGAGATGATCATATGATGGGAGCCTACGATATAAGATTTCTGTAGGGGTCTTATTTTTGAGAGTGCTAGTTGGTAAAATATTAAGAAAGGATTCTACCATTTTAACAGCATAGACCCAAAAAGACAGTGGTAGATAGGCATGAAACAAAAGGTTGCGAACCATGTTATTGATGGTACGTATAATTCGTTCAGCCTTTCCGTTTTTGGAGGAAGTATAGGGATATGAAAAATGGAAGACCATGCCTTGTTTAGAGCAGAAATTGTGAAATGCCGGGTTATTAAATTCACGTCTATTATCACATTGGAATGATTTGACTGATTTTTCAAACTGTGTTTTAATGAATTTTTGAAACTCAAGGAATTTGGTAAAAACTTCAGAGGGTAAATCCAGACAAAATGTGAAAAATCATCTAAGAATACTAGATAAAATTTGTGACCCAAAGAGCTAACAATCGGAGATGTCCACAAATCAGCATGAACAATATCAAAAGGAGAAAAAGTAACACTGTTTGATGACATAAATGGAAGACGAGTATGCTTGCCGAGCAGGCAAGAAAGACAGTGTTGGGCAAGTTTCCCATTATTACATTGAATACGCTTAGTAGTCCTAAGAAAAGTAAAAACTGGGTCTCCGGGGTGTCCGAGTCTGTTGTGCCAAGTTGAGGGAGAGATAGCCGCAAGGGATAGATGTGATTGTGATCTGACAACAAAAGATTGAGTGAAGGGGTAGAGGTCTCCCACACTATTGCAGCACATAAGAATTCTCCCCGTATTGAGATCCTTCACAGAAAAACCAAAAGGGTCAAATTCGACAGACACAAAATTATTTCTAGTGAATTTTCTAACGGAGAGTAAGTTTTTAATGATGTTAGAGGTGTAGAGGACGTGACTTAGGGAGAAAGACGGGTGGGGATGTTTAGTATGTGTGTTACTGTAACCTTCAATTAGAATGCGACGACCATTGCCGACAGTAATAAATTGAGAACACTTTAGCCGAAGTAGTTGAGATAGGTTACCTGATGACCGGATGAGGTGAGATGTGGCTTCGGTGTCCATGTACCAATTTTCGTAGGGCTATTGAAGGTTCACGGTGCTAAAAGCCTAGCCCAAGTCGGTGGGAACCATGCTGTCGCCTTACGGTTGCTGCTGGACCGAGACTAGGTGGGCCTGCTGTTGTTGCGGGTGGGCCTGCCTGGTGGCTGGGGCAGAGCCCAATAGGCCAGTCGACCAAGCAGGCTGCTGGAACTGGGCCCCTGCAGTTGAGCATGGGCATGAAGGCGAGGCCCAGTTCTGCTGATTGGGCCATGTTGGCTGATGTCCAGGCAACGGGAAATAGGCTGTATTTGGGCATGACTGCTAGTTGTGGTTTCCTTTTCTGTGGCCCTTCCCTTTATTGTTGTTGCCGCGGCCTCAGTCGCCACGCCCTCAGCCGCGGGACTGCTTCTACTGGTGGTCTTGCGGTGGTGGTTGGGTAGTGTTGGCCGCTAGTGGAGTTATGCCATCAACGGCTAATGCCTTGTGATTGTGCTCGTCTTGTTTGGCACAACATGTTTCTTCTAAAAAAAGTTGTGATCATGCTTTGTTGAAACTTGGGAGAGGGTCGGCTTGTTGAATCATTATTACGAGTGTATCATATTCACCTTTCGGTAAACCAACAACTAGTTGAAGCACCATCTTGGTTTCTGAAACAGAAGTCCCTATGTTGGACAGTTGGTCGGTTATAAGTTTCAGTTGCTTACAATATTCGAACATGTTGTTAAAATTCTCGAGACGTGTATTGTTGAACTGCTCTTCCAAATACACGGCCCGAGTATTTTTATTGTCCTAAAAGATTTTTTCTAGCCGGACCCAAAGTTCACGTGTCGTAGCACCTGTTTTCATGATAGTGCAAAATAAGTCTTTAGAGATGGTGCCGTAGATCCATTGTTTGATGATGGCGTCAAGGCGACGCCAGGTTGAGTGTGCAACATCGGTGGGACGAGGAACAAAATCATCAATATGGTCGAGCACATTGTATGCACATGCATGAATATAGAATAGTTCCATCCACATGAAATATTGACAGTCTTCTTGGTCAAGAATAATAGGGATAAAATTCTTGATGTTGTTAACGGCGAACGCCGGATGAAAAGAAGACAATGAACGTTGAGAGGTGTTGTCAAGTGTGCCAGTGGATGAACCAGAATTGGTGCGGAAAGACATGGTGGCAACCTTGTTGCCGCCGGCCGAGAGGAATGGAAGAGGGAGGGTTTCGGCCGAGAGAGAAAATTTAGAGAGGGGATTAGGTTTGACTCTTGATACCATGTAAGATTGAAATAATTTCCCTTAGGGATTCCTTTCATTATTCACAATATATATAGTTGTACAGAGGTTGATTCCTAATACAATAAGAATTCTAACTTACCTTAAATGGTTGATTCCTAATACAATAAGAATCCTAAGTTACCTTAAATATACATCTATCATAATTACAAAATTTACTATGAATATTCGGAGAATATTCGCTAATAGGGAAGAACAAAAGTTAAGTTGGATAAATTTTGAGGTTTTCGACTTCACAACTTTTAACTTTTTTCATAAATTAATTTTATTTTTAGATTTTTTCCCTTTTAGAAGTAAGAATAGTTGAGACTAATGATTGTCCAACCAACGAATCTAATCTTTTGTTGAATAAGCCTTAGAATATGGAGAGTCTCCCTTTTCTTTTTATTTTTTCGGTTCAAGTTGTATATATGATGGGTTCTTGTTCCTTCCTTTAGCTTTCATATAATTTAGCATCCGAAATTTACTTTAAGCTTTAAACTCATTGAACTCCTCATCTAACTCATCCACCTTTAAATCAGTATAAGCAAAACAAAACACAAAAATAAACTTGAGCATTCAGTAGCAATGGATTAAAATAGTTACTACTTTATTTCCTTTATTAAAATGACCGAAAATAATTATAAATGCAAGGTGAGAATGAAGAAAGTATGTTTTGGGCTCATCCAATTGAGTCTCACTTTTTTGAAATGTGAGGTACATTTAGTTATAGTAATGATGACATGTTACATTTTTTATTCTTTTAATAATTAAAATGAGCAGTTGAAATTTTAAAAGATATATAGTGGATTATGTTATATGTAATAATGAACGTAAGGAAAATATATTTATATTCTTAAATATTTAACCTATTAAATAAAATACATGCATCAAAATATATATATATATATATATATATATATATATATATATATATATATATATATATATATATAGGGAAGGAATCGGGATATAAGGGATTGAAAAATTAAAAGATAATTGAAATATGCAGAAAGTAAATAAAGACTAACTTACAATTTAAGGTTCTAGTTATGAAAATCATAAATCAAAGGCTCTGCAGGAATTTAAATCAAATTGGCGGTTGAACCGGCCAAGTATTTAATGCAGGAATTTAAAGAATTTAAAAACATGAAGTATTTAAAAGATTAGGAGGTAGTACCGTCCATAATCATATTCATTTAACATAAATTGGAATTTACAAAGTATTTTATCAAGGAGATATACCTTGAGAATTTCTAGGGTATATTGGATCATATGATATGAGTCATATGATATGAATCATATGAACTGAATCATATGGGTATTTGAGGGGATATTAGGAATTTAATCTAACCTAATGGAGAATTTCTTTAGAGCTCTCACTTCTCTCTAGTTTAGAAAGAGAAACTTCCTAAAAAATGAACTTGTTTAACTAAGGGAGAGAGAGTCTCATTTTATAGGAGTTTTACATGGCATTTTGGTAATTAAAAAGGAATCTAACTATTCATCCGAGTGGAGAATGACTATTCATCCTTTTGGCATTTTCTTGAATTATTGTTGGAATCTTTGCTTTTGCTTTTTCTTTTGAAAGTAGCTTTTTTGAGCACTTTCTTTTGTCGGAGCTGACATTTCAATCGGAAATCAACATCGGGTCCCGGCTATCCGAAAAACGCAGACTGAAGCGGAAGATCACA